>CM057455.1:274346875-275648750 GCA_016271365.2 Neoceratodus forsteri | reverse complement strand
CACCCCTCAGGTTAGGTCCCTGTTACAGAACTGACATAATCTTCAAAACTGAATATTAAAGAGGCTGAAGTTTGTATAATCTTAAGCAAAATGGAGAGAGCTGCAAGATAGGGTGAACAAGCTGTGGTGCTGGTGGTCATGTTTCCTCTTGGTATGGGTGTGAGCCTCATGCAAAAGTTTACAAGACAAGCATTTGTCAATGCCAAATGTTGTCTTGCTGACATTGGCATTGGTAGAGCAGGAGTTAGAGAGATACATAATAGGAATGGCAGTGAACTATGGAAGGGACGCCAACCCCACACCACTCTGCAAAGACTGACAGGCATTGAGGTGTGTCTTTGGGTCATTGGCCATAACGCTCGTGCCATTACACCTCACCCTAACCTGCAGGCTCCGACAAGTATCATGTTGCGCCTTGGGGTCCTTGAGCCTTATGCAAACCCCATTCCATAAGAAAATATGTTGAGATGGCTGCACTGTAGGAGAATGGGGTGAACTTTGGGGCTGAAGAGTCCAAGGCACACCTTGATGCCTGTCAGTGGCTGCAAGGTGGGGAGGGTGGAATGGCATGAGCATTATAGCTGACAATCCAAAGTCACACCCCTGACGCCGGTCAGTCTCTACAGGGTGGGACATTATGGTTAGAAACCCTAATGCTCCAGGTGTTTGTTAGTATTTGCACTCCAAATTTTCAGCATGGGCTTTTCATGACCCCACCTCTTGAAAGCATTTGGGACCTCTGCCCATGAACAGTGGCACTGTGATTTTGTTAATCTGTCCAAAATGTTGATGTCCCACAGTGACCACGTCATTCTGTGGCAGATATGTGAAACCACATTTTGGGCAGGATGTGAAAAATGACAGCTGTACTGTTCATAAGGAAGTGTGAAGAAATGGCAATGTTGAAAATCTGGAATGAAAATATTAAAAATTCTCAAAGTTATGAGCATGCATGGAATCTGCGCAACACACTCTCATAACACAGTCATTGTGTGGAATTTTGTCACCAAATTTTCAACATAGGCATTTTGGGACCTCTGCTCACGAACACTGTCACTGTGATTTTCTTAATCTGTCCCAAATGTTGATTTCCCACAGTGACCATGCCATTGTGCGCCACATGTGTGAAAACACATTTTGGGCAGGGTGTGAAAAATGACAGCTGCACTGTTCATAAGGAGATGTGAAAAGATGGCAATGCTGAAAATCTGGAATGAAAATATTAAACATTCTCGAAGTTACGAGCATACATAGAAACTTTATTTATTTATTTATTTATTTATTTAATTGATTCACCAGAAAGGCACACTGAGCAAAACAATGCACAATGCATGCTCGTAACACAGTCATTTTTATGTGTGCCTGCATGCATGTGCAAGAAACATAGTGCCATCATCTGAGATTCCAGATGCAGTGGCATACAGTTGAAAGGGAGAGCTCCACTTCAGGGATCACAGTTCTCTCCCCCACGCACGCAGGCACACAAGCACTGCATTTTGCGTGCTCATGAGCGCTCCCCCGATGCACCCACTGTGTGGCCGACGGGGTGCCCAATCCCTGGCCTGCCCAGGCCCCCAAAAAAACAGCCCCGGGTGCCACGCTGGAGCCCACCCCAATGTGGCAACAACAATGTAATGCGACAGGGGTGCCAAATCCTCTGTCGGCTCCATGTCTCCAGGCCCCCTCCCAAAACATTTCCAGGTGCCATGCTGGGAGCCCACCCCAGAGTGGCAGAAACTGTTATGGCTGATGGGAGTGCCCAATCCCCCATTGGCTCCAGCTCCCCCCAAGCAGCTTTCCTGATGCCATGCTGGAAGCTCACCCCAGCATGGCAAATGTCCCGCATCGTCCTCCTTTAAAAAAAAGTCCCTGAAAGAAAATAACTGTCCCTCGCGGTCTCGTTGGGCCCCTCCCCACCCACGCTCACCCACGGTGCACCCTGCCTCCCCACACCCCCTCACCCCATACTTACCTCCAGACTCTGGCATGATGATCTTTGGTAGACCAGGAACACGTCTGCACTCTTCAAAGCTGACCGCGAGCTGAGGAAATGCCAGTAAGCTGTATAATGTAATAGATAGGGTTTTTTCAACTTTGATGCATATCTCAGGCATTTTTTGGAATTTTTTCACCAAATTTTCAACATGGGTTTTTTGGGACCCCTTCTCATGAATTCTGTCACTGTCGTGGCGTTACTCGGGCCAGAAGGGTAACTTTGTGGTCACTGCATGGAATCACCTTTTGGGACCAATTAATGGAATGACAGTGCCGGTGTTCATGAGGTGGGCTCTCAAAAAGCCTATGTTGAAAATTTGGTGAAAAAATTCCTTAAAATGACTGTTTTACGAGCGTGCATTGTGCAGTTCCTACGCATGCTCATAAGTTCGTGAATTTTTTATATTTGCACTCTGGATTTTCAACATTACCATTTTAACACATCTCCTTATGAGCAATACAGCTGTCATTTTTCACATCTCACCCAAAATGTGTTTCCGTGCATGTAGCGCACAATGGCGCAGTCGGTGTGCGCAGTCAATGTTTGGGATACATTAAGAAAATCACAGTGACAGTGTTTATGAGCAGAGGTCTTGAAATGGCTATGTAGAAAATTTGGTGAAAAAATTCCTAAAAATAACTGTTTTACGAGCGTGCATTGCGCACTTCCTACGCATGCTCCTAAGTTCGTGAATTTTTAATATTTGCACTCCAGATTTTCTACATTGCCATTTTACCACACCTCCTTATGAGAAATACAGCTGTCATTTTTCATATGTCGCCCAAAATGTGTTTCCGTGCATGTAGCGCACAATGGCACAGTCGGTGTGCGCAGTCAATGTTTGGGACAGATTAAGAAAAATCACAGTGACACTGGTCATGAGCAGAGGTGTTAAAATGGCTATGTTGAAAATGTGGTGAAAAAATTCCCCAAAATTGCTGTTTTAGGAGCGCAAGTTGCACAGTTCCTACGCACGCTGGCAAGTTTGCAAATTTGTAATATTTACTCACCAGATTTTCAACATTGCCATTTACCACACTTCCTTATGAGCAGTACAGCTGTCATTTTTCACATCTCGCCCAAAATGTGTTTCCGCACATGTAGTGCACAATGGTGCAGTCGGTGTGCGAAAACAATGTTTGGGACAGATTAAGAAAATCACAGTGACACTGGTCATGAGCAGAGGTCTTAAAATGGCTATGTTGAAAATTTGGTGACAAAACTCCATAAAATGACTGTGTTATGAGTGAGCATTGAGCAGTTTCCATGCACCCTCGTAAGTTCATGAATTTGTAATATTTTCAGTCCAGATTTTCACCAGTGACATTTTTCCACACTTCCTTATGAACAGTACAGCTGTCATTTTTCACAGCATGGCCAAAATGTGTTTTCACACTTTCAGCACAGAAATGCGTGGTCGCTGTGGGAAATCATTGTTCGGGACAGATAAAGAAAATCGCAATGACACTGTTCATGATCGGAGGTCCCAAAATGCCTGTGTTAACAATCTGCCATAAAAAATCCCCAAACTAGTTACCTTACGGGTGTGTATTGCACAGTTTCTATGCACACTCTTGACTTCACCAGTTTTTTTAATATTTTCACAGCAGATTTTCAACATTGCCATTTTTTAAACCTCCCCATGAACAGTACCGCTGTCATTTTTCATATCCTGTTTGGAATGTGTTTTTGCACCTGTGGTGCCAAATGCCGTAGTCGCTATGCAAAAGCAGCTTTCAGCTAACCAACTGATATTGCCACTGTTCATGAGGTGCGGGGTCCCAAAAAAAACATGTTGAAAATTTGGAGTGAAAATACCAATGAATGCCTGAAGCATTAGGGTTTCCGACCATAACGTCCCACCCTGTACAGAATGACAGGCATCAGGGCTGTGACTTGGGATTATTGCCTTCAATGCTCATGCCATTCCACCCCACCCACACCCTGCAGCCAGTGAGTGGCATTGAGGTGTGCCTTGCACTCTTCGGCCCCAAAGTTCACCCCATTCTCAATACCAAACCCATCTCCTTGTTTCATGATGGAATGGGGGCAAGTACAGGGCCAAAGACGCGCAAGGCACACCGTGACACTTGGTGTCTGCAGGGTAGTAGTGGAATGGCATGGTCATATGCCTGACGCACCCAAAGGCACATCCCAATGCCCGTCACTATGTGCAGGGTGGTGACGGCTTGGCTTCAGTTCAATACTTCACTGCCATTCCTAGTATGCAGCTCTGTAACTTCTACACTACCAATGCCAATGCCAGTAAGCAAACATTCAGCATTGACAAATGCTTGTTTGAATTGTTTCACCAAATTTAGAAAGTATAGGTTTTTAGAACTCCACCATGAACATCGACACTGCCATTTCATTAATTATCCCTTAAAGGTGATTCGTGCAGTGACCATGAAATCACCTTTCGGGATGGAATAACAAAATGATAGTGACTGAGTTCATGAGGTGGATCCCCAAGAACCCCATGTTGAAAATTTGGAGCCAAAAGTCACAAAAATGGCCGAGATATCCACCTAAGCTGAACCCCCCCCCATTTATGCCATTATACAGCTTACCACCATTTCTTCAGTTCGTGGTTGGCTTTGAAGAGTACAGACGTGTTCCCACTCCACTGAAGACTGTTGCACTGTGCTCAGGAGATAAGTATGGGGGGGAGGAGGGGTGTGGGGAGGTGGGTGCACAGCGGGTGGGTGCGTTTTCTTTTTTAACAGGTGTTAGGCACACTGGTGTGGGCTTCCAGTGTGTCCCATTTGTTTGGGGGGAGTCATTTTAGCCACTGAAGTGGGCTCCCAGTGTAGCACACAATTGGGGTGGGGCAGGAAAATGCTGACATGATGGGGGGGTTAAACATGCTGACAGCCCCCCCATTGGCAGGCATGTCTGTGTTAGGGGAGATGATGCCGAGGGGTATTGGACACCCCTTCAGCAGACAAAAACAGTAAAGGTGGCACATATGCTGACAGTGGGATTGGGCACCCCCAAAGTTGGCTTCCTGGGGACTGTGATAGGTGGACGGTGACAGCCACCACCTACGATGTTTATTGAAATGTTACACCAGGCAAGACACGCCCTGCAATGATGGATCACTCCCTCATTGCAGCAGTGAAATTGTTTCAGGTTGGTGGCACACTTTTGTACTGCTGTCATAGACAGCATGCTATTTCATTCGTGACATAGAGCCCAGCCCATAAAAGCACTGGCGCCATTGGCAACAACATGCCCGCACCTCCAAAACCTGCTATTCCAAGCTACCATACTATGTTGCTTGCGCGTGCACAAGCCAACATAAAAAGGATAAATACTGCTGACTGAATGAACTGAGTGTCTGAAAATGGCAATGAACATGTACAGACTGCCTGAAGGACAGCAGCTGGATCTCACCCTCAGTTATGCTAATGGTGAAACACAGAGAGACATCCTGCTACTACCCAGAAGTCAAGACATACTGGACCAAGTCCTGATACATCTAGAGTACTTACATAGTAGTAGTAAAACATTTTTATTTATATTGGCACATATTGATTATTTATACTGGCACATACTGATATAGCAATTTCACCATTAGGGCAAAAATGACCTTTTTACATGGTGCTCCTGTTATATGTTGATGTCCCCCACTGTGAATGCTCTCTGGAGCAACTCATTTACCAGAACCCTGAGAGAAAAAGAGACTATATGCAAGTACTCATTGGCCTTATATGAACATTCAGAGCAGCTGCGGAGAAAAGATAACACTGGACTGGGTGATGTAGGTAGACTACTGCAAGACCATTTTGTGACAGGGATCAAGGATGGGGGAATCTGGAAGGCCCTCAGAGACAGCATCTGATACCACCCTGAGATGTCCTTGGAATTAAAAACAGAAGCAACCCTTTGAGGGCAGAGAGACATCCAGTGACATGAAGTCTGGCACAGCACATGCAATCCAACAGGCGCACTAGAGAGAAAAAGGTCACAAGGGAAATTACAGCAGCAATAACCCAGAAATCTGAAGTAGTGGAACTGAAAAATACTGTTCAGGTTCTCTCTAAGGGTACAGAAGATATAATGATAGAACTGCAATGCATGATTCCGAGAGAAGGACCAAGAGTCATTTCCCTCTCTTGGAGAGAAAGGGATGGGAGAGGAGAAGGACCCAGAGGTGGATTCCATTGGCAAGACAGGGACACACAGGGAAGAAGAGAAGGTGGTAGAAATGGATGCTTAGCTATTATATACCAGCCTGGGCATATTACCAGATACTGTGATGAAGCCCAGAGGGAGAAGCCACAGGCTCCATTAAACTGGTAGGTCCCACAGTTGTGGGTCAGACGGGGATGTTCTGAAAGAGACTCACCTGAAGGTGAAGTGTGTTACTGCCTGGGGAGTGTCCAGTGTTGAATGTGGCAGTCAAAAGCCTGACAGTTTTCTACATGTTGGACATGGGGTCCCAGCTGCCCACCATGAGGGAAAGATATTTCCACCAGAACTTTCTACATCTAATTAAAGAGTTAACCAAACTCATCGGGCACCACAGATGTCTGCAACACTTTAATTATTTTGCTTCAAATGCTGGACCTTGATCTGAGTGAAAGAACTGTGTGATGTGTATGGGATACAGGAATCCAGAACCATCCTATATCACCCCAATGGAACTAGAGCATGTGAACATTTCATTGAGAATACTGAAAGGGCAACTATGCAGAACCAGTGTTCTGAGGACCAATTGCAAGGTAGCCATCTTGCGGCAATGCTGTCATCAGTTCCGGTTGTGAGCTGGAGCTGAGCAAGTTGTCAGAGCACCATCTCTACATCTAATAGTAACAGGTTTGAATCCTTTTTTGTGATGACTAATATTCAGCCAGCATGCTATAATCCACCCTAAGGATCTCTTCAAGAAAGGAGCGTGACTGAAAATTGAGCTTTGCCTTCCAATAGCCGTTTCACATGCGATGCGATGGTCAGCGTTGTTGGGTAAAAAAATTTTCATCTAATTGCCTACAGCCAGGGACACTGGTTTAACGGGATTGAGAAAGGGCATATTCCATTTTGCACATTGTAAAAAACGGTATTGTCACCGGTGTCTACTAAGCCAAAATCCGGTTTTACCGGTGTTTGGTTTTGTGTACTTTATTTAGCAATTTTTAACTCTACTAACATGCATTGTAGCAATTTTGACCTCCACTATTGCACATCCTTCCATCCTTGTACCAATTTAAAGTTATTTTAGGTACAAGATGTGATGGCAGTAGCAACACTACAGCCTCCATCCCTAAGGTGTGATGGAAGCAGCACTACGGTCCCATCCCTCTGGTGCGATGGCAGTATCAGCACTATGACCCCCATCCCTCTGGTGTGATGGCAGTATCAGCACTATGACCTCCCTCCCTCAGGTGTCACAGAAGCAGCAGCACTGTGGCCCCCATCCCTTAGGTGTGATGGCAGCAGTACTGCAGTCACCATTCCTCAGGTGTGATGGCAGTATCAGCACTATGGCCCCCATCCCTCAGGTAGGATGGCAGCAGTACTACATTCCCCATCCACCAGTGGTGATGGCACAAGCACTACAGCCCCCACCCCTTCGGTGTGATGGCAGTAGTAACAATGCAGTCCACATCCCTCTGGGGTGATGGCAGTAGTGACAGCACTATGATCCCTTTTCTTCAACACCCACACGCCACATGCACAAGTTACAAATGACTTGGTCACTTTGCTTGTTAGAACTTGGATGTGAATTAATCTGAACCATCACTGCTAAGGTGAACTACCTTTGTTTTTTCCCCATCTATAATTTTACTGCCTGAATTGGATTTCTGCCTGTGACATTGCTAACCATGGTTAGGGAACAGACTTGGATGTTTGAGGGCCAGCTGGTGGGTGAAGGCTTGAGTGTCCAATGACCATTCACCTCTCCTGGGAGGGAGGGTGGGTTCATGGCTCAACATTTGCTGGCCTCTGGTGGAGGCCAGAGGCATGGACAGCATGTCAGCCCTTACTGCAGGAGGGAGTGTGACAGACTTGGCTTGTGCCTTGACATCATGTGGCCTGTCACGCTCCCAAGAAAAATGGGAAAACACTGCTGACTAACCGAAGGACGGCTGTTCGTCCCTCCATAAGCTGGAAACCCCAGACATGTGTCCGTTCTGACCCCTGCCATGCCCAGGATACACAGGAAGCTCTTTGGGACAATTCTTCTCCCCTGGTAGCCTCCCACAGGGGTAGGGGCCCACTCAATGAAGGGTTACTTTGGGTTACCTGGTAACACATCAATAAGGGTCAGTGGATGGTGGTCAGGACTCAGCAGCGGTGATAGGGTGGCCTTGGTAGGCCTGAAGGAGTGGATGGCCAGGGGGTAGGAGGAGGAGGAGAAAAAAAAAACTGCTTGAATTTGCTTCTTTGAAATAAAGTGTCTTCACCTGGAAAATCCACAGGTGATTATTGGAGGACCTTCAAATGGATTCATGCATCTCCCAGACATGTGGATGCTTTTTTTTAACTTGGTGTCCATGAAAAGGGTGTCTCCCAGTTTTCATGTTTTTGTTCAGATGTGAATTGAGCGCCACTCTGCCCACCAGCATCATACAGCCTCTGGGGTCTTATCTTCTGTACATCATTTACTAAAGGAATAATGCATGACAGGGTGTGTGTCGTGCTGGGATAACGTCACGCCTGGGGTGATTAGGCACGAGGCCGCAGGGCGAGTGTGACTAATCACCCCAGAAGTGACATTATCCCAGCACAACACACACCCTGGAGTGCATTATTCCTATTATACAATGGCTCCAGAGCAAAAAAAAAAAAAGATAAAAAAGTTAATTTTAAAGTATATTTTTGCCTGTTTTTTTGAATGGGGAAGTACACTTTAAAGAAAAGTAGTGCTGATTGACTGCCAGTAGGTGGAGCTCCTGTAACTGTGACTCTGCAATCTGCACAGTAAGCCCCTCTGTGCTATCCCTGCCTGTGATATTATTACCGTCCCCCCCCGTTTCTTTTAATCATAGTTTTCTGGGGACTGTAAAGTTTTAGAGTGGATGTATATGCCCACCGGACCATTTATGAGATGACTAGTGAGTAGAAAGTGGATGTTTCCATAGTATTTTTTAAATTTTAACAGGTCTGACGGTTTCTTGTATTTAGTTAGTCTTGTACCGGGGTCGGGAGACTGCAGCAAATGGATGTATAAGCTGCTGTTTCTGCAATAACTAAAAATAGGGGTTTGTAGTGAAGCGCGTGCTGGCTGAGTGTGGCAGCGGGAAGTAAGGGATGATCAGGAAGTCGTCTGTCTTATTGTTGTTTTTGTCTTAAATTTGGCAGTTTGGCAGTTAGTAGTCTGTAGAGAGAAGGTGGTAATGTGACCTGAGAGGTTTGGACATTTTTTTTTTTTTAAATTTATACTGATTTCGAGCTGGGCGGGGAGCGACGATATTTACGAGTTAAAAGAGTTGCTAAGTGGGGAGAGCTGAATGTACTCATATGCGGCGGAGCGACGCATTTTTTTTTCTTTCACTGCGGTCATTACTGTGCTGGCACTTGAGCCGTGATGTTATGCCAGGATAACATTACGGGTCCAGTGCCAGCTTGACCAATCAGAAGCTAACATTTTTCTTTGCCATTGTATAATGTGCTTTCAAAATCCACTGGCCAAACATAAGTACACTTATATACTTAACATTTGCTTTTTGTTGAAGCAGTCTATCAGAAAACTTTTTTGTTGTCACAGAGACTGAAACAGCAGGTGGGAGAAAAGGTGCAAATGATCCAATTCACCTAAATGGGGTGCTAACTGTGAAGTATTTTCATAAGTAGTAAAGCAGTTTCTTCTTTGTGAACATACTTTCATTCAGACTAGTTTTCATTCAAACAACTGAGGATTTTGGATGGCCCTACCGATTATAAACTTGAATAAGCTAGTTGATAACAGTGATCCTGCATTTAGCAATCTACAACCTAGATGATTATATGCAAAGAATACAATAAAAACCTGACTAAAATCTAAAAACAAGCTTATAAAACACAGAAAATGTATCTGAACATTTATCTTTACCTATACAAAATCATTGCAGCCCAAGTAAAACTCAGGTAAATTACATGGTACCCTGACTACTATTCTATGATGTAGTAAACATATATTGGTATTTCTTTTATATTCTTTGTAAAGCAGGTAAGGCCCACTAGGCAGAACTGTCCGTTTTCAGGAGTAACCTAGAAGCATTGGGGAGGTTAAGTGACTTGCTTGGAGTCGCACAGCATGCAAGTGGAGGTTGTGGGAATCAAACCCAAGTCTGCTGGATGTACCCAGTTCAATCACTGTTTGTTACTCTAACCACTAGGCAAGGGTGCTTAAACTGAATGGCTGATTACAACAAAGCAGTGAGGATGATTTCCTTACTGACTCTAAATGCAGCAAAGCAGAAAGAATGCAAAGCACAGCAGCATTCATTTTAAGATGCTGAAATCTGGGTAGCCTGCTGGTGCTGCAGTAGCACTAATGCTTGCAATGCCAGCGACCCAGGGTCAGAAGCGAACTCGGGTTACTGGAGGTCTGGCCAGGGGAGTAGGATCGAGCACCTGGGGGACTGCTCTCTTCCTCTGGGGAGGGTGGGCTGCAGGTTCTGCTGCTTTACCACCACCTGCGTGACCATGGGTGGTGGTGCAATGGTGCTGCAGAGTGATCAGGAGGGGAGGACACTGGCCAGGATCTAGAGCAGTGGCATGTCTCTATGTGACCTACCTCCTTGGGATCTCCTCTAGTGCTGGTGCCCTCAGGGACAGAGACCAGAAAACCAGGAACAATCACCCCACATCGGCCACTGGCAGAAGGGACCCAGGTGCCCCAGACTTCATAACCAGGCTCCATGAGGGACCCACTGAGCTGCCCAACACACACCAAGGGAGTGTGGGGTGACCTGGGATCCCCTCCCTTCCCACCTGGGGGGGTACAATCCAGGCAGGATAGGTGCAGGCCCACAGGAGCTCCTGAGCATTACCTGGGGTGAAGCTAGGTGATACCCAGCCAGGGATCTCTGAAAAGTGGAGACTGATGCTGTGAGAAGGGGACATAGAAAGAGAAAATAAAACAATTTTTAAAAGATGCTGAAATCTTAGAGATTCTGTGCAGTGACATGTAATTTCCGTGAGGCACTGGTACAAGAATTCAAAATCCGCAAACCAAGCAGGATTCCGTGATTGTTACCGGTGTTACCGGTAAAAATGGAAAACCAGGGTCCCTGCCTACAGCTGATAACTGCTCCTTGAATGGGGTAAATGGTGTCCTTCCGTGGTCTTTAAAGCAAGTTTACAGGAGGAACCCATGCCAGTAGTCCCACTAAGAAAAAGCTTCTTGCTACATGCACAACCAGCAAAACCAGAGCGTGGAGAATCTCGGAAAATAAGATGAGCCTTTGGGATTTTACTTTGGAGCACGTAGACAAGGCATGTTGAAATTGGTTCAATGAGTGAAAGAAATCACAAGAAGGCACAGCAGAAGCTGAAAGGAAGAAAACTCAACAAAATCTACATGAGCCACATGAATTAGCTGACCAAACCCTGTCTTCTCCAGGTTTCCAAAATGTCCGGTTGGTAAGCCAAACACCTCTGTCTCCCTTAGTGGAGACTCCAGTAAGTGGTTCACATAAAAGTTTTACTCCTGATAAAACTGAATTTTATTGAACTCAGAAAGAGAGGTGTTCGAAAACAGATAAATATACCTCAGTCACTGATGTAAATAAAATGCCTCTCAAAAAAACCCTTGGTAAATTACAAGGTGGGGGTAAAAGTAAATCCCAGACAGGAAAAGGGACGCCTAAATCTTCTGACTGATAATAGAATCTGGGGGGGAGGTAGAAAATGGCCCAGAGAAAAATGATGGTCCAGTTGGTTTAGTAGAAGATGAAAGAAGAGAATCTGCCAATCAATATGTTTTAGCCTCAGACATTCAAGATTTACAGACTACAAATAATGGGCATGATACATATACACAAGCCTCCTTGACTGAAAACACCCCCACCCCTCGGCTTCCAACGATATAATGAATGCAGTCACCTCACTGTGAGTTGAAATGCTCAGTGCTCTAGCAGAAACGAACACGTCAATAAAAGATATCTCTGACTCAATCAATTTTATTACTGAGAAGTTAGCAGGACTTTCACTTAGAACCCACGACTTAGAAACTAGGGTCTCTCAAATTGAAGACATAAAAGGCCCCTTGGTAAAAACACAGACATTACATGAAAAACAGCTTCAGTCACTGGTACAAAAGGTAGCAGAACTTGAAGACAGATCCAGAAGGGATAATATCCGTATATGTAATGTGCCTGAAGGTCAAGAAGGCACAGGTGACCCAATACCGTACTTTAAAAAAATGATTACAGTGACTATGGGGAGAATTTACCTTGAACAAAAGATTTCACTAGACAGAGCCCACAGGGGAGGTTCTCAATTTTCTAACTCCCAGCATGGTTTCCCAAGAGCCATCTATATTAAACCACATAAATACTTGGACAAGGAGGCCATCTTGCAAAAGGCCAGAACAGGACAGAGCCTAAAATATCAAAACATCCATTTCAATGCCTATCCAGATTTATCTGCAGAAACAGTGAAAAAACACAAACTGTTTAATCCTGTAAAAAAAAGGAAAAGGTTCCATAATTTTATTTTTGGGCCTTTTTAGGCCTTAGGTTAGAAACTACTATGTTACTGCTAGGGTGGGGGGTAGGGGGTGGGGGGTGGGACCCTACCTGGAACAGTCTGCACATTAAATGTTTTTTTTATATTATCTAATATGGTTTGGGGACCACTGCCGATTTATTTGTGTAAGTGTGTCAATGTTTTATTTATTTGAAGTGTATGTTATTATTATGTATAATTTGTGCAATAAAGTATATCTATTTGCCAAAAAAAAAAAAAAAGGTTGTACAATATGGATATTAACTTTTCAAAGCATTATCCAGTGAAACTGTGCTTTGTGGTGAATGGTAAACTCATGACCTTCGATGATGCTGAAGAGGCAAATGAGGCATTTGAAATGGCTTATTACAAAAACTCTGCCAACACTCTAGATCATCCCCAAGACAGAACAGGCAACACCCCTACCAAACAGTAACATGAATTAGCAATGACTACAAAGATATAGGCACAGAGCTTAAACTTTAACAAAGTTACTAGCGAGATTGATGAATGAATAAGGGAAAATGTTACTGTCAGAAAAAGGGTGAAGAAAAATAAAGGAAAAAATAAAAGATGGAGTAAAGGATACAGCTCTATAACTTTTTAGATTAAATCATAGATTAAGAGTAATTATATTCACAGATATCCCCCACAAAGTTTTACTAACCACCACCACATTCAGCTGACAATCATCCCTTTTTGTGTTTGCTTGCGCGTGCGCAAGAAACACCTTGCTTCAGTAGGTGGCAGTTAATGAGCATGCCACTATGCACAAAGAAATTGACCGCTGCAATCAGAGAGCACCCCATCACAATCAGCTGTGTTTGAGGGGCGGTCCCTGACTGCAGCTGCCTATTACAGCTGCATTGTCTGGTCATGGAGCACTATATCAACAAAGGTTGCGATTACAAACCACATCCAAAATAGGTGATATGGTTATTTTAAGAAATGTTTCCCCACACTACTGGTGCTTTGTCCACTAGTCCCTACCTGCCTGCCTGTTGTGGCCAGTCGTCACCAAACTTCCAACAGTGAGTCTTCATGGCCTGCCCACCCTACCACTACAAACCCCCAAGCTGAAACCTGCACTCGAGCAGAGCCCAAACCAAAAGAAACAGAAATAAAGCCTGATGAGAAAAAAATCCCCACAATCCGCACTGGTCTCGAGCCATTCGGAGAGAGAACAGGGAAACAGCGACCAACACTCCTCCATTCATGCGAGCTGGCAGGAATGGGAGAGCGGCGCAACCTCTGGTTTTTCTTTTGTTTTTCCCTGCTTCAAAATGGAGTTAGATGAGAGCCTGCTATCTACATTGGAACTTTTAATTGCTGAAAGAAAAAGTTTTAAATCTTTTAGATGCTTTGGATTACAGACGATGCCCAAAAGCCCAAAAATTCGGGCCATTTATTTGCTCCCAGAAAACGTCCTCCAAATCACTCAAGCAGCTAGACATGCAAACTTGACTTAAAATGGGCAAAAATAAAGTAAATGATGTAGAGAAGTCTCTTATTAAGGTGCCATCATCAACTACGAAAATTGCCCTGAATACTGAAGACGAGCGTTTAATCATAACGATGGCACCAGTTTTCTTATTTTATTCTAGGATCCACTCATGGGCATTCATGTGCCTGATGCAGCATTAAGTATTCTGGGGATGTGGATGTGGGCTTTGCACCAGGGAGTTCCAAGATTCATAATAGGTGGCACACTGAGAGCCCACCCCAGAGTACAGCTGTCATTTTTTACATCCTGGCCGAAATGTGTTTTTGCACATCCGGCACAGAATAGCGTGCTCGCTGTGGCAAATCAATGTTTGGGACAGATTAGGAAAACCACAGTGACACTGTTCATGAGCAGAGGTCCTAAAATGCCTATGATGAAAATTTGGTGGAAAAGTTCCAAAAAATGATCACGTTATGAGCGTGTATTGCACATTTTCTACGCAAGCTTGTTTCGTATTTTCACTCCAGATTTTCAACATTGCCATTTTTAACACCTCCTTATGAACAGTACAGCTGTCATTTTTCGTATCCCGCCCAAAATGTATTTTTGCACCTGTGGCACAGTTGCTGTGCGTAATCAACTATCGGGATGGATTAAAAAAATTACAGTGCCACTCTTCATGAGGGGAGGTCCCATAAAACCCATGTTAAACATTTGGTACAAAAAAATTCCAAAAAATTACCACGTTACAGGCTTGTGTTGTGCAGTTTTACACACACTCGTAACTTCATGAATTTTTCCTATTTTCACTCCAGATTTTCATCATTGACATTTTTCCACACCTCCTCATGAACAGTACAGCTGTCATTTTTCACTTCCTGCCCAAAATGTGTTTCCACACCTGTGGCACCAAATGGCGTAGTTGCTGTGCGAAATCACTTTTTAGGGTTGAGTAATGAAATGATAATGCCACTGTTCATGAGGTGGGGTCCCAAAAAGCCAATTTTGAAAATTTGAAGTGAAAATACCAACAAACACCCAGGACATTAAGGTTTCCAACCATAATACCCACCCTGTAGAGACTGATTGGCATCAGGGGCATGACTTGGGTTCGTCGGCCATAATGCTCATGGCATTCTACCCCCACCCTACAGCCACTGACAGGCATTAAGGTGTGCCTTGTAGTCTTTGGCCCTAAAGTTCACCCCATTCTCTTATACTGCACCCATCTAAGCTAATTTCCTTATGAAATGGGTTGAGCATAAGGGCCAAAGACCCCAAAGCACCGCAATACCTAACCGGTGTCTGCAAGGTGAGGTAGTGAATAGCATAAGGGTTATGGTCAAGGCAACTGTTTTTCGGTGCTTGGAAAAAGCAAATTCCGTTTTGACCATCCTGGATTCCGGGATTTTACCGTGTTTGGGAATCCAATTTCCGGGATTTTTCTGGTAATCCAAAACTTTATATTATTCACTCATTTTAAGTAATACATTTGTCTGTCGGTGTTTTATCATGTTTTTATGCAGATTTAAGTCACATTAGCAGAAAACAAGAACATTTAATCTCATTTTGCATGTTATATTAGCTATCCAAGTTGTGCATCTACCAGCTATCAAGGCTAATGACTGTGGAACTCCATTGGCTAAACTAGCATAATTATTAAAATATTCCCTTCTCAGATCAATGCAGCCAGTGAAAATAAATGGTCTCGTGTAACAGTAACATTTTCCTCACAGAGATTAACCAATTCTGAAGTCTGTGCAATACTAAATAAACACCAAAATCTTGACTTTGTTTTAATGTTGACAATGTGTTCTGTGACATGTATAATAAAAACTTCTCAAAGCTAAAATGCAATTAATGTGTTTTATTTTAAAAAGATTTACAAAGATAAATATGTGCAAAAAACACAAGTACTGACTACTGAACATGGGTCAACAAACACTACTCAGACAAATACGCTACTTAGACAAACATGCTACCCAGACTACATGAACTAAAGCATACTATGTGAAGGACAGTAGAATCTAACCATAGCTATATATAATGCAGAGATACTACTATATTGCATTTCTACACTTTATTGCACAGGGGAGCACCATTTTTCTGCAAATAGTGCATCAGAATTGCAATTACACAAGAGGGTGGGAGAGTCTACTTATTGAATAGCAGCATTGAAAATAATTTTAAATTGTCCACAGCCAGGCTTCTCCGTTGGTCGGTCAGGATTTGTCCATGTGCTGAAAATGACCACTCTGCATCTGCACTAGAAACAGGGACCCAGATGGCCTGAAGGGCTGCCTTTGCCAGAGTTGGTACCTGTGAGGACATAGAGATCCAGTACTGGTGAAGCTCAAATTATTCAATCTCTGGTAGTTCACGCACATCCTGTCGTATGTAGATCTCCCAGTCCCTTAACAGTGCATTCTTATTGCGTAATGTGAACTTTGGGATAAAGGGCAAGTACAGTTGGAAGTCCTTACTGAGTTTGGGTAGGTTGAGTGGGTTTAGAATTCGACAGGCCATGAGAAAGTGTACAGATGGATTTGACTGCAGGTGTTTTGTCAGTTTCTCCAAACTGACCTTGAAAGCATTTTTGAACAGTTTGATGTTCTCATCCCTTACTTTATTCCTCAGTTTAGAGAGGTACAGCTCTGCCTTCTCACCAAAGCCATCATTTTCAGTTGTGCCAGCCTCAAGGCGACTCTTAATTGCCATTAGCATGTCATACGTGGACATCGCAAGAGGTTTCTCCTTTGACTGCAAAAGTTCTATTGCAGCAATAATGTCACCTGAATTATCTGTAATAAATGCTAGTTGTGCTTGTAGCTCATCGTACCAGTCATCCAGTAATGCCCGTAGATTGTTTATTGAGGTGGCATCACTAGAATCCGCCCTGAAAAAGTCCCTCAGGTATTGTAGGTGTGTCGAGTGGTATGCCACTGCTGCAAACCATGTGTTCCATCTAGTTAAAACAGGAATCGGTGGTAAAGCAATCATTTCTCCTGGAGCTTCCAGATCCTGCAAAAATGTGATAAATTCTCGTTTGCATTTTGGTGATTGCTGAAAAGCATATTTTATCAATGAAACCAGTTCATTAACTTTTTTGAAATGGTGCAGCCATGTATCCCCAACAAGGGACAAAACATGTTACCAGCAACACACATGCACAACATGGTCCCCAAGAACCCCGCGAAGTGCGTCATTAAAACATTTAATCATATAACGAGAAATGTCGCTGACAAACGAAACTATATTCATAAATTCAATGTCACAGCTCTGGAGAGTCTTTAAGTCAGCTTGAGCCACTGTGGAATGGTTGACAGAGTCTAGTTCTGTGCTGTTTCTGAAATATGTCTTGCCCCCTTCCAACACAAAGATGACATGAAGAATGCACCTCGACTGTGCATCTGTGCTCTCATCGCATATCACCGACAATGATCTCCCAGTCAGAGCTGCTTTAAGGTCTGCATCAATCTGCTCTCTTAACTTGGGTAGATAGAGCTGCCTCAGGGTGTCTGCTTTTGACACCGCTCCACTCCCCTTCACATACTTGCACATCCATTCCCTTAGTTGTGGATGATCCAGCTTCTCCAGTGGAATATTCACAGCCCCCCATGCCTTAACTGTGTCCATGACCATCTCATTTCTTACTATCGATGATTCTGCTGCAGCTCTGAAACCTGCTGGTCAGGGTCACCTGCCTTGCTGGTCTTCCTTCGCTAGCAGCTCGTTCCTTATTCCTAGCATGTTTCTTGCTAAGCAGATGATCTTTGACTGTATCTTTTCTGGTATGGTCCAGGACATGGTTGCAGGATGGACAGAAAAGTTTTCCTCCATCCTCATAGAGGCCTTCAGATTTAAACTGAAGGGCTCGCTCCTGAGCCGAGGTGTAGCAGAGCTTGGCTTTCTTATTCAGTGGTGCAGCAGACATCGTGCAGGCAGAAAGTATGAATACTGAAATCACAATGAAAAAAAATATTAATGTGGTCTACCAATCTGCTTGATGAAATAATTCAAGTAACAAAATGGGAGAATTAGATCCCATAGATAGTGCAGTCCATGACTTTTATCCACTGGCTATGTGGCAGCTGCCACCGCCTACATCTGCCATCCTCCAGGTACGACAGCAGCAGCAGCCTATGACTCCTATCCTCCAGGTACGACAGCAGCAGCAGCCTACGACTCCCATCCTCCAGGTACAATGGCAGCAGTAATCTACGACTCCCATCCTCCAGGTTAAACGGCAGCAGTAATCTACAACTCCCATCCTCCAGGTACGATGGCAGCAGCAAATAAACATACTCCTACTTGCCCACAACTACATGGCAATTAACCTTCTTCTCAACTGTCAACCACACAAGCAACATTCAGACTTACCTGGTGCTACAGAACTTTTTGCACAGCCACATGGATATGCCCAACATGACTTGCCCAAAACCACACTGCAAACTGGTCTGAAAATAATACTACTATCCTTGAACTCCCCCCCCCGTATCATTGCATTGATCAAACAAAGATGTTTTTCCCCCCCATGTACACAGTACCTGACCATAAGGGCAAGGTTGTGGTGCATCTCCAAGCGTCCTTTGGTATTTGTTGCCGAATCTGGTGACTTTAACTGCACTTAATGAAAACTTAGCACCAATCTCCTCTCAAAAAAGAGACACTGTAGGCAAGTATGGCAAGGCAAGTGTTGCAGTGGGAAGTGGGGGTATTTCCACATGTCCCCAGCAGAAATAACTTTCACCTGCATACTGTAAGATGAAAAAACCACTGCACCTACTGTAGGTTGGTCTCAGAAGCATGGTAGGCAGATGTGGAGTGCAGGGTCACAGTGGGGATTCAGGGGGCATTCCAGCTCCCCGCCCAAGAAAAAAAAAGGACACTTCTGTAAGAACTTACCGTTAACAGTAGATCTTCAAGAGAATCTCTTGCAACAGGGCACACCTTAGAACTACAACCATCAGGCGCCAGACCACATGGACACAAAAGCTCAGAAATAACAAGACATCCCCCCCAACTACTCAGACCCCCACACCACTACACTCCAGGGCACACATTGGTGCCAGTCTGGTGGCACAAAGGGGCTGAGGCGCTGGTCATCTTACCACACTCTACGCAGGTGACCCATGTTAGGCAATGTGCATGGGCTGCTGGGGGTCAGCTGGGGAGGAAAAGGACTGAACAGCCGATGAACTGCTCTCCTTCTCTGGGGAAGGGGATCCTTAGTGGTTAGCACTTGCCTACTCCCCATTGGAGGCTGGGGCACCATGCTGCAGAAGGGGAGGAGTTGGGTCAGATGCTTTCAACCAACATTGCCCCTGCAGACATGCTCAGGGATGCGGCACTGATGAATCTCATCCAGCCATGAAACATGCCTGTGTTAGTGTGCTGTGCCACCAATCACCTCGCCCCACTTACTCTGGGGCACACAGCAAGAACCACAGCCCCTCGGACTTGCCAGAGGATTCAGTGTGCTAGCCATCTTCTGTGAAGTCCAAGGGCTGTGTCTCTCTTGGGTGCCTCCTACTAGGTTGGAGGTGTGAGCTTGCTTTTCTCACAGAAACAGCCCTTGACAATATTCAGAACCCCATCACCCAGATGACACCCCCACACACACATACTGACTGTTGGGCACAGTTGGTCACAATACTCAGACCCCCTCTCCCATGAAAGGGCTCCATGCTAGACCACACACCACCACTCTGAGGCATACAGAAGATAAAGTTACTCATTCCCCCCTCAGGCCTCCTTCCCCCACACATACACATACTTAGATGGCCACACACACATACTGACTCAGCCGAGCAACCAAATAAGACTTTGTACAGTTTTCAAAATAGCAGGGTGCACTCCAAATGAGGTGGATGCTGGAACAAATAAGAAATCAAGCAAACCAGTACTCCAGGCTTCAGAAAAATCCAGGGCAAACATCCACTGTAGTCTTGTACAAAAAAAAATATAGCAATTCAGCAATTCTCCGACACAAACACTCCTCCCCGGGGCAATGCCCTGCATAGCGGGAGTGCTGGTTTGCCCCACCTCTTACAAGACTGTTTGTACTCCTGGGTTTTCCACTTTTCCCTCCCAGAGAACCCAGTATCACGATATAGATATAGCAATCCCTGTAAAAAGATTCAAAGAAGCAAAGCAAACAAGGAATTGCAGTTTTTTACAACTTAAGTACCTCAGTACTCAGATTTTATATTAAACACACACACACACACACACACACACACACACACACACATATATGTACATACATAGATGTATACACACACACACACACACACACACACACACACACACGCCTGACTCAGCTGAGCAACACTGACTGTTTGTACTCCTGGCTTTCTCAAAGAATGCAGCAGCTCATGTTAGAAATATAGAAAATACAATCCCCGTATACTGGCCCTTGGTTCCCTGATTTCACTGCACCAACAAATTAAAGTGGTGTCCTCACTCACTGTTTATACCCTGGCATCTTCGTCCCCACAAAGAACACAGCAGCAGGAAATAAATATATATTACAAATACAGCTAGCAAAGAAATACAACCTGGCCCTTGGTTCCCTGATTTCACTGCACCAACAAATTAAAGTGGTGTCCTCACTCACTGTTTATTCCCCTGGCATTTTCGTCCACCCCCAAAAGAACACAGCAGCAGCAAATAAACATATTACAAATACAGCTAGTAAAGAAATACAACCTCCTGTACTGGCCCTCGGTTCCCTGATTTCACTGCACCAATATCCAAAGCACAAGGCAAACAAGGGAATTTAGTTTACCTGAAGTGTGCAGAGACAAGGCAGGGTTGCTGGAGATTTCAGGGGTCTGATGCCTCTATGGTGATTGTCCCGGTGGCAGCAATGTTCATTTTTTTAAATACAGTCAAAGCCGCTTAGAAAGGGGACATTTGTGTATGGTAGTTTTGCCCAGTAAAGACAGCGGTCGCTTAACCATTTTTTATTTTCAAAATGCGTCTCTGACATTAAGAGATAGGGTACAGAGAGGATACTGAGCTGTGGAGCGTTAAAAATTAAATGTTTGGGTCTGCAAGAGTAAGGGGAGAAAGACAGAAACGGAACACCTGACTACTGTAACACCAGACCGCACATCGAGGAGACAGCAGAAAACAGCACAGCACAGCACAGTCATGGGTAAGAAGAGAGACAGTACTGAACTACAGTATTGAAAATTAGTGTGCTCTCCTCAGCTGTACTGAAATGTTTCTCCTCCCCGTATCACATCACTGTGCTTGAATGTAACATGAATGCCTCAGCAGACCCTCCAACATTTCACAGATCAAAATAGGTACACTTCTGTGTTGCAGCCCCCCCCGCTCCTCCGCTCACTGAGAAGAGAAGGGGGGTCCCCATCCCCCCTTCCCCGGAAGACACAGTAAGATTCAATTAAATGCTGGGGAGTTCTTGTTTGCAGTCCTACTCAGATCTAATAAACAGCACTTTTTCTTGTCTCAGTTTGTTTGACTTGGCTGGTTTTTTTTTGCACACCTTGTTGATTTTCCTCTGATAAAAGACCTGATTTCCAAAAGGAGAGTGGAAGGGGAGAAAAAAAAAACAGCCAGGAGCAGGAACCCCAGGGAAAGCAAGGAGACAGAAAGTAAAAGACAGATCTGGAATAAAAATTAATTATACCCTGGAATCCCACTCTACTATTACTGCAGCTGTGAGCACACAGATGAATTTCAGTGACTGTCTGTCATGACTGCCTCCCCCCTCGACATCAAGAACTTTCCAGCCAGACTGTCTGAGCAACTACCCCCAAATCATTTCACCCCATCCTGTCACCGACCTGCAGAGATGCCGATCCGTCGGAGAACCTGATGTTCACTGCACCGTGGTCAATGACACTGACTCCACTCCTCGATCTTGACTCCACACAGTGTTGAAGACTCTTGGCGGCGGGCGCCGTGAGAGTGGTGACTAGACTCAGGACCCGCTGGTAATTGCAACAACATACGCCCGCAGCTCCTCCAGCTGGGCTACAGGAGTTAAACTCTCAACTGTAACACACCCGTCCTGCCAGTTTAGTCAGGGAAAGGGCAAGCAGCTGCGCAGTCACAGCAAGTGCAGAGGAGCCCTCAGAATGGCAAAACAGGTGGTCAGGGAATCAGATGCAAAAGCATACTGCCACACTACTTATTTGCCCTGCAAATTGCCGCTATGTATGGTGGCCAATAACCACAACAATACCACTGAATTTTATGAAGGGATGAATGAGAGTGGGGTAAATGGTAACAGATTTACCCGTATTATTCGACTGACTGACCGACTGCGTTATTCATGGGCGGTACTGTGGCCAAGAGCATTTTCGTTTTCCCCCTAAGAACACAGCAGCATCAAATAAATAAATTACAGGCAAAAAAGGGAATTTAGTTTACCTGAAGTGTGCTGAAGGGTTGCTGGAGATTTCAAGGGTCCGATGCCTTCTATGGTGATGAATCTTGTCCCGGGGGCAGCAATGCTTGTTTTTTTAAATAAGCTTTTTTTTTTTTTAATTTACTGTGGCCAAGAGCTCAGTCTCAGTAATGGGGTAGACCACAACCAAATCGCACAATGCACAGAGGGTCAAGAGGAGCAGGTCACCAGAGTAAAATTACAAGTGGCGTCCTCAGTGTCCTCGTGGTCTCTCATGGTCTCTCTGGGCGTCTGCTGCGTTCTTCTTGTTCTTCCTTCTTTTCCGCAGTTTTCAGTAGGGGGGGGATGGCTTGCTGCACAGTGGCTTTTATGCTGCCCAATTCCCGCATGCATGCAAGCATTGTGACTTCTGCGATACTTCCAGGTGCCGTTTGAATTCTGCCGGCCTATCAGGATTCCAGGATTCCGTCCGCATTCACGGAATCCCGGCGAAACAGTGGCCTTGGTTATGGCCAATGACCCAAAGGCACACCCCCAACGTCTTTCAGTCTCTGCATGGTGGGGTTGGGGGCTGGTGTTAGTTCAATACTGCCATTCCTATTATGCATCTCTCTAACTCTTGCACTAGCAATGCCAATGCCAGCAAGCAAACATTTGGCATTGACAAATGCTTGTTTTTTTCTTTCTTTCTTTCTTTCTTCGGGGGAGATATTGGTCAGTCTAACCCATTACGAGAATCACTATACCCTATCCGGGAAATGAGAACCAGTAGGATGATGTGAAGTAGATACTGAATGAGTTTGGGGGACAGTAAGATTAAGGGAAAAGAAGGAAGAGAAAAAGAAAACAGAACTGGGGGAAGAGAGAGGGGAAAGTAAAGAGAAAGAAAAATATGAAGCAGATGGGGTAAGGAAGAAAAGGAAAACTGAAGGGAAAATAAAAATGAAAAGGGAACCCGGGGGAGTTGAATACATAAAATAAAAGCTGATAGACAAAGACATTTATTTACAAAATGTTTCACCGGGAAAGACAACATGAGCTGAGGAACAGTTTGTTTCCAGAAGCATCCTGGGGGGAAGGTACAAAGGCAGGGAGAGCAATTAAACAGGTATAAACATTATTACATGATAACACAATACAGGAGAGAAAATATTAAAAAAAATGCATACATTATTACATAATAACACAATACAGGAAAAACATTTCTTTTTTCATTAGCATAGAGAAGAGAGGATGCAGTGCTATAAACATATGCCAAGGGCTGAGGTAAGGAAACCTCTAGGAGAACTAGCAAGGAACCACCCTGGGCCGAAGACCAGGAGTTGAGAGGGTGCGAAAAGACACAGAGGTGCTGAGAGAGTAGGAGGCAAGACTACACTTAGTGCTAGTGAAATCCTAGGGGGAGCGCGAGGGATGGGGAGGGGGGAGATAGAGAGCCAGATCCAGGGAACGCCCTTCAGGATGTATGGAACCCTGCGAGGAGAGTGGGACCAGGTGGGAAAATAGGAGGGGAGAGAGAAAGAGATGGGGGGGAGAGGAAGGATGGAGGTGACTAGGTGACTAGTAATAAGGCAGCACGAAGCAGGAGGGAGGGTTAAAAGAGTGGCAGAGACAGCTGCACAATAGTGAATCGGAACAAGAGTGGCGAAAGTAATATACTAGGCAAAGGAGACTTTTTAGAGGGATGGGGGAAGGGTAACGGGGAGGAGGAGGAAAGGGTGGAGGGGAATGTGCAGTATAGGGGGAATGATGGAGTGCAAGGTTTGGGAGTAGGAAGAAGGGGAAAGGATAGACAGAAAGGGATATCAAAGTAATTAGCTTCAGAGAGAGGGGGGAGTAAGAGGAGGGATGGGGGTCTAGAAGCAGGTGTAGTTTGGGGCAAAGTAATTATGAAGGGCCAGGGAGAGGGAAAAAGGGGACAAGGATATAGATATTGTAGGACATAGAATAATGTTTAAATTGATGAGAGTGGTGTTCATCTGGCACAAGGGATGACACAGTGGTCATCTCTGCCAATCTTGGGGGGCTGGAGAAACATTTTTACTCCATTAGGGGTTCTTGGGGCACTAGGGTGTGGTGTGGTGGGAATAGGGGAGCACATAAATAACTTACAGCATGGAGTAAAAATAAAAACCAGGAAAAATTAAAAGATAAATCTAATCCGGGATATAGAAAATAAGTTAATAATGATAAACAAAATCATTATAATTAATGGCTAAGGCATTACAAATTGCCCCCTGGAATATCAAGGGGCCAAGACAGAGAGTTAAAATGAATAAAGTTATACATTACTTGGAGAAAAAAAAACAGGTTAACTGTGTCTGTTTACAAGAAACCCACTCTTCGGATAGGGACTTTTAATGGTTCCAGAGGAAGTTGGGACCTGGGTTGTATTCATCCTACAATACCAGTTCTAGAGGAGTTCTATATTTTTCCACAAACAGAGGATAAAACCAGTAATTACTAAATCAAATATCGATCAAAATGGTAGATTTATTATTGTAGAAATAGAAACTGGACCCAACAAGCTAACCATTGGCACAATATATGGGCTTAACCAAAATAACCCTGCTTTTCTATACAAAACTATTTCTACAAATCACATCTTTTAACTCCCCATATGTAATGGGGGGGGGACTTCAATCTGGCCATGAGTAAAAACGATAGAAGATCTACATCTACATGCAATTTCAAATCACCAACAAAGGTTATTAAAAATGTTATGATGGATGTTAAATTAGCAGATCCCTGGGTAGAATATAAACCAGCTAACAAAAAATATTGATATTACTCCCCATTGCACCATTCATATTCTCGTACTGACTTTTTCTTAAAATATCTGAAACAATTTATTATAGAAACTCAAAGGTGAATTATCCAGGGATTATTGTTTCAGATCACTCACCTTGCTTATTGGACTTAGAACTAGAAAATCAAACTTTAAGCTCATATACTTGGAAAATGGATATCACTCTTTTAAAAAAGGAAGAAATAAGTAATCAAATTGTGACAGAAATGAAAGAATTTGTTATTAGAAATATTGAACAGGACAGTAGCATAATATATGTATGGGACGCTTTTAAGGCTTGGGTGAATAGCACATTGCAGGCATTAAAGGGAATAAGGAAAGGGAAGTGGGAACAGCAACAAAAACAATTGGAACAAGACATGGAGGAGATATTCAGACTGTGTCAGGCAATGGCGCAAGAGGGGGTGCAGCGCATCCGAGATGTGCTGGGGCCAAGACAGGGAGATTTTCAAAGGTGATGTGCTATGGTGCATCTCCTTTGAATATTGCACAGAATGCGCATGGTGCATCGACAATGCGCTGGTGTATTCCCCGGACATGGAGGACTGGGAATGTTCCAGCACAACTGTAGTTGCACTGGGCACATCACCCGCGATATTCAGACTTGGGCATGCAAATGGGGCCATAATGTTATGCATGGCACAAATGGGGCCATTTGTATGTCATTATGGCCCAATTTGCATGCATTGTGCAAGGCAGCCAGGCGAAATGTGCCTGGTGCCCTGCACAGAATGGTGTGTGATCTGAGGGTGTCCTGGAGCACCCCCACCCCGTAATCACGATTGCAGTAGAACCGAACGCATGGCTATCCCTGGTAGTCTAGTGGCACCCCCCACCCTCCCATTACCCAATTGCTGGTAATATCACAGACACACAGTCCCTGGTGGTCCAGTGGTACCCCCCTTACCCCATACCCCGATCGCAGGTACCATTGGCTAAAGTAAAACCCCTGGTAGTCTAGTGGTAATCCCCTCACCCTGCCTGTAGGTCCGATCGCCAGTAAACTGCCATCTGTATGATCCCTGGAAGTCTAGTGGTCCCCTCTCTACTCCCCTTTCACCGATCGCAATCATCAACCCCCAACATCTTCCCTGGTAGTCCAGTGGTCCCCCTCCCCAACCCAACCCTCCGCTCACCGTCATATATGTTACAGGAATATCCCTGGTGGTCCAGTGGAGCCCCCCTTCCCACCTGAATCCCCGATCACCGGTGCGGTGGTAATTGGCATAACCCTGGTGGTCTAGTGGCAACCCCCACACACAACCCCCAAGCTCGGGGTATGGGAGGGAGGAGGGTATCACTGGTCTGCCAGGGTAGGTTTGGGTGCTTATGGATGGTGGTCTTGCTGGTCGGGTGGCAACCCATGGCTGGCGACTGCTGTGTTGAGCCCTGCAATACAGCAGCCAGCCTGAGGGTGGCCTGGATTTGAGCTTCTTTTTCCCAGCTCAACTTTGAGCCCCAGTGTGTGGCGCATCTAGGGGTTGTGCCAGCATATGCGCCTGCATATCCTGGCTGAATATCGGATGTGCATGATGCATGTGCATGCCCCCTACAGTTGCGCCGATACATTAATCAGCACCTGGCACATTGGAACTTCAGCTGCGCAGTCCTCATTTGAATATCGCATCAGATTGGGAGGGGTTGAAACTAGGTGCAACCCCTTTGAATATCTGGCCCATACAGTGTGTCTACCAGAAGCAATCCATTCCTCTACACCGGATAAAAAGGTTTTTAATACTTTGGCAAAAAAAAAAGAGGCAGATATTAAATTAATCACAGAAATAGCAGAAAAACAAATTCTCCAAACCAGATCCGATTATTATATCACCTCTGACAAACTGCTCAAATGAATGGCCTGGCAATTAAAAAAAGATCAGGAAAATAATAACATCATTATGATAAAAGATAAAAATGGAATTTCATATAAGCATCCAAATGAAATAAACATTTTTACAGAATTTTACCAAGAACTATACACTACACAAATTACTAACGATGAACATTTACTGTACCAGAATACCTAGAAAAAATATAACTTAAACAAATTCCACACTGCATTTAAAATTTCTTCAGAGGCCCCTATTACAAATGAAGAGGTGGAACTCACAATCGATAATCTTAAAGTAGGAAAAGCACCAGGACCAGATGGATTTCAGATGGAATTCTTTAGAAACATAGACTTTGACAGCAGATAAGGACCGCTTAGCCCACCTAGTCTGCCCATTTCCCTACCTACTGGATAAGCTGCAGATCCTATTTAACCAACAGCCTATTTCTTCCTACCCGCCACAAGAATTGCCTTATGTCTGTCCCGTGCATTCTTGAATTCCCCCACTGTTTTTGACCCCACAACCTCTCAGGAAAGCCATTCCATGCGTCCACTGCCCTCTCTGAAAAATACTTCCACATTGCCCCAGAGCCGTCCCTCAATCTTCAAATTGTGTCCCTTGTTCTGTACATCTTTTCCTGAAAGATGCTACTCTCTTGAACTTTGTTGATTCCACTAAGGTACTTAAAAGTTTCTATCATGTCCCCCCTCACTCCTTTCCTCAAGGGTATACATATTAGGCACCTTTAGTCTCTCTTTGTATGGCCTCTGTTGCAGACCCTGCACCATTTTAGTTGCCCTCCTCTGGACTGCCTCCATCCTGTCTATGTCCTTGCAGAGAAGGGGTTTCTAGAACTGCACGTAGTACTCTAGATGGGGTCTCACCAACTGTCTGTACAAAGAGATAATTTCCTGTTTTCTACTGGTGATGCCTCTCCCTATACATCCCAGTATACCCCCAGCCATCCCTGCTGCCTTCTCACATTGCTTGCTAACCTTTAGGTCATCTGATATGACTATCCCCAGGTCCCTTTTTATTTTTTCTGTTGTTACTACCTCACCACCCGTTGTGTACTCTTTCCCTGGGTTTTTGTTTCCCAGGTGCATTACTTTGCACTTCTTTGCATTGAATCTAAGCTGCCATACTTCTGACCATTCCTCCAACCTTGCTAAGTCCCTTCTCATCCTTTCCACCCCCTCCCCCTAGTGTATCAACCCTGTTTCAGATCTTTCTGTCATCTGCAAAGAGGCATTCTTTTCCTTCCAGTCCCTCTGCAATGTCACTTATGAAGACATTAAAAATGACCGGATCCAGTACTAAACCCTGTGGTACCCCACTAGTAACCCACCTTTCTTCGGAGTGGACTCCGTTTACTATTAATTTCTGTGTCCTGTTGTCCAGCCAATGTTTTACCCAGGCTACCACCCTGGGACCCACTTCCAGGCTGGCTGATTTGTTTATTAATCTTTTGTGTGGGACTGTGGCAAATGCCTTGCTACAGTCTAGGTAGACCATGTCCACAGCCTTTCCCTGGTCTACTACTTTGGTCACCCAGTCAAAGAAATCAATTAGGTTTATCTGACATGACCTTCCCGCTGTGAATGCATGCTGCCTTGGGTCCTGTGCCCCACTGGCCTCTTAAAAATATAAAGAACTTCTGATGCCTATTCTTACTAATCACTTTAATAAAATTAACCAATTAAATCAAACCCCATCGCCGGCCCACTGGTGCAGGGGCAGGGCACCTGTCTGTGATGCCAATGACCTGGGTTCAGGAATGGACCCGGGATGTTGGAGGGCTGGCTGGAGGGAGAAGGATTGAGCATCCTAGGGACTGCTCTCCTTCTCTGGGCGGGAGGGGGTAGAGTGTCCAGCACAACCTGGACCCCTGGAAGAGGCTGGGGGTACCTCTGTGCTGGCATCATTACTTGTGGGGGGGGCAGGGTGGAGGTGGGATGTCATTGCATGTCCCCACCCCCAGGGGAAAAATTAGCATAAATAGTAGCCACCATCTATAATGCTTGCTTACTCCAGCACTGGTCACACACCGCAGTGCTTCTAAATCCTGCCCTATCCCATCATCCACAATTGCCAGCCTATCTCATGCCCCATTTTGGGGGAAAAGCCAAGAAGGCAATGCCAGTGGACATATCTGCTAGCACCCTTGTTCCGTCATCACGAAGATCGAGCTGGTGTGGTGGCCCTGCCCTCGGGGGCAATTGAGGGGGTCTCGGGGCAAAAGAAGGTAAGTCCAGGGGTGCGAAGAAGAGGTGCCGTGAGTTAGCAGGAGTTGAGGTTCAGGGGTGACTCACTACCAAAAATAAATAAATAAATAAAAACCCCTCCCTCATTCAGCAAAGTATATATTTTATTATTCCACAAACAAGTTAAGGGACCGAATTTATGTAAGTCATACCGACCAATATCACTGCTGAATGCAGATGATAAAATCTTCACAAAAATCCTGGCGAATCGACTAGAGGAAGTATTACCCCTTCTGATTAATCAAGCTCAAAATGGCTTCATTAAAGGCAGACGAATAACTGAGAATATTAGGTGTACAGTTAACAAAATGTCAAATCTAAATACAACTGGTTCCATTTTACTCTCGGTAGATGCTGAATAAGCATTCAACAGAATCGAATGAAAATTCATATTACATACATTACAGAAAATGGGCTTTGGGGAAAATTATGTTAATTGGATTAAAAGTATATATTCTAAACCTACAACTCTACTAAAAACAAATACTACTTTATCAGAATACTTTAAATTATATTGAGGCACAAGACAGGGATGCCCCCTTTCTCCCTTAATATTTGCACTTGTGATGGAACCATTTGCGGATGAAATAAGGAGTAACTAATGGCTGGCAGGTATAGTCCAAAATTACATTGCTCACAGAATCAATTTATATGCAGATGATGCATTGCTATACTTGGGGGACTCATCCAGATTCATAGAGGAATTCATAAAAATAACAACTACTTATGGTCTTGCATCAGGGTATAAAATTAATTGGCAAAACATAACATAGAAACAGAAATTTGCTGGCAGAAAAAGGACCGATTGGCCTATCCAGTCCTGCCCAATACCCCTCTTGTTCCCTTATCTTGACCCTCTTGCTTCCATGCCCTCTTTTCTCAGTACTGTTTTTGCTTCTATTTAGCCCCATGTAGCTGTCCCAAGCTCTCTTGAATTTGCTCACTGAATCTACCCCCACCACACATTCTGGCAGCCTATTCCAAGAACCCACTGCTCTCTCAGTGAAGAACCTCCCCTCACATTTCCTCCAAACCTTCCCCCCTCCAGCTTGAACATGTGTCCCCTTATTGATTTGTTTTCACTCATCGTGAATATGCTACCCTGCCTCACCTTGTTTATTCCCTTTAGATACTTGAAAATTTCTACCATATCCCCCTTTCCCTCCTCATCTCCAGTGTGTATAGATTTAGTTCCCCTAATCACTCCTCATATGATCTCCAGTCAGCCCTTGAACCATCTAGGTTGCCCTTCTCTGGACATTTTCCAACCTGTCTCTGTCCTCCTGACAATCCAAAAATACCAGCGCACACCAACCCCCCAACATAGCATATTTAAACTTTCCACTGCCAAAATTGGCTGTATTTACTTTTAGCTCCATGTAAGGAAAGGGTCCTCTTAGTTTCAGACTGGAATTCCAATGTGAGTAAGCTAAACCACCAATGTCACGGTGGGACCCATGGTTTAGTCCCTATTCTAACTTTTCAAACTTCAAATGCCTCAATGTCTAATGTGCCCAATTGGCTCCTTTTATACACTGTGCTCCCATCAAGAAATTTCTACAGGTGTTCAAAGAGAACATGCTAAAAAGGAGCACCACAGACTCCCAAAACTCAAACAAATCCAAAATAGCATGCTCAAACCTTTTATATTGCTTCACGCACTAGGATTCCAGTCTGAAACTAAGAGGACCCTCTCCTTACATGGAGCTAAAAGTAAATATAGCCAATTTTGTCAGTGGAAAGTTTAAATGTGCTATGTTGTGGGAGGTGGGGTTGGTGTGCGCTGGTATTTTTGGATTGTTTGTTATATGCCACAACCCAGCAGCACCCCTTAGTAGAAATGTGAATTCTAGTGGTGAAGCAATGTAAAAGTTTTGAGCATGCTAATTTTGGACTTCTGTCCATCCTCCTGCAAGTGTGGTCTCCAGAACCGGACCCCATATTCCAGATGCGGTCTGACCATAGTTTAGTAGAATGGCATGATCACCTCCTTCCTCCCACTTGTAAATCCCCTCACCGTGCATGCCAGCATTCTGCTAGCCTTTTCCATCGGCATATTGCATTGGTTCCCCACCTTCAGGTTATCAGAAATGATTATCCCCAGGTCTCTTTCCTTCTCTGTTACCTCTAATTCCTCCCCAGCCAGTATTTTGCCCATGGATTCCTACTCCTTATGTGCATAATTTTGTATTTGCTTACGTTGAATTGTAATTGCCACTTCCCTGACTACTCCTTCAGCCTGACCAGGTCCTCCCTTATTTGATCCACTCCTCCTATTGAGTCCACCCTGTTACAGATCTTTGTGTCATCTGCGAACAGACACACCTTCCCATTTAGGCCTTCTGAAATGTCCCCAGTGAAAATGTTGACGAGTATGGGATCCAACATTGACCCCTGGGGTACCCCACTCATCACCCCTCCCTCCATGGAGAGCACCCCATTTACCACCATTGTCTGCGTTCTCCCCTCCAGCCAATTTTCCACCTTGTTCACTAGTTTACTCCATACCCTAAGTTACCCAACTTGCTTTTTAGTCTCCTGTGAGGGACGGTATCGAATGCCTTCCTGAAGTCCAGATAGGCCACATCCACTGCCTCTCCCTGATTACACATCTCTGTTTCTCCAGCAAAGAATTCAAGTCAGTTTGGTCTCACATGACTTACCTCTTGTGAACTTGTGCTGGTTTTCATTTATGAGCCCCTCCTCCCCAATTATTGCTCCAGCCTCTCCTTAGTAAGTGCTGCCATCATTGTGCCCACCAATGAGGTAAGGCTAACCAGACTTAGTTGCCTGGCCCTCCCCCACCCCACCCCCTTTGTGCAATAGCACCACATATACCCTTTTCAATCCCCTGACTCTCCCTTTGTTTAGAGACAGATTAAATAACTTTGCGAGAGGTGCCGCTACCTCCTCCCTTAACTCCTTGAGCAGCCTGGTGTGCATTTCATCAGGACCCATTACCTTGTCTGTCTTCAATTTCCCTAACTCCTCCAGCACTCTACCCTCTGAAAAGGTGCTTGTGTCCATTTCCTTACCCCCCCCCCCATTCCATTGTTGCTTAGTTTTGGTCTCTTCCCTTCTTCCTCAATCGTGAATACTGAGGTAAAGTAATCATTTAGCAGATTTGCTTCCTCCTCATCTCCCTCTATCAGAACTTCCCCTTCCCTCTTAGTCTCACAATCCTCTGCTTGCTTTTCCTTCATTCACTCACATACTGGAAACGTTTCTTGTCTCCCCTTTTGGCCTTCCTCGCTATTTTCTCTTCTGTATTTGCTTTAGCTCTCCTATTTCCCTGCTTCCTTTAGCTTCTTCTTGTACAGTCATAAGGCAATTCTAGGGGGTGGGGGTAGGAAGAAGTAGGCTGCTGGTTAACTAGGATCTGCAGCTTATCCAGTAGGTAGGGAAATGGGCAGACTGGGTGGGCCAAGAGGTCCTTATCTGCCATCAAATTCTATGTTTTTATGTTTCTACACTCCCTTACACTCAATCCCTTGTGAAGCTTTGTAGGTCTTGAACACCTTCTTTTTTCCCTGACTGCTATCTTCACCTCTTTTGTAAACCATAGTGATTTTCTCTCCCTGTTACGTTTGCTCACTCTCTTTATATACTGTTCTGTGCCTGTAAAATTCCCTTCTTTATTGTTCTCCATAACTCCTCAACTCCCTCTATGTTCTCCTTCCCTTCTAATTCCTCTTTGAAAATTTATTTCATTCTACAGTACTAAAATCTGCTGTCCTGAAGTCCAGTACCCTAGTAGTGGTCCTATTCTTATCTGACCCAGTCTGAATACTAAACCTTACCAATCCTGTGGTCACTATCTCCCAGATTTTATCCGACCTTCACACCCTCTATACTATCCCCATTGGTCATTACCAGGTCGAGTATGGCCTCTCCCCTAGTTGGTTCCGTGACCAGCTGTTGAATAAATACCTCCTGTACTGACTCCAAAAGCTCCCTGCTCCTTTCAGATGCTGCTGCTGGGATCCCCCAGTTCACATCGGGAAGATTCAGATCCCCTACTACTAGAATTTCTCCTTTGCCGGCCATCCTTTGTATCTCCCTAGCTAGCTCCCTATCTACCTCTTCTCCCTGATCTGGTGGTCTGTATGCCACCCCATCCTTATTACTTCCCCAGTCCTCTTAGTTATCACATCCCAGATGATCTCAACTGAACCCTGACCTTCTCCACTCACCATGGCTCTTCTCCCGTCCTTTATGTACAGGGCTACTCCTCCCCCCTTTTTCCTGTCCTGTCCCTCCTATAGAGACTATACCCTGGTATTTCTACTTCCCAACTGTGGTTATCAGTCCACCACATCTCAGCAACCGCTATCAGGTCTAGGTCTTCCACCCCACCACTGCCTCCAGGTCCCACATCTTATTACACAGACTCCTAGCATTTACCAGCAGTCCCTTCCACCTATCCCTTCCTCCTCTCTCCTTCCGTCTGTCATTCCCTGCCCCCTTTTGCAGTGGACTGTGAGTTAGGTGAGTCCCATTAACTACTTTCTCTAGTCCACCCCTATCTTCATGCTTCCCCTCCTTAGTTTAAATCATGCCCCAGTGTTTTATCTATAAATCCCCTGCAGCTTCCCCCTTAGCAGCCTGGCTCCCTCGTCATTTATATGTAGCCTATCCCTTGCATACAGGTGTTCGTCTGCTCACATATCCCCCCAGTCTCCTATGCATCTGTGTGCCCCTCCTTTCTGTACCACTGCCTTAGCCAGTGATTAAAATCTCTGATTCTTAGCTGCCTGGCTGTACTTACACAGTGTACCGGCAGAACTTCTGAAAAAGCCAGGGAACTGACTATCTGCTCACACTACTTGGCTAACTCTGAATCTTCTCTGTACCTCTTCCACCTCCTCCTCCCCTGCCAGGTCATTTTTTCCGAGGTGAAGGACTAGGTGTGATTTACCTCCAATTATCCTAATGTTCTCCTTTATTTTAGGTAATGCCCTGCTTGCCGCCATTCCTGGGTCACAGAAAACTGATCTCCCTTTATATGCTACCCTCTTTCTCAACCAGTGCATCCCCTTCATGATTGAGTCCCCAGATACCAATACTGAATTTGCATTTTCTATGCCCAAGTATGCCTCTGTAACCCTGCCCTGCCCTGCCCACTTTCACTTGATTTCCTTGCCTTATTGTGCTGGTCCACCACCACTGCAGTCGTCATCTCTGTTTCTCCCTGTCCTCCCCCTTGTTGCCCTGTCTGGTCCCTTTCTCCTTCCTTCCCCTTCCTGTTGCCACTTCCATTTCTTTTTTCCTTCCCCACAGTATTTTCCTTACTCCCATGGTCCCCAATGCTCTTTACCTTCCCCTGTCCCCCCCCCACAGCATCCACCTCTACCCCTTCCTTCCCCCATCTCTCTTCTCCCGAGCTCTTGCCGTGGGCCTTTCCTGTAATGCTGGATCTCTCTTTTTCCTGTGTTCCAATTCCCTGCTCTCCTCTGCCTCTGTTCCCCCTTGCACCTCCTTTTCCTGCAATTATGATAAGGGCCAGTACCTGTTTGATCCCCGATATGGGCCAGAACCTATAAGACCCCAATGTTTTCCTTGCTTCAGCTTCCAGCTTACCCCTGCCACTCTTTCATCTCATGTTCCTGTACTCTGGATAGGGGCCAGTTCCTATTTGACCCCCCCCCCATATCCCTTTTTTCATTTTGGCTTGTCTCAATGTACCCCTGTATTTCTCTCCCTCCCCTTGCCCCTCCCTCTCATTCCCCTCTTCTAGGAATCTCCTTCCCATATCCTTCTCTCCTCCCATCCCTCCTTCCTTCCTGGCTCCATTCCCCAACCTCTCTGCCTTCTCCCACTCTCCTCCCCACTTCCCTTTTTAACCATAGCAGTTCAGCTTCCAGTTCTCCCAGTTTATGACAAACTGGGCACTCTCCCCACCTCCACAGCGCGCTCATAAATACAGCCACCCCACATCTGTTACAACCTATTATAAGCTCTAATCCATGCCTTCTACTCTCCTCCCTTCTCCGGTGTATCTCCGCTACCCCCACCACCACCAGTCCTCATGCTAAAGCTCCCATTGTCCTTGATGTTCCCATCTTCCCTGCCTCCACCCCCTGTACCTTACCAGTTCTCTGCTCCAGCGCCACATTTTGTGCTACCCGGTACAGAACCTTTCAGTACCGTATAGCTTACTACTACTGTACTAAAGTAAATAAATAATGCTATGATCTATGAATGGAAAACAGCACTGTATAGTACTGTCTATACTGTGGTCCTTTCCCAACTATGCAATGATGCCCCAATATCTGTGCAATACAATGAATATTGTAGTCTTTTGCTAACTATGTAATGATGCCCCAATAGCTATGCAATACACTCCACACAGTGGTCCCTACCTAACTATGCAATAATGCCCCAATAACTATGCAATATAATAAATACTGTGGTCTCTTCCTAACTACAGTATGCAGTGATGCCCCAATAGCTATGCGATGATGCCAACATATCTATGCAATACAAACAATATTGTGGTCCCTACCAAACTATGAAATAATGCCCCAATAGCTATGCAATACAATCAATACTGTTTGGGCAATATTGCCTCAATAGCTATGCAATACAATCAATACTGTTTGGGCATTTATTCTATCCTACTGTCACCCGCTGCAATCAAGACTAATCATAAAATATAATATCTGTAATAAACTGTACAGTAAATATTAATTAGCTTTAGCTCTTCAACTCCTAGGATTTATATTACTGTAATTCTTACATTAGTTCTTCCCTTAGGAGTTATGCAAGCAATAACACACAGCGAGGTGTGGATTATCTCCTGATAAGAGCATGCCCAGGTGTGTTATAAGGCATGAGGCACTTGCTAATGCTGGTGTTGCCACTGGTTTGCACCTCTACTTGCCTGCCCTGCTTGATCATTATGCTGCCCTGCCCTCCCTGAGGAGTGCCTCTGAAGTTCACCATTGGTGCTGGTGTTGCTGCTGGTTTGTGGCTCTCCTTGCACTTCCCTGCTTTCCCTGGGGAGTGCCTCTGAAGTCCACCATTGGTGCTGAGAGATGGAGTCCCAAGCAAAGGGACCAAGTTGCCTCTCCCAGGGGTTCTCCTCTGCAACAAGGAAAAATGCTCTCCAGTTCACTTTCTTCCTCCTTTTAAAGGCGGCCCTGCCTTCCCTGATTGGGCTCTTTGTGGTCTCCTCTGCTCTTCCTGATTTGCCAGCAGTTCCCTTTTTAGCTCATGGCTGATGGGTGCTGCTGGGAACCTGGCAACTTGATGTTCAAACTGCTCCTCAAATCCAAACTGTGGGTCTGCTTCTTGAGAGCCACTGGAACTCAACTCTTCCCCTTGCTCTTACCACTGGTTAGTGTCTCTCCTCCTGATGCTGGTGTTGCTGCTGGTTTGTGGCTTTCCTTGCCTGCCCTGCTTGATCCCTGTGCTTCCCTGCCTTCCCTGAGGAGCGCCTCCAAGGTATGCCATTGCTGCTAGTGTTGCTGCTGATTTGCAGCTCTCCTTGCACTGCCCTTCGCTCCTTGGGGAGCACCTCCGAAGTCCACCACTGGTGCTGAGGCAGTCCCATACAAAGGGACAAAGCCACATCTCCCAGGGATTCTACTCTGCATGGAGGACAGAATCACTGATTCTTATATTAGACAAGAATTCCAATGTACGTCTCCCAGTTAATTGCCTCTGCCCATTGGTGGACTCCTTTAAATATTTAGGGATCACCCTAACTAATCCTCCCACAGAATTTGGAAAATATTTTACAAGGAATTAAAACAGATTTAACTAGATGGCAAAATCTACCATTAACTCTAATTGGGAGGGTTAATGTAATTAAAATGCAGGTACTCCCTAAAATATTATCAAACTTTGCCCATAATAGTTCCAATGGTGTTTTTTAAAAAGGCTAAAAAAATGATTAATTTCAGCTGGAAAAGCAAGGCAAAGTATAATTTATGAAAAATGAATACTCCCAAAGGAAAAAGGACTCACACTACTGGATTTTTGTAAATATTTCTTAACAGCCCAGACATTGGTAATTTTGAACTGGTTAAATATTTAGCAACATGAACTTAGAAGTGTAGAGACGGAAACAAGTGAATATGGATATGAAAACTAATAAATCTCTTGTTCTCAGGGTATTTACAAAATAAACAAAACAAAAATAAAGGTAATATGGCAGCCAATGTAAATATCTCCTGCTGGAATGAAATTCACAAGCTTATGAATATAAAGATAGGGGTCACACAGTATACTCCAGTCTATAATAATGTTAATTTCACCCCTTCTATTAATGATAAATGTTATAAAGAATGGCAAAGACTAGGATTAAATGAATGCGGACAGCTTTATGATGATATTCAGTTTAAAACATTTGAAAATTTAAGACTACAATATAATATTCCAGAACATCACTATTTTAGATATTTACAAATCAGGAGTTACATCCTTAAAACAAATGGAAATTTAACATTACAAACTACCCCCGTCTTAGAGATCCTTAGATTACAAAAAGAAAATAAGAGCTTGATAGCAAAACTATACGTGGCTGTATCCTCTCTAGACACAAAAAATATTAAACTGCTAAAAGATAAGTGGGCAAAGGATTTGGGCATTGATGTAACAGAAGAGTTATGGAGTTTAATATAATCTACCCCAAATCAAAAAATTAATACTTGCAAAATGCAGCAAATACAATATAATACTCTTCAGAGTATACTACACTCCTTACAAATTACACAGAATTAATGCTACATTGTCAGAGAAGTGCCCAAGGTGTGCACATACAACAGGAACACTTATTTATCTGATACACCAATGCCCGTATCTTACTTATTTCTGGACCAAAATATTTAATAAAGTAAATAAATCATTAGACCTACAAATAAAATTCTCACCATCAACTACTTTATTAGCTCAAGAAGAAGAATCAAACAATCTAGATCAATATACTGCTCGCCCTGCTGGGCTATAAAAGAATGGGCCATTTTCTTTCAGATCAGGCTGCACCCTCAGTTCATCGGAGCTGGAGGAGAATGAAACTGCACAAAGCTGCAGTTTACTAATTTTGGGCAAACAGCGGCAGAAACCAGAGCTCCTCAGGGCTCAGTTTGAATATATTACAAGGACTTGTGTCAGTCAGGGCTCCCAATTTGAAATCTGGGACTGAGTTTTGAATTCTATAAAATTCCTGCCCTCCCACCCCATTCCCTCCTCCCCTTAAATGTGCTCTAGCCCCTCCCACTCTCTTGGTGGGCCTATTACATTCTATCTTGGCTGGTTGAAACTCCTGCCTGTCCCTCCACTCAGCTGACCCCTAGTGGAGATCACCACAAACTGCTCCTTAAGCACAAAAACTGTTACATGATATGCCATGCTTTTAACCCTGTGCCAGTCTGACCCTACTCTCTGCTGACCACCTTGTGGTGGCCTGTTGTTCTGTTTATTTTGATGCTAACTTGTGATAGATTGTTGCAACCTAGTTTCAGAATTTATTTCACCGATGTCTGCATTTTTAGTTGTGAACTGATTTCTGCCTGCTAAGTATTTCTAGTCTGCTGACTAGTGCATTCAAATCATAGAATTTATCCACCGCCACTGCATATCTGCTAGGTTTTACTACCTGCATGTTGCAATATTACCATGCAGCTGTTATATGCTCTATCTGTACTTGACTCCTCTTCTTCCTGCTTGGGCTTGCTGTCATAGCCAAACACCCGAACCTCCTCATTTCAGCATGCCTCCCCCCCCCCAGTTGCAGAATGCTAAAGGCCTAAAGATTGCCCACCTCAATATCCTCAGCCTTCTCGCTAACCTCTCAGAGCGAACGGCTTGGGTCACCCACTACATTCCGGACATCCTGGGGATCTCTGAAACCTGGCTTAAACCAGCCCATCCTGACTCTATCTGTGCCCTCCCTGGCTACTTTGCGATCAGACAGGACAAAGTGGGAAACAAATGGGGGGTGGACTGCTGCTTTACTATAAACCCCACCTTAAAGTGTCTGTCATACCTCACCCCCCTTCCCCTCTTGTGAATACCTACATGCCATTCTTATATTGGGCAATGCAAAGAAGCTCCACCTGGCCTGTGTTTACAACCCACCCAAAGGTGGTGTACATGGCCTCTGCCATCTCCTTGACTGCCTCAGTCCCAAGGTGGGGACAAATGAACTCATGGTGTTCAGGGATTTTAGCCTAAACTGGCTGAGTGGCAATGCTAAAGTTTATGAAACCCCTTCTGTCTGGTCTCGCCCTAGGTCAACTTATCACTGAGCCCACCAGATCCTCTTCCTCTGGGGTACTGTACAAGGCACTCTTCTAGACTGAATGTTGAGCAATACACCTGACCATATCTTAGCTTCTGGCCTCTTCCCTGATTCCATCTCTGACCATTCCCCCACCTACTGTATCTGGAAGGTCCCTGCCCCCTGGGTTTCCCCCAAAAGTCATTCAGATGAGGGACTATTCAAAATTTGACTACAACAACTTCCTTACTGATCTCAGCAGGACAGACTGGTCCCCAGTATACGCTGACTGTGACCCCTCTACTGCTCCTGACTGTTTCCTAGCCATATTTGCCCTGTTACAAGACAGGCATGCCCCACTCATAAAAAGGAGAGTGAGGGGCACTGTCACCAAATGGTTGCAAGGGGACCTGTTTGTCCTGATGAAGTTTAGGGACAAAAGCTAGCAAAAATTCAAGGACTCTGGGGACAGATCTGACCTTGAGGCTTACAGACAGCTCAGGAACTCATGTAAATGGTTGATCTGCTCAGCTAAGAGTGGGTTCTGCAAATCCTCCCTTGAAGCATCTTCCAAGAATCCTAGGAGCTTCTGGCTCACCATCAAACACACTGTTAATGGTCCTGCCTGCCTCCAGGTCTCCAACAAGCAAATTGATGGAGTCAGCTGCAACAGTGCCCAAACTATAGCCAATGCCTTTAACATCCTGTTCTCAGACCTTTCTGACTTCACCTCCATGCCTTCAGTTACAAATGATCTGGGTCCCACTTCTGGCACTGTGCTCCACCCTCCTCCCCCTCCCTTCTATTTCAAGTCTGTCTCCTGCAAAGAGACATGGAAGCTCCTTGCTCTGGCGCTGGGCATGATAACCTTGAGCCCAAATTACTCAGCCTGGGAGCCCCCTCTTGATCTGGCTTATCTTCCACATTCTCAACTCCTCTCTCATATCTGGGTCTATCCCAGCCATATGGAAGGTGACTTGTGTGATCCCAGTACTCAAATGTGGAGATCCCAAAATACTTGAAAACTATCGCACTATAGTGATTCTGTCTGCAGTAAATAAACTGCTTGAAAAGTTTGTGGCCACCCAGTTTGCTCTCTTCCTTCAAACCTATGGCCTCCTCTACCCTGTGCAGCATGGGTTCCGTAAAGGGCACAGCACCTCCACTGCCCTCGCACAGATCACCTCTGAAATCAGAACTGCAACTGACCAGGGCAAACTCACGGGGGCCATCTTCATTGACCTGTCTAAGGTCTTTGATCTGGTTGATCACATGTCCTGGGCACTGTCCTCCAGTCCCTCTGCCTTCCCCTCCTGTCCTAGCCTGGTTTTTCAACTGCCTCACGAGTAGGCAACAGTACATGAGGTTCCAGGAAGCCATCTCTGGGCTAGCACCAGTAACCTGTGGGGTGTCTCAGGGGACTGTCCTCGGCCCCTTACTGTTCTCTCTTTTTATCAATCAGCTGCCCGTGGTCCCTGCATCCAGACACATCACCCTATATGCTGATGACCTTGTGCTTCTAGCTAGCTCCCAGGATATCAGAGACATAAACACTAGACTAAACTCTGATTTCGAATGCATCAGATTCTGGATCAAGGCTAATAAGCTTGTCATTAACCTCCAGAAGGCACAGATCATGTTGTTTGGCTCCTCTGCCAAGGTTAGAGTGCGTCAAGCTGATGTCAAAGTCACTGGTACCGAAGGCGTCCCTGTGTCGGTAGCAGACTCCTTCAAGTACCTGGGGGTAACCCTTGACCCTCAGCTGGACCTCTCCTTGCACATACGTAACTCTTGCAAGGCCACAAACTGTAAACTGGGTCTGGCATACAGGGCCAAAAGCTGCCTCATCCCAGCTGCCCGACTTGCCCTTGCAAAAGGGTGTTTTCTCCCCATGCTCTGCTATGGGCTCACCTCTTTCGTGAATGTCCCCAAATCCTGGCTTACAAAATGGAACACTGCATATAACAACGTGTGTCGCTTCACCCTATAAGTCCCCCGTCTTACCCATCACTGCCAGCTCTCCTCTAGGCTGGAGTGGCTCTCCCTAGTAATCATCGATCCTATCTTATGGGCAACTTTACTGACAACATCATCTGATCATCAACTCCTCTGGCACTTGCCAAACTGCTCCAGCCTGTCCCCTCTGGCTATCAGCTGAGGTCTAGTGACTCCCAGGCTCTCATGGTCCCAAAAACTCGCTCCCGCACCTTCGCGGCCCTTGCTCACAGAGCCTGGAACCTCCTCCCTGCTCATGTAAGAACTGCCTCTTCCCACAGCTGTTTCAGGTCCTCCCTTTGGGGTTACTTAAAACAAGCTTCTGCCTGCCTTTGCTTTTAGCTGTCCCACCCTCCACGGTGCGCCAGTGCCCATCTGTGACTGAGTGTGTGCATATGCCTTTAGTGCACACTTCAAAAATGCCTTGCTGATTCTTTGGTTTGCTTCCTTGACTGCCTTCTGAGGTTGTCATGCCTTAACACTGTATTTGTATTATATTCATTCTCTGTCTGTACCTGACTGTAGAGGGGGGACATGATAGAAACTTTCAAGTATCTCAAGGGAATCAACAAAGTCCAAGAGGGTAGCAACTTTCAAAAAAAGAGGTGTGCAAGAACAAGGGGGCACAATTTGAAGATAGAAGGGGGGGCGGCTCAGAGGTAATTTAAGGAAGTGTTTTTTCACAGAGAGGGTTGTGGATGCATGGAACGGCCTTCCGGAGGAGGTTGTGGAGTCAAAAACAGTGGTGGAATTCAAGCATGCATGGGACAATCATAAGGCAATTCTAGGGGGTGGGGGTAGGAAGAAGTAGGCTGCTGGTTAACTAGGATCTGCAGCTTATCCATTAGGTAGGGAAATGGGCAGACTGGGTGGCCAAGCGGTCCTTATTTGCCGTCAAAATCTATGTTTCTATGTAGCTCTCTGACCATACCTGTCTGTACCTTGTTGATTGCTGCTACCTTGTCTCTGTTTCTGTATATTGCCTGAGTTCTCTGCCTGTGCCTGACTGTACTTTGTTGATTGCTATTACCCTGCCTCTGAATTGTTATTGTCTGTACCTTTGTAACTCTCCCAAGTCGCACCTGAAAATAGGCACTTGGCTCTCTAGTGTGCTTACCTGGTAAACAAAAGCTAAATAAATAAATAAATATCAGAAAATATTTTTAGTAATGGCAATGGTACAGGCAAAAAAGTGTATTTTGGTAAAATGGAAAGATCCAAATCCACCGGCTTCCGAGACATGGATCAATTTTACGACTGATGCTATGAAATTGAAAAATAATCCATTACATCAAAAAGGAGAAGATTCTGTTTTTGAAAAAAATATGGAACCCTTTTAGCCTACAAATTCAGAAAGGAATTGAATAATAGGACTAAGGCGACCTAATCTCTAAAAAGACTTTACAATTAAATAATAGTATTAAATAACTATAATTAAATCCTGGATCAGCGGAGTACAGTAGCATAGGAGGTGATGATGATGATGAAAACATTATTGGGATTATGTTAATTGCTGATGACAAATATCAGACAAACTCTATCCTGAAACTATATTCTTTCAACTGAACCTCATCAAAAAAATAAGAACCAGTGTGTTCTGCCACAGAGGGGATCTGATTCCCTGTGACCTCAAGAGTGAAGCTCCAGAACTCCTAGGGAATCAGAGCCCCGAGGTGGCAGAACAAAGTGGTTCTGCACTGGGTTGCCCATCCAGCATTTTTATAGTGTATGGTGCCAGAAAAAATAGTTTAGAGTTTTCTATTTTATACAGAAATCAAGTTTTGCTGCTTCATTTTAGTCCGTGTTAGTGGCTGGTTGCTAGGTTTCCTGGTCGTTGCTAGGGAACCAAACTAGCATACATCACTAGCACATCTTTCTACTGGGTATGAGTTTAGTTAGGGAAGGACTTTAAAAAAAAAAATGGCGGCCATATTCTCACTAAGCGAGAGACTTGCTCTTAGTAAAATAAAATACCTGGTTGATCCTGTGCTGCTTTTTGTTTTTCTTTTATATTAAATTATGTGCTAGGTTCATTAAGTCTACTTATCTGGCTGACCCTGATGGTTTGGTATTTGCCTGGGTTAGTTTCTGTTACTGAGCTGCTGTGACACCAGGACTGCTTATCTGGTTGATCCTGTGATTGGCAGTGAGTGCGGCGTGTATGCGTTGAGATTTTGAATGAGAAGAAGTCTGTTCTGCACATACGGGCTGAACAGCGTTCCATGAACTTTTTCATCTGTGTTAAATAGCTTTTCAGCACAGATAAAAAATGAGTATGAACAATGTTCCGCCATACACTATAAATGCATCTTGCTACAGTTGCTAGGAACTCTAGAAGAGACACCTGTGAAGGGGAGACTGTGCACAGAAAGATCAGGAAAAAACTGAAATCGTACACAGATACTTCTGCTCAGTCTTCACAATGGAGGGAGAGGGGGAAGAACCACATAAAAGCAGCTGAAACACTGGAAAGAAAGTGGTAGATACAAGTCAATTTACTGAAGAAAGAGTCCTGAGATGACTTGCAAGTCTGAAAGTGGATAAGGGTATGGTACCAGATGGGGTAGATCCAAGGGTGTAGACGGAGTTCAGGGAGGTACTGGCTGCACTTTTGACAGACATATTCAACAGATCAGCAAAAACAAGAGTGTTTCTAGAAGACTGGAGGAGGGCAGATGTAGTCCTGCTTCATAAAGGTGAAAGCAGGGAGAAGGTTGGCAACTACTGGAAAGTCAGTCTAGCACTGGTGATGGGGAAGTTAATGGAGACTTTTTTAAAAGAAAGGCTAGTGAAGTATCTAGAATCCAGCAGATTACAAGACCAAAGACAGCATGGATTTATGGGAGAAGGTCGTGTCAAATGAACCTGATTAATTTCTTCAACTTGGTGACCAAGGAACTAAATTAGGGTGGGGCAGTGGATGTGGCCGACTTAGACTTCAGCAAGGCCTTTGACAAAATACCACATAGGAGACTCACAAGGAAACTGTGCTGTTTGGGAGTGGGAGCTAAGGTGGTATCCTGGGTACAGAAATGGTTGTTGGCCAGCCCATCGGCGCAGCGGTTGGATTTCTGCTCGCAACGCCAGTGACCCGGGTTCGGGAATGGACCAGGGTCACTGGAGGGGCCGATGGGGAGAGGATACATCCATGGACTGCCTCCTTCTCCAGGGAGGGTGGGTAGTGCCCGGTGCATGTGGGACCCCTGGCGGAGGCCAGGAGTCACACAGCTACCGGCACTCAGTTCAGACAGGAGGCGGGGCAGGTGCTGGACGTCATTGCATGGCCTTGTGTCCCCAGAAAAATGGAAAAAGAACTGCCACTGACCTCCCTACATGAAGCCCTGCCATGGCTTCAATTAGCCCCTCAGGTCCCACCATGGGAGGAAAGCCATGAGGCTTCGGAGGCACCCAGTGGCTGATATGAGGGGTGGAAGTCATGGCTCCGTGACCGGGCCAAAAATACCAGGCGGCTAGTGGCTTGGGGGAGTAAAAGAATAAATTTAAAAAAAAAGAAATGTTTGATAAGATAGGTAACAGAGTGTGGTGGTAAATGGTACACAATCTAATGAGGGGGAGTGACCAACAGGGTACTTCAAGGCTTAGTACTGAGACCAGTCCTCTTCAATGTCTAAAGAAACACTGCAGAAAACCTGAAAGGGAAGGTATGCCTCTTTGCAGACGACACCAAATTCTGCAATGAGGTAATACTTAGGATGGGGAGGAGAGAATGAGTAGAAACCTGAGAAAACTCAGAGTTATCAAGAGTATGAGGTTCAATGTGAAAAAGTGCAAAATCATTCACCTAGGGCACAGAAACCCAGCGGTGGTGCACAGAATGGGGGATGAGGTATTGTCCATCACTAAAGAGGAAAGGGACCTTGGGGTAATAATTTCTGATGACCTCAAGGTCACAAGGCAGTTCAACAAGGCAGTAAGCAGGGCCAGCGGGATGCAGGGGATCATGCAGATGGGTATCACCAGCAGTAGGAGAGAGGTGGTGTTACCATTGTACTGATTGTTGGTGAGACCCCACCTAGAGTAGTGTCCGTATCTGGGGACCGTATCTCAGGAGGGATATAGACAGGACATAAGGCTGTCCAGAGGAGAGTAACTAAAATGGTGCAGTGGCTGCATCATAAGCCCTATGAGGAGAGACTGAGGGATCTTAATATGTAGACCCTGGAAGAGAGGAAGCGGTACATGACTGAGACCTACAAATACCTCACCTTTAAAACTTTCAATGTTGGTGATCACTGCTGTTGGTTTTTGTGCCCAAAATACATTTATATGGTGATATAGTTAATTTTAGAAAATGGGCTTGAAAAATACTGTATACTGATTGACTCAGAGCCTCATCCAGGCGTACATTTACTTTTCAACAATGCCCACTAAAAAACAAGTGCCACTTAGCAGTGCCCACTTACCAAAAAGATATCCCCATTCCCACATTCAATTTGAAAACAAACCGGCCGCAATTTGTTCCACTAGCTTACCAAGGAACAGACTCCCCAACTCGGTTCTCTATAAAGAGCACTTCTACAACGTGCACATGCATGCACGCACACACAACCTGTACACAGTGACACTGCTTCATGACATTCCCCCCCCCCTTTGTTTTCTAAAGAAAAAGCAGCTTTTGTACAGTAGTTCATGGTAGAAGAGCCAGCACGTCGCATGCTCAGTGCTACTCAGAAACAGCCTGTCTCACCTTGCCTCCATCCCTGCATAGAAACATAGAAGTTGACAGCAGATAAGGACCACAAGACCCATCCAGTCTACCCATTTTTTCTGCCTTATGAATGTGCTATAGGCCTGTACTCTCTCAATGGCCTATCTATTCATACTTATCTGTATTTTATGCCTGTTCCATGTCGGTCTGAAGCCCTGCACTGTATTCATATCCACCACTTCCTGAGGTAGGCCATTCCATGCATCCACCACCCTTTCTGTGAAAAAGAACTTCCTCACATTACCCCTTAATAGGCCTCCCTCTAATCTCATGCTGTGTCCTCTTGTCCTGCTATTGTTTTTATATAGAAACATGTTAGACTCTTTCACTTTATTAATGCCCTTAAGATGTTTGAATGTTTCGATCATATCACCTCTCTCCCTCCTTTGCTCTAGGGTATACATATTGAGCTCCATTAATCTGTCCTCATATGTTTTCTGATGCAGTACCTGCACCATTTTGGTTGCCTTTTTCTGGATTGCCTCCATTTTGTTAATGTCCTTGTGAAGGTGTGGCTCCAGTACTGCATGCAATACTCCAGATGGGGCCTAACCAGTGTCTTGGAAAGAAGGATTATTACTTCCCTTTTACGACTTGTGATATCCCTACTAACACACCCCAACATCTCCCTAGCCTTATTTACTGATTTAGTGGTCTGCTTGGATGATTTCAGGTCATCTGTGATGATGATGCCCAAGCCTCTTTCTTCCCTTGTGATTGTCAGCAACTCCCTTCCCAGCCTATAGGTGGCATCAGGATTTCTCTTCCCTATGTGCATGATCTTGCACTTCTTTGCGTTAAACACCAGTTGCCACTCTTCCAGCCATTTTGTCAGTTTATCCAGATCTCTTATCATTCTACTTTGCTGTAGATCTTGGGGTCATCTACAAACGGAAAAATCTAACCCTCCATTCCATCTGCAATGTCACTGATGAAGATATTGAAGAGGGCTGGCCCCAGGACTGATCCCTGAGGTACCCCACTTGTGACTTGCATCTCTTCTGGCTGTATACCGTTTACCACCACTCCATTTTCCATCCACCAACCAGTTTGCCACCCAGTTGATCAACTTCTGACCCACCTGAGCCTACCCAGCTTATTAATCAATCTTTTATGTGGAACAGTATCGAAAGCTTTGCTGAAATCAAAGTAGGCAACATCAACTGCTCCCCCTTTGTCCACCACTCTGCTACCCAGTCAAAGAAATCTATGAGATTAGATTGACAGGACCTTCCTGTTGTAAATCCATGCTGTTTTGGATCCTGTGCTCCTATGGATTCCAGGTGTTGCACTATCGTTTCCTTAAGGAGTGCTTCCATAATCTAGCCCAATACTGAGGTAAAACTGACTGGTCTGAAGTTCCCTGCCTCCTCCCTGCTACTTTTGTTGTGGAGTGGGATCATATGAGCCCTTCTCCAGTCTTCTGGGACCTCTCCTGTGCTCAGAGACTCACTAAACAGTTCCGATAATGGCTTTGCTAGTTCCACCCTTAGCTCCTTTAGTACCCAGGGATGTATGCCATCAGGTCCCATTGCCTTGTCCACCCTGAGCTTAGTGAGCTCTTGAAGGACCCCTTCTTTTGTGAAGGGACTAGTGCACACCTTCCTCCCCCGTGTCCATGGTGCTGAGCTGTAGGCCCTGCCCTACCTTCTCTTCAGTAAATACTGAGCAGAGGTATCTATTTAGGATAGATGCTTTTCTTTGGTCCTCCTCCACACACTCCCCCTTAACCCCTTTGATCTTAGCAGTCCCCTCTGGACTTTCTCCTTTCACTAATGTATCTATAGAAAGTCTTGTCCCCTTATTTTACTGTTCGTGTTATTGTTTCTTCGGTTTGGGCCTTTGCCTGCCATACTGCCTTCCCTGCTTCCCTTAGGGAAGTTTGGTATGCCTCCCTATCTTCGCCCTGCTGTTTTCCCTTATATTTCCTGAAGGCCAGCCTTTTGGCTCTGACCTTTTCTATTTACAGTTTTTGAGAACCAAAGTGGTTTCCTCCTTCTTTTGCTCTTGCTTTTTTCTCTAACACAATTGGATGTTGCTTCAAGTATTGCATCTTTAATGCTTGCCCACTTTGCCTGTACCCCCTCACCTGTATTTTGTCTTGCCAGAGCTAGCTTAACTCTGTTGGCCATCTTATCAAAGTCAGCTCCTCTGAAGTCCTATATTTTTGCCTTGGAATGGGATGATTTAGTTCCAGTGGCCAAATTTAACCATTCCATGTGATGGTCACTGGCCCCCAAGTGACCTACCTGGAGATCTGTGATCCTCTCCCTGTTAGTTAGTAATAGATCAAGGATAGCCCTGTCTCTTGTGGGTTGTTGTACCAGTTGTTTGAGGCCTTCCCCAAGCAGGGAATCCACTATGTGTCTAGTTCTGGTGGATATTCCTGCTGGTATTGACCAATCTGTATCTGGCATGTCGAAGTCTCCCATTATCAGAACCTCCTCTTTAGCTGTCATGTTTTGTATATCTTCTAACAGTAATGTGTCTATGTCTTCCCCCTTGTCTGGATGCCTATAGACAACCCCAGTTCATATGGCTATCCCATTTCCTTTTTACAGGGTGACCTACAGTTCTTCTGGCTCCTTATGTGCATTCTGAATTGCTGTAGTTTTGATATTTTCATTGACATAAAGTGCCACTCCCCTCCCCCCTTTTTGCACCTCTGTCTCTTCTGAACAGTACGTAGTCGGGTACTGAAGTCTCTGAAGTGTGGTTACTGGTCAACCATGTCTTGCTAATGGCTACTACATCACATTTAGCCTCTGTCATTGTTGTCTGCAGGTCTGGGATCTTGTTTCCCAGACTGCAGGCATTTGTGTACATGATTTTCCATTGGCCAGATTTCAGTGTGTCAGTTATTGGGTGAGGTCTGGCATTTTCCCTGTGCGTCATATGGGGAGCAGAACCTTTTTCCTTACCTGGTGATGCTGAACTCCTGTTTGATCACTAGCTGAGGGGGCAGGGGTACTCTTCCCATTTGATGTATTGGGTGCTGCACCCCTCTCCCCATTTGCTAGTTTAAATATTCTGCAAATACATCAAACTTTTGCCCCAATGCACTGACTCCCTCCTTAGCCAGATGCAGTCCATCAAATTTAAAGAACTTTTGCTCCCAAATCTGTTGCCATTTACCTACAAATGTGTGTCCTTTTTCCTGGCAGCAGCCCTTGAGCCATGTTTAGTTACATAGAAACATAGAAACATAGACTTTGACGGCAGATAAGGACCGCTAGGCCCATCTAGTCTGCCCATTTCCCTACCTACAGGATAGGCCGCAGATCCTAGTTAACCAACAGCCTTTATCTTCCTGCCCCCCACAAGAATTGCCTTATGTCTGTCCCATGCATTCTTGAATTCTCCCACAGTTTTAGACCCCACAACTTCCTCAGGAAGGCTGTTCCATGCATCCACTACCCTCTCTGTGAAATAATACTTCCTCACATTACCCCTGAACCGCCCTCCTTCTATCTTTAAATTGTGTCCCCTTGTTCTTGCAAGTCTCTTTTTCTGAAAGATGCTACCCTCTTGGACTTTGTTGATTCCCTTGAGGTACTTGAAAGTTTCTATCATGTCCCCCCTCTCCCTTCTTTCCTCAAGGGTATACATATTAAGCTCCTTTAGTCTCTCCTCATACGGCTTCTCTTGCAGACCCTGCACCATTTTAGTTACCCTCCTCTGGACTGCCTCTATCCTGTCTATGTCCTTGCGGAGATGGGGTCTCCAGAACTGGACACAGTATTCCAGATGGGGTCTCACCAACTGTCTGTACAGAGGGATAACAACTTCCTGTTTTCTGCTGCTGATGCCTCTCCCTATACACCCCAGTATACCCACGTCCCTCCCTACTGCCTTCTCACATTGCTTGCTAACCTTAAGTTCATCTGATATGATTACCCCCAGGTCCCTTTCCTGTTCTGTTGTTGTTACTACCTCCCCACCCATTGTGTATTCTTCCCCTGGGTTCTTTTTTCTCAGGTGCATTATTTTGCACTTTTTTGCATTGAATCCTAGCTGCCACACGTCTGACCATTCCTCCAACCTTGCCAAGTCCCTTTTCATCCTTTCCACGCCTCCTTGTGTATCAACCCTGTTGCAGATCTTTGTGTCATCTGCAAAAGGCATACTTTTCCTTCCAGTCCTCTGCAATGTCACTGATGAAGACATTAAAAGGACTGGACCCAATACTGAACCTCTGCGGTACCCCTAATAGTAACTGCCTTTCTTCAGAGTGACTCCATTTACATTACCTTCTGTCTCCTGTTGTCCAGCCAATGTTTTACCAGGCTACCACCCTGGGACCCACTCCCAGGCTGGTTAATTTGACTATCAATCTTTTGTGTGGGACTGTGTCAAATGCCTTGCTAAAGTCTAGGTAGGCCATGTCCACAGCCCCTCCCTGGTCTACTACTTTGGTCACCCAGTCAAAGAAATCTATTAGATTCATCTGACATGACCTTCCCGCTGTGAACCCATGCTGCCTTGGATCCTGTGCTCCACTGACCTCTAGGTATAGATAGGATAGTTCCCCTATCTCCCCTTCTCTGACCTTCCGTCCATCTGCCCCCCTTCTCCCAGACCAACAGGATCTCAGAGAAGGAGATTTTGGATGAAATGGATGACAATCTGCCTCCCAGCCTGGTCAGGTGTTTCTTGGTCTCCACAACTGACCAGCTCTGTACCAGGATGTCAATGTTTTCTCCTGCTTCCGGAATGATTTTAGCAATGCGGCCAGTGTCTCTCCATGCTGATGTACCTGGGAAACATCTGACCATTACCCCAGGCTGGAGGTAGGTATCAACTCCCCAAATCATGGAGTCTCCTATGATCAGAAGTGTTTTGGATTTCTTTTATGCTTTTTTTTTGGTCCCTGTTTTGGGCAAGGTTTGTTGCGCTAGCTCCTGTGCTACAGTGTCCTCTGCCCCTTTGTTTGCGGCGATAGAGGCAGACATCTGTTTGTAATTTTTATATGGTTTGTGGAGGGGATACATTGGAGAGCACTGCATGATAGGGCACCCGATTTGCCCCTCCTAACCACCTGCCAACCTCCCGGACCAACTACCCTCTGCAGTCAAAGTGCTTCAACTGGATGTTGGGGAAATGGTGGGTGGTTCTTACAAAATATTTCCTTCTGAATATGTGATTTGAGGCATGCAATCTCTGCCCATGCTGCCTGGAGTTGAGCTCTTAGATCTCCAATGGTCCAGCATGTAGGACAGTGTCCTAAATCCTGTATAACTTCCCTTTTGAAAAGTATCCACAGTACCTGCAGTTAATAATATCCATTCCAGAACAGTTGCTGAGTTTATAACCTGGTCCAAGTAATTAGAAGGAGGAAAATGAAAGCAAAAGTGTGATTTTTGTTTTGTTTGTTTGATTCTGTATAACTTGTTAAAACAAGTTAAATTACTTGTGCCCCTGTAAGTGAGGTCACTGTGTGGATACCCCTCTGATCCTCCTGTTCCTGCTTTGCTACAGGAAATGTCACAACTGTGCTACTCTATAAAAGAGTGTAACATGGGATGGTTAGGGATGGGGGTGGATGGTTGGGCCCTTCCTCTGCCAAAAAAGAAAACTACAGACAAAAGAAGCAAGGAGTTAAGAGCAGAAACAATCAACCAACAAAAAAATGCAGTTGCCCAAAAAGCTTAGCCTAATGATAGATAAAACTGCAAAACCTGTAAAGCACCACCTGTAATAATTTCACAGAATATATACCTTGTAAAAACACTTTGCTGCAGAGAAAAATAAAGCAGTAACAGAACACATACCTTGCAAAAATCAATCTGAATCAGAGAAGATTACAGCAGTAATCTGTAAGCATAAAATAGTAACAACCCTGTAGGCACGCCATATAATAATGCAGCAGAAAGTATACTTTTCAACAGCAATTTCAGAGAACAGTAAAGCAATAAAATATTAGCAACAACCAGTAACAAACCCTGTGAGTACAAAAGAAAATAATAAGACACAGTAAATCTGCCTAGCCAAAAGAAGTCTTAATCTTTTTCCTTGCTCTGATAATGTTCCTTGCTCTGTCCTTACAAGCAAACCTAGAAGAAAAGATCTCAGGTGAAGCTAGGTGCCTTTGTCAGCAAATCTAGTCTTCCACCTCCCTGCTCGACATAGTAGAAAGGATCATGTGTATTTTTTTTTAAAGAAAAACCACCATGCTTTACATGCCTTATCTGATTTTCATCTCTGAACTCAGAGCCAAAAGGCTGGCCTTCAAGAAATATAAGGGAACACAGCGGGATGAAGATAGGGAGGCATACCAAACTGCCCTAAGGGAAGCAGGGAAAGCAGTAAGGCAGGCAAAGTCCCAAACTGAGGAAACACTAGCACGAACAGTAAAGAAGGTGACAAGACTTTCTATAGATACATTAGTGAAAGGAGAAAGTCCAGAGGGGTATTGCTAGCTTAATGGAGAAAAGGGAGCATGTGAGGGAGGACCATGTAAAGCATCTATCCTAAATAGATACTTTTGCTCAGCATTTACTGAAGAGAAGGTAGGGCAGGGCCCAAAGCTCAGCACCATGGACACAGGGGAGGGAGGTAAGCACTACTCCCTTCACAAAAGAAAGGGTCCTACAAGAGCTATGCTCTCAGGTGGATAAGGCAATGGGACCTGATGGCATACATCCCAGGGTACTTAAGGAGCTAAAGGAGGAACTAGTAGAGCCATTAGCAGAACTGTTTAGTGAGTCTCTGAGCACAGGAGAGGTCCCAGAAGACTGGAGAAGGGCTCATGTGATCCCACTCCACAAGAGTGGTAGCAGGGAGGAGGCGGGAACTACAGACCAGTCAGTCTTACCTCAGTAGTGGGCAAGATTATGGAGGCACTTCTTAAGGAAAGGATAGTGCAACACCTGGAATCCATAGGGGCACAGTATCCAAGACAGCATGGGTTTACAAAAGGAAGGTCCTGTCAAACTAATCTAATAGATTTCTTTGACTGGGTAACCAGAGTGGTGGACCAAGGGGGAGCAGTTGATGTCACCTACCTTGACTTCAGCAAAGCTTTTGACACTGTTCCACATAGAAGATTGATAAAGAAGTTGGGTAGGCTCAGGGTGGGTCAGAAGTTGGTCAACTGGGTGGCAAACTGGTTGATGGGCAGAAAACAGAGAGTGGTGATAAATGGTAAACAGTCAGAAGAGATGCAAGTCACAAGTGGGGTACCTCAGGGATCAGTCCTGGGGTCAGTCCTCTCAACATCTTCATTAGTGACCTTGCAGATGGACTAGAGGGTAAGGCTTGTCTGTTTGCAGATGACACCAAGATCTGCAACAGAGTAGAAGATCCAGATGGGGTGGGCAGAATGAGAAGAGATCTGGATAAACTAGCAAAATGGTCAGAAGAGTGGCAACTGGGATTTAATGCAAAGAAGTGCAAGATCATGCACTTAGGGAAGAGAAACCCTGAAGCCACCTATAGGTTGGGAGGGGAGTTGCTAGCAGTCACAAAGGAAGAAAGAGACTTGGGCATCATCATCACTGATGACCTGAAATCATCCAAGCAGACCTCTAAAGCAGTAGGTAAGGCTAGGGTGTGTTAGTGTATTAGTAGGGGTATCACAAGTCATAAGATGGAGGTAATAATCCTCTTTACAAGACACTGGTTAGGCCCCATCTGGAGTACTGTGCAGTATTGGAGGCCACACCTTCACAAGGACATTAACCCAATTGAGGCAGTCCAGAGAAGGCAACCAAAATGGTGCAGGGACTGCATCAGAAGACATATGAGGACAGATTAACAGAGCTCAATATGTATACCCTTGAGCAAAGGAGGAGAGAGGTGATATGATCGAGGCATTCAAACACCTTAAGGGCATTAACAAGGTGAAAGAGTCTAACATGTTTAAATATAAGAAAAATAGCAGGACAAGAGGACAACATGAGATTAGAGGGGAAACATTAAGGGGGACTGTGAGGAAATCTTTTCACAGAAAGGGTGGTGGATGCATGGAATGGCCTACCTCAAGAAGTGGTGGCTATGAATACAGTGCAGGGCTTCAAACAGGCATGGAATAGGCATAAGGGAGCAATACAAATGAGTATGAATAGATAGGCCACTGACAGAGCAAAGGCCGATGGCACATTTATAAGGTAGAAAAAGAAATGGGCAGACTGGATGGGCCTTTCGGTCCTTATCTGCCGTCAACTTCTATGTTTCTATGTAATCCCTCACCTGATCACACTCCGTCTCTTAGCCATGATGCCTGATGCTCTCTATCCCCATTTTCTAATTGTGTTCCAGATCAAAGACTCCTAAATCAAATACATACTAAACAAAATAAATGAAAAAAGCAATGCGAGCATGGAGGAGACAGGACCAACTAGTGCACAATAGGGGGCGAATAAAAGAAACAAGGCAGTAAATGAAACTTTACAGTAAACTCAGTAAGCACTAAATGAAGTGTCTAATACTGCACTGCCCTCAACTAAAAAGCATACTGGTAGAGTAGGGCTGGGGCTGGGCAAAATCAGCAAATTCCAGTTTCACAGAATTTTCACTAAATTCCACAAAATGTCTTGAAATTTTGTGGAATTTTCTAAAATGTTTTAATTGGTCATGACCCAGTCAGTATTGTAGGTAGAGACTTGCAGCTTGGCGTGCTTATTGTTTGGAAGAAACTAGAAGTAGATCTCAAGTTTCATGACATTTGGCTGAGGGGCAGGGAAGTTCTAGGGACACAGAATCTGGCAATTTCTTATTCATGTGAAAATTTCTGAAAGTTTATCTATGCTTACAGCTTAGCCACCTTTGGCACTAGATAATAGAAAAAGTATGTGCATACTTTCTTGGACGTGTCATAGAAACTGCTAAATACAGAGGCAATTTGTGTAAATTGTAAGCTACAGGAGGTTAAAAATTTCACAGGTTAATCATTTGTTAAATTGGGTAAACATTTTGAAATATTTGGATGTTTATAGCTCCACTACTATTGCAGGTATACACTCAAGATTTGGCATGCATACCAAATTAAATGTGCCCTGAAATTAAGCCGGATAAATGTGGTTAAGTAGGTTAACATTTTTAGTGGATACTAATTGAAAAAATTTGCCCAAACATTCATGGTCGCATAATAGATAATGCTATAGAATTTTACACATGGAATCTAACTCACAGAATACATAACACCACTGAATCACTTTACCTGCACTAGCATCATGGCCCTGCAGTACCCCTCCAACACTCCAGGGATAGTGATGCCAGGTATCATGCTTCATCATGACTAAAGATATCCAGATAGCCAAAGCTTTCAACACTGTAGCCCATCTCATTCTCCTGGACAAGCTTAATTCATTACCTCCTGGGCTGCCATTTTGTGACAGGTAAACAATGGATAGTTCAGACTTTATATGAAGCTATTGAAGGAAATGAGTATAGAGCAGCTTGGCTCTCTGTATCTTGTGTTGATTGATTCTGCTCCTACCTTGTGGGCAGGTCATAAGCTGTCCATATTTGAAACTCCCTTTCCCCTCCTTTCTCTATAAGCTTGGGCATCCCCTAAGGGTCTGTCTTGGGTCCAATTCTTTTCTCCATTTTTCTAAATTACCTTCCCAAGGACTGTTCCTCTGTGTCAACACATATTTATGCAGAGGATACAGTTATCTTTACCACTGGCTCCTCTTCCTCTGACTTCATGAATCAACGGCAACTGGATGTTAGCAATATCCTGTATTGGTTCCATGATAGTCAGTTGTCCCGCAATGCCAAGAAAACTGTCTCCATGTCTTTTGGTACCAGGCAGAGGCTTGCTAGTGTCCTCCCCCTTACTTCCCTTCATACCCTTGATGGTGCAGCTGTTGAAGATGTCTCCTCCTTCATGGACCTGGGGGTCTGCCTTGATCAACATCTAGATTTTGCTGTTCATGTATATGCTATCCACAAGAAGCCCCGGCCAAGCTTGGGACACTATACAGAAATAAGAGAAGCATTCCACTTCCTGCACACAGTGAAATCCTCACTAAGATGAGTCTGCCCATTTTTGAAAATGGAGACATTATTAATAGTGTTGCTCCAAAGTCCACTTTAGCTACGGTGGACTGGACCCTCTCTTTCACTCCATCTGTCACTTTGCCGTTAATTAACATTTGCGTACACATCATTGTACCCCATGTTCTTCCATCTCCCTCCTCTCTCTTGATGCCTGTCACCTTACCCACTGTGTTTCCTTTATCTACCAATTTTGGTTTGTCTCTCGTCCCTCCTATCCTGTCTCTCCCCACTTCTTTCCCCTTTCATCCTCATAATCTGTTCACAATACTCGCTCTTTTACGATCCCTCATATGAAATCTACTGCTGGTCAAGTTGCCTTCTCATTCTGTGTCTCTAAACAATGGGGTCCTCTTTCCCCTTCTGTTCTCTCTCCTCTCTCCTTTCCTGCTCTTAAAGCATTTCTCTGTGATTTTGCTTCTCATTCCTGCATTTGTTTTTGATGTTCTTTAAATGACAAAATGACTATCTCCATGACCTATGGCACTAGTCAGAGACTGTCTCGTTTCATCTCCCTTCCATCATTCCACACCCTCGATGGGACAAAACTAGATGATACTTCCTTTGCCAAGTATCTTGGTGTCAAGCTTGACAGGCACCTTGAGTTTCTGTACATGTGGATGCAAAAAGCTCCATCCCAGACTGTGTGCTTTATGCCAGAACCACAGCTGCATCCCACTACCTGCCCATCGCACAGTTGTACAGAAGATGATCCTCCTAGGTTTTGACTATGGTGATGTAGTCTTCAGTGCTGCTCCCAAAACCTCCCTTGCCAGACTGGACTCCCTCTACAACTCATTTTACCATTTTGCACTTGACGCTCCTCCTCTCTTACATCACTGCAACCTCTTTCACTTCCTCTCCTTCCTTTCTCTTGAGGATAGGAGATGCTCTCACTGTATCTCTTTTATAACTAAATTCTGGTTTGGCTCCCTCCCTTCCTTCCTATCTCCTCCTCTTTCTCCTCTCCTTCCCCCCCACTCCCTCCCTCTGAAATTATGACTCCCTCCCTTGACCATTCCCAGAAGATCCACCTCTAAAGGTCAGTCTACATTCTTCCACCGCTTGCCCAAATTGTGAAATTCCATCCCCCTGCACTTCTCTCCTCTTGCCTTCGTAAACCCCCCACACATCTGCTTCTGCACTTAATGCTTTCATTTGTCCTATCTTCTCCTGCCCCAAACCTCCCTAGAGTAAAGTGTCAAATTGTTTTGTCTGAACCTCCCCAGGGTGTCTCCATTGAATTCCTGGAGATATTTTACCCACTATATCAATGACTTCTGACTACTCCTGCCTAAAAAGCCTTGGGCATTTTTACACCCATTATTGCTCCAAGGTCATAGGCTAACCATGACATACTGCACCTTGGTCACTTGGTAGAAACTTGTACTACCAAGTGTATCTGTTTCTGTCTAACGTGCATATTCAGAAAAATGTGATGAACTGTATATACCTGTCTGCAATCCAACTAGCCTAGGGGGTGTGTACGACAATGTTATAAGTTCTATTATGACCAATCCAGTCCTTGAGCTATGCTCCACTCCTATGTATGATGACTTGTATATATCTGTCAGTTGAACTAGCTAGTCTAGAGTGTATAATCTGAAATGTGCTTACTACTATATGTTTCCCCAGCGTCAAATGATGTATTTCCCACGTTTGTTTACTGTGACAAAAAAACTGTACTCTCTTTGCCATGTCTCCTTGACTGTTGTTCCTCATGTTGTATTCTCCTGGGTCGTTCCTGAAAATAAGCATAATACTTGTCTAGTGTACTTACCCGGTAAACAAAAGCTAAATAAATAAATAATGTTTTCTTCTATCCTACCTTCTCCTCAACTCCCAACCTCATCCCAGCTTTCACCCCTCCAGTATATTTATTCCCTATCCCCAACACTCACTGGGGTAGCCTTATATATTTAGTCGTATCTCCAATTATGCAAATCCCCACTCTGATTTATGCCTGTTTTGTTTCATTCCTCTGTTTATTTTTCATAAATCACTAGCTTGCTTCACTGTTTTGCTGTGCTGTAAATGAATCCTGTGTATGTGTATGTATATATAATTGCTGATTGCTGTTCTGCAAGGTTCTCCTGTATATATTTGATTTCCTTGTAAATTTTCATTGCTGTATCTCCCCCTCCCCTCTCCCCCAGGTTGCACCTGGAAACAAGCCCCAGCTAAGAGTGCCTTCCTGGTGAAACATTTTTAAATAAATAAAATAAATTGTTATGGACCTTTTTTCACCGGTGAACTCTCATCATTGTTTTCAGCACTTCCCATTTCCCTAGCATCATTCATTCTGTCTGTTCCCTATTTTGATATGTTGATTAATATTTAATTGCCCATTTGTCAGTTCCACAATTTATATGTAACTTACTGTTTGGCAATTTTATTCTTAAGCATTTTTGTCTTGTTTATTTTGCTTATTACTTATTTCCATTTGAGGCTGGGCATCACTTGGTGCCACCGTTTTTCAAACAGTAAAACTACTTTGTTATCTACAGGGTTGTTAAAGCATTGTCATGTGGCACTATACAGAAACAATGCTGCGCATATGCTTCCACAAGTCATTAAGTCAATGAGCTCTAGTGGTTATGTGGCATATTACAAGACTTCAGACTAGTGCACAGCGATGTCCATTACTATTCTTAATGATTCCTCACTCACAATAGTGACCTGACACTTGTTACCACTATACGTTTACTATGGAGCCACCAATGAATACTACCTTACTGCTACTTTGCCCAACCTTTATCTTCCTCTACAGTGGCAATTCAAGTGTATGACTGGGCAAGATGTATGGACATTGCTTCAACAAAAGTACCACAACATTCCACAACTTCACAAAAGTTCATAAAATTCAACTTTAATTATTGATATTACTTTGGAAACTTTAATTATTGATGTTACTTTGGAAACTTTGGCTGCTTATAACTTGACCAGCCTTTGAGCAAGAGATTAGCTGTCCAGAGGAGGGCAACTAAAATGGTGCAGGGTCTACACCAGAAGACATATGAAGAGAGACTAAAGGAGCTTAATATGTATAGCCACGAGGAAAGGAGGGAGAGGGGGGACATGATAGAAACTTTCAAGTACCTCAAGGGAATCAACAAAGTCCAAGAGGTAGCATCTTTCAAAAAAGAGGTATGCAAGAACAAGGCACAATTTGAAGATGGGGGGTGGCTCAGAGGTAATGTGAGGAAGTATTTTTCACAGAGAGGGTTGTGGATGCATGGAACGGCCTTCCGGAGGAGGTTGTGGAGTCAAAACAGTGGTTGAATTCAAGCATGCATGGGACAGCCATAAGGCAATTCTAGGGGGTTGGGGTAGAAAGAAGTAGGCTGCTGGTTAACTAGGATCTGCAGCTTATCCATTAGGTAGGGAAATGGGCAGACTGGGTGGGCTAAGCGGTCCTTATCTGCCGTCAAATTCTATGTTTCTATGTTTAGAGAGTTGGCACACACACAGCCTCTTCTTTTTCCATATTGTTTTTGTCCCCAGCCAGCAGCTAGTGTCTCAGGGATATACTCTGCTCAAAAGGATATACCTTGATCAGGCTGAACCCAGCCATCAATTGGCTACTGGGTTTTTCTTCAACATTTTGTTTCCCTCTCATCTCCACTGGTGAGGGTAGTGCCTCAGTAAGCCTTGCACAGCTACAGCTTCCTCTGCTGCAGGAGTAAGTTCCCTCACCCAGCCACTGGTGTTGCTGCAATGGTGGAACCCAATGCCAACTCTCCCTGACTGAGATGCATTACCAAGCAGCAGCTGTCTCAGCCACAGCCTGCCTCCCGATATGACTTTCCAGGCTCACTTCCAAACCTGAGTCAACAGCACGGCACCACAATGCTCTTCTACTGGGCCATGGGGGTGGCCTCAAAGCCTAATATTTAGGGCCAATGAACCTAACAAAATTGGTGTTATTCTGTTCTCTAGTTATAAAGTTATAAGGGCTTAAAATTATACAGTTTACATAACTGCGAAATGTAATTTTAAGATTTCAGAAAGTGAGAAGGCTTATAACTCAGCCAACTTTAAAGACAGGGATCTGAAGCTTGGTACACTTCTGTATGGATCTTGGTATAGTAAAGTCATCACACCAGATGTAGCGAAATGTGGACAAATACTTTTTAAATTAGAAAGAAATAACTGAAATCACAATTTTGGTGAAATGTTGCTAAGTTTGTGTGGAAATTTTGCGAAATTTCACTGAAGCAAAATTAGAATTTCACTAGAATTCCACTTGTGGAAGACAATTTTACTCAGCCTTCAGTAAAGGGACAATTTTACCAACAAAGCCTATTTTCAATTCATTTGTAGTCATTTTTTTATTGTGTTAATTGTACATAAAAATATGACATATAGGCCATTTTCTCCATTTTCTAAGTGCAGTAATGCCCTCCAGGGTGGTCAGTATGGGCTATATTGGACCTTTTGGTGGTTATAAGGCCCTCTACCTGCAGCGTCACAATACCACTCACCCTGTCAGGTATTATTGCTTACTTATGTTCACCAGGTTGAAGTCTACATTTTATGGCCTGGAGTTTTCCCCAGTGCCCCATAAGTTCAGGGAGTACTTTTTTGTATATGCCAGTTTCTCTCAGTCACAGGAAACATGGGGTCAGATTTTACAATGACTAGAATTGCCATAAGAACTGGGTGCACCCAAGATGGCACACTGGGCTTGTGGCAGTCTAAAGGGATTATCTATCCCTCCAACAAAGTGATGCTTGCTAGACCATCTTTTTCTGGTCTAGCTTGTGTCCCAACCAGGGACCCATTACAAGCAGCTTGATTCTCAAGTTTGGTGCAAGCTGGCATAAACTGGGTCAACTGTTGCAACTACACCCGAGATAATAAAATTGGTGGCAGTTGCAGCGGTCATCAACACCACAGCTGTTTTGGTGCTATGGTTAAACATAGCAGGTAATGATGTTAATGCAATTTTACAGAATAGGCACAAAGGAGTCTTGGTAGGAAAGAGTATGTGTATGTGTGTATGTGGGGGGGAGTGGCCAGTGATAACATCGGGTCTGCGGTGACAATATAGGAAGGGACAAACTGGGCTGACACGCTGGGTCCAAGTGGTCCTTAACTGCAGACAAAGTCAAGGGGAGGGGGACAGGGGGTGCTGCATCAGTAGGCACCTAAAATGGGAGTCCACCCCCCCAAAGCAGGAAATAGAAGGAAGCATGCAAAATGGGTGGGGCAGAGGGAGAATGAGAGAGATAGAGAAGGAAGGATGGGGTGGGGACAGATTGGGCCAGGTAGTCACAATAGAGTACAGAAGGCAAGATGGTGGGTAGTGCCCTTAAATGCAAGAAGCTTGGCCATCAAGATGATGGACCTGCAGGCACTGATGGCTGGGAGGGAGGTGGACATATCGGCCATCACAGAAATGTGGGCCACCAAACACCATGAATGGAACCTCATAATCCTGGGGTTTAAGGTCTATAGGATGGACAGGGAGTTGGGGAGGGGAAGGGAAAGGAAGTGGCTTTATATGTGAAAGAGGAGATTACATGTACCAGGGAGCAAGTGGCTGAAGGTGAACCGAAAACCTTGTGGGTTCAGCTTCAGTCAGTCAAGGGTACAAAGGTTACAATGGGAGTAGTATACAGACCACCTTCACAGGGAGAAGTGATAGACTGTAAACTAGGGGAACAGATTACTTTGCAGGCAAATGGGGATACAGTGGTCATAACTGGGGATTTCAATCTTCCTGGAGTTGACTGGAGGACCCTAGTGATCTCCTGCTCCAGAGAACAGGCTACCCTGGAAGCCTTTCAGGATGGTTTCCTGGTGCAGGGGATTAATGATCCCACCTGGATCTGGTAATGACCAATGGAGATCATGTCCAGAAAATAATAGTGGAAGACCCTCTAGTGGGCAGTGACCACAGAGCAGTGTGGTTCTATCTAGAGCTGGGGCAGGAATAAAAAGGATCAAGACTAAGGTGGTGGACTTCAGGAAGGCTGACTTTTGGAGGATGGGTGAATTCCTGAAGGAGCATCTTGCCAGGATCAGGCCAGAGATGGGGTGGAACTGAAGTGGTCCCCTATTAGGACAAGTCTAATCAAGGCCACTAATATGTGTACCAAAGTCCAAAGTAAGAAAGCCAGACTTAAAAAACCTGGCTGGTTCAACAGGGAGGTGGCAGCTATAGCACTGAGGGAAAAGAGAGCAGCCTATCACAAATGTAAAAGCACCCTGAAGAATGCTGACAGGGAGGCTTACTTGGAGAAGTCAAGGGAAGCTGGCAGAGTTGTCAGGGTGGCAAAAGCGAGAAAAGAATTACAACAGGCTGAGGGGATAAAAGTAGGGGAAAAGGTTTTCTTTAGATATGTAAGAGAAAAAGGGAATAGGAAGGTTGGCATAGTTAGATTGAAGCAGGGAGGGATGGCAGACACTAGTGTGAAGCAACCAGAAGTGCTAAATGAATACTTCATCTCAGTCTTCATGAGAGAAAAGGATGGACCAGTGCCGCAGGGGAAAACTGGAGTTTGGAAAAGGGGGCTGGGGAAACACTGCGGCTATCCCAGAGTACTGGGTTGTAAAGGGCCTCAGAGCCCTTTGGCTGGATAAAGTGAAAGACCTGGATGGTGTGGACCTGAGATTCCTGAGGGAGCTAGTGGAATTTCTGGCTAGCCCCTTGGCAGACCTGTTTAACACCTCACTTGAGACAGGGTGTGTGCCAAGGGACTGGAGAATGGCACACATAATGCCTCTCCATGAGAGTGGACCCAGAGATGAACCAGGTAACTACAGACCAGCCAGACTCACCTCCATTATAGGTAAGCCGATGGAGACCATACTAGGAAAAGTGAAAAGACTGTGTGCCTGAAAGATAGTAACGCTCAGCTATCGTATAAAACTACTTAAGCAAGACATAGCCAGTGACCGTGGTGGGATTCAAATACTGAAAGTAGTGCAGAGTCAAAGGAACTCAAAACTATAGATTTCACCCTCTCACCAGGAAGAGGAAGGTTGGGAAGTCTTCCAGAAAAACCTTACAACGGCTCACGAGTTCAAAAAAAGGGGGGTCCTCTCTGCAAACAAGAGGTCCTACTGGGCTGCCTGGGGTTTGGGGGCCTGGGGCTTGTGACAGATTTACTTGGTTCATCTCTGGGTCCACTCTTGTGGAGAGGCACTATGTGTGCCACTAGGTGGCACTGTTAAGCTCTGGACACCTTCCATCCACCTCATTAACATAGGTTGACCTTTTGTTATTGTTTCCACCACAAGCTCTCTCAGCAAGCTCTTCCTGCAGCCCTTGTAATTCCCCATCTTCTCTTTAACAACCCTTTCACTAACCCCGTCTGTCTTGAACCCATGCCCTGCAATGGTCTTCCCCACTGACAACTGTTGCTCTCTCCTCTAGGCCACCCTCACAGTGTTACTCTTTTCATGCTTTTGCTGTCATTGAACCGCCACCCCTCCCCTGCCTTGCCTAACACTTTCTCTCTATATTCTTAATGCTTAAACACCATTTGCTTGTTGCAGGTTCTGTCCACTAGTGGCTTCTCTTGAGCACTACTTTCTTCTAAACCTTAAGGAGCTTGATCTTGTCTTCACTTGTCTGTTTTTTGTGCAACTCCCTACATAACATTACACAGTCCATGATGATTTATTCTTGGTTCTCCTTCCTACACCTCCTCCTTTATTTGCAATCCTGCTGTCACTTCCACACCCCATCACACTTCCATCTTATCAGACACCCACTGATAGCCCCCCCCCCAGTCATAATCCACCTGTCACAGCCTTACTATAGCCCTCACCACTCCTAATTTATCTTGGACCCACTGTCCCTTATGGCCATCTTCTTCTCTTACTTCTGCACCTTACTCTCTAGCTAGTCTATCTCTTCTTAAATTTCAGTGCCCCCATAGTACCATCCTATCACCTCACTCTCCTTTCTCCACCACCCAGCTCTGGTACAAAAGCACCAAGATGCATTTTATTATTTTCTCCCTCCTACTTCTCTCTGCTGGTGAAAGTAATCCCAACCGAGGCCCTACAGTGGCAGCTTCTCTTGTCCTATCCTCCTCCTCTCCCCCCCACCTCCCTAGCTTACCCTTTGACCCTTGCTTGTGGCCTAAAAATCCTCCACCTTAACATTTGTAGACTACTTCCTAAATTCGACTTCCTACTTCATCATGTTAGTTCCCTCACTCCTGACATCCTTAATTTATCAGAGACCTGGCTAACAAACAAAGCCTCTGACGCATCTTAACAATTCCTGGGTACTCTATTACCTGACAAGATTGCGTTGGTAGGGGAGGGGGTATAGCTGTTTACTCCTCCTCCTCCCGACTCCAAATCTCAATGGTCCTGTCCACTTCAGTCCCAGGTGCCTATGAGGCACTGGTCCTTCAACTATCCCACCCCTCTTCTGTGCCAATTTTTATTGCCAGGGTTTATACCACTCCACAGCCACTGACCCAGTTACCACAATAAGTTCCCTCTGCTTCTGGCGAGCTTTATTTGTTAGGCGACCTCAACCTGAACTGGTTGTTGCCCTCCTTAGGTAAACCATGTGCTGACATTACTGCCCTCAACTTGTCCCAATTACTTACTGAACCCGCCAGTTTTAATCAGAAAACACTAAACTACACTCTTAGACTGGGCCCTAACCTCCCACCCCCACAGGACTGTCCAATCGGGTTTATTACCAGTTGCACTAAGTGATCATCACATGATATACCTAGTTAGAAAATTCCATAGACCTAAGACCCCCCACAAATTCCTTACTATCGGCTCCTACAGCTCCCTGGACCTTGCTCCACTCCACCATGACCTCACCCATGCTAACTGGACTCCAATAGCCTCTACCCAGTCCACAGATCATGCTTTAACATATTTCAGACACCTTCCTCTGTATTTGGAACAAACATGCTCCATTAAGGCAAGTGAGAGTTCAGGGTTCTCACCTCCCCTGGATTACTCCTAAGCTACTAGCCTGCCAACATGCTCGAGACCAAGCCTGGAAGACCCACAAATCCACCAAACTTCCTCAAGATCTCTCTATCTACCGCTCGTTCAGAAACTCCTGCACTAAGGCCATCAGGCTTGCCAAAGCAGAATATTTCAAGTCCACTTTCAACTCAAATATAAATAATCCCTTTAAGTTCTGGACAGTTATTCCACTCCCTCTTCTCCCCCTAAAATACACAACCACCTCCTGTCATCAAAATAAACAACCAGCTCATAGTCGAACACCCTGCTGTAGCAGCAAAATTTAATTCCTGTTTTACAACGTGTGCCTCAGCTCTGCTAACCTCCCTATCCTAGCCACATACATTCCTGGCTACCCCTACCCTACCCCCCACCTCAACTGCCAGCCTTGAGGTTCTCCATTTCTCCCATCTCTCCTCACGACACCCTACATGCACTTCTTTCTTTAAACCCTACAAAAAAGGCAACTCACCTGATGGTCTGGACCCCTAGCTTCTCTACCTATCAGCCCCTCCTATCTCTATCCCCCTAACTGATTTACTCAATTTATCTTTCCTCACTGCCACTATCCCTGAAGTCTGGATGCATGTCATTGTTCTTCCTCTACATAAAGGTGGTGACCCCGCTACTCCAGGGAACTATCGCCCCATCTCACGTCTACCTACCCTGGTTAAACTTCAGGAACACCTGGTTCTCTCTCAGCTATCCTCTTTCCGGGATGATTTCTCCTTTTTCACTCCATTCCAATCTAGATTTCGGAATAACCACTCCACCACCACCTCCCTAATTAGGCTTACTGACTCTATCCATTTTGCCATGGATAGTGGTCATATCACATCTGCCATCTTTGTCAGCCTTGCCAAGGCATTTGACACTGTTTCCCACACCCTCCTTCTAGAGATCCGATCCTCAACTGGCCTATCCCAGTCAGCCTGTAACTGGTTTAAAACCTACCTGGTAAGAAGAACGAGTTAAAATAGCTGATTCCATGTCCCCGCCACTGCTCATCTCAACTGGTGTGCCTCAAGGTTCTGTACCTGGCCCACTTTTATTCTCTATTTTCCTTAATGACCTGCTGTCAGTATGTTCCTTCTCCGCTATCCATATGTACGCTGATGACATGGTCTTGTTCACCTCTGGCCACTCTCCCTCTGTTGTGTCCGCCAGCCTCCAGCTCAACCTCAGTAAGGTTTAGCACTGGTTAAGTCACATTATCTTTTGCTGAACACCAAGAAAACAGTCTCCATGACCTTTGTACGAGGCAGAGACTCTCTAGGCTTCCCTCCCTACCCACATTCCACACCCTGGATGGGACCACACTTGAGGATACCACCTCTTTTAAATATTTAGGTGTTTGGCTTGACCAATGCCTAAACTTTTCTGAACATGTCAATGCCATTCTGAAAAAACTGCACCCCAAGCTTGGTGCCCTCTATAGGAACCATAGTTGCTTGCCTCTGTCAGCTAGGCACAACCTTGTTCAGAAAATCATTCTCCCTATTTTCAACTATTGCGACATAGTCTATTGTGCTGCTCCAAAGTCTTCTCTGTCAAAACAGGATTCTCTTTTCGATGCTTTTTGTCGCTTTGCTCTTGACTGCCACCCCCCCCGTACCCACCACTGCTGTCTCTACCACTTCCTTGCTTTTCCCTCCCTGGAGTGTAGACAACTCTTGCACTGCATAAAATTTACCTCTAAATTCTGGTTTGGTTTTCTCCCATCTTACCTATGCTCCTCCCTTTCCATTCCACCTCCCTCACACCATTCTCTCAGATCCACTGACTCTCGCACTCTGGCTATTCCACAATATACTACTACAAGCAGCCAAGGTGCTTTCTCTTATCACTTCCCTATACTCTGGGGCTCACTACCTATGCCCACCTGACACTCTTCATCCTCCTCTTCCACCTCCCAGGTCCTACACAACTTTTACTCCTCAAACTGCACTTGTCAATGAAGATTCTGCTGTATTTCCCGATGTTTATTGCACTTCAAGCTTATTTTGTTTTGTTGCACTATATGTATAACCTTGTAAATGTATTTGGTTCGATTCTACCTTTGTATATGTCTTATCCAACCACTTTAGTATATGTGCATTCGCTTTATCTGCACTGGTTTGCTATGTATATGCCATACTAAACTGTAACTGAAAATGTACATTCGATTTATCTAAACTGTATTGCCTGTGTTCCCCTCTTCCCCTTCCCCAGGACACACCATGAGACAAGCAACTTGTTGCTCAGTGGGTTTTTCTGGTGAAACTCTTCAATAAATAAATAAACAAATGCTAAAGCAGAGACTGGTGGACTTTCTGGATATAAATGGTCTTCAGGATGTTAGACAATATGGGTTCATCTTGGCAAGATCCTGTCAGACAAACCTGATAGACTTTTTCGACTGGGTCACCATAACTGTGGACAGAGGCCAGGTGGTTGATATTCTATACCTGGATTTAAGCAAAGCATTCAACTCTGTGCCACATAAAAGGCTGCTCAGTAAGCTGGAGGGTACATAAGCGGGGGCAAAGCTGGTACTGGTAGAATGGTCAGGGACTGGCTTCATGGTAGAAGTCAGAGAGTGGTAGTTTGGGGAGAACTCTCAAAGCCTAGACCTGTAACCAGTGGGGTCCTGCAGGCCTCAGTGCTTGCCTGGTGTTGCTTAATATCTTTATTAGCAACATAGCAGATGTGATAAAAGGTAAAATCTGCATTTTTGCAGATGACACCAAGTTCTGTGGGAGAGTGGGCATGGAGGAAGGGATTATGGAACTCAGGAAGGACCTGGCTAGGTTTGAAAAGTGGTTGGATATCTGGCAGCTGGCCTTTAACACCAAAAAGTGTAAGGTTATGCACCTGGGAGCAAAGAACACAGGAAGAGAATACTGGCAAGGGGGGTTTAGGTGATTAGGACTGAAGAGGAGAGGGATCTAGGCGTGGTAACCACTAAGGACCTGAAGCACTCTGCCCAGTGCAGAAAAGCAGCAGCTAAAACCACCAGAATGTTAGGGTGCATAGCCAGAGGATTCACCTTCAGGAGAAGGGAGGTCCTACTGCCACATTGCTGGTAAGACCGCAGCTGGGTATGGTGTGCAGTTGTGGCACCCTCATCTGAAAAGGGACATCAGTTTACTGGAGGGGGTGCAACAAAGATGATACAGGGTCTGCAGGACAATCCCTATCAGGAGAGGTAGAGGGTGCTCGACACGTATTCCCTGGAGGAAAGAAGAGAGATAGAGGACATGATTGAAACCTTTAAGAACCTCAAAGGTATACATAAGGTTAACATAGAAGGCATCTTCAACATCAGGGGAGATGGGAAAATGAGAGGACACTCTCCCAAATTCGAGGGAGGAAAATTTAAAAGGGAGATGAGGAGGAACTTCTTCACTGAAAGAGTGGTGTCCAGGTGGAATGAGCTCCCTGAGGTGGTAGTGTCATCAAGGACATTGGACAGCTTTAAGAGAGGGTGGGATAAGGTGAAAAGGAGGATTGTAGTGGGGGGAAGGGCTAGTGAATTGGGTGAGACGGGGAGAGACTCAGAATCTAGGGGGATGGGGAGGGGTATCTCTAGTATACTCCAACACAGAGCTGCATACTTGTGCAGACTTGATAGACCGAAGCGACCTTTATCTGCCAGAGTTGTCATATGTTTGTAATATTCAGATAACTTTTCTTTTAACAATTTTCTGCATTCATCTCCCATTCAGCCTTTATTACTGGGGACATGTGCATGACAACTTGATTTTTGTGCCTCTGACTTAATCTTATACTTCTGCTTTTCCCTCGCTGAAGTCATGATCTTCCATGGCATCATAATCATTGCAATGGCAACAGACTGGAGTGTCACAAACAGGCATGCTATATGACTTGAGGAGGAGGAAAACAGAAGGGGGGCAATGAAATCTGAGACACAAAGATCCTGTTTTCGTGCAAATGCCTCAGTAATAAAGGCAAAAAGGGAGATAAATAGGGATAAGCAATGGGCTGACTCAAATTATGCATTTTATAATTAAATATGTGGGGGCAGGACCATAACACATGAGTGACAGAGCCACAAGTGAGCTATGAAAGTCCTGCCCACTCACAAGTGATGATATTATAGATTGAGGGAGCGCTCCCGACCAATCAGAGCGCTCCTTTCCCCTGCATGTGAGACACTCTTAGTCTGTGACGAGTATCTCATGCACAGATGCCCTAGAAATGGGCATGTTCCATGGCATCATAATCATTGTTATGGCAACAGACTGGGGAACAAAAACCCAGGGGAAGAGTACACAATGGGGGGGTGAGATACTAACAACAACAAAAAATGGAAAGGGACCTTAGGGTAGTCATATCAGATGACCTAAAGGTGGGAAAGCAATGTGAGAGGGCAGCAAGGAGGGCTGGGGGGATACTGGGATGCATAGGGAGAGGTATCACCAGTAGAAAACAGGAAGTTATTATCCCTCTGTACAGACAGTTGGTGAGACCCCATCTGGAGTACTGCGGCAGTTCTGGGAGACCCAATCTCCGCAAAGACATAGACAGGATGGAAGCTGTCCAGAGGAGGGAACTAAAATGGTGCAGGGTCTGCACCGGAAGACATATGAAGAGAGACTTAAGGAGCTTAATATGTATAGCCTCGAGGAGAGGAGGGAGAGGGGACATGATAGAAACTTTCAAGTACCTCAAGGAATCAACAAAGTCCAAGAGGCTAGCATCTTTCAGAAAAGAGGTGTGCAAGAACAAGGGGCACAATTTGAAGATGGGGGGCAGCTCAGAGGTAATGTAAGGAAGTATTTTTCTCAGTGAGGTTGTGGATGCATGGAACGGCCTTCCGGAGGAGGTTGTGGAGTCAAAACAGTGGTGGAATTCAAGCATGCATGGGACAGTCATAAGGCAATTCTAGGGGGTGGGGGTAGGAAGAAGTAGGCTACTGGTTAACTAGGATCTGCAGCTTATCCACTAGGTAAGGAAATGGGCAGACTGGGTGGACCAAGCGGTCCTTATCTGCCATCAAATTCTATGTTTCTTCAAGATATTAAAATTCTGAGTAAATTGTTAATGGACCATCTCAATACAGTTCTTCCGGATCTAATAGGAGTAGAGCAGGTGGGCTTTATGAAGGGGAGGTCAGCCAATGATCATATTCACACCTTGGCACATGTCTTCTCGGTGTCCAGGGATGCAGGATACCCAGCTGCTTTGGTTTTCCTGGATGCTGAGAAGGCATTCAATAGGGTAAATTGGAATTTTCTTTTCCGGACATTACATGTTTTTGGTTTTCCCCTAGAGTTCCAAAACTGGATACAGGCACTTTACAAATCCCTGACAGCCAAAGTCTTATGCAATGGATGTATTTCCGATCTGTTTCCTTTGTGCTCGGGCACTAGACAAGGTTGCCCTTTATCCCCTCTTCTTTTTAATTTGTATCTAGAGCCCCTTATCTGAAGGATGGTTGCCAATCCTAGGATACAAGGTATAATTGTACAAGGTATTGAAGTTAAGGTCTCGGCCTATGCAGATGACCTACTGCTTCAAATCTCGTATCCTGGAAAATCTATCCCACATTTATTGGAAATTATTAAAGAGTATAGTCTGCTTTCCAATTATAAATTAAATGTGGAAAAAAATGTGGTTTTCCCTCTCAATCAGAGAGTGATGAAACATGAAGTTAGTGCATCAGGCCTGTTATGGGAAAGGAATTCATTGAAAAACCTAGGTATTACTTTCACAAGAAGTGTTGCACTTTTGCAAAAGAATAATCTGGACTCTTTACTACATATTATTACCCAAGATCTAAATAGGTGGTCCCTTCTCCCATTGGCTGTCTGGGGCAGAGTTAGTCTCATTAAAATGAACGCTTTCCCTCGCTTGTTTTATCCACTTAGTCTCTTGAACATATGGTTACCCCAATCATGGTTCAAGAGAGTGCATAATATTTTCTCCAACTTTATTTGGGCTAGCAAATGTCATCGTTTGGCTTTTCATAAGTTAGTGGCCCCAAAATCCAGAGGTGGCCTTCGTGTACCACACGTTGGCCTTTATTATTGGGCCAGTCATGCAAGCAAATATCTGAGGTGGCTTAAACCAAGTGACTCAGAAGAATTTTGTGTGTACAAGCCTCTCTGGATTAAAATAGAATCTGCCCAAATTCGGTGTTACAATTTCTCTCCTGCGGCCTTGCTTTTTGTGCAACCTAAGAACCTCCCAAAACAGCTATGTTCAACACCTATCACAATATCTGTGAGGGTGCACTCCCAATTTTGCTCCTTTATAAAATACAATCACTGTCTAGATTTGGAGCAACCCTTGATAGGCAATCCCAACATCAGGTTAAGTGGGAAAGTCCTCTCCCCCTCGTGGCTCCTGCAAGTTAAAGAAGTTAAGCTTACATATTTCTGGAATGAAATAGAACGGACATGGTTTCATCCACAGAAATTCTAGATAAGTTAGGAGTTCCGGCTTCCAACATTTTTAAGATTTTCCAACTGCGGCATATATTGGTGAAGGTCATAGGGATGGAAGCCCAGGCGCACAAGTGTCCTCCCTTTTGGGTGAATCTGGTTCAAGTGGCGGGCCTTCCACACGTGGTATCAAAGCTTTTTACTGCTTTATATGATAAGATTTACCCCGGATCTTATGGACCTTTGGATTATTGGGCAGCACTCCTTCCGGAGGTACTCATTAACTGGGAGAAGCTTTGGCAAGGGTCCCACAAATTTATTACACAAGACAGGCTCCAACTCATGCAGTTCCAAATTTTGCATAATTTATATTATACCCCTCAAAAAATGGCTAAACTGGGTATTGCCTCTTCTGCTACTTGTATGAGGTGCGCCCAAGGGGAGGGCAATCTAATGCAAATATTTTGGCTTTGTCCCAAGATAACTCCCTTATGGTCGCAAATTAAACAAAGAATAGACCCCCTACTGGGACCCGATGACTTGTTTTCAGCTAAAATCTGCCTCTTAGGAGATTACTCTGAAATTTCAATAATCATGCTCAAATACCATATAGCTCTAATATCCATGTCTGTTAGAAAACTGATACTCCGGCATTGGAAGGATAGTGAAGTAATATCATATGTTGAATGGTTGAGGAAACTCCTGGCTAATATTAGAATGGAAAAGATGATAGCCAGTTTGCGTAACAGAATGAGTAAGTTCAACCAAATCTGGGCCCCGCTATTAACGTTATACTCTCTTCAAGTAATACAATACAACAGATCCTTGAGAGTAGAGGAGTAAGTTAAGTAATGTGCTGGGCACTCAAACCTGGGAGGGGAAAGGGGTGATAGGGGGGATGGAGGGACACTGTGGAGGGTTTTCTTTGTGGGTGTGACGCCTTTCTTTGAGTATTTGGGGGTAGGGGGGAAGGGAATGTTGGGAATGAAGGGGGGTTTGTTTTGCCAAATGCATGTACTGTATTCTGTGTACTGTCTGACTATGGTGTATTGTATGTTGGAAACTTTAATAAACTTTAAATTAAAAAAAAAAAATTCTATGTTTCTAGGTTCTGGGAAGTTTTCTAAAAAAAATAAATATTATTGATCATTCTCGATCACTTTTGCTTCACTATTCTCGCTCAAGCTGAAGGCATGTGAAACTACTCTGACACAACAATGAGTGGCTCCAGGGGATGTATTAACATATAAATTGCATATTTTGAGTCAGGCTATTATATTGATGATATATAGAACAGTAATTTACCAGTTATAGATTTTAAATCTGCAGTTTGTTTGAAGATTTTGCAGTCATTCTTTTATTTTAACAGCTGGTTTCAGTGCTGCACTAGGCATTGCGAGGTCATCATCATGAAAGCTGTTCTCTGATTGGTTCAGTATTCCACTGTGATGACAGTAACCTTAAAAATATTCATTGCGACAACAGTAACAGCAATATTTTTTGACATGTTGCTGGTGCAGAAAATTTGTTTATTTTTTTAAGCACAGTTTACTGAAGTTTCATAACATAAAAATATTGAAATACTGGTGTAACCCCTAGGTGGCGCTATCCCAAGGGCTACTCCCCCTACCTGCATGACTAGGTGCAGGTTAAGGGGCCTGGGTACTGAAAACGGGCGCCTCCACCTGGAGGACAGGGTTACTGGTAGTGTAGCTGACCAGGGTACAGCCCTCCGGAACACTGTAACCCCACTCCTTCCCTTCTTGTGGCCTAAGCAATGAACAACAGACACAGTTACAATAACCCCTAATCAGCATACAAATCCCCACTCTGTTTGCACTTACCACCAGGGCTGATTCCACCAGTTCGACCCTGGAGACCCCCTGCAAAATAAGGTTAGACACAGCAGGTAACAACAGTACGGTGCTTCTTGTACAAAATGGAACCACAGTCAAGTTAAAAGCAAAAAGAATTAGATCTTTATTTATTCTGGGGGAATGAACAAGGGAGGGATGTAATTTGGCTGATTAGTTCTGTAACTGATTCAATCAGGCAATCATGTATGCACTTTAGAGTCCTTTCACAGTCACACACTCTGGGTACCTAGTTGTAAAAAAGGTGGGCTAGCCTGACATGTTGCCCGGAGTAGACCGGCGTTGCATCTGGTCAGGGCCCTGTGATAGAAAGAAGGAGCATGCACAACCACACACAATTTGTAATCCAGAGCCTGGAGGCTGAGTTTCTGACAAGAAAACAACAATAGAATCAGATGACAACACTTTTGATTTAGCTGATGCTGCAGAGCACTACCCTGGTGTTTACTCATGCTACCCAATGTGAAACACAGGAGAGATGAAATGGAGACTGCAGGTCGACAAGCTGATATGCCAGGAGAAGCAGGGCCCACACGATTCACCGAGGTATCATTTCTGTTCGAGATGTTGAGCAGGGGGCTGATCCCTGGGAGAGTCTCTCATCGACGGTGATCTCTGCATCTGAAGTAGCTGACTGGGCCAAAGTGGCAGGGCCCAGGCCGGGTGAAAAATTCGGATTCAGTTCGATAGGTGCTGGAGACAGCTTCCAGCAAGTGTGACACATTTAAGTAGTGGGGAACCAAATCGCAACCCACTGACAGCTTGCAGCACATTTATAGTAAAGCAAAACACAATACCACAGATCGGATGACAGTCCAGTTGCAATTTCAGTTTTCCTGAGCAAAACCATGATCTCTGTGGTGATTCAGACGTCCTGACAGGCTGATCGCTTACAGCAAATCTTCGGTCTTCTTCAGGTAACAGGGCAGTCACAATTTGGTATTTCTAGTCACAAACCAGCTCGGATTCAGTCCGATTAATTTCACTAGCAAATCCCTCAGAAGGGAAGATGAAGCAGGCAGGCCAGGCATAGCCTTCCCACCAGTTTCCTGTGCTACTACGCAGGAGCAGCTGCTCGAATGTCTTGAGCAGTTCACTCTCTCAACTCCCAACTCAGACTGACTCTCTGCTGCAGGCAGCACCAGGACTTCCTTCTGATCCAAAAAGGGTTGGTTGATTGATTCATCTGCCTGTCAAAGCAAGAGCTCCCCCCATCAGGTCAAATTAGGCACCAAAATGAAAAAACTACTATTCCTACAGAAATTCACTCCCACAAGACCCCTGGGGACAGACTCCATTTTAAGGTCCCCAAAAGGTACTGATTGGTGCAATACAGAAATGTCCATGCTGCAAAGAAAGGTATCTTAGACAAACTATTATACCATTATTATTAGAGCAGCTAATCAGCAATTACCAGTTCTAACAGATCTCCCTCTGCACCATTAACAATGGCAGAACAGAGCAATATTATTACAGCTCGGGCCGCACTCGAGCCTGGAAACACTCGGCCCCTACCCAGGTTAATTATACACTACAAAAATAATGTCTCTTAGAGGGACAAGCAAGGAAGCTAACAGGGCACTCACATGCAAGTACTTTTACACCTGTAAAGACACAGAATGACTGCCTGGCAGTGGGCATTTTAAGCACACCCAAGGAAGACTTTTGGGAACCCCCATTCATAGGGGGGTTACACAGGAATCTGCAGCTGACATGTAACCAGTATGGTAGCCTTGCTAGGACATATTTGGTACATAGACACAAATGACTGAAAAGTCATGTAGCACTCTCAGCTGCCTGCTCAGTTACTACTCATGGCTTTCTCTCTCTTTGTCCCTGCTCAACAAGAAAACCATAATTCACCATCTCGTCTTGTGACAAGTACAAAAGCACTCAGCCTGTTAGCCACGCCATGCCTTTCCTTGCCTACTAGTTTGAACCAAGTACATCTCCTAGCCTATACTTCAGCAGCTGGGCAGTCTGTGTCATCCACATTGGGCTTTTACAAAATAAAAATCTCTCACCAACCATAAAACTCACTACCATGGTCGCTAACACTCCACTTGTCTTAAATTTTAAAAACTCTGCAGCCGACTAGTGCAGGTCTGAACCTCCGAAACAAGAAATTATCTTCTTGAAACCATGACAAACTATTTAAGAAGCTTTGTGTGGGGGTAGTAAGTAAACAGTAAGCAATGGCTAAGGCAAAAGGACAGACCACACAATGTACTTTACTCTGTAAGTACAATAATCACATTAAAAAGTGTACATCTTTCAAAATTACTTTTATGTAACCCCTAGGCAGTGCTATCTCTAAGGTTACAACCGCTGCCTGTACTTCTAACCACAGGTTGGGGGGCCTGGATTCAATATTATGGTGCCCTCACCCAGAGTAATAAAAGTGGAGGTATCTACCTAAACTTGTATAGCCCTCTGTGAAGCTATAACCACTCACAAAACCTCCTAGTGACCAAATACTTTGTAATAAGAGATACGAACATACATATGAACATACCAATTTGCCAGCATAAGGTAAGATAATCCTTTGCAGTAGTTGCCACACAGTTAACAATGAGCATTAATGATATGCAGACACCCCTTGCACTTACCACAAGGGACCGGTCTTCAGCAACCCCCCTGGAATCTCCTGTAAAGGCAATATTAGCAAGGCAAGCATACACTAGGGATGGGTGGACCAGAAAAGGTCCTGAGTCTCCTGACCCTTATTATCAGGATCAGGATCCAGGCTAAAGTCCTGATTAGTTCTGATTTAATCAGAACCTTTTAAAAACATGAGGAAAACTGAAAATTATGCCATAAAGTTATATAAAATGGCACTGAGATTTATGACACACACATGGAATTGTAAACAGCATTTCAGGAAATGATAACAGTGAGCTTATGGCACTGATGTGCTGGTCAATTGAATACATGGCAGTCATGCAGACACCCTCTCTTAGTCTGTTCCCTGTCTCCACAGTGGTGTAATATACAGGTATTCCCCACCCAAGGTAAACACGGCAGAGTAGGACCTTACAGCAACTTTTCTTCCTCCCTTCCCTAAGTCCCCACAGGGAGTATTGGGATTTCCGAACTAAACTGAGATTGTGCTGTTGCTCACAATAGATCTCTTTAATTATCCAGTGATCCTAAGAGCCACTCACTCACTCACTCACTCAAAATCAACTTTAACCCTTGCCCTTCCCTGGCTTCCTCTCTGCCAGGTTGAGCTGTTTTTTTTTTCTCCTTTAAGCTTTATTTCTTCCTCGTGGCCCTATTGTCTGTAATACTGTCTAGCATGTTTATGTACTTTTATGACATGGAACCTTTGTAAAAGAACTTTGGCTCAAAGGTATTAATTCCTAGAACAATAAACTAAATTAAGCTAAAAAAAAAAAAACAATATTTCAAGCTGCACTTCACAAAGTCTCAGGCAAACTGCCACAGTTCAAAGATTAGCTTCAGATTAGTCTGATTACTGCTATCAAGCAGTCTAATACTGGAAAACAATGGCAGGAAGGCAAGTCAGGCCTTTCCCCACCAGTTCTCTGCAGCTCCTTTCCTGGAGCTGCTTTACGATGGCTCGAGCTGCTCATTCCTCCAGCTTTAGCAGCAACTGCACTCTTTTTTTTCTAACAGTTCTTGAACTTGTCCAGTTTTCTAGCAATCTGGTTGGCTAGGAGAGCTGTCAATCACAGTTCTGGTGCTCTCATTAGTCAGTTTAAGCACCAATCTGTAAAACTACAAGAACTACAGTTTTCCTTCCCATGAGGCACTTGAGCTAAGGACCCTGCAAGGTCCCTTGTGTCCTAATTGGTCCAAATACCTGGAAGTCCCACTCCAAACATAGTGGCTCCCATTCAGATGGATGAGCTGCAAGAAAGCAGGTTAAAGTGAACACTCTAATTCAAATATAACAACAGATTAGAAATAAACATTTACAGTAATAGCTAGAGCTCCCTCTGCCTCACTATCAACCGCAGAGTAGAGCAAATTAGAGTGGTGTATGGCCAGTTGCGAGCTTTGAAACACTCAGACCCAGCCCAGACCATTTACTGCATACATAATGTCTATAGTCTTAAAGGGACATCATGGCACTCTCTCGCAAATCTACAGGATCAGACAAACAACCATGGATTCACTATCTATGCAGGAAGTCTGCCTGGCAGCAGGCATGGCTGGAGCACAGGAAGACACTTACAGTAAGCCACAAATTGGTGGTGGGGGGGTTACATTTACATACCGTAAGTTGTATAAATCTAACATACAATGTTCTGACTTGACATACTGTTGCATGCAGTTTATTTATTTAGTTTTGTTTTGTTGACCAGGAAAAGAGGGCTAGGTATTTTTGTCAAATTTTAGCCTTATCCCATGGGAGGCATACAGATACAAACTAACATACTGAATCAGGTTAAGCTGTTGGTGGCATTTTAGTAAATGGTCAGAATTTGACCAGGACACTGGGTAATTTCTCATACTCTTCCTGAACTCAGAGCAAGAATCAATGCAGCATTTACTCCCTTGTACTGGTCCATGTGCGACCCAGATCCTCTCACTTGAGGTCCCCCTGGTTTGATGGGGAGCTCAACGTGATGAAGATCAAGGGTCGGAGGTTGGAAAGCTGCTGACAGACTGGCCCTGCGTGCACATTATATTGTGTACTGGGGAAAATCAACCATAAGAAGGCAGTGTTCCTGTCCAGGGAGATTGCCGCTAGAAAGAACCGACCACCTATGCTCTTTTGGACTGTGGTGAGGTTGTTACTTCCAGCTTGTCTACAGCCAAAAACAGCTTTTCCAGATGCATTTTACAATGAGTTTGCTCAGTTCTTCTCGGACAGGGTGTCTGCTACCAGGCAGGGAATTCCACCACTGAGCCATGGCTTGGCTGACAGTGGTCGCCCTGGCTGCCCGAGGGGCACTCCACCTGGTGGGGGGGAGTTTAAGCCAGTGGAGGTGGCTGAGGTCATGGAGGTTGTTTCTAGACTGAAGCACACATATTGGGAACTGGACCCAGTGCCAACTTGTTTCTTAAAGGGATGTGTTGACTCTGTAGGCCCAGAGTTCGCCTTGATTATCTGATGCTCTTTGTCAGAAAGAGTCTTCCCAGATGCCTTGAAAGAGGCACTGGTGAGACCCCTCCTGAAGAAACCATGCTTAGACCCTGATGGTAAGGCAAATTATCGTCCTATCTCCAACCTTCCATTTTTGGGAAAGATAGTAGAGAAGATTGTGGCACAGCAACTCGGAGAACACCTCATGGCCTTTGATATCTATGAACCGCTCCAGTTTGGGTTTCAGTGCCAGACGCAGTACGGAAACCATGCTAGTTCAGGTGCATAATGATCTCTTCAGGGTGAGAGAGTGAGGAGAGGGGACAATTCTCATTCTCCTTGATCTCTCCTCAGCTTTTGACACAGTGAACCACTGTGTGTTGCTGGACCACCTGAGGGGAATTTTGTGGACTCACCAGCACTGTCATCTGTTGGTTTGAGTCCTATCTCACAGACAGGAGGCAATGGGTTGTGTTGGGGAATTTCTCCTTCTCACCTAGCCTTCTGTCTTGTGGAGTTACCTCAGGGTTTGGTCTTGTTTCCAGTGTTATTTGCCATGTATATGCTACCCCTGGGTGAGATCATTAGGAAGTACAGCCTGGATTTTCATTGCTATGCTGATGATACCCAGCTGATTATATTCTTTGCTCCCGGGACATCCAGCACGGTAGATGTACTGAACAACTGCCTGGCTGACTGAATGCCCTCCAGCTGATTGTAACTGAACCCCGATAAGATGGAGGTACTGGTGGTGGAGTCGAAGGAGGGCACGATAGGATGGCCTCTGGTGCAGAAACTGGACTGTTTCTGGGGTCTGTGCCATTGAAGGCCTCCTCTAGAGTGTGCAATCTTGGCATTGTCCTCGATGGTGGACTGACACTTGAATCACAGGTGTCGTCAGTTGTCCAGACTTATTTTTACCACCTTAGGAATGTTGCCAGGATCAAGCACCTAGTTCTGTCCATGGACCTCCGCACTTTGGAACATGCCTTCACGACATCAAGGCTTGACTGCTGTAATGCGCTCTACCTCAGGGTCTCTGGAGGTACCCTCTGCCAACTGCAGAATGCAACCGCCAGACTGTTGATAGGACAGCCAACATTCTGCCATATCACCCTGGTGCTGTGTGAACTGCACTGGCTGCCGGTTCGGTGGAGGGTTCTCTTTAAGGTAGACTTGCTCACCTTTAAGGCCCTTCATGGACTGGGCCCTCGCTACCTGTCGGACCTTCTAACACCATGATCTGCTGCTCAGTCTGCTCCCTCTGGTCCTCCTCCAGGGGCATTCTTGCAATTCCCAGGATGAGGTTAAAAACAGCCAGAGACAGAGCTTTTAGTGTCACCGGCCCCATCCTGTGGAATTTGTTTTCTCCATCAGTAAGGGAGACCTCTTCAGTTGAGATATTTAAAGCCCACCTCAAGGCCATTTTATTCAGCCAGGCATTTCCAGACACTGTTGTCTATACATCGTTGTCTAGACATCATTCCCCAGACATTAAGAAGTATGGCCCCATCTATCTGCTGCTAGGTCAGACCTCCCATTTTGGGTGGTCTGTTTCTTAAATATGTCTAATAGATTTGTTTAACAGATTGTCTGTATTTTAATCATTATATTTTAATTGTTTTTGATTTGAGATTGTATGCCACCCAGAGCATCCGGGATTGGGTGCCTGAAATATAAAATATGTTTTGCCTTGCCATTTATTCCTTGACTGTACTTTAATATCACCTTTTTGGGACTTACTAGCAAAATATTGGTTAGAACCACGTTTTGCCGAGATGACGTATGATACCTTGGTATTAGGTCACTTGGACTCCTCCTGGAAGAAATGGAACAGCAGCATGATATATGTTAATTTTTGCACGCATTAAATGGACAATATGGCAGGTGCGATGCCACTTTACTCTTCAGTCAAAGGAATCCTCTATTATGGACTTATTGCTTAAACTGCAGCAAAAGTTAGACTCAGCATAGCGACATGAAATTTCTCACTTATAGTCTTCATGCTTTACTGCATTATGCAATGGGGTTCATTCGGTGTGCTGATTTAGTGCAGATCAGTGAGTAGTTATTTTTTTTTTCTTTCTATAGTTTTGGTTATTTGGTAATAAAAATTCCCTTACTCTTGCTGCAGAGGGCACTATTGAGCCTTTTCCAAGGAAGGTGGAGGATCCTGGAAAGGACGAGGACAGTATGGCTGCCCTGGTGAAAGAGTTTGCTTCCCTTCCCACCCAGAGTAATGAAATTTTTGTGAATCCTGAACTGGTTACAAATTCAGATGGTGTCTAACAAAATCTAGCTACAGGAGACCTCTGTTGCACCTGAAATAGAAATTTTTGAACCTGTACCTACTGTGGTGTTGGCCATGGGACACTGGGACAGGTAGGTCTAGAGTAGGCTGCTTCTCATTTCCAGCAGACAGAGGAGAGACTTGACGCAGAACTGCAGCTCAAGAAGTAAGCCTTGGGAGACTTCTGGTTGGTGCCCACATGATGATGGCAGCAAAAGTGAGGAGCTCCATCCCCCTTCAAGAGAAATACCTTGTTTTAACCATCGATTTAAAAAAAAAAAAAGTAAAAATAATTCTTTCCAACTGAGCCTCATATGTTATCTACTTTACTGCTATGCCTTTTATGAAATGAAAGCTGTCTTTTTGCATGGAAGACCCAGATGGCTCAGGACCTGACCATTCCAACTCTGTGCTTTCCCAGACTGCAGATTTGCCCTCAGCAGCTTCAGAAGAGGCCAAGGATCCTTGAGTTACTCCAGGGAAAAATAAAAATAAAATATTTAACTTGAAACTGTGTATCAGGAAATCATTTCTTTCCAAGTGGACATCAAACAAGCCCTACAGGACTTACACAAAGATATTACTGGGCTGGAACAACGCACAGATGAGTTACAGCACCATTCTGGCATCACCAGTAACCACTTTGATGATATGGATTCTACCTTCCAGAAGGTACTTGAAACTCAGTCACTCGTTTTGGCCTGCTAGGAGGATGCGGAGAACCATGCCTGGCGACAAACTCTTAGACTGTATGGTTTACCTAAAAATACTGAGGGTTCAGATCTCTTAGCATTTGTGGATTCCTCCCTGTGCATAGCTCTTGTGCTTGGCCCAGATTTGCCATTTCATATTGAGAGGGCTCACTGTGTGCTGGGCCCAAAACCCCAGGACCTGAATGCCAGATCACGTTCTAGTATAGTTCAGTTCCTGAACTTTGCAGTGAAAGAAAATAATCCTTAAGACTGCTTGGTCGAAACAAAAGGTGTTTAATGGTCAAACCTGGATCTTTTTTGACAATAAATATGCTCCACAAATGATGAAGCTCTGGAGAATGTATATTCCACTACTTCAACCACTAAGAATCAAGCAGATTTAGTTTTGAACCCCATACCCATATAGGTATTTATAGGTATTTAATTCACACTTGGAGTGGCTGTGGGGCAGCAGTCTTCCGGGAGACGTTCTGGAGGATGCAGTGTTTTCCCATCTGCAGGCACCTCTCTGGGCAGGGGAAGGAGGCTACTCATCCCCAGGCTGAGTTGGCCAGGATTTGGGGGACCTCTTTTCCCACCCAGGGACCACTAGGGCCACTGCCGTTGCCTCAGAGGTTGCCAAGAAAGAGGAGCGGTTGGACCACAGTGGGCTCAGGGAGGGTGAGGGTTGCAGAACAGAGGCACATCCCTCCAGTTGTACCTCTCCACAGTTCATATGCCATTCTGGCAAAGTGTGGTTCCTTTATGGAGGCACCTGCAGTGGAGACCAAGGAGGATGCTGGGAATCTCCACAAAGGAGACCCACAGGAGGGTGGCATGTGACCCCACAGGGGAAGGAAACAACTCCTGGTGGGGGACTCCATTGCTAGGGGGGAAGAACTGGGGGAGGAAGGAGAGAGGGAGGTAAGGTGCCTACCTGGCACCATGGCTTGGAGGGACAGGGAGCAAATCCTCAGGATCACTGGACCAGTTGCACAGGGGAGGGAGCTGGATGTCATTATTCACCTAGAGACAAATGACCTGGCTGAGAAAGGGATCGGAGCAGTGCAGGAAGAGTTTTTGGAGTTGGAGAGGGGTCTTAGACAAGTAGCACGCACGGTAACCTTCTCGGAGGTGCTGCCTGTCTATGGCATGGATGAGGCTAGGGTGCTCAACACCATGGGATTAAATCAGTGGTTGAAAAACTGGTGCAGTGCTCAGGGATTTGGCTTCATTGGGGACTGGGGGTCCACCTGGAGTGATGCAGGCCTACACTGGCATGATGGTCTGCATCTGTACAGAAGGGGAACCAGGATCCTAGGTAATAGGTTTAAATGCTTCATTGGCAAGCATTTAAACTAGCCAAGGGGGAGGCACTGGAAAGGAGCAGGGAAATCCTTGCCCCCCCCCAAAAAAAAAAATCAGGATAGTAAGTGAGGTAAACACCAAGATAGAGATGTCAACAGAGAGAATGGCAGGGGTAAATGGAGAAAATAACAAAGGCAATAAGGACAGGGATGGGGCAGAAAGGGGTAAGACCATCAAGAAATGGAGGGTAATGAGTACCAATGCCCGTAGTCTGGGCAACAAGCTTCCTGAACTTGTGGTCTTGATGAAAGAGGGATGCCTGGATATCGTAGCAGTCACAGAAACATAGTACACAGAGAACCATGACTGGGATGTTAACATACCAGGGTACACAACCTACAGGAGAGACAGGGAGGGTAGAAGAGTGGGAGGAGTAGCTCTCCATGTAAGGGAAGGGTTAAAAGCAACAGAACAAAAGAGTAAACAGGGAGAAGAGGAGGCACTGTGTCAAGGAGAGGGAATGGACAAGGATATGATAGAAGGCATCCTTAGGATGGCAGAGAAAAGGGAGATACTATTGATGGGGGACCTCAATATGTCAGATGTTAAGTGGAGCACCTTTGCTGCAGCCACATCCAAGAGTAGGGCCATTCTCGATGCCCTACAGGTGGCATGCCTCAGACAGCTAGTTTTGGAACCCACTCATGAGGGAGCAATCTTAGACCTCGTACTCTTAAATGGGGACAGTGAGAGGATCTCAGATCTAGAAGTGGGTAGCCATCTGGGAACAAGTGACCACCAAACAGTGTGGTTCACGATAAACTCGGCTACAGAGTCAAGCCATACAAAAGTGAGGGTACTGGACTTCAGGAGGGCTGACTTTGGCAAGGTGGGAGAGTGCCTTAGAAAAACACTAGCAAACAGGCTAGAAGGAGGGGCAGAGCAACAATGGGTAAACATCAAAACTGCCATCACAGAAGCAACAAGCCTTTGTGTGATGCAAATAAACAAATCAAAATGAAAGAAAAAGCCACTACGGTTCTCAAAAGAGGTGGCGGAGAAGGTCAGGGAGAACAATATAGCATTTAGGAAGTATAAGGAAACACAGAAGGAGCAGGACAGAGAACTGTACCAGTTAAGGCAGAAGGAAGCAGGGAGGGAAGTCAGAATAGCAAAGGCCCAAACTGAGGAAAAGATAGCCAGCTCGGTTTAGAAAGGGGATAAAACCTTTTATAGATACATCAGGGAGCATAGAAAGACAAAGGGAGGGATAGTGAGGCTGAATAGAAAGGACGGTGGGTGGGCAGACAGGGACAATGAAAAAGCAGGGATACTGAACAAATACTTCTGCTCAGTATTCACGAAAGAGGAGGAGGGGGAGGTGCCTAATCCAGTTAACAGAAGCACTCTGTATAGGGGGCCAATCCCAGTCTTTTCACAGAAGAAATGGTTCTGAAAGAAGTCCTAAAACTGAAGGTGGACAAAGCAATGGGGTCTGACAGAATTCGCCCCAGAATTCTGAAAGAATTAAGGGGAGAACTAGTGAAACCACTGACTGATTTAACAAATCATGGGAGGATGGTGTGGTACCTGATGACTAGAGGAAGGTAGATGTGATTCCCCTTCACAAAAGTGGGAGTAAGACAGAGGCAGTCAACTACAGACCTGTCAGTTTGACCTCTGTGGTAGGGAAAGTGATGGAATCACTTCTGAAGGAAAGAACTGTGGATAGTCGGCAACATGGGTTTGTGCCAGGTAGATCATGTCAAACCAACCTTGTGGAGTTCTATGAATGGGTAACATCAGAACTGGACAGGGGTAAGCCTGTGGATGTATTATTCTTGGACTTCAGCAAGGCGTTTGACTCTGTCCCCCACAATGGTCTGGTGGAGAAACTGATGGGGTTAGGAGTAGGCCCTTTGATGGTCAGATGGATTGAAAACTGGATAGCTGGACGTACTCAGAGAGTAGTGGTCTGTGGGGAGCTCTCGAACCCTAGAGAGGTTGGTAGTGGGGTACCACAGGGCTCGGTCCTGGGTCCAATCCTGTTTAATGCATACATATCGGACATCAGGGATGGTATAGGGTGTGAAATGAGTCTCTTTGCAGATGACTCCAAGATGGGAGCAGTAGTTGAGGGAGAAGAGGGGAGGTTGGCCCTGCAAGGGGACCTGGACACCCTGGAAAGCTGGGCTCACACATGGAAATTAAATTTCAATATCACCAAGTGCAAGGTGTTGCATCTTGGTCGGGGAAACCCTAAACACAGGTACACCCTGGGAGGGGAGGTGCTGGAAGCCTCAATAGGGAAAAAGACCTAGGTGTCATGGTGGATACATGTATGAATAACTCTGAGCAGTGCAGGAGAGCAGCTAGCAAGGCAAACAGGATGTTGGGATGCATCGTAAGGGGGATCACCTCTAGGAGCAAGGAAGTGATTCTGCCGCTGTACAATGGACTGGTTAGACCACACCTTGAGTACTGTGTACAGTACTGGAGACCACACTTGAAGAGGGACATACAGCTCCTGGAGAGGGTACAGAGGAGGGCAACAAAGATGATACGAGGGCTAGGGGATTTGACTTATGAGGACAGACTTGAGGAGCTCTGCCTGTTTTCATTGGAGGAGAGGAGAGACAGGGGGGACATGATCAAGGCCACTGATTTACGGTGATTAAAACAATTAAATTCCATTTTCAAGACTTGAGAATCCGGAATTTCACCGTTGATTGTTACTCTAATTTCCAGATTTTACCAGGATTCTGCTATCATTCTTTTAGTATGTGCATAAATAATCAGAATTAAAGAAGGCTTAATATACAGAGCATTAAATAAAGCAAACTGAAAATAGTACAGGAAGGAATTAAAAGAAAAACACATTTTTTATAGATTTACTGATCTGATAGAAAATGCCAGATTCCATGAAATCTTCATTTTTACCGGTCTTCAGGCAGCCCTAATTCCGGAATTTTACCGGATTTTCCGGTTAAAACCGAAAAACAGTGGCCTTGGACATGATTGAGGTCTTCAAGTACCTCAAGGGAATAAATAGGGTAAACATGGAGGGGATCTTTAGACTAAAGCAGGAAGGCATCACCAGAGGGCATGGTTTGAAGTTGGAAGGTGGAAGGGTGAGGGGGGAAAAGAGGAGGAGGTTTTTCACTGAGAGAGTGGTGGACCCTTAGAATGCACTGCCTGGTGAGCTGGTTCAGAGATCCACAGTGGAGGGTTTTAAGAGAGGGTGGGACAGACACAGAAAGGGGATGTATCAGATGATGGCCTGTCCCGGGGGGGTGGGGATGGATGATAGGGGTTTCTGGAGCACAAGGGATGGGAGGGTCTCGGCACCCAACTAAGGATCTAGGTTCGAGCAGACTCAATAGACCATAAGGCCTAATCTGCTGGCAAATAGTATGTTAGTATGTTAGTACCTAGAGGCCAGTGAGGCACAGGACCCAAGGCATTATGGGTTCACAGTGGGAAGGTCATGTCAGATGAATATAATTGATTTCTTTGACTGATTGACCAAAGTAGTAGACCAGGGAGGGGCTGTGGACGTGGTGTACCTAGACTTTAGCAAGGCATTCGACACAGTCCCACACAAAAGATTAATAATCAAATTTACCAGCCTGGGAATGGGTCCCTGGGTTGTAGCCTGGGTAAAACATTGGCTGGACAACAGGACACAGACAGTGATTGTAAATGGAGTCCACTCTGAAGAAAGAGGGGTTACTAGTGGGGAACCGCAGGGTTCAGTACTGGATCCAGTCCTTTTTAATGTCTTTATAAGTGACATTGCAGAGGGACTGGAAGGAAAAGCATGCCTCTTTGCAGATGATACAAAGCTCTGCAGCAGGGTTGATGCACAAGGTGGGGTGGAAAGGATGAGAAGGGACTTGGCAAGGTTAGAGGAATGGTCAAATGTATGGCAGCTTAGATTCAATGCTAAGAAGTGCAAGGTAATGCACCTGGGAAACAAAAACCCAGGGGAAGAGTACACAATAGGGGGTGAGATACTAACAACAACAAAAATGGAAAGGGACCTGGGGGTAGTCATATCAGATGACCTAAAGGTGGGCAAGCAATGTGAGAGGGCTGCAAGGAGGGCTTGGGGGATACTGGGATGCATAGGAGAGGCATCACCAGTAGAAACAGGAAGTTATTATCCCTCTGTACAGACAGTTGGTGAGACCCCATCTGGAGTACTGCATGCAGTTCTGGAGACCCAATCTCCGCAAAGACAAAGACAGGATGGAGGCTGTCCAGAGGAGGGCAACTAAAATGGTGCTGGGTCTGCAAGTGAAGCCACACAAGTAGAAACTAAAGGAGCTTAATATGTATACCCTTGAGGAAATGAGGGAGAGGGGGGACATGGTAGAGACTTTCAAGTACCTCAGTGGAATCAACAAAGTCCAAGAGGGTAGCATCTTTCAGAAAAAGAGATGTGCAAGAACAAGGGGACACAATTTGAAGATAGAGGGGAAAGGCTCAGGGGCAATGTGAGAAAGTATTTTTCACAGAGAGGGTGGTGAACACATGGAACAGCCTTCCTGAGGAGGTTGTGGGGTCTAAAACTGGGAGAATTCAAGAATGCATGGGACAGACATAAGGCAATGCTTGTGTGGGGTAGGAAGAAATAGGCTGTTGGTTAACTAGGATCTGCAGCGTATCCTGTAGGTAGGGAAATGGGCAGACTAGGGGGCCAAGAGGTTCTTATCTGCTGTCAAAGTCTATGTTTTTGTATTTCTATGACAGCACCCAGGCTTGGATTAAATGCCTATAACCCCACACCCTGGAGTGTGTTATTGTGTTTATAACATGGGTTGCATGAAAGACACAAATAAAGCTCAGAAAGGTTGATTTTAAGGCTAGAAAAGACACTTTTTAGTTTACCCTCCCATCTGAAAAAATAGTTTTTAATATATTCACTTGCTTCATGGAGTATATGAGTAGAGTGTTGTTAATTTATATTCTAGTGACGTCAACACTTTAATACTTCTTTTTAGTGTTTAAAACACAGAAGAACAAAGTAACACAGCTCCTTTCCAAAACTAATCAATAAAACATGTTAGAACATCGGTTTTACTTGTGTTTTACCATGTATGAGAATACATTACTTACATGAGTTACAATGGGCACAGCAGCCATCTCCACCTCCACAGAGGCAGCCAAGCACCCTAGGCATGGGATGACGCCTCCTGTTGTGCTGATGCATGCAGCACAAACCCTCCCCTCCGTGAGGAAGGAGAGCAGTCCTCTGGATGCTCAATCCTTACCTCCCCCGGCAGACCTCCAAATAACCTGAGTCCATTCCCAAACCCAGGTCGCCTGCATGGTGCGAGGTGTGGTGTCCAGCGCCTCAACCCTCAGCACCACTGGGCCAGTATGCTTTCAGTATATAAGCTAAATACATGCTGAAAGAAACGATAAAAAAATGGCCTGCAAGGACAAAAAACATAAAATAAAAGTATTAAAATGCTGAAAGGTATACACTTATTTATACTCTTTGTATACTTATATACTTATGCACTTTAAGTTCTTGTAAGACTATAACAGACAGCTGTGGCTATAGCAGTATAATACTACAACTATAACTCGGGAGTCTTATTCTTTGAGGTTCTATATAGAATACTTCAAGTACTTCAAGTTTTAAATGGGAAAATCCCTCTTTACAATTCTACAGACCAAGATGGACTCCTAAAAATATCCCTAACACATTTAACAAGTTTTAGTGTAGTGTAGTGTAGTGTAGAGATGCCAGATTTACCAAATATTATGTATCTTTCTGAATGGGCATTTAAGATTATTTTGTAGTAAACAGTCAGAAAACAACACCTCTTCATGAGGACCAGCACGCCGTCCCAAAGCCAATTCACGATGAGCTACAACAAGGCAGTAAAAATTATCTGCTGTAAGAGAGTCTGATAACACTCTAAAATGTTAATATATCTTTTACAGTTTAACTTACCGTAGATTGTTAGAAATTGTTAGAGAATCCAATTCATTATTCACCCTACCATTTTCCACAATGACTGAATAACTACTCTTGTAAATAGCGATATTGACCCTGAAATCTCTGCTGTCTCTGTCATCTCACAGCTTCATTACAATGTATGGTAAACCAAACTAAAAATATGGCAGGATCTAAAGAATCTAAGGAAAAAAGCCTAAGAGCGTACCGTGACTTCGGGGCTGCACAAAGAAAATGCAAAGTTCCTTCCAAAATGTTTAAGGAATTGCTGCTAGAATGTTGGTACATGCACATTAGGTGCCTTGACCATTACTTTGATTGATTCCCAATTACTTCCTCATACAGTAGGTGATCAAATAAGTCACCCACCTCTAAATTAGGGACAGCTCTTAATAGCTCTCAGTAACTCTTCACCTGAACTTAAAGGGTGACTCAAAATGTGCTTCACCAATTAAAAGTGCCATTAAACAAAATTACAGCACTTGACCTAAAGAGGCTGTGAAGAAAGCACAGCAGTTGGACCACAGTCAGCTCAGGGAGGGTAAAGGTGGTGGAACAGACGCACACCCAGTCAGTTGTTCCACTCCACAATCCTTACACCATTCTGGGGGAGCATAGTTCCCCTATGGATGCACCCGCAGAGGAGACTAAAGAGGTTGCAGGCAACTTTCACAAGGGAGGCCCTCAGGAAGGAGGAGAGGACCACAGGAAAGGAAGCAGCTCCTGGTGGGGGACTCAATTATTAGGAGAATAGAACTGGGGGGAGCAGGGAAAACTGAAGTAAGGTGCCTGCCTGGTGCCACGGCTTGGAGGGACAGGAAGCACATCCATAGGATCACGAGAACAGTTGCACAGAAGTCTGAGCTGGACATCATTGTCCACCTAGGGACAAATGACTTGGATCATCATGAGATTAGAGCAGTGCAGAAGGACTTTGTAGAGTTGGGGAGGGGCCTAAGACAAGTAGCATACACAGTATCCTTCTCAGAGGTGCTGCCTGTCAGTGGCATAGGTGAGGCGAGGGCACTTTGCACCATGCAGTTTAACAAATGGTTGAAAAAATGGTGTGGAGCACAGGGGTTTGGCTTCAGTGGGGACTGGGGTTCCACCTAGAGGGACACCAGCCTATACTGGCAGGATGATCTGCATCTGTCCAGGAAGGGAACAAGTCTTTTGGGCAATCGGTTTAAATGCTTCATTGGCAAGCATCTAAACTAGTCAAAGGGGGAGGCACTGATAAACAGCAGGAAAATCCCAGCCTCCCCCTGCAAAACAGGGCACTAAATGAGAAAAAGACCAAGGCAGAAAGGTCAGTGGGGGATGCTGCTACAGAAGGTAAAGCCATCAAAAAATGGAGAGCAATGAGTACCAATGCCTGTAATCTGGGTAACAAGCTTCCTGAATTAGTGGCCTTGATGGAGGAGGAACATCTGGATATCGTGGCAGTCAAAGAAGCATGGCACACACAGAACCATGACTGGGATGTAAACATACCTGGATACACTATCTACAGGAGGGACAGGGAGGATAAAAGAGGAGGAGGAGTAGCTCTCTACATAAAGGAAGGAATAAAAGCAACAGAACAAAAGGGTAAACAGGGAAGAGAAGAAGCACTGTGGGTCAATTTGGAGGCAGGCAATGACATCACAATCCGCACAGGGGTTGTATACAGACCCCCCCTCTCAGGGGGAGGAAATGGACAAAGAAATGATAGAAAGTATACTTAGAATGGCAGGTAAAGGAGAGATATTGCTGATGGGTGATCTGAATATGCCAGACGTTAACTAGACTGCAGTTGCAGCAGCCACTTCTAAGAGTGGGGTTATTCTAGATGCCCTACAGGTGGCATGCCTTAGACAACTAGTATTGGAACCCACTCGATAGGGAGCAATCTTAGACCTGGTTCTCTCAAATGGAGATGGAGAGAGGATCACAGATGTAGAACTGGGTAGCCATCTGGGAACTAGCGACCATCGAACAGTATGGTTCACAATAAACACAGCGATAGAGTCAATCCATACAAATGTAAAAGTACTGGACTTCAGGAGGGCTGACTTTGCCAAAATGGGTGAGTGCCTAAGGAGTACACTAGCAAATGGGCAGGAAGGAAGGGTGGAAGAACAATGAGGAAAAATAAAAACTGCCATCACAGAGGTAACAAGCCTTTGTGTGAAGCAAATAAACAAAACAAAACAGTGTAAGAAACCACTATGTTTCTCAAAGGAGGTGGCAGTGAAGGTTCAAGTGAAAAAGAAAGCATTCAGAAAGTACAAGAAATCACTGAAGGAACAGGACAGAGAATTGTATCAGTTAAAGCAAAAGGAAGCTGGGAAGGCAGTCAGAACAGCAAAGGCCCAAACCAAGGAAAAGATAGCCAACTCAGTTAAGAAGGGGGATAAAACATTTTTTAGGTACATCAGGGAGCGAAGGAAGACTAAGGGAGGGATAGTGAGGCTTAATAAATTGGGGGGTGGGCAGAGGGTGACGGTGTAAAGGCAGAGATACTAAACAAATAATTTTGCTCAGTATTTACAAAGGAAGAGGGGGAGGTACATAAAACAAACAGTAGTAACACTCTGGATACAGAAGTTGATACCAGCCCATTTACAGAAGAAAGGGTTCTGAAAGAACTCTTAAAACTGAAGGTGGACAAAGTAATGAGGCCTGATGGGATTCATCCCAGAATTCTAAAAGAACTAAGGGTAGAACTAGTGACACCACTGACTACACCCTTTAACAAATCATGAGCGGATAGGGTGGTACCTGAGGACTGGAGGAGGGCAGATGTGATTCCCCTTCACAAAAGTGGGAGCAGGGTAGAAGCAGGAAACTACAGACCTGTTAGTTTAACCTCAGTGACAGGGAAAAATGATGGAATCACTTCTGAAGGAAAGAACTGTCGAGTACCTAGAGGCCAGAGGGGCACAGGACCCAAGGCAGCATGGATTCACAGCGGGAAGGTCAAGCCAGATGAATCTAATATATTTCTTTGACTGGGTGACCAAAGTAGCAGATCAGGGAGGGGCTGTGGACATGGCCTACCTAGACTTTAGCAAGGCATTTGACTCAGTCCCACACAAAAGATTAATATACAAGTTAGCCAGCTTGGAAGTGGGTCCCAAGATGATAGCCTGGGTAAAGAATTGGCTGGAGAATAGGACACAGAGGGTAATAGTAAATGGAGTTCACTCTGAAGAAAGTGGGGTTACTAATGAGGTACTGCAGGGTTCAGTATTAGGACCGATTCTCTTCAATGTCTTTATAAGCGACATTGCAGAGGGACTGGAAGGAAAAGTATGTCTCTTTGCAGATGACACAAAGATTTGCAACAGAGTTAATGCACAGGGTGGGGTGGAAAGGATGAGAAGGGACTTGGCAAGGTTAGAGGAATGGTCAAATGTATGGCAGCTTAGATTCAATGCTAAGAAGTGAGGTAATGCACCTGGGAAACAAAACCCAGGGAAGAGTACACAATGGGGGTGAGATACTAACAACAACAAAATGGAAAGGGACCTGGGGGTAGTCATATCAGATGACCTAAAGATGGGCAAGCAATGTGAGAGGGCAGCAAGGAGGGTTGGGGATACTGGGATGCATAGGAGAGGCATCACCAGTAGAAAACAGGAAGTTATTATCCCTCTGTACAGACAGCTGGTGAGACCCCATCTGGAGTACTGTGTGCAGTTCTGAGACCCAGTCTCCAAAGACATAGACAGGATGGAAGCTGTCCAGAGGAGGGCACTAAAATGGTGCAGGGTCTGCACCGAAGACATATGACGAGAGACTTAAGGAACTTAATATGTATAGCCTCGAGGAAAGGAGGGAGAGAGGGGACATGATAGAAACTTTCAAGGGAATCAGCAAAGTCCAAGAGGTAGTAGCATCTTTCAAAAAAAAAAGAGATGTGCAAGAACAAGGGGGCATAATTTGAGGATGGGGGGGTGGCTCAGAGGTAATGTAAGGAAGTATTTTTTCACAGAGAGGGTTGTGGGTGCAAGGGACGGCCTTCCAGAGGAGATTGTGGAGTCAAGAAAAGTGGTTGAATTCAAGCATGCATGGGACAGCCATAAGGCAATTCTAGGGGGTTGGGTAGAAAGAAGTAGGCTGCTGGTTAACTAGGATCTGCAGCTTATCCATTAGGTAGGGAAATGGGCAAACTGGGTCGGGCAAGCGGTCCTTATCTGCCAACAAATTCTATGTTTCTATGTTTCTATGTAACTCAAGTTACAGATTCAAATAACTAGCTGTATCTTATTCATTAAATTAGCATATTCCAATGCAGCTAGATAAATAGTGTTGCATAAGATAATGCAGAATGATGGTAAGCACTTTAAATAAAGCAATAATGCCACAAAAAGTAACACTTGAAGTTAGAGGGGAAAAAAAAACCCTCAAAAGTACCCCAAACTTTGGGGTCACGCAATTAAATAAAAACCACCAAAATAAAAACCACATGGGTTCATCAGCACATGCTGAAGATACAGGGCTGGATATTCAAACTGCGCTATTCTGTGGTGCAAGCGCTTGTGCTGCACAAAATAGTTGTGCAGGGGTGTGGCCGGGTGATATTCAACAGAGTTGCGCTATTGAGCAACTCCTTTGAATATCACCCCCCCGGCCACAGCCACTGTGCATGGCGCAGTGGAACTTGTGCCACCGCAAGTGGTCAGAGTGGAGCATTCAAATTGCAGTGGTGCAAGTACCATTGCGCCAGTGCAAGTACCATTGTGCCATGTGCAAATATCCCATATTCAAAAGGTGACATGCAAATGAGGCCATAATTCATGCAAGGCGCAAGGGGGCCATTTGCATCTATTTATGGCCCCATTTGCATGCCATTAGCACGCAGGTGCGCTGATCCCCGAGGACTTGTGCCTGGCGCCTTGCCAGGCAGCAGCCGTCAGGGACCGACGCGCCCTGCAGCCCGATTGCTGGCATGTGTAAAAATCCCCCCTCCCCCCAACTGGCCCGATCGTGGGCATAAGTTTACATAAAGCCCCACACCCCACTAGCCCGATTGTAGGCAAAGTGTAAATTCAAAACCCCCCACCAGCCCGATCTTGAGCTGCAAAGTATTCAAACCCCCAAGAACATATCCCTGGTGATCTAGTGGCCCTCATCCCACTCACCCACGAGAGCCCGCCATCCCTGCCCCCATCAGCCGGCGGGCGGCAGCATCCTATCCTTGCCGCCCGCCGACTGACTGCCTCGGTAGGGTTGCATGTCTATTGCAGGAAGCGCAGAGCCAATGGGCATGTACCTCTAATCACAGCAGAGTCAGATATGTGAATGAATTCATTCATTCACATATCTGACTGCTCTTTGGTATGGGCTGCACACCATTGGCTCTTGCTCTGCACCAATGGGGCGGCAGCCCTACCAGGCAGTCAGTCGGCGGGCGGCGGGCAGCAGGCGGTGATGTTACGCCCGCGCTGACGGGGGCGGGTGGTGGGGCTTTGTGGTGGGTGGGTGGGTGGGGGCCACTAGATCACCAGGGATATGTTCTTGGAGGAGGGGTGTTTGAACACTTTGCAACCTGCGACTGGTCTTCAAGGTCCACTAGATCACCAGGGATATGTTCTTGGGGGTGTTTGAACACTTTGCAGCCTGCATCGGGCTTCGAGGTCCACTGGACCACCAGGGATATGTTCTGTGGGGGGTTTGAACACTTTGCAGCCCGTGATTGGGCTGGTGGGGGTTGAATTTACACTTTGCCCATGATTGGGCCTGTGGGGGGTTTGAATTTACACTTTGCCCATGATCGGGCTGGTGGGGGGGTTTGATTTACACTTTTGCCCACGATCGGGCTAGAGGGAGGTGGGGTTTATGTAAACTTATGTCCGCGATCGGGCCAGTAGGGAGGAGGGGATTTTACATTTTTGCCCGCTAATCTGGCCAGTCAGTAGGGAGGTGCTATGCCCGCGATTGGGCTGCGGGGGCACAGGGAGAACATTGAGGGCCACCCACAGGTGGCAGCTGCTGTGTTGCGCCCTGCAATGTGGCAGCTCACCTGTGGGTGGCCCTCGACTTCCTCCTTTTTTTTTTTGCTCAAAGTTGTGTGGGCGCAGGTTGGGGGTTGCGCCTACACAACTCTGCACAGACCGCTGAATATCGGGCTGTGCAGTTTATGCATGGTTCCTCCCCCTCCGGTTCAGCATGCCTTCATTTGCATTGCGCTGTTGCTCAGCTTGACTTAGGGGGTGCAACTGCCTCCTGCTGAATATGGCAGAATGGCGTAATTTCAGACTTGCGCAGGTGCAACCCTATTGCGCATGGCACAACCCTTTTGAATATCCAGCCCACAGAGTATTTCCAGCTAGGCAAAATATAACTTCACAAATGCAATGAGTACAAAACGCAATACAGATAAAAATTGCACAGAAGCAAAACTTCTAAATATAAACAAAATCTAAACATTTGTAAGTAAATTTTTAGGTAGAATTATGGTCAGAGACTTTTAATGAAGTCTGTGGGAGTTTCCAGTCCTGTTTAGCAGACAAGGTAGCTGCAGCTTTAGAAACATAGAAACATAGAATTTGACGGCAGATAAGGACCGCTTGGCCCACCCAGTCTGCCCATTTCCCTACCTACTGGATAAGCTGCAGATCCTAGTTAACCAGCAGCCTACTTCTTCCTACCCCCAACCCCCAGAATTGCCTTATGACTATCCCATGCATGCTTGAATTCCACCACTGATTTTGACTCCACAACCTCCTCCGGAAGGCCGTTCCATGCATCCACAACCCTCTCTGTGAAAAAATACTTCCTTAAATTACCTCTGAGCACTCTCTATCTTCAAATTGTGCCCCTTGTTCTTGCACACTTTTTTGAAAGATACTACCCTCTTGGACTTTGTTGATTCCCTTGAGGTACTTGAAAGTTTCTATCATGTCCCCCTCCCTCCTTTCCTCGAGGCTATACATATTAAGCTCCTTAAGTCTCTCTTCATATGTCTTCCGTGCAGACCTGCACCATTTTAGTTGCCCTCCTCTGGACAGCTTCCATCCTGTCTATGTCTTTCGGAGATTGGGTCTCCAGAACTGCATGCAGTACTCCAGATGGGGTCTCACCAGCTGTCTGTACAGAGGATAATAACTTCCTGTTTTCTACTGGTGATGCCTCTCCTGTGCATCCCAGTATCCCCCAGCCCTCCTTGCAGCCCTCTCACATTGCTTGCCCATCTTTAGGTCATCTGATATGACTACCCCCAGGTCCCTTTCCATTTTTGTTGTTGTTAGTATCTCACCCCCATTGTGTACTCTTCCCCTGGGTTTTTGTTTCCCAGGTGCATTACCTTGCACTTCTTAGCATTGAATCTAAGCTGCCATACATTTGACCATTCCTCTAACCTTGCCAAGTCCCTTCTCATCCTTTCCACCCCACCCTGTGCATTAACTCTGTTGCAAATCTTTGTGTCATCTGCAAAGAGACATACTTTTCCTTCCAGTCCCTCTGCAACGTCGCTTATAAAGACATTGAAGAGGACCGGTCCTAATAGTGAACCCTGCGGTACCCCACTAGTAATCCTCCTTTCTTCTGAGTGGACTCCATTTACTATTACTCTCTGTGTCCTATTCTCCAGCCAATTCTTTACCCAGGCTGTCATCTTGGGACCCACTCCCAGGCTGGCTAACTTGTATATTAATCTTTTGTGTGGACTGTGTCAAATGCCTCATAAGTCTAGGTAGGCCATGTCCACAGCCCTCCCTGATCGACTACTTTGGTCACCCAGTCAAAGAAATCCATCAGGGTTCGTCTGGCATGACCTTCCGGCAGAATCCATGCTGCCTAGGGTCCTGTGCCCTCTGGCCTCTAGATACTGGACAATTCTTTCCTTTAGAAGTGATTCCATCATTTTCCCTATCACTGAGGTTAAACTAACAGGTCTATAGTTTCCTGCTTCTGCCTTGCTCCCACTTTTGTGAAGGGGAATCACATCTGCCTTCTCCGTCTCGGTACCACACCCCATCCTCCCATGATTTGTTAAAAGGGTAGTCAGTGGTGTCACTAGTTCTACCCTTAGTTCTTTTAGAATTCTGGGATGAATCCATCAGGCCCATTGCTTTGTCCACCTTCAGTTTTAAGAGTTCTTTCAGAACCCTTTCTTCTGTAAATGGGCCGGTATCAACTTCTGTATCCAGAGTGTTACTACTGTTTGTTTTATGTACCTCCCTCTTCCTTTGTAAATACTGAGCAAAAATATTTGTTTAGTATCTCTGCCTTTCACAGTCTCCTCTGCCCACCCTCCCTCCCTTTATTAAGCCTCACTATCCCTCCCTTGGTCTTCCTTCGCTCCCTGATGTACCTATAAAATATTTTATCCCCCTTCTTAACTGAGTTGGCTATCTTTTCCTCAGTTTGGGCCTTTGCTGTTCTGACTGCCTTCCCAGCCTCCTTTTGCTTTAACTGATACAGTTCTCTGTCCTGCTCCTTCTGCGACTCCTTGTACTTCCTGAATGCTTTCTTTTTCTCTTGAACCTTCACTGCCACATCCTTTGAGAACCATAGTGGTTTCTTACATTATCTTGTTTTGTTTATTTGCTTCACACAAAGGCTCATTACCTCTGTGATGGCAGTTTTTATTATTCCCCATTGTTCTTCCACCCCTCCTTCCTGCCCATTTGCTAGTGCATTCCTTAGGCACTCACCCATTTTGGCAAAGTCAGCCCTCCTAAAGTCCAGTACTTTTGTCTTTGTATGGCTTGACTCTATTGCTGTGTTTATTGTGAACCATACTGTTCGATGGTCGCTAGTTCCCAGATGGCTACCCACTTCTACATCTGTGATCCTCTCTCCATCTCCATTTGAGAGTATCAAGTCTAATATTGCTCCCTCTCGAGTGGGCTCCAGTACTAGTTGTCTAAGGCATGTCCCCTGTAGGGCATCTAGAATAACTGCACTCTTTTAAGTGGCAGCTGCAACTGCACTCCAGTTAACATCTGCATATTCAGATCACCCATCAGCAATATCTCCCCTTTTTCTGCCATTCTAAGTATACTTTCTATCATTTCCTTGTCCATTTCCTCCCCTGAGAAGGGGGTCTGTATACAACCCCTGCGCGGATTGTGGTGCCATTGCCTGTCTCCAAATTTACCCACAGTGCTTCTTCTCCTCCCTGTTTACCCATTTGTTCTGTTGCTTTTATTCCTTCCCTTATGTAAAGAACTACTCCTCCTCCTCTTTTACCCTCCTGTCCCTCCTGTAGATAGTGTATCCTGGTAGTTTATGTCCCAGTCATGATTTTGTGTGTACCATGTTTCTGTGACTGCCATGATATCCAGATGTTCCTCCTCCATCAAGGCCACTAATTCAGGAAGCTTGTTACCTAGACTACGGGCATTGGTACTCATTGCTCTCCATTTTTTGATGGCTTTACCTTCTGTTGCAGCATCCCCCACTGACCGTTCTACCTTGGTCTTTTTCTCATTTAGTACCCTGTTTTGTAGGGAGAGGCTGGGATTGTTCTGCTGCTTGTCAGTGCCTCCCCCTTTGACTAGTTTAAAAGTTGCCAATGAAGCATTTAAACTGATTGCTCAAAAGACTTGTTCCCTTCCTGGACAGATGCAGACCATCCTGGTTAGTATAGGCTGGTGTCCCTCCAGGTGGAACCCAGTCCCCAATGAAGCTAAAACCCCTGTGCTCCGCACCATTTTGCAACCATTCATTAAACTGCATGGTGCCAATTACCTCGCTTCCCCATGCCTTTGACAGGCAGCACCTCTGAGAAGGATACTGTGTGCTACTTGTTCTTAGGCCCTCCCCAACTCTGCAATGTCCTCCTGCACTGCTCTAACCTCATGATGAGCCAAGTCATTTGTCCCTAGGTGGACAATTACGTCCAGCTCAGAATCCCTTGCAGCTGTTGTCGTGATCCTGAGGATGCGCTTCCTGTTCCTCCAGCCATGGCACCAGGCAGGCACCTTACTCAGTTTTCCCAGCTCCTCCCAGTTCTATCCCCTAATCACTGAGTCCCCACCAGGAGCTGCTTCCTTTCCTTGTGGTGTCCTCTGCCTCCTTCCTGTGGGCCTCCCTTGTGACAGCTGTCCTCAGCCTCCTTAGTCTCCTCTGTGGGTGCATCCATAGGGGAGCTATGCTCCCCCAGAATGGTGTATGGATTGTGGAGTGGAACAACTGACTGGGTGTGCCTCCGTTCCACCATCCTCACCCTTCCTGAGCCCACTGTGGTCCAACTGCTGTGTTTTCTTCTCAACCTCTGAGGTAGTGGTGGTGGCTGTGGTGCTCCCTGGATGGGGGAGGTTCCCTTCCTACTGTCCAGTGTGGCCTGGGGGAAGGTCCCCGTACTACTGTCCAGTGTGGCCTGAAGATGGGCAACTTCCTCCCTCAGGGCAGAGAGTTGTCTGCAAATAGGGCAGCATCTCAGCCTCCAGAATGACTCCCAGAAGACTGCTGCAACACAGCCATTACATTGCACTACTCCCCACATTTTTTTTTGTGTGTGTGTGTGATTGGTTTGTAATATAGAAATATATATTTATAATATACAATGTGTATGCTTATATTGTCAGTGCAGTGTGCTAGAGAGGATATGACAGTGACATGCACCTTGCACTCTTGAGGAAATGATGTCAGAACCCCAGGTATAAAGGAACTATTTCCAGGAGTGGGTGGGGTGAGGGGTGGGAAGGGGTTGGGCCTAAACTGTGCCCTTGCAAAACAATCAGCTAAAAGCACTGACCCACTGCTGCAATGAGTGCCTTCCTGTCAGCAAGATGCCCTACACAACAATTTGATAGAGAAATACCCTGCTAATCAAACAGAGAAAAATTCACACATCCAAGTCAGACACAGGTAAACCTTCCCAGCCCCAAAACAGGCCTGGTGGTTTGTGCTCCGAGAGCTGTCAGTCCCAAAATAAGTCAGCTGTGCTTTAAACTCTTCCTGCACTGAAAATCTTAAGAATTGTAACAAACAAATGTAAACCTAGATCCACCACCCTCTGTTGCTTGAAAGACTGTCTTTTCCTGTTTCACACTGCAGGTTTTTCTGTGACCACTGCTTAACCCCAGTAACTCTGTTAAAAAGAGTTTAACTATCACAAACTCCACGCACTAGTAAATTATTTAAAATAGTTTCTGTCCCAAAATCCTAGTAGTCAATCCAGCTACCCCAAGGGACAACCAGAATGCAGTATTCAAACACTTATGAGGTTACTTCCAAGATAAGCAGAGTTTGCAAGTTTCTTTTTCAACTCCTCAGCCAACTGTAATTCATTTAAAATAGTTTAACTGTCAGCAAATCCTAGTAGACAATCTAGCTACCTCCAAGGACCTACCCAAATGCAGTATTTAAATCCTTCTGAAGTTACTAACAAGATAAACAGAGTTTACAAGCCCTTCTTAGTTAAACACTAAATAAATGTGAATAAAAAGCAATTACCAAGGGTGGTTAGTTTCACCTCCCACAGAATTAAGCAAAAGTGCACGTTTGTTGCTGATATCAAGTGCAATATAGAATTTCTCACACAGCTCGCAGTTGAAGAAAGTAGTGTCCTTCCAGCTCCAGAAAATGTGCTTTGTGTCTTTGAAAATTGCAGCCAGTAGTAACTTATAGTAATCTGATCTAGTCTGCATATCTCCACCCAGGGCAATTTGTTGCCAATGGTTATATGTAACCCTTCCTGTTACAATACAACCTGTTTGGTCTGAAAACAATGTCCTGCCCCCTCAGGCTGTCTGTGTTTCAATTCACACTGCAGGTTTTTTCTGTGACCACTCCTTAACCCCAGTAACTCGGTTAAAAAGAGTTTAACTATCACAAACTCCTACGCACCAGTAAGTTATTTAAAAATAGTTTCTGTCCCAAAATCCTAGTAGTCAATCCAGCTATCCCCAAGGGACAACCAGAATGCAGTATTCAAACACTTATGAGGCTTTACCAGCTTTACCCCGACAGGGCTTACTGGTCTCAAGGCTCTCCTGGGTTCCTGCCACCTCAAACTCCTATGGGAGAGCACTCAGACCAGAACCAGCAGACCACTGAAAACTATTAATATGCAACTTAAGATAGTCTGTAAGGCTGTGCACAAGTTTCTGCTGCCAGAGCGAAATACCAACAAAAAATAGTGAAATATACTTCTCTCTTGCAGTTTAAAGCAACTGTGGCATACCTGTTATAAACCTGAAAAAATATTGTACAGCCCTGCTTGTGTGACTCTTTCTCTCTCAGGACACAGCGTTGTGTTACATTAAACAGGAAACCCCCCTCCTTTCCAGGGACAGATCACAAGGTGGGATGGAAAGGATGAGAAGGACCTAGCTGGTGCAGTTAGCACAGTTCGAAAACTTCTCCCATATGTCAACCCACACAATGTCTCAGTACTGAGAGGCTTGTGCCCCCTTCTTTCACTTTCTGGGACCGCATTATGGGTATGTAAATAATATGGGTTATGCAGTACTGTTACTCTGTCATTCTCTGAGAAATAAACTTCTGAACAGTAGCTCATATAAACAAGCATTTGTCAATGCCAAATGTTTGCTTGCTGGTATTGGCATTGGTAGTGTAGGAGTTAGAGAGCTGCATAATAGGAATGGCAGTGAAGTATTGAACTGAAGCCAACCCCACCACCACCCTGCAGAGACCGACAGGCATTGGGATGTGCCTTTGTGTCATCAGGCATAACGGCCATGCCATTTCACCACACCCTACCCTGCAGACACTGACAAGTGTCACGGTGTGCCTTTGGGTCTTTGGCCCTTATGTTCACCCCCATTCCATCAGGAAATACAGTGAGATGGGTGCTGTATAGGAGAATGGGGTGAACTTTGGGGCCGAAGAGTCCAAGGCACACCTCGATGCCTCTCACTGGCTGCAGGGTGTAGAATGGTATGAACATTACAGGCGAGAATCCCAAGTCACAGCCCTGATGCCTGTCAATCTCTACAGGGTGGTTCGTTATGGTCGTAAACCCTAACACCTCAGGCATTCATTGGCATTTTCACTCTAAATTTTCAACATGGGTTTTTTGTGACCCCAACTTATGAACAGTGGCAATATCAGTGCGTTAGCTGAAAGCTGATTTTGCACAGTGACTACACCATTTGGCACCACAGGTGCAAAAACACATTTCAAACAGGGTGAGAAAAATGACAGCTGTACTGTTCATGGGGAGGTGCAAAAAATGGCGATGTTGAAAATCTGCAGTGTAAATATAAAAAAACTGGTGAAGTCACGAGCATTCGCAGAAACTGCACAACGCACACCCGTAATGCAATTAGTTGTGGGATTTTTTACAGAAGACTGTCAATGCAGACATTTGGAACCTCCAGTCATGAACAGTGTCACTGTGATTTTCTTAATCTGTCCCAAACAGTGATTTCCCACAGTGACCATGCATTTCTGCGCTGGAAGTGTGAAAACACATTTCAGCCATGGTGTGAAAAATGACAGTTGTATTGTTCATAAGGAAGTGTGGAAAAATGGTAGTGGTGAAAATCTGGAGTGAAAATATTGGAAATCCATGAACTTACATGGGTGCGTGGAAACTGCACAATGGTCGCTTGTAACACAGTCATTTTATGGATTTTTTTCACCAAATTTTTAACATAGCCATTTTTACACCTCTGCTCATGAACAGTGTCACAGTGATTTTCTTAATCTGTCCCAAACATTAATTTTGCACACCGAATGCACCATTGTGCGCTACATGCGCGGAAACACATTTTGGGTGAAATGTGAAAAATGACAGCTGCACTGCTCATAAGGAGGTGAGGTAAAATGGCAATGTTGAAAATCTGGAGTGAAAATATTGAAAATTCACAAACTTATGAGCGTGTGTAGGAACAGCGCAATGCATGCTCATAAAACAGTTATTTTTGGAATATTTTCAACAAATTTCAACATAGGGTTTTTAGCCTCACCATGAATCTGACACCGTCATTTTGTATATATGAGTCCCTAAAAGGTGGTTCCACATATGACTATGAAATCACTTTTTGGGGCCAATTAACAAAATGACAGTGCAATAGACTCATGAGGTGGGGTCCCAAAACCCCATGCTGAGAATTTGGTGAAAAATTTCAAAATGCCTGAGATATGCAGAAAAGTTGAAAAAACCCTATTTATTCCATTATACAGCTTACCGGCATTTCCTCAGTTCACAGTCAGCTTTGAAGAGTGCAGATGTGTTCCCGGTACACCAAAGATCATCGCGCCGGACTCCGGAGGTAAGTATGGGGTGAGGGTGTGTGTGGGGAGGCAGGGTGCGCAGAGGGTGGATGCAGGTGGAGGGATGGGGTTCTGGACAGTCAGCGAGGGAAGGTTTTTTCTTGCAGGTTTGTTTTTTTCCTTTGACGACGCAGGACTTGTGCCACGCTGGGGTAGGCTCCCAGCGTGGCAGCTGGAAGGCTGTTTAGGGGGGCAGTGGAACCGATGGGGGATTGGGTACCCCTGTCGGCCATACAGACTGTTGCCACACTGGGGTGGGCTTCCAGCATGGCACCCAGTAGTCTGTTGGGGGGGAAAGTGGAGCCAACGAGGGACTGGGCACCCCCATCAGCCATACAGACTATTACCTTGCTGGGGTGGGCTCCCAGCATGTCACCTGGAACTCTATTGGGGGGAGGGAGCGTATTAGAGCTGAAGGGGGATTGGGCACCCCCGTCGGCCATACTGTGTGTGTGTGGGTGGAGCACATGAGCACATGTCTTATCGCTGCTCACTGAAGCAGAGCTATCCCTTTCAACTGTATGGCACTGCATTTTCAACTGCTGTCACAGACAGCTGCAGCATTCATTGGGGAACTGTGGCCACACCTGCAAACACACTGACTTCATTGGAAGACATGGTGCCACATCTACGAAAACTTGGATGATGGCACTATGTTTCTTGCTCATGCGTGCAAGCAAACATAAAAAGTGGTAAACAGTACTTATCTGGGGACATCTCTTTGTAATTAATAGTCGTACTTGTTAATGATCCCATGTAAACTAAGTGAAACACTACATGTGGAAAATACAACTGTGCACTAGCAAGCTTGCTGTGGCCTGCACAATGGCAGATTCAGGAATACTGCACAGGGTTGCTTCACCCTAACTATGCCAGTACAAGCATTTAATCAATGGTCAGGTGGGTCTTCCTGACCAATTAAACTTCTCCCTCAGGATATCCATGTTATAAAGCTGAAGAAGCCATCTCTGATCTCAGCAACAATGGCATCACCATTCCTGGCAAATCTATACCATGTGCCAACAATCAGAAGGCTACAGGCCACTGGAAATCTATTCCACCAAAGAAGCAGCAACAGAGATAGAATTCAGAGGAGCCTGCTTCAATAAAATCTCACCTTCATTAGTTTCAGCAAAACAAAGATTCAACCTGACCACCTAACTGTGAGCTTGGTGATAGTGATTGCAGTGGTTTTTCCTATTGTCCTTACTAGAGTTATTTAACTATTGATGACCTCTTGTTGCCCTGGACTTTGTCCCCAGTTCATCAATTGGAACTTCAGACTGAATTTATAACAGGGACCTGTGTAATTTAACAGCTACTTCACTTCACTGGTTCTTTTTTTGCTGGAATGAAAGACGTCAGCCTTAGCTTTTCCGCTACATACATTTGCTAACTGAACTGTTATGGATGACATACCCTTGCTTTGGAAAGAATTGGTCTGAATTGTCTGGACACATGAACTATATGCACCTTATTTCCAATTTAACTTCGTCAGTGCTGCTTTTGGAAAGGATTAGTCCAAATAGACTGGACACTTGAACTATATGTATTTTACTTACAGTTTAACTTTGGCTATGCTATTTCAATACCGTTTTTTTTCCTTTTTCACGTGCACTGCAATAGATTACTAGTGGGGAGCGGTGGGGTGACCAGGGAGGAGATTCCTATCTTTTTCTAAAATGGCAGATTAATCAGTGACACAGTATTTATTAACTCTCACCCAAGATATTATCACAGGCTCCGTCTCAACATGCACTGTTTAGACCTCGTTTAAGTTAGAGAGGCTAAACTGCTTCATTGTTAGACCTCATTTTAGTTAATACACCTAAAACTCGATGCTGTCAGACCTCATTTCAAGTTAGAGAGGCTGAACTATAGGACAGCTAGATCTTGTTTCATTTAAGGAGGCTACCTCTGATTTTTTGACTAGACTCCATTTAAGTTACAGAGGCTTAGGCCAGTAAAATATTTCCTTATCCGTCATTGAGAATGCCTGACCAGGGCAGCTCCCTTCGACCACTCAATAACTAATGGGGTATTAATATTCACTTATTTTTTAGAGTTGGTGCAGTGAATTATGCAGCTTATACACCTGATTGAGACTATGTTGCTCAGTTAATGCTTTAATTCATCACCTGCTTCCACATTGTGGATGATATGCACAATACTGCCACCTTTTAGAGATCTCCTTGTTCTCCTGCCCTGCCTCTCACCATCCCCTACTCACTGCTTAGGGAAATATTACTATTTCCACACTTCTACTTGTTACAAATGTATCAGTGCCCTAGATGTAAACTGCCCTCCAATTTATCACTATCCTTCTTTTCTTCAGTTCCATTGGGGTGCAGATGTTTTAATAATGAGAGTGGATGTACCCTCACATTACAGCGCTTAGTGTTTTCTTGATGTGGGGTCTTCAAGGAATAAGAGGGACAGTTGTTGCATGTTTCTTCTGTTTTGGACCTGCTTTATTTAATGTTTGTGTGCATTACTGCCTACCACTCATATATGTATACTTTTACTTTCCCTTAGCAATCAGCTAATGCCTGTTTTAGTTCCATATCATACTTCCTTATTCAGGTACTTGTCAACGCTGTGAAATATTAAGGAATAGATATCTGTCTTCGGAATTTAATAAAACTTGTTACATACCTCCTTGACTCTCTGGATTAATTCTTACGATTTAATTCTATAATTTCTTGTTAAATGTCTCTTTAATTTTATTAGGTGATAGGTGCTGTTGATTGAATGCTTCATTGTGACAGAATAGGTGTATCCCCATAGGCATGGCTTTTTCTTTTTTACTATAATGTATACAGTTATCTAGAAGGGAGGGTTGAACACGTCCCATAGAGAGTAACACCGATAGCTGATGTCAACCAGCTTCATTTCCCTTCCATTTGTTCCTTTAGGCACCCTTACAATATTTTTTTTTTTTTATTTAGGAGTTATGTGCCCCCTGGAGGCTCAGACCCTATATGGTATATGGTACTGACTTTTCCTTCTGCTCAGCAGTAGGCTTATCCATCTTGTACCCTACTGGTAAGCCTAAGGGGTGGGAGGGGTCCCCACCGCCACTTTGGAGATCTTCTTGTATGTAGTTCTGTTCCTCCCAGAAAGTAAACATGATTTTAACTTTGCTCTCCCTTTTTAATGTTTTGGGGGTCAGTTTTTTCGATCTGATTATTATGCATAACATTTTAATTATAGGTTTTTACCTTCCTTTGGCTACTGTCTTTTGATTTTATGATAAAAGCAACACACAGAAACATCTACAAGGCAAACAGCTGTGAACACAGTTCTGGTCAGTAACATCGCAGAACAAAATAAAGTGGACAAAAATAAAGCAGAAAAAACAGTGCCAGCATCAATATTGGCAGCACAAGATGAAGCATGCCAGAACAATGCAGGCCACACGACACGCAGGTAGCAAACAACATCCACCACATGGAGACACTGCACTAGAACACACAGCAGCAGGCACCCATGCGCAGGAACTGCACAGGGATGTAGGGAGATGGAATAGGCAGGGTGTAAGCACCGCGGGGCGAAGCAGGGCACTGGATACTTATCATGGTAATCTAATGGCACAGCCACCCACAAGGTGGGGTACCCCTACCCACAATGCTGAGTGATGGAGAATGTGCACCGGGGTAACCACTGGAGGACAGGTAGACCATGGCCACCATGTGGATGGCCGTGTATAATGCAAGGGGCCAGGAGCACAAGCCAGCATGTCCCCAGCAACACACACAACACACAGGACAGGGGAGATGGCATGCTGGCTTGTGCTCCTGGCCTCTGTGGTTCTAGTGCAGTGTCTCCATGCGGTGGACGTTGTTTGCTACCTGCGTGTCGTGTGGCCTGCATTGTTCTGGCAAGCTACATTTTGTACTGCCAATATTGATGGTGACACTATTTCAGCCACTTTATTTTTGTCCACTTTATTTTGTTTTGCAATGTTACTGACCGGAACCATGAGCACCAGGAACAAATGCAACAGTGCTAAATAAGTAACAGAACCAAGATAAAAATATAAAGCACTTGCTGTAACAGACCTGTCCAAGGACGAATGAGGCAGGGGTCAATATTCCTTCTCGTTCCTTATTTAATGTAGTAGAAGTGCAAATTAACACAGCAGCAGTTACAGCATACAGTGAGTGACTGAGCCGCAGAAGAACAACTGACATTTCACCTAACTAACTGCCAAGCTTCATCAGAGTGATCTATTGGTGCAATGAAAGTGCCGTTTATTTATAGTGCTCATTAGTGAACTTTAAAAAGTTAACAACCAATCACAGAGCTCCACGTAGGGAGACAGATACCATTTCATTTAAAAAAAAAAACAGTATAATGAACTACACCAGTTTCTTGTGTGTGCAACAAATATCAGGCAAAGTTGATTCTATTAATATTATACAATCTTATTAAATGTAAACATAGAAACACATTTTTAATTTATGAAAAAATGCCAAATGGCTATTAGTTTGACCTAGTCGTGCAACGACACAGGCACTACACTTCAAATATCACATAAACATTTTTTCTCCACTAATGCATTTATGTCCCTACGCACTTAATATCCAAATTATTTTAGCATATTCAGCTGCTACATTTTTTAAGGGAAGCAGCTAGGTCAATACTGCTATTTAATCTAAGTGATTTTCTGGCACCCAGCTCATATATCCAAAAGCTTTCCCTCTCGCCAATCAATTTTCTCAAGTCACCTCCCATGGGGCCTACAGAGACAATTTCAGTGCCTACAAATGACACATTGTGTTCCACTCCTGGATTGTCAATTACATGTTTGGCAACTGCATAAGAATCATCACCCCTCTGGATGGTCCATGCACCCATGTACTGATAAACAGACTGGAATAAGGCATTTCTTCACGTGTGATAGCAAGGGGTTAGTATATCTACTGCAATGTAGTTGTGGTTTCTACTATATAGGCAGGATCATTCGACCTTTTAAAATCAGGATAGGGGAACATATTAGGGCCAGCCAGAGGGGTGATGGTTCTTATGCAATTGCCAAACATATAAATGGCAATCCAGGAATGGAACACAATGTGTCATTTGTAGGCATTGAAACTCTCTCTGTAGGCCCCAGGGGAGGTGACTTGAAAAAACTGATTTGCCAGAGGGAAAGCTTTTGGATATATGAGCCGGGCGCCAGAAAGTCACTTGGATTAAATTACAGTATTGACCTAGCCGCTTTCCTTAAAAAATGTAGGTGATAAATATGCTAAAATTGTTTGGATATTGAGTGTGTGGGGACACAAATAACTTAGTGGAGAAAAAGAATGGTATTTTCGAAGGAGATGCACTCAACTCATCTGAGATAAGCTGGCCCATCCCTGAAATGTGGCCACTTGCTATTTTCAAAGGGCACAGATGCTCCGGTCCTTCTCAGATGAGCTGAGCCCATCCCAGATGAGCCGAAGTCAAAGATAATGACATTCAGCCCATCTGAAGGGGGCATGTAACTTGCATACAGGCTTCAGCCATATTTTCAGAGCAAAATGTGGTTGCATCTTGTCCGCATCTCCCAAGTTGCGCACAAAAAGATAACAGTAAAAGAAGTAGACCTAAATCCAATTCCCCAAAAGGCAGCTACCAGGATAGCAGGCTGTGTGAGCACCAGTGTGGTATCTGAATGCACTTGTTAGCCGAAAAGACAGTACACAAAGCAGTGTATGCTATTGTACAGTGCATATCATGAGCATAGTCTGATGTGTAGGTGAAAGATACCATTCTACATGGGTGGGCTAAACTGCTGGTTGTGTTGTCACTTTGAGGAATACAAAGGCGGCACTGGGAATAAGGAGGTGGCACCATCCCTGAAAGTGGAGATAATGAGGTGTGAGAGGAGAATGGGGACATCCCCAGTGGCCATCCAGTGGGTGGGTGTGCAGGACACCGTGCTCACACAGCACACTCTGTGGCACAACACACGGTAGAAGGCAATGCCGGGGGGCCGGGATTGACAGGGAAAGTGCAAGGGCCAACATCCATGTGGAATGTAGCCCTGGGTGGCCTGCCAGATTAGGGCCTACAAACATAGTGCCAATGTTGCACCAGTGCACAGGCTGGGCAGGGCAGGTGCATGGCATAGCATGCACAGGTGGTAGGGTGGCAGGCAACACATGCCTCCAGGTACAGAAAATGGTGGGGCATGACAGAGACCCCTGGCTGGACAGGACAGTGGCAGGTGGGGGGCCACTAGAATGGATGGGGTAGTGTAGGACAGGAGAGTGGCATGAATGTGCACAGGAATAGCATATCTGGATGTGGACCAGGTCCCACTGGATGTAGTGTAACACAGGCTGCAACTTGAGAAGTGTAAGCAAACATACCTCTAGGGCTGCAGTACCTGCTGCTCACCTGTGATGTGGGGTGGCACACGGCAGCCCAAGCTATGCTCAGCAGATACAAATGAGATTTGGAGAAACTACAATGAGATGCTAAGCAGTGGAGTTGGGCCTGAATTGTGCAAGGAGCTCATTTGCATGTTCTGGCTGAAAATAGCAACTTTGTACCCAGCCCATCTCAATCAGCAGGGCACATCCTGCTGAGTCTGGCTCATCTCCTTAGGGCGCATTTCCATGCATGCACGGTGGTATTGGGCCCATCTGATGCGCTCAGTGCATCTACCTACAGCGCATTTCTGTGCATGCGTAATACGGCGTACAGACCTTGACATGCGCTGTGGAGCATGTCTAATGGTAGAAGCTGTTTATTGCACATTCCTCAGCACTGCACAGTGATGCACCATTGCCCCATACATCACGTATCCCTGTAGTGCATCTGTGACATGTGTGGAGCAGACCGTGAGCGCTGGTTTACCTATGCCGAAGCAACAACAATGTTGTCGAGGTTTAGCACAGCAAGATCCACGATGTTGACAGGTGAAATTTTGCCTGTCAGACATTGGTGTTTTTTCTGTCGGGGGGGCTGCAGCCACCGGCCTGTGTGCCATTGTGCCTGTGGTCTACTGTGCCCGTAGTGTGGCTACCATGTCCACCCTGCCAGATTCCTGTGTACTTGTACTTCAGTGCATGGTCAAGCCTTATTGTCCGTAGTACCACAGGTGCTGTGGGACTTTTACCCTGGCCCAATGTGTGCCATGCCCACTGTGCCTGTTTGTCCCCCTGGGTCAGTGGTGTTTCTGTGCTGCCTCTTGTTGTGTCTGGGAGTGCTCAGTCTGTGCACTCTTGGTGCTTTAGGGTTTCTTTCATTATTACTTCTTTGTTAATTGACCTGTTTCCCCTGGACAGAATGCTGAGCAGCAGTTTGTTCATCTCATGGTGCCACGGGGGCATGAGGTGTTCTACAGGGATTTATATAGTTGCTACATTGACTCAGATTGCACAGTACATATGGTATACAACTGTGCATCAAGTGGACAGTTTCTGCTGTACAATACACTGTGCAGTCCTTTGGGGTTGGCCACCGCCCATGTTTTGGGGTTTACACACTACCTTCGTTTCCCCATCTGCAGCACCTCACTGTTGCTACTGTGTTCCTGGCTGGGCTGCTCCTCATTGCTATTTTCAGTGCGCGCAGATGCACTCGGCTCATCTCAAATGAGCCAGCCCAAGTGAGATGGACCCAATTGGGAAAGTGGTATTTTCAGAGGGAGAAGGGCTGACGCATCTTTCAGCCCATCTTCTGAAGATACCATTTTTCAACTTGGGCCCATCTCACTGGGGCTGGCTCATCTGAGATGAGCTGAACAAGTCTTCTTTGAAAATGTCACCCAAAACGTTTATGTGAAATCTGAAGTGTAGTGCCTGTGTCGTTGCACAGCTAGGTCAAACTAATGGCCATTTGGCATTTTTTCATAAAATAAAAACCTGTTTCTATGTTTATATTTAATAAGATTATATAATATTAATATAATCAACTTTGCTTGATGTTTGTTGCACACACAAGAAATCAATGTAGTTCATTATACTGTTTTTTTTTTAAATGAAATGGTATCTGTCTCCCTACGTGGAGCTCTGTGATTGGTTGTTAACTTTTTAAAGTTCACTAATGAGCACTATAAATAAACGACACTTTCATTGCACCAATAGATCACTCTGATGAAGCTTGGCAGTTAGTTAGGTGAAATGTCGGTTGTACGTCTGCGGCTCAGTCGCTCACTGTATGCTGTAATTGCTGCTGTGTTAATTTGCACTTCTACTACATTATATGTATTTATTTATTGAAATGTTTCACCTGGAAGGCACAGTGAACAACAAGTTGCTCATCTCATGGTGCGACCTGGGGGGGAGGGAGTACTGGGAGAATACATATAGCAAAAAATATACATGACATACAGTCCCAATACTGGGTGTAAACAATGCACAAAATATAAGATACAACAATGGAAGGAATAACAAGAAGCAACATACAACAGAACAGAGCTGTGACAAATAATTGTACATTGAGGCCTCGATATTCAGAATTGCACATGGCAATGGTGCAAGTGGTGGCACAGTGCAACTGAGATGCGCCAGTGCAACTAAGATTTCTTTGACTGGGTGACCAAAGTAGTAGATCAGGGAGGGGCTGCGAACATGGCCTTCCTAGACTTTAGCAAGGCATTTGACACAGTCCCGCACAAAAGATTAATAAACAAATTAGCCAGCCTGTGAGTGGGTCCCAGGGTAGTAGCCTGGGTAAAACACTGACTGGACAACAGGGCACAGTGGGTAATAGTAAATGGAGTCCACAGTGAAGAAAGGAGGGTTACTACTGGTGGGTGGTGAGATACTGACAACAACAAAAATGGAAAGAGACCTGAGGGTAGTCATACCAGACAACCTAAAGGTGGGCCAGCAAAGTGAGAACGCAGTAAGGAGAGCTGGGGGGATATTGGGATGCATAGGGAGAGGCATCACCAGTAGAAAACAGGAAATTGTTATCCCTCTGTACAGACAGTTGGTAAGACCACATCTGGAGTACTGTGTACAGTTCTGGAGACCCCCATCTCTGCAAAGACATAGACAGGGTCGAGGCTGTCCAGAGGAGGGCAACCAAAATGGTGCAGGGTCTACACCAGAAGACATATGAAGAAAGACTAAAGGAGCTTAAGATGTATAGCCTCGAGGAAACAAGAGAGAGGGGGGGACATGATAGAAACTTTCAAATACCTCAAGGGAATCAACAAAGTCCAAGAGGGTAGCATCTTTCAGAAAAAGTGATGTGCAAGAACAAGGGGGCACAATTTGAAGATAGAGGGGGGATGGCTCAGAGGTAATGTGAGGAAGTATTTCTTCACAGAGAGGGTTGTAGATGCATAGAACAGCCTTCCTGAGGAGGTTGTAGAGTCAAAAACAGTGGGGGAATTCAAGAATGCATGGGACAGACATAAGGCAATTCTAGTGGGGGATAGGAGGAAGTAGTCTGTTGGTTAACTAGGATCTGCAACTTATCCATTAGGTAGGGAAATGGGCAGACTAGGTAGGCCAAGTGGTCCTTATCTTCCATCAAATTCTATGTTTCTATGTTTCTAGTTGGGCTTAGCTGATGTTTTTAGGTTCAAGGTGCTGGTAATTGCGTTCGTAGTGAGGAGCCCTGGAGGTTCCGCAACAAAATCTTAAAGTCAAATCCTCTGTACCTAATTTGCAGTGGGGAGCTGAGTTTGAACCATGGATTATGGTCTGAATTGAGGAAGTCTCCTGCCCATTTGGGCTAGCAAGTCTCCTGAGGAAAAAGGGACATGAGAAGGGAGATATTAGGTAGCTGGAAGGGGTGGGAATAACAGAAGCACAAAGGGGACAAAAGCCAGTGGAGGGGCAGATGGGATTAAGCTTGGGAAGGGACAGAGGACTAATCAGTAGGAGGGGAGCTACGGGGAAGACTACAGGTTGCTACGGGAGCAGCAGGACAGAAACTGGAAAATTAGCAGGGGCAGGGAGCCAGTTGCAGTTTACACGCACTCTGGGCTCAAATTAGAACTCCATTTCAGTTTGCTGGCAGTAATCACACAAATATTAATGCATTTAAAACAGTTTAAATAAACTTGCAAATAATCATACAATAATACCATTAAACATTTTTAGAAAACTTGCAATCAGATTAAAAGGCTGTGTCTGCAGCTGTAAAATTAGAGAAAAATTCAAGCAAGATAAACAGCAAATTCAGCAATTAGAGTGACAAACCCCCAAAAATTCAGCATTTAGGAGTAACTGGGCTTAGCTGATGTTTAAGGTTCAAGGTGCTGGTAACTGCACCCGTTGTGAGGAGCCCTGGAGGTTCGGTAACAAAATTTAAAAGTCAAATCCTCCGTACCTAATTTGCAGTGGGGAGCTGAGTTTGAACCATGGATTGTGGTCCAATTTGAGGAAGTCTCCTGTCTGTTCAGACTAGCAAGTCTCCTAATTTGCAGTGGGAAGCTGAGTTCGAACCACAAATTGCAGTCTGAATTGAGGAAGTCTCCTGCCCGTTCAGGCTAGCAAGTCTCCTAATTTGCAGTGGGGAGCTGAGTTTGGATTGCGAACCAAATTGAGGAAGTCTCCTGTCCATTCAGGCTAGCAAGTAAGGAATGAGAAGAAATATTGACTCCTACCTCATTCGTCCTTGGGTGGGTCTGTTACCGTGGGTGCTTTATATTTTTGCCTTGACACAAGAGACATCTCAACTGTTTCAATTACTTTTATTTAATCAAGCTACTCTGTTTTTCAGATTGTGCATTTGGATGAAAGGTGAACAGGGATGGACTGTTGGTACACTGTCTTCCCCTTGTTGTCCTGCTACATTGGGTCCTTCAGGATGGATGGTGGAGGAGGAGGTTTGGTGCTGACTCCATTTCAATGCTGTCATCTCTTTCTATGTACTGTGGCTGGCTTCTCTTATGCAGGGCGCCACTTGTTTTTGGTAACCTTTTTACATTGTTATCATGCATACAGTATGTCTCCTGTTAAAGTTCTGTCCCAGAATATTAATGGTCTGAATAATCCCATTAAAAGGGCCAGAACAATGTAATATCTGTGAAAGCATCCAGCTGACATATACTTTTTGCAGGAGATGCATTTGTCTGATGTGGAACATCTAAAATTAAACTGGAGAGGATGATACCAGGCCTTTGCCTCTTTGTAATCTAAGGGGGAAAAAGGGGTGCAGCCATATTAATTCCTAGCACTACTCCTTTTTTGATAAAGAGCACCTATAAAGACCATCAGGGCCGTTATATGATATTTCAGGGGACACTTTACCATCAGAAGGAAAGTCTTGTCTGTGTTTAGTTTCCACCAAATGCCACAACCCCAGTGCTGAAATGCTTTTTAGGGATACTGCTAGATCATTTGCAAGGTGTTAATAATGGGGATCTAAATAAGGTTTTATCCATAGATCTGGATACCTCTAATCCTAGCAAACAGATCCTCTTCAGCACAAAAGTATTTTTACATGAATTTAGACCACTTGGGTATAATTGACATTTGGTGTCACCTCTACCCCATACAGCAAGCATGTACAGTGGTAGTCACACAAAAGTTGACCGGTAGCACGGTATGCTGAGCAGTGTGCAAGCAGGGTATCCATTGAATAACGTGTAGTGGTACCGTGCAATGACGTGGACCATGCAGCACCAGTCGACTTTTGTATGATTACAACTGTACTTTCTTTCCACTCGACACCAGAGTTACTTGAGAATAGATTATTTTTTTTACTACTTGTGGACAGAGTAGCATAGTAGTTGACAACAGATAAGGACCGCAAGGCCCACCTTGTCTGTCCCTATTCCTTGCCTGCATCAGCGTCCGCTGACCCTACTAAGTCATTGACCTTTGCCTCTCTTCCCCATGTCTAGGGTTCCCTTATGACTCTCCCATGCATATTTGAATCCTCCCACTGTGTTAGAACCCACCAGTTCCTGGGACAGGCTATTCCAAGCATCCACGAGCGTGTGTTGCGCAGTTTCTATGCATGCTTGTAACTTCACCAATTTTTAATATTTGCGCTCCAGATTTTTAACATTGCCATTTTTTCATACCTCATTATGAACAGTACAGCTGTCATTTTTCACATCCTGCCCAAAATGTGTTTTTGCACCTGTGGTGCAGAATGGCACGGTTGCTGTGCGAAATCACCTTTCGGGACCAATGAACAAAATGACAGTGCCACTCTTCATGAGACGGGGTCCAAAAAGGCCATGTTGAAAAGTTGTTGAAACAACTCCAAAATAATAGCCAAGTTATATGCAATTGTTCAAATTTTCTATGCACGTGTATAACTTTGGAAATCTTCAAAATTTTTACTCCAAATTTTCAATATCGCCATTTTATCACACCACCTCATGAATAGTACAGCTGTCATTTTTCACATCCTGTCCAAAATGTGTTTTCCCATGGACTTGAACATTGTCTCCTATGGGGTTCATGAGGTGGGGTAATAAGAAATCTATGTTCAACATTTGGGATCAAAATATGAAAAAATGACAAAGTTATGCCCGTTCATTGCAATTTCAGTATGTATGTATGCTCATAACTGTGGAAATTTTAAATACTGTATTTGCACCCCACCTTAAGGCCAGGATAGCATACCAGACCGGTTTATTGGCAAAGAAGATCTCCCTTGGCCTCACTCCACCCTCCTTGTAGTTGCTCCTTACACCTGCAGCCAATCCCTGAAACACAAGCAGCTCCTCTAAGGCTTCCTTCTCCATACCACACTGTAGGACATCCCAAGGACAGTGGGCTTTGCTAAATAGCCTGCCCACTGAAGACTCTGCTGAAAATAAGTTAGGGCCCTACAAGTCAAAGCTACGGCAACACCTCCTAGCTGAAAGCTCATATGACTGCCCTTAATCCCACCATTTTTTTGGGGGGGTGGGTTTCCTTGCCCTGACTCTGCCCGATTATGACAATGTCCACTCAAACCGCAACCTGTTTGATTTCTGTATTTTGATGGTTGGTTGCTTATGGGCCTTTGCCGCCCCCCCGCCCCCGTTGTTTCTTTCCCCCTTGTTATCTCTTGCAGTATATGTCTATGTTCTACCATTGCCGTCTGTATTTTAATTGCTTTGCTTACCTATAATGCTGTGGCTACTGTAATCTGTTGTACCTAGGACTTATTCTGTACTGTATTTGTCTCTTCATATCCCTTGTTACCCTACCAACAATTGTAACCCAGCACTATTTGTTTTGTATTACAGTATACTTCATACTGCACCATATGTTTCTCATTGCCTTCTGTATCCTGTAATTATTATAATCTGATGTGGAGCCGTTATAAAGGAGTCTCTGACTCTGAGGTATTGTAATTCCAAGACTTAAATAAATAAATAAATAAATAAATAACATTTTCAACACAGCCTTCTTATTACCTGAGCTTCTATATTCAAATGCTGTCCAAAACATGACAGCTTGTCAAAACACAGTTCAGGCAGGCCTTTCCTCCCAACAGAAGTTCAACTAACACAATACACCCCTGCCACAGAAACCATGCAAGGAAACATTCTGCACTGGCAAATGCTTGTTTAACTTCATTCTAAAAGCCAAACATGAAGTGTTAACACAATCAAAAATAGATTACAGGGTATTGAAGAAATAGGGTAGTACATATGAAAGACACTTTTGTCCTAGGGAAGCGAACATGTATGCTGATGATGTGGTTATCTACGCATCCGGACCCTCCCTTCCTCTCGGACGTACAGGCCTGCCTCCAAGCTGATTTTTTGAATGTGCTAAGATGGTTTCAGGCTAACTCACTCACTAAAATGCAACACTAAAAAACTGTTGCAATGGTCTTTGGCACTGCGTTAAAAACTTACAACCCCCATATCCTCAATTAGAGGTGGGCTGGCACAAAAATTCACTCCATGAAGCAATTCGTGGAGTAATGTGGAATCCGTGAAGTAATCCACAACATGAAGTGGAGTACTTCGCGTCAAAATGAGGAAGGCGAAGTCCATTGATAACAATGACGTCACGTTACTCCACCTTCCCCCAACCACTGCTGCACCAATTTTAATGTGAAGTATATAGAAATCAATGTACTTCGCATCACATCGCCTTGTTACTGAGCTCCAAGGTGAATTTTGCAGTGATTCATGGGATTGCAGGTCACATGGGCTCTAGATAGTTGCACAGCTTCAGTTCTGTGTAGTGTGTGTAGTGGTAAATGGAGACAGTTTCCTCTCAGAGCTCTGCAATTCAAATCCTCTAAAAGCTGTTAAAAAAGCCTTTTTGAGACATTTTTTTTGCTCAAAATTTAGTACGTTGATTGTAGGAAACCCTCCTGTGCTCATATCTTTAAGTGTTTATTGTTTGTGTATGAAGTTTGAATGTTAATTTAGAACATTCAGTCTGTGTACTGACAGGCACTTGAAGTGTGCTTAGTGGGAGGGGCGTATCTGTGGTGGAGGTAGGTTACTGTAAAACTGGTAGAGTAGGCAGCCTTTCTGGTTTGGTTATTTTTTTCTTGTAGAACTGTGTTAATGTACACAGTAATATTTTCAGTAATTCTTGAAATTTCGTTTGCTGATTGTAGTGGTGCAGTAGTGCATAATTTCAGTTTGTTTAAAAGATTTGGTTGTATTACTGAAGTTTTCAATTTGCTACACATTACTTGTGAGTCTGTGTGTGCCATGAAATCAGACACATTATTATTGTGCCACAGAGTAATTGCAGCAGTGTGAACCTGCTATCCACCACACCTGCATGATTTTGTACTGCTTTGTGGTGTCTTGGTTTTGGACTGTTACTGCAGTGCACTGCAACCCCCACAAAACCGGCAAAAGGTATTCTTTTCTAGACTGGATTGTGACTTGTGCACACTGGTTAAGGTGGTGTTGTGACTTTGCATCTGCATCTCTTCTTGATTGCGCAGTGCAATCTTAATCTGTCTGTGTTTTTGCATCTGTTTAGTGCCCAATCTCCATCTGCAAACCACAGTTGTTTTTTTTTGGCTTCACATCCAGACTGAAAGTTCAGAAATCTAAATTTGTTTAGAATTTTCTTGGTGATCCCCCAAAATGCCTGCAAAGAGACATGCAAACAAAGCTGTTTCTGGCCATGGTACTGCTGCCAGTGGCAGGATTGTCCGTGGGCATGGTAGTACGCAGAAGTGCATAACTGATGTCAGTAAAGGGATTTCTCTATCAGTGTTTTTTACAGAGCAGTCTGTAGCTTCTGTCATAGTTGGAGGAGATGATGTCCCAGCTGGTGGTGTTAGTGCAGTTTCTGCTGGCATAAATATAGCTGCCTCAAGTTCCACTTCTGACCAGTTAATCATTTCCAAAAATATAGCTGAGTCTAAAGCTGTGACTGACAGTGTAGATGATGTCATACTCCTACCCATTAACATCCCCATGGTAGCTGAACATGATTCTGGTCCTGGCAACGATAACTCACAATGTCACATTTCTTCCAGTGCTGTTGAGGTCATGCCTTTGCCATCCAATGATTCAAAGTGTGGCGCAAAAATATTGGGTGATGATGATGATGATGATGATGCTGCGGTTGGAACATGTTCTCCACATGACAGCATCCAAGCTGAAAATGTGGATGCAGATGATGTTGATGAATATGATAATGATGTCAGTGACCCCTGTTGGGAACCAGAAAAAAAAAAGGTCAAGGTGGCTGCGTCTGGGTCTGTTGGCGTTAAATCCTCCCCTCCTCAAAATGTCGTGATTTAGCAGCTCCTGTTGATGATGATGATGACCCAGTAATAATCATAGGTAGTCGTGGTGGTTAGTTGGAGTCCAAGAGTGTCCAGCCTAAAATATTATGTAGCACACACCCCCCATTTCAGGGGTTAAAAATAGTCCAATAAGCAGCATCAGGGGCATGTTAAAAGTAGGGGATCACTATCCCTTGTTTGGGATTTATTTGTCCAAGATGCAAATGATGAGTCAGTTGCAATCTGCCAGCTTTGCCATGTACGTGGGAGTCAAGGTAAAAAGGGAGTCATCTGGGCATGGGGGGCCAGCATACACATCTTAAGAACAGGCACATGGCCCTGTGGACACAGCACCAGATGGCAGATAATGCCATAGTGGGGCGTTCACCCTCATGATCAAACTTACTGAGCATGTTATCCCCTTCCATGTGTGTAAGACCAAGTAGGAATGACTGCAGTAGTGATGAAATAACACCAGAGGATTACTACAGGCATGATGAGGGGGAGGATTATGATTTAGAAATCTTGTCCAGTGGTGATCAGAGTAGCAGTGATGGTGGTGGTGGTCAATGCAGTATGTCTAGTGCAAGTAGTACATCAACCCCTGTACGTAAAATGGGGAAAATAACTTTCTTTGTGGACTTGTCACTTGTGCACCTCTCTTCATCACACGTCCACACCCCACCTCGGCCATTCGCAGAGCCAAGCCATTTGTCACACCCCATGCAAAATGTGTAAGTCAGCCCATGATGGAGAGTGTTTTTGCCCATCGTCACCTGCCTGCCTGCCTGAAGCATGTGACTTACACTGTGTAAGCCATGTGATGTGTGTGGGCTGCCTGTGAATTCTCACTCTGCCTTAAAGCGGAATAAGGCAGAGTACACAATGCAAAGTCATAATTACAATGCAAAGTGGCGAAGTGAGGGTTTAAAATTGGCACTCCGTGTAGTGGAACACTAACGTGAAGTGGCCACTTCATGGGCGGAATTTTACTTCGCTGCATCTCCACCCTCAATGGCTCAAAACTGGATACTGTGGACACATTCAGATACTTCGGTGTCTGGCTTGACCCAAAGCTAGATTTCTCCTGCCACATTGACTCCATTCATGCCAAGCTCCGGACCAAACTTGGTACCTTGTACCGACACAAGGACTGTCTTTCACTCCCAACCCTGAAGGAGCTCATCAACAAATTAATCCTGCCCTCCATTGACTACACAGATGTTGTGTGCAGTACTGCACCCCAGTCATCCCTCACCAAATTAGATCCACTTTACAATGCATTCTGTTGCTTTGCAGCAAACCTCCTTTAACATACACACCACTGTTGCCTGTTCTCAGCTCTCTCCCCCACTCCTCTCATTGGTCATCGTCAGGCTCACTGTGCTTCCTTTATTTCTAAGTACGGGTTCAGGGCTCTCTCTCCTCCTACCTCACCTCTCTCCTATCCCCCTCTGCCAACCTGGGCAACTCTCTCCTTTCCTATGATCCACGTACTTTCACCTTCCTTTTACCACATTTGCAGTCAGGGAAATTATCCTTCACCTTAAGGCTTACTGCCCTCTGGAAGTGTCTCCCCCACTTGGTCTGCTTCTTAAATACATACTAAGAGCCAACAGAGTAGGCCTAATAGTCTATCGAGTCTGCTTGAAAATCAGCACCCGGTCAGAACACCGTTGCTGCCCTCCCCCGTGTAAATCCCCCTGACCCCATCCCCCATTGAAGTTACACCTCTAGGTCTGGCATTACTCAGTTTTATCTTCCCCTTATATCTGTCCTAGCCCCTCTTGAATCCCTCCATTGCATTAACAGCCACTAGTTCTGCAGACAGTGCATTCCAGGGGTCCTCCACCCTCTTGGAGAAGTAGCATCTCCTAGTCTCTCCCCTGAGCCTCCTGCCAACCAGTCTCATAGAGTGCCCCCTAGTGGCCCCCTCCTCCCTTAGCTGGAACTCCCTATTTAGGCTGACCCTATTTACTCCCTTTAGATATTTAAAGACCTCACTCATATCCCCTCTGTCCTTCCTCTCCTCCAGGGAGTACAAGTTGAGCTCCTCAAGTCTCTCCTCATTGGATCTGTAACCCAGACCCTGTATCATCCTGGTCGCCCTCCTCTGGACTTTATTTCTGGAGGGGTTCTAAGCTTAAGCAACTTAAGCTCTTGCCTACTGCTGCTTCCTACAAAAAACACCTAAAACGCATCTCCTTCCCCTGCAACTGCTTCCATCCCCTCCCTCCATGAACCTCTTTCCACTCCTCTGCTTCTCACCAGACATCTCATCCTTCACCCCAACCTCTTACCATATGGATGCCGATAAACAATCCCATGCACTTATACTGTTGCTTAAGCTTAGAACCTCTCCAGAAATAATTGTATATAAGGCATACCGTTAAGTCTCTTGCTACATCCTGTATATAGTATGTAAGATATCCTGTTTCTTAGTACCTAGGGCTATGCCAACACTTATGTACATTATATTCTTTACATTTAATGAATATTTGGTATAACGTGCAATGCTCCTGTACTTTATAGTGAACAGCTTGTACAACACCATGTATTTTATGTTACTGTTCCTTGTGCTATGCTATCACCTATGTAACTTCTGCTGTATTCCACTTCTCCACCACCCCACCCCACCCCCTGGGTCGCACCTGGAAATGAGCTCTGGCTCAGTGTGCCTTTCCCGTTTACCAAAATTTTAAATAAAACAAATAAATAAACACCAATGGGGCTGGCCTTGGTTCTTGGTGTAGATAATTCACTGGGTACTGGACTGAATAGCACATGGTGCCTCCATCCAAGGCCTTTCAGGGAGAACCAAGAGGTGCTGCCTCTCCAGAACCTGAAGGATGGATACAAAGTTCATGGCATAGATTGTTACCCCAAGAAAATTACAGGGTCTAAAGGGCAGACTTTAGACCTGCAGAATCTTCACAAATTGTTTAAGCATCACCATCTTGCAGAGTGACTAGAGGTAACTTTGTTCAACATTCAGTTATCTATTTACCAACAAACAATTTTAGGGCAGAATAATCTTAATGACTCTCTATTCCCCAGAACATAGGCACAAGAAAACGGCACTCTGACTGCAACATTTGAATAAAAACTGAACATATCTTTTTACACTTTCTGCACAAGTACTATGGGATACTTTATTTGATACAGTACTGGTCTCATCAGGTACTCACTGTTGATAGACAAACTTGCTCTCAGATCATTTGTCTAGTCCAGTATTCTTTGTCTCAAACCACTGGTGAACCATGGTGAACTTCAAACACAAGACCTACCTAAGGGGTGACCCGTGATAACCACGATCACAAGAACAGCGAGTGTAAAAACAGCGATGGATTTGGACAGCTGCAGTTATGGTGACTGGGGGTTCCCCCCTTCCCAAGTTGCACCCCCCCCCAGAGTTAGTATATCTAGAAAGGAGGGTTTGGGAGGCAAAGCCCCCCACATTGGGGAGAGTGGGAGGGACAAAGCCCCTGAAGATACAGAAATCACTGTATCTGCAGTCATCCAAATCCACTCACCGTGTTCACGTGTCGCGGAAAAGTTTTCACCATTATCACATGGTACTCTCTGAGGTCATCCGTGAATATACATGCCCACTCAATGGCTAAGCATGTACATGGGCTATTCCTATTTATTTACATTTATTGACACTCACTTAGGACTTAAGCTTTGAACCTTGGCACACTGTTTTCCAACCTGGAGATCAATTAAAAACGGGAACCCATACTCCTACATTTCCTAGGATCCTTACATGGTAACAATGGCATCAGGCACCCTGAGACAATCCTTCCCAGTTTCATTTTTTTTTACATTTAAAAAGATAAAAAAAAAAACCTTACCAAGTTTTATCATTGTGGCAAGGCAACTCAGGGGAAAAGGTTACCCATCAGTAATAACACCCCCCAAATCCACAGAGAACAGTACAAGACACAGGGGTGAGTTAATCTGATAGTAACTCATCCCCATTGTGCCTGACTGCTTAAAATAAATATTAGGGGGATAATAAGGGGGATTTAGGTTGAAATGGCATCTATGTAGATTGTTGAGCTGTTGAAGTAGCTGCCTAAGGAAAGTGGAAGCTTTTGCCTCCAGTAGGAAAATCTGACAGGGGCACACAATGTGAGCATGCACCAGCAGTTCTTTAAAATAGTTACTTTGGCTGAAACAGATGTCTGCTCAAATATTTCTAGGGACACAAGCAGGATTTACAAGAATTACACACTGTACTAATGCCCCAGAAAACTCTGGAGTTCAAGATGCTGTCCTGGCATCCCCCAAAAAAAAAACTGTTTTAAATTATTATGCCCTGTGCAAATGTTTAAGTAGCTGGCCCCAAGTCTATACTTCGGTGTGTATTTCTAGAAAGAGAATTAATTATTGTTCATAAATGATTCATTCACTGGAGAATATGTTTTTTCATTCTCAGGCATCTTTCCAATAATTTATATTATGTTTGTTTGCCAGCATCTCCAAGCAGTCTGCATGCAAAGTCTTGGTGAAGTTTGTGTGACCTTTGCTGTGTTTGATGTGTGATGCCGATGCACATTATGCTTCATGAATAATTAATTGTTTCTCTGAATCACTGTATGTATCTTTAATGTGTGTTGGGCAGCCTCAAAGGGCTTAATATGAAAAAAGACGGGACGCTATATTGAGTTTAGCAATGACATCATAGCCCTTTTCATGGTATCAGGCTGTGATGTCACAGGCACAGAACTGTGAGATCACTTGTGGACACTACGGTCAGGTGTTTTTTTGAAACATGCTGAGTAATAAGTGCTGGGTGATGTGAATTTGTTTAAAGGACCAGAAATGGGACAATGTCAAAAAACCAAACCCTAACCCCAGAAAACATTAATTTTAAATGTTTTTTCCAGAATTGTAATGGTGTGAAAAATTGTACTTCAATATATACCATGCTGTGATTTAAAATGAAAATAATAGTTTCAGGATCTCTTGCATCGTTCATTTTATTTGGTTGCCTAGGTACAATAGGCACACTACCTCATGTGACCTGTTTTCAACTACAATGGGGGGGGGGCAGATTTTAAACTCTGAAAGCTCATGAAAAGCTCTTTCAATCGAGGTATTGGGAATTTCCTGTCAGTGTCACCACTCTGGAGATACTCATATCTAGAACAGTCATAAATTAAAACCTAGCAGAGCATGGAAACTTTGGACAGGAAGCAATGTCACTGTTGGGCATTTGCTTAAGAGCTGGTGTTCATTTCTATTAAATAGTCACTTGCTTATTTTGTTAATAGGGGGATCTGTAATACTCAGGATTTGCCTTTATCTTCATGAATGTGTTGTGAAAGTCATGTCTCCTCATAAGTAATGATCAGTGGCATACTGTCAGTCAGGCCATTGTGTGTCCAATTTCTAAAGCATTTTTAATTAGTTTTTTTGGAGATTTAAATGTAGCGGTTTGATTTTACTGCACTGTTCTGAGTACAGCAGAGGCCATTGTAATGTCATTAGGCATTGTGTAAACTGCTTTCCTAGTTGTTGTATTACTTTGTGACCTATCTGAAGTGGAAATAAATACTGATGACCTATCCACAATGGAAATAAACATCATGGGCAAGATTCACAAAAGAGATGTGCCGGGCGCAAGTGAGATGCACCAGGGCAAATCGGATATGCCCACCAAATGGCGAGTGATTCACAAAGGGATGCACTATGCGCAACCCCACTGTGAATCACATGGAAAGGGCAGGGTGCAAGTGGAGATGCGCCAGTGCAGCCGGGATGCATACAACCACCCAGGGAAGCAACATAGTGAATATGGAGCAACACAGCAAGGCATGTGGGAGCAAAAGGGAACAATGCAGTGGGACAAAGGAGAGAGGGACACACGACCAAAGGGACAAATCAGAGTGGCCAAGGGCGTAACAGTGGCTGAAACAGACACAATAGTGAGACTAGGCATACAGAACAACACCCAGAGGCCCAGGCCACACCCCACACAGGCTCACGGCAGGCACACAGAACAGGTACACTGCAGCCGGCATGGTGCCACACAACAGCGGGTGAAAGCAAGGAGCAAGGTGGTGGCCACTGGACAAAGCCAACACCACAGGTGGCCAAGACCGGGCCATGTAGGAGGCAACACAGGCCGACACCATGCCATATGATGGGCAGCACACAGTGCCACCACAGTGCCACACAGCCAGTCCAAACCCACAACCACAGGACACCTCACACAGGGCCACAGACCAATAGTGCAGCAGTGCAATGTATGCAGGCTACAAGCAGCGCACACAGACTGGGGGTAGAGACATGAGCAGCAGGACATGATGCCCACGCACAAGCCACAGGTAACAGTGGGACCACAAGGAGGTGTGGATGGCAGGGGGAAGCAGACTGCACAAATATGGGTGCACATGGGGCATGGCATCAAGGGGACAGTGAAGAGCTCATGTCAGTACACAAACCCAGGACTGTGGAACAGTGAAGGACCACAAACACTATGTCAGAGAACAAATAATTTAATACAAGTAATAATAACAAGAACAATTACAGGAACAAGAAACAAAACCCAAAAACAGCTATACACATATGATGATACAAAAAGGGATGGGGTGTGAGGGACTATATACAGTAACAGGAGTGCAGAAGGGGGTAGTGGGCAGGAACAGCAACATAGGAAGGAAGGGTGGGGGACACAGCAACATCTGTACATTACTATAAACTATTTACAAAAAACAGCTATTGGCATGGCTGTGCAACATGCCTTTGCAAACCCCCGCAGCCACATGCCAACAGTAGGTGGACAACAGCTGCCAATGCAGTTTGGCCTACACATGCAATATGGGCCGCAGTGCTGCTTGAATGGCCCACTGGACACCTCACCCACTGGCCTGCTACAGCTCCAGGCATCCTCCATCGCCAGCCCCAGCCCCACAATCCCAGGGACCTACAGCAAGAACACAAAGAACATACACTAAGTGCCATTGCAGATGCACAACCCCCACCGAGTAGAAGCCTGCCCTACCAGACAGACAGTGCACACACAAAGTAGCCACCTACCTGCACCCACATGGCCACCATACCATGCACCAACTGCGGCCCTCCGCATACGCTCCTCAGCAGCCTCTGCGGCCCGCCACCTGGCCTCCAGCCCTGCAAGACACTACAGACAGATACCACCATGAGTAGACATGTTATTGCACAAATCCACCCCCAACACCAGTGTGGGCATGCAGTGATGGTGTACACAGCCAGTGCAACACTGGTGACTGGCCATGCAGTCCACAGCTGTGTACAGCAGCCTTGAATGAACCCCTGAAGTGCTCTGCCACGGTTATGCACCTCACACGGTGATCCTGCCCCATGTGCAATACAGTGTACCTGTCCAACACACACACACACACACACACACACACACACACACCACTGCAGACAGGCCCACTCCATATGGTATACATGTCAGGGCACTACAGGGCAGGTGCAGCCACAGCCAAGTATGCATGTTGGGGAGTGCCCATGGGAGTGTGTTGTTGTGATGTGACCCATCCCCACCCTGCATAGGCCAGTGCTGCACATGTACGTGCACAACCTACCTGGTTATGGAAGTACACCCCTGCATGCACGCTCATGCAGCCGCTGAAGAAGGGCCCTGTCCCTCCGGCCAGGGTCACCATAATGGTGCATGCACTGTTCCACAGTATGGGGAACCCCTGTGCACCACACCAGCCACCAGACTGTGGTGGCCCACACCTGTGTCCTGGGCACCTACAGGTCCTCCCTTTGAAAAAGCTGCCACTCCACATGTAGCACTAGGGCTACCAGGTGGAGCAGCTCCACCTCAAACCAATTGATGGCCTTTGGTCCAGTCCTTCCTGCTCTTGGCATCCCCACAGCAGAAACACCATATAGCTGCATTGAATGTATGTGCAGCTGAGATGCAAAATGGCACCACATGCACCACTAGGCCACGTGCATGCCCCTGCGCACAGTAGCATGAAGCATGATTGGTCCATCATGCACCCACAGGTGCATGTGCAATGCACAATGTTATGGAGGGAATGCAGGGTCATGGGTCATGACCAGGTCATGCATGCACAATATGTAGCTGTCTGCCATGTTATGTGTGGCACGCGCTATTGTGCATAGCGCCTGTGATAGGCGGTGGCACAATGTTGCGCAATGGCATGTAATGCATAATCTATGTACAACAACTAACAACTGTCACAAGGTGCACTGCACAGGGGGAAGTGCATGCACGGACAGACTGTACTGCACGACATGCACAATATGCATGTCCACGATGCGAGTGTCGAACCAATCACGTAACTGCAGTGCTGCACTAGGGGTACAACACACAGCATATGCACACTGAATGCACCAAAGCACTTGCACCCCATTCATGAAGATGCCCCGAATGCACCACGCATGTTCGGGTAATGTGCTGTGTAGAGATGCACCCACCACAGCAGATGCACCATGCTGATTGAGATGAGCTGAGGGCAATTATGCAATTCACACACAATGTTCCCAAATCAGTCTAATATCATATTCAGGGGCATCTCAGCTGTTTAGCATCTCATTATCACTGCCCCAGTCCTCATTTACATGCCCTGAGCCATAAATGCTCCCAACTCAGATCACACTGAGAATAGGTGACTGAGAGGATTCACAGCCTTGAAGGTGAGTACTATTTCATTTCCACATGTATTACTGCTGTTGCTGTGGACTGGGTTCATGCCTAGGTAACCCCTGACTAGACTCAGGCATCACCCAGAGGAGGGGGATACAGATGACTGCCAACGGACTATAAAATAGTCATCCATTCGTGTACAGGTCCAGTACAAGTGTAGCCAATCCACATAATGAACTGGTCAGTGGACAGCCTGTTGCCATCCAGCCATGTGCAGGGACACCTGTTGCATGACAGGGTGTGCCACACACGGTCCCACAGGCCACCCCAGTAGGGATGGTATGCTGGCGGCCGATGTGCTTGCCCAAACAGTGAGGTGTGCATAGGGAGAGTGATGGGCAGACAGCTGCATGTGTATCTGGACATGCGTCACAGGTGGCATGTCCATGGCCATGTAGTAGTCCATGGCAGGTAGGCTGACCATGCCAGATGCAGCACTGACTGCCACGACTCACTGTGCACCGCATCACATGTGCACTGCCTGCAGGCCATGTCAGCCAGGTGCTGTGGTGGTACTCTGCACCCACTGTATGTCGGTAATGGGCACATGGGAATCCCCAGGTGCATGTCTAATGTCTGTCTGTACTCTCTTACAGAAACCAGTATGTCAGGAGGAGACAGTGCCGCCAGTCACAGGCAGCCAAACTTTACTAAAGGTGAGGAGTGGGCCCTCATTGAAGCCTACAATCTGTGGCGCAATGTACTGTCAGGCAGGGGTGGCAGCCATACAGCACAGGAGAAGAGCTGGGAGGCAGTGGCCTGTCATGTGAACACCATGGGCAAGTACTACTGAACACCCTGGAGTGCAGGAAGCACCTTAAAGATGGGAAAAGGAGGGTAAAAGAGAAGATGTCCAACACTGAGTCTTCCTGCGACAGACATGGGGTGGCCCACAAGCAGACGTGCGCCTGAGCCCTAATGAGGAGCTCCTAGTGGCAACCATTTCCAGGTCCGCTGTGCAGGGTGTCCCTGGAAGGAGATTCCAGACAGGTGGCAGCCCATCGCAGCACTTTAAGTAGCCATGCACATGACATGTGTCTGGCCATGTGTGTGTGCCCTGGCTGCCATGCCAGTCCCAATGTGTGCCGTTGTGCAACTGTGGTCCAGTGTGATGTACCATGTGTGGCAGTGGCCTTTATGTGGCCCATGCTGTGCTATGCTGTGTCTGACAGTCCATGTCCATGGTAGCACATGTGATGAGCCAGTCCCAGACAGGCTGCTGGGACATGAACACTGTTGGATGGGCGAGCCGTAGCATTGGCACACAGGGTACCATGTGGCCATGGCCTGTCACCACACAGCACCGGTCACAGCAGATGCATGGCTGCAGCAGTGTTATAGGCACTGTACAGCCATGCCAGGGACTGGCATGTGCAACCATGGCACAACACTGTGTCAAACTGCATATGTATGTATATATGTATGTATGTATGCCACTGTATAAGCCACTGACACTAACCATGTTCTCTCATCTTTTTTTCACAGCTCCATCATGCCTCATGGGTGCAGCTGTGGGCACGACTGCACAGGATGCCCTAGTAGGTGATGATGCTGGCCTGTCACACAGGGCTGTGGGTACTGTGGTGGATGGTGCCACCTGCCCCAGCGCCAATGGTGGCAAGCCCATTAGGCCCCTCAGCCAGTGGTGCCACTGTTGGCAGCAATGTCACCACATGGCTGGAGGGTCTACTGGGATTGTCTGATGATGACCCAGCAGATGCAGTGGACATCGCTGATGCCCTTCTTGTTCTGGTATCTGGCACACAGGGGCATACAGCGATGGCCCTGTGGATGATGACACCACCCAGATAGAGGGAGACATGGCTGACAGTGGGACATGCAACACACAGGTGCCTGTGCAGGTGGCCCCTGATGGCATTGATGGCTCTGCTGCACATGGCATGGATGCAGAGGATGCACAGCTGCCCACGGCGGTGGGTGCTGTGTCCTCTGCATCTAGTCCAGGTGCAGGGGTGGGGCCATCAAGAGCATCATGTCCAGGTACTGTGAGACACACACAGGCACCGTTGGAAAGTGACAACACTGGCCATGGACATGCTGGTGCCAAACATGCCCAAGCCGTAGCCTGCCATGGTGCAACCACTGCCTGTGGATGCCCCTCAGCAGGATGTTTCACTGCCCACCCATCGGTGACATCACCATGAGCCATCACCTGCTGACAACATTGAGTGCTATGTCCGCCTCTTGCCTAATACTGTGGAAGGGCAGGCAGCCCTACTTGCAAAGTTCAGGGGCCTCCAGACGCAGATGGTCCTGGAGCATGAGTCTGTGGTTGCATGGCATGCCAAGATGTTGACAGAGGCATGCCTACAGCAAGTGGGCATGACCACAGCATTGGATTGGATTTCAGCCACTGTGAAGGCAGCGGCTGCATCCATTACACACCTTGCCCATCGGGCCTCGAGCCGGACACCCAGGAGCACCTCCCGCACACCCCGGGCAACAGCGTCAGTTGGACCTATTGCTGCTGATGCCGTCACCTCACGTTGCACTGCCCAGCATCTCCGGCACAGACATGGCTCACAGGGCCACTCCACCAATGATCACCCATTCATGGTCTCATTGCAGTACCCCTACAGGGGTGTGGAATACACCCCCTGTGGCTGGTGGTGCAGCGTCTGCATCCACCAGTCATAGCAGAGGCCGCCCTCATGTCTGTGGCAGCTGTGGTGCCGCCCTGTGACATCCTGGTCCCCGTTCCAACAGCTGCTGCATTTTCCACCTCTGTGTCCCACTCGCCTGGATAATGGTGCCTGGGGTGGTGTGGGTGGCATGCACTTGCCCCACAGCAGTGCCACTGGCATGTCTGTGTGCAACACTGCTGTGCTGTGTGGCATGGGCGTGATGAGTGCAGTCCAGTTTCTGCTGCGCCTGTGTGCTAGCAGCAGTGCACACTGAGCCATGCCATCCCTGGCACTGTCACCGTGGCACGCGTTTGTGTTGTGAGTTGTGTGTATGTGTGTGTGTGTGTGTGTCTCTCTCTGGATTTAGTGGTTTCTGGCATGTCTGTGGTCCACTGCTGCCCTAACACCACTGTGTGGCATGTGTTGTGTGTGTGCACCCATGTTGGGCTGTTTGTGTGCTGTGCTGTGTCTGCCGTGCACTGCACGACTGTGTTTTTACCTGTTGTCACCATTGTGCACCTCCCCGATACGTATCTGTGATACTCACCTACAGTTCCCAAAATGCTCCTCCACCAGCATGCTCCTATAGAGCCTTGACCTTGCAGCCAGCCATCCCATTGGTGGTGCAGTGTTCTGGCCCTGTGGCACTGCTTCTTCCTCCACATCCTCCTCCTCCTCCCTGGAACTGTCACCCTCACTGGCCTCAACAGCTATTCCACAGTCAATGGCCATGTTGTGTAGCATACAAAAGGCCAGGAATATGCCACAGGCCTTCTCAGGGCTGTACTGTAGGGCCCTACCTGACCTACACAAGCACCGAGAGTGCATCTTCAACATGCCGAAGATGTGCTCGATGATGGTGCGCGTAGTGGTGTGTGCCTGGTTATAACACTCCTCCACTTCTGTTCCTGGTTGTCGGAAGGGGGTGAGGAGCCAGAGCCTCAGTGGGTATGCCACATCACCTGGGGGGGTGAAGGGTGGCTGTTAGTACACTGGTCACATGTGCAGCGTGCCCCTACCTACCCCATGCTGTGCAGTTGTGTGAGCTGAGTGTCCACCATTGGCTGTGCCTGTCCCTTCCCTGTAATCCTACCCCCACCATCCACCTGCTGTTGCTGAGCCTGCTGCTGTTGTTGGCCCCACGCCACGAATGCCATTGGGGTCACACATGCCACACCCACCATTGTTCTGCCCAGTGTGCATTGTGGCAGTGGCCACTGTCTGCATGTGTTGCACCTGTCCCTGACACACATGCCCCCAATGGCACTGCACCCCACAATCTGAGCACTGCACGTGTGACACCCTGTACCGGCTGGTGTCTGCCTGTGTCACCTTTCACCCCACCGCTGTCCCACATCTGCTGCACCCTCTGCACTTTGTGTATTGTGCTCTCTGCACACCTGCCCCCCTCCTATCCTATGCCATAGTACCCCATTGTGCGGCTGGTTGCCATGTTCTATGCACCTACTAACTGGCCACTTGGTATGTCCCCTGCCTCCAATCTGTGGCAGAGGGAGGACTTTGCCATATGAAGGCATCATGTGTGCTCCCAGGGTGTGTGGCACAGACATTGCTGATGCACCCTGTGGCATTGCATACCACCTGGCAGTTGACGGAGTGGTATCCCTTACAGTTAATGTATTTACTGCGTCGTTGCCAGGTTGTGTGCGGATTGCCACATAGATGCAGTCAATGGCCCTTATGACACCTGGCATGTGTGCCACCCTGTGAAACTCCTGCATGGCTTCTGTCCACTCTGCCTGTGTGCTGGGGAAATGGATATATTCCAAAGCATGAGGTAGCAGTGTGGTGAGGAATTGTGTGAGGAGACAGGATGTGGAGGCCTGTGATATGCCAGTGGTGTCCCCAGAAGGCCTCTGGAAGGTTCCTGTGGCAAGCAGGCACATTACTGTTGTCACCTTGGTCTCCACTGATATAGCATGACCACGACCAGTAGGTGCCTGCATTTTCTCATGGAACAGCTCACAGAGCTGCCTCAGAATGGCCCGATTCAGGTGGTATCAGCCTACTATCTCTGTATCTGTCAGCTGCTCGAAGGACAGCCTGGCATGATACCACCATAGGCCCAGCTGCCTACAGTGCCTTCCAGCTCCCCATCTCCTCAACCTCATTAGTAGTCTAACCATAACAACTGCTGCTCCATCTGTGGCCTTGATGTGCTCTCTCCCTCTCACTCTCACACTGTGCTGGTACTGCTGTTCTGCCACTGACCTACTGGTGGCTTGCATTTAAGTTTGCTTCTTCATACTTATCTTTTCATGGTGCATTTGGTACTTGCTCTGTAGTCTGCTCTGTAGTTGCGCCTTCCTTTGGCACTGTGAATGCTTTGTGCTGTATATGCATGTGTACGCCCCCTCTATATGTGCCGCATATCATTATTATGCATCTACAGCACATTCTGCTTGGCGCAGCGCATCTAGGATGAGCCAGCACATCCGCCCTGTCTGTGAATCATTTCATGGCAAATTTCTGTGAGGCACTGGTGCATCTCACTTGTGCCTGGTGCATCTCTTTTGTGAATTCTACCCCATGTTGGAGATCTAACATGTCAAAATAACATATCAAATAACACGTTGTCTTTATTTAGCTGTTGTTAACCAGCTGAGTAGAGACAAATACATGCCTGTTATCACATACATTGTATAAATTGTGTTTTAATGTTTGAAAGGTTTTTTTTTTTACTTTTGTAATTTCATTTCTCATCAGATTTAACCAATGCACCTTTACATTTCAAACTGCTAGTAAAAAATGTTACAGAATTCTTGCATTATGGTGCCACACAATCCTAATGACTAAAGAGGGGGTCCGGCAACAGCAGCAGAATGAGGCTTTTGCTTCAATAAATTACTTTGTTAAACTGAGCTTGGTGAGTGTGCCGATTCTTCCAGTTTTACTGCTGTGGCATGTAGCCTTGACTGTGGCATCTTTAGGGGATGTGATGTACTCTCCTTTCCTACCCAGAAATTCCTAGCTACTAAGGAGCCCAACATATTTCAACTAGACAATGTAATTATTTTTCTATCTTTTTAAAATCTCAATAACACATTTCACCTTTTGCTTTTAATTACTATATTTTCTTCCCTTCTGCTTCACTGGCCCTAGTGCTAGTTTTTGGCAGACAGAAATCTTGCTTTCAGAGCAAGGAGCAGCTGATTACAAAACTAGAACTTTTTTTACTAATAGAACACTTCTATCTCAGCAAGAATCGGTGCCTGTTGGGATTAAGAAAACAGATACTTTATTAGAATTGGGGGGTCTCATTTAGGGTAAAAAAAAAGAAAGTCTGTGTGTTTTTCTGTGTTAGGGAAAGGGAGTTTGCTAAGTCAGAAGGGGAGAAGTCAATCAGGGGGTGGCTTAGGAGTAGAAAAGAAGGTGTCTCCAATTACAGTTTCCTAGTGCTAGCTTTTGGCAGACAGAAATCTTGCTTTCAGAGCAAGGAGCAGCCGACTACAAAACTAGAACTTTTTTACTAATAGAACACTTCTATCTCAGCAGGAGTCAGTGCCTGTTGGGATTAAGAAAACAGATACTTTATTAGAAGTTGGGGGTCTCATTTAGGGTAAAAAAAAGAAAGACAGTGTGTTTTTCTGTGTTAGGGAAAGGGAGTTTGCTAAGTCAGAAGGGGTGAAGTCAATCTGGTTGTGGCTTAGGAGTAGAAAAGCAGGTGTCTCCAATTACAGTTCCCTAGTGCTAGCTTTTGGCAGACAGACATCTTGCTTTCAGAGCAAGGAGCAGCCGACTACAAAACTAGAACTTTTTTTTACTAATAGAACACTTCTATTACACATACTGAATGGGGGTAGAGACACTTACAGGCTTACACACACTAAAACAATAACAAAAACAAAAAAGCATCTGTAACTGGAAGGGACACAGACATGTGGGGAGTGGTGCAATGCACTGGCTGTGGAGCAGCAGTCTTCCGGGAGATATTCTGGAGACTGCGTTGCTGCCCTATTTGCAGGCACCTCTCTGGTTTGAAGGAGGAGGTTGTTCGCCTCCATGCTGACCTGGCAAGTATTTGGGAAACCTTCTCCTCCACCCAGGGACCACCCAGGCCACTGCCACTACCTCAGAGGTTGCCAAGAAAGAGGAGTGGTTGGACCATGGTGGGCTCAGGGAGGTTGAGGGTGGTGGAACAGAGGTGCATCCCTCCAGTTGTGCCTCTCCACAGTTCATTCACCACTCTGGTGAAGCTTGGCTCCTCTATGGAAGCACATGCAGTGGAGACCAAGGAGGATGCTGGGAACTTCCACAATGGAGACCCACAGGAGGGTGGCCCAGGACCCCACAGGGGAAGGAAACAACTCCTGGTGGGGGACTCAATTGTTAGGGGGGTAGAACTGGAAGAGGGAGGGGAAAGGGAGGTAAGGTGCCTGCCCGGCACCAAGGCTTGGAGGGACAGGAAATGAATCCTCAGGATTGTGGAAGCAGCAGCAAGGGGGAGGGAGCTAGATGTCACTATTCACCTAGGGATGAATGACCTGACTGAGAATAGGATCAAAGCAGTGCAACAGAAGTTTGTGGAGTTGGGGAAGGGCCTTAGACAAGTAGCATACATGGTACCTTTCTCGGAAGTGCTATCTGTCTATGGCATGGATGAGGCTAGGGCACTCCACACCATGGGATTCAATGACTGGTTGAAAAGCTGGTGCAGAGCACAGGGATTTAGTGTCATTGGGGACTGGGGCTCCACCTGAAGGAATGCAGGCCTATACATGCACGATGGTCTGCATCTATCCTGGAGGGGAACCAGGATCCTAGGTGATAGGTGTAAATGCTTCAATGGCAAGCATTTAAACTAGCCAAGGGGGGAGGCACTGAAGAGGAGAAGGGAAATCCTAGCCCCCCCAAAATCAGGGTAATTAGTGAGGTAAACACCAAGATAGAGCAGTTGATAGGGAGAAGGGCAGGGGTAAATGGAGAAAGACAAAGGCAGTAGGGACAGGAAGGGGCAAAAGAAATAAAGCCAAAAAAATGGAAGGTAATGATACCAATGCCCATAGTCAGGTAAAAGCTCCTGAAATGGTGGCTTTGATGGAAGAGGGATGCCTGGATATTGTGGCAGTCACAGAAACATGGTACACAGAGAACCATGACTGGGATGTCAACATACCAGGGTACACAATCTACAGGAGGGACAGGGAGGGAAGAAGAGGAGGAGGAGGAGTAGCTCTCTATGTAAGGGAAGGGATCAAAGCAACAGAGCTAAAGGGTAAACAGGGCGGACAGGAGGCACTGTGGGTCACCCTGGAGACTGGAAATGGCTCCACAATCCGCACAGAGGTTGTATAACAGACCCCCATCTCAGGAGGAGGAAATGGACAAGAAAATGATAGGAGGCATCCTTGGGATGGCAGAGAAAGGGGAGATATTGCTGATGGGGGATCTGAATATGCCAGATGTTGACTGGAGTACCTTTGCTGCAGCACATCCAAGAGCAGGGCCATTCTCGATGCCCTACAGGGGACATGCCTCAGACAGCTAGTTTTGCAACCCACTCAGGAGAGAGCAATCTTAGACCTGGTACTCTCAAATGGGGACGGAGAGAGGATCTCTGATCTTGAAGTGGGTAGCCATCTGGGAACAAGCAACCACCAAACAGTGTGGTTCATGATAAACTTAGCTGTAGAGTCAAGCCACACAAAAGTGAAGGCAATGGACTTCAGGAGGGCTGATTTTGTCAAAATGGGAGAGTGCCTCAGAAAAACACTAGCAAACAGGCAAGAAGGTGGGTGGAGCAACAATGGGGAAACATCAAAACTGCCATCACAGAGGCAACAAGTCTTTGTGTGAAGCAAATAAACAAATCAAAACAAAAGAAAAAAACACTATGATTCTCAAAAGAAGTGGCAGGGAAGGTAAGGTAGAAAAAGATAGCATTCAGGAAGTATAAGGAAACACAGAAGGAGGAGGACAGAGAACTGTAGCAGTTAAAACAGAAGGAAATGGATAAGGCAGTCAGAATAGCAAAGGCCCAAACTGAGGAAAAGATAGCCAACTCAGTTAAGAAGGGGAATAAAACCTTTTATAGGTACATTAGGGAGCAAAGAAAGACTAAGGCAGGGATACTGAAGCTGAACAAAGAGGAAGGTGATTGGGCAGAGAGTGACAGTGAAAAAGCAGGGATACTGAATGAATATTTCTGCTCAGTATTCACAATGGAAAAGCAGGGGGAAATACCTAATCCAGTCAATAAAAGCACTCTGGATAGGGGGGTTGATATTAGTCCTTTCACAGAAGAAAGGGTTCTGAAACAACACTTAAAACTGAAGGTGGATAAAGCAATGGGGCCTGATGGGATTCACCCCAGAATTCTAAAAGAACTAAGGGAAGAACTAGTGACACCACTGACTACCCTTTTTAATAAATCAAGGGAGGATGGTGTGGTACCTGAGGACTGGAGGAGAGCAGATGTGATTCCCCTTCACAAAAGTGGGAGCAAGACAGAGGCAGGAAACAATAGACCTGTCAGTTTGACCTCACTGGTAGGGAAAATGATGGAATCACTTCTGAAGGAAAGAATTGTTGAGTACCTAGAGGCCAGTGGGACACAGGACCCAAGGCAGCATGGATTCACAGCAGGAAGGTCATGTCAGACAAATCTAACTGATTTCTTTGACTGGGTGACCAAAGCAGTAGACCAGGGAGGGTCTGTGGACATGGCCTACCTAGACTTTAGCAAGGCATTTGACACAGTCCCGCACAAAAAAAGTAATAAACAAATTAGCCAGCCTGGGAGTGGGTCCCATGGTGGTAGCCTGGGTTAAACAGTGGTTGGACAACAGGACACAGTGAGTAACAGTAAATGGAGTCCACAGTGAAGAAAAGAGGATTACTAGTGGGGTACTGCAGGGTTCAGTACTGGGGTCGTCCCTTTTTAATGTCTTTATAAGTGACATTGCAGAGGGACTGGAAGGGAAAATATGTCTCTTTGCAGATGACACAAAGATCTGCAACAGGGTTGATACACAAGGTGGGGTGGAAAGGATGAAAAGGGACTTAGCAAGGTTGGAGGAATGGTCAAATGTATGGCAGCTTAGATTCAATGCAAAGAAGTGCAAAGCAATGCACCTGGGAAACAAAAACCCAGAAGAAGAGTACACAATGGGGGGTGAGATACTGACAACAACAAAAATGGAAAGGGACCTGGGGGTAGTCATATCAGATGACCTAAAGATGGGCCAGCAATGTGAGAAGGCAGTAAGGAGGGCTGGGGGGATACTGGGATGCATAGGGAGAGGCATCAACAGTAGACACCAGGAAGTTGTTGGCCCTCTGTACAGACAGTTGGTAAGACCCCATCTGGAGTACTGTGTACAGTTCTGGAGACCCCATCTCCGCAAAGACATAGACAGGGTGGAGGCTGTCCAGAGGAGGGCAACCAAAATGATGCAGGGTCTGCATCAGAAGACATATGAAGAAAGATTAAAGGAACTAAAGATGTATAGCCTCGAGGAAAGGGGGGGACATGATAGAAACTTTCAATACCTGAAGGAAATCAACAAAGTCCAAGAGGGTAGCATCTTTCAGAAAAAGAGATGTACAAAAACAAGGGGGCACAATTTGAAGATAGAGGTGGGACAGCTCAGAGGTAATGTGAGGAAGTATTTCTTCACAGAGAGGGTTGAGGATACATGGAACAGCCTTCCTGAGGAGGTCGTAGAGTCAAAAACATTGGGGGAATTCAAGAATGCATGGGACAGACATAAGGCAATTCTAGTGTGGGTAGGAGGAAGTAGGCTGTTGGTTAACTAGGATCTGCAGCTTATCCATTAGGTAGGGAAATGGGCAGACTAGGTAGGCCAAGCGGTCCTTATCTGTCATCAAATTCTATGTTTTTATGTTTCGATCTCAGCAGGAGTCAGTACCTGTTGGGATTAAGAAAATAGATACTTTATTAGAAGTGGGGGGTCTCATAGAAGGTAAAAAAAAAGAAAGTCAGTGTGTTTTTCTGTGTTAGGAGAAGGGAGTTTGCTAAGTCAATAGGGGAGAAGTCAATTGGGGGTGTGGCTTAGGAGTAGAAAAGCAGGTGTCTCCAATTACAGTTCCTTAGTGCTAGCTTTTGGCAGACAGAAATCTTGCTTTCAGAGTAAGGAGCTGCTGACTACAAAACTAGAACTTTTTTCCTAATAGAACACTTCTATCTCAGCAGGAGTCAGTGCCTTTTGGGATTAAGAAAACATATACTTTATTAGAAGTCGGGGGTCTCATTTAGGGTAAAAAAAATAAAATCAGTGTGTTTTCTGTGTTAGGGAAAGGGAGTTTGCTAAGTCAGGAGGGGAGAAGTCAATTGGGGATGTGGCTTAACAGTAGAAAAGCAGGTGTCTCCAATTACAGTTCCCTAGTGCTAGCTTTTGGCAGACAGAAATCTTGCTTTCAGAGCAAGGAGCAGCTGACTACAAAACTAGAACTTTTTTTACTAATTGCCCTCCTTCCCTCTCCTCCACCCTCCCACGCTTAACCAGTTCTACTTTTATAGGCACTGGATTTTGACTGACAACAAGAAGTTCCTGTCTGGCAGTAGGAAGGGAAGGATCACTGAGACACACAGGTTTTGTCATCCTTGAAGGAAAAGAATAGCTCTCCCTCTCCCCCTAGCTGCTGGAGGTCTGACTCTGAGCAAGGAAGATCGAGACTACATAAGAACACAGGAAGTTCCTGTCCCAGAACAGGGACAGTGAGAGAATTAAGGGCACATAGGCAGTGGAGAAAAAAAAAGCGGGGAGGAGACAGTAAGTATACAAAGCAACAGGAGAGGGGCCACAAACTAAGACATGATGGGAGTGGTGCAGTGCAATGGCTGGTGCGCAGCAGTCTTCCGGGAGACATTCTGGAGGCTGCAATGCTGCCCTATTTGTAGGCACCTCTCTGGTCTGAGGGAGGAGGTGGCTCATCTCCAGGCTGACTTGACTAGGATTCATGAAACCTCCTCCACCACCCAGGGACCACCAGGGCCACCGCCGCTACATCAAAGGTTGCCAAGAAAGAGGAGAAGTTGGACCAAGGTGAGCTCAGTGAGGGAGAGGGTGGTGGAACAGAGGCTCATTCCTCCAGTTGTACTCCTCCACAATTCATACGCTGCTCTGGCAGTGAGTAGTTCCTCTATGGAGGCACCTGCAGTGGAGACCAAGGAGGATGCTGGGAACCTCCACAAAGGAGACCCACAGGAGGGTGGCATAGGACCCCACAGAGGAAGGAAACAACTCCTGGTGGGGACTCAATTGCTAGGGGGATAGAACTGGGGGTGGAAGGGGAGAGAGGTGTAAGGTGCCTGCCTGGCACCATGGCTTCAAGGGACAGGAAGCAAATCCTCAGGATCACAGGAGCAACTGCACAAGGAAGGGAGCTGGATGTCATTGTCCACCTAGAGACAAATGACCCGGCTGGGAATGGGATCAGAGCAGTGCAAGAGGAGTCTGAAGAGTTGGGGAGGGGCCTTAGACAAGTTGCATGTACGGTAACCTTCTAAGAGGTGCTGTCTGTCTATGGCAAGTGTGATGCTAGAGTATTCCACACCATGGGAGTCAGTGAATGGTTGAAAAACTTGTGCAGAGCTCAGGGTTTTGGCTTCATTGGGGACTGGGGGTCCACGTGGAGGGAATACAAGCCTAAACTGGCATGACGGTCTGCATCTGTCCTGGAGGGGAACCAGGATCCTAGGTGATAGGTTTAAATGCTTCATTGGCAAGCATTTAAACTAGCCAAGGGGGAAGGCACTGAAAATGAGTAGGGAAAACCCAGTCTCCCCCCACAAAACAAAGTAGTTAGAGAGGTAAACACCAAGGTAGAGAAGTCGATAGGGAGGAGGACTGGGGTAAATGCAGAAAAAGGCAGAAAGGAGTGGGATGGGGCTAAAAGGGGAAAGGTCATCAAAAAATGGAGGATGATGAGTACCAATGCCCGCAGTCTGTGCAACAAGCTCCCTGAACTAGTGGCTTTGATGGAGGAGGGACACCTGGATATCATGGCAGTTACAGAAATATGGTACACTGAGAACCATGGCTGGGATGTCAACATACCAGGGTACACAAGCTACAGAAGGGACAGGGAGGGTAAATGAGGAGGAGGAGTAGCTCTCTAAGTAAGGGAAGGGATCAAAGCAACAGAGAGGATAAACAGGGAGTAGACGAGGCACTGTGTGTCACCCAGGAGACAGGATATGGCACTACAATCCGCACGGAGGTTGTATACAGACCCCCATCTCAGGGGGATGCAGTGGACAGGAAAATGATAGAAGGCATCCTTAGAATAGCAGAAAAAGGGGATATATTGTTGATGGGGATCTGAATATGCAAGATGTTAACTGGAGCACCTTTGCTGCAAGCCACACCAAGAGCAGAGTTATTCTTGATGCCCTACAGGGGGCATGCTTCAGACAGCTAGTGGTGGAACCCACTCAGGAGGGAGCAATCTTAGACCTGGTACTGTCAAATGGAGACGGAGAAAGGATCTCAGATTTAGATGTGGGTAGCCATCTGGGAACAAGTAACCACCAACAGTGTGACTCACGATAAACACAGCCATAGAGTCAAGCCATACAAAAGCAAGAGTATTGGACTTTAGGATGGCTGACTTTGGGAAAATGGGAGAGTGCCTCAGAAAAGCACTAGCAAATGGGCAAGGAGGAGGGGTGGAGAAACAATGGGAAAAAATCAAAACAGCCATCACAGAGGCAACAAGCCTTTGTATCGAGCAAATCAACAAAGCAAAATGAAGGAAAAAAACACTGTGGTTCTCAAAAGAGGTGGCTGGGAAGGTTAAGGAGAAAAAAGTAGCATTCAAAAAGTATAAGGAAACACAGAAGGAGCAGGACAGAGAACTGTACCAGTTAAAGCAGAAGGAAGCATGGAAGGCAGTCAGAATAGCAAAGGCCCAAAAACTGAGGAAAAGATAGCCAACTCAGTTAAGAAGGGGGTTAAAACCTTTTATAGGTACATTAGGGAGCAAAGAAAGACCAAGGGAGAGATAATGAAGCTTCATAAAGGAAATGGAGGGTGGGTAGAGGGGAACAGTGGAAAAGCAAGGATTCTGAATGAATACTTCTGCTCAGTATTCACAAAAGAAGAGGAGAGGGAGGTACCTAAATCAAAGAATAGAAGCACTCTGGATAGGGAGGTTGATACCAGTCCATTCACAGGAGAAAGGGTTTGGAAAGAACTCTTAAAACTGAAGGTGGACAAAGCAATGGGGCCTGACGGGATTCACCCTAGAATTCTAAAAGAACTAAGGGTAGAACTAGTGACACCACTGACTACCCTTTTTAATAAACCATGGGAGGATGATGTGGCACCTGAGGACTGGAGGATGGTGGATGTGATTCCCCTTCACAAAAGTGGGAGCGAGACAGAGGCAGGAAACTACAGACCTGTCAGTTTGACCTCAGTGGTAGGGAAAATGATGGAATCACTTCTGAAAGAAAGAATTGTTGAGTTCCTAGATGGCCAGTGGGGCACAGGACCCAAGGCAGCATGGATTCACAGCAGGAAGGTCGTGTCAGATGAATCTAATAGATTTCTTTGACTGGGTGACCAAAGTAGTAGACCAGGGAGGGGCTGTGGACATGGCCTACCTAGACTTTAGCAAGGCATTTGACACAGTCCCACACAAAAGATTAATTTACAAGTTAGCCAGCCTTGGAGTGGGTCCCAAAGTGGTAGCCTGGGTGAAAATTGGCTGGACAACAAGACGCAGAGGGTAATAGTAAACGGAGTTCACTCTGAAGAAAGGGGAGCATTAGCAGAGTACCCGCAGGGTTCAGTACTGGGACCGGGTCCTCTTTAATGTCTTTATAAGTGACATTGCAGGGTACTAGAAGGAAAAGTATGCCTTTGCAGATGACACAAAGATCTGCAATAGATATACAGAAGGTGGAGGAAAGGATGCAAAGGGACTTGGCAAGGTTGGAGGAATGGTCAAATGTATGGCAGCTTAGATTCAGCACAAAGAAGTGCAAAGTAATGCACCTGGGAAACAAAAACCCAGGGGAAGAGTACACAATGGGTGGTGAGATACTAACAACAACAAAAATGGAGAGGGACTTGGGGGTAGTCATATCAGATGACCTTAAGGTGGGCAAGCAATGTGAGAAGGCAGTAAGGAGGGCTGGTGGGATACTGGGATGTATAGGGAGAGGCATCACCAGTAGAAAACAGGAAGTTGTTATCCCTCTGTACAGACAGTTGGTGAGACCCCATCTGGAGTACTGCCTGCAGTTCTGGAGACCCCATCTCCACAAGGATATAGACAGAATGGAGGCTGTTGAGAGAAGGGCAACTAAAATGGTGCAGGGTCTGCACCAGAAGACATATGAATAGAGATTAAAGGAGCTTAATATGTATGCCCTCAAAGACAGGAGGGGGGGGGGCATGATAGAAACTTTCAAGAACCTCAAGGGAATCAACAAAGTCCAAGAGGGTAGCATCTTTCAGAAAAAGAGATGTACAAAAACAAGGGGGCACAATTTGAAGATGGGGGAGATGGTTCAGAGGTAATGTGAGGAAGTATTCATGGAGAGGGTTGTGGATATATGGAACAGCCTTCCTGAGGAGGTAGTGGAGTCAAAAACCATAGGGGCATTCAAGAATGCATGGGACAGACGTAAGGCAATTTTAGTGGGGGGTAGGAGGAAGTTGGCTGTTGCTTAACTAGGATCTGCAACTTATCCATTAGGTAGGGAAATGGGCAGACTAGGTGGGCCAAGTGGTCCTTATCTGCTGTCAAATTCTATGTTTCTGTGTTTCTATGTTACTGGCACCCATGTGGACATGCCCCAAAACCAGTCATCCACCATTCCAGGAATGTACCCCAGTAACTCCTATGACTTAACCCCTCATAGTGGGGTCAGAGGAGCTTGCCCTTGCCCCTCCAATGCAGTAGCCAGTCAGGCTTCCTAGTTGATATTGCCAAGCCTGTGAGGGGTCATTCATCAGTCTTGCTTGATGAGGGGATTTTCCACTAATTTCCCTCCCTGGGACATCTGACATTCAATGATGCTGGGTAATCTGGCAGTGGCACAGGCCCTTTTGGGCCTCCTGTCTGCCACAGCACCACAGCTCCCGTTATGTGTCAGGCACATTGCAGGAGACATGACTCGCCCTGTGAGAGGAGAGCAATTCCTTCCTATTCCCAGCCCACCCCCCAAAAGCTTGAGTTTGATCCCAAATGTCGGTCACTGTTGTGCTGAGCAGTAGCCCTCCTCCCCCACTCACTGTGCTGGTGCATGTTTCATACACATAGTAACACTGTAATTTGTAATCAGAAGAGACTTTCATTAGGTTGCCTCCCCCTCAACACACACATACACTTCATAAGCAGGGTTTATTAAGCATGCAGTTCAAACATGTATTCGTTTATAGAGACAGGCCACCCACTCTACTAGCCAGGATATGCAGTAATTAGAAATTTGTCAGGCTTACTTTGAAGGCCTGTGCTGTCTTCAGATCCACTGTCTTGTGCTGGCAGGTTGTTTCAGATATGTTTGTAATTTTGTTGTCCAGCTTTGTAATTTGGCAGTACTACACAAGCAATAATTTTCTATTTTGTCTTGCCAAGTAAAATCTGGTTACGAAGAACATATCTTCTAAATCACAACAAAAGCTCACATACAATATTATCAAAAATCTCTCTGAGGCACTGACCAGTGGGGACTGCTCTGACAAGCTGCAAGCTGATTACCGGTATTTGTGCATGAGACAATAGGAGTAGAGGCAGTAGGGAGGGAGCTTGAGAATCTGCATGGGTGCCTCCACCCTTGTGTTCTGCTCTGGAGCAGCTTCTGGTAGCAGCAAGGTAGCAAGGTAGTGGTTGACTTGGTGGCAGGGGTGATAACATGCCACTGTGCAAGCCCCAGGATGCCACAGTGCACATGCTTGAAAGGAAAGAGGACAGGCTGTCGGAAATGGGAACAAATTCTCACAGCTCCTCCTGTGGCAGGGCTAGGAACACAGCTGCTCACGGAAGCAACAATGGCAGGGGAACCAGTGACTGGCATCGGGCCTAGTTACATGGACAATGGATGTCATCCACCGGTGCACATGCTTTGTCCCCATATTTTGTTACCTGCCCACCTCCCTTATTCATTCTGCAATGCTCCCTACTGGCATCTGCTCTTACTGCCCCAGCTTTAGGGTGCAAAGCTGGATCTCCAGCATGTTGGAGTAGTCCCCTACTGCTCACAGCCATGGCACTGACCATGAAATTTGTTTAATAATCTGGGAGGTTTTGTTTGAATTTACAAAGTAACGTCCGAATCCCTTTCAGATGGTTTGGTGGCCAGCTTGCATCTCTGCCTGGATTAGTGGTGGGCATGGGAGACTCCCCCCCCCATCCCTCCTTGTATGCGCACATATAACAGGAACACAACTGTTAGGATAGCCTTCTTATTATCCCATCTCATGAACCTGGTAATGAAACTGTTTAAGTCCCCGCCACAACATGATTTGCCATTGCGTGCCACAGGAGTGAAAACACAGTTTGGCCAATGTTTGAAAAATGACAGCCATCATGTTCATGAGGTGGTGGCAGTATAGCACAGTGGTTTAAGACTCTGAGCTGCAAATCTGGAGACCTGGGTTTGAATCCCACAGCCCCCACTTGCACATTGTGTGACCCTGAGCAAGTCACTTAACTTCCTTGTGTTCCCAGGTCGCACCTGTAAACAAACTTTCAGCTTAGTGTGCTGCTTCTGGTTAAACAATTGGAAAAAGGATTATGTTGAAAACTTGGTGTCAAAATATCTAAAATTGGCGAGGTTACGAGCAAGCGTAGCAAAATCTCAGTGTATAGGCATAAATAACTTTGCCATTTTCACATATTTGTTCTCCAAATTTTCAACATAGTCTTCTTATGACCCCACATCATGAACAAGGCTGGTAAAAATTTTCAAATCCCATCAGAAAGGTAATCTGGCCAAGCAACTGCAAAATCACTTTTCGGGCTTGATTTGTAAAATTCCACCAACACTGGTCAAGAGATGGGGTCCCAAAAAGACCATGTTGGAAATATGGGGTGGGATATTCAGACTGCACCAGGCTGTGGTGCAAGCCTGGGTGCAGCGCTACTGGGATGTGCCAGGGTGCTGACAGGGTGATATTCAATGGTGCTGCGCCATGGCTCAGCACCATTCAATATCGCTCCATGGCCACTCGCATAGCACATGGTGCAGTGGCACTGCACCAGCACAAGTGGCCAGAGAGGACCAGGGGGATGTGCTCGCACAAGTGCTATTGCGCTATGCACATGAACCGCGATATTCAGCGGTGGACATGCAAATGGGGCCATAATGCATGTAAGGTGCAAATGAGGCCATTTGCATGTCATTATGGCCCCATTTGCATGCAAGTGCACTGATCCCCGGCGACTTGTGCCAGGCGCCCTGCCAGGCAGCAGCCATCGGGGACTGACGCCTCCCCTCACCGGCAACGGCAGCCATCGCCCCACCGCAGGCTGTACATAACTTCTGGTGGTCTAGTGACCTATCTCCTCACTCATCGGGCTGTATTAATGGTACCAGGGTCCAGTGACCTATCTTCGTTAGATCGCGGCAGTGGTTATTGTTCATCTTGGTGGTCCAGCAGGCCCATACTTCTCACCCTCCTGACCATTCTCGCCTGCTTCAGTCACGGCGGCAGCAGCAGCAATTATTTCCGCCGTTACCCAGCCGCCCACCTCATTCACAGCCGCACAGCACGGCCAGTTGCTTATTGGTCCTGAGTGTTGGCCAATGGGCATGCAGATCGGGTGATCGCTACACAATCCTGTTGCGTGAATGGATCCATCTGGCCATATCGGGACCGTGTAGTACAGTATGGTCACACACCCATTGGCCCATGCTGTGGACCAATAAGCGTACAGCTGTACTGTACTGTACGCCGTCGTCGGCGGGTGGCCGGGCGGCTTATGGTGGGGTGCTGCCACCCACTGCTGACTGGGGAAGCGGGTGGCGGGAATGAGTGGGCGGGTTGAGGGGGTACAGGTACCGCTGGACCACCAGGGATAGTTAATGTACTGCATGCCCGCGATCGGGAAGGGAGATAGGTCCACTGGACCACCAGGGAGTTTATTTATTATTACAGCCCATGGTCGGGCAAGGAGATAGGTACACTGGACCACCAGGGAGTTTATTTATTATTACAGCCTGCGATCGGGCAAGGAGATAAACTCCCTGGTGGTCCAGTGGACCTATTTATTATTACAGCCCGTGATCAGGCAAGGAGATAGGTCCACTGGACCACCAGGGGGTTTATTAAGTATTACAGCCCGTGATCTGGCATGGGGGGGTGCTATGCCACCAGACGGTGCCGTCAGAGCTCGGGTGGCCACCCACAGCTGGCAGCTGCCGTGTTGCACCCTGTATCATGGCAGCTCACCTGTGGGTGGCCAGCTGTTGCTCCTTTATTTTGTGGCTTAACTGTGTGTGACACATGTAAGGGTTGTGCCTGCATATTCTCAGCACATCCGGGGCTGAATATCGGGATGTGCAGATTATGCATGGGCACGACCCCCTTACCTGCCCCATATATATTACCAATGCACCCCGGCGCATCGGGATTTGTGCTGCGCATATTCCCTCCATTGAATATCACGACGGGGTGCATCAGTGGGTTCCACATGGTGCAACTCTGTTGCGCCATGCGCAACCCATTTGAATATCCCACCCATGGGGTCAAAATCTGCAGAAATGACAGTTATGCACCAAAGTTCAAAACCCCATTGAAATACACTTAACTGCATTTACCTTAGATTCTCATATTGATGTTGACGTTTCCAGCAGCAAGGTGAGGGGTGTGCTCAGTCAGAGGTTGGGCTGGGGGGGTTCAGAATAGCAAGGGGCCTTTTTTTTTGCTTTTTAACAGGTTAAAAACAAGACAAGGAAAGGTTTTCTTTTTTACAGGGTATTAAAAGATGGGGATGGCGATCAGACAGAGGGGGTAGTCACCAGTTCAATTTCAGAAAGATAGAGAAAGCATTTCTATCAAAACAAGGGGGGGCACTGGTTAAAATGAATATGAGGTGTGAATCCATGTGGATTTGCAAGTGTGAAACAATGACACCTCCAAGGGGACTTAATGAACTGTTTGATTTGTACTCATCTTTTTATTGAAAATAGCCCTAGTGTCTCTCTCTTCTTTTATGTTCTCTCTCCAGCTCTTATGTATTCTGTTGAGCCTTCACCATAAATAATCTCTGGAAAAATATATTTTAGTGTGGAACAAGTCTGAATCCCACCAAGTGCTACTACTCTGCAAACCTCATGACAGTGGAAGGAAGACAGAATCCTTTACAAGAAGCCAGCTTTTGAATCCCTTAAATACCTGTAAATTAAGCTTCTACTTCCTGGAATATGAAGTACGGAAATAGATCAAATATAAAAGGACTTTTTAGCTTCAGTGAATGCATTTAGCAAAAGGTGGTTGCAATTTTTAATTATGGGTCAGTAGTATCTCACTGTAAGAGTTACTTCTCCCTGTAGGTTACAGTTGTATGGTTAAATGTTCACGCTTGTATTTATTCGCAGAGTTCACTTCATATTGCTTGAGTGATTTATTTATGTATATGGTGTTCACCCGTGGGGACTGGGGAGCACCCTGTATGCATTGACAAAGAGCAAGCTCCCTCCCGGAACGTTTGCACCATACCATCATCACTGATGGTTGCCTAAATTAATAAAGTGTTTTTTTTGCACATTAAACTGGTTGGTTATTTTTGCTTGGTGGTGTGACAGTGCAGCCCAGACTGTTTGGGGTACTGTAAGTTTGTGGTCTATGACGTGGCTGTTCCAGGAACAGATAACTATTGTTTGCATAGAGATTTTCAGATTCACTTAGCTTAGAATCTACCACCTGTCCTTTTAATTATGTCCTTGGCACAAGAGGATTCAGACAGCAGCAGTGGTAATATTAACAGCAGGTATATAGATAACCTGTTTTTTAGGGAAGGGAAACAATCCCCTGTAACCATTAACCTGATGCCACGTTCCATTACCAAGACCCTGGAGATCGCCACTAACATTAGAGATGCATTTGTTTATTTAATGAGACTAATTCTTAAAGTGAGATACTTATATTGGCAGATAAGTTTCATTAAAAGCTTATTTAACATTTGGATAGGTTCCAAAGGATCTACGGGTAACAAAGTTACAAGCTTTTGGGCATAAGCGACAGTCTTTTAATAATTTTTGTGTCGATAGTAGAAATGCCAAAAGAAAAGTGGAATTATAGCAGGTGGTTTCTATAATCCCCTCCCTTTTTCTTCTTGGCATTTTCACACTTTTCATTCAGCACCACAATTTTATTATTTATTTTCTGTTTCCACTGTCAGCAACTTTTGTGTTAATGAGCAGTTGTTTATTAACTTGTTGTTTAACTAGTTTTTTAACTAGATTTTATGTTGGCTCGCGCTTGCGCGCCAGCTAACATATTGCAGTAGTAGCCGAGTTGGAGGTGCAGTCACTGTGGGCAAATGCAGGGCATGCATCAGTAGGTGCGTCCCTCATTCCCCAATAACCCACCATGCAGGCGATACATAAAGTGGCCACCACATCTAAGAAAAGTGCCACTGCAATGAGAGGCAAATTCATGCAACAGCACAAGAACACACCTCCCGATGTGCCCTTCCTGGCGAAGCATTCCAAGAAGCATGGCAACAGCCACCTGCAACAATGCCAATTTCAGGGGTGCCCAATACCTCTTTCGGCATGCCCCAATCCAGTTCATGTGCTGATGGGGGAGCCCACTCCCTGTTGGCATAATGTCTCCCCTCCCATTTCAACTGTGTGCCGAGGGGGTGCCCAATCCCCCTCGGCATCACGTGCCCCCCCAAAGTCTTTCTTTGCCGACTGGGGGCCCAATCCCCATCGACTTCAGTCCCCCCCATTCCCAGTTCAATCTGCTGATAGGGGAGCCCACTGCCCGTCGGCATAATGTCCCCCCCATTTGTTGTGTGCCGAGGGGGGTGCACAATCCCCCTTGGCTCTCCTGCCCCCACTGGTATTTGCCAACAGGGGTGTCCAATCCCCCATCAGCTACAGCCCCCCAAAAAAACTCTCAGGTTGCACACTGGGAGCCCACCTCAGCATGCCAAATGTCCCTAAAATAAAAAAACAGTCCTGTGATGTTTTTTTTTTAACCCCTGTAAAACAGAAAACTACCCCTCATCAAGTCCGTTGGCCCCTCCCCCAACCCGCGCTCACCCTCTGCGCACCCTGTCTCACCAAACCTCCCTCACCCCATACTTACCTCCGGAGCATGGCATGATGATCTTTGGTGGACTGGGAACACGTCTGCGCTCTTCAAAGCCGACCGTGAACTGAGGAAATGCCGGTAAGCTGTAGAATGGCATAAATAAGGGTTTTTTCAGCTTTGGTGCATATCTCGGGCATTTTGGAGAATTTTGGCACCAAACTTTCAACATGGGTTTATTGGGACCCCTCTTCATGAATTCAGTCACGGTCATTGCATTATTCAGTCCTGAAAGGTGATGTCCCGGTCACTGTGCGGAATCACCTTTTGGGACTGATTAATGAAACGACAGTGCCACTGTTCATGAGGTGGGCTCTCAAAAAGCCTGTGTTGCAAATTTGGTGGAAAAAATCCAAAAAGTTACTGTTTTACGAGTGTGCATTGTGCAGTTTCCACGCACATTCATAACTTCATGAATTTTTAATATTTTCACTCCAGATTTCCAACATTGGGATTTTTCCACACCTCCTTAAGAACAGTACAGCTGTTATTTTATGTATCCTGGCTGAAATGTGTTTTCGCATTTCCAGCGCAGAATAGCGCAGTCGCTGTGGGAAATCAGATTTAGGGACAGACTGAGAAAATGACAGTGACACTGTTCATGAGCAGAGGTCCTAGAATGCCTATGTTGAAAGTTTGGTGATGAAAATCCATAAAATGACTGTGTTACAAGTGTGCATTGCGCAGTTTCCACTCACCCTTGTAACTTCGCAAATTTGCAATATTTTCATGCCAGATTTTCAACACTGGCATTTTTTCACACCTTCTTATGAACAGTGCAGGTGCCATATTTCACATCCTGCCCAAAATGTGTTTTCGGACCTGTGATGCGCAATGGCATGGTCGCTGAGGGAAATCAACTTTTGGGACAGATTAACAAAATCACAGTGCCACTGTTCATGAAGGGAGGTCCCAAAATGCCTATGTTGAAAATGTGTCTCTGCAGGGTGGGGGTGAGGTTGGCGTCAAGTTCAATACTTCACTGCCATTCCTATTATGCATCTCTAACTCCTGCACTACCAATGCCAATGCCAGCGAGACAACATTCGGCATTGACAAATGCTTGTTTTTTCTATCACTGAGCCACCGCACATTACAGAATATGCTTTTGGCAGTGCATACAGTTTCTTTTGGATGGGGAAGTTATGCTTTTAAACAGACGTTCACCATTTTGTTAAAGCCAGCCTATTTTTGCTATCATTTGCGATAACACATGCATATGATTGGGCAATCTTAATAATCCAATTTACCATACCTAACTTTTGCCCCCTTCAACTCTTGAGAGCTATCACTACATCATTGTATCTTTACTGCTTTGGGGGCATTATTATTTAAGTATCCAATGACATTCATAAATTTCTGTATTACACATTGCTGTTCCTTAGGGTTTGATGCATAACACTGGATGTTACCATTACTATGCTTTCTATGTGCAACTGCATGATATTTAACTGTTTTCATATCTTCCCCATTGTACATGGGACATTGACTCTCCTAGCAATGGGAGTTCCAGGACATATAGTAAACAGGAAAAAGACAGCAACATTTTCATTCATGTAAAATGTGTCATATGAATGTAAAGCGAAGAAAGTGGAAGAGAGCCACAAAAAAGGATTTAAAATATAAAAACAAACAAACAAAAAAACACATTTTGGAGTCATTTGGCCAACAGTTAACTGCAGAGCAGACTGAAGGAAGTCCCCATGAGCAACATAGATGTGACGGTCACCCTACAGCATATAATTTTAGTGGGTATTAAAACTGAAATTTTTCAGAAAAAATGGACAAGAAGATGGCAACAGATGAAAAAATGATTTTCCCATCACAAAAAAAGGATTGGCCCCATTCAAAAATATTCTTTTTTTTTTCATACAACTATTTTAAGTGCTTACTGAACATGCTCAGAACATATTTTTCAAAATAAAATAACGCTGTAATACAATATTAAAAAAATACTAATTACAATGCCCACAACAGCATGGATTCAGAAAATTACATAGCACAACCACTGCACTGGTCAAGTTCCCTGGCTACATTCATGGTGCTTTAGACCAGGGGCTTTTGGTGGAGGCAACCCACATTGACCTCACCAAGGCCTTCGACATGGTCAAGTCATGAACTTTTACTAGGCCAGTTAACCTGCACCAGGCTCTCCACTGACTCTGTGGAGTGGTTCCAGGCCTATCTCACTGACAGAGTCCAACAGGTCAAAATTCACAGTGTCCTCTCTGATCATAGGAATGTCCACACAGGGGTCCCCCAAGGATCAATCCCGGGCCCCGAACTCTTTAGCCTATTCTTAAACCGCCTCCCACTCACCTGTCAAAACAGAATTCTTTTGTACACTGATGATGCTGTACTCTTCTCAAATAACACTAACCCCATAATCCTTGAAAAACAAATGCAGCAAAACTTTACTGACATAGAATCCTGGTCCCTTAATTCTAAGTTACTAATAAATTACAAGAAAACCATAATAATGCTGTATGCCTCCTCCCACAATAGGCACAGGTCTCACCAGCTTAAAATCCAAAATAGCCATAACAGTCCTAGAAATGGTCCAAAGTTTCAAATACCTGGAGATCACACCTGACAGCTCCCTCACCATCTCACTCCACATTGGTTAAGTAGCTAAGACTACCAATTCCAAAACTGACCAACTCTATAGACACAAACACTGTCCAGCTAACGACGTGCCAAGGCTTGCAGTACCCAGCTCAGTCTTATCAGTAATAGATTATGGACTAGTAGTATATGGTGCAGCAATGGACTCCACATTAAAAAGGGTCAAAATAGCCCTAAATAAAGTCTGTAGGCTTGTCTCAGGGGCACATCATCTCATTCACATCATCTCACTCACATCTGCGACCTGTATACTCAAGCTGGTTGGCTCAGTCTGCATAGTAGGCTTCAATATAAGGTTTGCCTGCTCGCCAAAAAGTCTACCTTGGGACTAACACCCCCAGGTGTTCAGAGTCTTCTGTGCCTAAACACTAAAACTAGACAAACAAGAGGGTCTAATTGCAATCCATTTAAAGTCCCCTTCCGCCGCACCTCACAAGGTCAGTAATCCTCCGTATACCGAGCACCCAATTGTCTCAACTCTCTCCAAGGTGATGAAATGGCTGAAACAAAGATTGGTCCCTTCAAAACAAAACTACACTCTCACCTTATAGCACTGAGTAGTTGCAACTGCAATTCCTAAATAGTCACAGTGTGCGATGGGAAATTTGTACAACCCATGCACTTGCACCCTACCCCCACACAACTGGACCTCCTCTTCCTCCCTCCCTGTATCCCACATCCTATCAACCCTGTCCCTCTTCCATCACCTCACCTCTATCCCACTTGCCTAGGACAAAGCCCGTGCGGCGGATATTCTTCACAATGTTATCCTATCATTTTCTGTATGTTCCCCCTCCTCTCGATTGTATCTACAAAGCACTATTCACCATCATAAGCAGCTGTGTCTGTTCTTTTATGTCTTTGCTTGTCCCTCTGTTTTAATACTGCTTACTACAATTACTAAAGATTTGTATGTTATGCTTGTAAACAATTGTATATCATCTAAATTTGTTGTATCCTAATGACATGAAACCTCTGTAAATTAGCTTCTAGCTCAAAGGTATTGTAATCTGAGAAATAGTAAACAAATAAACAAATTAAATAAATAAAATAAAAAAATAAATATTTTTTCACCACACAAGAAAAGGCACATCTGTGGGACAGCTCCCTTCTACCCTAAAACTTTCAGACCAAAATTCCAAATTGTCTGGTCTGGGTGGTAACCAAACTCAAAGAAAACCCAGCAAAACCAATGGGAATGATTACAAAAAATGAACTTTTTGCATTATCTGGATCTCAGAATCCACACATCCGACCAGAACAAAACTTGACACATCCAGAGATCTTCCCAATGAAACTATGCATGCAATATTTTGAGCAAATTCGTTGAATGGTTGTGAAGTTATTCAAGTTAAAAAATTGGGGTTTAACATTAAAGTGCCTACTCAACCCTAATTATAGTGGTGCGGTATATATATATATATATATATATATATATATATATAAAATGGTAGGAAAAATGATGTCTGCTGATTGGCTGAAACACATCACATGACTGTGTATATAGCAGAGTGTCACCACACACCTGCACTTTCACCCCCTCCCAAATAATTCTGCCATTTTATAATATAGATAATCCATTCTAGGGTGTGCAGTTGCACCTCTGATATATACATGCCTTGGGTGGTTGACACACTCAGCCTGTGGACTTGTGTGTAACAACACACACCAAGGCATGTGTATATCAGAGCACGACTGCACACCTTAGGGTGGGTTATCTATTATATATATATATATATATATATACACACACAGTGAAACCCACCAGGATGAAGTGCAGTATCATAGATTTATTGCATGACAAAAGGGATTAACTCCCATTGAAATTGCATTGTTTGCTGCAGTAACTCTACTGCAGAATTATGCAGTGCTGCTCATATATATATATATGTGATAGGCATGGGCCTAAATGCTGTGTGATAAACTATCTGAGCTACTATGTGTACAAATGTGAAATCTCACATTTATATACATAGTAGACATGTCATCACAGAGCTAGACACATAGTAGACACGTCATCACCCCTCCTCCCCCCCGCCAGCCGGCATTTGTTCTACAAACTTTTAGTTTCATTCTCCCAAACTCCAATTGCCTTCTTGCATGCTCCTCACAGATTATCTTAGCATGAAATACTGATCTAATATTGCCTTCAAACAGTATATCAAACACAACTTATGTTGTTACCATCACAGTTCCTTCACTACTAGGATTACTCCTCAAGAGAAAACAGAAATGGGACATGTATTTTAAGCATCACATTTTTTTCCTTTCTTTACACTAATCACTGCACTGGAGTGCCAAGCTGTTCCTGCTCCACTTGCTCACACCACTCTCACTCTGCATGTAGCCTACCTTACTGATCAAGCCTTCAGTGTATGCAAAAATGAGAAACTGTTTTTTTTTGTTTATGTTTTTACCTCAAACTGCTGTATTCCCTAACTTTCCTAAAAGGCTCTTATGTAGTGCTCCCACTCATTCTTCAGCTCAATTACCACCCGCCACACAGCCCGACATTATCCACACTCATTCTTCGCTTTAAAACCCTATTCTTTTATACATACTTTCTTTTTTTTTATTATACACTCGCCGGACAAAACGTAAAAGGGCTCATTCTCTCGCTAAATCAAGGTGTCATGTTTTCCAACATTTTTTGAGGCTTCTCCACCAATTAGGATTATAATGCCGTCACATTACTGCTCTTGTCATGGTGTGGCATCCATGGCAGTGGCCATGGCAATGGCACTCCTCGGAAGTGGAGGCACATTCTTTCAGGAAGAAGACCCACAACTCTTTAAAATTTTAACAACATCAGAAAAATCTTTACAGAAAATTACACAACCACAAGGTCCATGTCTATTGCATGAATGGAATACACAACCGGGACCTTGTGGAATAGATCATTTATTTTTACTTGTGCTGTTTGCAGAAGGATCCAGATTCATTTCAGTGCAGTGCAGTAACTGCTCATGGCTGTTTTTGTTTAAAACCTAGATTTGAGGGCTTTTAGTGGTACTGGTATTTCTTTGCTGTCTTTATTTAGAATTGTTTTGGGGTTGTTGAAAATTTGAACCCTAGTTTGGTGTGCTTTTATTGGTGCTATTTTCCTTTGCTGTCTTTACTTGCTGTTTTTGTTTTAAACCTAGATTTGTGGGCTCTTAGTGGTATTGTTATTTGTTTGCTGTCTTTACTTAGAAATGTTTGGAGCTGTTGAAAATGTGAAACCTGGTTTGGTGTGCTTTCAGTGGTTCTGTTTTCTTTTGCAGTCTTTACTTAGAATTGTTTAGGTCTGTTGAAAATTTGAGACCAAGTTTGGTGTACTTTCAGTGGTGCTGTTTTCCTTTGCTGTCTTTACTTGCCGCAAAGTTTCCCCCACCCTTCCCCGACCCCCACTCTTAATTATACGCCCTGTTAAATCTGATTGACAGGAGCCAAGCACAGGGAATAACAGGGGTTGTGGAGTAGGAGGGGCATAAAGGGAAGGAAGCCCGCCCTTGGCACAAGTGTTTTGACTCTTTTGTTGTTGTTGTTGTTTTCCTTCTTTAAAAAAAAATATCTGAGGATCGGTGGCAGGATTTTCAGGACAGTAAATTAATAAAGAGGGAACTACAAGGAGAACTTCAGTAACAGACAACTACTGGAACAGCAGTATAATGTGGGGAGTGGTGCAATGCAGTGGATGTGGACCAGCCATATTCAGGTAGACCTTCTGGATGCTGAGGTGCTGCCCTATCTGCAGGCATCTCTCTGGACTGCAGGATGAGGTAACCAGACACAGAGTGGAAGTAAACTGGGTCAGGAGTACCTTCGCCCCTATCTAGAGACCACCGAGTCCAACACCGCTGCCTCAAAAGACACCAAGAACGAGGAGCACTTGGATGATGGTGGGCTTGGGGAGGGTTAGGGCGGTCAGGCAGAGGCACATCCCAAATCCTATTCTACTCCAGAGCTCATACACCGCACTGGCAAATGGGGACAACCAAACAGAGGTACCCAGAGAAGTGGAAGGGAAGAATGTGGAGGTCAACCAAAGAGGTGACCTCAGTGAGGAGAGCAATGGACCCCAGAGGAGGAGGAAGCAAATCCTGGTGGAGGACTATATCACAAGAGGGATCCAGCTAGGAACACAGGAGGGGAGGACAGGGAGGTGAGATGCCTACCAGGTGCCACGGTATGGAGGGATGGGAGGAAGATCCTGGGGATCCCTGGGAAGGCAAGATGGGAAGGGGAGCTGGATGTTATTATCCACCTAGGTACTAATGATCTGGCAAATGATGAGCCTAAGGAAGTTCAGGAAGAGTTTAGGAAATTGGGGAGGGGTCTCAAGCAAGTAGCTACTTCTGTCACCTTCTCAGAAGTACTACCTGTGAGAGCCATGGGAGAGCATAAGGGTGCACGCACCAGGAACTTTAACTCATGGTTGAAGAACTGGTACTGTGAGGAAGAATTTGGATTCATTGGTGACTGGGAACCCACCTGGAGGGATGGGGGCTTGTTCAAGTCTGATGGCCTGCATCCATCCTGAGGGGTGTGTGTGGGGGGGACCGACTGCGGTCTTAACTGGGAACTGCCTAATGGTGCATGTTCCACTTTAATAGAAACTGCACCAGATGTTGAGCATCCCCCTCTGTCCTCTGGGACTTCAGTTCCATTCCTCAAAGACTAGAAGGCAGTGAGATCCAGTGGTTAAAAGCACCGACTTGGGAACCAGGAGGTTGCAGGTTTAAATCCCACCAGAGCCAGTGTACTGTGCAGCAAATTACATAACCTTCCAGGGCTCCAGTCCACCCAGCCAAGGAAGTGAGTAGAAGTAGGACCCGACTGGAATCAGTATGTTGCATCTTAGCTGAGTTATCATGGGCAGACTAGATGGACCCTTGGTCTCCTTCTGCCATCATTTTCCATGTTTCTATCATTTTCTATGTTTCTATCCAAGCACTCAATGATAAGTTTAAATGCTACATGTACAAGCATTTAAACTAGCCAAGGGGGGTGGCAGGCCAGCAAGGAGAGTACCTAATTGTCCACCCCCCACAGCTAGCAGTGGAACTAGTGAACAGGATGCGGGAATATGTCTACAAAGCAGTCTGCAAAAGATGGAGATAAGCACCCAAGGGGTGAATAGGCAGAAAGGGGGCAAATTTCAACAGAAGAGCAGACAGCAGGGTGAGCCAGGGATAAAGGACAACCAGGGAGGGGGCTGTAGTAGAACAGCTAAACAGTCCAGGGAGTTCACATTATGGATAGCCAGGTGTGCCAATGCCAGGAGCCTTAGCAACAAGATGGAGGATCTGGAGGCTGCCATGGTGCAGTCAGACCTGCACATTGTGGCCATCACAGAGACCTGGTGTAATGATGACCACAACTGGGAGATGGCCATACCCAGCTACAACATATTCAGAAGAGACAGGACAGGCAGGAAAGGAGGAGGAGTGACACTTTATGTGAAAGATGGCATAAAGGACACAGAGATCCAGGAGGAACAAAATGGGGGCGGGATACTGTGGGTTAAGATGGAAAGGAAAATGGGATCAGCCATCCACACAGGGGTGGTCTACAGATCACCAGCTCAGGAGGAAGAAACAGATAGGGAGTTGATGCTAGTCATCCAAAGGATGGAAGACAAGGGGGAGGTGGTGCTGGTTGGAGACTTAAATATTCTAGATGTGGACTGGAGCATCCCAGCAGCAGCATCAACTAGGAGTAGATTTATCCTGGACTCCCTTCAAGGTGCCTTCCTTAAGCAACTGGTCATGGAACCAATTCGGAAGAAGGCAATACTGGACCTCATGCTCACAAACGGGGACAGTGTGATAGAGGTAACAGTGGGGGAGCACCTGGGGAACAGTGACCACCAGTCACTGTGGTTTGAAATCACAGAAGGAGCAGAATCAAACTGCACAAAAACACGTATCCTGGATTTTAGAAGGGAAGACTTTGGGAAAATGGGTAGATGCTTGAAAGAGTCACTAATGGGAATGTGGAGGGAATCATGGGTGGAGGAACAGTGGGCACTATTCAAAACAGGGATTACAAGAGCAACAGAATTATGCATTAAGTAGGTTAGCAAAAGGAAAAAGGAAGAGGAGGCCATTATGGTTTTCCAAGGAGGTAGCAGAGAAAGTGAAAGCCAAAAAGATCGCATTCAGGCAATACAAAAAGATGCAGGCAGAAGGGGATAGGGAGAAGTACCAGGAGAAGCAAAGAGAGGCAGGGAGGTCAGTAAGGGAAGTCAAAGCTCGGACAGAAGAGTGCATCACAAAATCAGTGGGTAGAGGGGACAAAACCTTTTACAGGTAAATAAGTGAAAAAAGAAGGGCAAAGGGAGGGATAGTGAGGCTGAAGGGAGAGGATGGGGGCCATGTGGAGGATGACAACAGTAAAGCTGATATACTGAACAGATATTTCTGCTCAGTCTTTACTGAGGAAGAGGAGGATATTGGGCCTGAAGGGAATACAAGTGGTGGGAACAGTGCAAAAATGGACACAAGTCCCTTTACACAGGAAAGGGTCCTAATGGAACTGGAAGGAATAAGAGTCAATAAAGCAATGGGGCCATATGGGGTTCACCCCAGGGTCCTAAAGGAACTAAGAGAGGTGGTGGCTGAACCTCTGGCACTCCTGTTTAGCTGATCACCGGAAACAGGGGAGGTACCCAAAGGCTGGAGGACAGCAGATGTAGTCCCCTTATACAAAAGCGGAAACAAAGAGAAAGCGGGGAACTACAGACCAGTCAGCCTCATCTCAGTAGTGGGGAAAATCATGGAAGCACTACTGAAGGAGAGATTGGTGGAACATCTGGTTGCCAACGGACTACAGGACCCAAGGCAGCATGGTTTCACCGGGGGGGAGGGAGTTGTGCCAGACCAACCTCACAGAATTTTTCGACTGGGTGGCAAGGGAGGTGGATCAGGGGAGGGTAGTGGACGTGGCCTATCTGGACTTCAACAAGGCCTTTGACACTGTGCCACATAGAAGGCTAATAAACAAACTGGGGAATATTGAACTGGGCAGGACAGTAGTGGGTGGATGGGTAATTGGATGGGTGGCAGGACACAGATGGTGGTGGTAAATGGCTGTCACACCACAGAGGGAAGAGTGACCAGTGGGGTACCACAGGGATCAGTGCTGGGACCAGTCTTATTTAACATCTTCATCAGTGACATTGCACAGGACCTAGAAGGCAGAATTTCCCTGTTTGCTCATGGCACGAAGCTCTGTAACAGAGTGGACACGCAAGAGGGTGTAGATAGAATGAGGAGGGAGCTGCAGAAGCTTGAAGAATGATTAAGGGTTTGGCAGCTGAAATTTAATGCAAATAAGTGCAAGGTAATGCATATGGGGCACAAAAACCCTGGAACAACATATCAGTTGGGGGTAAGGATATAGCATGCACCAAGCAGGAAAGGGACCTTGGGGTTATTATCTCTGATGACCTCAAGGTAGGGAAACAGTGCAACAAGGCAGCAGGTAAAGCAAATAGGATGCTGGGATGCATAGACAGGGGCATAACCAGCAGGAAAAGGGAGGTCATAATTCCACTATACAAGACACTAGTGAGGCCCCACCTGAAATACAGTGTACAGTTCTGGAGACCTTACCTACGTAAGGACATAGACAAGATAGAGACGGTTCAGAGGAGGGTGACAAAGATGTTACAGGGATTGCATCACAGTTCCTATGAAGACAGGCTGAAGGACTTGAATATGTACTCCCTGGAGGAGAGGAGGGAGAGAGAGAAGGGAGAGGAGAGAGACATACAAGGACCTTACAGGGAGGAACAGGGTACAGGAATACACTACTTTCCAGTGAAGTAGATGTTCCAGGACTATAGGGCATGGGATGAAATTGCAGGGAGGGCAATTCAGAGGAAACATGAGGAAGAGTTTCTTCACAGAAAAGATGGCGGACAAGTGGAACACCCTGCCACAGGAAGTGGTGGGTGCTGAAACAATCAAAGGATTTAAGAATGTATGGGATAGACATAAGAGAATTCTGAAGATAAGGGGTAAGGGGCAACAGACTTCTAGAAAAACATATAGGGAATTTACAGGCTCAAATGTACAGACTGGGTGGGCCATAGACCCTTATCAGCCAACAGTGTCTATGTATCTATGAATCTATGTTTGACCTTGGGCACGTCACTTGTGGCATACGCCACTCGTGAGGTTACCTAAGGTCAAACAGCACTCCTGAAAATAAATCCTTTATTCCACAGGTCCCTGTTGTGTATCTCTCATATATATGATCCTTGAATTGCCATGTCTGGGTTCACACACCTGCCTGCTTATGGTACTGGGTCCACTTGGTTGAAGGGGTGGGTTTGCTCTTTCTCCTGCGGTGGGGGATGTCATTACAGAACAATTAACCCAGAGAGAATAAGTGAGCCAGATGTTGCGTACTGTACCACCCCCTGAGATGCTGTACATATTCACCTCCCTATAATGGACTGTACCATCCCTTAGGGACCAATAAGACAATTGTTACCTTCCCTAATAAACGCTTCAATCAGGATTTACAAAATGGGCACACACACAGAAGTACAATTCAAAAATTAACAGTGCTTTTATTTAAGAACCCAGGCCTGGAACCCGGAGGAAAAGAGGGGGTTAGGCAATTGCAAGTCACCCTGGATACCCCCACCTTATAGCAATGCTCCCTGGGAGCCACTATACTGTGGGTCACTACCTCCCTCTGAGATTCCACACAGTCCATAAAGCACTCATCAAGTCAAGGGGCACAGAAAGAAGAATTATGCTACACATGGAGTGGTAACTTGGCAGCTTGTACCAGTAGTAAAACTAAAGTTTCAAGTATGACACAATAAGCAATGACTCTTGGTACCCAGCAGTAGCACTAAAGTCCCCGTGCAGGCCTAGTAGCTATGCTGCCCAGGTTCTGTTGCTTGTGCACTTGATGAAGATTAGCAAGCTTGCAATTTAACCCCCCAACAGGCCATAGTGTGTTGGCACATTTAAAGTACTTGAAATCTAATGGGAAAATGCCTGAAACCTAACTTGTAATCTAAATGCAGTAATGACAATACAAAATTGGAAAAGTACGAAAGACTCCAGCCAGCAATGTCAGCACTTACGTGATCCATGGATGAAGCAGTTCAGTTGAGGCATGGACAGCACACAGAAACAGGGTGAGCAGCAGTCAGGAACAGGACCCAGTGGCCTGAGAATGAAGCACTACTGATTCCCTCAGATGTTCTGCAGCATCACAGCCCTTCTGGCTCACATCTCAGGATACAGCCCTTGTGGCTCAGCTCCCAATTACAGGAGCACTGCACAACGGTTTCCCATTTCCCAAGGAGCTCAGACCCCAAGAGCGACCCACATGGTCTGACTCCCCTCTGGATCTACAGTACCCTCATGCTCAGGGCATGTGCCTGTGGCTCCCTGTTCCCTAATCCACCCCACTAAATAAGGACTAGCAGGCCCCTTACCTGGCTCTGGAGCAATCTGGATATAGGATACAGGTCTCTGTCTCTGCTTGGTACAGCTCAGCAGCTTTGGTATGCAGCAATGACCCACATGCTCAGACTCTCAGTAACTTCTTCCTACAGGTGCTTGTCAGGCACAGTCTCTGAATAGTGTAAAGCCCAGTATAAGACTAACAGTGAGTGGGCAGAATGAACCCTGGTGAGGGCTCGCAAGACTGTTGGGCTGGCTAGGCCTCTCACTTGGTCTCACCAGCCGAAGATCTGAACACCTCAGTGTCTTTCTCAGACAGCCCCAAGCTCTCCAAGAGTCCAAAAACTTCTGTCCCAAATTCAGTGTCTAATTAACCAGGCATGCTGTCTGTCAGTCCTTCTGCCTTCTGTTAGGAGAGGGGGGCTGGGATCTGAAGTGCAGCCACTGCCACAAAGAAAGAGGGTGCGGGAGCCACAGAAGACATCCATGCTGTTGCACTCTCTCTCACACCACCACACATGTGGTCGAACGACAGGGAGCCAGCAGCACAAACTTCAAAGATCCAAGGACTTCCAGAGGGTGGAAGTAGTCAGGTAAGCCCCTCTCTGGAGGAGTGGGTTACATATATATATTTATTTGTACAGTATTTTCTCTCAATGCTTAAAGTAGCAGTGTAAGTGGGTAGGAAGAGATTTTTAGTCAGTGTTTGGTGCACTCTGAGATTTGTCTTTAAATTTGTACCAGACAGTGTAGGGAAACTAGCTCAGGAAATCAATTTTGGGGGTGAGTAGGTTAAGAATGTCCTGTCAAACAGATGAGTGATTTGGGGGTGGAGATGCCAGATGCTTGACTAGACAAAACAGACACAGATAAAAAGGTTAAAAAAAGGAAAGCGCATGGGAGTTGTACAGTGCCAAGGGCGTAGACTTTCAGGGCACATTCTGGAGACTGAGGTGCTGCCCCATTTGCACTCACCTCTCTGGGTTAAGGGCAGAAGTTGCTAGACTCTGGGCTGAACTGGTAAAGGTGCAGAGAACCATCTGTCCCACCCAGGGGCTACCAAGTCTGCCACTGCTCCCCAAGAGGATGCCTAGGCAGAGGCAGAGGCAGAGCAATTGGACCTTGGTGGACTCTGGGAGGGTGGGTATGGTGGGAAGGGAAGGGAAGGAAGGGAAGGGAACACACTCCTCAGCTTGTACTGCACAATTCCTTGGCCACTGGCAGGATAGGGCAGCCAGGAGGAGGCACCCACTGCAATGGGAAGGGAGGAAATGGGGGTCTTTAGAAGGGGAAGCCCCAAGGAAGGAGGAAGAGGCCCACAGTCAAGAAGGAAGCAGCTGTTGGTGGTGGACTCTATCATCAGGGTGATAGACTTGGGAGAGGTGGGAGGAAGGGAGAGGAAGGAGAAGTGCCTCCCTGATGCTTTGGCTTGGAGGGATGGAGAGCAGATCCAGAGGATCGCTAAGGTGGCAGGAAATGGGAAGGAGCTAGATGTCATTGTCCACCTAAGGGCAAATGACCTGGCACGGGATCAGGTAGGAGTAGTGCAGGGTAATTTCAGGTAACTGCAGAGGGACCTGAAGCAGGTAACATGCATGGTGGTGTTTGCCGATGTGCTACCTGTGTAAGGCCAAGGAGAGAACAGGGCACGCCACACCATGGCTTTTAACAATTGGTTGAAGGCATGGCACATGGAGGAGGGCTTTGGCTACACTAGGGAAATGGGACCAGCCTGGGAGTATATTTATTTATTTATTTAGTTAGTTTTTGTTTACCAGGTAGGTGCCATAGCCAAAAAATTACTATTTTCAGACATGACCCGGAAGGTTACAGGGGTTAAAAGGATATGAGGATTACACAAATGTAGAGCAAACAACAAAACAATATTACAAAATATCATGATAAGCGTAGATGTAAAAGAACAGTCGAGAACACGGGCAAGGAACAAAGAGCAGGATAAACAAGCTTCAGGTAAATAATACATAGGCAGGATTCAGTGCCAGGGCAGCAACAATTAATTACACAGTAAGTGCAAATCATTATAAAGCATTAGGAGGATTAAGAGAAATAATAGGTAGTAAAGGGGCAGAAATAAGGTGTGAGGAGAGAGGTAGCAAAATCAAGGAGGGTTAAAGCAAGAGCAGGAGTCTTGGCAGCAAAGGAAGAATTGTTACTGTTTTTAAACAGTGCGTGACTAGAAGCTAGATGGACTTACCAGGGTAAAGAGTTCCAAAGTTGGGGTGCTACATGGAAGAAAGCTGTACTTCCTTTGAGAGTTTTGCATATAGGAATGTGCAGAAGAGATCTATTAGCTGAGCGAAGGCTGTGGGTAGAGGGCTGAGGGAATAACAGGGAGGCTAGAGAGACAGGGTTACCAGCTCTAATAATACTGTCCATCGGGGAGCCAAGTACTAGGAGCTGACAGGAAGAGGGGGATAACCAATTAAGATCGGAATAGAGCTGACAGTGATGCTTCAACCGAGGGGAGGCAGAGGCATATCTGTGGATGCTATATGGGCTTCTATAGGGGAGACGGCCTGTATCTTTCCAAGAGGGGGACCACAGTCCTTAGTAGAAGGTTTAAATGGGGAGGCTGTAATACCAAAGTAGGCAGAGATTGCCTCCCAAAGTGATGAAGTAACAAGGAAGGAGGGCTCAATGGGTGGAAGCTCCCCTAGGGCTGAGGCACAGGAAAACAGGGGGAGGAACAAGGCAGAGGACAATAAGGGGTATAAATCAGGATAGCAAGAAGAGAGGAGCAAAAGACAGCTAACAGAGAGGGTAACAAGCGAAGAGGAGGTTCAGGAGGAGTTTCAGGAAATAGCACAGGCTGGAGGTGGAGAGAAAGCAGAGAGGCAGGCAGAGGATGAGTAAGGTATGAAGAGCCATGTGCTCCAATGCAAGGAGTCTAGGAAATAAAATTCCAGACCTGAAGGCCATGGCAGCCATCATGGAAGAGGCCACATCCCAATCATGGCTGTCAGTGCACCATGACTACTCTGGGTTCAGAAGAGACTGGGAAGGGAAGGGTGTACTATCTGTGAGAGAGGGAATCAAGGCTATGGAGGTGCAGGGTCACCCGGAGGAAATGGAAGGACTGGAAGTGCTGTGGGTTATCCTGGAGACAGGCACTGGGGCTGCTATCTGTACAGGGATGGTATACAGACCTCCAGCATGGGGAGAGAAGTTGAAAAAGACACTTGAGAAGGACATCATCAGGATGGCATAAAGCGTGGAGGTTCTGCTAGCTGGTGACTTCAGTCTACCAGGTGTGGCTTGTAGCCTTTCAGCTGCAGCTTTGACAAGGAGCAGAGTCATCCTTGACTTTCTACAAGGGGTCTTTCTCAGGCAGCTACTCAATGAAGAGAACAGTGCTGGACCTGGTGCTTACAAACAAGGGCAGCATTGCAGATGTCACAGTGGACAGTCCCCTAGGTACCAGTAATCACCATACAGAGTAATTTAAAGGGATTTTCCAATATTCCCCTCCACTCGTACATTCCAGCACCTGATGCCCATGATAGCCATCATAGCTGGTTTTCATAATTGTAATTGCAGTCCTTAAGTTTGTGAAAGGGATTGTAGTTTGCCCTACAATCGGCCAGCCGATCCCATCCACTTCCCGATAGTGCTGATATGCCCCCGTGCTCAGGCATGTAATGACATGTGACCAGGGAGAGTAGGGGGACACCCCATTTGAGTGAATGTGGCTCCATTTCATTGCTATTTTTATGCACAAGAATGGCCAGCTGGAGATTAATGAAGTCAACCACACAAATAACAAGGCCCTTAAGTTGAAATATCACTTTAACATTAAGACGGAATCTAAGGCAAACCACACGAGGATTAGGGTCTTGGTCTTTAGGAGGATGGATTTTAAGGAAATGGGAGACTGACTCAGAAACTGCCTAGTAGGGGAAATGCCAGGGAAGGGTAGAGGAACAGTGGGGAAAAATAAGGTAGGACAGAATTAGGCAACCAGCCTCAGTATGAAGGAAGTGAGTAATAGTAAAAGAAACAATTTCTGCCCAGAGCTGATAGGACTGCATGAGAGGAACTGAGCGTAAAAATATTGAAAATTACCAAAGTCATGAGCCTGCATTAGCAAAATGTAATGTAGACTTACAAATTTGTTGTTTTGTAATATTTGAACACCAGATTTTCAACATAGCTTTATGACCCTGCCTCATGAAGAAGGGCAGAGCAAATGTTCAACTCCTGCCCCAAAGATGATTTCGCTCAGAGACTGTGAAATCAACTTTCAGGATGCAAAAACACATTTTGGGCAAGAGTTGAAAAATGACAGCTGTCACATTCATGAGGTGCTGTAAAGAAATGGCTATGTTTAAAATTTGGGGTAAAATATTGAACATTACTATGCTTATGAGCCTATGTGTTTAAATTTCAACACAGCCTCATAACCTTTGTGTTTTTAACTACTTTTACACCAAAGTTTGAACACAGCCTTCTTATGATCCCACTTCATGAACATTGACAGAGAAAAGTTTTAACACCTGCCTGAAAGGTGATTTCACGCAGGGACCGCAAAATCACTTTTCAGGATGTAAAAAGATATTTTGGCCAGGATTTGAAAAGTGACAGCTGTCACATTCATGAGGTGCTATAAAGATATGGCTATGTTGGGTAAAAATATTGAAAATTACCAAAGTTAATGAGCCTGCGTTCACAAAATTCAATGTAGGCTCTTAACTTTGCTATTTTGTAGTATTTTTATACCACCTTTTCAACATAGCCATCTTATGATGTCACCTCATGAACAATGATGGAGAAAATGTTCAACTCATGCCCGAAAGGTGATTTTGTGCAGTGACAGCGAAATCACCTTTTGGGACAGATTTACCTAATGTCACTTTCATTGTTCATGAGATGGTGTCCCAAAAAATGTATGTTGAAAATTTTGGGCAAAAATATAAAAAAATGGCCAAGTTATGCTACTAAGTTCAAAACCCCATTGAAATACATTGAACCGCAAATCTGATTTCCTTAGTTCGCAGTTTGGCATTGAACAGTGAAGACGTATCTATGGTCCAGAGAGAATTACGGCATTGGACCTCTGATCGGTAAGTAAGGGTTTGGGGGGGTGGATGCTGAGTGGGAGGGTCGGGTGGAGGGAGTGTTGGCTGCAAAAGACATCGATGGACAGTTTTCTTTTTACAAGTACAAAAAATAAATAAATAAAAAAGACTGAGGATTTCTGCACTGGATGATTGGGCACCCCACAGTGTCACTATTATGTTTCTTGGGGGGTGCTGAGAGGGAGGGTCGGTGGGGGGATTAAAATCCTTATCACAACACTGGGGGATTGGTCACCCCCAGTGTCACTCTTATGTTTTGGGGGGTGCTGAGAGGGAAGGTCAGGTGGGGGCATATGGAAAAATAAGACTCAGGGGCATCCTGATCATGACACTGGGGTATTGGGCACCACATTGTCATTCTTATGCTTCTGGGGGGGCATGGGGTGGTGGGTGCTGAGAGGGAGAGTTGGGTGGGGGAATATGGCCAAAAAGATTACCCTCAGTCTGGCCCCCCTGGTCTCTCACCACTTATCCAACAGGCCCCAACTTACCAGCACATCTGTAGCGTAAACAGGCAACTCCTTATAGGTGTAGCGTAAATAGGCAACTCCTTATAGGTGTAGCGTAAACAGGCAACTCCTTATAGGTGTAGCGTAAACAGGCAACTCCTTATAGGTGTAGCGTAAACAGGCAACTCCTTATAGGTTTTGCTGATGCACCTCACTTTTCCAAAGGTCCTTTGGTTTCCGAGCCCCTACCTGGATAAATAACCTACCTAGTGCCATCGCAAACATGAATAGTATTGGCACCTACAAAGCACACCTCAGGAATCATCTTCAGTCCTCCAAGCCCTGTGACTCCCTTGGATTCTAGCCCATCCCAACTCCCTTTGTCATCTGACTAAGACCTCTGGCTGTTTTTGACCCCCCAACTGAACTCCCTGAATGACTAATTAGTGGAGGTTATATGTGTAACGACTTACTAACATACTACTAACATACTAAAATGCCAGCAGAATAGGCCTAATGGTCTTTCGTGTCTGCTCGTTTGGTCAGCCCCCACCCTGGGAGCTGACCTTGCTGCCCCCCTCACCTTCTCTGGCTTCGCCCTTCCCAGTTCCGGATATTCTCACTGCACTGGATTTTGCTTCCAGAACCCTTCCCCTGTACCTGTTCCACCCTCTCTTGAACCCCTCCACCATCTCTGCCTCCACCATCCCCCGCCAGCGCATTCCATGGCTCCACCACCCTCTCAGTGAAGTAGCACCTCCTTCTTTCTCCCCTGAATCTTCTCCCCTCCAGCTTCCACCCATGCCCTCTAGTTGCCCCCTCCTTCTTCCTTCAAAGCACCCTCACTGCTTCTCCCCTATTTACCCCCTTCATGTACCTGAAGACCTCTATCATGTCCCCCCGGTCCCTTCTCTCTTCCAATGTGTACATATTTAGCTCTTCGAGCCTCTCCTCATAGGTCCTGTCCTCTAAGCCCCAAATTATTTTGGTTACCCTCCTCTGGATCCTTTTCAGGAGTTTAATGTCCCTCTTTAAGTGTGGCCTCCTAAACTGCACACAATACTCGAGGTGTGACCTCACCAAGCAGTTATACAGAGGGAGTATCACTTCCCTCCTTCTGGAGGTGATCTCCCTAGCGATTCATCCCAGCATCCTGTTGGCCTTGGCTGCTGCCCTCCTACAAGTCTCAGAGTTGTTCATCTTGACATCCACCACCACCCCCAGGTCCCTCTCAGCCATTGAGACTTGTAGCATTCCCCCCCCCCAGGGTGTACACTTGGCCTGGGTTTCTGGCCCCCAGGTGCAGTACCTTGCATTTCCCAGCATTGAACCTCAGCTTCTAATTTCTAGACCATCTTTCCAGAGCCTCCAGGTCCCCCTGTAGGGCCACCCTCCCCTCCTCCCCATCCACCACTGCCCCCAGTTTTGAGTCATCCGCAAAGAGACTCATCTCACTCCTGATACCTGTCCTTATGTCAGAGACATAGGCATTGAACAGGAGGGACCCAAGGACTGATCCCTGTGGGACCCCACTAATGACCCTCCTTGGGGATGAGACTATCCCACCAACTACGACCCCCTGGGTCCGGTCCTGGAGCCAATTGTCTATCCATCTGATCATCTGGTTCCCCAACCCCATTTCTCCCAGCTTATCCAACAGGCCCTCATGAGGAACAGAGTCAAATGCCTTGCTGAAGTCTAGTAAGAGGACTTCCACTGGTCTACCCAGGTCCAAGGCACTCGTCACCCAGTCATAGAACTCCACAAGGTTTGTCTGACACAATTTCCCTGGGACAAATCCATGCTGTCTATCGTCCAGGCACCCTGACTTTTCCAGGTCCCCAGCCTCTCCTTGACAATGCCCTCCATCACCTTGCCCACCACCGATGTCAGGCTGACAGGCCTGTAGTTCCTTGCCACCTCCCTTGATCCCCCTTGTGGATAGGCACTATATGCACCACCTTACAGTCCTGGGGCACCCACCTTGTCCTCAGAGAGATGGTGAAAAGCTCCACCAGGGGTTTTGCCAGGACATCCACAAGTTCCTTCAGTACTCTGGGATGTAATTTATCCGGCCCCGGTGCTTTCTCCGTCTTAAGGGACCTGAGGGATTCCCTCACTCTCTCTGCTGTGATTTCCACCTCCGCTACCTCTTCTCCCTGCTTAGTCTTCCCCCCTCCTGCCAGTGATGCCTCCCTCTCTCCTCAGATCCGCCGATCGGTAAGGGTCCCCCCCTCCTCAGTATCACTGTCTCCTCCCATGTATGATGCAGCACCCCATTTTCCTTGGTGAAAATTGACTTGTGTAACCTCAGCGGCATCCTGATCATGACACTGTGGGATTGGGCACCCCCATTGTTGCTCTTATGTTTCTGGGGGGGGCTGCAGAGTGGTGGGTATTGAGAGGGGGGGTGGGATATCTATAATGTAAAAGAAAAAAAATCAACAGTCAAGGCACACTCTGCCATGTCCAACATGACCACAACACACCGTTGTGCATGCACGACTACTAGTGCATGTGCAGTAGACTGTGGTGGCCATCTTGGACACGGCAAAGTGTGCCATGACCACTGATTATTTTTCTTTTAAATTATAGATATCCCTCCAATTGACCCTCCCTCTCAGCACCCACCACCCTGCACCCCAAGAAACACAGGAATGACACTGGGGGTGCCCAAATTCCCAGTGTCATGATCAGGATGCCATCGAGGTTTACAGATAAAAATTGTGCAGTGCCACTGGAGACAAGGAGCAGAGTGCTCTTGAGACACTATGGATGTGGAGGTGACTGTGATGCATGTCCAACATGTTGTTCGGTTACCCAGCACAGTGGCACTGAGAGTTGAGGCACTGGACACGACACCTCACGCCATGCCTGTGACCCATGTTCAAGAATGAGTGCAGACCACAGGGGGTCAGCAGGGGAGAAAAGGATTGAGTGTCCAGAGGACAGTTCTCCTCTCCTGGGGAGGGTGGATGATTGACTCCCTGGAACTAGTGACTCCAAGTGGATGCTGTGAGTACAACAAGCTGGGGGGGTCATGTCAGCATGGGAGTGTCAGCAGACATCCTGTGAGACATCATTGCATGCCCATGCTCCAGGGGGAGGGTGTCTCATTCTCACATCACCAGGAAGGAAAAGCCCTGCTGGCTGAGAGGAAGATGTTGCCTGTTCCCACCTCCAGCTCCAGACCCTGCCCACCAGATCTCAGCACCCACCACCTCCACCCATTGGGAGGTACTAAGTAAGTAAGGTAAGCACCGTGGAGCTGTAGGCGGCCCCACCCCGGGGGCAACGACTGAGGGCTCCCCCTACGGGTGTGTTGTGGGTGGTATGGGTGCACTGGGATCACAGATCAGGAGGGTCACAGATGGAGGGGCACAAGACAGGATGACTGATGGGGCCCCAGCCAGTGGTGATGGGAGGCAAAAGAAAGTTGAAAAAAAAAGAAACATGTTGTTCAGTCGGAAAGAATGCACTCAGTCCTTTTTTTATAGCAAGAGGCCTGCAGGGCTATGCCCACTGCAGCTTTAAAAATAGACCAATATGGTACTTTAGGGAAGTGGACATGGTGGTGAAGGAAAATGGCATTCAGGAGGTATAAGGAAACTCAGAGGGAGGAAGACAGGGAAATGTACTAAGTAAAACAGAGGGAAGCAGATAAAGGAGTAAGGGGAGCAAAGGTGCAGTCAGAGGAAAGGATTACCAAAGGTTTATAAAATGGGCATCCAAAATAAAGAAGTCTCATTGGTCAAAATATACCATGTGACCATGCACAAAATGTGTTTCATGCACAGTCATTCTGGTCCTAAACCACATCACACAACGAGCAAATCAGTCCTCCTACAATCAGAACTATCTTCCATCAGTTCCCCTGCAACCAGAACTGATCTTCCATCACAAACATGGCTGCTACCTTTAAACTGTAAAAAAGTTACAGCTGGGCCCTAAAAATAAAACTACCTTATATAAAAAATAAAACACATTAATTAAATGTTCTTTCCCTGATCATCACACTTCCCTTACCCATATAAACAAATTAGAAACATTAAGTATTGTGACCCAGCTGCAGTTTATGAGGGACAGAAATATGGCGGCGGAGATTCTCGTGCACAGAGCGTTATCACTGACATCACTTTATATTGGTAGGTATGTGGATTAGTAGTATAGGGTATGCATTTGGAATAATAGTAATAGGAACTTAGTATGGAACAATGTCACGACACTGGGGGGGGGTACAGTGTGCGGAGGGCAGAGCCCCTGATGATAACAATAGAAAATCAACAGTAATTGAAGTTGCCATTTTCTGTTGTTAACATAGAGCATGATTATGTGAGGACATTCATTGATGGCCAAGGTCTCATTGTGATATGAGATTACATGTAGGAGACCTCAGCCGCCAAATTCCCCATCCCTCAGAAATTGCAGCCACTCCAGTATTGTTTATATTTTTCATTATAACTGTTTCTTTGCTGACAATGAAAAATTCCCTTCTATCTTTACCTGCTTATCAGGGAAATCTCTTCTGCTTGCCCTGACAGTGAGATAATTGAGTCTCTGGCTGTAGAAGAGGCCTTTGCTGTGTGTGTGTACAGTATGTTAGGAGACAAACATTCTGCCAGCGGAACTCAGCAGAATTTTGAATCTGTGTATTCCATGGTAAACATTCCATATCTTGAATCTTGGTGCCATCAAAGGACAAACTTTGTCTAGCAGTAATACAATGACATCATCAATGACATCATCTGCAGTGGGCAGAGGGACTATTTTATCATAAATGCACACAAGTAAATCTATTGTTTCTACATATAAACATGCTTTTCCCAACTGTAAAAAGTAAAAAAAAAAAGGAACCCATTTTATAAGCACAATAAGACACTTCAGGGATCAGCATGGAACAGATTTTACTGCACTTCCAGGGGCTGAAGGCATTTGGCCTGTGGCCTCATGCCTCACTACACCACTGGGCAGGCAGTAAAATCTGTTCCATGCGCACCCTGTTGTGTCTTATTGCTTACGTAGCATATGGGAATCAGACTTTCTTCAGGTACATAAATGAGAAGAGGAAAGCAAGGGGTGGGATAGTGAGGATAAGGAGGGTAGCAGAAAGAGACTGTGCAGAAGAGTAGCAAGAAAAGCAGACATCCTGAAGAGGTGCTTCTGCCCAGTCTTCACCGTGGAGGGGCAGACCACCATTGATCAGCAGAAACAGAATGGGAGGGTGGTGGACTCAAGTCTATTTTCAGTGGAAAGGGTCTTGAAGGAGCTTGCAGCTCTGAAAGTGGACAAAGCTATGGGACTACAGGGTATAAACCCAATTGTACTGAAAAAACTGAAAGAGCTGCTGGCTGTCTTATTCAACAGCTCAGTGGAAAGAGATGTGGTTCTGGAGGTCTGGAGGAGTGCAGACATGGTCCCTCCATGTAAGAGCAGCAGCAGGGAAGAGACTAGTAACTATAGGCCAGTGAGCCTCACCTCAGTGGTGCAGAAATTCATGGAGACACTGTTAAAGGAATGAGTGATAGAGTATCTTGAATATAATGGGCCGCAAGACCAAAGACAGCATGGATTCACAGGTGGAGTTCAATCCAGAAAAATCTGATTGAGTTCTTTGACTGAGTGACCAGGGAAATAGATTAGGGGAGGGCAGTGGATGTGGCCTATCTGGACTATAAGTCCAAAAATGTCCAAGGGTGCCACAGGCAACTGTACTCTCCCTTAGTTTGCTAATTCTTGTTCTGCTATGTTCCCCCTGTTGGTTTCTTTATGTAATCCAGCTGTGATGGGGTGGGGGAGCTCAACCACTTTTTTTTATAAAAGCTTAAAACAAAAAGCCTTCAGTCTATGCTTCTATGTCCATATTGTTTGTTTATTTGACCACCCCAATGTTTCGCCGTTTGGGGCTTCTTCAGGGGACTTATTTCTTAGTTTAAAATAGAGAGCTTCTTAAATCTTAAATACTGTATTATATCAGCTCAAAGGCCCTTCACTAATCTAGTAGCCATCTACAAGAAGAGCATCCCCAAATAAACAAGAAAAACCATGGCAACACAACTCCTACTACTTGTACTGGAATATGGAAGCATTGTCTACAAGCACACCGCTCACACAGTGCTAAAAAAGCTAGACAGAAAATATAATAACAGCCTGATTCATACGAGGTTGCCCCTAAGAGCAACATCGCTGCTTAATGTACAGCAGCTTACACTGGGATTTCTTGGGACTCAGGAGGAGAAAACAGAGGATGACAATTGTCTTTAAAATGTAGAAGGGCAAAGCTGAGTCTCCAGAATCTGATTCTGATGGAACACCTAGTCATACCCCTAACATGAGGGAGATAAAATCAAGGGCATTTTTATTCCTAGGGCAACTACGTCATACGGAAAAATGATAACAAACTGGTGGGCTGCAAAAGAATGGAACATGTTGATACCGGAAATCAGGAAAGCACCAACAATAAATTCATTTAGAACCCAGTTAAACGAAAACTTAAAGGATATATGCACTTATTGAATACATGTGTATGAACCTCTGTGCGATGGCTGTACAATGTATCCAATTTGTAACATATGAATTGCAAATTGTAATAACTGTAAACGTCACTTATCTGAAATCATGTACCACCTTGTAATAAAACAGGACAACTTTGTAAACAGTGCTGCAAAGCCCTAACAGTTCTATCCTGTTTAAAAATAAAAATAAAGATAAAGGTCTGTCTGCATGCCATCCCGTATCTCTCTCTATTCACTCATGCTACAACTTGTTGCCAGATCAGGTTCCATTTATTTTTGTTTCCACTGTTCTAAGGCTGTATGCTACTTATGAGAGAATCTCAGAAAAGACATAGGGTGGAGTCAGTCCAGTAGAGGGCAACTTAAATGGTGCAGGGCTTGCACCAAAAGCCCTATGAGTAGAGACCGAGGGATATCCACATGTACACCCAAGAAGACAGGAAAGTGAGAGGGGACATGATAGAGATCTATAAGTACCTCACAGGGGTGAAGAGAGCACAAGAGTGAAGTCTATTTCAAATGAGGAACAACACCAGAACCAGAAGGTATGCGATAAAGCTGGGGGGAGGGGAGGTTTAGGAGGGATGTAAGGAAGTACTACTTCACTGAAAGAGTGGCAGATGCCCGGAATAGACTATCAGCAGAAATGGTGGAGGCGAATACAGTAGGGGGCTTCAAGCATGTGTGGGATAGACTTGGGGGAATATTAGGAAATGGGCAGAGAGGAATGAGAGTAACCAGAGACTAGTTAGGGTCTATGGAGACAGACTAGGCGGAGACCATCTGTGCATACTGGGTGGGCCAGGTGATCCTTTTCTGCCGACATGTTCTCTGTTTCTATGGATCTGTTTTGAGCCTCGCCCTTTTTAATGTAGCTGTATGTTGTACAGGGGTGGGCATTTATTTATTTCATTTTTGTTGACTGGGAAAGAAGGACTCGGTAATTCTGCCAGTTTTCAATCTCATCGGGGGAGGGGGTGTTACAGATGGGAGACTACTGAACTAGAATCAGATTAATCTGTTGGTGGTATTTTTTTGTGAATGAGGAAAATTTGGTCAGGACACCAGGGAAACTCCCCTACTCTCCTGTGGAGGTCCCCTTACATCCTGGCATTCTGCCAAGATGGCTGTCTCTGGAGGTGCTGTGGAGGACATGGAGGTGTTGGAGGCAGAGGAGCCGGTCTCCTCCCCTGTCTCTGGGTACAAGAGACCACACCAGCTGCCGAGTTTTCAACTATTATAGACGATAAGATGCATCTCTCTGAAGGTCTGAATATTTCCCCTGACTTATCAGTGGATCAAAGTAAGCGGAGTACTTCTATGCAATTTTCTACTGTTGTTTCTAAGGAGTCATTGCCTTCTATGAATGTAATTGAGCTGCCTGTTCCCCAAGCTCTGACTACTATTAACAATGTGGATGCCTTATTAGAGTTTGAGGAACAATGCTATTTGGAAAAGAGAAAGGAACTTCTGGCTCTCAAATACACTACTGCTGCGTTGCCTACAGTCTCGTTTACTGACTCACCTACTACACATACAGCTTCTATACCTTCTGACGCCTCGGTGAGTGATTTGACACTTCCGCATTCCACTATTGACCGACCTGTTCCTAGTGTTCCTCAGTCTGTTTCTCCTGCTGATTTTTCAGGTGGGGCTCGCCTGGCATGGTGTTTATGTGCAATGGAACAAAGCCTGGCTATGATATTGATCTAAGTACCCCTGATGCTGAGCGGATTGAAGAATGGTCTGTTGACTCTGCCCTTTCTGCAGCTGGCTGGGAGAAGGATCCAGTAGTCGGGACCTGGCACTCTGGACCTTCTTCCATTCGCATTCCTGAAGCAGAGCTTGCTTCTGCCTTGCAAGTACAAACCTCACAAACTGCTCGACAGATGGACCTCTCACACTAACTCCTGACTTGTGTCTTACTCAGAACCCAGTTTTGAAGTTATCGGTCCCTGTTTCTTCTACGGAGCTTTCTCCTACTTCCGACCAACCATCTCAGCATTTACAGTCCCAGGGCCCTGGGTCACGTCTGCCACCGGCTACATGAACTATTACTTCAGCTCCTGCTGCCTCCAAAACATACGCTTCATGCTTTTCAGTTCCTACTCAACAAGCTAAGAGACATAATGCTGTTAGACTGCAGTATTCAGGTGGTATGTCTGAATTGCCTGATCGTATTTTTGTAGGGCATACTTTACTTAAAGAATCTATGAAATTTGCTGCTTATGAAATTCATGCCCTATTACATGTTTCTACTGAATCCCATTTTGACATCAGTTTTAAAAACGTTACCTGGTCTGGAGAAGTTCTGGTCTAAGTTTCATGAGTTAAAATCTTCTCCTTTGTGAGCACCTTTTAGTGCCATTCCATTAACCAAGCCTGCCCAAAAAAATATTACTGTTTTATTTAGAAATGAGGGTGTGAGTCCGAATGATATTTCTGTTTGGTTAAAACAACGGTGTACTGTTCTTTCTGACCCTGAGGCCATCTTTGATACCGAGAATTTATGGACTGGGGGGTGGAAAGTCAGAGTTCTGCTTAGAACTTCAGATACAGGGATACAACATTTGCCTAATAGTTTTATGCTGGGTAGGGATAGGGGAGTGCTTTTTTACCCTGGCCAGCCAAAGGCATGTTACAAATGTGGCTCCACTAACCATCTTAGTAGCATTTGTGACATGGTGACATGTTCTGTTTGTGGTGGCCTCAGACATGTAGGTTCCCAGTGTGTAGAAGAACCCCGTTGTTTTCTTTGTGATGACTTTGGACATACCTTTCAGCAATGCACCTGTGCTGCCCACAACTCCTCCACCCTGGCTGATGGAGAAGAGCAGTGACTACTTATTCCAATGCTCAAAAATTAATGGTCACTCTTCCACTTCCCATGGTAATCGGCCTTTTCCTCCCTCTTCTACTATTTTACACACACACTTAACTACTTCACTGGCTCCCTCTAGTGATGAGAGGATACCTATTGCTGTTCTGAACCCTGCACCACCAGTTCTACCTTCTGACCCCCCTCCTTCCCCTCCTGTCCTGCCTGGTTGTTCAGGCTTAGTCCCTGAGCCCATTAATTCTTTCACTATTATACCTACAGGAACGATGGACTCCCCCCCACCCAGAGGCTTTTGTTTCCCAATCTACAGTTACAAGGGGTTCTAGGAAACTGGGATTACCCTCTTCAAAAGTTTTGAAAGTTGATGAGATTTCTTTAGCTAACAGGTTTGAGTTACTACGTAATCCTTCGGAAAACACTGACTCTGATTCCTCCTTGGTGCTCTCCTCCCATCCTGAATTAATTACGGATACGGAGGTCACTGTGGATAATGTGGGACCTCAGAAAAGAAAGGCCAAGAGTAAAATCAAACATAAAGAGAGTACCCCTCAAAGGGGTAGGCTCAGGTGAAGGCATATTGCCCTTTGACGTGGCAATCCTTTTTTCCTCACTATGACATCATCCTTCTCTGTCCATACTGTTAATGTCAACAGTATTAAGAAGCAACCTAAGAGGGATTCAGTTTTTTCCTTCTTATCATGCCTTGCTGCTGGGGTAATCCTCTTACAGGATGTTAGGTTTCACTCTCTCCTTGAGATTTCACGAGCCCAGCAGGCTTGGTTTTCTGGCCCTTCTTACTGATCACTTGGACAAGAGACATGTTAAGGATCGGGGATAATGTTTAGTTTACCCAATATATCTATTGTGAAAGTACTTGATTTATGTCCTGGTAGATTGTTGCTATTGGATGTTACTATTTTCTCTGTACCCTTCAGGATCATTAACATCTATGCTCCACAAACTAAGTCCCTTAGAACTGAATTATTGAAACTTGTTCAACCGTATCTTCACACTTCCATGTATATTATTTTTGGGGGTGACTTTAATTGTGGTTTATCCATCAAGGATAAGACCTCCACCTCCAAAACTACTAAGTTATTTTGTGACACTCATTTTTTGAAACAAATGCTACATTCTGCAAAACTACAGGATGCATATCTTATGCTGAATCAGAAACATACCCCCACTTTTCATAAGGGGCCACTGGCTATCCGCATAGACTTTTTTTTTGTTTCCCCTCATCTGCAGCTTTCTGCTGCTACTATACAAGTTGCAGAATTCTCAGACCACAATCTTTTAACAATTTCCCTTGGCCCTAACACTACTACAGTATTTGGTCCAGGTACCTGGAAATTTAATACCACACTTTTGAGTAACTTACAGTTACTGACACAACTTAAAGTGTTTTTTAAGAACAGGAAATAGTTTTTTTTCCTTTATGATGATCTTTGGTGTTGGTGGTCTGACACTAAAAGAGACCGGCAACATTTACTAAAACACTTTAGTAAACAACACCATAATGATCTTTATTTTAACTATCCTAGAACTCGATGTCAATTACAGAAACTCCTTACTTTATCTTACACTACAGGTTGTGACTTTTCTATACAAATTAGTACACTTAAGAAAAATCTAATGGTGGTAGGGGAACCACGTGATGCAAGATACCGGGTAGAAGCTCATCTGCACAGCTCCAGCCTCCTGACTCATTAAAAATGTTTTTTGGAGCGTTTAACCTGCCTAAAACCCAACAATTTTATGGTATACTGCCTTCCCATCACCGGGTGCTCTTGCTGGGTGAGCCAGAGAAACAATGGAGGTGTACATGAAGAAGGCGCCACAAAAACAAACCCCACCGGTCACCCCCGAGAAGGCCCCGAAGAAATCATGGGCCTCGAGTGGAGTTGTAAAGCCAGAGGTTGCCAATCAGGGAATGGATCAGGAACCGCTTACACTGAGCAGATTCCTAGAGGAGTTTAAGCCCTTTCACGAAGAAATTAAAGAAATGGCATCGGAGATTAAATCTCTATCCAGGAAGCTTGATGAGGTTTCTGTCTCGACTACGGATAACACAGCCCGAATTTCTTCCTTGGAGAAGCGAGTAGAAAGGTTCGATCCTGGGCTGGCAGCTATGCGGCAGAAGCTTGCACGTTTTGAATCCAAACTAGAGGACCTTGAAGGTCGTAGCCATAGGAATAATGTTGTGATCCTTGGACTGCCAAAGGGAGAAGAGGGCCAGAATGTCATAGCATTCGTCCAGAAGTTGGTGGAGAAGATCACTGGCCCCTCTCCCTTTGGGGCTAAATATATAATTGAGAGAGCCCACAGATCCCTAAGGCCGAAGCCCCCCCAGGAGCAACACCTTGCCCTATAATATGCCGTTTCTTAAATTTTCTGGAGTGGCAGCATCTTCTGTATAAAGTCAGAGAAATCCAGGAAGTCAGATGGGAACAAGTCAAGCTCAGGATAGTGCAGGACTTACCGGGCTCTGTCCACCTAAAACGTAGAGCATTTCACCCAGTAGTCTCCAAGATTATCACTGCTGGGCTTAAGTTTGAATGGGGTACCCAGCCGGAGTTACAGGTGCAAGTGGCTACTGGGCTGGGCTATTAGGGATCCTGATGACTGCTTGCTGGCTTAAAGCTGTCCCTGCCTGATCTCTTCAGGGATACATGAGAGGCCCTTTGCTTTCTAAATGGGAGAGTTCTGGTTCGAAGTGCGGTGGCTGTTACTTGAAGGATACTTCGGGGATGAGCATAAATAATCTTTGGACTCCTGTTTAAGCCTGACTGGAGGGCTGAAGGGACACAATCCTTTAAAATTAACGGACTCTGTACAGTTGCCTATGCCCTGAATTTGTCTGGGACTGTTGCTTTTTTTAAACAGACTGGTTAATTTCTACATTTACCAATTTTGGGGAGAGCAATTTTTGTAAGGGATTTGTCTAGCACCTCCCAGCAGGTATGCGAGGGGGAATGGTTTTGTTAAGGTTCAAGGTTCGCACCCTACAGGGTTTTAATACCAATGAAGCGGTCAGTTGTTTAGGGGGTGTGCTGAAGTTTTTTCATAATGGTGCGCCGTGATGCGCTTTCGCTCTTGTACCACCAGAGGGAGCTTGAGACTCAAGTATTAAGGGCCAGCGGTCTTAACGACCTGGGATGGGGTTTTTCCTTGGCACAATTGTTTAATAGCTGGATGGGGAGTGGTGTGATCCACATTCTCGGGGCAAGTTAGCCCTGTTGTGGGCGCGGCCTCCATGGTGGACTGGCTACATCGCCTTTGGCCTGGCTCTAATAGTATCCATGGAGCTGTGTTCCCCTCAGTAGGCAAGGCTTGCTGGTTTTGCTATTTTGAATACTCCCAGTGCCTATGCCTTATTAATACTGTGTTACTCCCACTGGTTATCAGGAGCCAATTAGCAGGTGACTTTGTATTGAAATCAATGCATTTCAGGTTACTTATCACCTTCTCATTTCCATACAGGGGGCTCATAGATTTTCTTCGGGATTAGGGGTGTAATGTTGGGGGACTGGGGGGAGGAGAAAGGAAATGGTATGTTGTTGAACATTGTTGGCGACAGTTGGGGAGACAGGGAGGGTGGGGTTAAAGATAAATTTTTCGATTCATTAACGTTATGCTATGACTGGGTGTTATACAGGGGGGAGTGGGATAGTTCGGGTAGGGTTGGGAGGGTTTTGGGGTGAGAGAATGGCACAGCAGTTTTAATGGTACAGGGCTATCTGGATCACAGTTGTAGTAATCACCAAAGGTCAACTCTGGGCTTAATTTTGTCAATATAGATGGCTAGCAATATCAGCCTAGCTACGTGGAATGTGAAGGGGGTTAGAAAAAAACCTAAGCAATATCAGATGCTTAAACACTTGAGTTTGCTGCGTGCCCAGATAACATTTTTGCAAGAATCTCATCTGCTAGATACTGAGGCATTGCAACTCAGGAGACAACAGGTGGGACAGGTCTTCAATGCCTCAGGATCCACTAACAGTTGTGGGGTTATGTTGCTTGTTAATAGGAACATCCCATTTATCCCATCTCAGGTCTTCAAAGATCCAGAGGGCAGGTACGTCCTGGTTCAGGGTACTCTTTGGGCCATGCCACTATTGCTTGGTAGCATTTACGGGCCTAACGTGGATGATCCCACCTTTTTCATGAAGCTGATTACCACAATTCTTCCTATACTTCCTATTCCCATTATTATGGGGGGAGACTTCAATTTGGTCTCGGACCCTAACATAGACAGGTCTGGCAATGAGTTGAGAGGATTGTCTCCTGGGCAAAGGGCCTTTAGGGACTTGTTTGATCAATGCGGACTGTGCGACGTATGGCGAGTCTTGCATCCCAACTCTAGAGAATATACTTTTAGTTCACCAGTACACGGCTCGCAGTCTCGCATTGACTACTTATTAATCTCTCAGGTACTCTTGCCAGGTGTGCTGTCCACCTCGATTCAGCCTGGTCCCATATCTGATCATTCTCTGGTGTTATGTCGTCTGGCTTTCCTTAATATTCCCAAGAAAGAGACCTGATGGAAACTAAATGAACAGTTATTAAAAGATGAGAGGTACTGTAGCCTGGTGAAGGACCAGATTGATGTCTTTTTCTCTACTAACCCAATAGAAAGCACTGCACTGGATATTTTGTGGGGCGCTTTTAAGGCCTACATGAGGGGTATTCTCATTAGTTTAGCTACAAAGAGGAAGAGAGCTCAGGAGACAGAGCTATTATCATTACTGTCTCAAATATGGGTATTAGAATCTAACCTATCAACCAACACTTCTAAGGAGGATCGGCAGAAAATTTTAGTAGTTAAGGATAGATATTTAGAATTGTTAAGGGAAAAGGCAGAGTTAGCCATTATCCATACTAAAGCTAGTTTCATGGATCAAGGAGAAAAAGCAGGGCGCATGCTTGCTGTACATTTAAAGCAGCAAGAGTCTGTAAGATTTATACCTCCAATTAGGGCGCAGGCGGATGGGTCCCTGAGGGTATCCCCCTCAGAGATAGTAGAGGAATTTGCTATATATTACAAGCAGTTATAAAGAGACATGGATAGTCCTCCTTCCTTAGAGAAGTTGGAGGCGTACCTCAGGGATTCTTGCCTTCCTTCCTTGTCAAACTCCCAAAGGAGTTTCTTAACCTCTCCTTTATCTCAGGAGGAAATTTCAGCAGTTATAAAGGCCCTGCCCTCGGATTAAGTTCCTGGGCCGGATGGGTTTTCCGTTCCATTTTATAAAGTTTTTCGAGAACAGCTATTGCCTGTGCTTCACCGGTTCTACCTCCATATTCTCTCCGGGGTAGTTGTAGATGCCCATTTGTTTGAAGCCCTGATAGTCCTATTACCTAAACCGGATAAGGATCCTGAATTGGTTCAGAGCTACAGGCCAACATTCCTGTTGAATCAGGATGTCAAAATTCTTTCAAAGATATTGGCTGATAGGCTAACTCTGGTCCTCCTGGATCTGATTGGCATGTCTCAAGTCAGGTTTATGAGGGGACGATCATCCTCAGATCATTTGTGTACCCTTTTGCACGTCTTCTCAGAGTCCAGGGTTGCCACCTTTCCCATGGGGTTGGTCTCCCTGGACACCGAGAAGGCATTTGACCAGGTGAACTGGAATTTTTTATTCCAAGTACTCAGAGCATTTGAGTTTCCCCCCATGTTCATAGACTGGATCAGGGCACTATATCAGTCTCACTCAGTGAGGGTCTCAGGCAATGGTGCATTTTCCAAATCCTTCCTTTTATTTTCAGGTACGAGACAGGGCTGCCCCCTTTCCCCCTTATTATTTAATCTATATTTGGAGCCATTTATTCAAAATATTCTTAACAACATGGGAATACAAGGTATTCCGATCAGGAAAAGTGTGGTGAAGATAACAGCATATGCTGATGATCTCCTCCTCCATCTGACCCACACGGTAACATCAATTCTGATTATGTTAGGAGAGATTGACACATTTAGTCTTTTTTCGAATTATAAATTGAATGCAAACAAGACATCCTTTTTTCCTCTTAATCACAAGGTTTTCAAGACAGACATTGTCCCTTTGGGATTGTGTTGGTCACCCCGTGTCCTTAAATACTTAGGTATTAAGTTAACACGTAATATTTCCCTATGGTTTAAAGAAAGTTTAGAGCCTCTTTCTCAGTCGATTGCGCAGGACCTAGAGAGATGGGATAAGCTTCCGATTTCATTATGGGGCCGTATTAACATAATTAAGATGAATGTATTTTCCCAACTTTTTTAACCCCTGTCACATCTTAACTCATTTGTCCCGCTATCCTGGTTTCAGAAAATGCATAAAATCTTCACTAATTTTATTTGGTCCAATAAACACTCCAGATTGGCATACCACAAGTTAGCCGCCCCTAAAAATGAGGGGGGACTGAGGATTCCTCATTTGGCAATTTATTACTGGGCTAGCCATCTCGCTAAGTACCTGAAATGGATAAGGCCGGGTCCGGAGAATTTGAGACCGGTCTGGCTCAACATTGAACTAGATTTTATCCAGGCTATGAACATGGACCCCTTGACCATGCTCTATGTTAAAGTGTCCCTTTTATAGAATGCTAGTAAATGTCCCACTCTCATGATTTCATTAAAAGTACATTCGCAGCTGTGTTCTTTTCTGAGATACAATCCGAGTTTAGACTGTCTCAGTCTATCTGGAATTCTCCGGCCTTTACCATAAATAAGCAAAAGGTTTCTCGTACATGGTTGCCACAGTTCGAGGAGGGGATAGCATCCTCGTTTCTGGACGATGCAGGGGCTTGGCTCCCAGTTACCAAAATTATCCAAAAGTTTGATATTCCAGATTCCCAGTTATTTAGGGTTTTTCAATTAAAGCACCTGTTAACTATGGTTTTTGGTAACGTCCCTCCCCACCCAATGGCTTTTGCATTGGTACCTGAACTTTCCCCTCTTCTTGAATCCTCAGGTGTCATCTCTAAGATATATCAAGTATTGTACCATTGGCAGTTTGGGAGTGATAACGTCCCTACTAGCTTTTGGAACTCATTTTTTCCTCAATCTACTTTCAGCTGGCCGGCTCTCTGGATGTTTTGTCATAAATATGTGTCCCAAGATAGATTACGTCTTATGCAATTTCAGATTTTGCATAACATGTACTATACTCCAGTCAAATTGGTGAAATGGGGCCTTCTCAAAACGGATAGGTGCACTAGGTGTGCCCAGGAAGCTGGGACACTTTTTCACATATTCTGGTCGTGTCCCAGGATAGCTCCATTATGGGATTTAATTAAAGCCAATCTGGATCCCTTATTGGGATTACAGGATTGCTTCACACCCGGATATTTGCCTCCTGGGAGATTTGTCTTCCATTAAGGGCAAAACTCGGAGATTTCATATATCTATGATTGCACTCTCGGTTAAAAAAATCATTCTTAGGCATTGGAAAGATGGGATTTGCCCATCATACCAGGAATAGGTACATGAAATCCTTGCAAATCTTCACACAGAGAAGGCTATAGCAAGCCTCCATAACAGGTTACAAAGGTACAAGCACACCTGTGATCCCCTTCACACCTTAATCATCACTGGTAGGGTTTACAGTGCAGTATGTTACCTGTTATCCTAACATATATACGGCTATTATGTAGAGCTTGTTACTACAACATATGAAGGAACTGCTGTACCGGGGGGTAGGGGTTTGGGGGGCAGTGTTGGATGGTATCACAAACTGGTTGTTCATGTTTGTATTACTGCCTCCTGTATTGTGAAAAATCTTGTGAACAAAGTTTGAATTGAAAAAAACAAAAATTTAATGGCATACCATTCTACTAAATATGCATCACGGCAACAACAATGTTTTGGTATTACAGGCCCTTCTGATGTGGTCTGCCCTTTTGCTAGCTGTGCTAAAAGAGTTGATAGTAAAATTTTTGAGGTTCTTTAAAATGACAATATGCTTGAAATTACGGATCCTTTGGAGATTCAACATTACGTAGCTGACTACACTCGACATTTGTTTGACCCCATGGACACACACATGGACAGGATCTTGGAATATCTCTCTCCTATAGACATCCCTGATATCCCTGGATCAGTGACTGATTTGATCAATTGCGACATTCAACCTTGGGAAGTCGAGGAGGTGATATGAGCATTATGTTTAGGAGTAACACCAGGCCTAGATGGTCTCCTGAATGAACTTTATAAGATATTATATACTGACTTAAGCGAGGAATAGGCTGCTGTATACAATTTTATTTTACAAGCGGACACTTTACCATTAGATATGAATATGGGTAGTCTTTTCTACACCTACAAAAAAGAAGATAAAAGATTATTAAGTAATTGGAGGCCTCTTAGTCTTTTAAATACTGATTTCAAAATTCTGGCTAAGATTATTTCACTTCGCTTATCAAAATTAGCTCCGTTTGTGATTTCTAAAGCCCAGTCTAGTAATATTCCAGGGAGAAGTATTTATGACCATATTCTTTTGTTGAGAGAGTTAGTGGAACAAGGCAATCAGAACAGATTAACAGGTTATCTGCTCTCCTTGGATCAACAAAGAGCTTTTGACTCAGTTAACCATGACTTTTTATGATGTACTTTACATCACTATAAAGTTCCTGATAGAACTCTCTCATGGCTTCAATTATTATATCGATCTACTACAATAATTCCTATTGTTAATGGTTGGAAAGGCCCTATGATATCACTACAAAGAGGGGTTAGACAAGGCTGCCCACTTAGCCCTCTTCTGTATATCTTTTTGTTGGACCCTTTACTCCATTCCATAAAAACCTCACGGTCTATTATATTGCTCTCTATATCATTGCATTCCACTCCTCACTCCATTATGGCCTATGCAGATGATATGAGTTTGATGGAGGCAGATACTCCTTCTGTACATAAAGCTATTCACTACTGCAAAACCTTTGGAACTGTATCAGGGGCAACATTGAATCTGGATAAATGTGTAGGTCGACAATTAGGGACTAGAGCGCCGGACAATGTTTTGGCTTCAGATATTATGATCAGTGCTACTCCTATTAAAATTTTGGGCATTTTATATGGGGGATGGACCCATGGATGTTCTAAATTGGGGTTCTAAAATAGAAATTGCTCAGGCTAAAGTTTCTCTCTGGAATAAATGGAAATTAAGTGAAACAAAGAGAGTCTATATGATTAAAACTCATTTACTCCCTGTTTTTCTCTTTTTAGCCTATATCCCCCCCCCCCGAAGCCTTGAATTGAGGCTATTAAGTATGTTTTTCCAGGCCTGGTGGGGCAGTCGCCTCAACCCTATCAAACGTACTATAACTTATTTACCTCTTCGAGACGATGGTCTTAATATGATCCAACCATTGTTCTTTTACAATAGTATTTTCTTTATGACAAACAACAAACCAATTTTAGTTAATTGTGACAGAGGATGGGAATCTTGGTTCTTTGAGTCCTGTGGGCCTTGGTTTAATCTTTGGGAAACAAATAATCTGAAAATGCTTAGACATATCCCCTTCAATCCCTAATTATATTAGGACACCTTTCTTCACCTTAAACAGTGGCAGGTAACTAGCCACATTGTTATAACGTACAATAGAAAGGCTTTATATAAACATTTATTAGATCAAATTTGTACTGATCTTGTGACTTTTCCCAAATGTCCAGACTTATATTTGAATAGTCTTTATACACTTTTACGTAATCCAAGGATCCCTCAGAGAATGTGGGATCTACACTGGCTTAGTTGTTACGAACGAATAAATATAAAGGCAAACCAAAAACGTAAGCAAATGACTGACAGAATATGCTCAAGACTGTCTTGTGTACAATAGGAAGAAACCATACAACACCTATTTTTTTACTGTACATATATTACAGGTTTTTGTCTCTCTCTCTGGCCACAAGATAGCAGGAGCCATTGTTTAAATCGGTTACGTATGAAATGTTACTGTATGGTTCTTTTACTAATGTCTGGAAGAAATGGAATATCAATACATTGAATTTAATTTTTATTGTTTTGAAATGGCATATTTGGACTGCTCGATGTCTTTTTACTTTACAGCAAATAGATATGTCTCACCTCACTGTAATCCAAGGAATTGAACATGATGTAAAAGCTATTTATTTTTCAGAGATGCAAACTATACTTCTTAGAACATTATTGGATTTATGGAAGTTTATACAGTACCTTGGATTACTGACTCTGATTTCCCTGTAACATGATTTGTCTGTATTTTCTTTCCTAATTTCTTTTAGTTTTCCGTTAATAAAATTTTCCCCTACTCTCCTGTCGAGGGAACCTCTGGCTGTCTGCCAAGATGGCCGACCTGACTGGTGAGGAACAACAGGTGTAGAGGAGTGGACCTCCTCCCCTATCACCTTTTCTCCAAAAGTCCATACTGCTTTTGTGTCCTACTGCATCACTGACAGCAGGCACCCCTCAGAATTGAACATTCACACCAGTCCTTAACTCCACCGCCTAAACCTGGACAACATACAACCACGAGTGATTCTGGTAAAATTTCTAAGATAGCTGGGAAAAAGCAAATAATGTACCTGGCCAGGGAGCAAGGACCACTGATCTGGTAAGTACACCATATACAAACTTACCCATATTTCCCAGCCACCCTCACGGAGAACCGGAGGGCCTACACTCAAGCCAGACATGCACTTATCCAGCTTAAAGTTCCTTACAGTCTTTGGCTACCATGCAACACTCTGGTTATCCCAAAAAGGGAGTTTTTCATTCCTTTCATACTCCTGAATCAGCAGAAAGTTTCACCCACTGCTCGTGGTTGAATGTTAACCTTCCAGACCTGATGTTCCAGGAGATGCAGCCAAGATATACACTATGCCCGATCACAACAATCATAGGCACTTGACCTCCCAGGGTTCACCCACAGAATATGAGGCCCAAAAAGAAGAAGACTCCTGAATTCCTATGTTTAGAAGATGTGGCAGAGAAGCATCTAGAAAGAAGGGTAGACTGACAAGAAAATCCTCCTTGTTGCCTGGTCACCTGTGTAGCTGGAGTCAAACCAAGGAGCACAAGGCCTCCTCTGGCAGCAGCTTGGATGGCAAAGCAGCAGGGAATTGGTATGCTTCCCTGAGAAAAGCCATCACAACAACTGATGCAGACCCCAGACCTCAGCATCCTAAATAGAACAAGCATTTGTCAATGCCAAACGTTCGTTTGCAGGTATTTGCAGTGGTGTTTGGCATGTATGGTGCTTTACCCTAATGCCCTGTGCGATTGCAGGTATTTGCACAATAAATTGTCAGCATGACCTTTTTGTTACCCCCATTGTGCGCTACATAGGCGGAAACATGTTTTGGGCAGGATGTGAAAAATGACAGCTGTACTGCTCATAAGGAAGTGTGGTAAAATGGCAATGTTGAAAATCTGGAGTGGAAATATTGAAAATTCGCAAACCTAGGAGCGTGCGTGGGAACTGTGCAATGCACACTCGTAAAACAGTCGTTGTTAGGAATTTTTTCACCAAATTGTCAACAATGGCATTTTAAAACCTCTGCTAATGAACAGTGTCACTGTGATTGTCTTACTGTGTGCCATACATTGATTTTGCACACCGACTGCGCCATTGTGCACTACATGGATGGAAACACATTTTGGGCAGGATGTGAAAAATAACAGCTGTACTGCTCATAAGGAGGTGTGGTAAAATGGCAATGTTGAAAATCTGGAGTGAAAATATTGAAAATTCGCAAACTTACGAAGCGTGCGTAGGAACTGCACTACGCACTGCCTTTAAACGCTAATTATTTTTAGGAATTTGTTCACCAAATTTTCAACATAGCCATTTTAAGATCTCTGCTCATGAGCAGTGACACTGTGATTTTCTTAATGTGTCCCATACATTGAGTTCACACAGCGACTGTGCCATTGTGCGCTACATGGGTGGAAACACGTTTTGGGCAAGATGTGAATAATGACAGCTGAAGTGCTCATAAGGAGGTGTGGTAAAATGGCAATGTTGAAAATGTGGAGTGAAAATATTGAAAATTCGCAAACTTACGAGCGTGCATAGGAACTGCGCAATGAACACTCGAAAAACAGTCATTTCTAGGAATTTTGTCACCAAATTTTCAACACAGCCATTTTAAGACCTCTGCTCATGAACAGTGTCACTGTGATTTTCTTAATGTGTCCCATACATTGAGTTTGCACATGGACTGCGCCATTATGAGCTACATGTGCGGAAACATGTTTTGGGCAGGATGTGAAAAATGACAGCTGTACTGCTCATGAGGAGGTGTGGTAAAATGGCAATGTTGAAAATCTGGAGTGGAAATATTGAAAATTTGCAAACCTAGGAGCGTGCGTGGGAACTGTGCAATGCACGCTCGTAAAACAGTCATTTTTAGGAATTTTTTCACCAAATTTTCAACATAGCCATTTTAAGACCTCTGCTCATGAACAGTGTCACTGTGGTTTTCTTAATGTGTCCCATATATTGATTTTGCACACCGACTGCGCCATTGTGCGCTACATGGGCAGAAACAAGTTTTGGGTGAGATGTGAAAAATGACAGCTGTACTACTCATAAGAAGGTGTGATAAAATGGCAATGTTGAAAATCTGGGGTAAAAATATTGAAAATTCATGGAAACCCTACGAGCGTGCATAGGAACTGCGCAAAGCACACTCGTAAAACAGTCATTTTTTGGAATTTTTGCACCAAATTTTCAACATGGGGTTTTTGGGACCCCTTCTCATGAATGATGTCACTGTCATGGCACTATTCAGGCCCAAAGGGTGATTTTGCGCAGTGACTGCGCAGTGACTGCGACTGGTTGCAGTGATCCCACACCAAAGGATCCAGACACAATGTGCTACCCCTCCAGTAACATCATGCCATTAAACACTAGATCACTTTCAAATCATTACTTACAGCCAATACTCTGTGTTCTACATTCGTTGGGTGCTACTGTTCAGATTACTTTGGTTGGGTCGGTTGCTCATCTTAAGAACTACCCCATCCCTGATATGCTCAGTAGGTTGCACAGTCACCTCTGAGGCTGGGAGATCAGTAGGCACTTGGGTTAATATCCCCATACCAGGCACTTGGGTTAATATCCCAATACTGACACTGTAGTGCATCATGAGGGGGGTGCTGCACTCCTGAGGTGCCATCTTTCGGATGAGACGTTAAACTGAGGTCCCGTCTGCCTGTTCTGGTAATTGTTCAGGTGGACGTTAAAGACCCCACGGCACTTCTGGAAAAAGAGTAGGGGAATTTTTATTATAATAACATCAAAAAACAAATTTATACAAAACAGTATTAATTCACATGAGTACAATATAATAAATACATAAAATAATCAGTACAAATTATAGACTTAGAAATCAGTGTAAAGCATACAATAATATGAAAATCATAACTAAAATAAATAAGCATTATAATCATACAATTGATACCTAGACAAATTTTAGTAATCCTAACTATATGATCACGGTTTCCCCAACATAACTTATTTATGTTTATGTTTAATAAATATAGAAAACCCTTTCCACCACCTCATTACTTTCAAAGGGGAAACCATTAATTTATCTTTGTGAAAAACTGTCCTCATGGCCTGACATACTAAAACAGAAAAGATGTCAAAGGACATTTGTTTCAGATGTAAAACCCACTGGCACCTGGCTTGCCACAAATAAAATTTCAAAATACGAAAGAAAATTGCTAAAGTCGCCTTATGAAATTTCTGTAAATATAATGGATATATTCATAAAACAAAACTATCATAATTTAATGTAGTTAGCCAGGGCATTTTCCTCTTAGTTCCTATATGGTTCCATAATGCTACTGAAAAAGAACAATCAATCAAAAAAATGTTGCATCGTTTCCTCTGTTGCAATGAATGTTGGATATGGACAATTCCTATCCTCTAAAGCTTTATGCTTCCATTTACCACGTACATTCAAATGGCTATACATAGATAGCTATAATATCTCCCACATATGAGGAGGGATCCTCTCATTCTTCAATTGGGCAAGGACTGACTCATTTTGATGCGGGGCAGTTCTTAAAAACTGGGGTATCATGGTATATTAGAGCTAATATCACCATATACAGTTGTTTAGTTATATTATTTTTAATAATACTGTCTGTCAGTTTCCATTTACTGAGTTTCTGAGCTGCTGGTTTGAAAAAAACAGTTAACTTAAGCTTAATCTGTGGTTTTGGGGGGTCTAGGTCCCAAAGCGAAAAATAATGGCCTACAGTCTTTGTGATCCATTCACTATCAAGCTGCTCTGTAGGACATAAACCCACTCTTATTGTATGGGAAAAGAAAACAGAGTGAAAAAAGATGATGGGATCCACCATCCCTAACCCCCCTTTTCCTTTAGGGAGATAGGTGAAACATCTTTTAATCAGGTTAAGTCTTGAACCCCAAAGCAACTGAAAAAAACAATTGTATAGTCTAGCCTCAAATATTAAAGGGGTGGAAATACCATTGCTATATAAAGAAAAACAGGTATTATAAATTGTTTAATTATGTGAATTCTTTTGAGTTTGGACAGTTTCCATGCCTTCCATCTTTGGACTTTTATTTCCACCTGACGCAGTGCAACTTCCCAGTTTTGAGAGGGTAAATTCCTTGGACTATAAAGAATTCCTAAAATTTTTAGGAGTTCTGATGCCACCATAATTCCTCCTCAGATATCATTTGGAACACTGTCTGGGCCAATAATGAAACCTTTGCATTTATTCAAATTTAATTTATCATTGGAGACTGCAGAGAATTTTTCCATTTCCTGTCTAAACAAATCTAAATGGGACAGCTTTGTAAAAAATAAATAAATATCATCAGCGTAAGCTATAATGCGCAATTCATCTGCGTAAGATCCATATGCTATACCCGGCCATAAGGTGAAATCATTTATCTTTTTAATTAGTGGATCCAGAGAGAATTTATATAATAGGGGACTGAGAGGGCACCCTTGACAAACCCCTGTAGTAACTCTAAAGCTTTGAGTAACCTGATTCTAAATTATGGGCCTTACAGTAGCTGATGAATATAGTAATTGTACCCACTTTATAAAATCTTTTGGGACTCCATATTGTTCTAAGGTGAAAAAAGAAAGGGGTGAAAAACCTTATCAAATGCTTTTGTCTGATCCACAGATATGATATAGTGATTAATATTTTTTTTTCTTCAGAATCAATCAAATCTTTATTTATCCAGGCAAACATCGTTGAGCACAGCTCATTTGCAAGATGGACCTGGTAAGGTCAAGGTTCAATTTACATAGATACATAAAAAATATTCAATATATACACACTCTAGGATACTACATAGAATATTCAGTATACACACAGTCTAAGGATACATTCTAATCAGACTATACATTAAATTCCGGTGTAGTGGTAATGGGGGTGAGGGGAAGGGGAGCGGGAAGTGGTGTGCCTGGCTGGTGGGGGAGGAGGAAGATGGTGGGGGCCTATACTGTGGAACGGATAAACTGTGGGCCTTATGAACAGGGCAGGAGGGCGGCACTGGGGGGTTTGTATAACAGGGGTATAGGGCTGTGATATATGCCAAGGGATTAAGGGGAGGCAGATGGAAAGGAGGGTGCATGGAGTGTGAGGGTGGTGACTCTTAGTAAAGGTGGATACTTTCCGTGAGTTGGCTATCTGGGGAGGGAGATGGATAAGATTAGGAATACTCTACTGTTTGTGGAAACAATTACATTTTTCTTTGATAAGCCTCGAATACAGAGATTTAAAGGATGTAAATGAGATGTATCTGTTCACTTTCAGGGTCTTCTGCATTGTATTCCATAAGGCAGATAAGACATAGCTGATAGTAGATCTATCATATCGAGAATTAAATTTGGGCACTTTAAGCATGATGAAGTTTAGACTTCTTAGGGCATATTTACTTGATGTGATTTGTGTGAAGCAGTCTGAGACGTAATTTGGTAGCATCTTTGATATCGCTCTATAAGTCCATAATGTGGCATTCCTGTCTCTTCTAAATTGGAGCGAGGTCCATCCAACTGCAGCATAAAGCGAGCAGTGGTGAGTGCTGAGAGGAAGATCTGTAATAAACCTCAAGGCTCTATGGTAAAGTGTGTCCAGTTTGCTCAGATATGAGTTGGGGCAACGACCATATAGGAAATCTGCATAATCTAATACTGATAGAAATGTGGCCTGGACCAGCTTCTTTTTAGAATCACTTGTGAGAAAGTGCTTTATTCTGTAATACAGCCCAAGTCTCTGATGGAGTTTTTTTAGCAGATCTTCCAGATGATCTAAGTAGTCAAGTCTACTGTCTACCCAGACCCCCAGATATTTGAATTTTGTAACATATTCAAGATTTACACCAAGGACAGTGGATATGTGGGGGAGATTGTTTGGGAAGGAATGTCCGGCTTGTGTTTGGGGGGAGAAAAACATTGCCTTTGTTTTTTTTGCATTTAGCAGGAGTTTTTTTTTTCCAGTAGTTGGTATAATAGGTCGAATTCTGCTTGTAGCTCTATGCCTGCTGTTACGGGAGAGGGGTGACTGACATACAATACTGTATCATCTGCAAACAGGTGTACAGTGGCTTTGGTGAGGTTATTGTCGATGCTATTGATATAGATGGCAAATAGGATTGGGCTGAGGATGGATCCTTGGGGAACTCCTCTTTGGAGAGAATTGAGTGGTGATAGGTCTTCTTCAGCCTTCACCTGCTGGGTCCTTCCCGTGAGATAATTATTAAACCATCTAATGGAGGTTGAGTCGAGTCCTATGGATTTCAGGGAAGAGAAGAGCAGTTCATGGTTGACCGTATCGAATGCCTTACTCATGTCTAAAAATACAGCACAGACACAATTTTTTTTGTCCAGTTCGAGTTGCCAGTCATCGGTTACTTTAGCCAGGGCTGTGATGGTGCTGTGGTTGGTTCTAAACCCAGATTGCGCTGGATTTAAAAGATTAGCCTTTTCAAGATATCCTCTTAGTTGGGTGCTTACAATTTTTTCTAGCAGCTTGGATAGCACAGGGAGGATAGAGATTAGCCTGTAGTTGTTGAGGTCCATGGAGTCCCCTGCTTTCAGTAGTGGGATAACTTGGGCTGTTTTCCAGATCGAAGGAATAGATCCTAGTTGTAGTGAGAGGTTAAATAGGTGTGTTATTGGCACTGCTAATACTTGTATGGCAATTTTTTAAAAATAGGGATCAAGGGAGTCTGCACCTGCACTTTTTTTGGTGTCCGGCTGTGATATTAATTCTTCCACCTGCTTCAGGGTGGCTGGTATGAAGGAGAAGGTGGACTCCGTTACCCGTGCTTCAGTGTTCTTGATACCTAACTGGGAGCGCATTTGGTTAGCCGGAGAGGTGTCGAATGCTAGACCAGCGGTTGTAAAGTGATTGTTGAATGATTCCAGGACTTCCAGTCTATCAGAGATGGTTCCCTTGCCATTGTGTATTTTGGCTGGGAGTGTGTTACTTGGATCGTATCCTGTTATGTCTTTTATGGTGTTACAGAACTTAGCAGGGTTGTGGCAGGAGGAGTCTAGTTCAGACATATAATAAGCAGCCTTAGCATCTCGTAATTTCCTGGTACAGATATTCCTGACTTTTTTGAACAGCTCCCAATCAGTTGATATCTTAGTTTTTCGTGCCTTTTTCCATAATTTGTCTCTGTCAAGGAGGGTGGCTTTAAGGTCAGGAGTGAACCAACGGTAGGTTTTATTTTTGATGCATACCTTAGAAATTGGAGTATGGATATTAAGGGCACCTGTAATAATGTCATTTAGCACCTTGTACGCTATCTCCACTGTGTTTGCTAAGTAAAACTCTTGCCATCGTGTGGAGTGGTTTATCTCTTCCAGATATGCCTCAATGTTGAATTTTTGCATTGATCTCCTCATTGTGAACTTGGTGGGGGATGACGGCTTGCATGCTGATCTTATTCCCGCAATAAGACAGTGGTCACTGATGTCATTGAATAGTACTCCAACATGCGAGAAAAGGTGAGATTTATTCACTAGTATAACATCTAATAGTGTGCTGTTGCTTGTATTCTTTTGTTGATTCTGGTGGGTTCATTTATGAGCTGTATAAACCAAGTGTATCGTAGAATGATATTAAAGGGTGCAGCTGCCTTTGAGAGCCAGTTTAGGTTTAGGTCTCCTATGATTATAGTTTCTTCTGTTCCCTTTTTGATTAGGTTACCCAGGTGGAATAATAGCTTGAGGTCAGCTGAGGGGGGCCTATAGCAGCCGATTAGCTGCAGTGATGTGGTGTGGGAGAGGGCCACTTTGAGGGATAGGCATTCAAGTTCCTTTACCATGGATAATGAGTCGAGGCAGGTTACAGATAGGCTGTCCTTCACATATATCGCTATGTCCCCACCCCTAGTTTGGCGGTCAGCTCTGAATACTTGATAATTAGGTAAGTTTATGTCTTTGTCGGCTGTGACAGGCCTGAGTCACATCTCAGACACTACTAGTATATCTGGTAGGGTATGGTTAACCCAGGCTTGGATCATCGTGATCTTCTTTAACAGACTGCATACATTAATATGGAGAAAGCTTAGCCCTTTGATCTTGGCTAAGTCTGTTGGTGCAGTGATGACCTCTGGGGGTCCTGGGTTAAGTTCTACATTTCTGAGCATAATAATAGTATCAATAGTTTCATAGTTGCTGCAAGAGATAGGTTAAAGATTCTTGCCGTTGCCCGTTTTTTGGTTTTATTCTGATGCCACTTTGTTTGCCATCCGGATATGGAGCTTTGGCCTCTTGTTAGAGCGCTGATTAGTAGTCTTGCAGACAGGCGCATTGAATAATTTTCTGTACAGAGTTGAAGCAAGGTCCCATAAGATAGTAAATCAGCCTGAGTCCCTCCATGGCAACTGTTCCATGGGTTATGTTGTAGCATTGGGAGTTCATATATACATACCCAGTCCCTTGTGACTGTTGCAGTAATGCAGTAAGTTGAGTAATGTAATACATCTCCCTGTGTGGCATCCTCTGAGAGATATCCTTTTTCACTGCGCTCAGGATACAGTAATAAAGCTAGCAGAATCCAGAGAAATCCCCCCATTATGAAAAGTATAACTAGTATGCAGAAGGTACTATATCAAATGTCTTTTGTGGCGCCCTCAGAAGATTGCTAATATAAACGACTTATTCAGCTACTGTCCGGTGAGTAGAGTTTAAAAAAAGGGAATATAAATTAGAGGGAGAAGGATAGAAAAACACAATAGGGGGTGCCTAGCATATGTATTTCTCACTGTGATGTTTAAGGGCAAACAATGGTCAAGCTTCAGCTCAACAGTGTGGGCAGCATGAGCGAGCAGAAAGAGTCTGCTGATTTGGTAGCTAACAAGGGATATAGAGCAGACTACAGGGCAGTGAGGCAGAGGGTGATTTATGTTTTGGCAGGAAGGTGTCTATATAAAAGGCTACAGAAGGGAAGGGCAGGTGGGCATAAAATTGCGGTTTGCCTTACCTTTCCTGGCAGTCCCTCCCGGTCTGGCGGTTCCGAGCTCATTCTGGTGGCCGCCGATCACCACTGGCAGAGACTGGCTCCCGCGCCGACTCAGGCACTTAGCTTATGGTCCTTTCTGAGAAAAAGACAGAGCACAGCAGGTTAAACGCTTTGGTAATGGCAAGTATCAGCAGTGCAGCAGGGGGCCGAAAATTTGCACTTTAAAGGCAGTGATAATAATATTGAGAATGATAATGCAGGCCATATTGCCCATGACTGAGTACAGTGATTTGTGTAGAAAGACCAAGAATCCCTCTAGTGGCAGGTCTGTATAAAATTCGATTATGTCCCTTATTATACTAAGTACCTGGTGAATCTGTCTGCCAGGGATACCACAAAATTGTACCGGGGAGATTACCAACTGTGTTAAACGTTTAAGTCGATTATTAAGGACTTGTGGGAGAATCCTAAAATTGGAATTCAAAATGGAGATGGGTCTCCAATTCTGAATTAACCTTTTATCACCATTTTTATATAAAAAAACACTACTAGGCCTTCTGTAAAGGAAGGAAGGATAATATTATGGACAAGGAAGAAGTTAAAAAACACTTCTAAACAAGAGCTTAATTCCTTTGCATATGCTTTATAAAATTCATAAGGGATCCCATCAGGACATGGGAATGCTCCTAATTTTAGGTTTTTAATCACCATTAAAATCTCTGTTGCTGTAATAGGCTTATTCATTGAATCTGATACCTCAGAAAAACAGGGTATATGTAGAGATTGGAAATATAACTGAAAATCCTGAACTGTAGGAGACTGGGAAGTTATTTGCTGTGATTGAAAATGGGACAATACTATTCTTGTTAACCCTGAGACAGAGGTCACGATGTTGCCCCCCCATCAAAAAATTCATCATTGAAGTTTTTGCTTTCCTGGCTTTACATGCTCCATAAGGGTCTCCCAGGGGGGATTTCTGGGTACCATATTGTAACATGGCCCGTACTGTCAGGGCTCAATCATATTGATAAGCTTTCATTTCAGATTTCACTTTTCATATTTGGGCCAAAAAATCTTGTCTAGATGTTGAAGCTACAGTATATAAATACTGTAATTGCTTTCTAAGTTTTAAATATATAAAAAATCTATTTGTTTTAGTTATTTTCCCATGCTTTTAAAACCATTTCTTTATCTCCAGTTTTGTGTCCTCCCACCACCCTCCCATATCTGAATACAAAATGTTTACCGTAGTTCTTACCCATTATAGTTGATATATATGTTTCTGAACAGTTGTGTCCTGTAAAGCAACTACATTCAGTTTCCATCTGTTGTGAGACGGTTTCATATGTATGGTTTCCTGAAAACTTATTAACAGAAAACAATGATCTGTGAATTCCATGGGGTACACTGTCAACCAAGGAATGGGAAAAGAGATTGAAGTAAAAAAATAATCAATAGTAGAAAACTACTTTCCTCTAGAATAAGTAAAGTGGAAACTTGTGTTTGAGGTAGGCTTACATTCTGTTAAATTCACTGTCAATGCAGTGTCTAAACGCATTTGAGTCACAATAATTTTTTTACAGCTGTTGTGGAGGGGGTCTTTGAGTTCACAGTTAGACACCCCCCAAAATCATAGGTTTCAAGGTGACCAAATAAGGTTGTAGGGTATGAAACATGTCTACCCTATCAGCCTTTGAGTGAGCTCCATAGATGTTGATAAGGTGATATTCTATGGGTCCCATAAAACCGTCTATAATTAATTATCTCCCAGTATTACATCAATTAATTTAGTTAAAGAGAAGGAAAAGGAAGAGAACACTATACTCAGGCCATCAGCCCTATCCGGGCCAAAAGACCAAAAGGAGGAGCTACTAGTTCATTCAGCTGTAAAGGCCCTCTCTTGGTCAGACATATACATCCAGGTCTCTTGGAAAAAACAAAAGGTAAGATTGGTAGAAAGTACATGCTGAAAAACGGTGTGCCGTTTGTTAGGGTTTAACAGGCTGTGAACGTTCACAGAGTCCACTCTACAACCCTGCATTTTGAACTAAAGGTTGTTATCTTTTTCCTTTTCTTTTTTTCTTGGTTTTATAACCCTCAGAATCTTCTACTTTTTCTGGGTCCCCCGTATCTGGGTGTTGAGGTAGTGACTCCTCTTGGCCGCTATCTACATCCCTTCATTTAGCTAGAACTGCAAAGGAGTTTTTTGTTTCCAAAGTTTTACTGGTTTGTGGAGGCTTTGAGCTCCTGTTGGACTTACAGAGAGTCTGTATGGGAACATTACCTGACACAAGTACTAAGGATGGTTTGTCTCCCTCTGGCTTGTCAACATAACAGACTGGCTGGAGGGTAGTAGGGAGCCTGACCTCCTGATGACAGTCTGAATGTGTTTCCCCATACTCTTGTATTTCCTCGGAAACCTGGTTGGGGGGGGGTCATGAGGGATTTCATCAACATTGTTAGGAGAGGGAGTTGCAGCATCTTGTGCTTGCTGTATCAGCAGATCAGGACTGATCACAGAGGCCTTATTTTTTGCAGCTCAGGGGCATTCTGGACAAATATGGCCTACTTCTTCACATAGTTCACATTTTGTATGATTAGCACACTGAAATGTAACATGTCCTACCTTTCCACAATTACTGCTTCTGTAGACATTACAAATGCTAGATAAGTGCATTCTGGAGCAACATTTAAAGCATGCCCTGGGTTGCCCTGCATAAAAGCAAAACCCCTATCCCATCCAAGCATGAAAGAAGTGGGTATATGCTCTACCCCTCTATCATTTTGTAGCAGTTTCACCTTATATTTCCATCACCCTGTCCAAAATAATTCACTGTCCAGTATAGCTTCAGGTTCACTCAAAACCTCATATTTTAGAGACAACCAATAGGTTATGTCTTCTACGAGGATCCCCTCATTCCTAAACATAACTGTGACATATTTTATTAAGGGTTTTGTTAATGGAATAACCAAAAAGGGGGCCCACATAGGGGAGAACTTAAACTGGTTATATCTTTCCCAAAACAAGTCCAGAGCATATGCAGAACGAAAGCTGATGTCATAGTTATCCTCCCCAGATATATTAATGAATGCATATACCTCCTTTAGGGGTGAATTTTAAGGACTCTTTTAACAATATTTTCCCCACATGGTATCTGTCTGGACAGGTATCCATCCCACCTTTATATCTGATGCGAACGGCATTACGCCGAGGTGCAGCTTCTTTTTTAGCTTTTTGAAATAGCTCAGATAAAAGGGGTTTAGGATTTGTCTCATCCTCCAGCCTGGTTGTATTGGATTGATCTTGTTGCATAGGGGATAAAGCAGATACATTTACCTGCAGTGCACCCTGATTTAAAATAGTGTCTTTAGAGCCTTCTTGGTGAGAAGAAATGTTTGAAACTGGAACAGGTTTGGGTAAATCGACCGGCAAAGGGATACTTATAGTTGTTTTCTCCACCTTGGTGTTGGGTACCTGGATATTAGTCATTGGGCATCATGTAGGAGAATCCTGAGAAAAAGGATTATGATTGTCCCATGTAGGGTCAGGTATCCAGCTACCTGACGGGTTTTGCTTCCAGCTAGCCGACTGTAGTGCAACTCTCAGGGACCAGCTGTTGCCCAAAGGATCTTATAAATTTAGGGCTGCAGAAATGACACTAGCCAAAGCTAAGTCCTTGTCTTTCATTTGGTTAGGGCTCCGTATCTGAGGAGAACCCGACAGATTTTTTTGTTTTGATATTCTGTTTTGCCAGAGTGAGAGCTTCCTTCACCCCTTTCGAGATATCTTTTCTCTGGGGTTTAGGAGCACTTGTGGCAGTGAAAGAATAAACAGTCACGCCATCCTGCTGATTCAGCTTCATCTGAAAATGGACATTATCTAGAGGGAGACCAGACTGAGCCACTTGTACAGATTCAGGCATCCCTGTTTGCAATGGAGACTGACTTTGTGTTTCAGTAGTTGCAAAAGTTCCACCTGTTGCACTGAAATTATCACCTTCCTCCCCTACAGGCTTTGAGCACAGATTACTATCACAAACATTATCACTGCCAGCCTTTTTTGCATCATCAAAAGTAGGGGGAGAGATTACCTTAGGTGTTGCAACAATACCGGGGTCTTCTCTTGGTAGTAAGATTGCAGCTGCATCATGCTGAGCGAGGTGTTGGCTGTCAGTTTGCGTTATTAGGTAGTCAGCTTTTTCCTCGTCTGTCAGCTGTGAGATCCTTACTTGAAAGAGGTGTTTTTTTTGGGCAAACATTTGTTCTTCAGCAGCCAGTAAAGCCAACAGTTCCGTCTTACACATTGCCAGACCTTCAATTTGAATATTCTGAGAGTCCATCTGTTGTGTTTCAGGAGCCTTCTCCTGAGATTTACTTAAATCCTCCTTAGAAATAAAAAGCTCCTCTTCCTCTAAAAAATCTAAATTTACTTCCAACGCTTCTTCAAGAACTTCGACCTCTTGGTAATCGAGGATAGGGGAGGAGGTCGGCTCCCCTACCTCAGACACTTCCATCTCCTCCAGCGATTCAGGCACACTGGCCATTTTGGATTTGGCCAGCAAATCCCCCTGTGGCGAGTAGGGGAATTTCCCCGGTGTCCTCGCCAAATTTCCCCCATTCACTAGAAATACCACCAATAGTGGGTTACCATCTATATCCCCCGGTCACCCCTGAAAAAGGGACTTCTAGTCTTAGTGGACCTACCAGGTCAACAACGTTCAATAAAATAAATAAAAATGATCTATTTGTACTACCTCCACAGGCACATTAATGGGCTTGATCACATGGCTACTTACTTCCCTTTCAGCCCCACTTTAGTTGTTGGCCTATACCCTATGATTGAACACCTTTCACTGTTCACTTTGGAAATGCTACAGCACCTTTTCCACCCACCCATCTTCCAATCACTGTGCTGCTTGGTAGCAGCCAGCATGATTGCTTTCTGACAGTACTCAGCTTGGCAGTTCACCTTAAAGTGAAGTTTCAGAGACTGCCCTTGCTCTTGGTAAACTGATTAGTACTGTATTGCTTTTTCCACATATTCTGGGCACTGTAGGTTTCTCACATCCTCGTCCTCAGTCAAGTTGAGCAAATGCTATTTCCCACTGCCCCTCTCTTTAAACAAACCCACTTGTCCAGTGTTCCCCTTTCCTTTATGGGGTGGGAGAGACGGACATAGCCAGACAGTCAGACCAGAATAAGGCACACCCCCTTTGTACTCCAGGATTCACAATTGCACCTCAAGTGAACAGGAGGTGGGTGTGCACAGCCATTATCTCCCGTCATCACACCCCTCAATTTAAGGGTTGTTACTGCCCATCTGGGTGGAGGTAAAGGCATTTCATTCACGAGGGACAACTATAGAATGGGGTGGCTTCATTCTAATTTGCCATCAGTCCTAGCTCAGGTTGTTCCTCCGTACCCTATCAGGGGGACTAAGGCCAGAAAACTGTGGGGTGCTAAGGCACTTCTATATGCGAATGACACTGTACTCTATAGAAGTCATTCCAATCCTGCCTCTTTAAATGCCAGCCTGGTTGAGGGTTTTAGGAAATTTCAAAGGCTGGTTTAGTTGAAATAGAATGGTACTGAACTCTAAAAAGACCAAGGCCATGTTATTTGACTCCAGGAAGCTGGGCATGGACAAAAGTAATCTACTTAACATAACTTCTTTAATAGGATCTCACATTGAGATAGCCAATACTTCTAAATACCTGGGTGTTTATCTTGACCAGGAGCTAAATTTCAAGTCACATATTGATCAGTTACCAAAATACATCCATCAGAAGCTAGGACTTGGGTTTTAGATCAAGGACTACCTCATCCCATCAGCACGCCTCTCTGTTGCTAACAATATCCTCCTACCCAGGCTACTATATGGCAATCAAATTGGTCAGTTTGCGGCAGGTGTCTCTTGTAGAGAGCATCACTGTAGGGTCTTCTCCCTGCTCAGATGGCACACCACTTGAATGTAGGTTAGTATTACCTGCACTATGTCTCACACACAGTCTCGTATTTGGCACGCCCTCACTTAACCTGAAAGACATACTGAAAATTAAACCACTAAGGAGAACTCTTCGCTCTTCCTCCAGTATTCAGCTGGAGGTCCCTAGATCAAAATCCAGTTGTCGATCTTTTGCCTGCATTGCCCCTTCACTATGGAACAATCTTCCTTTGGAAACTAGGGATTGTATGACTTTAGCCAGATTAAAAGCCAGTGTGAAATCCCTTTACTTGGGGATGGGTCAATGCAACTGCTACAGATAAGGTGCCAGGTTTACATTATTATATTCATTGCTTGTCACCATTGTTTTACATTGCAGTATTTTCTAAATCCATTGGCCTTGTTGTCTATAGATATTATTACCCCTACTACACCTTTTGTATGTCTTGTACCATTGTTGTATTTAGCCAGCAACTATTGTAATGTGCTGTAATGTCCTGACTTTATTTTGTGTTGCTGCTGTGTAATTGCACTTGTATTGTGCTGATGCTATATATTACTTGGTATTGGTTAACTAATTTCAGTTCGCCCCTGAAAGAGGGACTTTCAGTCTCAGTGGGCCCACACGGTTAAAAGAATTCAATAAATAAAAAAATCAGAATTACTCAGGGACCCTCACTTTATCCCTTGGGCCCAGAAAGAGATTTCTGGCTTTTTATCAATGACAACAGTGAGGTGACTGATGCCACCCTCTGGGAATCCCTCAAAGTTTTTCTCAGAGGCCGCATCATCAGCTTTGCAACACACAGAAGAAGAAGGGCCTGGAAACAAGAGGTTGAAAAACTCGAGGCCACTCTTAAAGAGCTCCAGAAACAATATAAAGGCACCAGTCAAGCAGGGTATGCCGACGGAAGGGCAAAACCCCATCAAGCGAAATCCCTACAGCGACATTTTGACAGGATTCGAAAATGTCACTGTGAAGACCCATGGCAAAATTTTGCCCTTTGCAGACTTTCCCCCTCAGTTAACTCCGACTGGAGTTAAGAATCCTAAGAAGGAGGTGCGGGGGCACAGTCCTCAAGAGGCAGGGGAGTTGGGGGGTGCTGCCCCAATAGAAACCAGACCGATGTCTGACAGGTGAAATTTCGCCTGTCAACATCAGGGATGTCACTATGCTGCATGTCGACAACAATGTTGTTGCGTCGGCATAGGCAAACTGTTAAGCAGACCCCTTGGAGATGACTGCTATTTAAAACCAACTCAACTCCCACTACTCCAGGAAGGCTGAAATGGCCCTGCTTTACCTCCAACACAAATACTGGAAAGGAGGTGAATGTGCAAGCAAAATCTTGGTATATAAGCTCCGTAAACTTCAGGCTGAACATCATATCGCTGGCCTCCAAACCTCCCATGGCTCTATCTCTACTAAACTCATGGACACTAATGATATCATTAAAGCCTTTTATGTCAAATTATGTGACTCTCCCTCTCCCCCTACAGCACAGTTCACAGCCTTCCTAGTCGCAATCCAACTCCCATAATGCTCTCCTCAGCAGTGTCAGCCGCTTGATGCTCTATTACTTCTGCAGATGTGAAACAGGCCATCATGGCTATGAATAAAAACAAATCACCCAGCTGCGGTGAATTTCCTGCTGATTATTATTAGGCCTTGCAGGGCTCCGTCATCCCTTTTTTCCACTGAGTCTTCCTTCACTCCTTGCAAACACAGACCCCTTGCTCCATAGCCTGAGAAGCAGTGATCACATTCTTCCCAAAGAAAGTTAAGATGCATCAATCCCCAGCACCTAGCGACCAATATCCTTTGTTAACATGGATGCATTTTTGCAAAAATCCTCATATTCAAACTAGAACCAGTCTTATCCAAACTCCTCCATCCACCCCTCACAAGTAAGTTTTGTAAAAGGAAGACTTAGCTCAGATCACCTCCATACCCTCTGCAATCTTGTCCACCTAGCTAAAGCCCTCCCAAATCCAGTAGCGGCCTTAGCCATAAACCTTGAGAAGGCCTATGACAGTATCAAATGGTCCTGCCTCTTCAATGTCATGCAACTCATAGGATTCGGCCCTGACTTCCTTTCAGCTGTTCAAACCCCATATACTAGTCCCATTGCTTAAGATTCTCACAAATGGCATCCATTCTTCTCCCTTACCACATCATCTGCATAGAGTAGAAGGCTACATGGACAGGATTTAGGCAGGGTATTTAGGAAGATGCTGAATAGCAGTGGGCCAAGGATGGAGCCCTGGGGGAACCCCGAGCAGACTGGTAGGGTGGGTGAGAGGGTGCTGTTTATCTTCACACATTGGAACCTATCTGTGAGGTAGCTTGTGAACCAAGCTATGGGTCCAAGGGACAGGCCGGTGTGGTGGAGAGTATTTAGGAGCAGGGTGTGGGAGACTATGTCGAATGCTTTTGACAGGTCTATGAATATGGCTCCAGCTAGCAGCTTCTTATCTAGTGCATTGTGCAGTGAGTTGTAGAACTCTATGAGGGCAGTAGTTGTGCTGTGACCAGCTCTAAAACCATGCTGTTCCCTACATAGGATGTTGTGCGCAAGTAGGTAGTCTGTGAGTTGTGTGACAACGATTTTTTCCAGGGCTTTCGAGAGGGGAGGGAGTATGGAGATGGGCCTGTAATTGTTGGGAAAAGTGGGGTCCCCACTCATTAGTATTGGTGTGATGGTGGCTACCTTCCAGTCAGTTGGGAACTGCCCTAGGCATAGGGAGAGGTTAAGGAGATCAGTCAGTGGGGGGAACATGAAGTCCAGTACTAAGTTAAGGATTTTCATGTCAAAGGAGTCTTTGCAGTAGTTTTTAAGGTAAGAACTTGCTTCACTCATAGTGACAACCCTGAGGTAGAAGGGGGTAGGTATTGCTGGGTTCTGGGGTCATAGGTGTGGGGTCAAAGTTGTTGGGGAGAACTGTGCTAAGGTCAGAAAGAGCTTAATTTAGTCTGCTGGTGATTGAGAGTGGGTCCAAGGTGGTATTATTGTTGACAGTTAGATGGGTGGGGGGAGGCATCCTGGATTTTCCATTCAGCTCCTTTAGGTTGTCCCAAAACAATCTAGCATTCCCCCAGGATGAGGCCAGGGTGGATTTGCAGTAGCTGGATTTGGCCATTCTGATAGCCCAGGTACACTTGTTGCGAGCCATTTTATAGGCTATCCTATCCACCTGCACACTGGAGGCAATTGCTTTGTACCAGAGGTCATCATGGTTCATTATTTGCTGGATCAGTGCTGGTGTGATCCAAGGGCCATTTTGTTTTTTTGATTTGAACCTTTGTGAGCTGGGCAAATGTATCACAAGCTTTGTTGAATGTGTGGGTAAAGTATTCAAGGGCTACATCTATGGAAGTGGTGCGTCTGATGGGGGACCAATCACACTGAGCCAGATATCGCCTTAGTTTAGTGAGGCCACCAGGTTGAAAATGGCGTTGGGTAAAGCTAATTGGTTGGGGTAGTTGCCGTTGGCATGACCAAGTGAAGAGGATGGGGGAGTGATCGCTTAATGAGTCTGGGAGTACAGTTAGGCCTGAGATTCTGTTAGGACGATTGGTTAGTAGGAGGTCAAGTAGGGTGCCAGAACCATTTCTAGGGTTGACCCTGGTAGGCTGGTTAACTAATTGGGTTAGGCCTAGTGCTGAGAGGCTGTCTTTTATTGGGGAGGCCGAGGTTGATTCCCAGATCACATTAAAATCCCCCAGGATAATGTGCTCTGCTTTGGGTGGGATGCTGGAGATGTAGTTGGTCAGAGATTGCAAAGCTGAGGCTTGGTTACGTGGTGGGATGTACACCACTGTAATGATTACAGGGGCTCTGGTAGGGTCAGGTGTGAGTTTTAGTGTCATAGCCTGGGCCCCATTGTTCAGGGAGGGTGTTGGTAGGCTTTGGCATAGTAGCAAGTCTCGGATGTAGAAAGCACACCCCCCTCCCCGTCTGCCATGTCTGTCGGCTCTATAAGGGGTGAGGCCAGGGAGTGCAATGGCGGAGTCTGGGACCTTTTTTGACAGCCAGGTCTCAGTAAGGGCTAGCACATCTGGTTGATGCAACTCCATTCAGCTTTGTAGCTGTGCTATTTTTTGGGGTAGGCTGCAGATATTCATCGCAGCTATACTTAGCCCAAGGTGTGAGGTGCCAGGATTGGCTGCAAGTGGGCCCGGGTTAGGGTGAACATTGCCTGACATAAGGAGTAGTAGGGTGAAGATTCTGAGTAAGGCCAGCACTCTCTGTTTGCAGATGTTGGTGTGATGTTTTTTAGTTAGTGTGCTGCCTGTGCATGGGATGGCTAGGGAGATGAGGGTGGGGTAGAAGAGGAATGCAGTGGGATATGTGGGGTGGTATTGAGAGGAGATATGTGTATGAAGAGTGGGGGGGTGCAGTGGAGTTACTGTGACAGGGAGAGTCGGTGGGAGGCAGTGTTGACAGTGTTGCATCATATGGGGTGCCAGGGGGGTGAGTCACAGATGAGGGACTGGGGTGTCCCTGGAGGAGGAAGAACAAGGTGAGGAAAAGGGTAATAATTCTAGTGTTGGAGTGCTGCTGCTAGGAGATGTCAGGGGTAGAGGGGCAGAGGGGAAACTCTAAGGTGGTACGGGAGAGATTATTAGGGGAGAGTATGAAGGAGAGAGAGAGAGAGAGAGAAGGAACAAAGAATGTAGAACGATGCTGCCTCAAGTGGTGAGGTGTTATAAGCTGCTAATGGTAAAGTGGTCTGATTGGTTTAGACTCAGCCTCAGACCTATTGGTTCTTTTCACAGTGCCTTGCGCTATATAAGGGTTTGCCAACCAAGGGTGGGGGTTGGGGTGATGGGGAACCGACGCGCAGTGTCGGTGGGGCAAACACCAGTTCAGAAGTGCTCCACAGTCCTGTGGCTTACTGTGCCCATGCTCCGAGCTCCGTACCTGCTTGTTTGACTCTGGGGTGGGGGAAGGCAACTACGAACTGGCCCTCGCGACCCTCGCACTGCTCCTCAATGTGTGGGCTGCAGTCTGTGGAGAAGAAAGTAAGAGACATCAGTTTGTACAGTGATGCAGGGGGGAGGAGTTCAGCATGAATTAGCAGACTACAAGCTGAAATCAGAGATCCTTAGTATTTTACTTTTTTTTTTTTGCTAGTTAAGGCTATCGGGATATCTTTAAAGCAGTTCCTCTTATAAAACTATTAAACAAATTCCTTTCAAGCACTAGTATCACTAAACATTCCCTTTAAAAGCTATCGGGATGTTTTAAGGGCAATTCCTCTTAAGGCACTATTAAACAATTCCTTTCAGGCATTAGCGTCATTAAACATTCCCTTAAAAGACTCTTAAGGTACAGATTTTTACAGGCTAACAGGCTGTGCTAGTAGCAAAAATAAACACAAAGTAGGCTAGAATAAACTATCTCCATTGTTAAGCCAACCAGAATCTTTTTAAATTAAAAAGGTGCCAAAGCAGGCAAACAGCAGTCCAGAAGTGTGCCACAGTCCTGTGGCTTACTCTGCCTTCAAAGCTCCGTACCTGCTTGTTTGACTACGAGGGTAGGCGACTATAGACTGGCCCTCGTGACCCTACTTGATCCTCGATGTGTGGGCTGCAGTCTGCTTGTTTGACTCGGGGTGGGGAGGATGACTAAGAACTGGCCTTCGCGACCCTTGCACAGATCCTCGATGTGTGGGCTGCAGTCTGCTTGTTTGACTTGGGGGGTTGGGGAGGGCGACTACGAACTGGCCCTCGCAACCCTCACACTGATCCTCGATGTGTGGGCTGCAGTCGGAATCTTTTTAAATTAAAAAGGCACCAAAGCAGGCAAACACCAGTCCAGAAGTGCACCACAGTCCTGTGGCTTACTGTGCCCGTGCTCCAAGCTCCGTACCTGCTTGTTTGACTCGGGGGGTGGTGGAGGGCAACTACGAACTGGACCTCATGACCCTCGCACTAATGAATGTGTCTACCCCCTGCTTTGTGTACCGTTACAGTATCTGGCATTTACATATGTCCAAATAATTTTATACTATATTTTATGAACATACAAAGAAGCCAGCAGAAGAAGACCATTTGGTCTATCAAGTCTGCTCATGTTGCAGGGTCCACAGCTTGAGCTAATGTCCCTCCCTCCTCCCCACTCCTCCCATCCACCCTATCCATAATCCATACCTTCCCTCATGCCTATCCCAGCCTCTCTTAAAGCTGCTCACTGTCTTCAATGAGATGACCTCTTCCAGCAGTGCATTCCAAGTGTCCACCACCCCCTCTGTGAAGAAGTGCTTCCTGACCTCCCTCCTAAACCTCCCACCCTCCAGCTTAAGACTATGCTCCCTCATGTTATGGTTGCCATTCAACTTAAAGAGATTCTCCTTATCACCCTTATTTATCCCTTTCAAGTACTTGAAAGTCCCAAATGTGCCCCCCCCCTCTCTCTCTCCTGTCTTCCAGGGAGTAGATGTTCAGTGCCCTCAACCTCTCCTCATATTCCTTACCCTGCTGACCTGCTATCATCTTTGTAGCCCTCCTCTGGATAGACCTTCTCCAGCAGGTTAATGTCTTTTTTTGAGGTGTGGGCACCAATACTGAACTCCATACTCTAAATGCGGCCTTACCAGTGACCTGTACAAGGGCAGTATAACCTCCTCTCTCCTACTACTGATCCCCCTAGACATGCATCCCAGCATCTTGTTTGCCTTTGCTGCTGCTTTCTTGCACTGTGTGGAGTGCTTCAAGTAACTAGTGATCATCACTCCCAAGTCCTTCTCCTCATCTAATGCAGATGCTTGGACTCCACCCAGGTAGTACTCTGTCCTGGGATTCTTGGCTCCAATATGCATAACTTTGCATTTCTTGGCATTGAAGCCAAGCTGCCAGATACTGGACCACCTCCCCAGCTTTTCCAGATCTTCCTGTAGGTCCTGTATCACTTCAGCTGTGTCCACACTCTCCCGCAGAGCTTGGTGTCATCCATGAATAGGCACATTTTGCCCTTAATGCCATACCCAAGGTCGCTTAAGAAGACATTGAACAACACCAGCCCCAGCACAGAGCCCTGCGGGGCCCCACTGGTTACCTCTCTGGTGCCAGATAACTCTCCCCCACAACCACCCTCTGGGTTCTGTCCCCTCAGCCAGTTTTCCACCCATCTGGCCATCTTTTCCCCAACCCCGAGATCCACTAACTTTCTGATCAACCTTTTGTGGGGCACAGAGTCAAAGGCCTTGCTGTAATCGAGATAGAGGATGTCTACTGCTTAGCCCTTGTCTACTATCTTAGTGACACAGTCAAAGAAGTCAATCAGATTCGTCTGACATGATCTCCCCCATGAACCCATGCTGCCTTGTATCCTGGAGACCATGCTCCTCTAGATATTCCACCAACCTTTCCTTTAGTATGGTCTCCATGAGCTTGCCCACAATGGAGGTCAGACTGACTGGTCTGTAATTCCTTGGGTAATCCTTGGGACCACTTTTGTGGAGGGGCACTACATGTACTGTTCTCCAGTCCTGCGGTACCATGCCTGACTCTAGTGAACTATTTACAAAGAATGCATACTACTGTATTGTCCAGAGTGGTTAAATACTTATGAAATGTTATTTGTTATGAATGTGTTTGCTGTTGAAACGTTTCATTAAAAAATTAACATTACAAATAAAATCTGCTCTCCTGAAGTCCAGGACCCTTGCCCTTGCGTGGTTCAGTTCCACAGCCATTCTTATACTGAACCATACTGTACGGAGATTACTGGTCCACCAGGTGGCCTCACACTTTGGTGTCTGCAACCATGTCCCTGTTAGTGAGTACCAGGTCCAGTATTGCCCCATCACAAGTGGGTTTGCTGACTATTTTCCTGAGGAACGCCCCTGCAGGGGGTCCAGGATGCCACTGCTTCTAGCTGAAACCACATCTAGGAGGCTCCAATCTACATCCAGCAGATTGGAGTCCCCCACCAGCAGCACTTCCCCCTTTTCTGTCATCCTGCCAATGGTTTCAACCAGTAGTTTTCCTAATTTCATACCCTAGGCTGGAGATCTGTAGATCATGCTAGTGCAAACAGTGGCTCCATTCTCCATCTGCAGGGTGACCCACAGTACCTCAGCTGACCCACGGTACCTCTGCCCCCCCCCCCGTATTCCCTTTGTCTCTGTCACCTTTATGCTTTCCCTCAAATAAAGCATAACACTGTCTCCTTTCCTTCCTACCCTGTCCTCTCTGAGCAGAGTGTAGCCTGGTATGGCCATGTCCCAGTCATGGTTTTCAGTGCACCATGACTCAGTAATGACCACAGTACCCAGGTTCGCCTCTGCCATGATAGCATCTAAGTCCAGGATCTTATTTCCTAGTTGTTTAGCATTCGCACACACGGTCTTCCAGATTTTGGTACCACTCTGCTTGTCACCCCCCTTTTTTTTATTTGAACTTTTATTGAGGCAAAACACAGTAAAATGTACAGGTGATACAGGCATAAATGATAATTATGACAAAGTTAATATATGGGGAATTCTTAACTATCCCATGTTAGGAAATACATACATCTTCTCCTCCACGATTACCTTTTAAGAAAAAAAAGAAAGCAAACAAAACAAACTTTAAGGGAGGCTGTTAAATGAGCTCTTCAACCCCTCACAGCTGGAACTCAATGTAAAAAGCCCTCTATCTCAATACACTTGTGTATTTAGAGCTCCCCTCCCGAACACCAACTGCAACTCCTTAGGTGTCAACCACACACAGATCAAACTAGATCCATCTTTCTAGAGGATAACATCTGGATCTATTTGTGAACAATATAAGATCCAGCATTGCCATTTGTTTAGAAAGTTTGTTAATTGGTTATGTATACAAGCCGTTAATTTTTCCATACCGTATATGTCGATAACGATTTTTCACCATAATCCAATCATCGGAGGGACAGGGGTTATCTAATGCTTGGTAGTGGCTTCTCTTGCTGCTAGCAATTATATATGGAATGGTGACCCCCTTCTGCATGAGTAAACCCTTGGGTGATAGACAGTAGCATTGTGACCGCAGTCCATTGAAATAGACGATTCTTTGAATTGGGTGGCCAGATTTATCCAGTAAGTTATTAACCCCGGGCAGGACCAAAACACATGTGAATGTGTAGCTAGCTGACACCCATATTGTCTCCAACAAACCCTGTAGCTGGGAAGGAGATAGTTTATAAGAACCATAGGGGTTCGAAAGTACCACCTTCTGCATTTCCACTCAAATTCTCTCCAGCATGTTGAGGAAGTTACTTTAACTGCCGGTATTGTATATTTGGTCCACTTGTCAAAATTAATGCTCATATTTAAATCTCTATTCCATGTGTCTAAAATTGCTCAGGAAGTATATGCCAAGTAGTCCTGCAGACCCCGTTAAAAATTATCTATGAGGTGTGACCATGCACTGTCATATAGAGCCTTTAAAATCATGTTGAGGAGGAGAGGGGGAGGAGTGGGTAGTTTTGTTTATTTCTTCTGTTTATGTCGAAGGAATGTATGTACCTGTAAATATCTAAAGTGCTCATGGCCTGTTAACCCATGTTGCTGCTGGAGAGAGGAGAAGGGGACAACCCTGTTAGAAACTAAGAATTAGTAGAAACAGGTGAGACCTAAATGTTGCCAATGGGAGAAAGTATGATCAATCCTCACTGGGAGAAACTTTGACTCATCTGAAAGCACTCAGAGAAAATAGAAAACCCATGCCAATTTAGGGTGATTTACTAGTCTTCTCCAGATCCGTATAGTGGACGCAGAAAAAGGCTGAAAGTCTGGGGGGGGGGGACCTAGCTCCCTTGGAAAACAATGGAAGGTTGATATCATCCATGTCATAGAGTGCAAACTCTGTTTCCTTAATGGTTGGGCCTGGGGCAGAATCCACATCCAAATTAGACTCAAATGAAAGGCCCTGGTGTAGTTCTCAAGGTTTGGAAGATTAACACCTCCCTTCTGTAAAGACAATTGTAGTAAAGACTAATGAATGAGGGGTCGAGTGCTTCTCTGTATGAACCAAGATATTAATTTATTTCAGGAGGAAAAATAAAAGGGAAATGGGAACAGCAACAATGTCTGATATAACACAGGGTTTTATTTAACTCTAAAAATTGATTAGCGTTTTGCTCATAAAAGTTCTAAAACATTTTGAAATGCATAGCACTTGCCTCATTGTATTTAACAAACATAACACTTCTAGAAAACCTATATAAATGCTTTCTGTACAGTTAGTATTGTCCCAAGAAAAAAACTGCTAATCAATTATTTAAAACCCTGTAACAGTCTGGGAAGGATGTTTATCCGAATGACCTCAATGCACAAAAACAACACAAACGGGGAAGCAGAGTCCATTTGCTCAAATCTCTGTGATTTGGTTTGTAAGAGATTCACAGTTTACCAATTCTAAGTTTCCCAGATCTTTAAGTATAAAATCCTGAGATATTTAATTTTAATTCTGTGCCAGTTAAAAGGAAGAAGGGCTCATAGGGTTGGAGATGGTGTAAAGGAAAATAGAAGTACATATGTTTTCTTTAAATTAAGAGAGAAGCCCACTCGAGCACCAACACTTTGCACTGTGGACCATGCAGCAGGAATAGATATTTCTGGATTAAATAAGGAAAGGAGTACGTAATCCGCATACAATGTAATATGATATTCTACGCCACTCAGGGGCAACCTTTTGACTGAAGCATTAGTCTGTAAAGTGATGGCCAGCAGTTCTATGTATAATGCAAAGAGAAGGGATGAAACAGTGCATCCCTACCAAGTTCCACATTAAAAAAAAATGGAGGTCGAGTAAGAACCATTTATCCTAACATATACCTGTGGAATGCTATACAGTTGTTGAAGCCATGTCTGAAATATTTCCGGGAAGTTAAATGCCTCTAATGTACCCCAAAGAAAATTCCATAAACCCTTATCAAAGGCCTTTACTACATCTAAGCTTACTAGAGTCATTGTGGATCTGTCTCTTTCTAATATATTCCAGTATGAGTAATGTATGTCTGTTATTATCCATAGTATGTCTGTTTCTTATAAAAACCCAACTGATCAGGGTGAACTAGTGTTGGCAATAACATCTCTAGCTAGTGTGCCCAAATGGACATAAACATTTTATAATCAACATTGGAGGCAGTATGGCGCAGTGGTTTAAGGCTCTGAGCTGCAAATCTGGAGGCCTGGGTTTGAATCCCACAGCCTCCACTTGCATACTGTGTGTGACCCTGAGCAAGTCACTTAACTTCCTCGTGCTCCCAGGTTGCACCTGCAAACAAGCTTTCAGCTTAGTGTGTCTCACCTGGTAAAATAATTGGTAAAAACATTGGGGACTGATATGGGATGTTATGAAACAGGTGTAATTGGATCCTTCCCAGGTTTTAATATTGCTACTAAAGTAGCATACTGCCATGTTGGAGGAGACATCTTTCCTTCTGCAACCTCCTGATATGTCTGAAGTAAAGCGGGAAAAAGCTGTTCTGAAAGGCTTTATACCATTCTATCGGGTATCTGTCCGGATCAGGGCTTTAATGAGCTTTTGCTCTTGAAACAGCAAACTTTACTTCCTCCTGATTTATAGGGATTTTCAAGTGAGTTTTCTACTGATCAGTAAGCTTAGGAATGGGCAAAGAGGATAACTATTGATGAATAATACCCGGATTAGACAGGATAGGGTCCAAATATAGTTGTTGGCAATACTCCTTGAATATCCTTGTGACTTCTTGTCACACATGTGTCCAGATTCCCGTATGTGGGTCTTTTATCTGTGTAATACATGCCACTTGTTGAAATTTATGGAGTTTTCTGGCTAAGAACTGTATCTTCCTTGCCCCCCCCCCCCATAATGTGCTTGTTTGAAATAATCTAAGGCTTGTTGTGTCCTCATATCTAAAACAGCTTGAATCTCTTGTTTAAGTTGCCGAACTTTAGATTATACAGCGCAGTCACCCAGGATATATATGTAACACTCCCTCAATAATCCCACTCACCTGGGCTGCCCTGGTGGTCTCGGGGGGCTCAGCAGTACCTCCCCAAGGGGCTGGGCCTGAGTCCTTACCGATAGTTTCTGTGGTGCCTTAGTGCCTCCACCTTGAGCCCCTGCATCACCTCCTGTGGGTAGAACAGATTAGAACATTTCCCCAGGATAAGTAATGGTCTTCCCTCTAATGACTGCCCGTGATGATCCCCCAGACCCACAATCACTCCCCACAATGGTTTTACACACACAGCAGGTGAAACAGATAAACAATAAATATCCAGATAATAACTACAAGCTAATACAAAGGAGGTAGGGCTACTCCTCCAAAACCTCCTGGTTACCAAACATTCACTTATCCCCACTTCCCCCCTTTCCCCTGGGTGCACCCAGACCAGTCAGAGTTAGAGGATACCTCACAATCCCTTAGTCTGCAGGCCTGCTGTTTACCGTTGGAGCCCTTACACAATTGCACAAGTTCCAAGAAAGACAAAGATAAACTGGTGTAGAGGACGGTTCCCTCCTGACCCTCCTGGCAAAGAAAACAATGTTCTCCCCGGAGCTGCAGCTCAGGGTACTCACAGTGCCCAGAGAGGGCGATGATCCTTGCAGTCCACAGCATGTCATCTCCCATGAAATGGGTGGCGTAGTTTTTCACCTGCCTGGCCTTTCCAGCTTCACCCGCAGGCCTTTGTATGAGGCTTTCACCAGGCAGGCCTGTTCATCCTTCTCTCCACGGTTCCTCTGATCTTTGCCATTGGGGGGTGCACAGCAGTTCAACTCCCCCTGGTGCCTTTTTAGTCTCCCCGGCTTCTCCCCTGGCAGGAAGATCTGTCCCTGATGCATCAGTCTCCTAGACGCCCCAGGCTGGCGGTCACAGTACCTTCAGGCCAAACAGTCTGCTCCAGTACTTTTAAGCAACCAACCTGAGGGGCCCTCCTGCACAGCCCCAGTGGCTGTCTGGTTCCTTCCTGTTCCTTATGCTTGAAAGGGGGGAGAGAGGGGGTGGAGAGTGATGCAGCCCCAGAGCCTTTGCCAGGCAAAACCACCAAAACAGCCCTCTGGTTTCCTTTGAGGGGCATGGGATTCCCTTTCCTCTTCTCCTCCACCCTGCTCTCACTCTTCTTTCTTTCACTCAAAACTTTTCCCTTCTCTCACACCAGCTCTGCCTTTCTCCACCCCTTTCTTCTTCCTGCCATGGGGGAGGGGTAGCCAAAGCCTCCCTGCCTGCAGGCAGTCTTCCTCCTCTCTTGCTTTTTGGAGGGGGAGAGGGGTAGAGCTGCCTTTTCTCTTTGTAGGAACCCATAACAAGTAGCATGCACTTTTCCAGCTAGACACCTGGTTCCTAACTAGCACCAACAATAATCACAGTCACAGCTAGGTTTGCATCAGATCCAGCCACATCAATGGACTATATACTGATGGGCTCCTGGGACAAAAGGCTGGGCCTCAGGGTTCAAGTAGAACTCAGGATCTGGGGGGGGCCTTGTACTCAGGCCCCTGTGCGAGGTCACCAGGTGTGAGTACCTCCAGGACAGTGGGAGCCCCCCGCTCACCTTACATAATTGCTGGGCTGGGGGGGGCTTACACACTTCCCTGGCAGGACACTTGGTATCCCGACAAACCCCCTCTGGGAAACCCATGACCAACAATAGGCACTTTACTGACTCTACCCATGGTCCCTAACTAGTACCAGCAACCATCAGATCCCTAAACGAGCTCAGATAGGTCAGATCATGGTAGCGTACTAAATGCGGGTAAGAAAGGGTGGACACCTACATGCCTCCACTACCCCCCTAGAGTAACACACCGCAGGATGGAGAACTGGCACCACAGGCTGGAGGAGAACACCAAGGGGCACATTTGTGGGCTCACCTAGAGATTTGTACGTGAGCTTCACGGCGGGCCAGGGGGGCTAGCCAGATCTGCTGGGCAAGGCATTGGTTGGCACTGGGACCGGGGCAGGAGATGCAGTCAGTCCGGTAAGGCCATGGTCCATCATCCCCCCTCTGGGCAATCCCTGTACTTCTACACTGTTGGGGATTGCGTCCAGAACCATGGCAGAGTCCATAACGGCAGGTGTCTTAGTATCTCAAGGAGGCAGGCATGCCAGGGGGTTCCCTTGCCTCCCTGAAACCCACTTTAGGTGTGACCCAGATACCGGGACCAGGGGCTGAACCTCAGGGACAAAGGGCAGGGCCTCGGGTCCAGGTAGGTCGGGGGTTCCAAGTGGCTGGAGCTGGTGGAGGGGGCAGGTGAGCCATCTGGCCCTGTTCCCCACTGTGGACAAAAGGAGTCCACCTCCTCCCCCTTGCTCTCCTGCTGGAGGAGTCCCGGGGCCCCACTGAGGGCTGTCGGGTGTCCGAAGCTGGGCCCATGGTGTGGTGTCCCATGGTGGGGGAAAAACCCATTGCCACTGCTTACGCATCCCTCGGGTAACGGGGCACCTTGCCATTGGCAGGTTGGACTCTGAGGCCGGGGTAGGCACGATCTCCTCTACGGGGAACAGGTGATTTCGATGTACTATTTTCTCGAGCCCCCAGCCATGCTCCTGCTTAATATGGTATACCGGCAGGCCAGTCAGTTTCTCCACCACTAGATAACCATCCGGAGCCCACCGGTCCTGGATCTTGTGCTTACCCTGGAACCCCAGATTTCGCAGCAAGACCCTGTCCCCCACTCCAAGTTCTGGCTGCGCACTCTAGCGTAATACCTCCTCTAATTCCCCTGACAGCTCCAAGCTGCTGCCTCGGAGGTGAGTTGGTATGCCACACGGAGCTGTTCCCATAGGTCGCTGGTGTACTCCAGGTACGATTTATAGGAGGTCCCATCAGCAGATACCCCGGAACAGAGGTCCACCGGCAGCCGGGCCTCGTGACCAAACATGAGGTAGAAGGGGGAGCACTGGGTGGAATCGTTCTTCGTGCAGTTGTAGGTGTGCACCAGTTGCCAAACCTGTTGACTCCAATTAGCCTTGTCAGTGGGTTCCAAGGTGCCCAACATGTTTAGCAGCGTTCAGTTGAACCGCTTGGGCTGGGGGTCCCCTTGGGGGTGGTGTGGGATTTCTGTATGCCATAACATGCCAGAAACTCCCTCACCAAATGGCTCTCGAAATCCAGGCCCTGGTCAGAATGGATCCATTTAGGGAGACCATAGTGTAGGACATACTGCTGCAGGACCTTAACCATGGTGCTCGCCTTTTGGTCCCTGGTGGGGAAAGCCTGAGCATACCGGGTGTAGTGGTCCATGATGACCAGTATGTTGGCCACGTTTTCGGGTCCGGCTCCAAGGACGGGAAGTCCATGCACTCCAACTCCAGGGGCCCACTAGTTTGGATGTTGACCAAGGGTGTGGCTTGTCGGGGCAAGGTCTTCCGTTGGATGCACCACAAGCAGTGCTTGCAGTAGCCCTCCATGTCTGCCTTCATCCACGGCCAATAGAACCTGGCCCGGCAAGCGTTGAAGGTGTGGTCATAGCCTAGGTGCCCCATATCATCATGTAGTGACTTGAGGACCACTTCCCAGTAGACTCCGAAGAACACCAGCTGCTGCCTCAAACAGCCCGAGGAATCTTGGTCCTGCACTGTCCGCATTACCAACCCATCCCCCAGCACCAACTTGTCCCACTCCTTAACCAGCCCCCGAGCCTCAGGGTGGGTGCTCCGCACCTGCTGGGGTGACCCCCCCAGAGAGGGTCCGAAGCAGATCTCAGATGCCAGGGTCCACCCTTTACTCCCGCTGCAAATCTGCCTTACTAGGCTGTGGCAAGGACGAAAGGTCCAGGTCAGCGAAATTCAGATAAGCCAGATGGATTGCTTTGGGGGGAGGGGCTTCCAGCACCTCTATACTCTGGGTGGGACAGTCGGTGGCATTGACAGGGGGCCTGACCTGGGAGCACAGCATGTGCACCAGAGCTGGATCGACCTGGCCCGGGGGATCTAGGGTGTCAGGGTGCGGACGGCAAGACAGGGTGTCCATGTCCACATTAGCCCGCCCACTCCAATATTCCAGGCTGAAGTTAGACGTGGAGAGGGACGACAACCACCGATGCCCCATAGCATCCAACTTAGCTGTGGTGGTGACATAAGTCAGAGGGTTGTTATCCCTGTGCACAGTGAACGGTACCCCATACAGGTATTCATGGAACTTCTCCATGACTGCCCACTTTAGCGCCAAGAACTCCAGTTTATGCACCGGGTAGTTCTTCTCGAAAGAAGTCAGGCCCCGGCTAGCGAATGCCATGGGGTGGAACCGATAAGGCTGGCATCAGTATGCAGGACATAGGGCTTACGCGTGTCCACAAAAGCAAGGACTGGAGCCTCCCCCAATCACCGGACAATCTTCCGGAAAGCCTCCTTACACTCCGGCATCCAACGGGACCCAAAATGTTTCCCAATGCGCAGGTAGTCCTGGCAGAGGGCCTGACCCTTCTTCCGGTTCGTCGGTGGATAGCCCTGCATCAGGTCATTCAGGGGATGCACTACCAGGGAATAATCCTTCACGAATTGCCGATAATACCCGCAAAACCCCAAGAAAGACTGCAGGGCGCACAAGTGGGTGGGCCGTGGCCACGATTTGAGGGCCTCTACTTTAGCCGGGTCTATCTTTACCCTCTTTTCTGAGACTATATGCCCAACATATTTAACCTGTGGCTGGCAGAACTGGCATTTGTAGATGGCGCCCTTCAGGCCGAACTCCTCCAGTTGATCCAGGACCTTCATCAACCGGGCCTCGTGTTCTTCCAGGGTCCACCCAAAAATGATAAGGTCATCCAGATAGACTATGACCTCCAGCAGGTTCATGTCTCCCACAGCCCGTTCCATCAAATGTTGGAAGGTGGCCGTGGCCCCAGATATGCCTTGGGGCATACGCTCAAACTGGTAGAATCAATCAAATTCTTTATTTATCCAGGTGAACACCATTGAGCAAGCTCATTTACAAGGTGGACCTGCATTACACAAGTCAAGTAACAATGCATTTTTATACAGACGAATAGACAGTAGATGCAAGAGTACACCAGTACAGGTAGGCCTGCAATAGACAGGATAAGGAAAAATACATTTGGGTTCAGGTAAAAGACAGTCGGTAAGGGTATACATAACAATAGGGTAGCAAGTCAGTAAAAATTTATACCAGATACAACAACATCAATCAATCAATCAATCAATCAATCAAGTCTTTATTTAACCAGGCGTTCATCGTTGAGCAGAAGCTCATTTGCAAGATGGACCAAGGTGGAGCATGAACAGTTGTATATACAAGTCAACACAAGTATTTACAAGGCAATACAGATAATACTGTTTACAGAGAGGAAGAAAAAGAAGTTCATATGTACATAGAATTATACAGATATTATACAGATTACAGGGTATTTACATACATAGAAGTGTCTATAGGAAGATAAAGCAGGTTATCTAAGGTTGCAGGAGGAAGTAACAGAAGAAAAAAAATAAAATAAAAATATACACCAGGTAGAGGCGAAGGTGGCGGGGAAGGGAGGGAGGTAGGGGGAGAAAGATTAGGAGAGCACGGTGCACAGAGAGGAGTTGGTAAAACAGGATGTAGAGAAGGTGGATGGAGAAAAGGAGTATGTGTGAGCCCCGGGACTGAATGCTATAAAGTACGGGGCATGGTAGGATGTTACAACCCAGGGCTAGTGAGCTCCTATCCAAGGTTGGGAAAGGCAGGATAAGGCGATGGACTGGTCTAGTGTTGATAAGACAGGGGGATAAGAGAGAGAACAATTAAGCTTGTGAGGAGCAAGCTGGGGGGTCAGTACTTAAAATTGGGTCTAGGCATGGCTATATACCAGTGCAAACACTGGTACTGGGACTGAGTGGGTGAAGCAGTTACATACTTCTCTGATTGTACGGAAATAAAGCATCTTGAAGGCATTTAAGCGATTAGGAGTGCTTAATTTGAGGATTTTGTAGATCGCCCATAAGGTTGGTAGCACGGGCTTATGGGCTGCCCTGTCAAGCAGGATTTTGCTTTGGGCACTTTAAGTGTAATAGCTGAGTAACTTCTAAACGAGTATTTCCCAGTTATACTCAGGGGAAGACAGCAGAAGATATAGTAAGGCAGCTTATTAGAGATGGCTCTATAGGTCCAGAGAATGGCGTTTCTGTGGCGCCTGAACTTTAGTGATGTCCACCCCACTGCCGCATATAGGGTGCAGTGATGTGTGTCAAAGGGAAGTCCAGTTATAAACCTCAGTGCTCAATGGTAGAGTGTGTCCAGTTTAGCCATGTTAGAGTTGGGGCATTGGCTGTAGAGGAAATCAGCATAATCAATCAATGATAGGAAAATGGATTGGACCAGTTGTTTCTTGGCATCTCTGGTGAGAAATTGGTTGATTCTAAAAAAAGGCCAAGCCTTTGCTGAAGTCGTTTTAGCAAGTCCTCAATATGTTCAATGAAGGAGAGTCTTTGGTCTATCCAAACTCCCAATACTTGAATTTTGTAACAAATTCTAGTTTTTCACCTAGAACTGTGGTAATTTGGGGAGCTGTCCCACTGGACACAGGTTTTTTTTTTTTGAAATTTAAGTTTATTGAATTTTCAAATACAAAATTACAAAACATACAAAACATGCCCGTAAATAAAACATGAAAATACCCGTACAACCAAAACCACCCAGGAACCCCCAACCCCCAAAACCTCCCCAATCAAAGAACCCCACCTCCCTCTCTCAGTCAGCGGTACATAAGAAAGTAACAAACTTCTAACATACCCAATTCTAACTTCACCCAATTCTCCTCCTTCCCTCTCCACCCCTATACAGGTGTGCCTTCTCAGTATTTCTTGTGATCCGGATATATCTAACATCCATCATTGATAACTGAAATCTCCCATAACAGTAAAGTTACTAAGTACAACAGATGACCAAAATACATTATCTGTGCAGACTGCAGGATCTGGTCCTAGGTTTATTAATGCAGACATAACGCCTGTAATTTACCCCATCTCTTCTGAAACAGGTCCACACGACAATGCAGACTGGCAATTAAACTCTCCGAATTAAGAAATGCAGTGCGCGCAATCAGCCATTCTGCATAGGTCAGGGCCAACTGATCAGTCCAGTGTCTCAGGACCAACTTCTTGACTGCCATGGACATCAAAGCCATATGGTAGCGACGCTCCACACTATCTATGTGAGAGTATTCGCCCAGAATACAAATCTCAGGGGTGAAAAACTGACAAACCCAGAAGGGGTCCAGCTTATCCTGGATAAGAGACCACAGGGGAGCAACCTTGGTACAGGCCCAAAACACATGAAGGAGGTTCCCTTCTTCTTGCAAGCACCTAGAACAAGTAGGGTAGGGAAGTTTTTAAGCTTAAAAAGTTTTGCAGGGGTATAGTACAAATTATTTACAATATAGTATTGAGTTAGCCTTAATCTATCCTGAGTATAATATTTATGAAGGTCCTTCCATATACGGGGACAACTTAGGGAAGCATCAGGCAACAGATATGACCAGACATTAGAGCCCTCAGCAATCTCGGGAAATTTATAATTTAAAAGGAAGGAGTAAATTAAGGAGATAGGGTGCAGCTGAGAAGCAAGGTTTATGATTTGAGAAAGGAAGGGATAGGCCACTGATTCACTAAAAGAGGTGCCAAATTTCCCGGCAATAAGATGTCTTAATTGATACACTTTGAAGATCTCCTCCTAGGAATGCCAAACTTATCAAGTATATCACCAGAAGAAAGAAGGGATCCTGATTATAAAATAATTCCAATCTGGCCTCCTAAGCTGTGGGAGCCAATCAGAGTAAGCCATGAGTTACCCAACTTGATATTGGGATTAAGGATCACCGGCTGGCCCAGATCTGAGACAACAGGAATGCTAAGAGATAGTAAACATTGAGCCAGTGACTTAAGGGATGTCAGAATCGTGTTATCGGTCATCCAGTGCAAACTGCTGCTGGTGGAGTAAAAAGTACAGCATAGGTATCAAGTTTGTCCCTAGAGAAGTGAGCACTCAATCTGGAGCCAGGTCGGCATGGTAGGTTGGGGTCTATAGAAACCACTTCCCTAGTTTAGAGAGGTGGCTGCCCAATGATAAAGTAAAAGATGAGGAAGCCGAAAACCACCTTTTCTTTAGGAAGAGATAACTTAGCTTGATGAGCGCCTAACGCCTTTCCATACCAGATAAAGTTGAGAACATAGTATGAAATTGTTGAAGGTATGTAATGGGCAACCATAGATTTAACAAATTAAGAGGGTAAAAGACCCGGGAGGATGTTCATTTTAATAATGTTGATCCGGCCCCAGAGAGAAATGGGAAGGGTAGACCACCGCTGTAGATTCTGATGGACAAGATTTTTAATATTGTCCAAATTAAGCTTCTTCAAAAGAGAGGGTTCAGTCGTAAAATGAATCCCCAAATATTTGATGGATTTGGGGGCCCACCTCATCCCAAAGGAAATAAACTCCTGTTTACAGGTATGAACATTTAATGGGAAAATTTCAGACTTAGAAATATGCAATTTGTATTGAGAGAAGGCTCCAAACTGCTTAATAACATCAATCGCCGCTTTTAGGGACTCAGCCGGGCATTCTAGATGCAGGAGTATGTCATCTGCATAAGCTGAAAGCACCAATTCCTGCTGTTGTAGCATGCAGCCTCTAACATGAGGAGAGGATTTAAGTTTAATAAGAAGCGGTTCCAGGTATAAATTAAACAGTAAAGGCGAGAGAGGACATCCCTGTCTGGTACCAGTATATAAACGGAAAAGGGAGGAAAAAACCCCATTACAATAAATTTTGGCTGAAGGGGCACAGTAGAAAGCCTGAACCCATTTTAAGAATGGCATCGGAAATCCCATCCTCTCCATCACAGCCCAAAGAAAAGTCCAGTCCACTCGGTCAAAGGCCTTCTGCATCCAATGAGACCAATGCCGAGGGTAAGGGACTGATTGGGCTTGCTGGAAATATGAGATAAGGTTCTTAAATGATCTGCAGAGGACCTGCCAGATACAAAACCTACTTGTTCGGGCTAAGTAAACCAGACCAGACTTTTTAATTCTTTTCGCTAGTATCTTAGCGAAGATTTTCATGTCATAATTCTGAAGGGAGATAGGCCAGTAATTTGTCGGATCCGTGAGAGTTTTATCAGGTTTGGGAATCAAAATAATTGTGGCTTCAAACAAGGTGGGATCTATATCATTAGAGATAGAGAGATACTCATATAATTTAAGGAGCACAGGTGCCAGCTCCTTAGACAAGACCTTGTAAAAGTTGGCAGGGAAGCCATCAGGCCCTGGAGCCTTATCTGGAGTCATAGAAGTGATAGTCCGCTCTATCTCTTCCAGAGAGATAGGAGCCATCAGGATTCTATGATGGACGCTGACAAACGGGGATATCCATGTCCCCAAATATGTGGTGATACTCAAATGGGAGCAGAGATAGGGGTTTACTATAAAGGTCCGTGTAGTATTTTTCAAAAATACGGCAATACTCTAGGGGAAGTTTCAATGGAACCGGTTGGAGAAAGCAAGGATGGGATTATCCTGGAGCCTTCCAGCGTCCGTAGGCGCAAAGCCAAAAGCTTCCCAGCCTTTTTCCCATGGTCAAGATACTTAGCTTGAGTTCTCACAAGACAGTACTCCGTTTTTTCTTTCAGGAGATCCATGTACTCACTCTTAGCTACCAGGAGAGCCTTAAGAGACAGTAGCGAGGAGGTTGAAGAATAATTTGCTTCTAACTCACTAACTTTACTCAACAGAGAAAGAGATTTTGCAAGCCTGGCTTTCTTCCTTGCGGAAGCCATCTTTATTAGCTCACCCCTGAGATAACATTTCAATGAACTCCAAACTATATCAAGTCTCGGGGTAGACTCAAGGTTATCCACAAGAAAGAAATAAATCAAAGATTTAATACGCGAGACCGTGTGGGGGTCCTTAAGCAGCTGAGTATTTAACCTCCATGTGGTATCCCGACAAAAATCTGGATCTAAGGAAAGTTTGATCCAAACTATGGCATGATCTGAGAGAATAATTGGATCAATACCAGACTGAAGAAGACTAGGAAGAAAAGTTTTACTAAATAGTACATAGTCTATTCTCGATTTTGAACTATGCGGCTGGGAAAGAAAAGAAAGCCGAAAGAGGGGTTTGAAAGTCTCAGGGTCACATAGCCCTAACATTAACAAAAATCCTGAAGGGGCTCTCTGGGCAGGGGTATAATGATTGTCTTGAGTCTCCTTATCTAATGTAGATGAAAGGGAACATTCCAGTCCTCCCAGTATAAGCTGGAAGGAAGAAGAGTACTAACTTTATCCGCAAGGGACATCAAAATTCAGGGCTCCCCACCGCCCATATACGGAACCTAAGACAACAGCCGCTAAGAGTACCCCTAATCAGGACAAACCTCCTTCTGGGTCCAATACAACCAGTTCCTTCATAAACGGAACATGCTTTTTAATGAGAACTGCAACCCCTTATTACATAGAATTTCCAGCCAAGTAGGCCTGGAAAAGCCAGAGCGAGATAGGGATTTGGTGTCTGCTTGACTCAGATGAGTCTCCTGAAGGAAAAGAATATCAACCTGCAGCGGTGAGCAGTGATTAAAATCTGAGACCGTTTGACCCGATCCCTGAGTCCGCGTACATTCCAGGAAACTATTTTAATCGTATTAGTAGCCATTTTAGGTACAGTATAAAGGGAGTGTAAAACCAGAAAAATCCAGTAGTAGAGAGAAAGGAACGGCACACCAAGATCAGATATATCCAAAGTCCAGCAGTCTGCCAGAATATACCAGAATAAAACACCCAAAAAATGAACACCAGTATTCCAACCAGAGTATAACAACACCTCAGTCTAAGCCGGCAGACTAATCCCGTCCTCCCAAACCCTCCCTCCTCCCATTGCTATCCCCAAAACCCCACCCCTCTCAAATTGCCTCCAGAGACATTTAAAGTCTGAGTTATGTACATGAGTAGAATAATGTATGTAGCAAAACACAATATATACTCAAATAGTACCCTCCCACATCCCGCCCCAGACCCATCCAAATACCCAGACATTGAATTAAGAAGAAGAAGAAGTGAACACAAAACCCACCCATCGGCCCCTCCTGTATCCTCCCTACCCCAACAGACAACTATTTACAGCGGGAGCCAGGACTGGTAACTAAGCAGACTCCAGAAGAAAAAACAGGCCCTGGCCACCCAACCCATTTTGCTAACCTCGAAATCCCAGATCAAATTGGTCAGGCCATGGAGGTGGGGCCAGACCAGAGAATCTCTAAACCGGGAGAAGACCAACCCCCATAAAATAAGCTGACAATAACTCCCACAACTGGGGCGAGGTTAGCCAATCCCCCACCCTAGGCTCACTGATTCCACATAGCTAGCCAGGCCGCCAGCCCAAGCCGGCCTCCCTCCCCATCCCAAAAACGCCAGATAAACCATGAAATATAAAAATAAAAGAAAAAGACCCCTGATGCAGCCCCACCCACTGACTGGGACACATTACATTAGGTCGAGTTCAGCCAGGAAACATAGCTCCAAACGCACTCACCCTCTGGATCAGGCATCCACTGGCAGGGGAAAACCGAGCAGAAGACCAGGCTCCAAATCCAGGGGAGCTCACAGTCTGGGCCCATTGTTTCTGGGGGTACTATTTCTGTATAGGACCATACCGGTCCATCAAACAGGAAGTTACCCCCAGGGAACTACCTCCCAGTAAACGAGTTCCGGAAATACACGTGATCTCAATACCCCAGACAGAGGAGCTCAGCTCTCATCCCACAGGATAACACCCAGCCATCCTGACCAGCAAACAGCCATACCCCAGGTAAGGAAGAAAGAAGCGATCGGGGGGATTATAGAAAACCCGACGTTAGCCCTGGGGGGAAGCGGGTTGGGTCTAGTAATAAAACCACCGCATATAGCTAATATAATAAGAAAAGGTAACCTGGAGAGAAAAAATAAAAAAAATAAAACTCATTAGACAGTTAGCCACTGAAGCTAACGACACTGCCGCAGCATAGATATGTACAGTCTCTCAGCCAGGGGTCTTAAACAAGTCCGGCAACTTGATAGCAAGGTCCTTCAGGGCCATTTCTGGAGAGTTAAAGCTGCAGGTAGAGCCTCCGATTGTGACCCTGAGAGTCGCGGGGTATAACATTCTGAAGGGAATGGATGCAGCAATTAATTTCTGGTGTAACCCCCCTGCAAATGGGGGTTCCCAAAAGACTTTCAGGAGCTTGCTTGAATGCTCCAAGCCTGAATGGTGTTTGGCATTTAAGCCATTTATCAGTGAGTGTTTTTAGAGCCTCTGGTACTGTCTCTTTAAGAGCTGTCTGCTTGCAGACATAATTAGTTTGTATGGGAGGACTGTGTGTTTCTTTGATTGAGTACCACCAGCTTGCCAATCACCCCATTTTTGCAGTCACTAGGAGTGCAAAGGAACCTGTCTGAAAGATGTAACTGATTGCCAGAAATCATTTACAGTAATAATAAAATTACAGTTTGTCTAACCTGCTTTCTTTGCAGTCAGAACTGTCTGCCTAGTTCCCCATTCTGGTTTTGAACTGCTGAACTGGACCAATCAGTGTGGGGTAAACTAGCTCTAAAATGATGCCTTGGACGAATCAGAACTTGGGACTCATAATCTGAGCCAGCCACAAGAGGATTGTATGGGCAGTGACTCTGGGAGATGTAGTTTAGACTTCGTGCCTTTTTGGACCAACAGCAGCAGTCTATTGTGAGTGACAGCCAATCCAGTCAAGAACTGGGAGGAACTCAAAGAAGTGCCCGGTTTTTGTCTGTTGGGAGTTTCAGTTTGAGATCTGAAAGTGAAGGAAAGAAACCCTGTGCTCCTTCAGTGCACAGTTTCAGTCAAAAACGTGTGCAAGGCCCAGAGTTCCGGTCTACAACTTGTGTAACTGCTTGTTAGGACTGAATCCGTCCTATGAAAAGAATCAAAGGATCTCTGAAGAGTAGAAACCAGGCTCACCCTGTAGAAGACTGAAGAAATTGTTGAATTACACTCGGTCTGTCAGGAACTGAATCTGCTGTGTGTTCTCCTGGTTATTGTGCAGTAATTACGATTGGGATACAGATGCAGCCTGCCTGGTATAGTGCTTTCTTTTTTTACCATATAAATGTGTGAGGAGTCTCTTGAGATCAAAAGTAGCCCTGCTGACATTGAAGGACCCTATCTTATTTGGAGGTCGTGAGTACTAATTCAGGGTCGCTCCTGTTGAATTGCCACATTAAATCCAAATGGAATTACTGTACTGCTGACTGTTTAATTCTCCTTTTCTCTGTGTGAAAGGGCCCTCACCAGCTGCCACGGTTTGGACTAGCCACTAGGCTTGGGTACCCAGGGACAGTAACTGATAGGGATAGGCCTGTGCACAGAGCCATAGAGTAGATTATTAGAGTGATAAGCTAATTAACCTGATTTCCCTGTCCTTGTTATATCCCCTAAATAAATCAGAGCTGCTTGTTTCAGCAAAGTTATACTGCCTGAGGTATTTGTCTATGTTAAAGTACTGTACTGTGATTGTTGCACTGTATCTCATTTCACAGGAGGTCCCAGTGCTGGAACCAGACCTGGGGGTAAGTGTATACTGTGAAGGTAATTCTGATATATTGTGTGGGCCACTAGTGGGAAGAAAGGGGGGTTGCAGTGTCCCAGAGGGCTGTGACCAAGTTAGTTTAACTATTGCAAACCCTGACCTCTGGGTGGAGGCACCCGCCATTGGATCCAGGCCCCTCAACCTGATAGTGGCAAATCAGGCAGGGGTAGTAGCCCCTGGGATAGCGCCATCTAGGGGTTACACTGGACTGTAGGATGAAAGGCTGCTCTCTTTTCCCTAGTTTCTTTCGGGAGATCTTGGGTGATCCGAATCCTAGCCGAGCCCCACATAACCTCCTTCAGGTCTCAAGATTTACTATATACATGCTGTCTCTCTATATAGCTTAAAAACTTCATAATGATGGGGCGCGGAGGAGATCCAGAAGGGGGTCGAGGCCTCAGCGATCGATGAGCCCGTTCAAGATGGTAAGATGGGCTGATCGGCGACGGGCCTACCACTTTGACCAGGAACCTTTGGTGAAGGTTGAAGCGGAGATCGGGCCTCCCTCCACCGTAGGCCCAAAATCAGCAAGTTGTTTCGGGCGATTGGCGCCTCTAAGTCTTCAGTTTTGGCTTGAAGCTTCCATATTTGTTGTTTGAATTCGCCATCTCGACCTCTGCTTTAGCTTCCATTGCTCTATGGAGAAATAATTCCTTGGCCTCCGTGATCAGCCACTCGAGTGGAGACATAAGAGATCACTCCGAGGGACTTGAGCTCTCCAGTCAGCTCTTGGAGAATTTCTTTCAGCGGGCCAGCTCTTGCAGGAATCTGTCCTCCGTTAGGGGGTTGGATAGCTGTGTCTTTTCCCCACATCTCTCCGGTTTCGGGCCCCCCTGGTTACGTTATTTTTTGGCTGCCTTCTCAGGAGATGCAGGCGGCGTGTGCCTGACTGCGGCCTGCCTCCCATCCACATCCATCTTAAAGCGTAGACGATCTTTCTTTGTTGGCACTTCAACCCCAGTCGTTAGGGAGTATATCAGCTCTCGTTTAGAGAAGTTTTCACAGAATTGTTGCGCCGGGGAGTTCAGAATTTGGCGATTGAAACAGCAGGAGGGAAGAGCTCCAGGCCTCAGCTGCTACTTAGCTGGCTGCCATCACGTGACCTCCTGGACACAGGGTTAGCTGTACGGATGAAAGGGGAGAGGACCATCACTTTAGTTTTTTTGGCATTAAGGAGTAGCTTTTTTTGGAGGAGTTGGCTTTGCAAAAGGTTGAATTCTGACTGTAGGTCATTGCAGGCAGCTTCAGGTATTGGGCGACTCACGCAGAGAACTGTATCATCTGCAAACAGATGGATGTTGGCTTCTTTTATACAGTAGTCGATGTTATTAATGTAGGTTGCAAAAAGTAAGGGCCCTAATATAGAACCTTGAGGTACCCCTCTTTGCAGAGTTTTTAAAGGGGACAGGCCTCATTCGGCTTTAAGGTGCCCTGTAAGATAGTCAGTAAACCAGCGCAGAGAGGAGGGGTCCACACCTATGGTTTGAAGGGGGGAGAGGAGCAGAATATGGTTGATGGTGTCGAAAGCCCTGCTTAGATCAAGGAAAACAGCACAAATAAAGTTTTTGCTCTCAAGATTACGCTGCCAGTCGTTAGTAACTTTGGCGAGAGCTGAGATAGTGCTATGTTTAGCTCTGAATCTGGACTGCATAGGGTTTAGCAGTTCCTAGATTCAAGGTGAGTCCTCAGCTGTGCATTTACAATTTTCTCTAGGAGCTTGGACAGGACTGGAAGGAGAGAAATTGGCCTGTAGTTATTGAGATCGCCAGGGTCACCTGATTTGAACAGTGGTATGGCATGTGCTGTAAGGTAAAGGCATTATAGTTCAGTGAAGAGATTAGTTGAAGTGGATGTTACAAGTGAAGAGACATACAAAGTCAGTTTAAAAAGACCCAGGCATATCAAGGGGGAGACGTGTCGGGAGACGTGGGCAGCCAGTTGGGGGGGGGGGTCTGGAACTGGGATAATACTAGGAGCGAAAGAATGAGATGCTGTGGGTATACAAGGAATAGGTGGGTGAGGGAGGGTGAGATTTAGAGCAGTAGATAAGTAGGTGAAACTACAAAAATCATACATGCCCCCACAATGCAAAGCATCATGGGCTGCATATGCAAATCACCACAGAATGTTATGCTGGTCCAACTTTAAGCAGAATTGCATGGTGCCGAAAGGCCTCTCATACAGTTTGCAAAGGGTGCTAACAGAAGACATAGACACGTATTTCATCCTACCAGGACTCCTCAGTATGCCTCATCTGTTTGACACCCCAGTGGAATGGACCAGCTACCCTTAAGGCAGTGTGCCTTGGATATATTGTGGTGAACCCATTAAAATAAAAAACTATTTAAAAGACAAAGAACCTCTGTGTGCAAACACTGAGGCAAGTAGATAAGTAGGTGGCTCAGGGACAAGTTATGCACTGATACAAGAAAGAAGGAAGGAGGATGGGAAAAGCAGGGAGGATGTGGAGGGGAGGTGTAAGTAAGCTACGATCATTGGAAGCAGTTGCAGGCTTCTGTAATGTATTTTGAGTATAAGGTCTTAAACACAGTGAGACTAACAGGAGTCCTCAGTTTCAGTGATTTCTGTAACACATTCCAGAGTGATGGTAGAACGAATCCTATGGCAGCTCTTCCAAAACGTGTTAGGGCTTTGGGCACTTTCAGAGAAATCAGTGAACAGCTTCTTAAGGCATAGGTTCCAGGCATATTGAGAGTCAGACAATCAACAATGTACTGCGGAAGTTTGCCAGTGATAGCTCTGTATGTCCAGAGAGCTGCAATTTTATTTCATCTGTAGTGTAGGGAGGTCCAACTTATGGCCGCATATAAAGAGCAATGATGGGTGGAGAAGGGGAGACCAGTGATGAAGTGCAGGGCTCTGTGGTATAGTATGTCCAATTTATCGAGGTATGAAATAGCACATTGGCTGTAGATAAAGTCACGTAATCAATTAGGGAAAGGAACGTAGACTGAACTAGCTGTCTCTTGGCCTCTGTAGTTAGTAGGCAGTTTAACCTGAAGAAGAGACCTAGTCTCTGCCTCAGTTTTTTTAACAAATCCTCCAGGTGGTCTGCAAAGGAGAGTTTGAAGTCTAGCCAGACCCCCAGGTATTTGAATTTCGGCACAAATTCCAGGGTTTCTCCTAGGAGGGTGGTGATGGGGGGTAGAGCAGGGTAGGTTGCATGGTTAATAGGTGAAAATAGCATCACCTTTGTCTTTTTGGCATTAAGTAGCAATTTTTACTAAGGAGCTGGTATTAAGCATGTTGAAATCAGCTTGCAGGTCTCACAGGCAGTTTCAGGAGTTGTAACGGCTTAGGTAGATCACTGTATCATCTGTAACAGATGAATTTTCACCCCATTGATGCCTGAGTCTATATTGTTGATGTAGATGGCAAATAGGAGTGGCCCCAGGATGGATCCCTGCGGGACGTCTCTTTTTAACAAATTTGAGGGGGAGAGTTCACCTTCAGCCTTGACCTGTTGATGCCTATCAGAAAGGTAGTTGTGGAACCAACGCAAGGAGGTAGAATCTAGACCAATAGCTTTTAATGAAGACAGGAGGTTGTGGTCAACAGTGTCGAAGGCCTTACTTAGGTCTAGAAAAATGGCGCAGACAAATTTTTTGTTCTCTAGCTCATGCTGCCAGTCATTTGTCACCTTGGTCAGAGCCGTGATTGTACTATGTTCAGTTCTGAAACCAGATTGCATTGGGTTTAGCAGGTTAGTATCATCTATGAAAGATTTCAGCTGGGCATTCACGATTTTTTACAGAAGTTTTGATAGTACCGGGAGAAGGGAGATGGGCCTGTAGTTGTTTAGATCACAGGGGTCTCCAGATTTAAACAACAGAATAACATGTGTGGTCTTCCACAGTTTGGAGAGGGTTCCTTGAGAAAGGGACAAGTTAAATAGATGCGTAGTAGGTACGGCCAAGACATGATAGGCAATCTTTAGGTAGTATGAATCGAAGGTGTCAGCGCCAGTACTTTTTCTGGTGTCCAACTGGAGGAGGAGATCTTTGACCTCTTTTAGTGAGGCAGGAGAGAATGAAAGACTGCATCTGAGGGACTAGATTCTGAAGTTGCGTTAGCTGGGAGCGTAGGTTGTGTGCAGGTGAGTTATCAAAAGCTAGCCCTGCAGTAGCAAAGTGATTGTTGAAGGCTTGTAGTATCTCTTTATTGTTGTTGATAGTCACATTGTCAGAAATAATTTTTGAGGGGAGAGTGTTTCATGTGGTTTTACCAGAAAGTTCTTTTATTGTGGACCAGAACTTGGTAGGGCAGTTGGAGGCAGTGTCGAGTTCAGAGCGATAGAAGTTGGACTTGGTTTCCCGAATTTGCTTTGTGCAGTGGTTTCTGGCTGTTCTGAAAATATGCTAGTCTTCGGCTTTGTGGGATTTGCGTGCTAGCTTCTAGAGCTTGTTTCTTTTTAATAGTGCTGCCTTGATGTCTTCTGTAAACCAACAGCACTTTCTAGCCTTTATGTGGGTTTTGACTAAGGGTGCGTGGGTGTTAAGAGCGCTGGATACAATTTCGTGGAAAATGGCATATGCTGTTTCTACTGATTTGGCTAAATAAAGGTCTGCCAAAGCAGGGAGGTTTTCAGGTCATTGATATATGCAAGCGGTCAAAATTCCTGCTTTGATCTTTTGGTAGAGAACTTTGCTGAGGCTGTTGGTTTAGGGACTGCTCTTATGCCAGCAATAAAGCAATGGTCACTAACATCGGCAGAAACTATCTCAGCATGGGAGAAGAAATGGGGTTTGCTTACTAGAAGTACATGTAATAGTGTACTTTTCATAGAGTTTTTCTTATTGATACAAGTAGGTTCATTAATAAGTAGAGTGAGCCCATGAGAGTCACAGAAGGATTTAAGTGGAAGAGATGCACTTGACATCCCGTCGTAGTTAAGGTCCCCTAGTATAATTGTTTCCATTGTGTCGGTACTCATAGTAGATGATAGGAGGGACAGGAGCTGTGACCCCGAGGACGGGGGTCTATAACATCCTATGACACGGAGGGCCATTGATGCAGATATTTCGATTTTTAAGGACAGGCATTCAAAGGCATTGGCAATTGATGTAGTGTCGAGGGTAGCGACCATAAAGATGTCCTTAACATTGATGGCTACACCACTGCCTCTGGTTAGTCTATCGGCTCTGAATAACAGATAGTTGGGGATCTTGACCTCTTTGCCTGGCGTGGATGGACAAAGCCAGGATTCAGATATGACAAGTACATCCGGCTCCGTGTGGATAGCCCAAGCCTGTATTGAGATGAGTTTCTTTAAGAGGCTACACACATTAACATGCATAAAGCTGAAACCTTATACTTATACTTCGTGACTTCAGACGGTGAAGGAATTGCTTGTATAGGACCAGGGTTAAGTTTAACTTTACCTGAGCGTAGCAAGAGGAGGAGTACAACTTTCCTCAGGGCAACAAGTGGTAATTTGGAAGAACTAAACCTTCTTTGGCTACAGGGAGTATTGGCATAAGAATGCAAGGACCTATTCTTTGTACCGTTCAGTCCTTGTGATACACATACTAAGACCCTAGCCGTATGACACCAGTGGATGCAAGTACTGGGTCGAGTAGGTAACATTCCTTGGGTAGGTAACAAGATGCCAGTGGCTGTCCCAGAGGGAGACTCAGCTGAAAGTGGGTACGACAACTTGGGGGCATAGCACGAGTTGTATAGGGACTCCATGAGTAGACATTTTTGTGGTATGGGATACGAGTCCTCTTTGGGGTAAATTCCATCTGGCGTGTACCCTAATAAGGGTAGAGTGCATAAGGTGGTAAACAGATAGCGCCAGATTGCAAGTTCCATGGTTAAAGTCTGGGGGTCAGAAAGAGAAACAGTTGTAAGGGCTCAATCTGGGCAAGGTATCACCAAGTAAGGCTATGCGCCACGGGGTCTGAAAAGGGATACAGGTGCCGATACCACTTGAAGGGAGCAAAGAGATGTTTCTATGGCACGGCGACTAGAGATAGTTACAAGAAGTCTTAAACCTGATCTAAGAAGTATCACCAGCTAGGGCTACACACCACAGGGTCAGCAAAGGGATGTAGGCGCTGAAACCACTTGTAGGGAGCAAGGAGAATTTACTATGACACAGCGACTAGGGACAGTAATAATAAGTCACAAATCTGATCTGAGATGAGTGGTAGGGGAGAATGCGGTGGGTTAGTTAGGATGGGACACTTGAACTTGAAGCGGCAGCCCAAAATCTATATGTCTGTGGGCGTCCTAGGGAGGCTGGGAGGATAGATTTGTAGGAAAGCCAATGGCAGGGGAGGGCGGGGCAAGGAGGGCTATATAATAATGGTCAGGGAAGGGGATGAGTGGGTGGGTGTCAAATTTGCAGCTTTGCCATACCTCTCTGGGTCTGGAGTCCGAGCAAGTGGTCTCGGGCGGTGGCTTCGGAAGCGCTGACCGCCTGATGGCTGCGGTACTTGCAGTGGATGAGCTGGGAGCCCTGGAGGGTTCTCGGCTGAAGGGAAAGAGAAAGCGAAGCCAATTAGTACTGGTCCCAGACAATGGTCGAGCTACCCAGTGACAAAACTAATTTACAAATAAAAGGGGTCGATTTCCTTGGTGCCCTGAAGTCTGGGCGGCAGTTACAGAGGCAAAGGAAAGGGCTGTTTCACTTAATCAATCTAGCAAGAGCAGTTTGCAAGTATTACAGCTTTTTTTAGGCAGTTTACAGGCAGATTCTAACAAAATAGGCATACATTAGCATGCAAAAGTAAAAAAAAAAAAAAGAGCGCCTTTTTAGCTCAGGAGTCAGAGAAAAGATAGGAAGGGGTGAAGGACCAATTGGAACAAGCCTAGAAAAGGCGCTCGCACTCCGATTGGTTTGCAGCTTTGCTGTACCTCTGGGTCTGGAGTTCGAGCAAGTGGTCTCGGTCAGTGGCTTGCGGGAGCGCTTGACCTCGGTACGTAGTTCTTGCTGGCGGATGAGCTGGAGCCCTGGAGGGTTCTCAGAAGTAGTAGGAGAGAATCAGCATGGTTAGCCTTATGAAGGGGGAGAGGAGGGAGTGGTGAGGCAAGGGGCTGTTAAAAGTGTAGTTCTGTGGGGCAGGACCGCACTCTAGGAGGTGTTCTGCAGCTTTAAATTTGTGTAGGGCAAGATGGCCAATGGGAGGAGGTGCACAGAAGGTGGAGTGGTTTAGGTGTATTTAAGAACTTGTGGAGGAGGGAGTGGGGGGGAGGGCGAAAAAAAATCACGTAAAGAGACACACAAAGGAGAGAATGGGAAGATTAAGGGGTCTAGCTAGGCTAAAACAAAGCAAACAAACAGTATTTCACTCTCTTTTTTTTCTACCAGAATGAGCAAATACAAGCTAGTAACAGTCCTTAAACAAACACAAAATCAGCAGTAGGAATCCTGGTTTTCAGTTTAGCTGTAATTGGTATTATGTGCACACACTAGTAGTGAGAGCCAGGCAGCACAGACTTCAAAATTTGTGCACGGGCATTCAATTAGTCCTGGGAAAGCAGCCATGCTGGATTCCAGAGCTAGCCACTCAGGGAGTTCACCAAGATGGTGAGCAGCCAATGGGGGCACTGCAGTCATATGGCGCCAGGAATTCGGAAAAACAATCCAGGATCTTCGCTGCAATGGCCACTGAGGGCTGAAGATCTGGCTTCGGCAATTACCTGTGCTTGGAGAGCTGAGGGCGGGTGGCAGCAGGCAGGCTCCCGGTCTCATCGCTGTAGTCGGTGGGCAGCTCAAGCTTAAAAGCAGCTATGAGGATGAGGTGCTTGCCCGAAGTGGGCAGCAAGCCTATGCTTGGAGAGCAGTGGGCGGGTGGCAGCAGGCAGGCTCCCAGTCTCGCCGCTGTAGTCGGCGGGCAGCTCAAGCTTAAAAGCAACTACGAGGATGACGTGCTTGCCTGAAGTGGTCAGCAAGCCTGCAATCCCAGTGGGCATACGAAAGCGGTCTTTTCCTTGTCCTCCTTGGCCATGGGTATCTGGTAGTACCCACTCCGAAGGTCCAGCATGGAAAACCACTTGCTCCCAGACAGTCTGTCCAGTGCTTCCTTCACTCTGGGCACTGTGTACTGGTCTGGGAAAGTTTGTTTGTTTAGCGAGTGGTAGTCGATGCACATTCTCACCGCTCCGATCTTTTTCCTAGCCACCACAATGGGGGAAGCATACAGGATGTGGGACTCTGTGATGACTCTGGTACCCAACAACTCCATTAGGTGTTTCCTCACATCCTCCACATCCCCAGGGGCTAACCTCCGTGACCGCTCTCTGAACTGGCAGTCGTCTCTCAGCTGGATGTGGTGCTCTTCCTTGGTGACACATCCCATGTCCCACTCATGCAAAGAGAAGACCCGCCAACGCTTCTCCAGTTTCTGGCTTGGGCTCCATTTATAGGCCTCAGAGATTGGTGAGCTTCCAAAATTGAACAAGGACGGGTCTATCTCTTCCCCGGGATCTTCATCAGGGGCAACAGACACAGCTCCGTCTCACTGAAAGATGGACGCCAACACATAACCCCTCGGGATGGTCACTGGTTTTCTTGAATCGTTCCAGACCCTAACCATAACAAGCTGGGCCTGGGGACTGGCTGGGGCAGGCAGCACCCCCCTCTGGATTAAGAGACCTGGTGGCAGACCGCCCTGGGGAGGGGCATCCATCATGAGCGTCTCCCCAGGGGGGATCAATTGAACTGGGCGATTCCTACCACCTGGCACTCGGCCCCTGGGTGGGAGAGTCAGTCTCCCCCTTTCAATCACCGAACCACCACAACGTCACCTCCGTCGACCCCTGTGGGATCACTGGTCACGCCAAGCCCCAACTGCTTCATGGCAGCAGCAACCAATGGGCTTGCAAGCTCACCTATGCCACCCCGGTTATGACACATCTGGGCCAAATGCTCAAACATGTTGGCATTGGTCTTAATTAGCACCGGGGTATTCGACATGCTCTTTGGCTCGGGACAGACCAATGCTAGGGCCTCTATGGAGGGGGGCTACCCCTCCCTTTGTCAGGAAGGAGACACTAACCACACAATACCCATCATAAGGGTAATCTGTGCTGCCGATACCCCTCAGGGACAATCCAGACAGAGGTCGGAAGGGGAGGTGGGTGAGATGCTGGTTATAAAAGGGCCGGTGGATGATGGTGACCTGGGATCCACTGTCCAGCATTGCTGAGCAGGCCACCCCTTCCACCAGAACCTTGGTGTCAGTCCAAGGGCCGATTAGGCCCTTTGGTACGTCCCGGTTGGTAGGTACATGGAGGTTGGTCCAGAGGGTGGAGCAAGGCCATCTTGGGGCTGAGGGTTGCTCTCTTACTGGCCCCCATTGGAGTTTTTCCTGGTCCAGGCACCTCTCAGCTACCGGCTGGGGGTTCGCCTCCCTGCGGCAACCCCGCCTGGTATGACCATTCCACCCACACCTGAAGCAAATCCACCCATCCTGGGGCCTTAGGGATCCTCGTGGGCTGGACCGGGGAGCCATATAGTTCGGCCGCAGCTGCCAAGTGTCAGATACCTCCCTGGCTGGGGGGGAGAGGGGGACTCCATGGCCAGCTTCACTGCCCATACCTGGTCCTTCATGCCTTGGACCTCCTGCAACACCACCTCCAGTTCTGGTGACCTGACCAATTCTGGCTGGGCCGACCCCTTGGGCTGTAAAGTGGCACTGGTGGCGGCAAGTGCCCCCTGCAGGGCCCCCACTTCCTGCTGTGCCTCCTCCTCCTTGACCTCGTCCAGTAGCTGCTTGAAGGAGGGGGGGTTACTCTTTCGAGCCCACAGCACAAGGGCAACCACAGCCAGGGGGGAATGCACCACCCCCCTCAGTATCTGCTCCAACCGCATTTGCGCCACCCCGGCAGGAGGATCATGCCCCCTTCTGCCAGTTTGCGCACCACAGTCTCAACTTGGGTGATGTACTGGAACAGCTTCTCGACCACTTTCTGATTGTTGCCCCACAGCTGGCCCAGCACTGCCTCTCTCTTTTTAACCACCCAAAAGATGCTCCACAGAATGTCCAAATAGTCCTGGGGTGTGCAGTAGGGCTGGCTGGCCTGGAGGAACCAGATCACATCTAGCACCATACCCCTGAGGCCAGGGCTTCAGTTAACTCCATTTTGGGAGTATTTGACTTCCAAAAATAAGGCAAAAACTTCCAAAATAAAGAGGGAGGAAGTCATTGACTTCTAGATATGAAACCAAAAATTAGATGACTTCCAAGACTGCAGGCATAGAAGTCAGAAATGATGGATTTTTCTGAAAGAAATTGTATTTTGCCACTAACTTATGATACTAACATCCCTAAATATGTCAGTTCTTTAGAATATTGACTTTCAAAAGTGGGATTCTGGAAGTATTTTGACTTCCAAAACATTGGAATGACTTCCAAATTTCGACTCCTGGAAGTTTTAGACTTCCAGTGAAAATAAATTAACTGATTCCCTGCCTGAGGCTCTGCAAGACCCGCTTGCACTTCTCCTCCGGGCACCCCAAGACCTGGATCATCTGGGCCGCCTTGCCGCTCCAGGAGTAGAAATCGTCTTCCCCCGCAGGCGTGGGAAGAGCGCCCGAGAAAGTTTGCAACCTCTTATACTGCTCATGGGCCAACCGCAGGTAGGGGATTGAGTCGCCTGGCAGCCCTATCGGAGGCAACCCCCCCATCATGGAGCAGAGGCCAGATATCATGCAGGGTCTTCCCCTCCTCCTTAAGCCACTCCCCCAGATGAGTTATGAAACACTCCTGTCCCTTGGGTGGGAGGCCTGAAGGGCCTGCTCCCCAAGGGGCAGGCCACTGGCTGAGCCTTTCTTTAATAGGATCCAGGTCTCTTTGGACCCCCTGGGGTGACCTCAGAGGGCATCTCCATGGACTCCAAATCCTTCCCAGCCTCCAGGGTGATATCGTTCCACCCCTGGACTCAGTTGGTCACCACCCTCTGGACCTTCAACGCCCCGCAGTCAGGCAAGGCCCCCTCTAAAAAGTCTACTATGTCCTTCCGTCGCCCCATGGCCACGTTACGGATGAGCAGCATCTTATGGGAGTCTAGCCCCCCAAAGTCACACCAGTCCTCTACATCCTGGAATGCCATCTCCCTGGTCCCAGTGCAAACTATCACCCAACTACAGAAGTGAAGGAATACTAAAGGGGTACAACTGAATGTGGGGTAGGGAAGTCAACCACAGTCTTGTTTGGGCAATCACAGGGTCGGCAAGTCAGTGTATGAATCTCAGCAGTGCCTCCACTTGTAACACCCCCTTGATAATCCCACTCACCTGGGCTACCCTGGCAGTCTCGGGGGCTCAGCAGTACCTCCCTGAGGGGCTGGGCCTAAGTCCTTACCGATAGTTTCTGTGGTGCCTTAGTGTCCCAACCTGGGGCCCCTGCATCTCCTCCTGTGGATAGAACAGGTTAGAACGTTTCCCCAGGATAAGTAATGGTCTTCCCTCTAATGACTGCCTGTGATGATCCCCAGACCCACAATCACGCCCCACAATGGTTTTACACACACAGCAGGTGAAACAGATAAACAATAAATATCCAGATAATAACTACAAGCTAATACAAAGGAGGTAGGGGCTACTCCTCCAAAACCTCCTGGTTACCAAATATTCACTTATCTCCACTTCCCCCCTTTCCCTTGGGTGCACCCAGACCAGTCACAGTTAGTGGGAACCTCATGGTCCCTTAGTCTGCAGGCCTGCTGTTTACCGTTGGGGCCCTTATACAATTGCACAAGTTCCAAGAAAAACAAAGATAAACTGGTGTAGAGGACGGTTCCCTCTTGACCCTCCTGGCAAAGAAAACAATGGTCTCCCTGGAGCTGCAGCTTGGTGTACTTACAGTGCCCGGAGAGGGTGATGATCCCTGCAGTCCACAGCACGTCGTCTCCCATGAGATGGGTGGCATAGTTCTTTGCCTGCCTGGCCTTTCCAGCTTCACCCTCAGGCCTTTGTATATGACTTTCACCAGGCAGGCCTGTTCATCATTTTCTCCACGGTTCCTCTGATCTTTGCAATGGGGGGGTTCACAGCAGTTCAACTCCCCTGGTGCCTTTTTAGTCTCCCTGGCTTCTCCCCTGGCAGAAAGATCTGTCCCTGATGCATCAGCCTCCCAGATGCCCCAGGCTGGAGGTCGCAGTACCTTCAGGCCAAACAGTCTGCTCCAGTACTTTTAAGCAACCAACCTGAGGGGCCCTCCTGCACAGCCCCAGTGGCAGTCTGGCTCCTTCCTGTTCCTTATGCTTGAAAGGGGGCAGAGAGGGGGTGGAGAGGGATGTAGCCACAGAGCCTTTGCCAGGCAAAACCACCAAAACAGCCCTCTGGTTTCCTTTGGGGGGCATGGGATTCCCTTTCCTCCTCTCCTCCACCCTGCTCTCACTCCTCTCTCTCTCACTCAAAACTCTTCCCTTCTCTCCCACCAGCTCTGCCTTTCTCCACCCCATTCTCCTTCCTGCCGTGGGGGAAGGGTAGCCAAAGCCTCCCTGCCTGTAGGCAGTCTTCCTCCTCTCTTGCTTTTTGGAGGTGGGGAGGGGTAGAGCTGCCTTTTCTCTTTGTAGGAACCCATGACAAGTAGCATAAACTTTTCTAGCTAGACACCTGGTTCCTAACTAGCACCAACAATAATCACAGTCACAGCTAGGTTTGCATGAGGTCCAGCCACATCAATAGACTATATCCTGACGGGCTTCTGGGACAAAAGGCTGGGCCTCAGGGTTCAAGTAGAATGCAGGATTTGGGGGGCTTGTACTCAGGCCCCTGTGTGGGGTCACCAGGCGTGAGTACCCCTAGTACAGCGGGAGCCCCTCGCCCACCTTACGTAAGCACCAGGCTGGGGGGGGGGCTTACACATAAAGCCTGAAAAAAAGCAAGCCCAGTTTGTAAACTGCAGAACTTTTCATTTTTTTTTTTTAATGTGAGGCATATAAAATAATGGCCCCCCTTAGTACCATCTTAATGGTATCCCACATCGTAGCCACACTCATCTCCGAGGATAAGTTATCAGAAATAACCAGTGGAATTCGATCTCGGATTAGTTTCTGAAAAGGCTCTTTTTTCAAGCGGGATGGGTTTATCCTACAGAAATAAGTTTTGGTTTCCTTTCCAAAACTGATTTTTAAAAGAAGTGAGTGGTGATTGGAAGGAATTTGTGGACAATATGTGATGTCCAGGATATTAGTGAGATGTTCACATGTAGTATAAAAATAGTCCAAGTGGGAAAAGCTCTGATATCTGTGCAAAAAAATAAGAAAAAACTTTAGTGGTGGGAAATAACTGGCACCAGATACAGTATCTATAAAACATAAAAGGGCAAAATTAGTATACCAGTATTTTTGTGCAGAGGATCTTCAATATTTTTTAGGGTTAGAGGTGTCCAAATCAATGGACATCACCATGTTGAGATCACCCCCTAAGATCAGCTGACTCTCCATAATATATAATAGTTTAGCTAAGAATATTCTAGTAATCAGGGCGGTAGTGTTCGGAGGCAAATAAATGTTAACTAGGGTCACCTGAGTCTGATCTTAGTATAACGTAGCTACCCTGTGGATCAGAATATTGTTTTGCTAGGGCAAAAGGAGTGGTGGCAGGCATTAAAATAGCAACCCCTATGATTTCCCGTTGGGTAGGAGGAGGAGTATATTGTACATCTATCACCCCAGGAAAATTTGAGATGCTCCTGAGGGGTGAGATGGGTTTCCTTTTTTCACTTTATCTTTTTATTGAAATTCGAGTGTGTAAGAAAGCACACATCTAATACAAAAGACTATCCTCCATGTAAGGTATAAAATATCACTTAACAAAACACAGTATTTAGGGTAAACATATTGGAGAAGTCTTATATACATGTATTGATAACAAAACACAAACCTAGACAGGATGTACTTGAAGAGCAGAAGGGTTACAATCAATAGGGTATTATAGGATCAGAAATAGCAACAATGTACGAAATACATGCTAGGGAGGCTATGGCAAGATATTGAGTAAATTGCAAAAAAGTGATAAATGTGGTAATATGAACAATGTTCAGTAATGGAGAGGTGAAGATAAGAGAAAAGTGTACAAGGAAAGAAAGAATAGAGAAAAAAGCACGGAAGAAGGGAAGGAGAGAGGGAGAGAGGGAGAAATCTATGCACAAAAGTTTCAAGAAAACCTAATCTGAGAGCAAAATTAGAAGGAGGGATAAATATCCTTAAGAATTAGGGTCTAGAAGAACTAGGTTCAACGTACTTGAAGTAATCGTGCCAACATCTGTCATATACAGTGAGTCGGTTATAAGTAACATGAGATAATCGGTCTAGGGAGGCATACTGAGAGAGGCTTCGATGAGATGGGTTTCCTGTAGATAATAAATCTCTGTAGGATGGCTATGTGGAAACTGATAACATTTTGGTCTTTTGACAGGGTTATTTATACAGGTAATGTTCAGAGAGGAACTTAACTGGTATGACCACCATAACTGACTACAAACCTGAAGCTGCGAGAGTAGAGGAGCATCAATGTTCTTCCCACTGATATTCCAAACTAGCAGACAGAGACTGCAAATAAGCTCCCATCTCTGCTGGCACCTGTCCTGAAGGACCTGATGCAGCAGAGCACCAAGCTGCCACAGGAGAACCAGTCTGCAGACCTCAGTTCCCCCAATACTGAAACCAGTATGTATGATATCACAATAAAAACATATAATCTAAAAATCACGTATCTTTGCCTCAGTGTCTTTCTTATATAATAGAAACTAAGAAACTGAACCAAATTATGTACCAAATGAGGCGCCTGGCATTTTACTTTAACCAGAACTGTGTAAGGAGACCTGTTATAACTACAAGCTATGTACTAAGTGACTCCCATGGGAGGGGCAAACTCTGAGTTGTGCCCTATATGCTCCTTGATGGTAGACTGGTCCAGTAAATAGTACCTTGAGCCAGAGGAAGGGCTAGGGAAAAATATCTCCCAGGCTTCTGATGGGATGTAATTATCTCAAAATCATGGGGTTAAAGAAACATTACACCATAGAAGGTGATACAGTGTAAGCCGCTTAATGTGGACACATTTGTGCAATTAGGTATTGTACGCGTTATGCGATGTCCGCTGTGACCAGCAGATGGTGCTGCAAGCTGTGAGCAGTGAGCGGTTACCCTGTACTAGAACGCAAACTGAGCAATAGGTTTAATTGCTACTGTGGGAAACGAGTGAAAACGTACAGTGCAGTGCAGTGATTTGGTTCATTTCTTTTTTTTGCTTTTAGGTTTGTGCTGTGTTTACTTTGATTTTATTTTTCTAGTACTGTTCATTGAGCTTCTGTTCATTGTGCATCATTGTGCTTCTGTATACAGTGTTGGGGGGGTGCTTGGTTAAAAGTACAAACTTTATTTTCAGAGTTGCAGGAGGGGGTTTGGGTTAAACACCTCGTTCTCACTAATTAGCAGTTCTGTCTACTTCTGTGCTACTGAAGTTGCCTGCAATTTACTAAAAAACTGTCTGTGCGATGCGGTTGATCAGGTCCGCTTTAAGCATGGAAATTAGTATACTTTCTAACAAGTTCGGGTTTGGAAATAGAATTATGTCCGTTTAACCCGATTGTACGCATAAACCGAGTCCGCATAAAGTGGAGTAAACTGTAAATTAAAAATAGTAGAAATCTATCTACATCCATTTGACGTGTTAATGCAGCTGCCATAGGATGCCATTCGGCAGAGTATACAATATCAGTATAGCGCAAAGGGGAAGTCAGTAACACCTAGCATAAGCAAATTCTGGACAAGTTTGTCCAGAGCAGCAGGACGCTATGAATGGCTGTGTATGAGGGTCTTCCCTAGCACGAGAGAAGCCAGAAAAAAATATATTTATAGAAACATAGACTTTGACAGCAGATAAGGACCGCTTGGCCCACCTAGTCTACCCATTTCCCTACCTACAGGATAAGCTGCAGATCCTAGTTAACCAACAGCCTATTTCTTCTTACCCCCCACAATAATTGCCTTATGTCTGTCCCATGTATTCTTAAATTCTCCCACAGTTTTAGACCACACAACCCTCCTCAGGAAGGCTGTTTCATGCGTCCACCACCCTCTCTGTGAAAAAATGCTTCCTCACATTGCCCCTGAACTGCCCCCCATCTTTAAATTGTGTCCCCTTGTTCTTGCACATCTCTTTTTCTGAAAGGTGCTACCTTCTTGGACTTTGTTGATTCCACTAAGGTATTTAAAGTTTCTATCATGTCCCCCCTCCTTTCCTCAAGGGTATACACATTAAGCTCCTTTAGTCTCTCCTCGTATGGCTTCTCTTACAGACCCTGCACCATTTTAGTTGCCCTCCTCTGGACTGCCTCTATCCTGTCTATGTCCTTACAGAGATGGGGTCTCCAGAACTGGACGCAGTATTCCAGATGGGGTCTCACCAACTGTCTGTACAGAAGGATAACAACGTCCTGTTTTCTGCTAGTGATGCCTCTCCCTATACATCACAGTATACCCCCAGCCCTCCCAATTGCCTTCTCACATTGCTTGCTAACCTTAAGGTCATCTGATATGATTACCTCCAGGTCCCTTTCCATTTTTGTTGTTGTTACTACCTCTACCCCCATTGTGTAATCTTCCCCTGGGTTTTTGTTTCCCAGGTGCACTATTTTGCACTTCTTTGCATTGAATCCAAGCTGCCATACTTCTGGTCATTCCTCCAACCTTGCCAAGTCCCTTCTCATCCTTTCCATGCCTCCTTGAGTATCAGCCCTGCTGCAGATCTTTGTGTCATCTGCAAAAAAACATACTTTTCCTTCCAGTCCTTCTGCAATGTCACTTATAAAGACATTAAAAAGGAGATGCAGTCTGTTCCTAATTAATGAGCTTCCCACTGGTCACCTGTGAGCCTCTTATGGGCCAGAGCTTACTACACAAGCATTTGTCAATGCCGAATGGTTGCTTGATGACATTAGCAGTGGAAGTGCAGGAGTTAGACAGATGGGGCCCCGATTCTCAAAGCCCTGCATCGGACGCAAGGTGCCTGCGGTGAACAGATATGGTCCAAGGTGCACCTTGCGTCCATGATTGCCCTCCGTGCGATTCACAAAGGTGGTCTGCATCGACCGCAGTCCACCTGCCCCAAACAAGGCTTGCACCTGCAATGCACTGTGGCACGGCGGTAGGGGGACTCCAGCCGATGCAAGTTGCATCCTGCAATTCACAGACGTCACCTGGCGGGAGAAATTCTAAGTGTCCTTAGACCAGCCAGGGCAGCTGTAAGGGGACTTAGACATTCTCCCCTGGGTGACATGCCTGTGTGCGGCACACCATGAGTGATGTTCCACCCACCATACACCCCAGAGTGTGGCCCCATATGTGTGGCCCCTGTCCTAGTGGTCTAATGGCACCCCTCACAGCTCCCCGATGCCATCTATGTACCATGTTGGTACCCCCGTCCTGATGCAGCTCTCCCGATCCCTGATGCCTGCCCCATCAGTGATACCGCAGCACCAACTTATGGTGGTACAGTGCCCACCTATACCCCAGCAGGTGGTGCCCAAACCCCCCGTACACCAGTTCCGACTGCTCCCCAGTGCCCAGCACATCCCACCACTCACCTCCGCAGCCAGGTGCCAATTGCACCAAATATGGTGGGGGAACATTGACCCACCAGGTTGGGTCCACATGCCCATTGCCTAGTAGGACAGGGGTCCTATGTTAGTCTCTGGTGGCCTGCGGTGGACCTGTGCAGTGTGTCAGGGGTTTGCCGCAAGGTTCCAGTCAGTGCAAGTGTGGGGACTTAGCTGCTGGGACCCCTTCTGTACCTGAATCAGGTGCAGGGTCCCTGGTGCACCAGGCATTAGTGCAAGGTGCTGTTCACTGCAGCTTGTGCCAGACACAGGCCCCTATGAGAATCAGGCCCATGCATTATAGGAATGGCAATGAAGTACTGAACTGGCGCCAATTCACCCCCCCCCCGCAGAGATGGGCAGGCACTGGGGTGTGCCTTTGGGTCATTGCCCATAACGGTCATGACATTTCCCCTCACCTTACCCTGCAGACACTGACAAGTGTTGAGGTGTGCCTTGGGTGTTCAGGCTTTACTCATCTCATTCCATGAGGACATATGCTGAAATGGGTGCAGTACAGGAGAATGGGATGGATTCTGGGGCCAAAGAGTCCAAGGCGCACCTCGATGCCTGTCACAGGGTGCGGGTGGGGGTGGAATGGCATGTGCATTACTGTCAACAATCCCAAGTCACATCCCTGACACCAGTTAGTCCCTACAGGGTAGGGCATTATGTTCAAAAACCCTAACACCTTTGGCATTTCTTGGTATTTTTACTCCAGGTTTTCAACATGGGCTTTTTGTTATCCCACCGCACGAACAGAGACACTATCAGTTTGTTAGCCGCAAGGTGATTCTGCACAGTAACTGCAGCATTTGGCGCCACAGGTGCAAAAACACATTTCGAACAGGATGTAAAAAATGACAGCTATACTGTTCATGAGGAGGTGTAAAAAATGGCAATGTTGAAAATCTGGAATGAAAATGTATAAAAACTGGTGAAGTCATGAGTGTGCATAGAAACTGCACAAAGCACACCTGTAATGTAATTAGTTTGGGGATTTTTTACAGCAGATTTTCAACAGAGGCATTTTGGGACCTCTGCTCATGCACAGTGTCACTGTGATTTTCTTAATCTATCCCGAACACTGATTTCCCACAGTGACCGTGCTATTCTGCGCTGGAAGTGCGAAAACACATTTCAGCCAGGGTGTGAAAAATGACAGCTGTACTGTTCATAAGGAGGTGTGGAACAATGGCAGTGTTGAAAATCTGGACTGAAAAGATTACGAATTTGTGAATGTATGAGTGTGCATGGAAATTGCACAATGTACATTCGTAACACAGTAATTTTATGGACTTTTGTCACCAAATTTTCAACACAGTCAGTTTAAGACCTCTGCTCATGAACAGTGTCACTGTGATTTTCTTAATCTGTCCCAAACATTGATTTCGCACACCGACCACGCCACTGTGCGCTACATGTCCGAAAACACATTTTGGGTGAAATGTGAAAACTGACAGTTGTACTGTTCATAAGGAGGTGTGGTAAAATGGCAATGCTGAAAATCTGGAGTGAAAATATTAAAAATGGTCGAAGTTACAAAAATGCATAGGAACTGCGCAATGCATGTTCATAAAACAATTATTTGGGGGAATTTTTTCACCAAATTTTTAACATAGGATGTTTGGGGGCCTACCTCATGAACAGTGTCACTGTGATATTCTTTATCTGTTTTGAACATTGATTTCACACACCGACCGTACCATTGTGCGCAACATGTGCAAAAACACTTTTCAGGTGAGTTGTGACAAATGACAGCTGTACTGTTCATAAGAAGGTGTGGTAAAATGGTAATGTTGAAAATCTGGAGTGAAAACATTAAAAATGCTCGAACTTACAAGCGTGCATAGGAACTGCACAATGCATGCTCGTAAAACAGTCATTTTGGTGAATTTTTCCATCAAATTTTCAACATAGGGTTTTTGGGGGCCTACCTCATGAACTGTGACACTGTCATTTCATTAATTGGTCCCAAAAGGTGGTTCTGTACAGTGACAGTGAAATCACCTTTTGGGACCTAATAGCAAAATGACAGTGACTGAATTCAAGAGGTGGGGTCCCAAGAACCCCATGTTGAAAATCTGGTAAAAGAAGTTCCAAAAATGGCCGAGATATGCACCAAAGTTTAAAAAAAAGATCCTATTTATGCCATCATACAGCTACTGGCATTTCTTCAGTTTGGCGGCTCGCTGAAGAGTGTAGATCGGAGTTCCCGGTCCTCCTCAAGATCGCCACCAGGCTCGGAGGTAAGTGTAGGGTGAGGGGGTGGGAGGTGGGTACGAGAGGGTGGGCGGGTTGGAAAACGGACCACCGAATCAATGAGGGACCGCTTACTTTTACAGATTTATTTAAAAAAAAAGTTGGGGAAGGTTTTCTTTTTACAGGGACATTTCATTTTGGCATGCTGGGGTGGGCTCCCAGCGTGCCACCTGGACTCGTTAGGGGGCTGTAGCTGATGGGGGATTGGGCACCCCCCTTGGCACACAAGAAGTTGGGGAGGGGGAGCATTATGCCAACGGGGAGTGGGCTCCCCCGTCAGCAAAATGATGAGGGAGGGCATGCCAACAGGGAGAATGGGCATCCCTGTTGGCACATATAGGTGCTTGGGGGGTGGCAAGAGCTGAGGGGGATTGGGCACCCCCCCCTCTGCACATGAGAAATGGGGGGGGCATTATGCCGAAAGGGAATTGGTACCCTGCTGGTTCTTTTATTGAAGTATTTCACCAGGAAGGCACATAAAGGGGAGCCAGCGGTTGCAGCTGTGTAATTGCCTGCTGCAGTCAGGGAGGCCTCAAGTGCAAACAGCTGATTGTGTACTGACGGGGCACTCCCTGATTGCAGCGGTTCAATTTCTTTGATCTTTTGGCCTGCTTGCCAACTGTGGTGATCCAGTGCAAGCTCCTCTATAGGCCAGGCAGAGGCCAGCTCCTAAATGGGCTGCTGTCATTCAGAATAACACTGCCGCACCTCCACAACCTGCTTGTAAAAAAATGTGACGCAATGTGTTTTTTGCACATGCGTGCAAGCAACACAGAAATTACCATGCTCCCCTCAAAACAGTACATCATGTAAGGGTATTTTTTTTTGTAACTTTATTTATAGATAAAGGTTATTAAAAAACAACAATCTATAACAATAAAGGAATAATGCATGACAGGGTGTGTGTCTTGCTGGGATAACGCCACACCTGGGGGGGTGGGGCACGATGCCGCAGACCGAGTGCGTCCAATGCCCCAGGCATGGCATTATCCCAAATGACACACACCCTGGAGCACATTATTTCTATTATACAGTGGCTTGTTGTCATACATAAAATAAAAAAAAATTTAAAAAAAATGTTTTTATTAGTGTAAAAAAAAATGTTGTTTCTTAAGAGGGGATGCAAAAAAGGAGCAACAAACAAGCATCCAATAAATCTGCAATTGGTTCACAGTGCTGAGACTAGACCTGCGGCATCGTGCTCGGATAATGCCATGGGTCCAGCCCCAAACTGACCAATCACAGTCCAAGATTCTTTCTTGCCATTGTATAATACAAGACCAACAGTAACCAAGCTCAACAATTCATAGGATATCATACATTTCTTAAGTCAGTGTGAGAAGATCAATACTTCTATATAATGAGTAAACTATGCTCACTTCATATCAGTATATGCGGGTAACCACCAACTGTTTCAGGGAACAAAATCCCGTCTAATAGGGGCAAGGTAAAGCACCCTTCAAACCACATGAAGTCTTGCTGTATTCTGACTATTGCAGTTAGCCCCAGCACTCAAACTGCCCCGGAGAGAGGAAGGTTAATTTTCTATGCAGAGCATAGAACATTGAGCTTGAGCTCGGTTCATACCTCTGTCTGCTGCACTTAGAAGCACAACTGTCAGATTCTTTATTCCACCTAACTGAACGGTCGCTCCGGAGATTTCTCCTTTGCTCGCAGTTCGAAAGTCGGTTAAAGACTTTGGTTTTACAGATTATTTTTTCGCAAGTTTCAATCCAGATCTCTGTCTGTGGTACAGTAAGTTCTAGGTAGTGAACTAGACATAGTAAACTTGTGGAAATTGTAAAAATTGATTTTCGACAGGTTCAGCTGAACCGGCCGTTTAGTGAATTACGTATTCTGTCTTTGTTTCTAAACATAGAGTGTGGTTACCGGTCCTTATCGGTTTTAAAAAAAATGCATTTTCTTGTGTTTTTTCCAATACCTGTGACATGGTTAGAAACCGATAAGGGCGTCTTGCCTGGTTGTTTGCCATAAAAAGGGTAAGTTTGTGGTTAGGATGGCTGTGTCTGAGAAACCCAAAAGAAAAACAGGGCTCATTGGGTTACAACACTGCAGTGTGTGTGGGGAGGTCTTTGCTAAGGCTTATCCCCACACCACCTGTGTTTATTGTCTGGGGTTTGACCACCTCGATTCAGACTGCCAAATCTGTAAAAATTTCCCTAAGTCTATCCTAGAAAAAAGATTAGGTAGGTTTAGGGATTAGGAGGCCGTGAAGTCCGCTGACTCGGATGGCCAACCCGGTTCGGTTCCGACTGAACCTGAGGGAGTGCCCTCTGACCAGGGCGATACTTCTACGGGCAAGAGGAGAGCTGATCCTGAGGGATCAGTTCCTACAGAAAGACAAAGAAAAGAAAAATCGGCCAGTTCGGATCCAGAGACCCATTTTCCAACCGCCAAAGAGATTGCCAAAGCGATAAGGATTGTAGAATTGCTTCGACCAGTTCCGTCTGATCCGGAGCCTTTTGGCAGGCGCTCAGTTCAGTCAGTTCCTCCAGTTCAAGGTTATGCCTCTGAAGATTTTTATGAACTGGATTTGGAGGGGGATGAAGATTATGATAATGATGATGACGACGATGGTGTGGAAGGTCTGGGTGAGCACATTGAACCGGACATCTCCCCAGACAGGCCTTCTGGTGTTTCCCCTCCTAGGCTTTCTGAGCCCCCTTCCTACTACATGTTTTACAGAACAGTGGCAGAAACCCTCCAGCTCCCTGTGGAGGAACAAGAGGAACCTGATTAAGTGGAGATGAGGGACTTCCCAGTCCAAGAGACTGTCTATTCCTCTTCATAAGTCTTTTGGGAAACAGACACAAAAGATTTTAAAAACTCCAAGTTCTGTACCTCCTGTCGACAGAAGGATGGACAAAAGGTACACCTTATCAGATTCAGATACAGAGTACTTGTATCAACAATGCAGCCATGTTGGGGTTGTGCATGCTGCAGCCTGAGATAAGGCTAATATACCCTTGGCTTCACCCCCAGATAAAGACTAGGAAGCTGGATGCCATGGCAAAGAAACAGTACATGGCATCAGCCTTGGGACTTAAGCAGGCTAATTATATGGCCTATACAGCCAGGTACCAGAAGTTCAGGTGGGACACTGTACTGGCACTGGCTAAGCAGGCCTCCCCCAGCTAGCCTCGGAGCTGGAGGGGGTGGCTGCTGATGGGATTGAGGCATCTAAGGTACAGTTCCATGCTGCTATGGACTCCAATGATGTGTCATCTAGAATCATGCCTACATCTGTGGCTCTTCAGAGAATGGCTTGGCTCAGATGTACTAGTCTCTCACAGGACACCCAGACTAAGGCCATGGATTTCCCTGTGGTGGGTAATTCTCTGTTTGGGGAGCAGACAGAGAATTACATGAAAAGGATGGATGAGTATAGGACCACCTATAGGAGTGCACAGGCCAAGGAAAGGCAGGCAACTCCTCAAAGGCAGCAAGCAAGGGGCAGGGGCAGGCCTTTTCATAGGCCTTTCTACCAAGCACAGGCCTCTTCTCCTTTTTCTCAGAGGGGGTTCTTCAGAGGGAGAGGCAGAAGGGGGATGAGCAGGGCTGCATCCACCCCTCAGCCTAGGGCTCCTGCCAAGCAGACACCCTGATGTGTCAGCCCGGGTCCACTCCCCCGTTTCTGTAGGAGGCAGGCTGGCTAACTTTGTCCAGGACCGGATGTCCGTTACCTCAGACAAGTGGGTCCTGGAGGTGGTAAGCCTGGGGCTGGTTTTCAGCTTCAAGAAATTTCCAAAACTGAGGGCCAGATCTTTTCCACCTGCAAGCATCTCCAAAACCATTGCCTTAGAGGCAGAGGTTTCATCTCTACTATTTCAGGCTGAGAGAGTTTCTACATTGCGAGGGTAAAGGTTCTGTATTCCAGGTACTTTTTACCCAGAAAATACAGGGAGTGATGACCCATCCTAGACTTAAGATACCTGAACAAACATCTTTAAAACCAAAATTCAAAATGGTGACTCTGGGAATAACTCTTCCCTCTCTAAGGCCAGGGGACTGGCTAGCCTCCCTGGACTTAAAAGATGCCTACTTTCACATTCCCATCAGGTGCTCCCACAGAAAGTACCTCAGGTTCGAATTGCCTTCAGGCCATTATCAGTTCAAAGGTACGCTCTTCAGCCTGACATCAACTCCAAGGGTATTCACAAAATGCCTAGCAGTAGTAGTGGCCTTTTTAAGAAGGAAGAATATTTCCATATTTCCATACCTGGATGACTGGCTCATTGTGGGTCAGTCCCCAGACCAAGTCAAGTCAGACCTGCTAGTGACTCAGCAAGTGCTCACTTCCCTAGGATTCCTTCTCAATCTTCCAAAGTCAGTTCTGGAGCCTGTACAACTCCTCACCTTCATAGGTGCAGAGTTGGATACAGTCAAAGCAAGAGCTTTTCTTCCCTTGGAAGGGGCAAGGGTTATTGTAGAGCTGGCTTCTTCATTCCACCTTCTGGTCTCTCGGCCAGCAAGGCACTTCCTTCAGCTTTTGGGCCACATGGCAGCTTCTGCAGCAGTGGTCCAAGGGGCCAGATTTCAGATGAGGGACATTTAGTTTCACCGGAAGGCCTTTTGGTCTCAGAAGAAAGATTCTCTGACCAAACTAGCTCCAGTGACTCAGACTCTGATCCAGGCTCTCCAATGGTGGCAGGATCAGGGCAACCTCAGACAAGGAGTCCCATTCGTCACTCAGTCTCACTCTATGGTCTTAACCACAGATGCTTCTCTATTTGGGTGGGGAGCCCATCTGGGGGCTCTCACAGCCCAGGGACTGTGGTGCCCTCAGGAATCCCTTCTTCATATCAATCTGTTGGAACTCAGGGCAGTCTTTCTGGCCTTGGAAGCTTTCTCTCAGTCAGTGCAGAATAAGGTGGTTCAGGTCAGGAAAGACAACACCACCACTATGTGGTACATCAACAAGCAGGGAGGCACTCAGTCCACGACCTTGTGCACGGAAACCATGAAATTGTGGTCCCTAGCTTATTCTCTGCAGGCCTCTCTGATAGCAGTCCACCTTCCAGGGAAGGACAATGTGCTAGCAGATGCATTGAGCGGGATCTCCCAGGGCTATCACGAATGTGCTCTAGACCCTCCGGTGTTGAAAGTGATTTTTTCAAGGTGGGACACTCCAGAGATAGATCTCTCTGCAGTTCCAGACAATCACCAACTTCCTCTGTTTTGTTGCAGACCTCCAGTCTTGGGCTCAGTCCCTCTGGATGCTCTAATCTTGAACTGGGAGTGGAAATTTCTATATGCCTTCCCTCCTTTTCCTCTACTGTTCAAGGTTCTGGTCAAGATAAGGTCACAGCCCTGCAAAGTGATTCTGATTGCGCCAAACTGGGCCAGGCAGCCTTGGTACCCTCTGTTGCTGTCCCTAGCAATCCATCTTCCCCTGTCTCTTCCCAGGAATTACAATCTGTTAACCTCCTCTCAGGGGAGGATTTGGTACCCCAATCTTCGGTCTCTCAATCTCAAGGCATAGCTCTTGAAGAGTTAGAGTATGCAGATTTGCATCTGTCTCATTCTGGATATTCTCAAAGCCTCTCGAAAGCCTGCCACCAGAAAAACTTATAACTCCAAATGGACAAGATTCAGCATTTGGTGTTCCAAGAAGCATATATCCGCAGACACTGCTGAATTGTCTACAGTTCAGGATTATATGGTTCATCTTAATGGCCTAGGCCTCAGACCAGCTACTCTCAAAGTACATTTGTCAGCTGTTTCTGCTTTTCTGTCAGTGGGTGCGCAACACCTCAAATCCATAGGAGCACAGGATCAAGACAGCAAGGGTTTACAACAAGAAAGTCCTGTCAAACTAATCTCATATATTTCTTTGACTGGGTAACCAGAGTGGTGGACCAAAGGAGTGCAGTTGATGCCGCCTACCTTGACTTCAGCAAAGCCTTCAATACTGTTTCACATAAAAGATTGATTAATAAGCTGGGTAGGCTCGGTGTGGGTCAGAGGTTTGTCAATTGGGTGGCAAACTGGTTGGTGGGAAGAAAACAGAGAGTGGTGGTAAATGGTATACAGTCAGAAGAGATGCAAGTCACAAGTGGGGTACCTCAGGGAACAGTCCTGGGGCCCGTCCTCTTCATTATCTTAATCAGTGACATTGCAGATGGGCTGGATGGTAAGGTTTGTCTGTTTGCAGATGACACCAAGATCTGCTACATAGTAGATGATCCAGATGGGGTGGGCAGAATGAGAAGAGATCTGGGTAAACTGGCAAAATGGTCAGAAGAGTGGCAACTGGGGTTTAATGGAGACAAGTGCACAATCATGCACATAGGGAAGAGAAACTCTGAAGCCACCTACAGGTTGGGAGGGGAGTTGCTGGCAATCACAAGGGAAGAAAGAGACTTAGGCATCATCATTGCAGGTTACCTGAAATCATCCAAGCAGACTACTAAAGCAATAGGTAAGGCTAGAGGAATGTTGGGTTGTATTAGTAGGGGTATCACAAGTTGTAAGAGGGAGGTAATAATTCCTCTTTACAAGATACTGGTTAGGCCCCATCTGGAGTACTGCATGCAGTACTGGAGGCCGCACCTACATAAGGGCATTAACAAAATGAAGGCAGTCCAGAGAAGGGCAAACAAAATGGTGCAAGGATTGCATCAGAATACATATGAGGACAAATTAATGGAGCTCAATATGTATACCCTAGGATAAAGGAGGGGGAGAGGTGATAAGATCGAAACATTCAAACATCTTAAGGGCATTAACAAGGTGAAAGAGTCTAACATGTTTCAATATAAGAAAAATAGCTGGACAAGAGGACACGGCATGAGATTAGAGGGAGGCTGATTAAGGGGCAATGTGAGGAAGTTCTTTTTCACAGAAAGGGTGGTGGATGCATGAAATGGCCTACCTACCTTTGGAAGTGGTGGATATGAATACAGCACGGGGCTTCAAATAGGCGTAGGACAGAAATAAGGGAGCAATAAAGATGAGGATGAATAGATAGGCCATTGACGGAGTACAGGCCTATGGTCCATTCATAAGGTAGAAAAAATGGGCAGACTGGATGGGCCTTGAGGTCCTTATCTGCCGTCAATTTCTATGTTTCTGTGTTTCTATGTTTAGGGACCATTAGGCATGTGCAGACCAGAGGAGTCTTCTGACACAAAATAAAGTTATGCACCTATGGTATTGTACTCCAGCACAACTGAATTCTATGGGACTCTTACAACAGGATAACTGCTGGAGGTGCCGTGCCCCAGGAGCTGATCTATTATATGTCTTTTGGAAGTGTAGCCCACTACAGCCCTTGTGGTCCCCGATTGCCCAGTTCTGCTCTAAAACACTTAATCAGAATCTCCCTAAAACCCCTGGACTTTGCTTAATAGGTACAGAACCTGACAACAGTAGGATCAGGCACTCCCAGCACCTTTGGGCAATTCAAGCAGTTATGGAGGGGAAAAGGTCAATTCTTAAGAGAAGGAGAAGCTAAGAGGTCCCCGTATTCAGGGACTGGATGCAAGCCATGGACAATCTGGTCTCTAATACTAGAATATCTAATTTTGCAAAAAGTCTCTATCCATATGTACAAGGAAATGTGGTTCCCCTATCTGGAGTTCATCTATGATAGTGTGACAGCCCCCCTAGGCAAAGACACAAAGGATTTGCTCAGACCTCCCTAAATTGCCAGGTTGTTAAGGTATGGAAGTCCAGGTTAAGACATTAGCTAAACCAAATAGTAAAACTCTCACCTATTAACAGACTAACTCCATGTAAAAGCACTACTTAGGCTCCTCCTAAACATGTCAGATGGCAAAGGATTCCAGCAAAGATATTATCCCAAGTCTTTATGTATCGTGTTGCTATAATGCTAGGATGTCAGATATCATTGTAAATGTTGACAAAATAAGCATAAAGTAGCAGGTCATTTAAACCAGCCTTGACAAATGTACTAACTGATGAGACTAAATGAAAAACTCTGTGATGAATGTAAACCTGATTGCTATGTGATTTACTGTCTTTGCTGTAACTCAGAATAACTCAATAAAAAGATTAACTGCAATTGGAAAATCAGACCCTAGGTGTAGTATTTGTAGCCCCGGCGCGATGAACCAGCGGGCTACTACCCCTGCCTGATGACTACAACACAGGTTAATGGGCCTGGGTTCTGTTCAGGTGACAATCATATTATTTTTTCTCAAAGATATAAATAAATAGCGCGGTGCCTCCACCCAGAGTAAAATTGTAATGGGCCAGATAGTTGCGTAGTACAACCCCCTGGGATGTTGTACCTACCCACCTCCCCTTCCAGTCACCCCCCCCCCCACACACACACACGGAATACCACTTTGAACTGTAATATGGTAAAACACATGCTATTAGTGACTGTAGCTAATAATATGCTCATACACAGAAATTGCAAAAACAAAATAGAGCTTTATTTACTGGGGTAGGGCTAGGAAAGGGGATACCTGGACAAAGGGATACCATAAGCAACGCAATGTGATAACTAATTTAGGCAATAAATAACTTCGCAGTAACCCTTTTTGCAATACACCACCCTCCACCCTGCGTGCACGCATAACTCCCTGGCTGGTACCAGCTCCCCCTAACAGTCCTTGCTAAGGGTACCCCCAGACTGGTGCAGGCCTGCTGTTGCCACAGGTTGATTCACTTAAACTGAAGAAAATACTTTAACTTGATTTGGGTTTGAACACTTGGACTTAACGTTAAGTTTGAAAACAGTCTGACCTAAGTTTAACTTTAAACACTTTACGCTGAACTGAAGCAATTTTTACACTTTGCACTGTTCCATAGGTGCAGAGCACACCCTCTTTTACTAACAGTTCTGAAGTCCAAGTTCACAGGGTCTGAGTGAAGGCAGGCTGGAGAGCTGGGTCCTGGAGTAGCAATGTGGGTTGCAGTAGCCTTGCTGAAAGTAGCAGGATCTGGCACCGTGTCACCTTCTGCCTTGCTTGCAGAGTCTTGCAGCTTATCTCCTTCTTTGCTGGAGAGCAGGAGCCCTGCACAGGGTTTCCTGGTACACAAAAAGCCCAGACCAAAGGAGTGACTCCATGGTCTGAGTCCCCCAGAAGGGTTAAATTTGCTGTAGCACTCAGGCCCATGCCAGTGGCTCCCTGCATCCCAATCCACCCCACTTGGTAAATGTTGGCTGGTCCCTCACCTGTCTCCAGAGTTGCTTGAGCACAAACACTTCTGTATACAACCCCGGGTGGCTTCAGGCTGAATAGCACACAGTCTCTTAGCTGAAAGCCCTCTGTCTCAAATAGCAGGAGTTCGCAAGGTTCTCTGGCTCCCTGGCACAGGAGCATCCGCAGGCTTCTTTCCACTTCTGGCTTCAACTTCAAGCCAAGTTAGGCAAACTGCAGTTTCTGGCAAACAGTTCAAACACTTTCTCAAAGCTGAAGGCTTTCTCAGGACGATGCAGGAATCAGCAGAAAACACTCTCTCTCTCTCCCTGGGGCTTCCAGGTGCTGAACGCAAGCAAAATCACCTGTCTTTGGCTGTGGAAGTCTTAGGCCGACTTCCAAACTCTTCTCAAGGCAGAGTCTGAGCACTCCTCTCTTGCTGTGAGCCCAAACTGTAACTGTCCCTGGAGTTTCACTCTGAAAACGTCAGCTTCTGATTAGTTGAAACATGCTGTCCATTAGGAAAATTAGTAAACATTAAGCCCCTTTGGTTATTGATCAGACATGGATTTGGGTGCCTAAAATATAAATATATATATATATATAGAGAGAGAGAGAGAGAGATATATATATATATATATATATATATTTTTTAGTTTTTTTTTTTTTAGTTTTTGTTGACCGGGTAAGTACACTAGGCAAATTCTGCCTATTTTCAGGCACAACCTGGGGGAGGGGGATACAGATGAATGCCGACTGATCTTGAACCAGATTAAGCTGTTGGTGATATTTTTAGTAGATGGGGGGAAATTTGTCCAAATATAGTTTACACCTTTCCCAGCAGTCAGTTCTTTCAATTTTGGGCACCTAGAATTCCTATTGGCTGGCTCTGGAGGTCAAAAGATAAAAGATGGCTGCTATAGTATACAGTTCCAGCAGTTTATACAGGAGTCCCCACTTTAATGTCCTGCTGCAGCCAAACAAAGCAGTCTTTATTAACATCTGCCCCGCAGTTCTGTGGCAGCCCCTTTTCCCTGTGATCCAGCTGCTGAATTATAAAAGGAAACACACTGCCCTGCCTCTCACTGCTCTCTTTTCATACAGTTCCCCCAGGCAGGCAAGTGCTCATTAATATTAATAGGGGCCACCTCATTAATATTCATGACCCCGACTATAGCACTCATTGGTGCTCTTATAAATAAAACATTTTGCCACTTCTTGGAGGCCTCTTCCATGTCTCCAGCCCCTGACTAGCTTAACCTGGGGGTCGGGATCACTGGAGAGGCATTTGATTAGCTGCATTTGTGGTGAGAAAACCACAGTGTGCTTCTGTGCATGTGTGAGTTGTCACTCACACATTCATGGTGTAGGCAGCACGGCAGTCCTGTAACTTTGCTCCTCCAGCCCCAATTAGCTACAGAACAGGCTGTGGGGCCAAACGGAGATGCAGGGACACAACAGGACCCCAGGACTGGTGCCGGAGAGGTCGCGGGGAAAAGGGAGGAACAAACAGGCAGCGGGAGAACCAGAGCAGCCCCTGAGGGGCAAATTAAGGTAAGTCCCACCTGTTGGGGGGGGGGTTTACTCCCTCATGCCTCAAAAGCTTAGCATCCACAAAAAAGTCCTTTACCAGGGACCCAGTGGTGATAAACATTAAAACAAAGCAACTTAGCATGCATTTTCACATGTCTAATTAGACAACTGCTTTCCAACTATCACAAACAATCAGCTTTATTAATACTAACAGAAGCAATGCAACTGTTTACGCATCAATTCCTGAAAAGCGTTTCAGGTTTTTAGACAGCCGTCATAACAGTGAATGGTGCATCATAATCATAGGAACTTTTGATTATATACATCTGGCCATTTTATAGAGAAACATTAGAAATAGACATTCAGTAGAAACGTGTAGCCATAACTGTAGTATGAACAGTCAAGCTCTTATTCCCCTGTTTAGTTCCCTGGTACAGCCACAGATGGAGTATTGCTCCTAGTTTTGCTCCATGAGGAGTTTCTTGTGAGTCTAGCACTTCCCAGTACAATGTTGTCTTTAAGTTTAAGCTCTGACCATTCTCTTAACAACAGCTTAGCGTTTGGATCACTGGTGGTTATGTGAACAGCATCGCCCCCTTTCTGCAGGGTACTGAGTATGTCACCAATGCTCGGATCTAGCTTTTGCTCTCTTTGCAGGTCTTGCTTGGTCAGCTGAGGCAATGATCTCAAGTCCAAGGCAGCCAAATTGCAGTAAGCAGTTGGAAGACGGTTACCAGAAGTACCCATACTATCTACTAGACGAGGAGCAATTTCTGTGGCTAGTTGCTCATCTGTATCAAACATTTTACATAATGCTTTCATGGCTTATTCTGAGATGCATACCCAGACTTGGTTGTCAGCAGAAGGTGCCACTGGACACTGGGACAGTGCATCCATGTCAGTGTGGTTGAGGCCAGGCCGGTATTCAACACAGTAGCCATGGGTGAACAAGGCTGACAGCCACCTACAGTGGCATCCCCCAAGATGAAACCCAATTCTGTAGCATTTTGCAGCACTCTGCAGAATGCTGCAGCAGACCTACTGAATAGAGCAATGTAATTTCAATGGCAATTAGTCCCTTTTGTCATTCAGGAAAATGTAACACTGTCAGGATGAAGTGAATGCCACAGTTTCCTGCATGAGAAAAGGGACTAATTGCCATTGAAATTACATTGCTCTATTCAGTAGGTCTGCTGCAGCATTCTGCAGAGTGCTGCAAAATGCTACAGAATTGGGTTTCATCCTGGGGGATGCCACTGTAGGTGGCTGTCAGCCTTGTCCACCCATGGCTACTGTGTTGAATACCGGCCTGAAATTACATTGCTTTATTCAGTAGGTCTGCTGCAGCATACTGCAGAGTGCTTTAAAAGTGGGTTTCATCCTGGGGGACGCCACTGTATGTCCCACTGCATCAGGTTTTGCTGTAGGTTGCATGTATGTTAAAGAGTTGTTAGCAGTTCTAACAGTGTGCACCATACAGACATTCATGAAATTGGTCGACAATGGTTGTTTTCAAAGCAAGAAACTCTATCTTGTGCACCAGATATTTCTTTTCAGCACTGTTTAGATTTCAGCTTGCAAAGGCGACTGGGCACAGGCCCTCTGGGTAACTCTGATAAAGGACTGCCCCAGGATCATTGAAGCTGGCAGGATCTATATGCAGGGTATAGGGCTTTGTGGGCTCTGCATAGGCTAGGACTGGTGCATGAGTTAGGCGGTAAATTATTTCATCAAACGCTTTGTCACAGTCTTTGGTCCACCTTTGGTCAAAAGGTTCAGAGGGCTTGAAATACTATTTAGGTTCAGTAGTTACATTAGACGCTTTGATTTTCTTACTTTTATTGGCAGGTGGGTAGCCTTGCAGCAAATTCAAGAGAAGTCTCACCACATGAGTGTAATCTTTGACGAATCTTCTCTAATAGCCACAGAAACCCAATAAGTGCTGTAAATCCTTCAGATCCTGTGGACTGGGCCAGGTGGCTAATGCCTCAACTTTGCTGAAATCAGGCTGTATGCCTTGAGCTGATACAATGTGTCCTACATATTTGATAGAAGTCTGAAAAAATTAACATTTATCAATGGACAGCTTGAGTCCAAACTCTTTCAGGCTGTCTAACACTTTTAGCAATCTGGTCTCATGCTCTTCCTGGGTTTTCCCCAAAGACAATGATGTCATCAAGGTATACCAATCACTCTAACAAATTCATGTCTTCGACAGCTCTTTCCATGAGGTGCTGAAAGGTGGCAGGGGCACCAGAAATATGTTAAGGTATCCTTAGAAACTCATAAAAGCCAAGAGTACCAGAAGCAAATGGTTTGATACCTTTTAATGGACCAACATAGATGTTACAACAAAAGAACAAAGTGATCTAGCTTTTGGACCAACCAAGTCCTTCTTCAGAACCTTTATGACAGTTATTTAGAAAATCCCATACTACAAACACCAAGATAATGCATAAAATATAGAATAAAGTATGGGTCGGGGTGTGTAACTGATTTTATTATTTGAGTTGTGGGATGCTACATAAAACCCCGAGGGCTTAAGCCCGAGGGTTTGTGAAAAGCATCCCACAACGAGGGTGTGTGCAAAAATCAAGTTTGACACCCCCGACCCATTTTTTATTTCATATAATTGCCGGGTCTGCCTTTTTTGCCTCAGCAATTATATAAAATACAGGATGTTCCCCATGACGTTCTGGTGCTGCCACGCTCTGGTCCGTTTTTCGTCAGTAGCATGGCAGATTTTTTTTTTGTTTTCAGCTCTTCTGGTGTCCCTCTCTATTCGGAAAAATACCACTTTTAAAAAAGAACTTACCTACTGCCAAATTCCTATGGCATGGAGGCTGAGTTTCGGCGAAGATGAAATCATGGTGAGGCAAGTGGCGTGAGGGACAAACTAGCGACGATACAAGAAACTAAGGGAAGTCAGATGTGCTCTGCTCAGCCATAAACGCCCTTTATAACGCAAATTACACCACGGTTTCCCATGGGAAAAAGGCAGAGCAGGTAATTATAACAGAAATAATTCTCCATAATTCTAAAATAATAATAATTCCAAAATAATAATAATAATTCTAAAAGCCAAGAGGGCATATAAATGCTGTGTTTTCTCTGTCATAGGGGGCCATGGGCACAGTATTTGGCAATATCCACTTCTCAGATCTAATACAGAGAACCACTTGCTTCCATTAAGACAGTCCAGAACATCTTGAATTCTGGGCTTGGTACAGTATACTGATCAGGAGTTGTTTGTTGAGGATCCTGTAATCCGGATACATGCGCACAGCTCCATTCTTTTTGCGTACTACCTCAATTGGTAAAGCATAAGGACATCTTGACTCTTGGATGATGCCAGCAGCCAGTAACTCTTGGAAGTGTCTCCTCACATCATCAATGTCTGCAGGTGCCAACCTGTGGGGCCTCTCCCAGAAAAGGAGTTCATCATTAAGTCTTAAGTGGTGTTCTTCTTTGGTTACACACCCCACATTCCACTCATGTAGCGAGAGCAGTTTTGTTCTTTCCAATAGTTTTTAGCGGATATGGGTCTTCCATTACTCTGGAATAACAGAGTCACTAAAATCAAACAGGTATGGATTAATACCAGGATGGGCACTCTCTCTGGTGGGAGTAGGTTGCACTGCCATGTCTGCACAATACACACATGCCAGGATGCGTCCTTTCCTGACAACAATGTCTCTGTCAGTTACATTCTTCACATGGACGATAACTGGCTTGACATAAGCATGAACTCTCACTGACAACACACTTGGCTTTACCAACAATTCTGCAGGCAGTTCATGTTCTTCAGGGCCATCAAGCATCAGAATTTGATTCTTTACAGTTTTCTTTAGGCATACCACACCACTCATATTGCACTCAGCGTTAGGGGGCAGCACTATCTCTTCAGCATCTCAGCGCCAAACTTTGCCCACAGGTCATCTTGGGTTTCAGGTGGAGTCTCTGCTTGCCTCTGATGGGCCTTTCTCACCACTGCATATACAGACAATGCTTTACCTTTCTGTTTAGGTCCTCTTTCTTGGCAGTGCTGTGCCAGGCATTTGAACATATGGACATTGGTGCCAATAAGTATGGGTACTCTGTCATACATCCCCGAATCAGGACATACCAAAGCCAAAGTCTCGACTGGGTCATCCACTCCAGGTACTTCAGAGAGAAAGGCAATCCACACTTTAATATATCCTAGATGTGGGTAGGACTTGTCACTGAGGCCCCATATGTTTAGACCTTCTAAAGGCTGTAAAGTAAGATGAGACAGGTGCTGGCCGTACCAGTTTTTACAGATTATAGTCACTTGCCAGTCACTGTCTAATACAGCACTGGTGGACACTCCATCGATGGTGACTGGTTTCAGTGGAGGGCACAATCAGCTTGTCCAGATCAGGACAGGATCAGGTGTTTTAGCTGCAGTTTGGCAACAGATATATTGGAGCTGGACTTGGTCGGGGCCCCAGTATGCTTCTTTACCGGGCCCCGTTGGAGTTTCTGTTTCAGGTGTCTTGCTTCAAGCAGTCTGTCCCTTACTCTTGCTGGATCCTCCTGCTATCTGCATTCCCTCTTCATGTGGCCATTCTTTCTACAATTATAACAATAGATACCCTCTCTGTACTGTCGCCTACTGGGCTTAACATGGCTTGTATCTGAAACTCCAATAGGGGTGCTGATAGCTACTGGTCTCCACTCAGGAGTTCATTCCCTTGACTGAGCCACAACTTGACTTTTACACCTTTCTAATTCAGTTACTCTTTTCAGCAGCTCATCCATCTTAACTTTAAGCTCAAGCTTTCCAGAGGGCACCTGTGTCTTTACCCTGGCACCAAACACAGTAGAGTTTAGGCTAGCAACAGCCACTGGCTGACTCTGAGGATCAAACTTTACATGGCATGAGGTCAATTTGGCAGAGTTAGCCACATCTTTACACTCTTTCAACAGTGCTTTTAATTCTCGAATGTCACTTGCTAGCATACATCTGTCATCTTGTGTAACAGCTGCAGAGGTGTGACAAGTTTTCCAGTGCCCCTGTTCTTCTTCAGCCTCCCAAACTTTTCACACCAGTGCCCAGTGGGAAGGTGAGTAATCCTTCCTCTCAGCCAAATGCAGATTAAGATTAGCAGGGTGGAGTGACAAGCAGCCTTGAGTACATGCTCTTGTCTCACATGGTTCAAATCTTTCACAAAATTATTTTTGCAATGACCTCTCCACATGAGTCAAAAATGCAGACAATGGTTCCCCCTCCCACTGCCGGGTAGTCTTATATTTCCACATGAAATCTTCACAGAAGTCTGGGCTCCCAAAAACACTTTCCAAAGCTGTCAAGTACTCTTGAGTTGGGGGATCAGGATTAGTGGCCCTCGGTGAGTGAATAACCTCTAAAACAGGCCCGTGGAGGCTTTCTCCCAGCTGTTTTCTTTTTTCAGCCTCCGAACACTGACAGTCTTGCACTAGAGGGGTAGCATAGTCCATCCATGTTTTCAGATCATCCTCATCTGCTGGGGTGGACTTGACTCCAGAAAACATTCTTAACTTATGATAAGAGTCTGAGGATGGCCCAGAGCTGGGTCGGAGTGTGGCCTCCTTCTTTGAAATTTTAGTACCATGCATCACAATGATCCATTCCACCTTAGAGCCTTTGGAAATCAGTACATCGGGTACTCTAAGGGGGCCGACTACATTTCTACACTCAATTAGGGCAGTTAATGTTCATGTGACAGAGTCCATGTAGCGCCCTTAGACTACCACTCGACCCAGGCAGTTAATCATAGATAGGGCCTCTTCTATCTGACCTTTGTGCATGTCAAGGGGAATTCCCAGGAGCAGCAGTGCTTTCCTAGAGTCCACTTCCTCACCATCAGACCATTCAGTCTACCATAGACCTTGGTGTCAGCAACAACTTATGGGTTTTGGGGCTGCAAAACTGTCCTTATGGGCGGAGGATGCCATGTGAGGCATAACTGGTAAATAGGAGATCCCAGCAATGCCTCCAAAGATGTAGCCCTTGTGCTGTGTACCAGCAGGCTACTATCCCTGTCTGATGACTACAACACAGGTTAAGGGGCCTGGGTTCTGTTCAGGTGACAATCGGGGGTTGTTTCCCAAAGATATAAATGAATAACGCGGTGTTTCCACCCAGAGTAAAATTGTAGTGGGCCAGATATTTGTGTAGTACAACTCCCTGGGATGTTGTGCCTACCCACCTCCCCTTCCAGTCACTGCCCCCGAATACCACTTTGAACTGTAATACAGTAAAACATATACAATTAGTGACTATAACTAATAATATGCTCATACACAGAAATTGCAAAAACAAAGAGCTTTATTTACCAGGGTAGGGCTATGAAAGGGGATACCTAGACAAAGGGATACCATAAGCAACGCAATGCGATAACTGTAATTTAGGCAATGAATAACTTCAGCAGTAACCCTTTTTACAATACACCACCCTCCACCCAGTGCGCATGCATAACTCCCTGGCTGGCACCAGCTTCCCCCAACAGTCCTTGCTGAAGGTACCCTCAGACTGGTGCAGGCCTGCTGTTGCCATGGTTTGGTGCACTTAAACTGAAGAAAATACTTCAACTTGATTTAGGTTTGAACACTTGGACTTAACTTTAAGTCTGAAAACAGTTTGACTTGAGTTTAACTTTAAACACTTTATGCAGAACTAAAGCAAGTTTTACACTTCGTACAGTTCCATAGGTGCAATGTAGGCCCTGCTTTACTCATTCTAAAGTCCAGGTTCACAGGGTCTAAGTGAAGGCAGGCTGGAGAGCTGGGGCCTGGAACAGCAACTTGGGTTGCAGTAGGCTTGTGGAAGTGGTAGACTTGTCTAGCAGCTTGGAACATTCTGGCCAGCATGTTGGATCTGGCAGCTTGCCACCTTCTGCCTTGCTTGTAGAGTCTGGCAGCTTGTCACCTTCTGCCTTACTTGTAGAGTCTGGCAGCTTGTCACTTTCTGCCTTGCTTGTAGAGTCTGGCAGCTTGTCACTTTCTGCCTTGCTTGTAGAGTCTGGCAGCTTGTCACTTTCTGCCTTGCTTGTAGAGTCTGGCAGCTTGTCACCTTCTGTCTTGCTTGTAGAGTCTGGCAGCTTGTCACTTTCTGCCTTGCTTGTAGAGTCTGGCAGCTTGTCACCTTCTGCCTTGCTTGTAGAGTCTGGCAGCTCGTCACCTTCTTTGCTGGAGAGCAGAAATCCTGCACAGGGTTTCCTGATATGTGAAAAGCCAAGACCGAAGGAGTAACCCCACAGTCCGACTCCCTCAGAAGGGTCAAAATTGCCCTAGCACTCAGGCATGCCCCCCTGGCTCCCGATATCCCAATCCACCCCACTTGGTAAAGGCTGGCTGGTCCCTTACCTGGCTCCAGCATGGCCTGAGCACAAAAACTTCTGCATACAACTCCAGGTGACTTTGGGCAGAATAGCACACAGTCTTGCAGCTGAAATACCCCTATTTTAAACAGCAGGGGCCAGCTATTCAAACTGCGCCATTGTGTGGTGCAAGCCCCTGCGCTGCTCAAAAAAGTTGCGCTGGGGTGTGGCCAGGGCGATATTCAACGGAGTTGCGCTATGGCACAACTTCTTTGAATATCACGCCCTGGCCACACTCACTGTGCATGGAGCAGGAACTGCGCCACCGAAGTGGTCAGAGTAGAGCATTGAGATGCGGTGGCGCAAGTTCCATTGCGCCATGCGCAGCACTTGCGATATTCAAAGGGTGACATGCAAATGGGGCCATAATCTATGCAAGGCACGGGGTGGGCATTTGCATCTGATTATGGCCCCATTTGCATTCCATTAGCATGCAGGTGCGCTGATCCCCGACGACTTGTGCTTGGCGCCCTGCCAGGCAGCAGCCATTGGGGACTGACACCCCCTGCAGCCCGATCGCGGGCATAATAGTACTTCCCCAACCCCCCTGCAGCATAATCGCGGGCATACTAGTAGTGTCCCCCAACCCCCAATAGCCCGATCGGGGGCATAATAGTATCCCCCCCACAGCCCGGTCGCTGGCATAATGTAAACCTCCCCCTACCCCTGAATAGCCCAATCGTGGGCATAATATAAGGTCCCCCCGGCAGCCGATCGTGGGCATAATATAACAGGTCCCCACCCCGAGTAGCCCGATCATTGGGCATAAAGTTATTCTCCCCCCTTGGCGATCGCGGGCATTAAGTTATCCCTTAACCCGATCGCGGGCATTAAGTCGTCCCCCAAAGTCCAAGATCCCTGGTGGTCCAGTGGACGGGAGAAGCCAGATCAGGAGCATCCTTATCCCCCAGTATATCATCCCTGGTGATATAGTGGCCCCCCACCATGGAGCTCCACCACCCCTCCCCCCTCTCGTCCAGCCAGCGGGCGGCAGCACCCACCTGCCTGCCACCCGCCACCCGCCGACTGACAGCTCGGTAGGGCTGCTGCGCCTGGTTCAGAGCATGAGCCAATGGGTGTGTAGCTCATACATAAGAAGTTCAGATATGTGAATGAACATGAAATATTCATTCACATATCTGGACTGCTTATGATGATGGAGTTGCACGCCCATTGGCTCATGCTCTGAACCAATGGGCGGTAGCCCTACCAAGCTGTCAGTCGGCGGGCGGCAGGGCGGCAGGCAGGTGGGGTGCTGCCGCCCGCCAGCTGACAGGGGGAGCGGTGGTGGGCCCATGGGTGGGTAGGTTGGGGCCACTAGATCACCAGGGATGACATACTTGGGGTAAGGATGACACGCTGTCTGGCTCTTGGTCTACTGGACCAGCAGGGATCTTGGACTTTGGGGATAACTTAATGCCCGCGATCAGGCTAAGGGGAGAATAACTTTATGCCCACAATCGGCTACTCGGGGTGAGGGACCTGTTATACTATGCCCGATCAGGCTGCTGGGAGATTTCATTACGCCCGCTGCGATCGGGCTACTTTGGGGGACACTACAGCCCACGATCAGGGCATGAGGGGATGCCGCCAGGTGCGGCGGGAATGAGTGGAGGGCCACCCACAGGTGGCAGTTGCTGTGTTGCACCCTGCAATGCGGCAGCTCACCTGTGAGTGGCCCTCAACTTGATCCTTTTTTTTGGCGTAAAGTTGTGGAGGCGCAGGTAGGGATTGCAGCTGCATAACTCTGCATGGCCCAGCTGAATATCGGGCTGTGCAGTTTATGCATGGGCATGCCCCCCCCCCACCTGTGCCTGCATACATTACTGATGCGCCCTGGTGCATTGGGATTTGTGCTGCGCACTTTTCCCTTTTAAATATTGCACCAGGGCACATCAGTGGGTTGTGCATGGTGCAACACTGTTGCGCAATGCGCAACCCTTTTGAATATCTGGGCCCAGGAGTTCACAGGGTTCTCTGGCTCCCTGACACAGGAGCATCCGCAGGCTTCTTTTCCACTTCTGGCTTCAGCTTCAAGCCAAGTTAGGCAAACTGCAGTTTCTGACAAACAGTTCAAACACTTTCTCCAAGCTGAGAGCTTTCTCAGGATGACACAGGAATCAGCAGAAAATATTATGTCTCCCTGTAGCTTCTAGGTGCTGAACACAAGCAAAATTTCCAGTCTCTGGCTGTGGAAGCCTGAGGCAGTCTTTCAACCTCTTCTCACAGCAGAGTCTGAGCCATCCTGTCTGTAACTGTCCCTGGGGGTTTCACTCTGAAAATGGCAGCTTCTGATTGGCTGAAATGTGCTGTCTATTAGGAAAATTAGTAAACATTAAGTCCCTTTGATTATTGATTGGATATTGATTTGGGCACCTAAAATATGGTTTACACCTCTCCCAACAGTTAGTTCTTTCAATTTTGGATACCTAGAGTTCCTATTGACTTGCTCTGGAGGTCAAAAGATCAAAGATGGCTGCTATAGTGGACAGTTCCAGAAGTTTATACAGGAGTCCCCACTTTAACGTCCTGCTGCAGCCAAACAAAGCAGTCTTTATTAACAACTGACCCACAGTTCTGTGGCAGCCCCTTTTCCCTGTGATCTGGCTGCTGAATTACAAAAGAAAACACATTGCCCTGCCTCTCACTGCTCTCTTTTCATACAGATCCCCAGGGCAGGCAGGTGCTTGTTAATATTAATAGGGGCCTCCTCATTAATATTCATGACTCCCGACTATAGCACTTGTTGGCAATCTTAAAATAAAACATTTTGCAACTTCTTGGTGGCCTCCTCCATGTCTCTGACTCCCGACTAGCTTAACCTGGGGGTCGGGAGCACAGGAGAGGCATTTGATTAGTCGTAATTGTGGCAAGAAAACCACAATGTGCTTCTGCACATGCGTAGGCCATATCTTGCACATTCATGATGTAGGCAGTGCAGCGGTCCTGCAACTTTGCTCCTTCGGGCCCAATTAGCTACAGAACAGGTTGTGGGGCTGGATGGAGATGCAGAGGCACAACAGGACCCCAGGACTGGTGCTGGATAGGCTGCGGGGCAATGGGAGGAATGGGCAGGCAGCGGGAGAACCGAGGCAAGCCCCGAGGGGCAAATTAAAGAGAGTCACTAAGTTATTTGAATTTTGATTTGCACAGCATGTTGTGGTGCCTTACCTCTATGAAAGGTAGACTGAATATATCTGATCAAAAATCTTTGTCATATTTATAAGTGGAAGGGATCATAAAATTGTCCCCAACCGATCCCTTCCACTTCCTAGTTCTGGGAGCTGCCTAAGATCTACCTCCATGCTCAGGCATGTGACAATGTGTGCCTAGGGACAGCATGGGGATACACTCCATTATAGTCTATGGGGGAACAACCTTTTAAACGTTTTTATATATCGTAATGGTCATTTGGTTATTAATCAAGTCACCCAGTGTCCTTGGTTAATCCCAAAATGACTCTTACGATATATAAAAACATTTAAAAAGCTGCCACCCATAGACTATAATGGAGCACATCCCTGTACTCTCCCTGGGCACACATCATTACATGCCTGAGCGTGGGAGCAGATCTTAGGCAGCTCCCAGAAACAGGAAGTAGAAGGGATCAGCTGGGAACAATTTTACAATCCCTTCCACTTGTAAATATGACAACGATTTTTGATCAGATATATTCATTCCTCCTTTCATAGAGGTAAGGCACCACAACATGTGGTGCAGACATGTAACTTAGTGGATCTCTTTAAGGTAAGCCCCACCAGTGCAGGGGTTGGGGTTTACATACTGTTTGTAAGAAAACATCTAAAATGGCTGGGAGTTTGGTACCCTTTGAATGTTCAGGGAATCCATATGGCCGTAAATTTTTCCTCCTGGCATGATTTTCATAGTCTTTCTGACAAGCCAGCAAATGTGCCTGCATCTCAACAATTTCTTCACTGCCCTAGTCCTTATCTGTATTGACCATCTGCCATTCCAAATCATCCATCCACTACTCTAGCGAGGAAACATCTTTACGGATTTCTTTTATGGTCTCATTAATGTTGGCACGAAAAGCAGTAAGTTCTTTATATATTAAGTCCAGTTTTCTCTGTTTTCATGGCATGTGTTTCCCCTTTATCAGGGAGTCCAAAGCTGATTGGGCCGAATATGAGGCCTGCGAGATTTCAGGATCTGAAAGCTCGGGGGGCAATCCCTGGTCATCCTGCTACTGCGGTAATAATTTGTGCTTGCCTGACTTCCCAGCCATGTTTAATCCTCTCCTCCAACACTGTTTTGCAGATTTTGTGCAGGACTATGCAGGTCTTTACGAGGAATTTTACACTACCATACTGCAGCTCCTGTCCTATGCGGCAATGCTGGGTGTGACGTCACTGGAAATCCATACCCGCTTTTTCCCCTTTTTGTACTCCCTAGTTCACCCCTCTCTTTTGAATGCTCCCATTCCCATCCCCCTTCACTTCTACCACGGTGTTTCCTTTATTAATTTGCAACCTGAGGGAATCCTCTCCCCTAAGGGTTCTCTCTACTGTCTACTTTAGCCTGTGGGGGGGGGGGGGGAGTCAGTTTCTGCCTCCCCAATTTCTTCCACCACCCCTCTCGGCTAGTTTAAATGTTCATCAAAGTAACATTTAAACTGTACACTGAGGACTGCTGTTCCCCTTTCAGATAGATGCAGGCCATCACCCCTGTATAGGCCCTAATCCCTCCAGGTAGGTCCCTAGTTTCTGATGTAGCCAAACCCTCCTCTCTGCACCATTCTTTCAACCATGAGTTGAAGCTCCTGGTGTGGAGATCACTCTCCTCCCCCAACACAGACCAGCAGAACCTCACCTAAAAACCACTGAGTGTGCTGCCTAAGACCCCTGCAAAGCTCCCTAATCTCCCCCTCCACTATTCCTGCCCCATCCCTAGCCAGGTCATTAGTTCCCGGGTGGACAATGACACCCAGCTGTCCCTCCTGTCCTGCTACCTTAGCAGTCCTTGGGATCCACTTCCCATTCCTCCAGGCCACCATATCCTCCCTGGTCACTCCCATGGGTGCCTTCTCTTGGCAGTCCTGCCCCACTAGAGCAGCACAGGAATCACACAGTGGAACCACTTAAAGAATGTGCCTCTTACGCTTAACTCGCACTCTTTCAGAGCCCTCCATAGTCCAGACGCTCCTCCTCCCTTGCTTCTTCTGAGGTAATGGTGCCAGACTTGGCGGCCCCTGCATGGAGGATGAGGTCCCTGAATCCTAGCCAATTTGGCCTGGAGTCTAGCTACCTCTTCCCACAACCCAGAAAAGTGCATGCAGATGAGGCAGCACCACAGTCTCTGGAAGTTCTCTCTGAAAACTGCCACCCCACAGCCGATGAACTGCACCACTCCTTTCATTCCCAATTCCTACTCTCCATGTGTTACTTGCAAATGCTTGTGTACCCTTACCCCTGATAGGGTGTTTCTAGGTTTCCCCTATTTTTATTTACCATGCTCTTTTGTACCTTTACCCTAGACAGGGTTTTTCCCTTCTATCCCTCTCAAAAAGTAGTTCCCTCTTGTCTGAAAAGTGTTCCTCCTTTCTATAATCCCTTACCTTTCTCCACTTTTCCCAATTGTGGTAGCATCACTTTCACATTCGCCTAATCCTTTGCTACCTGACCCTAGATTGGCTGCTATTAGTGTTCTCCCATACCCTGTTTAAATCCCTTTATACTCCTACCTTAGACTGGCTGTTGCTCCTATTCCATGTTGGCCTACCTCTGATCTTCTGCCCTTCCCAGCAGAGAATGTTACATGGTAGTGAACATGTACCTTATCTTAATTAACTGACATAGCCCTCACTTCCTGCTTCCTCCTGTGGATGCCTGCTGACACCTAAGATGCCAGTCTTATACCTGATACTGACAGCAGCACTGATGGGAGGGAGTGGGAACTGCTCATCACATCCTTACTTCAACAGCAACAGAAGAGGACACAGTCACGTCCTTTTTCTGTGGAAAAGATCTTGAGTGGCTATTTTGCAGAGTCTCTTGATCCATTTCAGGTTGATCCATCAGGCTGCTGGGCACAGAAGATGCATTCATCTCCTTGCTTGGTGCAACTGGCTGTGAGATACATCAGTTGCCCCCCTGCAAGTGTAGCTTCCCCGAGGATGTTTAACATAGCCAGTGATGTTGCTGAGCCTCATCGTTTAATGCTAGACTGAGTGGAAAGATGCAATTGTATCGCCCATGTTCAAAGGTGGCAATAAACAAAAAATAATAAATTATAGACCCATTAGTCTTACCTCTATGTTGTTGAAAATGTTAGAGGTCATAATTCAGGGGCGCATTATTTCTCATATGGAATATAACGGATCACTTGACCATACACAGCATGGTTTTAGCAAGGGGAAATCTTGTTTATCCAACTTACTAACCTTCTTTGAACCAGTAAGCTTGGCATTTGATAACATGGGTGCTGATGTGATTTTTTTTTTATTTTTTGTGTGCCTTTGACACTGTTCCCCATAAGGAGTCAGTGGAAAAATTAAATGACAACAAACTGCATCCAAATCTAATTTCATGGATTTATTCATGGTTACAAAACAGAAGACAAAGGGTGAGTGTCAGGGGACGTATGTCAGATTGGGGCCTAGTTAGCAGCAAGGTTCCTTGGGGATCTGTGTTGGGACCAACACTTTTTAATGTATTCATATTAGACATGCAGGTAACCAGTAATGCTTGGCTATTTATTTATTTCTATTTTTTTTTAAGTTTTACCAGGAAGGCATACTGAGCAGAGTACTGCTTGATTCCAGATGCGTCCTGGGGGTAGAGGGAATGGATAATACATACTTACACAGATACAGCATTTCAGAAAGGAAGAACAATCACATTGTTGTTAGGGCAAGGTCGTAACAATAGAGTGTAAGGTAAATTATACACATAACAATGGCCTGCAATTGTTAAGACATCAACCAACAATTATTGTAGTAGGTAGTTGTGCGGGAGCAAAAACATTGCAGATCAATAATATACATACATTACTAACACAAGGAGGACCGTCCAGCAATTGTAAGATGATGACCTACAGATACAGTGGAGGTAGCGCAAAGCTTCTTATGAATAGCTAAACTAGGACAGGCTAGACTTTGTTGTACAAAACAAAACTAGTCACAAGCACAAGTAGAGGCAAAGTGTTTTTTGAGGAGGGAGTTGAGGTGCTGAGTGTGGGGGGGGGCAAGCTGGATATCTGCAGGGAGAGAGTTTCAAAGTTTAGGCATGAGATAATTAAAGGCTGCCTGACATGCCATGCTGGACATGTGCGGGACAGCCAGGAGACAGGAGTCGAAGTTTCTGAGAGAGTATGCAGGAGGAGAAGCAGCTGTTATGATTGATGAGAGGTAGGGGGGCAGGGATTGTGTCCAGAACATAGCCGTTAGCTTAGTGCAGTGGGAATGTCTCCGATCCTGGAGCGAGGGGAGGTCTACGGTCCAGTAGAGGATGCAGTGATGGGTGGAGGGAGGGCAGTCAAGGGTGAAATGACAGAAGGAGTGGAAAAGAGGGTCCAGTCTGGCTAGGATGGACTTAGGACTTGCACAGTAGACTACATCTCTGTAGTCAGAAATAGGAAGAATCATTTTCTGCACAATGAGCCAGCAGTGGGATGCATCCATGGTTATGGTATAGGACTCCCAGCTAGGGGTGAAGCTTTTTGTGGATGGCATCAATATGAACAGAAAAGTTGAGGTACTGGTCAAGCCAGAGCCCTAGGTATTTAAAGGAGGTGCCTCCAGAGTAGTCCCATCCAGGGTGTGGAAGGTGGGGGTTGAGGGAATCCGAGAAAGTCTCTACCTAGTCCCAAAGGTCATTGAGACTGTTTTCTTGATGTTGAGAAAGAGCTCATTTGAGTGAAACCAGAGCTGAACATCATTGAAAGCCTGCTGCAGTCTGGTCGCCACATCAGTGGGTGAGTGGCTGGTTGTATACAGTACCGTGTCATCCGCATACATGTGGATGGATGTGTGAGGGTAGGCAATGGGGAGGTCACCGAGGAAGATGGAGAACAAGAGCGGGCCAAGGACCGAACCTTGGGGTACACCAGTGGTGACTGGGAGGGAGGTAGAGGTGGAGTTACCAATCCTGACAGATTGGGACCGGTATGAGTGAAACCAACTGGCAGCCTCGCTAGAGAGCCCTGCAATAAAGAGCCTGGACAAAAGGTAAGAGCATGAGACTGTGTCGAATGCTTTTGCCAGGTCAACAAAAATGGCCGAGGTGATGTGGCCTTTATCCATACCAGTCAATATGGAATCAGAGAACCTTAGGAGGGAGGTGGTGGTGGAGTGCGACTTCCTAAAACCAGACTGGTAAGGTGAGAAGAAAGAGGAGTCAAGAAAGGCTGAGAGTTGTGAGAGAATGAGATATTCTTGAAGTTTGGCTAGTACCGGAAGGAGGAAGAGATGGCGGCAGTTACCAGGGATGGAGGAATCACCTCCTTTTGGGAGGGGGATGACAGTGGCATGCTTCCATGTAGCTGGGATTGAAGCATGTGAGACAGAGAGGTTGAAAAGTGTGCCCAGGGAGATGGTGATGGCAGGACCAGACAAATACAGCATTTTGGAGTCCAGCCAGGAGGTGCATTTGCCCTTGGAGGAAATAAGGGCAAGCAGGGCATTGTACACCTGAGTCAGTGAAATCTGACAGAAGGAAAAGGTGGGGGCAGGTGGAGTGGTATGGGCGGAGGGGTTGTGGGAGGAGGATTGTAAGGAGTAGGTGGGAGAGTGGCCAAAAGTGACGAGGTACAGCTTGTGAAGAAAGAGTTAAATTCTGAGGCCACTGTGAGTGGTGTCGTTACCTTGAAGCCACCTATATTTAGAACAGGGGTGGGGGGCTGAGAAAGAGGTGGGAAGAGTGATTTGACCACCTTCCATAATTTTGATGGATGATTTAGATTGGAGTGGAAGAAGGCTTTAAAGTAGTTAGCTTTTGCCTAGCAAAGTAGTCTTGTACATGCACCACATAGTGTTTGATACTTTACATGCGATATGTAAGTACACTGATGATAGCATGCTGGGAGCCACTGTTAATAGTCAACAAGATGGACACAAATTACAAGAAGTCCTGGATAGTCTATCACAGTGGGTTAAAAAGAATAAATTAAACTTTAACATCGGAAAGTGTAAGCTTATGCACTTCAGATGCGGCAATCCACTTTTCCAATATAATTTGAAGAGTGTAACAATACCTGAAACCAGTAATGAAAAAGATCTGGGAGTAATTGTTAACAATGACTTATCATTTAATACACATTCTACAAATACTGTACAAAAATGCTATTGAATAAATGGGTGCATATTGAGTAATATAAAAAGTCGAGAGCCAGATGCTTTGATGCCACTATATTCTGCCTTGGTAAGACCACATGTGGACTACTGTTCCTCCTTTTGTTCCCCTCATTTAGTACGAGATAAGATAACCTTAGAGAGAGTTCAAAGGAGAATAACCAAGAAAGTGAGGGGAATGGGGGACAAATCCTATGGTGAAAGGTTGGTGGCATTGGGTTTGCACTCGGTTGAGTACAGGAGAATTAGAGGGAATATGTGTTATATATACTGTTATACTGTACTTATGAAATCCAATTTATACAGGTAGCAGCAGGAATGGAAATATGTCAAAAGTCTGTAAACACCAGAACACACACTAAGCAGCTAAAAAGCATTAACTACAGAACAAACAAGAGAGGTAGTTGGTTTAGCAAAAGAGTGGTATCCCTTTGGAACAGTTTACCGAGTGAAGTGGTATACAGCAACACAATGGAAATCTTTAAAACAGACTAGACAGCTTTATGGGAGAAAGGTGTAAACTTTTCCACTGATATTGTGACAAGTCTTAATATGTTTTCAACCTCTAGACTTGTACTTGAACTATGAAACTACGAAACTTTGAACACATTCAGCAGCTTGTTCTCGTCAAACTTGGCTTGCCGTTACTTGGTGACGAATATGTGTTACCCCCATTAAATAGAAATATAGTCTATCAAGTGTGCTTTTGATGACAGTTTTTCTCCATAAAGTTATTTTGCATATTTCCTCCTATGCTTCCTTCCTGAAGCGTTCAATGTACGCATCTTCATTATGTTTTAAATACATTAACTTTTACTTAATCAGGTATAACTTCTCTTCCTGTTGTTTTAATATGTGTCATTATCACCTATGCTTGGAACAGCAAGGATACTAATCAAAAATACAGCTACAATAGTGCCAAGATAAATCAGAATTGATTGGGTGCTTGCGTCTCAGGTTACAACTTCAAAACAATGAGGTTGTAAAACTGGTTGCACTGCACAGTGTACCACTCACCACTCTGCTTTTGCAAAAATCCTTCAAAAACAACATTCCCAAAATCTTCCCATTTCCCACATAGCCCTGTTTTGCCAATATGGCTTGGTTAGAGGACCGTTTTTTCTGCTTTTTTTTATTGAATGTTTATTAAGTTTTTAAAGTACAACTTATAAAACTTCATTGCAACTTCATGTCTTACAATATATCATTATAATACAGTTCCTCAAAGAAAAAAAAACTCATATTTGCAAGTGCGTCAAACTATCAATTTTTCAGATTCTATCATGTTGCTTACAGTGAGAGTTATCAATTGATGAGGCACATAAACTAGAACTTATTTATTTATTGAATTGTGTTGACCCAGTAAGCCCACTGAGCCTAGATGTCCCTTTTTCAGGGGAGACTGGGGATACAAATGGTAAGCAACTGAAATTGAACCAGATTAAGCTGTTGGTGGTATTTTTAATGAATGGGAGAAATTTGGCCAGGACACTGGGCAAATTCCCCTACTCTTTTTCGATAAGTGCCATGGGATCTTTAGCATCCACCTAAACTACCACCAGTCCAGTCAGATGAGACCTTGGTTTAACGTCTTATCCGAAAGACAGCACCTCAGAAGTGCAGCACCCCCCTCATGCTGCACTACAGTGTCAGTATTGGGATATTAACCCAAGTGCCAGATGTAGGAACTGAACCCACAGCCCTCTGATCTCCCGGCTTCAGAGGTGAGTGTGCTGCCTACTGAGCCACTGACACTTTAAAGAGATTCAGTATCTTATCATTTATGTATTCTGTCTGTATACTTTTTTTCCCCTTTTTTAAGGGTATCCTTTTTCTACAAGGATGAGAGTGCAGCTCCTTCCCCAGTTTTGAAAAAATTGGGAAAAGGAGGTACTGATGGGAGGGTGATAAGAGGAAGAACTCATTTTCTTTAGATGTCCATGTTAGATATCTCTCAAGGTACAAAGTCAGTGTAGTGTTCCAACTGATATGTTACCCAAGGCCTCCAGGTATTATCAAAACTTTATATATGAGAATTCAGTTTTGCTGTCAAACGCTCTAGGTTATACATCTCATGGGTTATCTTTCATCAGTTTTCTTTTGTGGGGATATTTTTCATGTACCATCATTTCGTAATAGTTTTTTTTTTTTTGCTGCTAGGATAAGCAAAGTTGTTTGTTTAAAATGAGTTTTAGGGGGTTTTAATCCCCCTTGGTGGTGTAACTGTAAGGATATAAGCCACAGTGAGGAGCTCCGGGGTTTCATATATATTGTTTATTTCAGTTGATACTTCCTGCCAGAATTGCTGCATGAGCGGACATGACCACATCACATGTACTATATCTGCATGTACTGAGCCGCATTCTCTCCAACACCCCCCTCCCCCCCAATCAGGGCCCATAAATTTGGCCATGACAGCTGGGGTTCAGAAGATTCTAGATTTCCAAGCATATTCCTTCCAATAAATGGAAATAGAGATTTTTTTGGATTGATGGGATGCTTATCTTCCATAGTTCATTATCTATTTCCTCTTCTAGCTCCTTGGACCACTGCTGTCTTATATAATATGTATTATCTGGAGAGAATTCCTTTAAAGAGCAGGTGCTTAGTAAAGGTTCATATCTTAAAGAATGAAAGTTTGGGACCTTTAGATGCCTCTGCAATCATTCAGTTTGCTTTTATTTGTTTATTTGCTCACTTTTACTTACATTTCCATCTTTTTATTTGTATTTTGCCAAGTGCTAGTGAAAAAAAAAGAGTTAAATGGAGTCCTCATGTGATGATGTCAGAAAACCCTTACTAGCAAGCCTGGCAGTTTACTTCAAAGGGAAACTACAACTTTTCTACTTTTCAGATATTTACATATGAGAATTCAGTTTTGCTGTCAAACACTCCAGGTTATACATCTCATGGGTTATCTTTCGTCAGTTTTCTTTTGTGGGAATATTTCTCATGTATCACCGTTTCGTAATAGTTTTTTTTTTTTCATTTTTGCTACTAGGATAAGCGAAGTTGTTTGTTTAAAATGAGTTTGGGAGCTTTTAATCCCCCTTGGTGGTGTAACTGAAGGATACAAGCCAGAGTGAGGAGCTCTGGGGTTTCATATATATTGTTTATTTCGGTTGATAGTTCCTGCTAGAATTGCTGCATGAGCGGACATGACCATATCACATGCACTATATCTGCATGTACTGAGCCGCATCCTCTCCAGCAAACCCCCGATCAGGGCGCATAAATTTGGCTGTGACAGCTGGGGTCCAGAAGAATTTGATTCTAGATTTCCAAGTATATTCCTTCCAGTAAATGGAAGTAGAGATTTTTTGGATTGATGGGATGCTTATCTTCCATTGTTCATTATCCAATTCCTCTTCTAGCTCCTTGGACTGCTATTGTCTTACATAATCCGTATTATCTGGAGAGAATCCCTTTAAGACTTTATATACGTTACTCATAAGATGGTCTTGTTCAACGTTTTTACTGATTTTAACATTTTGCTCTCCCTTTCTTGCTTACAGCTACCTGTATTTATCTCACAAATACAACAGGCTGCCTGCTTTTATTACTCTTACAAAATCCTTTCATTTCATTTTCTTTGTTCACACATCCACTTTGCTGCCACCCTGCCTATGGTAGGCACTGCAGCAGTCCCACAGGGGACACTGTCTGCGCCCCCACTTCCTGAGAGGAAAGTCATCCATGGGACACTCAATCGACCCTCCCTCCCTGGCTAGTCCCTGAGTGACAAAGGTCCATTTGTAAACCCAGTTCATTGGAGCAGCTATCTATTGACAAGGAACATAAGGGAAGTGCTTACTCATTTAATTTGACTGAGGCTCAGTGAATTACCATTACATGCTGAAAGAGCAATCCGTTTTATATACCATTCAAAGTGTTATATTTTCAGGGACTTTTAGGATCACCATCCGGCCCAACATAAAAGCAGTTCCAGAGTCTCATGGTTCCAATGTTCAAACCCTTAAGCACAAATAAAGCACAAATAAAAGAGGGGCTCATTGCTCTTTGTGCTCATATAATAGCACCCAATCGAACAATTATCATGAAGCAAAATAACCATTTCCTCTCCTCAGACAGGAGTCCTACAAGCAGATCGTAGAAAGTCTTTGTACCTGAGGCCATAATTCAGGCAAGTTTGTACCATTTAAAGTCTGTCCACCTGAAAATAAAACCAAATGAATGTACAGAATGCAAAGTAACAAACAAGTATAACATAGATAAAATTCAAAAAATGTATGAATTTTGTAAATTAATCAGGTCCAATGCTACAGTTGTAAACAAGCTAATAGCAACTAGATTCCAATCAGCACAGCGGCCACCTCCAAAACAGAGTCCCATTTCAGCTCTCAGGAATTGTTTCATTATGCATTTTATATCCATAGACCTCATGCTGAGTACAGAAAATCCAGTCTAATTGTAGTGAAAATCCTTCCACGGTTCCAATCATGTTATAGAGTCTCATTCAGAATTCCTTTTATTTTAACTAGAATACTTGAGGAACTGTAACTTAAAATGACAGATAATTAAATATACAGGAGGCTCCTTTTAAGCACCAGAGTCCAAACTTGACAGTAGTTCACAGGGACGACATTTATATAAACTTACAGCAAATATTTTTAATTTTTTTATTTAGTACTGTATGCTTTTTCTTGGCAGGGCCTTCATCAAGTTCTGCCCTGGTCATGGCCCCCGGACTTCCACCTACCGTTCTTTTGCCATCACTCTCCCGGTCACTCTGGCTTTCCCCCCAGATGGCAGGGCCACAGGACTGGTCCCCTGCTTAACCAGCTCATGGTACCAGTAACTAATTGGGAGAGCCAGCGATGGAGGCTAATTGAAGCCCGGGGAGGGCTTCATAGAGACGGAGGCCCCACCTGTAATTTTTATCCCCTGTAAGCAGGGGCGGGGACGTGCAATGACGACCAGTGTCCGCCCCACCCCTGGATTCTAACTGGCAACGGTGTGTAGTGGTGCATCCAGCCTCCACCGGGTGTCGCCACTGCACTGAACACTCAGTCTCCCCTTCCCCTGGAGAACAAGAGCAGTCCTGGGACGCTCAATCCTTCTGCCCTGGCCGGCCTTCCAACAAACTTACAGCAAATATTTGGGGAAAATAAATATAGCTGAGGTTCAGACTCCATAATAGTAGGGAGTAAAACAAAGCAGAAGCTAAAACTCAGTTGTTGTTTTCATTATTCAGACTGGGTAATAGCTCATCTCAGCACAGATCTCAGAACACCTTACTAAGTATAACCTCCTGCACTCAAACCAACACAGCTTTAGAAAAGTCCATAGTACTCAAACTGCTCTACTACAGCTGACAAATGATGTTCTTCAAGCCATGGACCAGGGTCATCAAACTGGTGCAGTTTTTATCGATCTGACAAAAGCCTTCGGTCTAGTTAACCACCCTCTTCTGCTCACCAATCTCCACTCCTTGGGTTTCTCGTTCGAAGCTGTAAACTGGTTCCATAGCTACCTATCAAACAGATATCAAACTGTGAAATTCAGCTCAGCCACCTCAGAAAAAGCAGTCATCAATGTTGGTGTACCGCAGGGATCTATCCTCAGACCCCTCCTTTTCTCGATTTTTATTAACAATATTCCTCAAATTGTATCCTCCTGTTCATCGTTTCTATATGCCAATGACCTTGTCCTTTACACTAGCTCAGATAATATCCACTCTATTAATCATAAGCTCTCTATGGACATACAAAATATTCAATCCTGGATCTCCAAAAACAAGCTCATTCTTAACGTTGGAAAGACCAAGGCTATGCTCTTTGGATCCCCAATTAAACTAAAACAGTGCCGTAACTCTTTCCAGGTCACCTGGGCTGACAGTTCCCCACTGGAGATGGTAACTTCTTTTAAATATCTGGGAGTCTTACTTGATAAATCCCTCACCTATGACGCCCACATTATCTCCACCTGTAAGGCTGTAAATGCCAAACTGGGCTTAGCCTGCAAAACAAGCCATATTCTTACCCCCACTGCTAGGACAGCCATTGCTAGAGGAATCCTGCTTCCATTACTTTCTTACGGATCCATAATCTATACAAATGCATCTAGAGCTAATCTTCATAGGTGGGACACTACTTACAACAACATATGCTGTTACGCCTCTGCATCCTCCAGACTAAAACATCACTGCTTGCTGTACACTGACCTAAATTGGCCATCCTATTGCACAACGTCTCCTCTCTCTCGGGAACCTTCTGGACAGTGTACTGCGATCAAGTATGCCCACCTACCTAGCCTCCCTGCTGACCCCTCAGCCCATCTCCTATGGTCTCCGATCTAGTGACCTTTCCTTGATTAGTATTCCCAGATGTAGAACTACCAAAGGGAAATCAGGCTTCTCGCACGTAGGTCCCTCCTACTGGAACTCGCTGCCCCTAGATGTACATCTTACCCCTAATCATGCCACCTTTAAGAAAAGGCACAACTCCCTCCTTACCACTTGTGCTCAGTGCACCTGCTTCAACCCTCCATAGATCTTGACTTACTCTGCCCTGGCTGCCCTTAGTATCCCCTTCTATGGTGTGAGCTGGCACCCTGCTCCTTCAGCCTCCCTTAAACCTATCCCACTATTACCTCTCTACCTGCCTCCTTCCAATTAACATCATTTCAGTTTCAGCAGGATGTAATGATACCTCTGTTGGTATATTTATTTTCTTTCTGTACCTTATATTTGTGATATTACAGTACTATGATAGTCTACACATGGGCACTTATCTCCATTTGTATAATTTACACCATTACGTGCCTTGTACCTATATTCATCTTAATTTTGTCTCGCTTTATGTTTGTGATGTATTACGTATCTCCTGAAACTGTATTCTAAGTAACTGTATCTCTCTGTGTTGTTGACCTCCCGGGTCGTGCCTGAAAATAGTCACTTTTGTGTCTAGTGCACCTACCCGGTTATCAAAAAATAAATAAAATAAAATTATAAAGAAAATCAAATGCCCCACAAACTTTTATCCCCAAAGATGAAGAAGAACAAAGTTTGTACATGAAAATGTAAAATCTGTACCTTGGTATACAGGGGTTCATATTTTCCCTGTCAAGCGTTACCAGTCTACAAAGTTCCACTCCAAGATCCATAGAGGTGAGTCTACACTTACAAGGCAATCTTTCACTCCCAATTAATTGTTACAATACTTGAATAGTATTCCAAGATATCTCTTTCCCAATTTCTCATTCGCAGAAACAGGGCTTCCTAGGGTAGATGACTTCAGCCGGTCCCAGGCATAAATACTTATCTATACCTGCCGCTCCATATTTCTGTAAGTTACAGGCCATGTTTCTTTTCCATTCCATCACTCCAGTGTTTCTTCTCGAAATATTTCATTATTGGTTAAACAGAAGCTTGCCAGTATCTTCATTATAAGATAACACAAATTGTTTTTGTAACTGTTTTCTTTAAAATTTGACTGTATGGCCAGTATCCTCTTGTGCCCCAGTGCATTTGCTCTGGTGTTCTTTTGTAGTTCATTATAAGATGTTCCTCTCCAGGATATCAATAAAAAAATTTTCAGACCTGAAAATGACACAAAATAAATCACTCCACTGAGTGTAGGTCATTTCAGGCATTCACTCTAGAAACCTTTTTACCCCTCTCCCATGCAACGTTATCATACGGTACCTTTAGGCAGAAAGTTTAAAGCACTTCAGCACATTTAGTGCAATCCAGCGTTCCCTGCTACAATGGGGGTTTCCATATGTCTCGCCTGTTCAGCAAGTTCTTGGCCTGAAGACATAACTCTTTTAGTCCAATGATCCTCTATAGTTGATTCTTCCTTTTATCAACAGCCTTATGCAGACCTGAGAGTTTTAAATTTCCACACACTGCTGCAGTTAGTGTGATTCACATGCATAAAGCCTCTCCTTATCTTTCTATATCATAATAAGGAGAAATTAAGAATAAAACAAAAGCTACATAGCTTACACTGCCAACTCCAACAGTCCAAAAAAGATGCTGACAGAATGGCAACAAAATACCAAATGCTGGGCGAAAGCAGTCACAAACAGCCAGCCAAATGACCACATGGAAACAAAACTATGCTCTAAAAAGCATGATTCCAAAGATTAGACATGAAAACAACTTAAATTTTATTCATGAGTCCAAACGTGAGCCTTTTACTTATTCAGAAAGCTGAGGAGCAAGAATCCTGCGGCAGGGAGCGGATTAGCACTTGCCACCTTGCTGCTCCACCACTATATATATGATATAGAAAAGGAAAAGGGAGGGGCTGACCAGAAGCCCTCTCCTCCAGATGAGGGAGTAGCCTCAAACCCAAGAGGGGGAAGGGGGAAACAGACTGGGGGAGGTTTCAGGAGAAGCAGAGGGTGGATGGAAATATAAGGAACCTGGGTGGGGTTCGACAAACAGAATCAGGGATAAGGGGTGGGGGTGGTGTTAGTAAATGCCAGGAGCTTGGGAAACAAGTTGCCAGAGTTCCAGGCCATGCTGTTTAGGGGGGGTGGATGTGGCGGTGGTCACGGAAATGTGGGCCAACAAAAACCATGACTGGGACCTAAACGTGTGGCGGTACACTATGCTTAGGAAGGATAGAAAGGAGGGCAGAGGGGGTGGAGTGGCTATGTTCATTAGAGATGACATAGAAATTTCTAGGATAGAAGAGGAGAGGGAAGCGTCTATGGGTCAGCTACTGAACCCCGCAGGAGGTAAGGTCAAGCTGGGTGTAGTATATAGGCCCCCGGGATGGGTGATGTTCTGGAGGATGGTTTGCTGGACAACATCATTGCCCAGTGTGGACCAAAAGGAGAGAGTGGTGTTGATGGGGGACCTTAATATGCCAGGTAAAAACTGGGGAACCATGTCCTCTAAGGTGGCCAAGGAGCAGAGGCTGCTGGACGGCTTCCAGGATGTGTTCTTAACACAGCATGTGATGGAGCCCACAAGGGAGGAGCATGTCCTGGATGTGGTTCTGGCAGATGGAGATCTAGTAAGGGACCTGGTTGTATAGGATCCCCTGACTGGGAGTGACCACAATACTGTCTGGTTTCAAATAAGCATGGGGGAGGGGGGGAGAGATCTAGGACACTGGCAGTGGACTTCAGGGGGGCAGACTTTGTGGGCATGGGAAATATTCTCAAGGATCACTTGACAGGGATTACAACAATGACAAATGTGGAAAAGAGATGGGAGGTCATAAAACGGGGACTTTATAAGGCAGTCAGGACCTGCACTAAGGTGAAGCACAAGGGAGCAAGGTCACATAAACCATGCTGGTGGTCCAGTGAGGTTCAAGTAGCAGTCAGAGAAAAGAAGGCAGCCTACAAAAAATATAAAACAACGAGAGGGGGCAGGGAAAAGGAAATGTACCATCTTGCATCTAGAAAAGTCACCCGGAGGGTGTGGGGGGTAAAGTCCAGTAAAGAGCAGCAGCTGGCACAGGGGATATGGGGAGGGGAAAAGGAGTTCTTCCGGTACATTGGGGAGCAGAGAAAAACTTAGGGCCATCTCGGCAGGTTGAGATCAGAAGGAGGGTGGGTAAGAGAGGCGAAGGAACAGGCAGAGGTATTAAACGACTACTTTGGCTCTGTGTTCACTAGGGAGGGGGATGGTATATCTACAAAGCAAGGCACGATGGGGATAGAAGCAATAGTGAGTGGGATCAGGGGAGCAGCAGAAATGGAGCAAGAGGGAGGGAGAGGTACCCCAGGGGTGTCACATCAGGATAAGGATAAAAAGACCAGTAAGGTGGAGGGGATAGATGATGTTATCTCCACTGAAAGGGTGTGGTTAGCCCTTAAGGGCCTAAAGAAAGATAAATCTCCTGGGCCGGATGGTATTCATCCGAGAATACTATGGGAATTGGTGGACATACTGGCTGCACCCCTGGCGGAGCTCTTCAACAGGTTGCTTGAGACAGGGAGGGTACCTAGGGATTGGCGAGAGGCACATGTGGTGCCAATCCACAAAGGGGTCAAGAGAAGTACCAGGTAACTATAGACCCATCAGTTTGACCTTGGTGGTGGGAAAATTAATGGAGAGTATACTAAAGGAATGATTGGGGTGTACTGGAGGAGGTGGGAGGTCTGGATAGTCAGCAACATGGGTTTGTGCCAGGTAGATCATGTCAAACCAATCTTGTGGAGTTCTACAAATGGGTAACATCAGAACTGGACAGGGGAAAACCTGTGGATGTATTATTCTTGGACTTCAGCAAGGCGTTCGACTCTGTCCCCCACAATGGTCTGGTGGAGAAACCGACGGGGTTGGGAGTAGGCCCTTTGATGGTCAGATGGATTGAAAACTGGCTAGCTGGACACAATCAGAGAATAGTGGTCGGTGGGGAGCTCTCAAACCCTAGAGAGGTTAGTAGTGGGGTACCGCAGGGCTCAGTCCTGGGTCCAATCCTGTTTAATGCATACATTTCGGACATCAGGGAGGGTATAGGGTGTGAAATTAACCTCTTTGCTGATGACTCCAAGATGGGAGCAGTAGTTGAGGGGGAAGAGGGGAGGTTGGCCCTGCTGAGGGACCTGGACACCATGGAAAGGTGGGCTCACACATGGAAATTAAATTTCAATATCACCAAGTGCAAGGTGTTACATCTTGGGTGGGGAAACCCTAAACACAGGTACACCCTGGGAGGGGAGGCGCTGGAGGCCTCAACAGGGGAAAAAGACCTAGGGGTCATGGTGGATGCATGTATGAATAACTCCGAGCAGTGCAGGAGAGCGGCTAGCAAAGCAAACAGGATGTTGGGATGCATCGTAAGGGGGATCACCTCTAGGAGCAGGGAAGTGATTCTGCCACAGTACAATGGATTGGTTAGACCACACCTTGAATACTGTGTACAGTACTGGAGATCACACTTGAAGAGGGACATACAGCTCCTGGAGAGGGTACAGAGGAGGGCAACTAAGATGATACGAGGACTAGAGGATTTGATGTATGAGGACAGACTTGAGGAGCTCTGCATGTTTTCATTGGAGGACAGGAGAGACAGGGGGGACATGATTGAGGTCTTCAGGTACCTCAAGGGAATAAATAGGGTAAACACGGAGGGGATCTTTAGACTAAAGCAGGGAGGTATCACCAGAGGGAATGGTTTGAAGTTGGAAGGGGAAGGGTGAGGGGGGAAAAGAGGAGGAGGTTTTTCACTGAGAGGGTGGTGGATCCTTGGAACATGCTGTCTGGCGAGCTGGTTCAGAGATCCACAGTGGAGGGCTTCAAGAGAGGTGGGACAGACACAGAAAGTGGATGTATCAGATGATGACCTGGCCCGGGGGGGGGGGGATGGATGATAGGGGTTTCTGGAACACAAGGGGGGGAGGGCCTCAATACCCAACTAGGGATCTGAGGTTCGAGCAGACTCGATAGACCATAAGGCCTAATCTGCTGGCAATTAGTATGTTAGTAAGAAGAACTGTCAAGATTTCTGCTTTTTGTGTAATTTTAACAAGTGGATGGAAGCAGATCGTATGCCAACCAGACAATGACTCCGGGATGGCAAAATCCCTCACAGCAACAATCTCAACAGGTTTTGAGATTGTCACTGTGAGGGACCCGAGGGCAAACTCGCTCTTTTCATCATTCCCCCTCGATACACTCTGACTTGGGGTTAGATATCTAAAGAACAGGGGTGCGGGGGGATGCAGCCCCCCCCCCCCATGGGGGGTCTGGGGGCACAGCTCCCTGATAGAAAACACACAATGTTTGAGAGATGAAATTTTGCCTGTTGACATTGGGGATCTCACCATGCCAAACTTCGACAACACTGTTGTCATTTTGGCATGGTAGAGCCAAAGCAGATTGCTTTCACAATGAATAATTGCAAGTAAGAAAGGATTATATAGAATAAAGGATGGGGAAGTGTGTGATATGAGAATTTAATGCACATCTGAGGTGTGGGATGCTACATAAACCCAGAGGGCGAAGCCCGAGGGACTTAGCAAAGCATCCCACACAGAGGGTGTGCATTAAATTCTCATATGCACACTTCCTCATCTTCTATTTTATACAATATACCGGCCAGCACTTTTTTCTAGTCCAAGTCTCCTAACCATGTGTGACCGTCAGGCAGGCAGACGCACACACATGCATGCATGCACGCACACGCACACACACACACACACACACACTTTGTTTCCCTCCATTTTTGAAGAGCTGCATTTTTTTTTTGTTTTAATTTGTGGCAAACTACTGAAAACGCGAACCTGCTTACCCCAGGAATCCATTGAGCCATTTCTGTTGGCAGTCGGTGTCTCTTGAGGCTCCCAAAATGGAGGATCAACCAGAGAAAAATATGTTTTTTCTTTTTAAATTTTACAGTGGGATGTAGCACTATTTTGTTAAAACAAAAAGACAATGGGAGGACTCTCGCTCTGGCAGCTTCTCATTACCATGGATACAGAGCCGCCATGTTTCTGGAACTGTTTAGACCACCCAAAAGGAGAAGGACAACCAATGAAGGAGTGGCTGGTTTTGAATGACGTACGTGTATCAGGCGAGACTGTGGCATGCAATCCTGCCAAAGAAGTAATAACTCAGTGTGGCATCACATCAGGTTATTACGGCATTTTAAAAGTTTCTGAGGAGAGTTGATGCAGGTGGTTACCAGTTACTATAGCAAAATAATGACAACGGTTAACAGCGCTCCCCTAAACAAACCCGATTAGCCAGGCTGTGCATGACTACTTACAGAGCAGAAACAGGCCTAGTGCAGTACTAGTGTTTTTATACTTTTTTTTTTGGGGACACTCCTAGCAGTTCTCCTGAGAAACACTGAAAATTATCATGCAAAAGTGTAACAAAAATTACCCTCTCTAGCTTGGGATTTAGAAAAGGAACAAAAACTGTCAATATTTTTGCTTGTCTATTTTTAACAAGTGGATGGAAATATATTGCTTATTCACAGTAGCTCAGATGCCAGTCTTCCTTGCCTGTAGCTTCTGCAAGTGCTAGGGCACATGGCCTGCCTTCTGTGAGCTTCCAAAGTGCCCTCTGATTAGACAGGAAGTCTCAGGAGATAATTCATGACAGGATGTGTGCTTGGATAAAGTCACATAATGGGTCATTGGGCACGAGAATGAAGGTTGAGTGTGGTCAACACCTAGGAAGTGACGCTATCCAAGCACGACACAGACCCTGGAGTACATTATGCTATTAACAATTGCTTGTTTGTTAATAAAAAGGAAAAGACAAAAAAAATCATTTTTTATTTGATTTTTTGAGTGTGGAAGTATGTTTTGAAGAAAAAGTCCAGAATATTTGTCCACCAGTAGGTGGAGCTGCTATCTAAATGATGTTGCTTGCTCAGGTCCCTCTGCTTCCTGGCCTCACATGTGGTTCCCTTTGTTTCCCTGTGCCCCCAACCTGCGTCTTGCTTGCAGTTCTTCCAGTACACTTTCCGGCTGTGTCTAATTGTTGTACTGGGAGATTATGGATGTGGTGACAGATTTTGAGGCAGCCTCCAACCCCATCGCCACTGTTGCCAGCTGCAGTCCGTTGCCGCTTTTGTCAGCCAGCTGCTGATATCGCTGTTAACTGGATCTCTCAGCCAGAACGCAGAAGGAGGCAGGGGGTGGTACAGAGTGTTTTATTATTCTGTGTTCAAAAAATGAAGAAAAAGAAACTAAGCTGCAGGAGTAGGGAAAAGATGTTGATAGCAGACCGGCAGGAGAGTGCAAAGCTGGCATATGCTGCTGTGCTGTGAGCTGCATCTGAGAAGTGGCTTGAAATGGCAAGTTGAGGAGAAAAAAAATGTTTGTGGTTTGTTGGACCATTTAAAAAGATTTTGAGAGGGAAGTTTGTGGGTCCTGGAGATGGGCTGCAGTAATTGTTTTTTGTCTTTTTCTGTGGTCATGTGTGCTGGAACTTAATACAGTGATGTTATACTGAGATAACATCACTGTTCCAGGTACACACTGACCAATCAGAGAGCAAGACATTTTCTTGCCATTGTATAATAAAGAATAACAAAGCATGAATAACAAATAATTAAGATCCCAAATATGACTACTTTGTGCTAAGGTATTTGCACGCCTCAACGCTCCTTCTGTTCCTGTCTGCCAGCTTCCACTCTGGCACATCCCTTTTGGGCACCTCTAGTACTCCATGTGGGTCACTCATCAAAGGCCCATATGATGGTTCAACCTCTGCCATTTCTGTCAATGGCTTGAAGTGGTTATTAGTGTAACAGGTCCTTTGCCTGGCTATGGGGTATCAAGTAGTCCATGGTGCCATATCAGAGCCCTTGAGGATGCATCCCCTTACAGCAATGAGGCCAGCCTGGGTTCTTCTCATTCATTGGGAACAGGTAAAACTAAACAACAACAGCACAGTGCCTTCACCTGAGAAAAGATAGAGACTGCCCCTGGAGACTCTAGCACTCAGGGACAACTGAGAGGCATGGTTTACACAGTAACAGTCTTGGTGTAATAGGTCCCTGGGAAAGACTGGCGCTGACAAGGGGAGATGGCTCTGTCTCTTTAGCAGCTGTGGTTGTGTAGTCTTCGGCAACCAGGCATCTGGCTTCACATTTTCAATAAAAGATTCGTTTTTCCATTCTCAAGTTTCAGTAACTAGAAAAGTACACAATCATCGCTTTCAGGATTAAGTACTCAGCATTACAGTTGGATCAGAATAAGGCACAGGGCCGTGATGGTATGCACCCAAGAATGATCAAAGAACTGGCAGAGCAAATGGCAGGTCCAGTAACATGTCTCTTTCAGAAATTGTTGAATGAAGAGGCAGTTCCAGAGGTATGGAAACAGGCAGTGGTCGTCCCCATATATAAAAAGGGTTTGAGGCAAGAGGTCAGGAATTACAGACCGATTAGTTTGACACAGATCCTGGGGAAAATCCTGGAGAGTATTATTGATGAATATATCATTGAATTCCAACATACGTTGGGTAATATTGATACCATACAACATGGGTTCATAAAGGGGTGGTCATGCCAAACAAACCTTTTGGAATTCTATGGTAAAGTCAGTAAAGCTTTGGATGAAGGAAGATCTGTAGATCTCATCGTTTTGGACTTCACCAAAGATTTGATAAAGTCCTGTGTGATAAAATGGTCGATGTCCTAAGTAAGCTGGGAATACACGGGAATATCTCCCACTGGATTGAGACGTGGCTGACGGGTAGGAAACAGGGGTCCTGCATCAAGGGGGAATATTCGGGATGGGCAGACATGACCAGTGGGGTCCCACAGGGCTCATTTTTTGGTCCATGTCTTTTTAATTTGTACATTGAGTCCTCAAGCACTCTGTCAGATGTATGTCTCTCTAAATTTGCTGACGATACCCGCATTGGCTATGTGGTAGATAACAGCGAGGAAGCTGACATCTTGCAAGCTGCCCTAGCGGAACTGGAAGCCTGGGCCCTGGACAAAGGGTCAGCATTTAACACTGATAAATGCACTGTGATGCATATGGGAAAAAAAATAAGCAACATCAATATAGGTTGGGGACAAAGGTATTAAGGGTAATAAATGAAGAGAGAGACCTTGGCATAAGAGTCAGCAATGACTTTAGATTTAGGCCACATTATAATCAGGTCATTAAAAAAGCCAGTAGTATTCAATACTGCATTCACAAACACACAAAAAGTAGGAATAGAGAGGTCCTGCGCCCTCTTTATACCTCATTGGTGTGCCCACATATGGAATACTGTGCCCAGTTTTGGGCACCTGGGGGTAAAGGTGATATCAAGACCTTGGAAAGGGTACAGAAAGGAGGAACTCACAGGATTAAGGAGATCCAGGGTCAGGATTATGAACTTCAGTTACACAATCTGGGATTATATTCACTGGAGTTTCGAAGACTGTGTGGTGAAATGTGTATGAGTTTTAGGGCCCTTGATGATGCACAGTTGTGGGAACAGCTAAACCTGGTATTGAGGGAGCAGACATATAGTACTAGAGCCCATTCATTACAGATAACGTGGGGAGAGCTTTAGTACATCTAGGAGAAAGCAATGGTTTATAGGTAGGGTAACTAAAATATGGAATGAGCTCCCGATTGAAGTAGTGGCCAGTAAAACGATGAACAAATTCAAGGTTAAGTTGTAAAATACCTGATTGGTAACAAAACTGTTGGATATGCCTAAATTGTGGCGAGTATATGGACTTCAGTCTTCAAATGCTCTGATAAACCTATGAAACCTATGAAACTTTAGTAAACACAGCGCTATGATTTAACAGTTGCGTGAACATATTTATTTACAGAGGCTGTGCACAGGCTAAGGGGTTAGCACTTAAATCAATACAGTGCTGTCAGCAGCAAAATTCACACATACAGTATGTACTGTACCCATGACTGCTAGAAATATGGTGCCTAAGGGCAGCTTGGTCACATTCCCTAGTACAGGTCATATTCAGGTAGTCAAGGCAACAGGCTTCATGCAGCTACAAAATGGGAAACAGGAACCCTGCACAATTAGCATTCAGGTGCCCTTAAGCAATACTCCCCTGTGGTTTAAATGCCACTGGGGGACTTCAATGTCTGGGCCAACGATGAATACTCTAGGCTAGGTTACAACCTCCTCCAGTTGATGTCATCTCTGGGCCTGTCACAAGAAGTTTCTTCCGTGACCCACCAGGGCAGCCATATGTTGGACCTGATCTTCTCGCTTGGTCTTGAGATTAGTAATCTCAAAACTGATTGAGTCATTTGGTCCGATCATTGCATGGTGCAGTTTTCATTTGGGGCCCCCCTGGGAGCCCTCCCCCTGTTGGGATGGTAAGCTATACCACCCTTTGAAGGATTTGATTCCAAAGGGATTTCTGGCAGCAGCAGAGCTATCCAGTGTAGGTAGTGTATGTGTAGTTGGTGTGGGCGAGGCTGTTGCTTACTATAATTGGGCAATGCTGGCTGCACTCGACTCTCTTGCGCCAGTCTGTATATGACCCAAATCCTCACACTTGAGGTCCCTGTGGTTTGATGGAGAACTCAAGGTGATGAAGATTGTGGGTCGGAAGTTAGAGTGCTGCTGGTGGAGGTCTGGGCTTGATGTGGACAAACTGGCCCTGCACTCTCACTATGTTGAGTATCAGAGGGCAATCACCCATAAGAAGGCACAGTTCTTGTCCAGGGAGATTGCTGCTGGGAAGAACCAACTAACTGTGCTGTTTCAGACTGTGGACAAGTTGCTAAACCCAGCCTGTCTGCACCTGAAAAAAGCCTTTTCCGATGCTCTATGCTAAGAGTTTGCTTGGTTCTTCTCAGACAGTGTGTCCACCATTCTGCAGGGCATTCTACCAGTGTACCACATTGTGGCCAACAGTGATCACCTTCAGTGTTCAGACAGCGCTTTGCCTAGTTGGGGGGAGATTAAACCAGTGGAGGTGGCGGAGGTCACTGAGGTTGTCCTCGGGCTTAAGCACACATATTATGAACTGGACCCGGTGCCGATGCATTTCCTTATGAGATGTCGACTCCATTGGTCCAGTGTTCACCTTGATTGTCCAGTGCTCTATCTCAGAGGGTTTTTTCCAGATGCCTTGAAGGAGGCATTGGTTAGGCCACTTCTGAAGAAACCATCGCTAGACCCTGATGTCAAGGGGAATTACTGTCCAATCTCCAACCTCCCATTTTTAGGGAAGGTTGTTGAGAAAGAACCCCTCCAGTCAGGGTTTTGGGCAAGGCATAGCACAGAAACCACGTTAGTTTGGATACACAGTGACCTCCTCAGGGCTCAAGATCGAGGAGAGGGGACAATTTTCATTCTCCTCGACTTCTCAGCATTTTACACGGTAGACCATTATGAGTTACTCAACCACATGAGGGAATTTTGTGAATTCACCGGCACTGTCATCCACTGGTTTGAGTCTTATCTCATGAACAGAAGGCAAAGGGTAGTGATGGGGAATTTCTCCTCCTTCCCTGGCCTCCTGTCGTGTGGCGTACATCAGGGTTCGGTCCTGTCACCAAAGTTGTTTGCCATGTACGTGTTGCCCCTGGTAGAGCTCAATAGGAAATACATTCTGGGTTTTCATTGCTATGCCAATGATACCCAACTGCATCTTTCATTTGCCACTGTGACATCCAGTGTGGTGGAAGTGCTGAATAGATGCCTTGCTGAGATCAGTGATTGGATGGCCTCCAGCTGGTTGTGACTGAACCCCGATAAGACGGAGGTACTGGTGGTGGAGTCAAACAGAAGGCATGATAGGATGGCCTCTGGCACAGCTACTGGGTTATTCCTGGGATCTGTGCCATTGAAGGCCTCCTCTAGGGTGCACGATCTGAGTGTGACCTTCGACAGAACATTGACATTTGAAGCACAGGTGTCATCCACTGTTCAGACCAGCTTTTACCATCTTAGGAACATCGCCATGATCAAGCCCCTAGTTCTGCCTACGGACCTCCCCATCTTGGTACCTGCTTTCTTAATGTCTAGGCTTGATTACTGTAATGCGCTCTACTTCAAAGTCTCAGAAGGTACCATCCGCAGGCTGCAGCTAGTGCAGAACGCAGCTGCCAGCTTGGTGACGGGGCAGCCTAAATACTGCCACATCACCCCGGTGCTGTGTGAACTGCACTGGCTGCCGGTCAGGTGGAGGATCCTCTTCAAGGTAGGCTTGCTTACCTTTAAGGCCCTACATGGGCTGGGCCCTGAATACTTGTCTGGCCTTCTAACACTCGCTGCCTCAGTCTGCTCCCTCCATTCTTCCTCTAGGGGCCTCCTTGTGATTCTGAGGGCGAGGCTAAAGACTGCTGGCAACAGAGGGTTTAGTGTCACCAGCCTTGTCCTGTAGAATTCGTTGCCTCCATCTGTAAGGGAGGCCCATTCAGTTGAAGTGTTCATGGCCCACCTCAAGACCCTCCTGTTTAGTCAAGCTTTCCCAGACATTATGTATTAGTATCTATCTCTGAGATAGCCTCTTTAACGACTACTATTATTTTCAACTCTTTTTATTACTCAGATTATTTATCAGTGTTTTGTCTGTATGTGCTGTATTTTATGAATAGTGTGTATTTATAGGTACAGCACCCAGAGCCTCCAGGATTGGGCACCTTGAAAAATAAATTTTGCCTTGCCTAAATTTCATAACCGCATGTAAGCCCTCACTCCCTGGCATCTAGGGGTATGTTGTATGTTAAAGCAGGGAAGGGGGAATACAAAAACACTAGCTCACTTACTTGACCTCTGGGCATCTGGTGACCACTGATCACTCAAGAACACCTCAAGGCATACAGGCTGCAAGACAAGGGGGAGGGTTAGAACAAAGAATACTTTTGTAATAAAGGACAATGTCCGAACTTGAAATAACACCAAAACAGGATCCTTTTATTAAACTGATTGCCCATAATCAGACACTTCATTCCCCATGGGGCAGGCTGCAGTCCCTCACAGTTTCTCAAACGCAGCAGTTTCTGCACCCCAAGTCAACAGGGGTGATGGTTAAGGTAGTAAGGGGTTAGCAAAGTTCATTTCAATGAATAGACAGGGTTGTTCCTGTCACAAACGTACTCAGCAGGTCAGGCCCTCTGCTCCCACAGTGCCAACCTCAGAGCACAATAGTGTGAACAGGTAACAGACAGGGTAACCCTCCTGTCTGCTTTTGGGTCCGAGTCACCTTTAGTCTCAAGTTCTGGGGGGCCTCAAACTGTGAACCTTATGCTAGCGTATCCAATGTACAGGCTCAGAAACGTACCTTTTTCGGGGATTGAGGTACAATCTTTCACCAGTGGCACCAAGCCAGGCTTCTAAAATGAACCCTTTTAACTCTATAAAAGACCTTAGGTATATTCTTACCTTTTTTACTCAAGCTCAGTAACACCACCAAGCTGTTGAACAGTTTCATCAGACTTAACCACCTATACGTCACATGCAAAAAGAACTGACAGACACCCAGGCAGTCTTTCAAAGGAAAGGTACTTTACTATAAGATGATAAAAATATAAAAAATGTAAACACAGAACAATATATCAAAGAGCTCACAATCACATAAAAGAACAAGGGCAAAGTACAAAACAAAAACTCCTACCATAATTCATTTAGACTTTTTCTATGTAATGTATTACCTCTGTAAGTGCCTTTAAAGTTAAATCAGAGAGCTGTCTCTGTACAGTCCCAAGATGGTATATGACATTCATTTCAGACACAGGTATCAGTTTAATCTGTGCCTCCACACCACTTCTATGTCATCTAACTACTCCTTTTAGAATATAAAAATCATAAACATGATGTCCTATCAGGAGGTATATTAAATAATGTGACATCAGCAAAAACTAATTTCCCAGATTATGAGTCTTTGATCAGCCAGTACCTTTGAGGTTTACAATCCTGCAGTCCACCACCTAGGTGTCATATAGCCAACAGGAATCAGCTAAATGACGTCCTGTCCTGTAATAAAATGTATATTTAATTTCCAACTTAAAAGCATGAGGTCATAAAAAACAATTTCTCAAGGAAGTTAATTACATTACAGAGATCTGGTCAGTTTATATATCCTGTAGCTTCACTGAAACTTGGGGGGGGGCACCCATGGAAGCACAGGCTCACATACTATATTTTTATATTACAAATATCATACAACAATCATAACCAGCTGGCCAAGCGTCACAATCCTCCTCACCTAGACTGAATTTGGGGGCTCTATCCCCTGCATGGGATGAGCTCCACAAGTCAGTTCACTCCTCATATAGATGCGACAAGCCATCTATGTTCTGATTGGTCGCTCCAGCTCTATGTAAGATCGTCATGTCATACCCTTGCAAGGCAAGACTCCATCTTAATAGTCTACCATTAGTTTTCCCCATTTGTGTCAGCCAAAACAGGGGGTTGTGGTTAGTTTGTACCTCAAAATGCTGCCCATATAAATATGGCTCTAACTTATTTTGGGCCCACACTATGGCGAGACACTCCTTTTTCCACAGTGGAGTAAGCCTGTCCCCTGGGAAGTAACTTTTTACTCGGGTACACTACAGGGTGTTCTTTCCCTTGGTTGGATGTCTGACTCAGTACTGCCCCAATACCCACGTCTGAGGCATCAGTCTAAACTATAAAGGATCTGTTTTAGTCAGGACTTGTCAATACAGGAGCACTGCACAGTACCTCCTTCAGTCTGGTAAAGGCTTTTTCACAGGCTGGTTCCCAGGTAACATTCTTAGGCATCTTTTTCTTTACCAGGTCAGATAGGGGAGCAGCCAGGGCACTGTAATTGGGTACAAATTTCCTGTAGTACCCTGCTGTCCCTAGAAAGCTCCTGACCTGCTTCTGCATTTCTGGTCTGGACCATACCTTGATCACCTCTATTTTTGCTTGGTTAGGACGGAGCTGTCCCCGGCCTACAACATGCCCGAGGTATGCCACTTCAGCTATGGCCACCTGGCACTTCTCAGCTTTGACAGTGAGCCCGGCCCTCTGTATCCTGTCCAGCACTTCCCTAAGGTGGGACAGGTGTTCCTCCCAGCTGGCACTAAAGATGGCAACGTCATCCAGGTACGCCACTGCGTACTCCTCAGCACCATTTAACACCTGGTTCACCAACCTTTGGAAATTGGCCGAGGCGTTCATCATTCCAGAAGACATTACTTTAAATTCAAAAAAGCCTATCGGATTGATGAAGGCCAACCTCTTCCTAGCTCTGGCAGTTAACTCTACATGCCAATACCCTTTTGTCAGGTCAATAGTTGTAAGGTATGTCACCCCTCCCAACTTGTCCAGGAGTTCATCCATCCAGGGCATTGGGTGGGTGTCTGACTTTGTGACTGCATTCAGTCCACGATAGTCCACACAGAAATGAGTAGAGCCATCTGGCTTGGGCACAAGGACTACGGGTGAGGCCCAGGGGCTGTGGGATCTCTGGATTACCCCTAAATCTAGCATTTCCTCCACTCCTTCCTAATCTCCTTTTGGACAGCCTCTGACACCCAATATGCTGTCTGCCGTATGGGCGTTTATGTCCCTGTCTCTACATCGTGCGTCGCTAAGGAGGTTAGTCCAGGCTAAGCACTAAACAGTGGGTCAAAGTCTGCTAAAACCTCCCTTACTTCCTGGATCTTGTCTGGAGCCAGCTAGGAAGACAATTTAACTGTCTCCACAGAGGACTCCCACTTGCTTTCTTCCAGCAAGTCCAGAAGGGGGTCTCCTTCGTCCGTCCCCTCCCCAAGACTACATACTGCAAACACCATGTCAGCTATATTGGTACACCATCCTCTCATGCTAAAGAAGCTCCAATCCACTGGAGCATCTGACCAAGCCCTCTCCTGGTTCCATAGCTATCTTGACAATCGGACTCAGGCGGTAGCATTTCACAAGGCCCTTTCCTCCCCCCTAAACATCTCCCGTGGAGTTCCCCAGGGATCCACTCTTGGACCTCTACTCTTCTCCTCTTCCTAAATGATATTCCCACCATGTCCCGCATAGCTGCACTCTTATGTACGCAGATGACCTTGTTCTCTACTCTGGGTCAAAATCGGTTGCTGCCATCAACTCCACCTCACTAATGACTTCCAATTCCTGCAGACCTGGCTCACTAGCAACCACCAAGTCCTGAACCTAGAAAAACCTGTGCTATGCTATTCAGATCCTCTAAGAAACTGTCTGCCCTCTGTAACAGGCTCCGGGTTCAATGCCTTGATGGCTCCCTCATCTCAAACACTGAGTCCTTTAAGTACCTTGGGGTCACGTTGATCCCCACTTGACCTGTCTCAACATGTCAATATGGTGTGCCGTGCCATCAATGCTAAAATTGGCGGAGCTTATCGCGCGCCACTCCTTCACTCCTTCCGCTAGACTTTCTGTTGCAGAGGTATTCTCTACCCCAGAGCCAATATGCTCTGCCCTCCTCTTTGCTGCAAACTCTGCACACTCCACAAATGGGACACTGTCTACAACAACATCTGTAGATTCGCCTTAACTGCCCCACGCCTTACCCATCATTGTCTCCTTTATGCTGGCTTAAATTGGCTGTCACCAAGGATATTCGAGCCTACTCCCTGGGCTGCTTTATTAACTCCCTGTTCAGACCTCCCTGCCCTGTCTATCTTGCCAACCTCCTGACTCCTGCCTCACACACCTGCATTCTCAGGTCTTCTCTGTCCCCATGCTCTCCACTAGACCTTGCATGACAAAATGGGTGAATAGGCATTTGACCATTTTGCTCCCAAATTCTGGAACTCACTCCTCCTTATGGTGAAAACGTCATCCTCCATCGAGAATTCAAAACTCGCTGTTAACCCACCTCCTAGCCTCTGGCCATGCAAATGCTCTTAATTTGCTTTGTCCCACTGCAGGTTGTCGGGTTTGACCCTGAGTACTACACTAATGTTCTCCCATGCAATACATTTGTCTAGGGTGGCTATGAACCTTGATGTCTTTTCTGTCCTCAGCTGTCTTATGGTTACCCTAATTGCTTTATTTTACATCCTTATTATGATCTATACCTAAAATGTACCCTTATGTAACTGTTACTGTGCTACCCAATGTATATCTTGTTTTGCTTCTGTACACCTATATTATGTCTGTGCATTTCTGCATATTGTAACCAATGTCCTGTGCTCTCCCGGGTCGTGCCTGAAAATAGGCAGGTCTGTTGCCTAGCGCACTTACCCGGTTACCAAAAGCTAATAAATAAATAAATATTAGCATATGGCTTCATCATGTTGACATGGTACATTTTTCTATATGTCTTCTGTCAGGTAACTGTCTTATATAGTTCACATCATTTACCTTTCTAACTACTTTGTATGGTCCTGCCCACTCAGCCTGCAGCTTGTTTTTCCAGACCAGAATACGGACCATGACTTCCTGACCCACCGTCTATGAGCAAGCTCTGGCTTTGCGGTTGTACCACACATTTTGTTTCTGTTGGGCAGTTGCCAGGTTGCTCTGGGCTGTCCCCATAAGCTCCTTCAGCCTTTCCCTAAACCTAAGGACATAATCCACCATGGGAGTTCCCTGGGTGGCGTGCTTGCCTTCCCAGTCCTCCTGGATCAAGTCTAGGGGCCCATGTACCTGGCGTCCATATAAGAGCTCGAAGGTGGAAAACCCTGTTGACTCTTGGGGCACCTCCCTGTATGCAAACAACAGGTGGGGAAGGTATTTCTCCCAGTCCCTCCCATGCTGTTCAGCAAACGCTTGGAGATTGACTTCAGGGTACCATGAAATCTTTTCACAAGCCCATTGGCTTGTGGGTGATAAGGTGTTGTGCGGCTCTGCACCACCCCACACTTCTCTCACAAACATTTCATCAGGTCCGACATGAAGGAATCCCCTCAATCTGTGATAACCTCCTGCGGAAACCCAACACGGGCGAAAATCCCAAGTAAGGTATCTGTCACTTTGTCTGTCCTCAGTGAGGATAGGGCAACTGCCTCTGGATACTGGGTGGCATAATCCACCACAGTCAGGATGAACCTCTTCCCGGAGGAGCTGGGGGTATTTAAAGGTCCCACAATATCCATTCCCACCCTTTGGAATGGCTCCTCCACTATGGGCAATGGAATTAGGGTGGCTTGGGTTTTCTTACCCACCTTGCCCCTTCCCTATTCTTCGGCACCGGTGGCAAGACCTGCAATATTCCTTCACCTGCTGGGTGAAGTTGGGCCAATAGAAATTCTGGGCCAACCGGTGCATAGTGCGCGCGATTCCCAGATGATCAGACAAGGGAATATCATGTGCAATCTTGAACAACTGCTCACAGTACCCCTGAGAATGACAAGCTGCCTGCCTATCACCCCTCCCTCTGTCCTTTCAGCTTGAATATACATCAGTCCATTTTCCCAATATACTTTATGTTTACCATCACCTCCCTATGCTCTGTCAGAGTCTGCCCAAGCCCTCAGCTTCTCTAGACTAGGGTCACTTTTCTGAACAGCTGCAAACTCCTTACAGTCTAGGTAAAAAGCTCCCCGAAATGGTGGCCTTGATGGAAGAGGAATGCCTGGATATCGTGGCAGTCACAGAAACATGATACACAGAGAACCATGACTGGGATGTCAACATACCAGGGTACATAATCTACAGGAGGGACAGGGAGGGAAGAAGAGGAGGAGGAGTAGCTCTCTATGTAAGGGAAGCGATCAAAGCAACAGAACTAAAGGGTAAACAGGGAGGAGAAGAGGCACTGTGGGTCACCCTGGAGACTGGAAATGGCTCCACAATCCACACAGGGGTTGTATACAGACTCCCGTCTCAGGGGGAGGAAATGGACAAGGAAATGATGGAAGGCATCCTTGGGATGGCAGAGAAAGGGGAGATATTGCTGATGGGGGACCTGAATATGCCAGATGTTAACTGGAGCACCTTTGCTGCAGCCACATTTAAGCAGGGCCATTCTTGATGCCCTACAGGAGGCATGCCTCAGACAGCTAATTTTGGAACCTACTCGGGAGAGAGCAATCTTAGACCTGGTACTCTCAAATGGAGATGGAGAGAGGATCTACGATCTTGAAGTGGGTAGCCATCTGGCAACAAGTGACTATCAAACTGTGTGGTTCACGATAAACTTAGCTGTAGAGTCAAGCCGTACAAAAGCGAAGGTACTGGACTTCAGGAGGGCTGATTTTGTCAAAATGGGAGAGTGCCTCAGAAAAGCACTAGCAAACAGGCAAGAAGGTGGGGTGGAGCAGCAATGGGGAAACATCAAAACCACCATCACAGAGGCAACAAGCCTTTGTGTGAAGCAAATAAACAAATCAAAATGAAAAAAAAAAACACTATGGTTCTCAAAAGAAGTGGCGGGGAAGGTAAGGGAGAAAAAGATAGCATTCAGGAAGTATAAGGAAACACAAGAGGAACAGGACAGAGAGCTGTACCAGTTAAAGCAGAAGGAAGCGGGGAAGGCAGTCAGAATAGCAAAGGCCCAAACTGAGGCAAAGATAGCCAACTCAGTTAAGAAGGGGGATAAAACCTTTTACAGGTACATTAGGGAGCAAAGAAAGACTAAGGCAGGGATACTGAGGCTGAATAAAGAGGAAGGTGGTTGGGCAAAGAGCGACAGTGAAAAAGCAGGGATACTGAATGAATACTTCTGCTCAGTATTCACAATGGAAAAGCAGGGGGAGATACCTAATCCAGTCAATAGAAGCACTCTGGATAGGGGGTAGATATTAGTCCTTTCACAGAAGAAAGGGTTCTGAAAGAACTCTTAAAACATCACCGGCCATGATCAAGGTAAACGGGAGCACATTACTTGACCCAAAAAGCATTGCTGACACCTTCAACGAGGCATTCACCGACCTTACCAGTGTGTTTCCCCCTGATTTCTTCATAGATGAGGACCCACCCCCACATCCCACAGCCACACCCTCCCTGCCAAACACCCTCCATTCTACTTTAAGGCAATAAAGGTGCATGATGTTCGCAAGTACGTCACCAAAGCTCTATGCAAATCCAGAACCAGCAGCGACTCACTCGACCTCAAGCTTCTATCCCTCACACTAGAAGAAGTTTTAGGGCCTCTCACCAAGATCTTTAATCTCTCTCTCTCTCCCTCAGCCAGTTCCCGGACAAATGGAAATCAGCCACTGTCACCCCAATCCATAAAACTGGTGACAAGACTATACACGGGAATTATCGCCCAATCTGTATTCTACCTCCTCTCTCAAAGGCATGGAACTTATAGTAGCTTACCAACTCACTGACTACCTGGACAAATATAATTTTCTCTGCCGGCAGCAATATAGCTTCAGAAATGGCCATAGTACCGCATCTGCCCTCCTGGAATTCACAGATGCTATCCACAGCTCCCTGGACAACGGTAAACCTACTGGAGCTATCTATATTGACCTCACAAAGGCCTTTGATACTGTACACCACCAGTGCTGCAGCTATGAATTTTTGGGCCCCGGACAAGTCACTTGAAATGGGTCCCTGTTTCCCAAACCAGCTAATGCCAGGGGTAATGCTAGCTCCTCAGGTGGGCCCCTCCTAAGCTTGGCGACCTGGACAACTTTCCCACTTTCACCCCCATTACTGCGGCCCTGTACACCACCGCCTTCTACTTGGCCAACTTTAGTCCTCTGGTCTCTCCGCTGATTCAGTCACTTGGTTCAAAAGCTACCTTTAAAATCGATCCCAACATGTAAAGATCGCAGATGTGCTCTCCGATACCAAACCTGTCAACTCTGGCGTCCCTCAGGGATCTATCCTTGGCCCCACTCCTCTTCAGTCTGTTCATTAACACCCTCCCGGACTCCTGCACTGAACAAATGATACTCTACGCTGATGATGCGGTAATTCTTGCATCCCATCAGGGCACAAATCAGTTGCAAAAAAGTCTCCAGCAGGGTTTCAATATGGTCGAGAATTAGTTCATAAGGCATAAACTGATTCTTAACCAGAAAACACCAAAACCATGATTTTCAGCAGCACCCACAATAAGTATAAGGATCACCACCTCACCATAAACACCACACATGGTGACCCTCTGGAACAGGTCCAATCATTTTAATACCTTGGGATCACCCTTGACTCACACCTCTCCTATGGTGATCACATAAATAATGTTGCCAAAGCTGCAAAGTCCACACTTGGCATGCTTTTCCGACACAGACGACACCTTTACCCCTGAAGCACTGGGTGCTGCCGTCCAGAGCTCCATTATTACCGCCATTGACTACAACATTATAATCTATGGCTCTGCCACTGCTACTGCACTCAAATGTGTAACTACCTCTCTCAACAAGGCTTGTCAGCTCATCATAGGTGCTCAACGCCTGTGACCTTTATACCCAAACCGGCTGGCTTCACTTAGAAAAATCTAATAAAATAAAATATCAAACCTGCATGGTAGCAAAGAAAATGTTGATGGGCCTTGCACCTCCTGGAGTCTATTCCCTCCTACAACCCAGAAACAGCAGCCGCAACACCAGGGGGACTAAGCCACAGCTTCTCCAAATTCCCCGCTGCCGTACTACACAAGGTCAAAGATCCTTTGCCTTTAAAGCTTCGAGCTGGATGAATGGACTCTTTAGTGATATTACCACTGCCACCACGCTCAGCTCCTTCAAATCCAGCCTCCACAAGTCTCTCACTGCCTCGAGTTCCTGTGACTGCCATTGATCATAACTGAATCATCTATCACCTATGCCAGCCTGACCTTATGCAACCCCTACCGGCTGGGTGATGGTCACTATCCTCAACTCTTGCTAATGTCTGGGCACCCTCTGCTAATCTCTGTTTCTTTGACAATGCCTTCCAGCAGCACCCCCCTGCCTCAGTCCTAACCTAACTACAGCTCTGTCCCCTAACTACATCTCTGTGCCCCACCCTTCACCCCTCCCCTCACTCTCTCATCTCCTGCCCTTCCCTCTCTACCTTTCTCAACTCTAGTTCTAGCTTTGTATATGTATAGATAAGTGATTATTTATCATAATGTCATCCTTGTTGTCTTGTTGTACCATATGATGTGGAACCTTTGTAAAAGAGCCCTGGCTCAAAGGTATTTGTAATCCTAGACTGAAATAAATAAAAAAAAAAATAAAACTGAAGGTGGATAAAGCAATGGGGCCTGATGGAATTCACACCAGAATTCTAAAAGAACTAAGGGAAGAACTAATAACACCACTGACTACCCTTTTTAATAAATCATGGGAGGATGGTGTGGTACCTGAGGACTGGAGGAGGACGGATGTGAGTCCCCTTCGCAAAAGTGAGAGCAAGACAGAGGCAGGAAACTACAGACCTGTCAGTTTGACCTCAGTGGTAGGGAAAATGATGGAATCAGTTCTGAAGGAAAGAATTATTGAGTACCTAGAGGCCAGTAGGGCACAGGACCCAAGGCAGCATGGATTCACAGCAGGAAGGTCATGTCAGACAAATCTAATTGATTTCTTTGACTGGGTGACCAAAATAGTAGACCAGGGAGGGGCTGTGGACATGGCCTACCTAGATTTTAGCAAGGCATTTGACACAGTCCCGCACAAAAGATTAATAAACAAATTAGCCAGCTTGGGAGTGGGTCACAGGGTGGTAGCCTGGGTAAAACACTGGCTGGACAACAGGACACAGTGGGTAATAGTAAATGGAGTCCACAGTAAAGAAAGGGGGGTTACTAGTGGGGTACCGCAGGGTTCAGTACTGGGGTCAGTCCTTTTAATGTCTTTATAAGTGACATTGCAGAGGGACTGAAGGAAAGTATGTATTTTTGCAGATGACACAAAGATCTGCAACAGGGTTGATACACAAGGTGAGGTGGAAAGGATGAAAAGGGACTTGGCAAGGTTGGAGGAATGGTCAAATGTATGGTAGTTTAGATTCAATGCAAAGAAGTGCAAAGTAATGCACCTGGGAAACAAAAACCCAGGGGAAGAGTACACAATGGCCGGGTGAGATACCGACAGCAACAAAAATGGAAAGAGACCCGGGGCTAGTCATATCAGATGACCTAAAGGTGGGCCAGCAATGTGAGAAGGTAGTAAGAAGGGCTGGGGGGATACTGGGATGCATGGGAAGAGGCATCACTAGTAGAAAACAGAAAGTTGTTGGCCCTCTGTACAGACAGTTGGCAAGACCACATCTGGAGTAATGTGTACAGTTCTGGAGACCCCATCTCTGCAAAGACATAGACAGGGTGGAGGCTATCCAGAGAAAGGCAACCAAAATGGTGCAGGGTCTGCACCAGAAGACATATGAAGAAAGACTAAAGGAGTTTAAGATTTATAGCCTCGAGGAAAGGAGGGAGAGGGGGGACATGACAGAAACTTTCAAATACCTGAAGGGAATCAACAAAGTCCAAGAGGGTAGCATCTTTCAGAAAAAGAGATGTGCAAGAACAAGGGGGCACAATTTGAAGATAGAGGGGGGAACGCCTTAGAGGTAATGTGAGGAAGTATTTCTTCACAGAGAGGGTTGTAGATGCATGGAACGGCCTTCCTGAGGAGGTCGTAGAATCAAAAACAGTGGGGGAATTCAAGAATGCATGGGACAGACATAAGGCAATTCTAGTGGTGGGGGGGAGGAAGTAGGCTGTTGGTTAGCTAGGATCTGCAGCTTATCCATTAAGTAGGGAAATGGACAGAGTAGGTGGGCCAAGCGGTCCATATCTGCCATCAAATTCTATGTTTCTATGTTATACATTCCCAGGGCATGGCCCGGGACAGGTCCCCTTCAGTCTGTAAACTAGGGTCCCTAGCACTAGCATCAGGGCACTCAGGATCACTGTCATCCCTAAACCTCTGACAATGGGTCACTCCTTCTTCGGAGTAATCCTCCGTAGCTGTTTGATTAACTGCTACTGGAGAAATTTCTACCCTCTTTTCATTAATCTCCATATCAGGAGACACAGGCTGGGGAACCAGCCTCCCAGTGATTTCCACAATGTCTTCTGCGGGGTCCAGGGAACTACAATTTTCCCATGCCGCTTGGCTACAGGTAACTGCACATACCATCCCATTTGAGATTGTTGCCAAGGATGACTTCAACTGCTAAAGTTTTGGCTACGGCCACCTGTTGCACAGTTCCCACTGTTTCACCCCAGTCTAGGAGAACACTAGCGAGTGGCAATGTTTTCTCCTCCCCAGTGAAGTCTTGTACAGTTACAAATTCATTGGGTATAAGCTGACCAGGCTCTACCAGATCCCTTTTTACCAATGTCAGGGATGCCCCTGTGTCCCTTAACCCTTGTGTCTGTACCATTCACCGTGACTGGGTGCATGTGTTCCCTCATGTTCACTGGCATGCTTCCAGGGACACACAAACAACCCACTTCTTTCCTAGCCCCATTTTGCATAGTGCTCGTCTTTTTGGGACACTGTCTGGCAACAGCTAGTCCTCCTAGCCTTGTTTACCCATTTATTTAATTCTACTTTTCTAACGCTTACCAGCATTTTGTAATTAAACCTGGCTGTTACCTGAGTTTGAGAAAAAGAAACTGCGCCAGCTTGTTTCCCCTGAGAGGATACATTTTAAAAGTATTTAGTGATTCTTACTCTCCGGGGCTTGTGCTTAACCTGCACCACAGACAGGAACCTCCTTTATAACAGGACCGAAGTCTGTATGCCTCTCTCAGTCGGAATTAAAAATAAATAAATAAATAAATAAACACATAAATAAAAAATAATTCAAAAAACAATAATAAAATAAAAAAAAAGGGAATTCCAGATCTATAGTGCCTGTGCTAAACCAGGTCCTGGGCTGCAGTCTAACCACTAAATCTAGCTCCCAGCCAGGAAGAGTAATCACTTATTCTGCCTAATAACATTTAACCTATGCAAATGACTCATTGGGGCTTGTTATAAGTATCCTACCTCTTCTTTCTCCACAGACAGGGAGGATCCACCGAGGGGGGTTATTAATTAGATGTATCTAGTTAAGGTTCTCTATCTCCCCTGGATGTGTAGCTCGGGCTTATATCATCGCGTCAATCTGGATATTCACTCTATCCCTTACTCTTGTGGGGATGTCTAGACAAATCCAGGTCCTGCCTTGGCCTCTAATTCCACCCAGTCTCACCCATTGCACTGTCTGCCCCGATCATCTGGCCTCACCTTTACTCACCTTAACACTAGGAGTCTCTTGACCAACCTCCCTGACCTTGAGGCATGGATAAGCGCTAATAACCCTGATATCCTAGTCATATCTGAAACGTGGCTGAAGCTTTCCATTACTGATTCCCAGTGCTCCCTCCAGGGATATAACTTGCTTCGGGCAGATCGCCCTAGTGTTAAAAGAGGCGGAGGACTGGCACTTTACTGCAAAGCTCATCTGAACGTCACTACTGTATATTGCATGATCCCGTCGCCAACTGTGAGGTTCCCCATTCCTTTCTACTGCTCGGGGGCATCAAAAAACTCCATATTTTCTGCATATATATACCTCCCAGAAACTCTAGGCTAGGGCTCAAGGAGTTCATGGAACATTTGCTATCTGTGACTGAGAAAAATGATATACTCTGCCTTGGGGACTTTAACCTTGACTGGGCCAGACCTAGCTCCTCCCTCCCATCTTCCTTGACAAGCAAGGCCAAACTCTCTTAGCTTATTCAGGAACCCACTAGGATTTCCCACTGAGGTGCCTGCTCCACTCTCTTGGACTGGATCCTAACAAATAGGATGGAGTTTTTCCCTTCGGCCAGTGCTCTCCCGGATACCATAAGTGATCACTGCCCGGTTTATTGCATATGGGATACCTCCTCTCCCTCCTTCCCATCTAAAGTCTTAACTTTTTCCAACCTCTCCAACCTTAACATAGAAGCTTTCCTTCAGGATCTAAACCTGGTTGACTGGTCTCCCCTCTACTATACTGATGATATAAAAATCGCAATGAGCTATTTCAACTCTTCCCTACTCTCGCTGCAAAATAAACACATCCCGGTCACCACGAGAGGGGTAAAAGAGAAAGTTACCAAATGGCTCAAGCGTCCTCTGCTCCATCTTCTGAAACACAGGGACAAACTGTGGTCTACTTGGAAGTCCTCCCATCTGCTAACTGACTGAAGCCTACAGAGCCTTACGGAACACCTGCAAAAAGGAGATTCGCCTGGCTAAAAGTACTTCCTACAGGAATCTCCTAAGTTCTTCCACCACCAACCCAAAACGGTATTGGTCTCAAATCAAGGAAATTCTTGGGAACAATAAACCTTTGACACCAAATGATATGTACATAAATGATGCCCACTGTAACCACCCACTCACCATTGCGAACGCTTTCAACTCCCTCTTTTCTACTCTACCTACCCCTACCTCCTCCTCACTCCCCAAGGCTCGGCCTGCCTCATCTCCCTGAGCCCCCACTCCCCCCACTGTGGAGCTGGCTCCGGTCACGTACCATGAAGTTCTAAAGCTACTCAAAACTGTTCCGGCTGTGGTAGCACAGGCCCTGATGATATTCATCCTGGGATTCTTAGGGAGTTTGCTGCCTGGCTTGCAGCACACATAACCAGGCTCTTCAACATATCTGCTCTTTCTCTGTCTCCTTGGTCTGGAAAATGGCTAGAACTATACCTATTTTTAAGAAAGGGGACACTAAACTACTGTCCAGCTACCACCCCATCTCACTTCTCCCCACACTCAGCAAGCTACTTGAGAAACTAATCCATCATCAGGTCTCTGAGTACCTTCTTAATTTTAATCTTCAATCCCCTGTTCAACATGGCTTTAGGGCTGGGCACAGCACTACCACTGCTCTGACGCAGTTTACCAGTGATGTCAAAGGTAACATGGATAAGGGCTTACTCACGGGAGCTGTGTTCATTGACCTCTCTAAAGTATTCAATATGGTCCACCACCCGCTTCTACTGACTAGGCTACAAGCCTTAGGTGCCTCTGACTCTACCCTATCCTGGTTCGGTAGTTACCTGGATAACCGCTCTCAGGCTGTTTCCTTCTGTAAGGTTCTCTCTTCCCCCATCCCTATCACCTGTGGTGTTCTGCAGACCTCTATACATGGTCCACTACTCTTTTCTCTCTTCCTAAACGATATCTCCAGTCCTTCTCCTCACAGTAGCTTACTTATGTATGCTGATGGTCTAGTGCTTTATTATTCTTCCAAGCTTACCGTCGACATAAACCTAAATCTTTCACACGACTTTCAGTCCCTTCAATCCAGGCTTTCGGCTAACCATCAAATCCACAATATAGGTAAGACTCAGGCCATGCTTTTTGGGTCCTCTAAAAAAGTGCCCTCTGAGTCCCCTAAGCTCCTTGTCCACTGCCGGGATGGTACTACTGTCACTAACACCTCTACTTTCAAATACCTCGGGGTTACGCTTGACCCGGCTCTTGATTTTTCTACGCATATCAATGAGGTTTGCCGGTCTGTCAATGCTAAAATTGGCGCAGCCTATCGAGTGTGCCACTCACTCACCCAGACAGCCAGGATATTAGTAGCAAGAGGCGTTCTACTCCCTCAATTCCTTTATGCCCTCCCGGTTCTCTACCATGCCAATGCTCAAGTGCTCTGCAAGTGGGACACTTCCTATAATAATATCTGTAGGTTCGCCTTATCAGTTCCTCACTTAACTCATCACTGCCTACTCTATTCTGGCTTAAACTGGTTGTCTCCCAAAGACCTTCGGTCATACAATCTAGGGTGTCTTGTTGACTCCCTTACTAAAACACCTCGTCTGGCCTCTCTGGGTGACATGCTTACCCCAGCCTTTCACTCTTGCTCCCTTAGGTCCTCCTTCATCCCAATGCTCTCTGTACAGCCCTGTGCTACCAAAATGGGAGAACAGGCTTTCTGCTATTTTGCTCCTAGGTTCTGGAACTCGCTCCCCCCTCAGGTTAAAAACGTCACCTCCCACCTTTCTTTTAAGTGTTCACTGTTCTCTCACCTCTATGCCCTAGATAACTGCTACTGCACATAACTGGGGAGTCGCCACCTATGTCTCCATGCTATTTAGCTGTATACGTATAACTTACATTACTGTGTCTTTTTTAATGTTTCCTTTTCCACCAAGCTAGGCTAGATGACTGATATGAGCGTGCTCCTCCTCAAGCCTATCCTACTTCTGAATTGTTACATTATTGTTTACCATTATCGGTGCTTTGTATTAATGTCTGTGTGCTCAACATTTGAAGTATCGCAACCCAGACTGTAATGATTGTACCTAAGTTGTTGTTCTTGAACTGTACTGTTGTCATTTCTGTATTCTCAATTTTGTACTCTCCTGGGTCGTGCCTGAAAATAGGCAGGATTGTTGCCTAGCACATTTACTCAGTTATAAAATCTAATAAATAAATACATAAATAAATAAATATGCCCAGTTTCTTTACAAACCCAACATTCGTTTCTTTTCTCAGAGAAATATTTTCTTTGAAACCTGGGGCTAACTGGTTTCGGTGGAGGCAGTGAGGGTTTTAGCGGCCCTGAAGGCATGCTTTTCCCTTTCTGCACTGCCATGCCCACCCCATTCGCTCTCAGAGCAGGTCTACTCTTGGCATAGTGGTCCGAGAGTTCAGCAGCCTCTTGCACTGTTTTGGGATCTCGGTCCTTCAGCCAGAGTTCAGCTTTGCTGGGCATGCCCAAAAATCTGTTCTAACAATGTAGCATTTTCAATTTTATCTACAGAGGTGGCTTCAACTCCTTCCCACCAACGTTTTAAACACTGATGTTGTTTGGTGGCTAGCTCCTTGTAGCTCATGTCAGGGCTTCTCCTGAGCTTACAGAATTTAGCTCTGTATGCTTCGGCAGTTAAATCAAACTTTTTTAAAAATGTAGCTTTAAGTTTGCTGTAATCATTATTGTCTTCATTGTCCATTTGACCCAATGCATCCTGAGCTTTCCTGGTAAGTAGCGGGGATAGCTGGAAGCTCCAGGACCCTCTAGAAATATTTGGCTGAATACAAACTTTTTCAAAGGAATTTAACAAGGCATCCATATCCTCCCCCTCTTTAAATTCAGCTATCAATTTGGAATTCAATTTGTAACCCAGTCCTGTAGTTCCAGTTAAACTCAAGCCACTTACCTGTTCTGGTACTGGTGGTTGGAGTCATAACTTCTCCAGTTCATGTCACCTCTGGCGCTCACGCTGTTCACGGTCCATCTCTCACTGTTCACGGTCATCTTCTCGCTGTTCTCACTCCCTCTTCTCCTCTGCAGCTCGTTTCTCATGCTCAGCCTCTCTCTGTTCTTTAGCTCCATTCTGTACAACTCAATCTGCAGCCTGGTTGCTTCTGGCTCCAGAATGCGGGTGACCTTCCCCTGCTGCTGTGGCCCTGGGCTTGCACTGGCCCTGCTGTCCTCCCCACCAGATCTGGACACTGCACTGGCCACTGGCCCCTCCACACCCAAAGTTTGGTCCTTTACAGTCACAGTCTGTGACTCGACGCTCTGGGTATCTGCTGCCATCAGGGCATCCATGAGGTTCTGCTGGGTGGCTCTCCGCTCATGCAGAACTCCTCTGTCCTGGCATAACTGCCTCAATTAGTCTGCAGTGTACCCACTGTAGTTGGAAGCTATCTTCTTCCCTAACTATGGCTACTCTAACTTGCACTTTGAAAAAAAAATAAAACAGGTTGGAACTTGACTGTAAGCAAAATTATATAGTTTTGCTTCCTTTTTAAAAATACATCACTGCCTTATTTTGCAAGTGAGCTGTACAGTATTAAGCTGACACACTGAACAGTTAAATCTTGTGTTACCAAATTTATCGCACCGCTGCCAACCAAATCTGTCACAAACTCACTCAGCAGGTCAGGCCCTCTGCTCCCATGGTGCCAACCTCAGAGCGCAATAGTGTGAACAGGTAACAGACAGGGTAACCTTCCTGTCTGCTTTTAGGTCTGAATCACCTTTAGTCTCAAGTTCTGGGGTGATTCAAACTGTGAACCTTATGCTAGCGTGCCCAATGAACAGGCTCAGATATGTATCCTCTTCGGGGATTGCGGTACAGTCTTTCACCAGTGGCACCAAGCCAGGCTTCCAAAATGAGCCCTTTTAACACTATAAAAGACCCTAGGTATATTCTTACCTTTTTTACTCAAGCTCAGTAACACCATCAAGCTGTTGAACAGTTTCGTCAGACTTAACCACCTATATGTCACATGCAAAAAGAACTGACAGACACCCAGGCAGACTTTCAAAGGTTAGGTACTTTACTATAAGATGATAAAAATATGAAAAATGTAAACACAGAACAACATATCAAAAAGCTCACAATCACATAAAAGAACAAGGGCAAAGTACAAAACAAAAACTCCTACCACAATAGATTTAGACCTTTTCTGTCTAATATATTACCTCTGTAAGTGCCTTTAAAGTTAAATCAGAGAGCTATCTCTCTCGAGTCCCAAGACGGTATATGACATTCATTTCAGACACAAGTATCAGTTTAAACTGTGCCTCCACACCACTTCTATGAGTCATCTAGCTCCTCCTTTTAGAATTTAAATATCACAAACATTATGTCCTATCAGGAGGTATATTAAATAATGTGACATCAGCAAAAACTCATTTTCCAAATTATGAGTCTTTGATCAGCCAGTTCCTTTGAGGTTTACAACCCTGCAGTCCACCACCTAGGTGTGATATAGCCAACAGGAATCGACTAAATAACATCCTGTCCTGTAATAAAATGTATATTTAGTTTCCAACTTAAAAGCATGAGGTCACAAAAAGGCCAAAAAATGCAATTTCTCAAGGAAGTTAATTACATTACCGAGATCTCCTTGTCTGTTCACACACCCTGTAGCTTCACTGAAACTTTGGGGGGGACACCCATGGAAGCACAGGCTCATATATTATATTTTTATATTACAAATATCATACAACAATCATAACCAGCTGGCCAAGCATCACAGTTCCCACAACCCAAAGGGCACAGAAGTATATCTTAATCATTTCTTCATTCCCAGATGAATTCACATTTGACTTATCACACAGCAACTAACCCAAACTTGCACAATTTACTGGGCCATCTGTAGCGTGAACCCCAAGGGGCTCCACATTTACAATGATGAGAGCTTCAGGTTTCACCTTGCACAGTCCTTTATGCAGAAAAGGAGGTGTTTCATTCCATAGAGCTACCTCAGGAATTACTGCACCTGAAGCTGGTACCAGGCACCCACTACCTGCCCCTCTGTAGCAGGCAAACTATGGACCCTAGTCCTTATATTCACATATACTACATAAGCTTTCAGCACAGTTTAGGCACTGATACCAATGGAGGCTGGCTTCACCGCACTATTTACATGACCAAATCAAACTGGAGCTACAGAGGCACATTTCTAAACTCCTGCCTTGTGCAGGGAGGAGGGCACCCTGAGTGCCTTTTGCAGTCCTAAAGATAAACAGTTTTCCACATCACCTCTATCCTCCAGCTGGAAATTTCTGTTAGGTCATAAATTCTACACTTCTCTCACTGTGTGCTGTGAGTTGGCACTCCATTGCAGCATTTGACTGATGGCATTTCCGATAACACAACAGAGCAGCAGCGCCCTTGGCACTGCATGAATATTGAACAATAGACTGTTCTTCCTCATGGAATACATTTGTGAAGTGAATCTGTGTCTCACTCTTATTACGAAACATAGAACAATAAAAACTGATGGCAGGTAAGGACTGCTTGGCCCACCTAGTCTGCCCATTTTCCCGACTTACTGTAATACCGCAGACCCCACTTGATCTCTTGCATTGCCCTCCCTTCCCTAACCATTAAGGTTCCCTGTTGCCTATCACATGCATTCTTGAATCCCGTTACAGTTTTTGCTCTACCACTTCTGCTGGGAAGCTGTTTCAGGCATCCCCTACTTTATGTGAAGAAGTACTTCCTCAAGTTTCCCCCAAGTCTTCCCCCTCCAGGTTCATAGCATGCCCCCTTGTTCTTGAGCATTTTCTTTCCCTGAAAAATGCTCCCCTCCTGTACCTTATTTATACTCATGAGGTGTTTGAAAGTCTATCATATTTCCTCTTTCCCTCCTTTCTTTTAGGATGTACATATTGAGGTCCTTTAGTCTCTCTTCATAGGGTCTCTGGTTCAGACCCTGCACTACTTTAGTTGCCCTCCTTTGTACTACCTCTACCCTGTCCATGTCCTTCCAGAGATGTGGTCTCCAGAATTGGATACAGTACTCTAGATGAGGTCTCACCAGTGATTTATAAAGTAGTATTATCATCTCCCTATTACTGCTGGTGATAACCCTTCCTGTGCATCTTAGCATTCCACTGGCTCCTCCCACTTCCTTGTCACACTGTTAGGCCACTTTAGATCATCAGATATGATTACCCCCAGGTCTCTTTCCTGTTTGGTAGTTGTCAGTACCCCTCCTCATCTCATTTTCTGCCCCTGGGTTTCTCTGCCCCAAGTGCATGATTTTGCACTTCTTCACACTGAAACTTAATTGCCACACTGCTGACCATTCTTCTAGCTTTCTTAGATCTCTATTAATTTTTTCCACCCCCTTGATAGTCAACCCTAATGAGGATTTTAGTGTCATCTGCAAAAAGGCATACGTTCTCTTCTAGCCCCTCTGCAATGTCGCATATAAAGACATTAAAGAGGGCCGATCCCAGTACTGATCCTAGTGGCAGCCTGCTGGTTGCCCTTCCTTCCTTCCTTCCTCAGAGTGAACTCTGTTTACCACTACCCTCTGTCACCTGTCCCCTAACCAATTTCTTATCCAGTTTTCCACTTTTGGACCCCCTCCTAGGCTGCCCACCTTGTTTATGAGTCTCCTATGTGGAACGGTGTCGATGGCCTTACTGAAATCTAGGTAGGCTATGTCCACCACTCCACCATGCTCTACTTTCCTGGTTACCCAGTCAAAGAAATCTATCAGATTTGTTTGACATGACCTCCCCCCGGTGTATCCATGCTGTCTCAGATCCTGTAAGCTACTGGTTACAAGATATTCCACAATCTTTTCCTTCAGCAGTGATTCTATTATTTTACCCACCACCGAAGTCAAGCTGACTTGCCTGCAATTATCAGCTTCCTCCCTGCAACCATTTTTATGTTTGCTTGCACGCATGTGCAAGAAACATAGTGCCATCATCGGAGATTTCGGAGGTGTGTCACCTCCTTCTCCAATTCAGGCAGCGAGCTGGCAGGCGCGGCCCCTGTAAGCCAATGCATTTTGGAGCTGTGTATGACACGCTACAAAATGCAGTGGCATACAGTTGAAAGGGGGAGCTACGCTTGAGTGAGCAGCGATAAGAAGCTGCCACGCGCAGCTCCCCAGCCGCAGGCGCAGTGCGCTTCTGCACGCAGCGTATAGCCAGGGTGCCTCAATCCCCTGGCTGAGCTGCATCGCTCCTCCTCCCCAGTAGTTGGTGCCATGCTGGGAGCCCACCCCAGCGTGGCAATCAATAATTTTGCCGACGGGGTGCCCAATCCCCGCTGGCTGAACGCCCAGCCTTGTGCCACGCTGGGAGCCCACCCCAGCGTGGCAAACGCCCCAAGAGGCTTTTTTTTAGTATTTTTTGCCGACAGGGGTGCCCAAATCCCCGTCGGCTGAACGCCTCCCAAAGTTGTTGTGCCATGCTGGGAGCCCACCCCAGCGTGAGCAAGCGGTCCCACGTTGCTTTTTTATTTTACCCTGTAAAACAAAACGGTCCGCGGCATGCCTCCCAAGCTCCCTCCCACAACCCGCACTCACCCACTGCGCACTCCAGCTTCCCACACCCCCTCACCCCATAATTACCTCCGGACTCGGCGCGATGATCTTGGTGGACCCGGAACACGTCTGCACTCTTCAAAGCCGACCGCGAACTGAGGAAATGCCGGTAAGCTGTATAATGGGCAAGATAGGAGGGGTTCAACTTTGTGCATATCTCAGGCATTTTGGGAATTTTTGCACCAAATTTTCAACATGAGGTTTTGGGACCTTCTCATGAATAATATCACTGTCATGGTGCTCGGGTTCGAGGGTGATTTCGGCGCAGTGACTGCGAAATCACCCTTTGGGACAGAATACCGCCATGACAGTGACATCATTCATGAGAAGGGGCCTAAACCCCATATTGAAAATTTGGTGCCAAAATTCCAAAATGACTGTTTAACGAGCATGCTGTGCAGTTCCTACGCAGGCTCGTAAGTTCGCGAAATTTCAATATTTTCACTCCAGATTTTCAACATTGCCATTTCACCACACCATCTTATGAGTAGTACAGCTGTCATTTTTCACATCTCACCCAAAATGTGTTTCCGCCCTTGTAGCGCAGAATGGCGCAGTCGGTGTGCGAAATCAATGTACGGGACAAATTAAGAAAATCACAGTGACACTGTTCATGAGCAGAGGTCTTGAAATGGCTATGTTGAAAATTTGGTGAAAAAAGTCCTAAAAATGACTGTTTTATGAGCGCGCATTGCGCAGTTCCTACGCACGTAAATAGGTTTGCGAATTTTCAATATTTCCACTACAGATTTTCAACATTGCTATTTTTCCACACCTTCTTATGAGTAGTACAGCTGTCATTTTTCATCTCACCCAAAACGTAGCTTCCGCCATGTAGCGCCAATGGCTAGTCGCGCCGTAATCCTCAGTGTATGGACACATTAAGAAAATCACAGTGTCACTGTTCATGAGCAGAGATCTTAAAATGGCAATGTTGAAAATTTGGTGACAGAATTCCTAAAAAATGACTGTTTTACGAGTGTGCGTTGCACAGGTCCCACGCACGCTCGTAGGTTTGCGAATTTTCAATATTTCCACTCCAGATTTCCAACATTGCCATTTTTCCACACCTCCTTATGAGCAGTACAGCTGTCATTTTTCACATCCTGCCCAAAACGTGTTTCCGCCCATGTAGCGCACAATGGCGCAGTCGGTGTGCAAGCTCAATGTATGGGACTCATTAACAAAACCACAGTGACACTGTTCATGAGCAGAGGTCTTAAAATGGCTATGTTGAAAACTTGGTGAAAAAACGCCTAAAAATGACTTTTATGAGCGGTGCGTTGCACAGTTCCTATGCATGCTCGTAAGTTTGCAAATTTAATATTTTCACTCTAGATTTTCAACATGTCCATTTTATTAAACTTCCTTATGAACAGTATAGCTGCAATTTTTCATATGTCACCCAAAATGTGTTATCGCACATGTAGCGCACAATGGTGCTGTTGTTGTGCGAAAGCAATGTTTAGGACAGATTAAGAAAATCACAGTTACACTGTTCATGAGCAGAGGTCTTAAAATGGCTATGTTGACAATTTGGTGACAAAAGTCCATAAAATGACTGTGTTACGAGTGAGCATTGTGCAGTTTCCACGCATCCTCGTTAGTTCATGACTTTTCAGTCCAGATTTTCACTAGTGCCATTTTTCAACACTTCCTTATGAACAGTACAGCTGCCATTTTTCACAACATGGCCGAAGTGTGTTTTCACACTTTCAGTGCAGAGATGCGTGGTCGCTGTGGGAAATCATTGTTCGGCACAGATAAAGAAAATCACAGTGACACTGTTCATGATCGGAGGCACCAAAATGCCTGAGTTGACAATCTGCTATAAAATATCCCCAACCTACTTATATAACGGGTGTGCATTGCACAGTTTCTATGTACGCTCATGACTTCACCATTTTTTTAAATATTTTTACTACACATTTGCAACATAGCCATTTTTACACGTCCCCATGAAAGAGTACAGCTGTCATTTTTTTCAGCCTGTTCGGAATATTTTTGCACCTGTGGTGCTAAATCCTGTAGTCACTGTGCAAAAGCAGCTTTCGGCTACCAAACTGATATTCCCCCTGTTCATGAGGTGGGGTCACAAAACAAACATGTTGAAAATTTGGAGTTAAAATACCAACGAATGCCTGAGGTATTAGGCTTTTCAACTAAATCGCCCGACCCTATAGAGAATGACAGGAATCAGGGGTGTGACTTGGGATTCTTGCCTGTGATGCTCATACCATTCCACACCCTGCAGTCACTGAGAGGCATCGAGGTATGCCTTGGACTCTTCGGCCCCAAACTTCACCCCATTCTCTCTATATGCACCCATCTCACCGTATTTCTAATGAAATGGGTGCGATAAGGGCCAAAGACCCCAAGGAACACGTGACACTTGTCAGTCTCTGCAGAGTGTGGTGAAATGGCGTGGCCGATATGCCTGATGACCCAAATGCACACCCCAATGCCTGTCACTCTCTGCAGGGTGGTGGTGGGGTTGGCTTCAGTTCAATACTTCACTGCCATTCCTATTACGCAGCTCTGTAACTTCTACACTACCACTGCCAATGCCAGTAAGCAAACATTTGGCATTGACAAATGCTTGTTGTGAGGTGGGACTACATCTGCTCTCCTCCAGTCCTCCGGGACCACTTTTGTCTCCAGTGAGTCACTTAACAGAACTGTCAAAGGTGCAGCCAGCACCCCTCTGAGCTCCTTTAATATCCTTGGATGTATCCTGTCTGACCTCACTGCCTTGTCCAATTTCAGATTTGTGAGTTCCTTTAGGACTCTGTCCTCTTTAAATGGACTAGTGGCCACGTCCCTTCATTTGAGGCTCCTGTCTCTTATCTGTGGTCCCTCACCTTCCCTTCCTCTATGAACACTGAACAAAAAAATTTGTTCAAGATGCCTGCTCATTCGCTGTCCCCCTCCACACACTTCCCCCTTTCCCTCCTTAGCTGTACAATCCCTCCCCTGGTCTTTGTGCTCTTGATCACATACCTGTAAAATGTCTTGTTCAATTTCTTTACTGCCTGGGCTAGTTTCTCCTCCATTTTCACCTTCATGCTGCTGACTGCTTTCCCTGTCTCCCTCTGCTTCTCATTGTACACCTCCCTATCCTCCTCCCTCTGCGTCTCCTTATACCTCCTGAAGGCTAACCCTACCTCTTTTGAAAACCCTAGCTTTTTTCCTCTTGGTTTTGCTTACTTGCTTGATGCAAAGGCTTGTCGCCTTCCCTGTGGCCCCTTTTAGTTTTGCACACTGTTCCTCCACTCGACTCACATCCTCCCCCTGCCACGGCAACCGAGGCATTCCCCCATTTTTATAAAGTCGGTCCTCTTGAAGTCTGGAATCCTCACCTTAGATTGGTTCAGTTCTGGCTCACTAGTTATACTGAACCACACCGTGTGGTGATCACTGATCCCCAGGTGGTCACCCACCATGACGTCTGCAGTACTGTCCCTGTTGGTGAGTACCAGGTCCAACACTGCTCCTTCATAAGAGGGCTCTCTTACTAGTTGCCTGAGGAATGCCCCCTGCAGGGAGTCCAGGATGTCCCTGCTCCTAGCTGAAGCTGCAGCTGGGACACTCCAATCCACATCTGGCAGACTGAAGTCCCCCACCAGCAGTACCTTCCCCTTAGTCACCATCTTGTGGATGGCTTCCACCAGAACCTTATTCATCTCCTCCCCTGTGCTGGACATCTGCAGATCACACCAGTGCGAATAGTGGTTCCATTTCCTGTCTCTAGGGTGACCCACATTGCCTCTGCCCCTCCCTGTATTCCCTGTGCCTCTGTTACTTTTATACTATCCCTTACATAAAGAGCCACTCCTCCCCTTTCTTACCCTCCCTGTCCTTCCTGAACAGAGTGTAGTCAGGTATGACTGTATCCCAGTCATAGTGCTCATTGCACCGTGACTTGGTAATAATGTCCAGGTCAGTTTCTGCCACAACGGTCACAAGTTCCAGGATTTTATTTCCCAGACTAAGAGCATTTGCACACATGGCCTTCCAAATTCTTTTACCACCCTTCTTGTCAGCCACCCCCACCCCCTTTTTCCTTTTGCCTACTTTCCTTACCCACTCTACCTTCATTCCTATACCTCTTCATTTCTTCCATATTGCTTTTCCTGCTATTAGGCACCCATGGGGACTTCCCTCCCTTAGGGTTTTCCCTACTGACTACTTCAGCTTGCAGGGGTTGACAGTTTATGCCTCCTTGGTTCCTTCCACTATCTCCCTCAGCTAGTTTAAATGCTTGCCAATGTAGTATTTTAACTGCTCACAGAGGACTGTGGTACCCCTCCTGGATGGATGCAGGCCATCCCCCCTGTGTAGGCCTCAGTCCCTCCAAGTGGGACCCCAGTCCCCAGCGTAGCTGAAACCCTAGTCTCTGCTCCACTCCTTCAACCACTGGTTGAAGCTGCTGGTATGAAGCACCCTATCCTTCCCCGTCGTAGACAGGCAACACCTCAGAAAAGACCACTGAGTGTGCTACCTGCCTAAGACCCCTCCCCAACTCCCTGAACTCCTCCTGCACTGTCCTAGCCTTGTCCCTAGGCAGCTCATTCATCCCCAGATGGATAATGACATCCAGCTCTCCCTCCTGACCTGCTACTGTAGCGATCCTCAGGATCCACTCCCCATCCCTCCGAGCCATAGTGCTGGGTAGGCATTTAACCTCCCTCTTCACCTCCCTCCTCATCCCCAACTCTAGCCGCCTAACAATGGAGTCCCCCACCAGGAGTTGCTTCCTCCTCCTCTGGGGTCCTCTGCCACCCCACCTTGGGGCCTCCCTTACGAAAGACCCCAACATTCTCCCTAGTCACTATGGTGGGTACCTTCATGGGACAGTCCCGCCCTGTTAGAGCAGCGTATGAGTTGCGTAGTGGTACCATCTGGGGAATGTGCCTCTGACTCACGACTCTCACCCTTCCTGAGCCCTTCCTCCCTAACAACCTTTGAAGCAGCAGTGGCAGACTTGGTGGTCCCGGGGTAGGGGAAGAGGGCATCCCAAAACCTAGCCAACTAAGCCTAGAGTTGAGCAACCTCCTCCTTCATCCCAGAGAGGTACACACAGATGGGGCAGAACCGCAGTCTCCAGAAAGTCTCCCTAAAGACTGCCGCCCAACAGCTACTGCACTGCACCACTCCCAGCATATCTACTGTATACCTTGCCTGTTTCCCATTTTGCTTACTCTAATCCCTTTTTTACACCTAACCTAGATGGCGTGTTTCCCCCTATTCCTACCTTTTACTTACTTTAAACACTTGTTTCACCCTTACCCTAGATAAGGTGCTTTTCCTAGTTCCAACTTTTGCTTGCTTTAAGGCCCTTTTTTTCCCTCCCTCTGCTCCTGCCTCCTCCTGTTATATCCTGTCACCTAATTTACTCCTCTACTGCTTCCCCTGCCTACCTGCTGAGTAGCAGATTGTCCAGCTGCCAGCTGTCTCGTTGGGCTGACTCTGGTGGGCAGACTCTGCTGTCCTTGCCTCGTTGATCCTTAGTGCTGGGATCCACTAGGTGGAAGAAGAGTTAAATAGGGGCCCAACAGGAAAAGGATTTCCCTGGCCGCCACCCGATTGTCCCATCTGGAAGGGCAGGGGGCACAGCCTTGCTCCCAATTATTTGTGGAGTGATCCCTTTTAGAGCGCTCAAGCTCTGGTGTTCCTGTTAACCTGAGCAGATTTCTTCTTGTTAAATGCTGCTGCAGCTGCTTGGGGGGGGGTCCTGACTGCTGCTCTGAAGCTCACTACTCCTGCTCGAAACTGGTGTCTGGTGGTAGATCCACCACTATTAGAAGCCACGAGAACTAAGGGTTTCCCTGGCCACCACCTGATTGTCCCATCTGGAAGGGCAGGGGGGCACAGCCTCACTCAGAATTATTTGTGGAGCGATCTCTTTTAGAGATCTCAAGCTCTGGTGTTCCTGTTAACCAGAGCGGATTTCTTCTTGTTAAATGCTGCTGTAGCTGCTCGGGGGGAGGGGGGGAGGTTCTTACTACTACTCTGAAGCTCACTGCCCCTGCTCGAAACTGGTGTCTGCTGGTAGATCCACCACTATTAGAAGCCCTGAGAACAAAGGGTTTCCCTGGCCACCACCCGATTGGCCCATCTGGAAAGGCTGAAGACATCGCTTCGCTCCCAATTGGTTGTGGAGCAAGCCACTTTAGAGCGCTCAAGCTCTGCTGCTCCTGTTCACTGAACAGTTTTCTTCTTGTTAAATGCTGCTGTAGCTGCCTGGGGTGGGGATGGGCTTCCTAACTGCTGCTCTGAACCTCGCTACCCACGCTTGAAACAGGATTGTGGAGTGTGAGAATACGGGAGTGCTGGGGTGATGAGAAATGGTTCTGGGCTCCTGTTGAGAAGAATGTGTACCAAGACCCGTGAAGTAGACAGAGAAAGTGTGAGCATCATATGCGCTGAAATGCTGGAAAGAAATTAAATAAAGTTATGATACGGTTGCCGACAGGGGCTCAAGTGGGAATTATGTGCCTAAGTTATGACACTCACTGGAGCATCTCTCTTCTCCTTTTCTCTCCAGGTAATGCTGACCTGGTTTATGTTTGTTGCAATGGAAGAAAAAGCCCTGGAAGCCAGTGAGAGTGTGTTGCACCAAAGGGTTTTGATATCCCAATATTAAAAAACCAAAAGGTCCTGTGGATTTCCAACCCAAATAAGGTGCCGGAGAGAGAGTGAAGTAAAATGTTGGGAGAGAAAGCAAAAATTGCCATTGAAGTCTTGATTCCATTTAATTCAAGAACTTCTGGGCACTTGAAGTCAATTATGGCAACAACTCTGAGATCTAGTATCTGGACCCTCTAATAGGGCCTACCTGAACTCACTTATCTGGTTTTTAGAAATCTGACCACAGAGACTTACAACCAGGTTTAGTGAAAAATGTTAAGAGAATTTTCCTCTCAGTACTTCTGGAAAATAAGGCACAACAAGGTACGGTTTAAATTTTAAAACAGACTTTTGGCTTCTGTCTGTGCTCTGGAAACTGAATATTGAAACAAGATAAATGTTTTAAAAGAGTCTAGCTTCAAGCAAAACAGTGCCCAAATCAAGCTATTGCCAGTGTATACATTAACTTTAAAGGACCAATTACTGGCTGGACCCTACATTTTCTCGCTCTCTGAAAAACTGATGGGATTAGAGCTAAAAGTATCTAAAGATTTATAATTTTATTGTGAATAGTTCTTTTCTTGCTCTTATTCGTTCGCTTATCATAAAATTTGGAAAATGCTTACACTTTGGAGGTGCTTACTCCTGGAATACACTGCTCTGTTGAGCAGGCATGGTGGTCCCATCCAATGGGTGTGGGAGCTGTGTATGACAGCGGTGGTCTTCGCTTCAAAGAAAACCACCGCTGTCATACACAGCGCTGGTAGGCCTCACACCCCCCAAAGCTTTGGTGCCATGCTGGGAGCCCACCCCAGCGTGGCAAATGTCCTGGGTCCTCTGCCCGATGGGGTGCCCAATCCCCCGTCTGCTCCACGTCCCCCAAGGCCCCCCCAAAGCTTTGGTGCCACGCAGAGCCCACCCCAGCATGACAAGCGATCCTAGTCATCTGCCGGCCAGGGGTGCCCAGTCCCCATCTGGCTCCATGTCCCCAAACACCCCCCAAAGCTTTGGTGCCATGCTGGGAGCCCACCAGCGTGGCAAATGTCCCATCATCTTTTTTTTTTTTCAACCTGAAAAGCAGAAACGGTCCCACGAGTCTCCCAGCCCCCTCCCCAACCCGCACCCACCCACCCACTGCGCACCCCACCTCCCCCACACCCCTCACCCCATACTTACCTCCGGAGCTCGGTGTGATGATCATCGCTGGACCGGGAACACGTCTGCACTCTTCAAAGCTGACTGCGAACTGAGGAAATGCCGGCAAGCTGTATAATGGGCTAGATAGGGGATTTTCAACTTTATTGCATATCTCAGGCATTTTTTGGAATTTATGTACCAAATTTTCAACATGTGGTTTTTGGGACCCCTTCTCTTGAATGATGTCACTGTCATGGCATTATTCGGGCCCGAAGGGTGATTTTGCAGTCACTGCGTGGAATCACCTTTCAGGCCTGAATAATGCCATGACAGTGACATCATTCATGAGAAGGGGTCCCAAAAACCCCATGTTGAAAATTTGGTGCAAAATTCTAAAATGACTGTTTTATGAGCATGCGTTGTGCAGTTCCTACACAGGCTTGTAAGTTCGCGAATTTTCAATATTTTCACTCCAGATTTTCAACATTGCCATTTTACCACACCTCCTTATGAGCAGTACAGCTGTCATTTTTCACATCCTGCTCAAAATGTGTTTCCGCCCATGTAGCGCACAATGGCGCAGTCAGTGTGCGAAATCAATGTATGGGACAGATTAAGAAAATCACCATGACACTGTTCATTAGCAGAGGTCTTAAAATGGCTATGTTGAAAATCTGGTGAAAAATTCTAAAATGACTGTTTTATGAGCGTTGTGCAGTTCCTCATGCGCTCTCGTAGGTTTGCGAATTTTCAATATTTCACTCCAGATTTTCAACATTGCCATTTTACCACACCTTCTTATGAGCAGTACAGCTGTCATTTTTCACATCTCACCCAAAACGTGTTTCCCTCCATGTAGCGCATAATGGCGAGTCGTGTGTGAAATCAATGTATGGGACACATTAAGAAAATCACAGTGTCACTGTTCATGAGCAGAGATCTTAAATGGTTATGTTGAAAATTTGGTGAACAAATTCCTAAAAATAACTGTTTTACTAGCTGCGTTGCACAGTTCCACGCACGCTCATAGGTTTGTGAATTTTCAATATTTCCACTCCAGATTTTCAACATTGCCATTTTACCACACCTCCTTATGAGCAGTACAGCTGTCATTTTTCACATCCTGCCCAAAACGTATTTCCGCCTATGTAGCGCACAATGGGGGTAACAAAAAGGTCATGCTGAAAATTTATTGTGCAAATACCAGCAATCGCACAGGACATTAGGGTAAAGCACCATACGTGCCAAACACCACTGCAAATACCTGCAAGCGAACGTTCGGCATTGACAAATGCTTGTTATTTACAATGCAAGTGTTTTTACTGATAATGCCTTAATTATGTTCTGGAGCTCAGTTATTTGCTTAACTTTAAATGGCTCCCATGTGTGTTCTATAAGCTTCATTGTGTCCATTTTTATACTGACACCTGTAAGGTTAGGAATGGGACGGGATTGCTGAAAATTTTATGTTTTTAGTTTTATGACTAAAATGTGAGTTTTTTTTTATGGCAACATTATTTGTCACCACCTCCATGGACCTGGCAAGGGCTACGCTCTCCTGGAGGAGTACATCCTCCGGCACATCAGGGCCATCATGGGTCCCATCAGGTCCCGGTATTTTCCTGTTTTTTCACCCCCATGCCTTTGCAGTGGGTGCAGCAGCTGTCTCCACTTCCACGGAGGCAGCCAAGCACCCTGGGCACAGGCTGAACCCCTCTTGTTGTGCTGATGCACACAGCACAAACCCCCATACTCAAGAAAGGAGAGCAGTCCTCTGGATGCTCAATCCTTACCTCCCCAGCTGACCCCCAAATGACCAGAGTCCATTCCTGAACCCAGGCCACCGGCGTGGTGTGAGGTGTGGCGTCCAGTGCCTCAACCCTCAGCGCCACCAGGCCGGCAAAATGTGAATTGTTGATTATTTATTTATTTATTATTTATTCAAACAACCATATGTAACCCCCCCTTTGGGAGCTTACCTGGGTTGCCGGTGATTTCTCCATTTCTTCTGGTGCCCCTCGTTCTCCCCAAGTTCTCCGAACAGCCCAGCATGCTGTTTTTGCCCAGTTTGGGTGTAAATCCTTGGCCGCGAACTGCCCGCATGTTACTTCAGGCTGGCACTCGTGCATGCACCTTGTAGCACTTTGAAGTACCAACTGTTGAACTTGCGGTCATCAGGGGAGAACTTTAGTGGTCTCAGTCTCCCTGTTCTTCCAAATGGGGACCGGTGACCTCTGGGAGGCGGCCAAGAAGCTGTGGGACCATTTTGAGGAGGAGTTTAAAAACTGGCACATAGCGAGGGCTCATGAATTATTCATGAGCCCTCATGAATATTAGAGGAGTTGCCTGCCACCTGGGGGGCATATGTTTCAGCGGCAGCGACAGTGGGGGCCCTGTATGTGTGGGGATGAGAACAGCCTGGTTCAACAGGGCACCGTTGGAGTTACAGTACTGTGGGGAAATGTAAAATTAAAAGTATCTATCTTGGCTGCCTTCGAACTAAAAGAAACATAGAAACATAGAATTTGACGGCAGATAAGGACCGCTTGGCCCATCCAGTCTGCCCATTTCCCTACCTGATGGATAAGCTGCAGATTCTAGTTAATCAACAGCTTACTTCCTCCTGCCCCCCACTAGAATTGCCTTATGCATGTCCCATGCATTCTTGAATTATCCCACTGTTCCTGACTCCACAACCTCCTCAGGAAGGCTGTTTCATGCATCCACAACTCTCTCTGTGAAAAATACTTCTTACCATTACCTCTGAGCCGTCCCCCCCCCATCTTCAAATTGTGCCCCCTTGTTCTTGCACATCTCTTCTTCTGAAAGATACTACCCTCTTGTACCTTGTTAATTCCCTTGTGATACTTGAAAGTTTCTATCATGTACCCCCTCCCTAAAAGGGCGGCACTGTAAGAACTGCTGATGGAGCTACATAAGCAGCCACTGTGTTGTTGATACTTTGATCTCAGACAACAGCCAATCAGTGATCTAGGTGCCCAAAACTGACTCAAAGGGACTCCTAAGAGAAAGAGGTGACTAATTCAGGCATCTCGATCATGCCCCATTGAGCCAGAAGGAAAGATCGATCGCTACGGTTATAGAATATTGATAGGCTCCATCAGTCAATCAGAACCGTTGAGTCTCGACTGAATCTCTGTGGACTTGTTGGGATTTGGTTAGTCTGTTCCCGGGCTCTGTACGAGTCAGAGGTATCCTGTGACAGTGGACTTTGAACTGCAAGGGCCTTTCTCAGGACCCTTTTGGAGATTGCTGTTTGCAGAACTGGATTAAGAAGAGGAAAGAAAGAAAGGAGACAGAACTATGGTCCTGATTCCCAGATACTGAGGAGTTCATTGATTATTGCTTGGAGAAACTAAATGCTGCAGAAACCCTGCACTGGTGGACTGAATTGAGCCGAGAAGACTGAGCTATATCTGAGTGTTACAGTTGCCGCTGAGAGTTAGTTTACTTGTGTGGGACTGCAATTGTAATTTGGAAGAGGCAAAGCATCTCTGGACGTCGGGGAGGCTAGCCAGGTTCTGTACATGTCCTGAGTGAACTGGTTAAAGTGGCTGAGAGTTGAGTCCCAGCTACAGCTGAAGAAAAGGTTGTGGACATTGTCTAACTGGAAAGTGCAGACTGGTGTGCAGGGGCTGTTGTGCTTAGGTTCCCCTGTTTGATTGCACCTGCGCTTCTTGGGTCTAGGGCTAGCACCCCACCCAACTGGCAAACGACTTTATTTGAATAACTGCCTATGAATTCTTCTTGCTGAGAACTCAGTGCAGGGACTGCAGGAGGACCCCCATCATTTGGAAGTTCTCACCCAGAGCCAGGGACAGAAACTGCTAAACCGTTCCAAGTGGGACTCCCTGTCTCAGGAAGTCACCGGCACTTGAGGGGGTGCTAGGGCACCTAGAATCCATTGGAGGAGCCAGGCTACGGAGCCACTCCTGGGTCTGGGCCTTCTGGGGATGGTGCTGTCCTGCCACAGAGCTCTGCAATGGGACAGAAGCAGCTAAACGTGACAAGTGGCCAGAACTACATTCAAGGTGACCAGCTGCAAGATCCTCGAGCAAGTTCCATCCCATCAGAGGAACCAAGGCCGGCCTTCTTCTGCCCTCTGCTGCGTTGAACAAAGAGCTCCATACTCCAGGTTTTTGCGATCAACAAACAGTGAGTACTCAGGACCTGGGTCCAGGAGAGGAAAAAGGGAAATTTGTTTTTTGTTCTTAAACAAAGCTAATTGCAACTATTTCAGGGTCCCAACAGTCGGCCAAACCACGGCACCGAGCAGGCCTGTACCCAATAGGTACCTCTAAGGACAATGTGGGAACACTGGTACCAGTAGGGGTGGTTTGGCCTGCCAGCCCCCAAAAAAAGGTTACTGTTGTTAAATATTTCACTAACCTTTTTCTTTCACAGCCATCCTGTGTCCTGGTATCCCTTCCCTAGTCCCAACCCCCAATAAAGCTGTGAGTTTGTTTGTTGAAACTGCTGTTAGTGATGTTCATTGCATTTGCCTACTGCAGAGGTTTATAGTTTTGTGGTGAATCAAGGTTACTGGGGATTCAGTGTGTAGAGTGTTGAGGAGGTGGGTAGGTACAGTATCCCAGGGGGGCTATATCAAGTGGATACCTGATCCACTAGTAACTTACTCTGGGTGGAGGCACTGTACTATTTTCTATATCTTTGAAAACAAGTCCCCAACTGTCACCATAGCGGGACCCATGCCCCTTAACCTGTACCAGGGACAACAGGCAGGGGTCGTAGCCCACTGGTATATCGCACCTGGGCTACACGTATAACCAGTAATAATTCCTAGTTAAAGACCTTCAATTGCCTAATTGGAATGTCAGTCTAGGTTCTTTTAACCAGAGCAGACTTGTACACTGGCCTATGATAGTCTATTATAGTGTATGGTAGAATGCTGTTGAGCATGGAAATTCATGCTCCCAACAGCATTGTTATGCTGCACTAGCTACGTCATCGTAGCTGTTGTGCTGCACTAGCTACATAGCTAGTGCAGCATAACACCTAGAAGGTGGGTGCGCATGCATGGAAACTGGGTGCGTATGTGCGATCGGAAGACCAGCGATGTGCCAGGAACGGCCGTGGTGGTGAAACAGGACAGATGAAGAGAAAACTGCACACAAAAGTGAAAAAAAGTAAGTGCAGTTTTAGTATGAGCGACCATACACTATAAAAGACTGTGTATGATCGCTCATACACAACAAGGGTATTTTTCAACTCCCGAGGTTTCCATGGTAACGAGAACTCTCAAGCTACGCTCTCGAGGTCTACAGTTACCATGTAAACCTCTCGAGTGAAAAATACCCTTGTGTATAAGCGATCATACACAATCCTCTATATTGCCAAATGAAGAAGAGGTGCAGTAAAGATGTTTCCCCCCCTGGTTGGCATACTGTAGGTCATTATATCTGGCAGAGCACCGGTAGTGCATGGATTCACACTTTGACAAAGTGTCTCTTTAAAATGAGCCAGAAAAGGTCACCGTGCTTTGGTACCAGGTGTGGGTTTTGTTTTTTTGTAAATTATATTTATTGATTTTTCCAAGCATAAATCCTACAAATTAATATACTGGAGGATAACATGGATACATTTTCAAGTAATATAGTTCACTTACAAAGGATATAATTCAGACACCTACCCAGTCGTTACAGCATGGAGGGAAGTACACAATATCAACTTCAGCAGAGATAAAGTAAACCTTTGCATGTAGCCCAGGAAACTAATGAGGGATCAGTAAAGCATGCTGACAAAACCACCCTGTTACCAATGTGACCGATCAGTCTATGGCTCCCTTGATGTGAAAAAGGAAAAAAAATTCAAAGAGGAAGTTCCCTCGGCCTCCCAAGGAAAAAACAAAACAAAACAAAAAATAATCCAAAATCCTTGGAAAATGGTTAAACTAGATCAGGCCATTAAATGTTAAGGCTCCGTGTGAACTGCTGAGAGCAGTTGCTGTAACAAACTACAGACAGGTATTTAACATTAGTCTGCCATTTGAACCAAAACAAATGTTAACAACTGTAATAAAATTCCAGTAACTGTGAGCAGAGTGTATGTCCAAAAATTCAGGTATTTTCAACATTGCCCATTTCCTGTTTTAAAGCTCCAGTCAAGAATCACCAAGCTGAACTTAAAACACATAATTAGTCTTTGAAGAATGGCAGGGCATTCCACGGTACATAAAAGAAAGTCAGCTGGCAGGCCGGCCCGGTGGCTCTAAGGGTTGAGGCGCTGGATGCCACACCTGCGCCATGCTGGCGGCCCGTGTTCAAGAACAGGCATGGGCCACTGAGGGTCAGCGGGGCGGGGAAGGATCGAGCATCCAGAGGACTGCTCTCCTTCCCTGGGGAGGGGGGATCTGCAGCACCGGCACCTGAGTGCCCCCTGGCAGAGGCTGGGGAGTAAGGTGATGTGCGCGAGCATGGGGGAGCCGAGTGCAGATGCTTCGAGGGGAGCATGCATGGGAGCTTGCAAGTTCCGCCTCAGCCAGCATCATTGCATGCACCCAGCTCCAGAGGGAGCAAAATAGAAAATACTGCCGCAGCACCTCCATGACATCGCCTTGCCATCCCTCTTTGCTCTCAGTCTTGCTCCCATAACCCAACCCGTGTCCACGACACCTTGGCTGGTGCCGCGGCCCCGCCCTGGGGGGTAAGCCAGGGGGCAAACAGGACAACTGATTTGGGAGCGAGGGGCGATGGGGGTGGTGACCGGGCTGAAGCCGGTGCTGAGACGGACAAAAAAAAAAAGAAATTCAGCTGGCAACAGTTATGTTTAAAATATAAGTTAAGTTGCTTCAATGGTGTTGAGTAATATAGACAAACAGGCAGAACAGGGAGCAAATAGGAGAGTGTAAATCAAGAACATTGCAGTCTCACACATGGCAAACTAAACATGACCGCAACCAGTTCTTGATTTTCAGTCCTCATCCAAAAAACTCTGCTTCACCCTCCTGCATCACCGATTCAGATTCAATGAATTGTAACAGCTTTTCAGCGTCTTTTGGGTCAGAGAATAGATATGACTGTCTGTTCCATTGCACTTGCAATTTGGCTGGCAAAAGGAGGTGGTGTTGGAATTTTAGTTGTCAGAGCAGACTACATATTCCAGCAAAGGCTTTACATCTTTGTCTTGTGATAAAAGAGAAATCTGGAAACAGTAACACAGTTTCTTCCCTATACCATAGTGATCTTTTTCATCATGCTGTTGCCAAAATTCGATCCCGATCACTGATGCCAGGGCAGACTACCATGACAGTCCGAGGAGCAGCTGCCACCACAGCTGCTCATTGCAGGGTAATACAAAAGGACTTTTCTAAGAATAATGGAGGATCCACTTCAGATAGTCCCACTATACTGGAAAAAAGCAAGTGGGCAAAGCCCAGACAGTCCTCCCCGTCCACTGTCTCAGAGAGCCCTACAACTTGGACATTCCACTCTGGGCTTGATTTTCTACATTTTTTAACTTCTGACACAATAAGAAATTTTCTTTCACAAGACGTGCCATGGCCTCAATCAATTTAGCCACAGAGGTTTTATTCCACTGGGACAATTGTTCTGTATTGTCCATTCTGGTTTCCAAGAAGGCTACCCTTGGGAGCAAAGCATCAAATCTGTGGTTCAGATCTTGGATTGCTTTTACTAAGTGTGCCATCATAGTGTCAGTTTGTAGATATTATCACCTCCACAGCTTGTGAGTCAACAGAGGTCCTGGCTTTGTCCAAGTGCACATGCCTATTGTAACGCTTGAGCCCTTCCAGATTGAAAGTCCTCAGAAGGCGGAGGGAGTGGAGCCTTTAGAGTTGCCCATGTTGCAACCTTGATAACCAGCAACAGAATATGCAGAACTTGGCTGAAAACTGAATATCACAATGAGCTAGTATAATAGTTTAATATAATTCTCCTGGGAGCCCAAGTGAAGTGCTGCTTCCTCTTAGGCTGCTCAGCAGCACCCCCGTGCGATGTCCCAGGTGTGTTTTTGATGGGGGTTTTCCTCACTCAAATAATGAATCTCCTTGCTGTAGTCCCTATTGCCCAAAGAACTTAATGAAGTATGTTTTGATGGAAAAATGGGTGTTTTGTTTTCTTCCATTTGTATAATGTGGTCTTAAAGGAATTTTAACAACGTACCTTTGGGCTGTCCTTAGAACAAAGTCTGGTAGAGGAACTGTGGACATGATAAAAATTGATTTACTATTCTGCCTGTATGTGTAAATGGACAGAAAATGACATGTGTAGGTCATTCATTATGTGTTATGTTCTTTGTCTTTAATGTGCATTATCTATTTATGAGCCTGCCTAATGTATTTCACAAAACATTTTTTGATTAATAGTTTGTAATGACCTTATGGTCAAACAAATAAACCTTGAAATTGAGTACTTGTCTCTCAGTATCTGACTTGATGGAAATAGATGATTTCCCTTCCTGAGGAATCCTTGTGAATGGCAGCTGCCACGCTTCATCAGGACCTTTATGGGCCTTTCACACATGAACGGAGGTTCAGCACCAGGAAGCAGGCTCTGCATGCCTGTCACACTCCTCCCAGACACTGATTCAATTTCCTGCAGCTCGGTCAGCCACAGGCAGCCGACTCCTCCCCTCAGGAGGCTGGAGCAAGCCAGCTGGCTTAGGCCACTGAGACTTCAGGGAATTAACCCTTTGGAGGAGTCTAACCATGTCACAAAGACCTACATGGTTTTAAACAGGTCTAGGAGACCTATATAAGGAGTAAAGCTCCTTATGGGGCTACACATACCCTCCATTGAAGCTCAATGCCTTCGGTTAGCAACTTAGGTTTCTGGCTAGTCTTCTACATCAAGCCCCCAACAGAGGGGTTGTGCACCATCCTCTCCATCAGTGCCCAGGGAGAAATATAGCTGCCAGGCACCATGCTGGTAGTGTACAGTATCTAATAATTCTGAAAGAATGGAGGCCTCTGAGCCTGGGGTCCTACACCCTGAGAGCTCACTGATAGCCCACCCCCTGGATTCTCCAGGAACCGTGACCAAGTACCCAGAGGTGGCACATCACTCCTAAACTCTGTCAAACCAATGATACCCTTAGCTGAATGTTAAATCGAGCAGTGTACTCACTCTGATAGTTGTGTACCTATACCCTTTGTTTTAAATGCCTTTACCACATATTAGATACCTTTATCACATCTTTACCTTAGCTGTTTCCAGGCCCATCCCATGAACAATGCAACAAAGCAATATAAATGACACATTTGTTATCAAGGACCACAAAGCAAGAACCCCCCAGATAAAAGCAGCCCATTTAAATATGGTGGTTTGCATTGTTAACAGACAGGTAACCACACTTATGAAAAATTCCTTTGGGAGACTGGCAAACAACCAGCCTTACCCTTTTTAACAATCTTCCCCAGGATAAATAACATCAAACCACTCACTATGAAATACCTATCTATACACCCAACAGGGGCATTCCATATTTATATTATCTCCAGTACTACCATTAATATTCAACAGGGTGGCACTGAGGGTTTAGGCACTGGATGCTACAGCTCGCGTCACGCCGGCAACCCAAGTTCGGAGGTGAGCTTGGGCCACTGGGGGTTGGTAGGGGGGAGGGCTAGGAGATGACTGTAGCAGCTGCTGGACAGCTCTCATTTCCTAGATTGGCGAGGCGAGTCTTCTTGCTCTCGGCTGACACTCGCTGGAGGCCAGATGTCAGAGCAAGGGAGGTCTGGGGGACTGACGAATGTCCGGAGGGTGGAAGGCGCATGCAGTTTCCAGGAGTGCATGCACAACTCTATGTACACACACTCGCCTGTGCATGCCACTATTCCGAGCGGGACAGGAGAAAACCACAGAAAAATCTATGTCTCCCCATGGCCGATTGTGATGGTCCCCTATGTCCTCGAATCCCACTCCTTGTTGATAACTGAGGAGGGGAGAGCATGATGGAGTTGGGCAGGAGGAGGGCCCAATGACGGGTGTAGGTGGCCATGGGAAGCAAATTCTCTATAAAAAAAAATTCAGCAAGGGGGAGGGTGTCCCTAATGATCAAGCTAATGAAAGTGCAGATATTAACCATAACGTGTAAAAACACTCAAACCCCCAAGGATAAACATGGTCTGTCCCAAAGGCAGACCTCAAAAGCCATTATCCCCAACATAAATGTAACCCCTAGATGGCGCTATCCCAGGGGCTACTATCCCTGCCTGATTTGCCACTAACAGGTTGAGGGGCCTGGATCCAATGGCGGGTGCCTCCACCCAGAGGTCAGGGTTTGCAATAGTTAAACTTACTTGGTCACAGCCCTCTGGGACACTGCAACCCCCCTTTCTTCCCACTAGTGGCCCACACAATATATCAGAATTACCTTCACAGTATACACTTACCCCAGGACTAGTTCCGCACTGGGACCTCCTGTGAAATAAGATACAGTGCAACAATCACAGTACAGTACTTTAACATAGACAAATACCTCAGGAAGTATAACTTTGCTGAAACAAGCAGCTCTGATTTATTTAGGGGGATATAACAAGGACAGGGGGAAATCAGGTTAATTAGCTTATCACTTTACTATCTACCTATGGCTCTGTGCACAGGCCTATCCCTACCAGTTACTGTCCCTGGGTACCCAAGCCCTAGTGGCTAGTCCAAACCGTGGCAGCTGGTAGGGGCCTTTCACACAGTGAAAAGAAAAATTAGTTTAAACAGTCAGCAGTACAGTGATTCCATTTGGATTTAATGTGGCAATTCAACAGGGAGCGACCCTGAATTAGTACTCACGACCTCCAAACAAGATAGGGTCCTTCAACATCAGCAGGGCTACTCTTGAGCTCCACGAGACTCTTCACACATTTATATGGTAAAAAAAGAAAGTACTATACCAGGCAGGCTGCTTCTCTATCCCGATCGCAATTACTGCACAATACCCGGGAGAACACACAGCAGATTCAGTTCCTGACAGACCGAGTGCAATTCAACAATTTCTCCAGTCTTCTACAGGGTGAGCCTGGTTTCTACTCTTCAGAGATCCTTTGATTCTTTTCACAGGACGGATTCAGTCCTAACAAGCAGTTACACAAGCTGCAGACCGGAACTCTGGGCCTTCACACGTTTTTGACTAAAACTGTGCACTGAAGGAGCACAGGGTTTCTTTCCCTTCACTGCCAGAGTCTAAACTGAAACTCCAACAGACAAAACCGGCACTTCCTTTGAGCTCCTCCCAGTTCTTGACTGGATTGGCTGTCACTCACAATAGACTGCTGCTGTTGGTCCAAAAAGGCACTGAAGTCTAAACCACATCTCCCAGAGTCACTGCCCATACAATCCTCTTGTGGCTGGCTCAGATTATGAGTCCAAGTTCTGATTCGTCCAAGGCACCATTTTAGAGCTAGCTTACCCCACACTGATTGGTCCAGTTCAGCAGTTCAAAACTAGAATGGGGAACTAGCAGACACAGTTCTGACTGCAAAGAAAGCAGGTTAGACAAACTGTAATTTCATTATTACTGTAAATAATTTCTGGCAAACAGTTACATCTTTCAGATAGGTTCCCTTTGCACTCCTAGTGACTGCAAAAATGGAGTGAATTGGCAGCAGCTCGAGTGGTACTCAAACAGAGAAGCACACAGTCCCCCATACAAACTAATTATGTCTGCAAGCAGACAGCTCTTAAAGAGACAGTACCAGAGGTTCTAAAACACTCACTGATAAATGGCTTAAACGCCAAACACCATTCAGGCTTGGAGCATTCAAGCAAGCTCCTGAAGTCTTTTGGGAACCCCCATTTGCAGGGGGTTACACCTTCCTGGTTTGGGAAAGCTTGACGTCCGCGTCAAGCAAGTACTCCATAAGTTTCAACTGCAACCATATACATTTGCATTAGGCTCACACATGTAATCATCAGTCAATATATCATTTTACCAAGAACACATTTCTGAAACATTGCAGTACGTCACTTTTACACAGTATTACACACACATTGTACCATAACTCAAGTTATTACCTCTTGTACATGAAACCTGAAGAGAGGGCCCTTCCTATCAGTTACCTTGGGGCTGGATGGGCAAGGGCACCATACTTGGAGGGCAACACAAGTAACTTGAGTTAGCACTGACGCCAGTTTGGGCAATGAGCTCGGGACACATACACTCCTTTATGGACAACATTGAGAGGCAGATCCACAGGCCTCCCAAGTGAATCATAACTGAGGTGCACCACAGGCTTTACAGCTCGACCAGTCTTTCTAGGGGGAACTGTTATAGTCTCTGCACTCTGAGCCTCATTTTCAGCATTGTCCTCACTTGTCAGGGAGTCTCCATGGGGTAGAGAGGCTAGAACTTGGGGCACTTTCAGCTCCAGGAGTTACAGTTTCTGAGTCCACAACATTTGGCTCGCATGGAGAGCTTTTGGACACTGGCAGTGGACTGTCAGGGCACTCAAAATACTCTTCTTGTTCGGTGTATCACCAGTCTGCCCCAATCTATCATTTTCCTCCCTGAAAGCTCAAACAGTTCAACCATGCACAATGATTCCATTTCATCTGATCTGATGCTTTGCACTTCACTTTCTGGGAGCATTGGCTCCAGGGATGAAGCTGGGGGCTTAGACAGTCCAGAAGGCCCAGCTTTGTCTCCAGTATTGACTAGGGATTGCCCTAAACAATTGACTCAGTTCGTAAGAAGGATAGTATTCAAAGTCACTCACTTTCTTCTGATATGGACTGACAGTCATGCTCAACTGGGACTTGTGGAGGGGAACACTTAACTCTGCTTCTGTAGGTGCAGACTTCCTTGATCTTTTCTTAGCAGCAGCTCTAGTCACTGGTCCAGAGGGGCATCTTCTGGGGCTCAGACTCAATCAGGATTTGTCCAATGGGTAGTAAATGATTTCTATGCATTGTTTTTACATCTTTGAATTGTTCTCAGGCCTTACTTTGTACACTGGCAGATCATCTAGTTTGCCCACTACAATGTGAGGAGATGGTGCCATCTGTCAGCAATCTTGTGTTTGCCATGCAGTCCCAGATTTCTTAGCAATACCCGATCTCCCTCCTGGAGTTCCTGTGCTTTCACCTTTTATCATAACTTTCTTTGTTGGCCAGATTTCTTTTGGCAGCCATGGTTTGAGCCAGTTGGTACGCATGAGTTAGCTGGGCCTTTAACTTTGCACATACTGTAAATAGTTGTCAGCTTGAACCCCATCAGGAGAGACCCCAAACACACATCTACTGGTAGTCGAGCTTTCTTCCAAACATCAGGCGGTAGGGGAGAACCCAGTGGCATCACTTTTGGTGCAGTTATAAGCATGTACCAGGGTGCTAATTTGTTGGCTCCATCTAGGCTTGTCCTTTGGGTGCAGGGTGCCTAGCATATCTAGCAAGCGGTTGAAACGCTCAGGCTGTGGGTCCTCCTGGGGTGGTAAGGAGTGGTTCTGGACTTTCACTCCCACAGAGAAAGCATCTCTTTGATCAGACGACTCTCAAAGTCTCTCCCTTGATCAGAATGGATTCTTTGTGAGCCCATAGTGAACAAAAAGTTTTCTACAAGTACTTTGGCCACAGTGGATGCTTTCTGGTCTTTGGTGGGAAAGCTTGGGCATATCTCGTGAAATGGTCAGTGACCACCAGCACATTACTGATATTTCTTTGATCTGACTCCAAACTCAGAAAATCAATACAGACCAGCTCCATGGGTGCACTGGTGGTGATGTTAACAAGGGGCAGCCCTCTGGGGCAAAGCTTCCTCTGTAAGCAGCGACTACAAGTTCGAATGTGTTGCTCCACATCAGCCCCCATCTTAGGCCAATAGAATCTGGATCTCACCAAGTCAAGTGTTCTGTCTATACCAAGGTGCCCCATGTGGTTGTGCAAGGACCTCAGTACTGAGTCGAAAGGCAGTGGGCAGCACTAGTTGTTGTTTGTCTACTTGTCCCCTCTGTCTACTGTTTCTCTGTATAACAGTTTATTGATCAGTTTCAACTTAGGACCTTCTTTGTATAACAGTGCAGTTCTCAAATCAGTGGAGCGTAATTTGGACACATCTTTTCCTGCATAGAGGGCTTCTAAAGCTGCTTTGATCATGGGATCGCTGGATTGAGCCCGCCAATACTGTCATTGTCCAGCTGAGGCAGTGCACCAATGTCTATTGCAGAAAAGTGGCAACAGAGCAGGTATGCAATCTCAGAGGGTCCCAAGCAATCCACCATGCAGTCCACTGTGTCCGTGGACATTTGTTCCTCCCTGTCAAACTTCCGCAGAGTGCCCGAATGTCAGGTTCTGCCAATCGGACCCAATCATTCTGGGGAACAGGCCTCCGGGGAGAGCATCAGCATCTATGTGGTTCAGACCTGCTCGTATTCGAGAGCATAGTCATATGTAGATAATGCAGAAAGCCACCTATGGCCAGTGGCATCCAACTTAGCTGAGGTCTGCACATAGGTCAAAGGATTATTGTCAGTTTTACTAGTATTTTAGCCCCATACAAGTACTCATGGAATTGGTCAACAATAGCCACTTCAAAGCTAGGAACTCTAACTTATGTACAGGATAGTTCTTTTCGGATGGGGTCAGGCTTCTACTGGCAAAGGCCACTGGTCTCAGGCCATTCTCGTGCTCTTGGTACAACACAGCCCCCAACCCTTGCAAGCTAGCATCAGTGTGCAGGACGTAAGGTTTTCTTGGATCGGCATAGGCCAGCACTGGAGCATGGGTAGTTGATATATGATCTCATGAAAAGCAGTCTCACAATCAGGAGTCCAGCGGCCCCAAATACTTCACTCGGATGAAAATACACTCTTTCAGTCTTGAGGGACGCTGACTTTTGGTATTTTTGTGGTTGGGGATACCCTTGAGTAAGGTTAAAGGCGGATCACTCTTGAATAGTCCTTGATGAAGTCCGATAATAACCACAGAATCCCAGGAATCTTTGCAGTTCTTTAGATTTTTGGGCTGTGGCCAGGTGGTCAAGGCCTCAACTTTACTTGGGTCGGTCTCTATTCCTCGGTGGATACTATGTGTCCCACATACTTTACTGATGTTTGAAAGAATTGACACTTATCAATGGACAGTTTAAGGCCAAAGTCCTCCAGTCGGTCCAATACCTTAAATAATCTGCTCTCATGTTCCTCCAGTGAGCTGCCAAACACAATAACATCATCTAGGTATACCAGGCACTCTAGTAAGTTCATGTCCCCACTGCACGCCCATCAATCGTTGAAAAGTGGCTGGGGCACCTGAAATCCCTTGAGGCATCCTCATGAATTCATAGAAGCCAAGCGGACAGATAAAGGCTGTCTTCTCACGGTCCTCTGGGGCCATCGGGATCTGGTAGTACCCACTGCGGAGATCCAGCACAGAGAACCACTTGCTCCCGTTTAGGCAGTCCAAAGCATCCTGAATGCGGGGCATTGTGTACTGATCAGGGATAGTCCACCGGTTTAAGGTGCGATAATCCACACACATCCTTACTGTCCCATTCTTTTTCCTCACTACCACAATGGGGAAGTATAAGGGCTTCTGGATTCTTGTATTACACCAGCAGCTAACATCTTCTTGCAGATGCCGCCTCACATCATCTATGTCAGCAGGTGCCAGGCTGCAGACCTCTCACGAAATGGTCTTTCGTCATGCAGCCGGATATTGTGCTCAGCTCCTTGCACGCATCCTACATCCCATTCCTTTAAAGAAAACACCTGGTCTCTGGGCAAGCTTCTCACTGATCCTCACTTTCCATTCAGCTGGCAGCGGAGTCGCCAAATCAAACAAGTCAGTCGTTACTCTGTCATTCTTCCTTGAACTCTTGCTGCTGGGTAGCACTGCAGTGTCTGCACAATGCACATTAGCCAGGATGCAACCTCTATTTACTCGAATGTCTCTTTCAGACACATTATGAACTTGGACCATTACCCTTCTGGCATAAGCATGGGCTCTAGCGGCAAAATACTAGGCTTGACCAGCAGTCCTCTGGCAATTTTCCATCGCCTGGTGCATCCAACATTAATATTTTATTCTTAACATCCTTTCTGATACGGACCTCTCCTCTGTAAGGTACACTGGGCATTTGGCGCCAGGATCAGAGACTCAGGATCCTTCTTCCATACAATTCCGACCGGGTTCCTCTGGTTCTATTTTTCAGCATCTCTCTGTGCCTCATAGGCCTTCTTAATTAAAGCCGGAACTCTTAAAGCTCTACTAGTCTTTGACCCCTGTTTTTCATAACACAACTGTGCCAGCCTTCTAACATATGAGCATTTGTTCCAATCAACAAAGGGACACCATCATACAGTCCAGTGGGGGACACACTAAGGCTAGGGTCTCACTTGTTCGGCCACTCCAGCCACGGAGGTGGGGAAAGACAGCCAAATTGGATATACCCGGAATAGGGTAGGCCTTCACTTAACCCCATACATGCAGTCCTTCTAATGGTTGTAAGGGTACGCCTGACAAATGCTTCTGATACCAATCTTGAACATAATTGTCACTTGGGAGCCACTGTCAATACAGCTCTGGTAGACACTCCATTCACCTTTACAGTGGTCTCCATGGAGGGACCCACTATTCTGGACCAGTCTGGAGAGGCAGTAGTGGGGGCCTGGGCAACTGACCTTGCCACAAAAGGACGTGAGTTAGCATTTTTGGTGCCCTCACTGGGATCATTTCGTGCACCTCTTAACCACTGATTTGTTCTCCAAGCTCTCCTTGTAGCCTATATGCAACTTTGTCAGTGTCTTTTGGGGACTGGCATTCCTTTTCATGTGCCCATCCTTCCCACAATTATAGCAAAACATACTTTCTGGAGTTTGAGCTGGCCGAGGCGCCACACTGGGAGCCAGGGCGGGGTATTACTAACTGGAAACCTTGGTGCCATCTCTGTCTGCGGCGTGATAAGCATTTGGAGACATCTCGTCAGTTTCTCCACTTCCATGGTCAAGGAATTGAGTTTGGAGCTGTTATCAGCAGGAGATACATGGGTGGGTACCCCACCCCATAGCAGATGCAGTCGGATATAGGTCAGGGTCTGCATTTGCAGGCGTGGCCTTCATAAAGGGACTGTTTTTGAATTCTCGGATTCTCTCAACAGTTCGCCCCATTGTGGCATATCTTTTCCTTGTCAGAGCACTCATTGACTGCCAACCTCTGCCCCTGAACTTCACTTGATGGGTCACCCTCAGTCACTCGGTCATAGCCCAGCTATTGTGCAGGTCCCTCCCGAGGTCGCCTTTTCTCAACTCCTCGAATTTCTCTCATTAACTCATCATAGGAGGGTGGGATTCCAGTCGATTTGCCAGGCGAACTGAAGCAACAGCAGTTCTGAGAAGGGGCAGACTTAGGATCCTGTCCAGTCTGGTTCGTCCAGTTCAATCGCTGGCAAACCTACTCTTTCTGAGGCATTCTTGCAACAATTTTTCCAGCCGAGATACATACACAGACAACAACTCCCTTGGTACTGTTGTGCATCTCTTACTCTCCACCATAGGTCCTCATCAGAATCTGGCCTACACACATTCTCCAGGGCCTCAAGATAGGCCTGTGCAGTCGCTTCAGGGTTACTGGCCCGTTTAGCACGGATGGTAGCCAGGGCAGGACCTCGGAGGCTCACTAACCCTCTTTCGCTTTCGCCTTCCGAGCATTGCCATTCTAGCACTTGGGGGCAACATAGTCTATCCAGGTCTCCCAGTCATCCTCCCCTTGGGGGGTTGGGAGGGTGCCAGAGAAGATCCTCAACCTTCGGTAAGAGTCGTGACTAATGGCAGGTGCAGAAATAGGAGTCTGCATTGGTTCAGCCACCATTACGGGTACTGGAGCAGGAGAGGGTGTTGGGGGAGGAACACCCCCAGGTGGCAAGAATAGTTTCTTCAAGTCCTCCACAGTTTTCCCTTCTCCCAGCAACCATTTAGCAAATTTCTCCTCAAAAGTTTCAGATAGTGGTGGGGGCTCATTCCCCCCCGGGTCTTTACTGTCCTTAGTTATCACTCTCCAAGCAGTGAGGGCCCTCTGGGTAATGGTCTGTGGCACTTTGGAGCTATCTATGGGATCCTTAAACTCTACTAGGCCAGGAAAGTGTGGGTGAGCAGATTAGCATGCCGACCCACCACCACAGGGTTTTGTAAACCTTCCACCTTGAAAGTACTCCTGTACAGTGTCCGTATTGATACCAGGGGAATGTCCAGGATAAGCATAGCATTTTGGAGGTCAATCTCCTCCCCAGTACACCACTCCACCAGCCGGTGCACAGCCACTTCTGTCGGGTACCCATTTTTTCTTAACAGTGGTTCAGAATATGGCCACTAGAGGACACACAATCCCAGCGGTGAGCCTCCAAGATGTAACCCTAGATGGCGCTATCCCAGGGGCTACTACCCTGCCTGATTTGCCACTAACAGGTTGAGGGGCCTGGATCCAATGGCGGTGCCTCCACCCAGAGGTCAGGGTTTGCAATAGTTAAACTAACTTGGTCACAGCCCTCTGGGACACTGCAACCCCCTTCTTCCCACTAGTGGCCCCCACACAATATATCAGAATTACCTTCACAGTATACACTTACCCCAGGTCTGGTTCCGCACTGGGACCTCCTGTGAAATGAGATACAGTGCAACAATCACAGTACAGTACTTTAACATAGACAAATACCTCAGGCAGTATAACTTTGCTGAAACAAGCAGCTCTGATTTATTTAGGGGATATAACAAGGACAGGGGAAATCAGGTTAATTAGCTTATCACTTTACTATCTACCTATGGCTCTGTGCACAGGCCTATCCCTACCAGTTACTGTCCCTGGGTACCCAAGCCCTAGTGGCTAGTCCAAACCGTGGCAGCTGGTAGGGCCCTTTCACACAGTGAAAAGAAAAATTAGTTTAAACAGTCAGCAGTACAGTGATTCCATTTGGATTTAATGTGGCAATTCAACAGGGAGCTACCCTGAATTAGTACTCACGACCTCCAAAAAGATAGGGTCCTTCAACGTCAGCAGGGCTACTCTTGAGCTCCACGAGACTCTTCACACATTTATATGGTAAAAAAAGAAAGTACTATATCAGGCAGGCTGCTTCTCTATCCCGATCGCAATTACTGCACAATACCCGGGAGAACACACAGCAGATTCAGTTCCTGACAGACCGAGTGCAATTCAACAATTCCTCCAGTCTTCTACAGGGTGAGCCTGGTTTCTACTCTTCAGAGATCCTTTGATTCTTTTCACAGGACGGATTCAGTCCTAACAAGCAGTTACACAAGCTGCAGACCGGAACTCTGGGCCTTACACACGCTTTTTGACTAAACTGTGCACTGAAGGAGCACAGGGTTTCTTTCCCTTCACTGCCAGATCTAAACTGAAACTCCAACAGACAAAACGGCACTTCCTTTGAGTTCCTCCCAGTTCTTGACTGGATTGGCTGTCACCACAATAGACTGCTGCTGTTGGTCCAAAAAGGCTGAAGTCTAAACTACATCTCCCAGAGTCACTGCCCATACAATCCTCTTGTGGCTGGCTCAGATTATGAGTCCAAGTTCTGATTCGTCCAAGGCACCATTTTAGAGCTAGCTTACCCCACACTGATTGGTCCAGTTCAGCAGTTCAAAACCAGAATGGGGAACTAGGCAGACACAGTTCTGACTGCAAAGAAAGCAGGTTAGACAAACTGTAATTTCATTATTACTGTAAATGATTTCTGGCAAACAGTTACATCTTTCAGATAGGTTCCCTTTGCACTCTAGTGACTGCAAAATGGAGTGAATTGGCAGCAGCTCGAGTGGTACTCAAACAGAGAAGCACACAGTCCCCATACAAACTAATTATGTCTGCAAGCAGACAGCTCTTAAAGAGACAGTACCAGAGGCTCTAAAAACACTCACTGATAAATGGCTTAAACGCCAAACACCATTCAGGCTTGGAGCATTCAAGCAAGCTCCTGGAAGTCTTTTGGGAACCCCCATTTGCTGGGGGGTTACATAAAGATAGAAAAAAAGGTTCGGTCTCACCCATTTGATGCCTCATGATGTCTCAGGCCCAGTCTCTAGGATGCTGCAGCTCCTCAGAAGGATGGACCCACAGGAGGGAAGAGTTGTCATAAGGGGTAGCCACCCCAGACAAAATTGAACGATGGATGAATCTTCCAAAAGGCTTCAGGTGACTACTACAGCTACCCCCTTTACATTTTGCTGGGGGAGTGGGGTGCAGGAGATGCTGTAGCCAGTGCTATATCCATGAAGCTGAAGAAGCAGACTGCTCACAGAAAATTTGCAATACCTGCTGGTGGGTGCCCTTTAATCACCAAAATTTAAATTCTGAAGAAAACATAAGAGAGTGCCCCATGAGGACTAAAAGTAATATTTACAGTTCAGTTTAGTACAAGGGACACCATAAGAATCCTGGGACTCCTCACTGTAACGAATCCTCCGTCAACCGACGTCTTGTATCATGTGATACTACTTGATTGTCAGCCCCTTGTACATGTTACTTAGAATGGCTTTATTTATTTATTTAGTTTTTGTTGACCGGGTAAGTGCATTAGACAGATCCTGCCTATTTTCAGGCATGACCTGGGGGAGGGGGAGATACAGATGAATGCTAACTGACCTTGAACCAGATTTATCCACCTGCTGTGCTTCCTCCAGCCTAAAAGGCTCACAGAGTTCTTTTAGCCCATGCTTAGTATACACTTTACTCAGAGCCGCTTCATACAGTTGCACATCCCCTTTTTGCTCGGTTTCATCCCTGAGCTACTCTGGAAGATATGGACATGCACACATTGGCTTGTCCTTTTTCAGAAGCTGACAGACCATTCTTTCTGCCTGAAACCACCGGAGAAGCTTTCTGATGGGGTTTTTTTTTTTTTTGCATAATATTTTTATTAAGCTTTAGCAAGACATCTCTTACAGAAAGCATAGAATCACAAGTGAGTCATACAGATGATATACAGAAACAGTAAACATAACACAGTTTGCATGAGTCACCCCTGTTAAATCCTCTCACTTGGAGGAACTAGCCATATTTATTTCTAAAGCAAATCCTTAAGTCTACAGCTCAGGGAAAACCCCAGAAGGAGATAAACACCAGGCAGTCCCTCAACAGGAACCGGCCAGTGTGCGGGCCAGCCCACAACTCCTCCTGTAGGGTATAAATGTAGAAGATATATTGGCTCTAACAAACAAAGTGCCACATGTCTTCTTTAATACAACCCAGTTACTCATTTTCCCAACTCCAGGTCTACAGATATATCCCTAAGACTACTTTGTGAGCAAACATTGCTGTACTTGAAATAAATACAAATCTGAGAGGTGCATATACTATTTTTAAAGAAAATGCAGGGTAAACAGAATTCAAGTGTTAGGCCCCAGGACATGAGAAATAGTGCAGTTCCCTATTTTACAGTCCAATAAGAGTTCCATTATGTGAGCACTCCCACTCGGGGGCCATGAAAACACCATAAGGAATCCCCCCATTATCTGCAAGGCCAACAGCCTTATAGTTTACACCACCACAACCTAACTCCTATTCTAACCTTGGATCCTTATATCAGTACTATGGGAACAGGATGATACATTACATTGCAAATAACAGTCACTCTCCTTCTAGTTCCTCATGTCCCTGAGATCCCTCCTGTTTGATAATGTCCAAAGCTTTTCAGCACCTTTCAGGTCGTTAAATTGATATACTTCACCGCTCCATGACATCCGCAGCCTGGCCGGAAACAAGAGTTGGTGCTGCACCTTAAGATTTCTCAGGCGGGCCTGGACGCCATCGAACAACTTGTGCCACTGTCTGGTGTCAAAAGATAAGTCTGGAAAAATGGATATGTCCAAGTCCCCGTACTTGAATTTCCTTCATCTATGTGCTGCAGCCAAAATTCGGTCCCTGTCGCTGACACCTGAGCAGACCACAACCAGTGTTTGGGGTTCGGTATTTCCTCTTTGTGCCCTGCGAGGAGCAAGTCTATAGGCCCTCTCCAGGGACAATGACAACTCCTCCTTGCTGAATCCAAGTATTTCTGGCAAGGAGGTACAAACAAAGTCCAGAGGGTCTTCCCCTTCAGCCAATTCCGGGAGACCCAGGATTCTGATATTCCTCTCTCGTACCTGGTTCTCCAGCACCTCCAGAAGCTGACACATCCAGGAAGTTTCCCCGATCAACTTTGTTGAAACGTCCATGGTTTTATTTAAGTTGCCTTCTAACTTAAGTATCGACTGTTTAGTTAAGTCCATTTGTGTTTGCAAAGCTGCGACCCTCGGGGTCAGTTGATCAAACTTGCAGTGCAGCTCTTGAACTGTGTGTACCAGATGCAGTAAAGTGGCACTGACTGTTGCCAGAAACACAGCTTCAGGCTCTTCTATATTAGAGGACCCTGCTGCCCCGGCTCTCTGACCTCGCGGCTGGAAGAAATTTGAAGAAGTGGTAGCTGTTCCCTTTGTTTTGCCCATTTTTAGTTTCAGAAGGGATTCAAAAACTTATCGGACACTAAGGAGCAGGATTAAACGTGGTAAAGTCGAGTTTTTTAACTTTAATAGCTCTTAAGAGCTGGAGCTTCCAAAAATTGCTGCTTCCCGTTGAGCTGCTCAACAGCGCCCTTGATGGGGCCTTTTAATGCTTTTCCTGGGGGCAGCCATTCTCCCTTTTGGTATTCATGTAGTTGGGCTCTTTCTTATTCTTCATGCCTACTGCAGATTCTTTCACTTAACTGGCATTTTTTTGAGCATTCAGATAGGGCCCCTGAGGGTCTAGGCCAAGAGTCTCTGATTTTCTTGGCTGAATGTCCCCTTCCTTCAGCCACACATGTGTTCTTGCAGGAGGCAATACAATCTCATCAGCCTGTGCAGCTGGTGAAAGTCCTGGTCCCAGTGGGTCTTGAGTGGCCACAGTGGAGGTGGTATTGAGTGGCCACAGTGGAGGTGGTATGGTGACTTGATTCAGCTGTTTTTTTCTGCTGGTTGCCCTGCAGGTTTCTTTCTTTTTTTGCGTTAGTGTTCTTTTTCCTGCTTAGGACCCACCCAGCACCCTTCGGTCCTCGGCCCCACCCAGTCCCATCACCCACCATCCGAGGGGCTTACCTTGCTCTGTGTTTCCCCGGATGACCCTCCACAGGAAAGGCTGCCTGGGGGCCACCTCCTTTAACCCCTGGGCAGATGTTTATATTCTATGAGGAGCAAGAGCCGTGGTCGATGGTGCAGGACCAGCGGCAGGCAGCCAGTGCCATCCTGTATGGGCAAGGGATATTTCACTTGTTGCTTCCCCACCCTTGAGCATTGGTGGAATGATGAAGGCTGACGCATTGATGTCTGAGTGGCGATGCTCCCCTCCCTGATACTGGGTCCAGCTGTACTGCCACCTGTGGTCAACCAGGTAGCAGTAGAACAGTGAAGACCAGAGCCATCTCTCCCCCCCAAGGAGGTGAGCATCCATGGGATACTCAACCATTTTCCCCCGGCCGGCCTTCCAGTGACAAGGGATCGCTCCTGAACCTGGGCTGTTGGCATCATATATACCAGCAGGCTGGCCAAGCCCTGCAGGATTCAAAAGGGCAGGTGACACATTTCCAAAGTCCCATGGGGTCTTAAAAACAAGAGGGACTAGCTCCTCTTGACTCAGGAGAATAGAAAACAGGCCAGTGTGTTTGATAATTCTTGGCCATTTGACAGTCCGAGGGGTGGGCTCCCACCTGGGTGTGGATGATTGTGTTCATTCTGAAGGCCGTGACCATACATCTAGGGGTTTCAAATCAAAAGGCCCTCTTGATGAAGTACGCTGGAATGCATATCCAGCCTCAGCTCTGGGCTGTAACCACCTCTCTAAAGAATCCATATATAAATTGTCGGATTCAGCTTGGGACACTACGCTCTGCGGTCCCGCGTTACTGGTGTGTGCCACTTGAAATTGACTTCCCCTCTTCTTCGTAGACCCAGCAAACTGGTATATGATCAACATTTGGCCCCTTGTGTTAGCAAAAATAATATTGCAAGGGCTCCACTTGAGGCACTTGGCTCATTCAGTGAATCATTCACTTAGCTGTAGAGGGAGTCTGATTCCACTATCTTTAGAATACTCAGCCATGCCACTGCTTGGACACTATACAACCCCCCAAAAAAAAATAGAAACAGATAAATGGGTAGAAAATTACTATAATGTTTATACTGCTGACTGCTCTGCCTCAGTCCTAACCTGCCCTATGCCCCAAACTGATGCACAAGTCACGCTACTACTTTTGTCAAAAAGTCTGTTTTTCTCAGCTGCCCCGATACAATTCTAAGAAAAGCTCAGTACTTACAGTGGTTCCAGTAATCTTGTTCAGTACAGGGGATTTTCAATAGTGCTGACAGCAGGGTCAGGCCCCAATGGTGACTTTAATTACCCAATGGGTAAAGATACTCTGCTATTTCCTATTTACAGCACTTTTAAATTACATTTGTTTTCTAGTTTAAAGCTGAGGCTGTGCTGATCACAGACTCTTTCCACCTCAATGGTTTTCCCAGACAGCTTTCAGCAGCACAAGGCAACCCCAGCACAGGAAAGACCACAACCCCACCTCCTTTGGAAGTTTGATGTAGTACGCTTTGAGAGTTGAAAAAAGACATTTGCATATCCATGTCCAGGCACATGGCTCACTCCAGTGTCTTTGCCACACCACTCTGAGATTTCGTAATTGTGCACAGATTCACATGCCTGCCACTCAGGACCCAGATTCATAAACAGTTTTGAATAATGCAAATTTAGTCTAGTCGATGGGGCCATCTTGAAAAGTGGTGCTATGCATTAACTTTTTTGTTAAACAGTTCCATCTTGCACCTGCACCACCGAACATGACCAAGCCTCGGAGAAATGCCAAATCCCGAATGAGCCTCCAGTGTAATCCCTCACTCCCTGGCATCTAGCAGTATGTTGGAAGTTAAAGCAGGGAGGCAGGAGCAACAGAGTTAGCTCTTTTACTTAACCTCTGGCTATTTGGTGATCTCCGAGCACTCCAGGACACTTTAGGGCATACGAGCTGCAAGGCAAGGGAGGTTTAGAACAAGGAACACTTTTCCAACAAAGGACAATGTCCAAGCTTGGAGTAAAACTTCAAAACAGGATCATTTTATTCAACTGATTACCCATAATTAGACAGTTACCTATGCCAACGTGACAACAATGTTGTCCACGTATGGCATAGAGACAGCCCTGATGTCGACAGGTGAAATTTTACCTGTCAGACATCAGTCTATGTTTCCATCAGGGGGCTGTGCCCCCTGCGTCCCCCCCTTCTATTGATTGTTAACTCTGACTCTGCGATAATGCAAAGGGGGGGGCCACACTCAGCGTAAGGGTGAAATTTCACCGGCAGGTCCCCCACGGCACCAGTTTCAAAACCTGTCAAAAAACATCGCTGTGAGGGATTTCATCAATGGGGTTTTACTTTTGCGTTGGTACACCTAATCAGACACTTCATTCCCCCATGGGGCAGGCTGCAGTCTCTCACAGTTTCTCAAACACAGTAGTCTCTGCACCCCAAGTCAACAGGGGGGGTAATGGTAAAGGCAGTAATGGGTTAGCAAAGTCCATTTTAATGAATAGACAGGGTTGTTCCAACAACCCAAAGGGCACACAGGTATATCTTGATCATTTTTTATTCCCAACTGAATTCACATCAACTAACCCGGATCAGAACAATTTATTGGGTCCATTGTAGCATGGATCCTGAAAGGTTCCATATTTGCACTGATGGGAGTTTCAGACTTCACCCTGCACAATCCTTCTTTATGCAGAAAAGGTAACATTTGGCTCCATAGAGCTACCCAGGGACTCAGGCTGCTACTTCACCTGAACCTGGTGCCAGGCACCCATTACCTGCCTCTCTTGCAGCTGGCAAGGTAAGGTCCCTAGCCCTTAGATTCACATATACTACACAAGCTTTCAGCACAGTTTAGGCAATGATACCCATGGGAGCTGGCCTCACCACACTATTTACATGGCCAAATCAAACTGGAGCTACAGAAGCACATTTCTAAACTCTCCTGCCTTGTGCAGGGAGGAGGGCACCTGAAGTACCTTGTGCAGTCCTGAAGATAAACAGTTTTTTACATCACCTCCATCCTCCGCTTGGAAATTTCTGTCAGGTCATAAATTCTACTCATCTCTCAGCTTCTGACTTGATAGAAATAGAAGATTTCCCATCCTGCCTGGGGGTCCTTGGCATCAGCAGCCACCATTATTCGCAGATTTTTTTGGGCCTTCCACACAGGAACAGAGGTTCAGCACCAGGAAGCAGGTATTGCATGTCTCATTTACTTCTCTCAGACACTGATCCAGCATCCTGCATCTCTTTCACCCACAAGCAGCTGCCCCCCCCCCCCAAGGAAGTTAGAGCAGGCCAGCTGGCCCAGTTAACCCTTTAGAGGATTCTAAGCAGGTCATACAGACCTGCATGGTTTTAAACAGGCCTAGGAGAGCTAACACACAGTACCCATGAGATTATGCCAAATGCAGTTGATACTAGCTGTCGGTGCATTTTACCCACTCCCTGACTTAGGGTGGCATCATGATATTGGTATATCCCTGCTATTTTAATCCAAGTGCACCCTCCACTCTGTCAGTCACTGCTGTCAGCTGACAAACCCCTTATTTGATGCAAATGGGATCTATGGGGGATACAATCAGGCAGGATTCCTTGAGGGGAACCACTAGCAGGCCCCCACCATTACAGAGAAGTTTCCATATTGGACACAAGACTCTGGAAACTCAGCCCAGAAAGGACAAGTGCCACCCCAGAACGTTGGACCTAGTGCCACCTCCCAAGCCCAGCTAGTCCCTATGGCCAGTCACAGACAGAGTTGCAAAGGGCCAATCTCTGTTTCTTCAATGGGGGTCTCTAGATTGATTGATCTCCTAGGGCCCCATATTCAACCCCCTCAGGGCAGGGAAACCTAGTCAGGATGAAGCCTGTTGTTTGCAAGAACACTAAACACAGGATGTACCTGAAAGTTACCAGATTTCCTAGAACATGATATCATAGAAACAGTAAGCAGCTCAATTTCAGTTGCACAGAGTTGTACAGTTTAACCATCTATTTGCCGAAAAGCACAAGTGGACACTGTCATGATCAAAAGAGTAAGCACCCCAATAACTTACAAAGGGTTGGGGGGGGGGTTACACTGCTCATAACCACCCGTCCGCAAGCTACCCGCAAGGTATGGAGCTACTAGACTCACTTGGAGACTGCACCGCTGTCTTCGTTCTGTTTTAAATTTGGCGCCTTTCTGCCAGACTCAGCCCTTGGGGCTCCTACTATCTCCCTGAACTGTGAATTAATTCTAAGCACAGCCTCTCTACTCGGACCAGGGCTGCAGCTGTGAATTTTGGGGCCCAGGAAAAGTCACTTGAAATGGGCCCCTGTTTCCCAAACCAGCTAATACCAGGGGTAATGCCAGCTCCTCAGGTGGGCCCCTCCTGAGCTCAGGGCCCTGGACAACATCCCCACTTTATCCCGCATTACTGCGGCCCTGACTCGGACCTGTAAAATTGAAATTCAGCTTTAAATTGTACTGAGCAATTCACTTTAGAACTCGTGTAAGCTGCTATCTCTCTGAACTGTGATTTAATTTTCAGCACAGTCTCTGGGTTTAAGTTGATACAAACAGCGCAGCCTAGGGGTTAAAGTTAATATAAGTGCTCTTATAGCTTCCCGCTGGTGCTGTGCGTCGGCTCCCCACCTTCCTGCCTTATCTGGTGCATTTTATTTATAGCACCAGTTAGTCACATGATAGGTTCAAGGTGATTGGCCAAACATTATAAGTGTCTGAATCCCCATTAGCTCCTTATACAAAACAACCATTAGAGGGATTTAGATTTCCTCTCAAATACAGGATCCTTTACCTAATTCCTACCACTGACGTTTCACTGGACATCCTCTCTACACTTAATCCTCCCTTATCTTTGTTACCACTGCCCTCTTAAGCTAAAAAACCTTAAGCTAAGAAATACATCATGTGCTGGGCTGCAAAGAACATGACATTCTATTAGGTGCATCCTACCCGTTTATGCTGCTTTATCCTGTTAAGCATCTCCTGTCTCAGCAATGGCCCCCTCTTCCCATGGGTTCCTACCAGCAATAGCATGGGTAAGCTACCTGCCTTAAACATCCACTGTTCTCCCTGCTGTCATGGGACAGGCAAGCTGACCTTCTCACAGATCCGTTATTCCTCTGGCACGGACTTCTTGGGTTGCACTGAGCTTTTTCAGCATCCTAAGCATTCACACTATAGTTCTACATCACTCAGTATACCTGCCCGAGTAGCAATCTATGTGTTGTCACACTTTCATCATTACACTGCTCCCCACTCTCCTATATCTAGCCCTATTCTCCCTAAATGGAGCCGACAACTACTCCTTAAAATAATAATTAGCAGAGCTTAAGAAGCTTTTTCTCCTATTGCTGCTTTGCTCTGGGAATGTGGAACTAAGTCCTGGTCCCCATATGCCCATTGCAGCTCCCTCCAGTCGAACCCACCTAAAAGGCAACAGCTTCTTACACGTCAGTGCCTGCAGCCTGCTATAAAAACTGGATATGATACAGGCCTGGGTTATACACACCACACCAGATGTACTGATGATTTCAGAATCTTGGCTACATGGTTCTACCCTCGACCATGATATTAACATTCCTTCATATAATGTGTGCAGGGCAGATAGGCAATCTGGGGGGGTTGCAATATACATCCTGCATCAGTTTACGAGTACAGTCTTTGACTCTTTAACTATACCAAAAGAGTTTGAAAGGCTCACCCTAAAGGTCTCCCTATTTTTATATTACAGGTTGTTACAGACCACCTTCTGGGGGCCTTGAAATACTACCCTATCTATGCAAAATTTTGATAGCTACTGACTCAGAAGCTATCATCATGGGTGATTTTAACCTAGATTGGAATTCCCTATGCTCCAAACCTTTAAAAGATCTATGTGACGATTATGGTATTACGCAGCTTATTTCTGATGTTACCCACCCCAATATCAGAAACCCTGCACACAGTACCCTCCTAGACTTAATCCTCATTAATAAACCCCATAAAAGTTCACATACTGGGGTATTCCATGATGATATTAGTGATCAGAGGGCAATTGCATGTGTAAGGCTTGTACATAAACCCATTTCCACATCTTGTTTCACCTACAAAAGGAATCACCATAATTTTAACAGCGATGATTTCCTAGCTGACTTAAGCAGGATTAGGTGGCAGGAATTTTATCTTGTATCATCTGTCTCGGATGCCTACAGTCTATTTCAGAACCTTGCCCTAAAGGTAATTGACTCACATGCTCCTCTTATAAAACTTAGAACAAGAAACAAATCTTGTCCCTGGCTTACCAGTGCATTAAAAGCTGCCTTGTACAGCAGAGACACTGTATGGAAGAAGATGCAAAAAAACAAGCTATCAACTGATCATTTATTTATTTAGTTGTTTAACCAGGAGTAGCACACTAAGCTGAAAGCTTTTTTACAGGAGCGACCTGGGAGCATTGGTGGCCTTTAGAACTGCTAGGAACTATTATACTTAACTATTAAGGGTGGAAAAGACAAAATATTTTCAAGCTGCACTGGATGCTTCCAAAAATAAGGCTGCAAAATTCTGGCAAATACTAAGGGAAATAGGAGGGCGTGGTCCCTCATCATCTTTACCTCCCAAAATAATTGCAGGGGATAGCACCTTCACAAGCAAACAAAGCACACTAGAACAGATAAATAATCACTTCACCACTGTTGGTCTAGCCTTTGACACCTCTCCAGCAAGCAAGCTGCTCCCCCAGCCCAACACTAATGACCCACTATGCTCACACACTAATGCCTCCCCTCACTCAACCAATTTCAGTTTTAGCCCTATTACCCTCAAGAAGGTTGAAGACCTACTTACATTGGATACCAAAAAAAGTGCAGGAGCTGATTAACTCAAACCCTTCTTCCTAAAATTAGGTTACCATTTACTGGCACCACCCATCACCCACCTCTTCAACTTGTCCCTTTCCCAAGGGGCTCTTCCTTTCATGTGGAAAATAGCACACATTATCCCTCTTTTTAAATCAGGTGACCCACGCGACCTTAACAATTACCGGCCGATTTCTCTGTTAACCATTTTGTTAAAACTACTTAAACAAGCATTTGTCAATGCCAAATGTTGCTTGCTTGTATATGCTGTTTAGGTATTTGGAAGTGATAGTTCCATGCCTTCCTCCCAAGACATCCACTGTGTCTGTCCGTTCAGTATTCAGAAAAGAGTGGGAGGGCAAGGGCCACAGCAGTACAGCAGTTGCCAAGGGAGTGAAGAGGTGGACAATAGTCCATTCAAAGGCAAGAGCGTCCTGCAGGAGCTCACTAAATTGAAGGCGGACAAAGCGATGGAACCAGATGGCATACGCCCAAGGATATTAAAAGAACTGGGAAGGAAGACAGCAGTACCTCTGGCAGCCATGTTCACTGAGTCATTCAACATGAGTGAACTGGAGGAGGGCACATGTGGTCCCTCTACACAAGTCCGGCAGCAGGGAGGAGGCAGGGAACAATAGGCCGTTCAGCCTCACCTCAGTAGTGGGGAAGATCATGGAGACATTGCTTAAAGAAAGGATAGTGGGGCAGCTAGATGCCATCAGAGCCCAGGACCATAGACAACATGTATTCACAGTGGGGACATCATGTCAGATAAATCTGGTTGATTTCTTTGACTGGGTGACAAAGGAAGTAAATCAGGGTGGGGCAGTGGACAACGCTTACCTTGATTTCAGCAAAGCCTTTGACACCATCCCATATAGGAGGCTGATAAACTAGCTGGGTAGGCTGGGCATGGGGGAAAGGGTGGTAAACTGGGTTAGAAACTGGCTAACAGACAGGAGGCAGAGACTGGTGGTAAATAGTGTGCAGTCTAGGGAGAGGGGGCGACCAGTGGGGTTCTGCAGGAATCGGTCCTGGGGCCAGGTCTGTTCAATGTCTTCATTAGTAATATTGCAGAACGTCTGAAGGGAATTTTTTCACCAAATTTTCAACACAGCCATTTTAAGATCTCTGCTCATGAACAGTGTCACTGTGATTTTCTTAATTAGTCCCAAACATTGATTGCACACACTGAATGCGCCATTGTGCACTACATGCACGGAAACACATTTTGGGCAATATGTGAAAAATGACAGCTGTACTGCTCATAAGGAAGTGTGGTAAAATGGCAATGTTGAAAATCTGGAGTGTAAATATTACAAATTTGCGAACTTACGAAATGCGTGGGAACTTCGTTAACACACGCTAAATAAACAGTCATTTTTAGGAATTTTTCCAAATTTTCAACATAGCCATTTTAAGACCTCTGCTCATGAACAGTGTCACTGTGATTTTCTTAATCTGTCCCAAACATTGATTACGCACCAACTGCGCCATTGTCACTACATGCACAGAAACACATTTTAGGCGATATTTGAAAAATGACAGCTGTACTGCTCATAAGGAGGTGTTGTAAAATGGCAATGTTGAAAATATGGAGTGCAAATATTAAAAATTTGTGAACTTACGACGACGTAGAACTACTGCTTATGCAGCTCATAAAACAGTCATTTTAGGAATTTGTTCACCAAATTTTCAACATTGCCATTTTAGACCTCTGCTCATGAACAGTGTCACTGTGATTTTCATAATATGTCCCATACATTGATTTTGCACACCGACTCAAGTGCCATTGTGCTACATGGGCGGAAACACGCTTTTGGGCAAGATGTGAAAATGACAGCTGTACTGCTCATAAGGAGGTGTGGAAAAATGGCAATGTTGAAAATCTGGAGTGAAAATATTGAAAATTCATGAACTTACGTGCATGCGTGAGGAACTGCGCAACGCATGCTTGTAAAACAGTCATTTTTAAGAATTTTTTCACCAAATTTTCAACATAGCCATTTTAAGACCTCTGCTCATGAACAGTGTTGCTGCAATTTTCTTAATCTGTCCCAAACATTGCTTCCATACACCGACTGCGCCATTGTGCGCTACATGGGCCGAAACACGTTTTGGATGAGACGTGAAAAATGACAGCTGTACTGCTCAAAAGGAGGTGTGGTAAATGTACGTTGAAAATCTGACCAAAATATTGAAAATGCGTGAACTTACAGCGCCATGAGGAACTGTGCAACCGAGCGCCAGAAAACAGTCATTTTAGGATTTTTGCACCAAATTTTCAATATAGACTTTTGAGAGCCCACCTTATGAACACTGGCAGTGTCGTTTGTTAATCCGTCCTGAAAGGTGATTTCACACAGTGATCACAAAATCACCCTTCGGCCCACCAAGCCATGACAGTGCAAGAATTGATGAGGAGGGTCCCAAAACTCATGTTGAAAATTTGGGCCCAAAATTCCCAAAATGCCTGAGATATGCAATAAAGTTGAAAAACCTATCTATCCCATTATACAGCTTACCGGCATTTCCTCAGTTCGCGTCGGCTTTGAAGAGTGCAGAGCGTGTTCGAGTCCGCTCGAAGATCGTCGCGGGCTCGGAGCTAAGTATGGGGTGGGGGATGTGAGGAGGCAAGTGCGCGTGGGTGGGTGCGGGTTGTGGAGGGGCAGGGAGAAGCGCGAGGGACAGTTTTTGTATTTGCAGGTATTTGTATTTCCTATGACGACGAGGGACGTTTGCCACGCTGGGGTGGGCTCCCAGCATGGCAGCTGGAAGGATGTTGGTGGGGGGCAGGAGCTGACGGGGGATTGGGCACCCCCATCAGCCATTACATCATTTTGCCGCGCTGGGGTGGGCTCCCAGCGTGGCACCTGGATGCTTGGGGGCGGCAGCCGACAGGGATTGACACCCCATCGGCCATAACATCATTTTGCCATGCTGGGGTGGGTTCCCAGTGTGGCACCGGATATCTTTTAGAAGTCGTGCGGCCGGCGGGGATTGGGCACCCCGTCGGCCATAAAACTTTTTGCCATGCTAGGTTTGGCTCCAGCATGGCATCCTGAATGGTTTGGGGGGTGGTGCCGATGGGGATTGGGGCACCCTGGCCAGCCATACAGTGTGGGGAGGGGGAAGGTGCATGAGCATGCAGTGTGGTGCGCAAGGCATGCGCGTGTGTGTGTGTGTGTGGGGGGGTCTGCTCACTGAACCGGAGCGCTCCCTTTCAACTGTATGCCACTGCATTTTCAATGCTGTCATAGACAGCTGCAGCAGTGATTGGGGAACTGGGGCCGCGCCTGCAAACACACTGACTGCATTGGAAGACGGGTGTCACACCTCCGAAAACTCGGATGATGGCACTATGTTTCTTGCACATGCGTGCAAGCAACATAAAAATTAAGTTAATTCTCAACTAAAAGAACACCTGGAAACTTCAAATACACTCAACCCACTGCAAGCTGGCTTTAGGCACAATCATAGTACTGAGATTGAAAATTCCAGAGGAGGGCAACCAAAATGATACAGGGTCTGCATCAGAAGACATATGAAGAAAGACTAAAGGAACTAAAGATGCATAGCTTCGAGGAAAGGAGGGATAGGGGAGACATGATAGAAACTTTCAAATACCTCAAGGGACTCAACAAAGTCCAAGAGGGTAGCATCTTTCAGAAAAAGAGATGTGCAAAAACAAAGGGGCACAATTTGAAGATAGAGGGGGGACGGCTCAGAGGTAATATGAGGAAGTATTTCTTCACAGAGAGGGTTGTGGATACATGGAACAGCCTTCCTGAGGAGGTCGTAGAGTCAAAAACAGTGGGGGAATTCAAAAATGCATGGGACAGACATAAAGCAATTCTAGTGGGGGGTAGGAGGAAGTAGGCTGTTGGTTAACTAGGATCTGCAGCTTATCCATTAGGTAGGGAAATGGGCAGACTAGGTGGGCCAAGCGGTCCTTATCTGCCATCAAATTCTATGTTTCTATCTGCCCTGGCCAAGGTCACAAATGATTGGCAAATCACCTTAGATGCTAAACACCATATCTGTGAATGTTTCTTGGACCTAAGAAAGGCATTTGATACCACAGACCATGAGGGCTGGGACAGGGCAAGAGGGAGGGTGACGGGTGGGCGGGAGGGTCGGGAGGGGTAGCTGCAGAATAGAGGGTGCTAGCTGCACAACTGAGCAGACTTGATATTCAAGAAGGCATTTATCTGCTGGCTATTTTTGTATGTTCATACTGTATTTACTACTGCTTATGCTGCATAGCATTGGGTTAGACGACATTGCCTTGAAATGGTTTTCCTGCTACCTTAGGTAGGCAACAACAGGTCAAAGTCCAAGGTGACCTCTCCCCCTTAAAACTCTGCAGAGAGAGAGGTTCCTCAGGGGTCAATCCTGGGGCTCCTATTATTCGCTATTTATATTAATGACATTGACCACAAACTTAGTACAGCAAGTATTCATCTTTCTGCAGATGACACTGTACTTTACGTTGCTTGGCCTAATCTAGAGTCTGCATGCCTAGGGCCGCAGCAAGAATTCGGTCATTTACTACAAAACCTGCTTCATCTGAAACCTTTGCTCAATGCCAGAAAAAACAAAGTCATGCTCCTCTCCCCACAAACAAAAACAGTATCCTCCAGTCCCTCAAACACTAAACTCCAGATTACGACCATCCTAGGGGAACCACTCGAAACTGTGAACAAATTTAAATAGCTAGGTTTTTGGCTCGACTGCAAGCTCTTATTCATAACACATATTGAAGAACCCTCAAAAAAATTAAGACAAAGGTTAGGAATCTTCTTCCATATTAAGCACTTGCTTACTCATGAGGCAAAATTAAGATTGGTTCAGACAACATTTCTTTCCCTTATCCACTATGCAGACTTTCTTTATAGCTATTGCTCCAAAACAGCCTTAGCAACGTTGTATACTCTGTATCATAGGGCACTAGGATTCCTCACTAATGCCCCATTATTTCCCACCACTGCTCCTTTTATAAGCAGCTCGGCTGGGCCTCACCTGCCACTAGAAGGTGGTGAAATGCCACACTCTGGGTGTATAGAGCCATTACCAAGAAACTCCCCCCCCCCCCCCCCCAACATCTCTGTCCTTTTCAAATGTACCCCCTGTGCATACCCACTAAGAAGATACTCATATATCCTACTTGACGTCCCCAGGATAAGATCCCGCTTTGGAACCTCATCAATAAGCCATGTTCTACCTACCTTATGGAATGCCCTTCAAAGCTCTCTAAAACTGATACAAATTGTTGGGATGTTCTCCTTCAAATGACTGTTAAGATGTTCGCTAAAGGTAGGCTGTCACTGCTATTCCTAACCTGTTTCTCTACTACAAGGCATTTCTCCAGCACTTACAACTTAGCACTTGACTAATTTACCCCCTCTGCAGTTACCTCTTCCCCTGCAGTACTATCTGCTATCCTCTGTCATTTTGCTCTTCTCCTTCCCCACTGCCCATATTTTCTCTATCACCCTTCTCTCCTGCCCTCTCCTTGCCTAAGCCCCTCTTCCCCATCCCTCTTTCTGTGCCTTTTAAGCCCTTTGAATTTTTGTGCCCTATCCTAATGTACCTGTTATTGACAAAAGAACTTAGATCTCCTTTGCTAGGTATACCCATTGTATAACATGTGTTGTCATCATTCTATAAAGTGCATTTCTCTGTTTTGTAACCATATTGTTTAACCATATTGTTCTTGACCTTTGACTGTGTCTTTCCAGGACTACTTTATAAATGAGTTTCCTCAATGGTGTATTTCCTGGCAAAATAAAAATTGAACTGAACTGAATTGAACATGTCCTGGATGAGGTGTATGAAGAAGATGAGATGGAACCAGTTGAAACTCAATAAAATTCAAATTATAAAAAAAGAAGGAACCAATTGAGCCTAAGGTTAGCCTTAAATAGGACTTTTGTTCTCCGTCTACAGTAAATGAGGATCTTTTCTACTGTCTTTGCAGTAACATCTTTACTTTTGTTCCAGGATTTTTTGGTTTTGTTTGTGAATTAGCTAGGAAATTTCGGAGATAGTGGAGAGTATCGGACCATCAACGGACCTATGCTATTAGCGTGGGATCAAGTTACACTACTGTCTTAAATCAGTCGGGTTATTTTTAGTAGTTTATTTGAGTTGGTGGACTTCACCCCCAACACCCCCATTAAAAAACAAAAAACAAGGGGGTGTGGGGGCCAAGCCCCCCAACTCAAACAAACTGACCCAACATCAACAGTAAGCGCAAGCACGCGCTGTATTCACAAACATTTTATGTTACTAGTGTAGCGCTGGTCCAATACTCTACACTATCACTGAAATTTCTTGGCCACTGCAGTTTGGGGAGCTTTTGAAACTGCAGAGGGGTTCTCCCTTTCCCACTCCAACTACCTGTCTTCCTCCACCCATGTAACCTTGCTCACCCCCTCTTGAAGCTCTTATGTTTTGCTGTGGGAGAGGAACAACAGGCCAGTCCTCTCTGTGCATGAAACTGCCCTTCAAATGTTGAATTTCAGCCCAAGCAGCAGTTAGTTCCACAGCTTGGGCACTGAACCACCTGAAGACTGGGCAGTCCCCATATTCTCACAACTTCTACAGTTCACCAACCTTCCACCTGTCTCCAGGTGCCTGTTTGCGCTTGCATTCTAACCTGACTCACAACTGTCCTTGCTTGCTCTTGCTGCTGCATGGAAATGCATATGGTACTCTAACCTACATGGGGAGGTGCCCATCCTCCCTATTCCCTAGCTTAATACAAGAGCACATCCTTTAAAGAGTATCTCACAGAAGCTACATATTCTTGGAGTCACTTACTGCAGTGTGCCTAGTATTCCTTGTGTTACACCTTGTCACAGACAGGGACTTGCCACCACTACTATAATATAAGTAGCACAGTCCTGTTACAGCAGATGATTTACAAGTATGCACATATAACCTGGGTAGATACTATTCTGGTCCTATGGTTTCTGTGACAGTGTCCTCTGCAGACCTGTGGACTCCCTACAGACACCATTTTCCTTCTTCATGGATGTCCCTGTAGATGCCATCCTCCTTCTCCTACAGTTGTCAGTGTGGCTCAGTTGGTAGCACATCCACCTCTTGGCCAGAATGTTGTGGGTTCTAGTCCCATGCTAGGACTGGGTACATACCATAAACACTGGCACCTGAGTGCAGTAGTGGGGGGGGGGGTGCTGTACTGTCAGGGTGTGCCATCCTTTGGGTGAGACATTAAACGGAGGTCCCTTCTACGCATCTCTGGTGCTGTCCTGGTGGGTATCCAGGTGGAAATAAAAGAACCCAAGGCATTTTTTGCAAGAGGAGGGGATTTTCCTGCATCCTGGCCAGCATTATCCTTCCATTAAAACTGGTTCATGCAATTCTCATAGGCTGAGTGTGGGTGTTGATGTGCAAAATGACTGCTACCATATGTTTACTGTCACCTCATTACTCGTCTCTCATTACTTGTGTAAGCATCCTCTGGGTACTTACTAGTTAAATTTTGAGTACTGGGAGTAGTTAGAAAGAAATTGGGACTTGTGGTGCCTATGAGTTTGGAAGGTAGGACTTGCTTGCTGCCAGCAGGGGGCCTCCTCCCTGGGGATATAAAAGAGAAGGCTTTGGCACCATTAGAGGCGAGAGGCCCGGGGCACGACCTGAGGAGAGAAGTCGGGGGTTCAGCCTGCAAATTCGGCTGGAGGTCATTGGCGGGGCCAGGGGGTGGGCCGCTTCCCACCCCGGCCCTCCACCCTTGAAGACCTGCAATGTGGAAAGCGACAGTTCAGGTATGAAGTAAAGAGGAGCACTGGAGCAATGAGAGGGGCCTGTCAGTGTGATTGGGAGCCAGAGCCCGGGGAGAAGAAAGAAAAATGGAGGCCTGCCAAGTAAACTTTAACACTTTGATAGGGTAGGCACCGATGGGGCCTGAAGCCCAAAGAAACTGTGCCCATGGGTGAGTTCAGCAGTGGGTCAAAAGGTATCCTGTGAGCAGGCCTGCTATGGCAGTGGGGCCTGGAGTGTGGCTTGGAAGTGACAGCCGGAGCAGTTGAGGGTGTGGTGGTGGCAACACACTGCCCCTATTCTCCAGATTGGTGGCCACTGCAGAGTTGGGACTCACTAGTTGAGCAGCCTGTGGAGGTGGGGGAAAGTCCATTTGGGGGATTGATGTTTGAGCCCCCAGTGGGTTAGCACCCCATCGGGTGCTCTGATGTTGCACTGGCAGAAGTTTCCCTGAAGAGTCAGTTCAGAGGTCAGAATTGCTGCATGAGCGGCAAATGCTGTCAGTTACTAGGATCAAGGCCAGGGTACCCACATCCACCCGGAATAAGGCACAGCTGCTGAGCACTGGCATCAGCGATTGGATGTCTGAAAGGGTTCTGGTGGTTTGGTTCTTGATAAGGGAACATCAATTGGAAAAGTTATGAATTAAGACCGTTTAGAGATAAAGGGTATGCTCCATAAGTATCAGCCCCCCTGGCGAAGAAGTTATATGCCCAGGCAGACGGGAAGGAAATGAGAGAGAGAGTGAAGTGGTTTGGGACAGTAGAAATATCTCGTGCTGTTATAAGCCCCATGTGCAGTATAGGAATGGAATGACAAGACGAGAGCTTGATTGAGTAATTGTAATTGCTGAGGAAGTAAAGTTAAGGAATAAGCTATGAGAAGACAGAGTGCATTGGTATCGAGCTATCATATGGGTGGCCTAATTCGGCCCCAATAGTGCTGCCAGGAATTTAGCCTGCACGACTTAAGGGAAATCTGCATGAAATGAATCAGTCTGTTAGACCAAGAGACTGTTGCAGTAGAGTTTCCAGCTATGTCTGTGAAGAAAACCCACCAAATAAAATGCCCCCATGCTCCATGGAGGAGTTGTTACAGTTTGAAGTTAATTAAATCATTTTTGCACTTTTATTTCCAGAGTAGACAATGAACTTAATCAATGAAGTGTACATGTGTAACCCCTAGGTGGCCCTATCCCAAAGGCTACTACCACTGCCTGCTTGGCTAGTAGCAGGTAAAGGGGCCTGGGTAATGAAACGGGTGCCTCCACCAGGAGGTCAGGGTTGTTTGTGGTCAACCTAACCTGGGCACAGCCCTCTGGGACACTGTAACTCCCCTCTTTCTCTTCTAGTGGCCTGAACAATATACAATAATTACTTTCACAATGACCCTTATTCACCAGGCGATTACCCACACTGTTTGCACTTACAACCAGGGCTGGTTCCTCTAGCTCGACCCTGGAGACCCCATGTAAAACAAGGTTAAGCACAGCAAATAACAACAGTACAATACTCTTGGCACAAACTGGAACCACAGTCAGGTTAAATGCAAACAAAGTTAAATCTCATTTATTCAGGGGACTTGAACAAGGGAGGGGCATAATCAGGTTGATTTGCATAAAAGCTATATTACTCGGACAGTTATGCATGCAGTTCAGAGTCCCTACACAGTCACACACTCTGGGTACCCAAGTAGGAAAACGGTGGGCTAGCCAGGAATGTTGCAGCTCGTTGGAGCCCTGTGATGAAGAAAGCAACATGCACAACACACACTATTTGTAATCCAGAGCTGGAGGGCTCAGTTTGTGAAAGAAAAGGCAACAAGACAATCGGATGACAACACTTTTAGATTTAGCTGTTGTTGCAGGGAGCTACCCTGATGTTTACTCATGATACCCAATACTGGACACAGGCAGGATGAAATCGAGACTGCAGGCTGTTGAGCTGGAGTGCCCGGAGAAGCAGGGCTTACACAAATCACCGAGGTGTCGTTCCTGTTCAAGGCATTGAGCAGGGGGCTGATCCCCAGCCAGTCTCTCGTCGATCACTTTCTCTGCGTAGCAGGTATTCTGGCTGGGCCAGTGTAGCAGGGCCCAGGCAAATGAAAATGGATATGGATTCAGTCCGTGGAGCTGGATACAGCTTCCAGCAAGCAAAACACAGTTCAGACACAGAGTGGGGAACCAAATCACGACCCACTATAAGCACACTGTACATGCACATGTAAGGAAATTCCACTGTACTAGACAAATGGCACTCCAGTCATAATTACAGAGTCTCTGCACAATCCGGGAGTCCAGAGGTAGCTGGAAGTCCTGTCAGGCTGATCGCATTCAGCAAATCTTCGGTCTTCTTCAGGTTAAAGCCTGGTCACAATTCAGTGGCTTAATTCGCTCTCCAAATTCGGATTCAGTCCAAAAAAAAGCACACATTTCCTCTCAGGAACAGCAGGCAGGCATGCAGGCCAAAGTCAGGCCTTTCACTGTTCTCCCGTGTGAATCCACTATGGATTGCTGCTCAAACTATCTCGAGCTGTTACTTCTTCACTTCCCAACTCAGATCTAACTGAAACTGCAAGCAGTGTGGGACTTTCCCCAAGATCCAAAAGGTTCTGTTGGCTGATCTGTCTGTCAGTGACAACAAGGCCCCCCCTCCAGGTTATTTTAGGCACCAAAAGCCCAAAACTACAATTCCTACAAGTTTTGGCCCCACCAAGACCCTGTAGGTGGGCTCCATTTTAGAGTCCCAAATGTACTGATTGGCCCATTCTGACAGTCCAGGGCCAAGATGATGGAAACAAACAGAACTTTCCATGCTGCAAAGAAGGCAGGTTAGAACAAACTGCAATATTATTACTACTTTAACAAATGATCAGCAAACAAGTACATCTTCTAACAGAGCTCCCTCTCAGATTAATTATGACTGCAATCCAGGCAGCTCTTAAAGAGATGGTACACAGAGGCTATACAGGCACTCTCTGGCAATACATTTAAACTGCTAAAACACAGAACACCAGCCTGGCAGTGAGCATTTAGGCAAGCTCAAGGAAGACTTTTTGGGAACCCCCATTTGTAGGGGGGTTACACCCTTCCCTGCCTGGAGAAAACTTAGTATCTGCGTCAAGTCTGTACCACCACAATAACAAAAATGCAATACAAAAGAGACATATATATCATTAGCTTATTACATCACTATACCTTTCAATATACTTCGCATCACTACATCCATATTGACAATACTTATGCATGTTTCATACAGGTAATGCTGATTCCACTATGATTAACATATTGGTAACATCACAATACAGCTTCAGGTAACAAATTCTTGTACATTAAACAGTGAAAGAGTCCTTCTATCAGCTTCCCTATCAGCTAACTTGGTGCTAGATGGGGCAGGGACACCATGGTGAGAGGGAAGAACAAATAACCTGGAGTCACCGGCCCAGGGGAGGCAATGTCTGCTGGCTCAACTTCAATAATAACTTGGCAGCAAGTGGTTACGGTGCAAGGTCTTAATAGCTTTGGAGTTATTCTCTGGGCGTACCTTGTATACTGGTAGATCATCCAACTTTACAACTACTACATGAGGAAGATGGTGCCACCTATCAGCAATTTTGTGCTTGCCATGAAGTCCCAAATTGCCTAACACATGGTCTCTGGGCCGTAGCTCTTGAGCCTTTACTTTCTTGCCGTGTCTCTCTTTGTTGGCGAGATTTCTTTTAGCGGCCATTATCTGGGCCAGTTAATACGCATGGTTCAATTGAGCTTTCAGTTTCTGTACATACTGCATGTAGTTTTCAGCTCGGACCCCATCTGGAGAGACCCCAAAACAGACAACAACTGGCAGGCGGGCCTCCCTCCTGAATGTGAGGCAGTAGGGGAAGAACCCAGTAGCATCATTTTTGGTGCAATTGTATGTGTGTACCAAGGTGCTAGTCTGCTGGCTCCACTTACGCTTGTCTTTTGGATGAAGGGTGCCCAGCATGTCTAGAAGGGTGCGGTTAAAATGTTCTGGTTGAGGGTCCCCCTGTGGGTGATAGGGGGTGGTTCTTGATTTCTGCACCCCCCACAGAGAGAGTATTTCTTTGATTAGCCTACTTTCAAAGTCTCTGCCTTGGTCAGAGTGGATCCGCTGGGGGGCACCATAGTGGACGAAGAATTTTTCCACTAGCACCTTGGCCATGGTAGAGGCTTTTTGATCTTTAGTTGGAAACGCTTGTGCATACCATGTGAAATGATCTGAAACCACTAACACATTGTCAATATTCCATTGATCAGCTTCTAAACACAAAACATCTATGCAGACCAGTTCCATGGGGGTGCTGGTAGTGATATTGACAAGGGGGCAGCCCTCTAAGGCAGGGCTTTTCTTTGGAGGCAATGACTACAGTTCTTTACAGGTGCTCAACATCAGCCCCCATCTTGGGCCAGTAGAATTGAGATTGTACTAGGATGAGAGTCCTGTCAATACCGAGGTGCCCCATGTGATTGTGGAGGGACCTCAGTACCAAGTGTTTAAAGGCCGTGGGCAAGACCAATTGTTGCTTGTCTACTTGACCACTACAATCCACTGTCTCTCTGTATAACAACTGAATGAGTAACTTCAACCTGGGGCCTTCTTTAAATAATAGGGTAGTTCGCAAGTCAGAGGAACGCAACTGAGACGCATCTTTCCCCGCACGCAGGGCAACAAGTGCAGGTTGAATCATAGGATATTGGGATTGAGCCCACTGAATACTGTCATTGTCAAGTTGAGGTAGTGCACTAATATCTAGAGCAGAGAAATGGCAATAGGCAGCCGGTATGCAGGTATCAGGAGGGCCCAAGCAATCTACTAGACAGTCCCCTGTGTCTGCAGACATCTGTTCATCTCTGTCAAACTTTTGGCACAATGATCAGATGTCAGGTTCAGACTGCCTGACCCAATTACTCTTGGAAGAGGGCCTTCATGACAGGACACCAGCAGCAATATGGTTCAGTCCCGGTATGTATTCGACAGCATAATCATAGGTTGATAAGGCAGAAAGCCACCAGTGCCCAGTGGCGTCTAAATTAGATGAAGTCTGTACATAGGTCAATGGGTTATTGTTGGTCTTCACCAATATCTTTGTTCCATAGACGTACTCATGAAACTGATCAACAATGGCCCATTTTAGGGCAAGGAACTCCAGCTTGTGCACAGGATAGTTTCGCTCTGACAGGGTCAAACTCCTGCTGGCAAAAGCTATCGGTCTCAAACCATCCTCATGGTCTTGATACAGCACAGCTCATAGGCCCCGCAGACTAGCATCCATGTGCAGCACATAGGGCTTGGTAGGGTCAGCATAGGCGTGGATGGGGGCTTGGGTGAGCTGGTATATGAATTCGTGGAAGGCTGCTTCACATTCAGGTGTTCAGTGGGGCCCAAAAGGTTCACCTGTGCGGAAGTACACTTTCTCTGGTTCTTTGACAGACCCTTTCTTGTATTTACGGGTGGTAGGGTGGTAACCCTGGGTAAGATTCAGGAGTGGCAAATCACCTTTGAATAGTCTTTTATGAACCTGCAGTAGTAGCCACAGAACCCCAGAAAACGTTATAGTTCTTTCAAGTTAAGGGGCTGGGGCCAAGTAGTCAGTGACTCAACCTTACTGGGATCAGTCTCTATTCCTTCTGCAGATACTATGTGCCCCACATACTTCACGGAGGTTTGAAAAAATGGCACTTGTCGATGGACAGCTTGAGGCCAAAGTCTTCCAATCGGTCCAGCACTTTAAACAGTCAGGTCTCATGCTCCTCTAATGTGCGTCCAAACACAATGACATCATCTAGGTACACTAGACATTCCAGCAAGTTCATATCTCCCACCGCACGTTCCATCAGTCACTGAAAGGTGGCTGGGACACTCAAAATCCCCTGTAGCATTCTCAGGAATTCGTAGAACCCCAAAGGACAGATGAAGGCTCTTTTCTCATGGTCCTCCTGGGCCATTGGAATCTGGTAATATCCGCTGCATAGATCCAATACCGTGAACCATTTGCTCCCATTCAAGCAATCCAGGGCATCTTGTATACGGGGCATGGTGTACTGATCTGGGATGGTCCGCCGGTTCAGGGTTCGATAATCAACACACATCCTCATGGACCCATTCTTCTTATGCACAACCACAATGGGAGAGGTATATGAGCTCCTTGATTCTTGTATAACGCCAGCAGTGAGCAGTCCCTGCAGGTGCCTTCTAACATCATTTATGTCCGCTGGGGTGAGGCGTCAGAATCTCTCTCTCGGGGGGGGGACCTGGGAAAGTTGGGTGCCTGGACGATAGACAGCATGGATTTGTCCCAGGGAAATCATGTCAGACAAACCTTGTGGGGTTCTATGACTGGGTGACGAGTGCCTTGGACCTGAGTAGACCAGTGGACGTCCTCTTTCCTGACTTCAGCAAGGCGTTTGACTCTGTTCCTCAGGGGGCCTGTTGGATAAACTGGGAGAAATGAGGGTGGGGAACCAGATGATCAGATGGATAGGCAATTGGCTCCACGACTGGACCCAGAGGGTTGTGGTTGGCAGGATAGTCTCATCCCCAAGGAGGGTCATTAGTGGGGTCCCTCAGAGATCAGTCGTTGGGCCCCTCCTGTTCAACACCTACGTCTCTGACATAAGGAAGGGTATCAGGAGTGAGATGAGTCTCTTTGTGGATGACTCAAAACTGGGGGCAATGGTGGATGGGGAGGAGGGGAGGGTGGCCCTACAGGGGGACCTGGAGGCTCTGGAAAGGTAGCCTAGAAAGTGGAAGCTGAGGTTCAAGGCAGGAAAATGCAAGGTACTGCACCTGGGAGCCAGAAACCTGGGCCAAGTGTACACCCTGGGGGGGATGCTACAAGTCTTGATGGCTGAGAGGGACCTGGGGGTGGTGGTGGATGTCAAGATGAACAACTAGGAGACTTATAGGAGGGCAGCGGCAAAGGCCAACAGGATGCTTGGATGCATCGCTAGGGGGATCACCTCCAGAAGGAGGGAAGTGATACTCCCACTGTATAACTGCTTGGTGAGGGCACACCTCGAGTACTGCATGCAGTTTTGAAGGCCACATTTAAAGAGGGACATTAAACTCCTGGAGAGGGTCCAGAGGAGGGCAACCAAAATGATTTGGGGCTTGGGGAATAGGACCTATGGGGAGAGGCTCGAAGAGCTAAATATGTACACATTGGAAGAGAGAAGGGACTGGGGACATGATAGAGGTCTTCAGGTACATGAAGGGGTAAATAGGGGAGGAGCAGCCAGGGTACCTCGAAGGAAGGAGGGGGGCAACTAGAGGGCATGGGTGGAAGCTTGAGGGGGAGATTCAGGGGAGAAAGGAGGAGGTGCTACTTCACTGAGAGGGTGGTGGAGCCATGGAATGCACTGCCCAGGGGGCTGGTGGAGGCAGAGACGGTGGAGGGGTTCAAGAGGGGGTGGGATAGTTACAGGGGAAGGGTTCTGGAAGCAACATCCAGTGCAACGAGATTATCTGGGACTGGGAAGGGAGAAGCCAGAGAGGGAGAGGGGGGGCAGCAAGGTCAGCTCCCAGGGTGAGGGCTGACCAAACGAGCAGACACGAGAGACCATTAGGCCTATTCTGCTGGCATTTTAGTATGTTAGTATGAAATGGCCGGTCATCATGCAGGCGTATGCAATGCTCTGCACCCTGGACACACCCCACGTCCCATTCTTTTAATGAAAACACTTGGTCTCTCTGGGCGAGTTTCTTGCTAATTCTAGCCTTCCATTCTGCTGGCTGTGGGGAATCACCAAAGTCGAATAAGTCCAGGGCCACTCTTTCCTTTTCACCAGAGTACTTGCTGCTAGGTAATACAGCAGTGTCTGCACAGTGTACTGTAGCAAGGGTGCACCCTCTGTTCAACCGGACCTCCCGATCTGATACATTCTGAATCTGGACCATCACTCGTCGTGCATAGGCATGAGCACGGGCATGCAAAATGCTGGGTTTAACCAATAATCCCTCTGGCAGCTTTTCATCACCCGGTGCATCCAACATTAATATTTTATTTTCCATTTCCTTTCTAATGCGAACCTCTCCCTGAATGGTGTACTAAGCATTGGGAGGGAGTACCAGAGAATCAGGATCTTTCTTCCACATTATCCCCACCGGCTCATCTCCATTGGCTTTGGTAGTCCATTTTTGCAGATCGTAGGCTCTCTTTATCAGGGCTGCGATTCACAGTGCCCACCCTGTCCATTTCCCTTGTTTTTCATGACACAGCTGCGCTAGTCTTCCAAACATGTGGGCGTTTGTTCCAATTAACAGGGGGACCCCATCATACAGTCCGGTGGGGGGACACACTAGGGCCAGTGTCTCTACTTGCTCCTTTACACCAATTACAGTTGCAGGAAAAGACAACCAGAGACGGACATATCCTAGGTAGGGATAAGACTTGTCGCTCAGCCCCCACACATGTAGGCCTTCCAGGGATTGTAATGGCACATCAGATAAGTGTTTGTCATACCCTTCCTGAAATACAATGGTCACTTGCGACCCACTGTCAAGCACAGCCCGAGTAGGAATACCATTCACAGCCACAGTAGTCTTCATTGAAGGGCCCACTATTTTGGACCAGTCTGGAGGGACAACAGCAGGGGCCTGGACAGATGATGTAGCCACAGAGGGATTTGAGTTAGGATGGCCGAAGCCTTCACTGTGGTCATTTTGTGCACCCCTTGACCACTGACTCATTTTCCGAAGCTCTCCTAGAAACCAGTTCACCACTTTCTCTAAGTCCTTCTGAGACCGACATTCCCTCTTCATATGTCCATCCTTCCTGCAACTGTGACAAATGACAGGCTCTCAGGGCATCCTTGGGGAGAACATAGCAGGGGATGCTGGAGCATCGACGGGAGATTGTGATCTGACTTTTACTGGTAGTGTACCATGTCTCAAAAGTTCCTTTAGGGTGGCAGTCAATTCCTTGAGCTCAACCAAGAAGCCACCCTCAGTAGAAGATGCCTGAGGGTGCACCCCATCCCCCTAACAGTTACGTCCTGACAGGGGCCAGGGTCTGTGTCAGCAGGGGATACCTCAGCGAACACACCCAGTTGTACTTTTCTGACTTCCTTCAGCAACTCCTCCCCCCACCGTTTATCCCACGGCAGGACACTCGTAGTAGTCTCTGTGGAGGAGTTGTGGGATAACAGATGGACCAGACACCAAACTCCAGGTTCAACACACAATCTCTGTGTGATGTTTATTCAAAATACAAGAAATAACCTTCTGCATGGCATGTTTCTTCTTCAGTACATCAGTTTGCAGCAACAAACTATGAATGTCCTTTCTCTGTACTTAGCCAGCACCTACTGACACGGACCTCTGATCCAATTCACTAGTTGAGATGTAGCCACCACCCCTATGCAGGCCCCATTTGTTTGGGTAGTGGGCCACCCCCCCAAAAAAAAAACAAGCTATAGACAAAGAATTTCAATGCAGAATCACTGAAAGAAGGTTTACCCCGAAGGGCATTGGCAACAAATCAAGTTTCAAAGAAGAAGCAGCAGAAGAAGAATCAGCATTTATATGGTGCTTTTCATACACAGTATCCCAAAGTGCTTTACAAGCAATCCTAGACTGGTAGTGAAGTGACTGAATGTGTGGTGGCGGCCATATCGCACATCACCCACACACAGCCTGGATAATTGCATGAACCGGTTTATGGGAAGGGGAATGTTGGCCAAGACACCGTGAATGTTCCCTGCTCTTTGCAAAGAGTGCCCTGGGTTTCTTTTACTTCCACCTGGACACCCACCAGGACAACACCAGGATGGGCAGAAGAGACCTCGGTTTAACGTCTCGTCCGAAGGACGGCACACCCCAATACTGCACTCGGATGCCAGCGATTTTTAGGTGCAAGTCCAATCCTGGTGTGGGACAAGAACCCACGATCTTCTGGTCCAGAGGCAGATGTGCTACCAACTGAGCCATACTGACACCAAGAAATACAACATCATACATACTTCCATAATACAATGCATCATGGGATATATGCAAATCATCATGACATTTCTTATTTAAGTTTACAACAATATACATGCATTTTAAATAACACAAATAGCTTAATTTCTAGAATAGTCACCTAGTACTTTTTACCATTATCAAAACATCAAGTGCCATGGTATTTTCAACATTTACAGGTTTCATAAACATAAGGTATATACATTAAGGTATTTTATAACATAGTGCCACTACATACTAAATCCAACAACAATAAACACAACCATACACTTGAGGTCACCACAATAACCTCCCTGTATGAGGACCTGAGAGGGAAAAATGAAAATTAAAGAGGACACTGTAGCATAGTCAAGGGAGGGAGAAGGGAGTATCCACAGGTGGTCAACCTTATGGACTAGAAATTGTAAAGGCTAGATTAGGCTAAGAAATACAAGAACTGTTGCAACGGATTTAAGAAAAGGTCAGTCCTTAAGAGTGGCAGGAGCTCCCGGTCACATATCTCCCACCTTAAGAGGGAAGCAGTTATTGCAGACTGCTTACCACCTTCCTGTCCCAGGAAGGGAAGGAGCTTCTACCCATCCATCTTCAGAAGTTACATCTCAGGGTTCCTATTAATGATAAACATTATATCATTAACATAGTGGATATTATAATTCTTTACTCTGAGGCATTAATACATTTCTCAACAGAGACAAACGGTACCTTCCCATCTCCTTTTAGGGAAAGTCTGCCATATTTAACCAAAAATCTGGACATCTGTAAAGTCCATACCATAGAGAAACTTTCTCTGGGGTGAGTAATTACCTGCTCCAACCCCACCAGACATGTCAGTTTTAAGCAGGGGCCCATTCCTAGGTTCAACCCCTCTACGTAAACCCACTATGACTCGATTCATTTCACTTTTTACAGATATAGACACCTGAGGGTATACGCTCAAGGTGTTACCCCAACACAGGTTCCAATCCATTTTCCACCCACTTCTTCTTTGTAGGTTTTTACTCAGAAAATAATAAAACACACGTACCACCTCAGACTCCTTGTCTGCCCTTGGGTACCTCTTTCTTTGACATCAGGCCCGCCCCCTGACCAGATATGCTACACTTTTGCCTACAGAAAGGGACCATTGCAGAGCCATCTCTGGCCTTGCCTGCAACTAACTTGACCCCTCTGTCTTACACAAAGCGCCTGAGGGAATATGGAAGGAGCAATAGTAGTTTATACTTTCCCGTTTCAACCTTTTATAAACTATGACCCCAAATCCCTGGTCATCTTATCCCCAGGCAGGTCTCTACAGAAACTTACAGGACGGAACCTATCATGCTGAATATCCTGCAATGGTAAACAGCAGGTTCCTTAACTTTTTAACTCTGGGGTGTCTTAGTAAATGTCCTTTTAATCACTGTGCTATTTTCAGCCATCTGTTACCATCTAATACCTTGTAACCTATGGGAGTGTTTCCCTTTTTCCAAGGGTGACATTTTTTTAAATGACCTCTACCCTCCTTAACTTTAACATACTGTAACAGTTTGACAATATTAGTATTTTTAGCATGCAGTATACCCCAGTTAATACTGTTAATTAGCTGCATCAATACAAGAAAAAGTTCCTTCAGCATCATAGGCTTCTTCCTGCTTTCTTGGAGTCTTCAACCCCAGCACAATATCACTAGGCACAGTCTTACCTGGGGTCTCACATTCAAGTTCCAAACTTGCATCTCCGACCTCCAACAGGTAACATCCTGGGAACACAGGGGACAAAGGAATATCCTGCTCAGTCAGGGGGTCCTCCTCAAACTGAGCCCACAAAAAATCCTCCTCTGACTCTTTGTCTAAGCTCTCCAGCAGGAACATCTTGAGCACCTGGCACCAGTGTTCTGTCTCTCTGAGTAGTCGGTCTGCCTCCAGCCATTGCCCACTTGTCCAGTGGACCATCCTCATCAGGGTCGCCACCTCCTGGATGTTGTCTCTTGCACCTCCAGTCTGCCTTGACCTGCATCTCTTCGTTGTCTTCAGTCTTGGCCTTCCTCCAATCTCCCAAGTCCAGTCCAGGCAGCAGTTTCTCTCGATCTGTCAGCCATGGTTCTGGGCCGAACTCCACGGACTTTCTTCTCTGGCAGCTCCTGGTGCATTGGTCCACCTGGGATATCTGGGCGATATCCACCAGAAAACGTCCCTTTTCGGTGAGTCCAGATGCTTCCCAGCAAGTTATCCCACTTTTAACACCAAGTCTGTGGAGGGGTTGTGGGATAACAGATAAACCAGACACATAGCTTCAGTTTCAACACACAATCTCTGTGTGATGTTTATTCTAAATACAAAAAATAACCTTCTGCAATGGCATATTTCTTCTTCAGTACATCAGCTTGCAGCAACAGACTATGAATGTCTTTTTTCTGCACTTAGCCAGCACCTACTGACACTGATCTCTGATCCAATTCACTAGTTGAGATGTAGCCACCACCCCTATGCAGGCCCCATTTGCTTGGGTAGTGGGCCCCAAAAAGAAAAAAACAAAACAAAAAAAAAAAACTATAAACAAAGAATCTCAATGCAGAATCACTGAAAGAAGGTTTACCTCAAAAGGCATTGGCAACAAATCAAGTTTCAAAGAAATACAACATCATACATACTTCCATAATGCAATGCATTTGTAAGAAATTGTAAAGGCTAGATTAGGCTAAGAAATACAAGAACTGTTGCAACAGATTTAAGATAAGGTCGGTCCTCAAGAGTGGCAGGAGATCCTGGTCACAGTCTCCACTTCAGAAGGGCCTTCCGGTGCCATGATCACTTGTGCTGCACTCACCCCATAATTACAATCTCCCCTTCCTCTTCACCTTCTACCTCCTGGAGTTCTTTTATCAAGTCGCAGTAGTCAGGTGGGTTACCTCTCCTATCCTGGAGCCTTAACTGGATGATCTGCAGTTTAGAATGCTTGGCATGTTGCAGTATGTGCCCCAATCTCACAGGGTTCAAATCACTGGCGGCTACTCCACCTTTCCAGTAAGCTTTCTGCAGAGCTCTTTATAGGTGAGTAACATACACAGACAAGCTTTCCCCCTTCCATTGTTTGGTACCTTGGAATTTCCACATCAAAGTGTCCCCTGACTCAATGCTCCCAAAACTGCCTTCAAGTACAGATACTTCTGAGCAGATGCATCAGGGTTCGTGGACCTCAAAAATGTAATGGCTTCAAGGGCAGGGGCCCCTCAAACTTTCTATGATTCTTTTCCACTTCTCAGCCTCCGCACATTGCCACTTGGGTACCAAGGGGGCAACATAGTTGATCCAGGTTTCCCAATCATCCTCCCCCTGTGGGGAGAGGGTGCCCGAGAAGATTCTCAGCCTTCGGTAGGAGTCGTGACTAATGCTGGGTACAGATATAGGCCAGCATTGGCATGGGCACAGAAGGCGGGGCAGTAACAGTGCTAGAGTAGGAGGGGGTGTTGGGGTAGGAACACCCCCAGATGGCAGGAATAGTTTCTTAAAGTCCTCTATGGTTTTCCCTTCCTCTAGCAACAACTTAGCAAATTTCTCCTCAAAAGTCTCAGATAATGGTGGGAGCTCATCCTCCCCGGGTCTTTACTGTCTTTTTGTTATCCCTCTCCAGGCAGCTAGGACCCCTTCTGAGGCAATAGTCTGTGGCAATTTAGAGCTGTCCATGAGGTCACTACACTCTACCAAGACTAAGAAAGTTTGGGCGATCAAATCAGCCAGTCGACCCACCACCACAGGGTCTTTTAAACATTTAACTTTGGAGAGTGCTCCCTCTACAGTATCCTCACTGGTACCCAGGGGAATATCCAGTATAAGCAGAGCATTTTGGGGGTCGATCTCCTGCCCAGTACACCACCCCACCAACTGGTGTACAGCCATTTCTACTGGGGTAGCCATTACTCTTTAACAATAATTCATAATTTTTGGCCACTAGAAGGATCAAAATCCCAGCGGTGAGCCTCTAAGAAGTAACCCCCTAGGTGGCACTATCCCAAGGGATACTACCCCTGCCTGCTTGGCTAGTAGCAGGTTAAGGGGCCTAGGTAATGAAATGGGTGCCTCCACCTGGAGGTCAGGGTTGTTAGTGGTCAAACTAACCTGGGCAAAGCCCTCCGGGACACTGTAACCCCCCTCTTTTCCTTCTAGTGGCCTGAACAATATACAATAATTACTTTCGCAATGACCCTAATTCACAAGGCAATTACCTACACTGTTTGCACTTACAACCAGGGCTGGTTCCTCTAGGTTGACCATGGGGACCCCCCGTAAAACAAGGTTAAGCACAGCAAATAACAACAGTACAATACTCTTGGCACAAAATGGAACCACAGTCAGGTTAAATGCAAACAAAGTTAAATCTGATTTATTCAGGGGACTTGAACAAGGGAGAGGCATATTCAGGTTGATTTGCTTAAAAGATATATTAATCAGACAGTTATGCATGCAGTTCAGAGTCTCTACACAGTCACACACTCTGGGTACCCAGGTAGGAAAATGGAGGGCTAGCCAGGAACGTTACAGCTGGTTGGGGCCCTGTGATGGAAGAAAGCAACCTTAACACACACTATTTGTAATCCGGAGCGGAGTGCTCAGTTCATGAAAGAAAAGGCAACAAGACAATCAGATGACAACACTTTTAGATTTAGCTGTTGTTTCAGGGAGCTACCCTGATGTTTACTCATGATACCCAATACTGGACACAGGCAGGATGAAATCAAGACTGCAAGCTGTTGAGCTGGACTGCCCAGAGAAGCAGGACCCACACGAATCACTGAAGAGTAGTTCCTGTTCAAGGCATTGAGCAGGGGGCTGATCCCCAGGCTGGTCTCTCGTCGATGACTTTCTCTGCATAGCAGGTATTCTGGCTGGGCCAGTGTAGCAGGGCCCAGGCAAATGGAAATGGATACAGATTCAGTCTGTGGAGCTGGATACAGCCTCCAGCAAGCAAAACACAGTTCAGACACACAGTGGCGAACCAAATCACGACCCACTATAAGCACACAGCACATTCACATGCAAGAAAATTTCACTGTACCAGGCAAATGGCTCTCCAGTCGCAATTACAGAGTCTCTGCACAATCCAGGAGTTCAGAGGTAGCTGGACGTCCTGACAGGCCGATCGCATTCAGCAAATCTTCAGTCTTCTTCAGGTTAAAGCCTGGTCACAATTCAGTGGCTTAATTCGCTCTCCAAATTCGGATTCAGTCCAAAAAAAGCACACATTCCCTCTCAGGAACAGCAGGCAGGCATGCAGGCCAAACTCAGGCCTTTTAAGTACCTCAAGGGAATCAACAAAGTCCAAGAGGGTGGCATCTTTCAGAAAAAGAGATGTGCAAGAACAAGGGGGCACAATTTGAAGATAGAGGGGGGACGGCTCAGAGGTAACGTGAGGAAGTATTTTTTCACAGAGAGGGTTGTGGATGCATGGAACAGCCTCCCTGAGGAGGTTGTGGAGTCAAGAACAGTGGGGGAATTCAAGAATTCATGGGACAGACATAAGGCAGTCCTAGTGGGGGGTAGGAGGAAGTAAGCTGTTGGTTAACTAGGATCTGCTGCTTATCTAGTAGGTAGGAAAATGGGCAGACTAGGTGGGCCAAGCGGTCCTTATCTGCCATCAAATTCTATGTTTCTATGTTTACACAGTTCTCCCATGCGAATCCAGTATGGATTGCTGCTCGTATTATCTCGAGCTGTTACTTCTTCACTTCCCAATTCAGATCTAACTATAACTGTAAACAGTGTGGGACTTTCCCCAAGATCCAAAAGGTTCTGTTGGCTGATCTGTCAGTCACGACAAGGGCTCCTCCTCCAGGTTATTTTAGGTGCCAAAAGCCCAAAACTACAATTCCTACAAGTTTTTGCCCCACCACGCCCCTGTAGGCAGGCTCCATTTTAGAGTCCCAAATGTATTGATTGACCCATTCTGACAGTCTAGGACCAAGATGATGGAAACAAACAGAACTGTCCATGCTGCAAAGAAGGCAGGTTAGAACAAATTGCAATATTATTACTACTCTAACAAATGATCAGCAAACAAGTACATCATCTGACAGAGCTCCCTCTCAGATTAATTAAGACTGCAATCCAGGCAGCTCTTAAAGAGACAGTACACAGAGGCTATACAGGCACTCTCTGGCAATACATTTAAACTGCTAAAACGCAGTACACCAGCCTGACAGTGAGCATTTAGGCAAGCTCAAGGAAGACTTTTCAGGAACCCCCATTTTTAGGGGGGTTACACATGCTTGCCTGCTAATGAACATTGCCCCTACAGGTGTCTATGGCATGGATGAGGCTAGGGCACTCCGCACCTTGGGATTCAATGACTGGTTGAAAAGCTGGTGCAGAGCTCAGGGATTTGGCTTCATTGGGGACTGGGGCTCCACCTGGAGGGATGCAGGCCTATACAGGTGTGATGGTCTACATCTATTCTGGAGGGGAACCAGGATCCTAGGTGATAGGTTTAAATGCTTCATTGGCAAGCATTTAAACTAGCCAATGGGGGAGGCACTGAAGAGGAGAAGGGAAATCCTAGCTCCCTCCCCCCCAAAAAAAATCAGGGTAATTAGTGAGGTAAACACCAAAATAGAGCAGTCGATAGGGAGAAGGGCAGGGGTAAATGGAGAAAAAGACAAAGGCAGTAGGGACAGGGATGGGGCAAAAAGAAATAAAGCCTTAAAAAAATGGAGGGTAATGAGTACCAATGCCCATAGTCTAGATAAAAAGCTCCCTGAAATGGTGGCCTTGATGAAAGAGGGATGCCTGGATATTGTGGCAGTCAAAGAAACATGATACACAGAGAACCATGACTGGGATGTCAACATACCAGGGTACACAATCTACATTAGAGACAGGGAGGGAAGACGAGAAGGAGGAGGAGTAGCTCTCTATGTAACGGAAAGTATAAAAGCAACAGAACTAAAGGTTAAACAAGGAGGAGAGGAGGCACTGTGGGTCACCCTGGAGACTGGAAATGGCTTCACAATCTGCACAGGGGTTGAATACTGACCCCCGTCTCTGGGGGAGGAAATGGACAAGGAAATGATAGAAGGCATTGTTGGGATGACAGAGAAAGAGGAGATATTGCTGATGGGGGACCTAAATATGGCAGATGTTGACTGGAGCACCTTTGCTACAGCCACATCCAAGAGCAGAGCCATTCTCGATGCCCTACAGGGGGCATGCCTCAGACAGCTAGTTTTGGAACCCACTTGTGAGAGAGCAATCTTAGACCTGGTACTCTCAAATGGGGATGGAGAGAGGATCTCTGATCCTGAAGTGGGTAGCCATCTGGGAACAAGCGACGACCAAACAGTGTGGTTCATGATAAACTTAGCTGTAGAGTCAAGCCACACAAAAGTGAAGGTACTGGACTTCAGGAGGGCTGATTTTGTCAAAATGGGAGAGTGCCTCAGAAAAGCACTAGCAAACAGGCAAGAAGGTGGGGTAGAGCAACAATGGGGACACATCAAAACCGCCATCACAGAGGCAACAAGTCTTTGTGTGAAGCAAATAAACAAATCAAAATGAAAGAAAAACCACTATGGTTCTCAAAATAAGTGGCGAGGAAGTTAAGGGAAAAAAAGATAGGATTCAGGAAGTATAAAGAAACACAGAAGGAGCAGGACAGAGAACTGTACCAGTTAAAGCAGAAGGAAGCGGGTAAGGCAGTCAGAATAGCAAAGGCCCAAACTGAGGAAAAGATAGCCAACTCGGTTAAGAAGGGGGATAAAACCTTTTATAGATACATTAGGGAGCGAAGAAAGACTAAGGCAGGGATACTGAGGCTGAAGAAAGAGGAAGGTGGTTGGGCAAAGAGCGACAGTGAAAAATCAGGGATACTGAACAAATATTTCTGCTCAGTATTCACAGTGGGAAAGCAGGGGGAAATACCTAATCCAGTCAATAGAAGCACTCTGGATAGGGGGGTTGATATTAGTCCTTTCACAGAAGAAAGGGTTCTGAAAGAACTCTTAAAACTGAAGGTAGATAAAGCAATGGGGCCTGATGGGTTTCACCCCAGAATTTTAAAAGAACTAAGGGAAGAACTAGTAACACCACTGACTACCCTTTTTAATAAATCATGAGAAGATGGGGTGGTACCCGAGGACTGGAGGAGGGCAGATGTGATTCCCCTTCACAAAAGTGGGAGCAAGACAGAGGCAGGAAACTACAGACCTGTCCGCTTGACCTCAGTGGTAGGGAAAATGATGGAATCACTTCTGAAGAAAAGAACTGTTAAGTACCTAGAGGCCAGTGGGGCACAGGACCCAAGGCAGCATGGATTCACAGTGGGAAGGTCATGTCAGACAAATCTAATTGATTTCTTTGACTGGGTGACCAAAGCAGTAGACCACGGAGAGAATGTGGATAAGGCCTACCTAGACTTTAGCAAGGCATTTGACACAGTCCCGCACAAAAGATTAATAAAAACGTTAGCCAGCCTGGGAGTGGGTCTTAAGGTGGTAGCCTGGGTGAAACACTTGTTGGACAACAGGACACAGTGGGTAATAGTAAATGGAGTCCACAGTGAAGAAAGGGGGGTTATTAGTGGGGTACCACCGGATTCAGTACTGGGGCTGGTCTTTTTAATGTCTTTATAAGTGACATTGCAGAGAGACTGGAAGGGAAATTATGTCTCTTTGCAGATGACACAAAAATCTGCAACAGGGTTGATACATGAGGTGGGGTGGAAAGGATGAAAGGGACTTGGCAAGGTGGGAAGAATGGTCAAATGTATGGCAGCTTAGATTCAATGCAAAGAAGTGCAAAGTAATGCACTTGGGAAACAAAAACCCAGGGGAAGATTACACAATGGGGGGTGATATACTGACAACAACAAAAATGGAAAGGGACCTGGGGGTAGTCATATCAGACGACCTAAAGGTGGGCCAGCAATGTGAGAATACAGTAAGGAGGGCTGGGGGGGATACTGGGATGCATAGGGAGAGGCATCACCAGTAGAAAACAGGAAGTTGTTATCCCTCTTTGCAGACAGGTGATAAGACCCCATCTGGAGTACTTTGTACAGTTCTGGAGACCCTATCTCCGCAAAGACATAGACAGGGTGGAGGCTGTCCAGAGGAGGGCAACCAAAATGATGCAGGGTCTGCATCAGAAGACATTTGAAGAAAGACTAAAGGAGCTAAAGATGTAGAGCCTTGAGGAAAGGAGGGAGAGGGGGGACATGATAGAAACTTTCAAATACCTCAAGGGAATCAACAAAGTCCAAGAGGGTAGCATCTTTCAGAAAAAATAGATGTGCAAGAACAAGGGGGCACAATTTGAAGATAGAGGGGGGATGGCTCAGAGGTAATGTGAGGAAGTATTTCTTCACAGAGAGGGTTGTGGATACATGGAACAGCCTTCCTGAGGAGGTCGCAGAGTCAAAAACAGTGGGGGAATTCAAGAATGCATGGGACACTCATAAGACAATTCTAGTGGGGGGTAAGAGAAAGTAGGCTGTTGATTAACTAGGATCTGCAGCTTATCCATTAGGTAGGGAAATGGGCAGACTAGGTGGGCCAAGCGGTCCTTATCTGCCGTCAAATTCTATGTTTCTAGGTGTGAAAGATCTGTCCCAAGATGGTGCCTGCTCCCCCTAATCTTGTGATGCCCAGTCACTGCCATCGATGAACCAGGTAATGAGCTATTTCTGCTTCCAATTCCTGGGACTGTGGTTGCTTAGGTTGCACAGTGCCCCACTCCCATCTTTTACCATCTGGATACCCCTAGATGGGTAAGGGGCACTTACAACGTGGGGACTCATCTGGGATTTGAAAAGAAGAAAAAAAAAGGAGCAAGTTTTTGCCTGGTTTAATGTTAAACTCAGTAGGGGGCCACTGAAATGAAGATGGCAAGCTAGCAGTGCACAGTGTCAGAGGTGCCACCATGTGTCTGCAGCCATGTCTCACTTCCTGGAGTGGCACCTGGACTTACATGTGACTGGGACTTTGGTTATGCAAATGCCTGGTTGTGATTGGCTGTCAGAGAGTGTGAGACTCTGGTGTGAAATTCTTCAGCTAGCAGCCATTGCCATTTTGTGCACACACTTTGTTGGGGTGTTGTTCGCTGCTGTATGGAACAGTGGAGAGTAGCATCATGCAGGGAGCAACCCGAGAGTGCACAGCAACCATTGCAGTGTCTGTAATGTCATGAATTTGGGACATAATGGAGTGCAGTTCCACTATGGACAGTTGCATGGTATGCCATACTATGGAGGAGCGACTGGTACGCTTGTCGGTGTGCCTGGCTTGAACTGATGGAGCTGTACCTTATCCCAGTGATGCTGTCCTACCCTATTTGGAAAGCTGGGTCTGGCAAGGTACTCCTGATTCTAGAGATACACTAGTTCCTTAGCAGGAGCACTGGTGTTGGAGGAGATGAGATGAGTACTGAGGGATCTGGAAGGGGAGAATGCAGGGAATGGCAACAGACATCTGCCCCTCATTTCCCCATTGGTGGATTCCATGTTTCCCAGTGGCAGTGGGAGAGGCCTTGGAGGGGCCCAGTTTCCAGCCAAATCTAGGCCTACTCGCCCTGGTGACCCCTCCATGGTGGTGGAATCTGGTGGCATTCATAAGCGCTGTTTCTTCCCTGGAACCCCAGGATGCAGAGACTATCCCATCATTGGAGATGTGCACCTCTGACTCAGATGACAGTCCCGTGGCTGCTGCTTCTAGACCCAAGCCCAGGGTGTTCTCGTTTATTGATCCATGTATCATCGGGACATTCCACAACCTTATAACCTGCCTCTGGATGGCTTAGATGTGACCCCCCCCGGTGGCTGCCGGATCTTTGTAAATGTAGATGCCTCTGGATGGAGGCACTGAATCCTAAACACCCTTCAGCGCTGGACTACCTGTTTCACCCCTGGCTGCAGAAAGGTAGTGCTGTGGAACCAGGGAGGCCTGTAGAAATCCAGTGGTCCCGTACGGAGTGTTGGATGTGAGAGTACATTAAGATGGAGTACTGTGCATGCGAGTACCCTTATGTGTCAGAAATTATATGCGACATCATTGAGGAGAATCGGAAAGCGTGGATGTTTCAGAAGGCTGTAAATACTATGATGGCTCGCTAAGATTCGGACTATATACTTACTCAAAGAGTGAGGAATAGACTTTTCTGAAGAGCTAGGAGAATGTAAGACTTTTCGATTTAGACTGGGGTTACCCTCTTTAAGACATTCGCTTTGGTGCAAGAGCAGAATGGTCAGCGAATTAAGTGGTAACTTTCTTTCTAAGGACTCCATCGGTGAAGACATCACTGAGCCTGACCTGAAATATTATTAACCTAGGTTGATTCCCAGGACTATAATTTTCTTACACTAACATTCTTTTTTCCACAGGGTTTGAGTAACTGGGTTGTATGCGCCACAAACTCCTACCGTTTAAAATTTGGGTGAGATCAACCCTGTTCACTACTTGTTCATGTTCAACTTCATGTTGAGTTATAGCAACTTAAATTCTTGTCTTTTGGGGGAGAGAAAAATGTTTAGGTTATTAAATCATGATGCTGTTTTACAAAATAGTGTACCTAAAGGAGGCTGAATTGGAGTGTGCCCCATTAAGACTGTAGCAGCTAGAATGATAGAGTTTATTTAAAGGATGCATGTAGAGTGGCTGGAACTGATATAAAGCTTATTGGGTGCTTGAGGGTGAATGTGTAGCTATTGTTAGTAAAAGATTTGTGTTGTTGATAATTTACTGTGTTAGTAGATAGGAAGCTGAAAACAAGAACAGTAAGAATGTGTCTATTGGTGACAGTTACAGTGTTTAAAAGTTCTTATTACTGGGGGTATTCTGAGTAAAATTGTCCTATTCCTGGCAGCACCCACTACCATAGGGCGAGGGAAGGTGAAGCATGGATTAGGTAAAGTTAGAGGGGGGAGGTACGCCACTGTTGTAGTACCTGGCAAGTGGTCATGGGAAAAGGTGGTGGGTTGCGTAGGCTAACCCTAGTGTGTATAGAAATAAATAAGTGAAGGTAAGACAGTAGTAATTAGATGCCAATATATTCACCACTTCGGCGGTCTGACCGGTTTCATGTGCTGACCTTTTGGGGGAGGGAGAGTGCGCATATCTCTCCTCTGAATTGATCGGTGATGTGGCCTGTTTGGCGTTCACCAGGAGGTGAACATTTTCATTGGGGGAAAAGTGTAAGCCACTCTGGTACTTACTAGTTACATTTTGAGTACTGGAAATTGGGACTTGTGGTGCCTGTGAGTCTGGGAGGTAGGGCTTGCTTGGTTGCTACCAGCAGGGGGCCCCTCCTTGGGGATATAAAAGAGAAGGGTTTGGTGCCATTAGAGGGGAGAGGCCTGGGGTAAGACCTGAGGAGAGAAGTCGGGGGTTCAGCCTGCAAGTTCGGCTGGAGGGCCTTGGCGGGGCCAGAGTGGGCCGCTTGCCACCCAGTCCCTCCACCCTTGAAGACTCGCAATGTGGAAAGTGGTGGATCGGGTGTGAAGTAAAGGGGAGCATTGGAGCAATAAGAGGGGCCAGTCGGTGTGATTGGGAGATGGAGTCCAGGGAGAAGAAAGAAAAACTGGAGGCCCACCAAGTGAACTTTGGCACCTTGGTTCAGTAAGCACCAAAGGGGCCTGAAACCCAAAGAAATTGTACCCATGGGTGAGTTCAGCAGTGGGTCAGAAGGTAACCTGTGAGCAGGCCCACTATGGCAGTGGGGCTGGGGTGTGGCTCAGAAGTGGCAGCCCAAGCAGTTTAGGGTGTGGTGGTGGCAACACTGCCCCTATTCTCCAGGTTGGTAGCTGCTGCAGAGTTGGGACTCACTAGTTGAGCAGCCTGTGGAGGTGAAGGAAAGTCCATTTTGGGGAGTGATGTTTGGGATCCAGGCGGGGTGGCAGCCCATCGGGTGCTCTGGCATGGCACTGGCAGAAGTCCCCCTGGTGAGTCAGTTCAGAGGCTGGAATTGCTTCATGAGCGGCAAATACCGGGAGTTTCCGGGATCAATGCCAGGAGTACCCACAATCACCCAGAATAAGGCCCAGCTGCTGAGCACTGGCATCAGCGATTGAATGTCTGGAAGGGTTCTGGTGGCTTGGTTCTTGCTAAGGAAACATCAGTTGGAAAAGTAATGAATTAAGACTGTTCAGAGAAAAAGGGTATGCTCCACAAGTATCAGCCCCCCCAGTGTAGAGGTTAAGTGACCAGGCAGACGGGAAGGAAACGAGAGAGAGGAAAGTGGTTTGGGACAGTAGAAATGTCTCGTGCTGTCATAAGCCCCATGTGCAGTATAGGAATGGAATGACAAGACGAGAGCTTGATTGAGTAATTGTAATTGCTGAGGAAGTAAAGTTAAGGAACAAGCTATGAGAAGACAGAGTGCATTGGTATCGAGCTATCATATGGGTGGCCTAATTCGGCCCCAAATGTGCTGCCAGGAATTTATCCTGCACGACTTAAAGGAAATCTGCATGAAATGAATCAGTCTGTTAGACCAAGAGACTGTTGCAGTAGAGTTTCCAGCTATGTCCGTGAAGAAAACCCACCAAATAAAATGCTCCCATGCTCCATGGAGGGGTTGTTACAGTTTGAAGTTAATTAAATCATTTTTGCACTTTTATTTCCAGAGTAGACAATGAATTTAATCAATGAAGTGTGCATGTGTAACCCCTAGGTGGCGCTATCCCAAAGGCTACTACCACTGCCTGCTTGGCTAGTAGCAGGTAAAGGGGCCTGGGTAATGAAACGGGCGCCTCCACCTGGAGGTCAGGGTTGTTAGTGGTCAACCTAACCTGGGCACAGCCCTCTGGAACACTGTAACCCCCCCCCCCTCTTTCCCTTCTAGTGGCCTGAACAATATACAATAATTACTTTCACAATGACCCTTACTCACCAGGCGATTACCCACACTGTTTGCACTTACAACCAGGGCTGGCTCCTCTAGCTTGACCCTGGGGACCCTCTGTAAAACAAGGTTAAGCACAGCAAATAACAACAGTACAATACTCTTGGCACAAACTGGAACCACAGTCAGGTTAAATGCAAACAAAGTTAAATCTGATTTATTCAGGGGACTTGAACGGGGGGGGGCATAATCAGGTTGATTTGCTTAAAAGCTATATTACTCAGGCAGTTATGCATGCAGTTCAGAGTCCCTACACAGTCACACACTCTGGGTACCCAGGTAGGAAAACGGTGGGCTAGCCAGGAATGTTGCAGCTGGTTGGGGGCCTTGTGATGGAAGAAAGCAACGTGCACAACACACACTATTTGTAATCCAGAGCTGGAGGCCTCAGTTTGTGAAAGAAAAGGCAACAAGTCACTCAGATGACAACACTTTTAGATTTAGCTGTTGTTGCAGGGAGCTACCCTGATGTTTACTCATGATACCCAATACTGGACACAGGCAGGATGAAATCGAGACTGCAGGCTGTTGAGCTGGAGTGCCCAGAGAAGCAGGGCCCCAAATGAATCACTGAGGCATTGGTATCAAGCTATCATATGGATGGCCTAATTCGGCCACAAAAGTGCTGCCAGGAGTTTATCCTGCATGACTTAAGGGAGATCTGCATGAAATGAATCAGTCTGTTAGCCTAAGAGACTGTTGCAGTACAGTTTCCAGCTATGTCTGTGAAGCAAACCCACCGAATAAAATGGTCCCTTGCTCCACGGAGTGGTTGTTACAGTTTGAAGTTAATTAAATTATTTTGCACTTTTATTTCTGGAGTGGACAATAAACTTAATCAACGAAATGTGCATGCTTGCCTGCTAATGAACATTGCCCCTACAGATGTGAAAGATCTGTCCTAAGATGGTGCCTGCTCCCCCCTAATCTTGTGATGCCCAGTCACTGCCATTGATGAACCAGGTAATGAGCTATTTCTGCTTCCAATTCCTGGGACTGTGGTTGCTTAGGTTGCACAGTGCCCCACTCCCATCTTTTACCATCCAGATACCCCTAGACGGGGTGGGGGGACCTTACACCAGTAAAGCACTTTGGAATACGATGTGTACGAAAAGTGCTATATAATGTTAATTATTATTCTTCTTTGTGTGGGTGATGCATACGTTGGAGGCATTGGTGCTGGGGTTGATACCTATAATAGGGTGTTATCTGACACCATTGACTCCCTCGCACCTGTCCATGTATGACCCAAATCTTCTTACCTGAGGTCCCCGTGGTATGATGGGGCTCTCAGGGAAATGAAGAGGAAGGGTCGGAGGCTAGAGTGCTGCTGGAGGAGATCCGGCCTGGAGGGGGACAAACTGGCTCTGCGTGTGCACTATAATGTGTACCAGGGGGCAATCAACCGTAAGAAGGCAGTGTTCCTGTCCAGGGAGATTGCTGCCGGGAAGAACCGACCAGCTATACTTTTTCAAACTGTGGACAGGCTACTCCATCCTGCCTGTCTACAGCCCAAGAAGGTTTTTTCTAATTCTGAGTGTGAAGAGTTTGCTCGGTTCTTCTCGGACAGAGTGTCCAATATCCGGCAGGTGGCTTCTTCAGCCAGCAATGTCGTAGCTGGCAGTGGTCGCCTAAAGTGTTCTGAGTGCACTCCGCCTGGTTGGGGGGAGTTTAGACCGGTGGAGGTAAGTGAGGTAATTGAGGTGGCAACCAACTTGAAGCACACCTTTTGTGAACTGGACCTGGTGCCGATACATTTCTTAATGAGATGCATTGACACCACTGGCCCGGTGTTTGCTCTGATTGTCTGGTGTTCCTTATCCGAGGGGGTCTTCCCTGATGCCTTGAAGGAGGCACTAGTGAGACCCCTCTTAAAGAAACCATCTTTGGACCTGAAGATTAGGGCAAATTACTAACCTATATCCAACCTTCCCTTTTTAGCAAAGGTAGTTGAGAAGGTGGTGGCGCTTCAGTTGGAAGAGCACCTCGTGACTCATGAGTTATACGTACCTTTCCAGTCAGGATTTTGGGCTAGGGATAGCACAGAAACCGCACTTGTTCGGGTGCAGAATGATGTCCTCAGGGTGAGAGATAGTGGGGACAAGACAATTCTTGTTCTCCTCGATCTCTCCTCAGCAACTGACACTGTGGACCATTGTGTGTTGCTTGACTGCCTTAGGGAGCTCTGTGGACTCACTGGTACTGTCGTTCACTGGTTTGAGTCCTTTTTTACCAACAGGAGGCAATGGGTTGTGATGGGGAATTTTTCCTCCACTCCTAGCCTCCTATCTTGTGGAGTTCCTCAAGGATCAGTACTGGCCCCAGTGTTGTTTGCAGTGTACAGTACATGCTACCCCGGGAGGGATTATTAGGAAGTACGGCTTGGGTTTTCATTGTTATGCCGATGATACCCAGCTATATCTTTTCTTTGCCCCAGGAACATCCAACGCGGTGGATGTGCTAAACATCTGCCTTGCTGAGATCAATGACTGGATGGCCTCCAGCTGGTTGCGACGGAACCCCGATAAGACAGAGGTATTGGTGGTGGAGTCGAACAGAGTGCTTGATAGGATGGCCTCTGATTCAGCAACTGGAATTGTTCTGGAAGCTGTTTTATTGAAGGCCTCCTCTTGGGTGCAAAACCTTGGTGTTATTTTGGACAGGAATTTGACTATGGAGGTGCAAATATCCTCCACGGTCTGCTCCTGTTTTTTCCATCTCAGAAACATCACCAGAATAAAACCCCCTGTGCCGACTCTCAACCTTGCTACCTTGATACATGCCTTAGGTACATCAAGGCTTGACTACTGCAATGCGCTCTACCTCAGGGTCACAGGAGGATCTCTCTGCAGTCTGTAGCTGGTGCAAAACACAGCTGCCTAGTTACTTACTGAGCAGCAAAAATTTTGCCACATTACACCAGTGCTGCATGAATTGCACTGGCTGCCGGTAGGGTGGAGGATTCTCTTTAAGGTGGGTCTTCTCACCTATAAGGCCCTATACGGGCAGGGCCCTGCTTATCTGTTAGACCTTCTTGCACCTGCTCTCTCTGTCCACCCCCTCCGCTCTTCCAGTAGGGGCCTCCTGGTGATTCCTAGAACGAGGCTGAGATCTGATGGTGACAGAGCATTCAGTGTTGCAGCTCCTGTTCTTTGGAATTCGCTGCCATTTGGGGTCAGGGGAGCCCCTACTGTAGATATTTTTAAGGCCTGCCTGAAGGCCCTACTATTTTCTTAAGCTTTTTGGGATTAAATTATGGAAATTAGCAGAATATGATAATTATATGATAGGTCAAAAATGTTATTCTGTGTATTTAAATATGCGATGTATTATATGTTTTTTTTGATATCGTATTCATTCATTTATACAGCGCCCAGAGCCTCCGGGATTGGGCATTTTTTAAATAAACTTTGCCTTGCCTTGCCACTGCTGCAGACACCTTCTTCCTTTTTTGTGGCCACCCCTACAGATGTCATCTTCCTTCTTCAGATGCCCCTGCAGACAGTGGCGGAGCCAGGACTGGGAGCATTTGGGAACCAGGAAGGCAATTCAGTCAATCATGTGCTCCACAATGGGCACTAAGCAGTGAATAAAGATGTTGGTGGGGCACCACTACTCACACTGGGGCAACCAGGAGGGGCAACCGCCCCCCAAGCCCCCCCTGCTCCCCCTCTAGCTCCGCCACTGCCTGCAGATGCCATCTTGCTTCTTCACAGACGCCCCTGTAGATGGCATCCTCCTTCTTTGTGGTGCTAATTTTTGGGGGTTGTACACGCAAGGGGTCAGCAGGTCACTTGGACCTGTGGGAGTTAACTAATGGACTGTTGGGATTTGTCTTTAGCATAACCTGACCCTCAGTTGTCAACAGTCCCTCCTTGCTCTTGACATCCCTTAAGCGCCGTCTCACTCAAAAAGCCTGAAAATCAGTTTTGCAGGAAATTAAAATCAATTAACAGCCCTCCCTTGCCCTTCTCCTAGTTTGCCCTGTGTAGCGTCCATCTCTGCTCTGAACCTGTAAGTCATTTTTTCCTGTAGAAGCGTTTTGTTTTCAAAATACTGATTCCAACTCAATGATTGTTTCATCTTTACTGGTCTGCTAGTAATCTTAGTGGGCATTTCTGATTTACACACAGGTGGTGAGTACCATTTTAAAACAGTGTGATACAGTTTATAATAATAATGTGCAGTTCAACAACGGAGTTCTTTTGTAGTAGGACACAGAATGCATTCTAGCAAGAATATAAGAGCTTCACAAGGACATAAACTACTTCATACAGTTTTAAAATGGTACTCAGCACCCGTGCAAATGACATATACCCACTGAGTTTACTAAAAGGCCAGTAAATGTGCAAGAATAACAGAATGGAAACCAAAAAGCACCTTCTAAAGAACTCCACAGCTTGCAGGTTGAAAGCAGTTCTCCTTTAAGGCAAGACTGAATTCTAACTCTGAGCGGCTGCCGCACTCTGCATGCATGCTTTCTCTGAATAAACCAAAGAGACACCAAGCAGTCAAGTCTCAGTGCTGGGGGAGTGTTGACATCACATCAGAGGCCTGTGGTTGGCCGAACAAAGCAGTGATGTCATCCAGGGGCACCAATCAGGTTAGACAGCAAGCAGGCAGTTGATTGTTAGTGATTTTGGAACTGTTAGAGTGGATTAGCTGGGGATAAGAGTGCAGGGAGAGACAGTACTGTGGAGCAGAGCTGGGGCTAGCTAGTGCCTGCTGGCAGGGGAAATCAAAGCCATGCCTAGCAGTTCCCAAGGATGTTTCTTTACAGCAGTATAGCCCTATGCATGTTATGCAAACAGACAGCATTGAATGGATGTAGAACTGAATGAAGGACTGATAGTTTTAATTTTGTTTCGTCTACATTATTTGCCAAAAAAGTGCTTTTTTTTTTTTTTACACTGTTGGAACTGTTTGGATGAAGATAGGCTGCAATGAATTTATGTGTTACCCCTGGGATGATGCAGCTTACCAAGACGCAGGTATAATCACACAGGCAGGAAGGACTAAGTATCCTGCAACACCTGAGTGCAGTGTGTCTCCGGCAGCTGAAGCTGGCACATGGGACCGATTCCCTTCCACTGCCTCCTCCTTCTCTTCATTCAGGTAGGTAGGAATCAAGTGACTTCTACTTACTGTAATTCATGACTGTAGATCTTTTGGGATGGTGTGTGCCCAAGGTGAGAAGGTTCAAGTGTTGCACTCCTGTACCTTGCTTTTACACACAGCAGACTTTAAACTGCCCACAAAGTTTACATTTGACTGGCAAGAATGTGGTTGCCACTGTGAAATTTAAAAAAAGATATGCTCCCCAGGTTACATGAAACTGTAGTATCTGAGGTTAATTCTAAAAATTCCAAGTGGTTCATAACCCACCCACCCCCCAAGAATTTAGCTTTTATGCTTTTCTGTCTTGCTGCTGTTTCACCCTTAAGGCAGCTGCCCAGGCACGGCGTTCAGGGCTGAGTAGGCTGGTGCTGGAGCTTCCCCCAGTCTGCCACTGGCGTTTTGGTCTGTTGCGAGTCTGCAGTCTTATGAAAGAAAACAATACACATTTAAAGGCACCACAACATGGATTTTTGTTTAATTGGTCAGACGAGGCAGACCCAACTAAAATTAAAAATGATATCCCTTGCTAGCGGTGGACAGAGGATGGTGCTGCCTCTTTAAAATGCTGGTCTGAATGTAATAGGTGGAAGCTAGAAGTACTCCAACTCGATGGGAGCACCTGTAATTTACATGAAGGGGGAACTAATCTGCAGGATAAAACATCATGATCAGTCCTATGTTTTCATAGCTCCTACACAAAATAAAGCAGCTGTTTCTGGTGGGGTGGGATGGAAGCAATCAAGAAATGTACCTATTCTGCAGTTACAGGAAAAACTTTGGACTAATGCGAGAGTCCAGCACACATGGGCAGTACATTGTGTAGGGGGATGTGATGAAGGGATCAGGTTGGGGACTGGTTCTTCTCAAGAAGGAAGCGACAATGAGAGTCGGACTTACCTACCAGCAAACCTGGAAATTTCCAGGTGGGCCCCCCTCTGTTGGGGTACCTGGCCATCTTCTGAACTTTTGTATTTGTCATGTGTTTTCTAATTAAATGGTGTTGTTTGGTCACTGCAAGTAAATTTAAGGTGCAAAAATTGAGCCAATGTATCAAATGTAGTGGAATACTGATAAGAATGTGTTACACCGGGGCCTCCCTTATTGGTTTTCCAGGTGGGCCCCTGCATCAACTTTCCAAGTGGGCCCCCTGTACCCCAGTCCAACCCTGGTGGCAATTTAAAAAGTTGGAATACTGTTCTAAATAAGAGAGTGTACTCTGGCTATTCCTTACATGGATAAACTAGGAAAAATGTGTGTGCTGTTGCAAAGTTCAAAATTGTCGCTGACCCATCAGCAAAAGGCTGTTGGCTCCTGTAATTGGCCATTAGGATTTTCTTTACTAGCCCTTCTGGCTAGTGTTGGATGAGGCAACCTTTCAATTAACACATCAGTTGGGCAAGTATAATGTGCATGGGGCCAGTGGATTTGCAGTGTCAGTGGCTCAGCAGGTTACATATTCGCCTCTGAGGCCAGAAGATCAGAAGGCTGTGGGTTCTATCCCTACACCAGGCACTTGGGTTAAATCCCAGTACTGACACTGTAGTGCAGCATGGGGGGGGGGGTGCTGCACTCCTGAGGTACCGTTTTTCGGATGAGACTTTAAACCGAGGTCCCATCTGCTTGTTCTGGTGGTAGTTCAGGTGGATGTTAAACATCCCATGGCACTTCTCGAAAAGATAAGGGGAATTTCCCCGGTGTCCTGGCCAAATTTCCCCCATTCACTAAAAAAAATACCACCAACAGCTTCATCTGGTTCATTGTCAGTTGGCACCCATCTGTATCCCCCTCCTCCAGGATGAGGCTGAAAATAGGCAGAATTGTCTAGCCGTCCTTTCCCGGTCAAAAAACCTAAATAAAATAAAAATAAACTAATCCATCTGGCTAGTGGGACTGTGTAACTTCATTTTGATGCCTGTTGTTGCCTCCCCCTATAAAGTAATTACAATCTGTATACCTTATGATACCTTATGATACCCAATTTTGGTGTGCTGGGGACAGTCAGATGCCATCTTTGGAGAAAAGGACAATGAGTAACAAATATTTAAAAGCTTTTTTATAAATACTGAATGAACTCAGGATTAATAGGAAGAGACTCAGCTACAAAGGCACGTTGCTGTGGATCACGTCTCCTGCTGTCCCAGTTGTGTCTTTGTCACACAGTGCACTCTTCCTTTTGTTAACGTCAGTGTAAGAGCATAAATGGATATTCCATCCTACTATATCTGACCCCAGGATGTTGGTTGCTATGGAGCCCTACATCCTTGGAGGGGGCTTGTAAGGGTTCCTAAAGGTTTTGTGGGACCATGGGCATGAGAAACTGTACTGGGGCACTTTAAACACTTTAACCAAACACAGTAACTTCATTGCCAGCACCAGGTCTTCAAGTCAAGCAGTATTTCTTTTTTTCTTTTTTACATAGAGGTTACTTACTTGTAACTGTAGCTCTACTACTAGTATTCAGTTCACAGTCACGCTTAGGTAATCTTCCACTGAGAATGCTCAGTCATTGGAACAGTCTTCAAGCTCAACTCCTCCTACTGCCCATCAGTGTGGCCCTCTGGCTCTGCCACCTTTGCACTAGGGGTGTGTGAATAATGAATAGTATTTCCTGAATCCCACAAATAATGCACTATTCATTATTTGGATCTGAAATACAGACAGTGTCACTATTCGTGCCTATTCCTATTTGAGAAATACAATATTAAAAAAAAAAAAAAAAAAAAAGAAAGAAAGAAACAGCCCCCCCTTCCTCCATATCCTAAGATATACAACCTCCCATATCCACATTCTCGGGTAGAATCCATCCCACCTTCCTCTCACCAGCACCCACAATTTGCCATATGTACCTGTATTTAAAAAGCTTCTGTAATGGGCAGCTGGCACAACCCACCCACCTCTATGACCAGCTGCCATCTTTCGTTGCTTGTTTGCACAAAATCAAATATGTCTCCCACCCCCCACCGTGGCAGAACGCCCTTCCAAGCACCCAGAAGCCAGTGAGGTGTGACTATACAGATAAAGATGGTAACTTGACACAACCCACCCTCCTCCACGGCTGGCTGTCTCCTTCTGAATGAAAGCGCTCACATGCTTCCTCTCATAGTAGCAGTGGTAGATTTTATTTATTTAGGGCACCCTTCCCCGAAGGCTGAGGGCGCCCTTACAATTGGATTACATAAACATCAATACATAAAGCTGAACAAGAACAATAATAAAAACATTTATTTATTGATTTAGTATATCGGAAAGACCTTTGAGCGTGAGCTCTTTTACAAAGGTTCCATGTTGGGGTGGACAATAAGACAATACACAGATTCAGTGGTTACAGAGGCCAGATTATTAGGCATTAAGAGCAGTTACATGAGAATTAGACAAATAGGGAAAAAAACTGAGCAGTTTTAATAGAACGCAAAGCTATTGCTAATTGACTGGCCTAGGCAGCACACCCCTGGAAACCTCCAAGTCCAATGATAGACTATCGCAGAGTACTAGCATAGGGTTTGAATCTAACCCAGAGAGCGAGAGGTGGGTGACAGTGAAACATCGGGGAGGTGGTGATGGGGGGCAACCCAGAGGGCTTTGTTTAGTAGGGTGTGGTGGGGGATTGGGAGGGGCAGTACAGAGAGCATTTAAGACTACTGGATTGCTTGCTTACGCCCTTGGCTAGGCCAGAATGGAGGCAGGTCTCTGTATAACCCTGCTGGGTGCTACCTTTGGGGTAACCAGTCGAGCACTGGGGGCCTGAGAAGCAGGTGCATTTTGAGCCAGGCATTAGGTGCTGTTTGAGGCCAGCTTTGAACTGAGACATGCTGTTTGTTTGTAATTTCATTGGGAGTTCATTCATCCAGAGGGGGGCCCGGTAGGAGAAGGTGCACTGCCCTAGTGAGGTTCGGCAGAATGGGGTGGACAATGCCCCATTCTTCCTCCCTCTGGTAATGTGTGATGAGAGAGATGCCTCGAACAGATCTCCTACACAGGGTGTTTTTTTTTCTCAGGAGTGCCTTCTTCCCCAGGAGGCAAGTTTGGTATTTGATCCTGTCTTTTGGAGTTAGCCAGTTTGTACGCTCATACGGGGTGCAAGTATGAGTGTAGTGATCTGCGCCCAGGGTGAGACGGCATGCCTTATTAAGTGCAATTTGGACCCTTTTGAGCATTGTATCAGTAGCAGCTCTGTAGACCACCAGCCTGTAGTTTATCATGGAGAGTATGGAACTGGAGACTGAGATGCAGAGTGCTTCGGGATGAGGGATTTCTTATGCCTATGGAGAACCCCGATCTTTGTGTTTACCACTCTGACAAGGGAATCTATGAGGTGCGTGTAAGTGACAGAGTCATCAATGGTGATTCCAGGGTACTTGAACAATTGCACCTGTTCAATCAGCTCACCAGCCGTATTGAAGATTACGAGGGGAGCAAGCCAGTCTGTTGTAGGGGCTGGATTGTAGCATGGCCTTGGTTTTCTTGTAATTTAGAAGCAGCTTTTGCCTACTGAACCAGTCCTCGAGTTTATTGAAGGAGTTCTGTAGTTCTGTTTGAAGGGCACCCTGAGAGGTGTTGCTGCTCAGCAGCATGGCATTGTCCGCATACAGGATACGTTTGGTGTCACAGGCTGTGGGTAGGTCATATACAAAGAGGCTGAAAGGCAGGGGCCCTAGAATTGATCCTTGTGGGACTCCTAGGAGTACATCTCTGGAGCTGGATAATGTCTGCCTGATTTTGACTCGCTGGCTCCTGTGTGTTAGGTAGTCATTGAACCAATTCAGGGTGTTTGGTGCCACACCCAATCTTCGGAGTTGGAATGCTAGTAGAGGATGGTTGATGGTGTTGAAGGCTTCGGTGAGGTCTAAGAAGATGGACCCCACCAATTTGCCTTCATCCTGTGCCTTGTGTGCATATTCAGTGTAGTGCAGCAGTGCCGTGGTGGTACTGTTTTTTGCCTGAAACCATGCTGGTTTGGGCAGAGCAGATTGTACTTATTGAGGTATTCTGTGAGTTGACTTGCCACAATTTTTTCCAATGCTTTGGATGTGGGGAGAGGATGGGTATTGGCCTGTAGTTTCACACCAGCGCCTTATCACCATTTTTACGCACTGGAGTTACCAGGGCTTGCTTCCATACCTCCAGAAATTGAACTAGCCCCAAGGATCTATTAACTTATTCTACCCTGGGTGGCCATTTTGTATCAGGAGAAACAATAGATGGTTCGGACATCATACGGAACTATTGGCTACAATGAGTTAAACAGCATTGTTATAGGCAAGATAAGACCATCCAGGGTGAGGGATAGTAACTTCATGTCTAGCCCATCACTTCCCAATCTGGTTTTGCCTAGGACTTTTCCTGACCATCGTTAGGGCCTCCTTCACCGTCACCTTCTTAAAGTAGAAGGCAGGGTGGTTAGTTTTGGGCAAGTTGGTGCAAGCTTGGTTCTTCGCAGGCAGAAAGTAGTCTGGAGACAGCACTGAAGACAGATCTGTAAAGGCCTGGTTAAAGGCATCAGCAATGGCTAGCAGATCTGAGGAGGAGGATGAGTTATTATTGTTGAGCATCTTAGGGTGATGCTTTTGATCTTTACCAAGGATGTTCTTGATGTTGTCCCAAAACCTCTTACCATCACCCCATGCGTTGTTAAGTTGGGTCTTATGGAAATCAGCTTTTGAGAGCCTGATAAGTTTGGTGCACCGATTTCTAGCTGTTTTATAGCACTGTAGGTCATGCTTGCTACCCGAGTTTGAGGCCTTTTCCCAGAGGCAGTCTCTCTCCTTCAGGAGGGACAGGAGCTTTCCATCAATCCAGCCATTTACCTCCTCCCGAATTTTCCATTTCATGCGTGGTGCATAGATATCACAGATGGAATTGAAACCCTCAGTGAAGAAACTTAGGACCTGGTCATATATACATATAAAAATCTCAAAAATAATTAAAAACAGCTGAACTTGTTCTAATTCTCAGATGGCTCTCCTCAGACCTCAAAAGCTTGTGCATACAGAGATGTCTTCTGATGATGTTTAAAAATTTCAGCAGATGGTGCCTCCCAGCAGTACCCCGGCAAGGAATTCCATAATGCTGGGACAGCCACCTCAAATGCCTGATCTCCAGAGCTCTTTAGCCTCGCTCTGGGGATCTCCAGGAGAGCACCGGTAGCTGACCTGAGGGGGAAAGATGGAACATACGGATGCAGGAGATCCTTCAGGTAGTCTGTACCCGCACCGTGTAGGGTCCTGTAGGTCAGAAGACCTATCTTGAAGGTGATGCACCAGCTCACCAGCAGCCAATGCAGTTCACGCAGCATTGGAGTGATATGACTGAATCTAGAATGACCAGTCAACACCCGTGCTGCCCCATTCTGCAACAGCTGCAGGTGTTGCAGTGCACCACCTCCAACCCTGAGATAGAAGGCATTACAGCAGTCGAGTCTCGAGGTGATGAAAGCATGGACCAGTGTGGCCAGGTCTTCGGGCGGGACAAAGGGCTTGATCCTGGCGATGTTCTGGAGATGGTAGAATCTTGTTCAGACCACAGCTGACACCTGAGCATTGACTGTCAACTCGTTGTCAAATACAACGCCTAGATTCTTCACCCTTTGTGAAGCTTCCAGTTCTGTCGGCCAAAAAGAGGCCCAACCTATCACCAGAGGCTGCGAGCCCAACCCTCCAACCTGGCTCAACCACCAGTACCTCAGTCATCCCAGAGTTTAGTCCCAGCCAGTTTGACACCATCCAAGCCTGGATCTTGGCCAAGCATTTATTTAGCACTTTGACAGCATCAGGTCTACCAGGTGTGAAAGACAGGCAGAGCTGTGTATCATCAACGTAACAATGAAAACTCGGCTCATACCATCTTATGACCTCACTCAGGGGCAGCATATACACTGCGAACAACATGGGGGAGAGGACAGAGCCTTGGGGTACTACACAGGGCAGGTCTCTTGGGATCGAGGAACAAGTTCCCATCACTACCCTCTGGGACCTGCTGTGGAGAAAGGACTCAAACCAGCTGATGACCTTGCCGTTGAGTCCTACATACTGTACTCCCTAGCCTGTACAGCAGCACCCCATGGTCCACAGTGTCAAATGCCGAGGAGAGATTGAGGAGGGCAAGAATAGTATGCTCTCCCCAATCCCTTGCCCTGAGCAGGTCATTCAACATCCTGTCCAACACCATCTCTGTGCTATGCAAGGCCCTAGCCCCAGACTGGAAAGGTTCGTAGATTTGGAAGTCTATAGGATGGTCCTCTAGCTGTTCTGCTATCACCTTCTCAAGAATCTTCCTCAAAAAGGGAAGGTTCGATATAGGCTTATAATTTGCCAGGACGTCAGGGTGCAACGATGGTTTCTTCAGCAGAGGCTTAACCAGAGCCCACTTTAAAGACTCCGGAAAACCCCCAGTTGACAGGGAACTTCCGACTATCCCAGCAAAGACTAGGCCCAGATCTTTAACGCAGCCAACTAGTAGCAGCATCTGGCCCGGGTCCAGGTCACAGAATATTTTAGCCCAAGGACTATCCGACAGACCTCTTATGTCATTGCTGGTCAGAACGCACCCCAGGGTGGCCTAGTGTAATTGCCCACATGAGAAACACCACCGCTGGAGAATTGAATTCTGCTTGGAGCAATCCCAGATCTCACGGAGGACACTCTGTCTGAGAAGAATCGAGCAAACTCTTCATATTTGTGAGTAGAAAAGGCCCTAAAAGGTTCCAGATCGGCTGGATGTATATGCCTGTCTACAACCTGGAAGAGCTGAGCTGGTCGATTCCTCTCGGCTGCAGCTGTCCTATACATAAAAGCTGCCTTTTTCTGTATGATTGCAATCTGATACTCACCATCATGAGACATCAGAACCAGCTTGTCCTCCTGAGATCCAGTCTTTCTCCAGCACCTCTCCAGCCTCCATCTCTTTGTCTTCAACACCCTTAGTTCCCCATCAAACCAAGGGGAGCCAAGGTGTAAGACAAGGGGGTGTACATGGACCAGCGCTAGGTGATCCAGGGCCCCAGCAACAGCAGTATTGTAAGCCGTCACTGCCTCTCCCAGACTGCTGGCTTAAACCTCCAGCACAGACGAAATGTCCAGTTCCGCCATTAGTCCCTCTGATTGAACACCTCTCAAAGGGCAAAACTGGACCATTTCCACAGGGAGTGGAACAATCAGGGGGGTTTTAAAGCTGAATCCAGCAGTGCAATAATCGGACAAAGTGACCCGATCAATCTTGAAGGTGTAAATTTCAAGACCCAGAGTGAACACCAGATCAAGCACATGGCCAGTCTGTTGAGTCCCAAACATGGAGTGCAGGGTCAGGCCCAGAGCCTCCATACTTAACAGGAGGTCTTGGGTGCCAGGCGATGCCACATCATCCACCCAGGTGTTGAAGTCGCCGAGAATAATCCAGCTTGATGACTCCAACACCCTCTTGGTGACAAGGGACATTACCTCCTGCAAGAAACCCCGGTCCCACTCAGGTGGACGGTAGACCAGAAGCACTCTAAACTCCATACCGGGACTCCCCCCCATACAACCACACTTTCAAAAGAACTGGTGTCCCCAACTGGGTGCACCATCAGGCCCAGCTCCAATCTAAAACAGATTACAACCCCCCCCTTCCCTGCAGTCCTTCCTCAGGCAGTGCATAACAGAGTACCTGGCTGGGACAGACGCCTCTAGCACAGGGCCTGAGGTATCACCCAGTCAGGTCTCCATAATGCAAGGCAAGTCGACGGACCCAACAATGCCAGCCATTATAACAGTCTTGTTGGCCATTGACCTGGCATTGCATAGCACAACCGGAAGAGGATGAGTGGTTGGGGCTGGTTCATTAGCTACCTGTCGTTTCAGTCTGGAGGATACCCTGGGTATAAGGACAAGATACAAAGGACCTCACTCCAGCTGTTCTCAACTCAGGGCATCTCCTGGTCCCTACTACCTGAATCGACTCCCCCAGACTACATCCTTCTCCTTCTCTCTCCCTCTGACACCCCTCCTCAAAATATTCAGCTCCCTACATCGCCACCATATCGCAACATCAAGTGGTGGAATAAGGAAGGAATGAAGATCCCTAAGGAGAGAGGGAGAATAAGCCAATATTTGGTCATGAGGAAGAACCCCCATACTAAACAAAACTACCACTATCTATGCAATGAAAATATTTCACAGTCGGTCACTCAACCACACACTCGCACACACACACACACTTGCACAAACAACACAAATCCCCTAAAAACCCTCCCCAACCCAGAAAATAAGTAAATTTAAAAATTAACACAAAAGGGAGTCAGATTTCAAAACAAGCCCAGAGTGGACAAAGGCTAAGCCCTAACACAGTCTGTGAACTTCTAGCTAAGGTCCAAAAACCCAGAACGCTTCACCCCGAAGAGTTCACCAGTTCAGTTCCAGAAAGGTCCGACTACTACCAGGGCCTCTCACCCCCTGGAAATCCAAATTCCAAAGTCTCCCTCACAGCCTAGGAGCACACTTGCTCCCACAGTAAAATCAGCTGATCATGCAAAACCAGCTGATCATGTGATCAGCTGATTTTATTATGGAAGCAAGTGTGCAAGTACTTTCATTCAGAAGGCAGCCAGCCATGGAGACAGATGAGTTGTGTTGGTCACCTTCTTCATCCTTCTAGTTGCCCCTCTCCTGCTTTTGGATGCTAGGAGGGAGGAAGGTAGAGTAGGAGGGTGCTGTCAGGGTGAGGGAGTGGAAGACATAATTGAGTTTGCACAAACAAATGCTGAAAGATGGCAGCTAGATATGGAGGCAGACAGGTTGTGCCGGCCACCCTTTGAGGGAGGTTTTTTGTTTTTTTAACTACGGATATGTATGGCAAATTGTGAGTGGTGGGGGGAGGAGAGTGGGATGGATTCTAAAAAAGGGTGGGGGTACGGGTGTTTGTATATCTCAAGGAATACAGGGTGAGGTGCTGTTTCTTTTGTTTCTTTGTTTTTTTGTTGTTGTTAACATTTCACTAGAGTAACAAATGCAGAATACCAAATGCCCGAAAATTGGGGATAAGGTATTTGCATACCCCTACTTTGCACTCAGATTTGCATGCTGCTACAGGAATCGAAGGAGGCCTTGCCAGGGGAGGTCATGTGAACTGAATACTAGTACAGCAGTAGAAATATGGTTACAACTAAATAACCTCTAAGTACCTACTGTAAATTCAGTTCAATAATTTACAAATAAGGAGACTCCTAGCAATCCTCCAGGAGGAGGATGCAAGACATGCACCTCAAATTAGGCAACTAGAGGCTAAAGGACTGACACAAAGCAGCAGCATGGCTAATAACTGAGCAACTCAATGCTGTAATGTGAAATAAATGTGTGTGTATTCAATCAGGTAGCAGAAGCCCTACATATTTCGGAAATGGAAATGTACTGGGCAGTGGCAACAAAGGCAGCAGTATGTCTAGAGGAATGAGTCTACAACCCCACGGGTGTCTTCTTTCCAGCCAACCTGTAACACAGAGTGATGCAAGGAAGTCATCCATTGAGAAATCATCTGCGTGGCTGCTGGTCTGCTTAGGATGGCTTCGGTATATGTGGCAGACAGTTTTCAAGTCTCACCATGAAATTCCTCCATACACTCCTGGTAGAAGACAACCCCCCTGCAAGAATCTAGCATGTGGAGTGGTCACTCTGCCTCTGAATCAGTAGGCTTTTAGAAGAAGATTGGTAGAATTAGTGCCTGATTAAGGTGAAACTCAGACACTACCTTGGTCAGGAATTTTGCGTGGAGTCTTAGGACAACCTTGTTCTTGTGGAAAACCAGATATGGTGACTATACAGAAATTGTCTGGAGCTCATTCACCCATCTGGCCGAGGTGATGGTGACAAGAAAGGTAATTGCTTTTGTTTTGTTTATTTAAAATCTGGTAAGTTGATGGGCCAAGGCCTGTTTTCAAGGGCGACCAGGAGTTTTCATGGCAGATGTTAGAGATGTTGTCCAGCACTAGCTGGGTCACTCAGACTGGTTAGTTCAGGGTGACATGCAACTGAGACTAGGGTCACAGTTCCCACTGAGCAGGTTCCATGTGCCGTTGAGCCGAATGCACCATGGTCATGGGGGAGGCCATGAAGGCCAGAAACTTAAGGGAATCCCAGGCCATAAAACATTTCCCAACCAAAAATGATCAGACATAGGAAGACTGGTCATTCACCCTGCCTGGCGGCAGACAAGCTCTGACTGAGAGTGAGTCTCGCTCTGCTCTGCTCCAGTGAAGAGGATTACCTGCTTCAGTGTGCATTCAGACTTGGCCAGATTGACCATCAGGCTGAGATCCCAGAATGTCTGGACTGCCAGGTCCCTTGACTACTCCATGTTCCACATTAAGCTACCCAAGATGAGCTAGCCATCAAGGTACAGAAACACCTCGAGGCCTCTGAGTTTAAGAAAGATCACCATGACTGTCAGGTACTTAGTGAACAACCTGGGTGCCAGTAAAGAACAGAATGGCATGGCTTTGATCTGGTACAGGACTCTGTCTACACAAAAATGGAAGAACAGTCTGTGGGATGGACGAATGGGGATGTGGCAGTATGCATCCTGGAGGTCCAAGAGCAGAAACAAGCCACTGTATCCAGGGACAAAATGATCTGATGCTGAGCTGCCATATGCAACTTCTAACTGAATGAACTTGTTCAGAAATTGCAGATCAAGAATGGGGCACCAGACCCCTTGTCAGCCCCTTGCCTGTTTTGGCACCAGAAAGTGCTGTGGCTTAAACCCCTGCCAAGCTTGGTTTTCTGAGACAGGATCAATTATGTGCCATTTAAGGATCTTAAGAGCTTCACTCTGTAGTGTGGGTAGAGACTGCAGTAACAGCATGTTCTCTAGTGGTGCTTGGGATTGACAGGGGGATGGAGTTTCAACTTCCATCAACAACCCTGATGCTACCACTTATAGGACTACTCATGTGAAGTAACAGTGGATCAGTGAAGTAGCAAGTAGTAGAGCTGGCCTTCAACTAGGAGTTTCAGCAGGATTCACAATGAAGAAGGGATGGAGTACCCTGACTCGTCACTTCTTTCTGTTGGTAGTGGCCCCGAAGGACTAGCTTCTAGAGGAACCACCCCCACCTCCCTTGCATTGACCCTGACCTCCCGGTTTACTGGAGGATCTGACTGGATTGGGTTGCTGAAACTGATGCCACTGTTGCAGCTGCTGATGACCCTGCATGCTTCAACAGGACTCACAAAAGGAACCCAAGAGTTGTGGCCTAGACTTGGGCTGTGGCTTGGGGTTAATGACTGATGTCATTGAATCCAGAGTTACCTTGGATTTCTCGATAGATATGAAGTGGCCCTTGACCCCTTACCCAAAGAGATCCATCCCAGGGCAGATCTGCCATCATTTAGTATATTTTCTGCACGAATAGTGAAACCCACAACTAGGCATGTTGATGTATGGACACTACCATTGCCACTGCCTGAGTTGGTATGTTAATCACTCTAAAACCACCTGCAATTGGTGCTTGTCCATCATCAGCCCCAGATCACAAACTTGTTGGGATGGATGGCATATGCAAATCCAAATTAGTATAGATAAGTGTTGATGTGGTGTGGGCAACTTTCTCTGATGGGGTAAGCACTGCTGACAGGACATAAGAATGTCTGTACTCAGGTCTAGAGTCCTTGTTCAGTGTGTCCACTGCTGGATGTGAAATTGGATGCTCCACTAATAACAATCATAACAGCATGGCCAGCAATGCCAGAGGGTAGCCATGGGGTACAAGACTGGAGTTTGTGGGTGAGAGAAACAGCCAAGTCCAGGATGGGTCCATTGGCAGATGAACCTCAACCTTGGGGAAATGCTCCATAGGCCCACTGCTGCCAGGAAGAACTCAACATTGACTGGCAATGGTGCTGGCAGCTTGGAAGCAAGATCAAGGTCAAGAGAGGAACCATAATCTCAACCTCGACTCAGAGATTGACAAGGCACCAAAGCTTCTGGATCCAGTTACCCCAATGGAGTGGTCCTGGGTACTGGATGAACAGGAAGTGGTGCCGAGGTTGTGATGATTGTCAGTTACTGAATTGGCAGGGGCTGACTAGGAGACCCCCGTCTGACCCAGGCTGCCTGGGTTGAGTCACTGTCAGCAATGAGGTCCAAGAGAGAGGGGAATTTTTCCCTTCATCAAACACATCTTCGATGTGGTCAACCATCATATTGATCCATGTCGATACTGTTGTTTGCCCTTATGGAACCTCCAAAGATAGACCGACTAACTCCATGAATGGTACAACCTCCCTCAAGAACAACTAACCATGTGGATCCTTTGACTGGAACAGTACCTTGATTGACAGAGACCCCACAACCATTGTTGACTTTTCTTGTTTATTCATTAACAACATGGGGACTCACCCTCAAAGGAGTGTAGAGACAGAAGAAAGTTTTTAAACTCTTTCTCTACATGAGGACTTGGAAGATCTAATACAAACTCCTCCTCCTCCTCCACCACCATTGGCAGAAGATGGACTGGAAACTCCTCACTAGCAACCTTTGCCCATTGGACTTTAACTGCACCACTGACACCACAACTACAAACAGCATGTACAGTTTAGTAGTTCTGGGATGGAGCACCCACTGCCAGCACTTTTCAAGAGCTGATGTGTGCACTGCTTGGCCTCAGGAGCAACATGTGACATCATGGTCCAGGCCTAAACAATAAACACAGGGAATATGTCATTTATCAGTGACATCGGCTACCTGAATGAAACACACCTCTTGATCCCCAGCTTCTTCTTCCATTCCTTTGTGAACTGTGATAATGGGGCAAGAAGGCAACAGTGAGGGTACACCAAGAGTCGAAAAACCAAAGCAAGACATTCAAACAAATAACTGAAAAATAGCCTGAAAACTAGCAGAATCACTAGCAGGAGCTCTGAAGGAGAAGACTTGTCCTTCTAGCAGTAGAAATAATCCTGGGGCTAAAGGGTGGAGCCGGAGGACTACATGGAAGTATGGTTAGAGAAGTCAAGCTTGAAGACTGATCTGGTGAAGAGAATGCTCAAGGTCAAAGGGGGTGTTATGAGATGGAGCCTGACAAAGGATGGGAGGAGGTGTACAAAGGGGAAGCAGACATGCTGAACACATATTTCTGCTCTGTATTTACTACAGAGAAGGATGGGCCACTTCCAAAGTATGGGTTTAAGAACAGAAGAGAAGAGAGCAAAAGCTCTACTAATGCTGTTGCTTTCCTCTGGAAATGTACGTAATAACCCAGACCCTATTTTAGATAATCACTTTAGTCTTCAGGAATTTAATGATTGAACAGGATTGGGAATAGTTCATCTAACTGTGAGAAGTTTGGTAGCAAAGGTTGACCATATACGACCATGGATACATAGTTCTAATCCTGATGCTTTTGTCTTATCTGAAACTTGGTTAACCAATAAAACAAAATATACTGAAATATGTATTGATGGATATAGCCTGTATAGGCAGGATCGATTGACTAAAGGTGGTGGAGTAGCCATTTATGTAAAACATGGTTTACTAGGGACAGTACAACTGTCTAAATCGATCCCTAAGAAATTAGATATGATCATTTTAAAAGTTAGTGTGTCACAAAAATGTAATTTTAATTTAGTGGCCCATTATAGACCTCTTTCTCCCTCTGATACTTTGCAAACATTTGTAACTATACTAGTTCCTTATTTAGATCAGGAAATTGTGGTGAATGGTGATTTGAATCGGGATCTACTTAGACCATCTGATCAATTAATTAATCAATTGTCAGCCCTTAATCTTACACAAATTATTGATATTCCTACACGGCGCAATAAGCTTTCTTCATCTAGAGATACTATTCTTGATTTGATAATGACTACTACTCCATATAGATATGTTTCTTCTGTATTTGATGCTGATATAAGCGATCATTGTTATATAGCGTGTATTAGACACCAAGTTAAATCTGTTAAAACACTTTGTGTTACAAATACTAGGAACTACTCTAAGTTTTCTGAACAAGCCTTTTGTCAGGAGTTGTATAGGGTTGATTGGGAGCTAATGTATTGTTGTCCTGATGTTCATGCTGCATGGTCTTATTTTAAAAATTCTTTTTTGGAAGTAATTAATAAATTTTCTCCTATGACTAAAAGAAGAATTAGGACACAGCCGGCACTTTGGTTTAATAGCCATTTAAAAAAAATTAATAATAATACAGGGTCAACTATGGAAAAAGGCTAGAAGTACTAGAGAGGATTTGGATATGCAGAATTTTAAAACTACAACAAATAAGTATGTTAGGGAGATACAATGTGCAAAAAGTGATTATTATAGTCAACAATTTATAAATGCATCTGGTAATAAAAAGAAAATATGGGATGGTATAAAGCAACTTCAAGGAATATCACAGGCAGCAAAGCTTCCAAAATAGTGCATTATAAAGATGTTCTTATAAGTGAACCTATGGTGCAAGTTAGGGCTTTTAATGAATACTTTCTTGAAGCAGGATGTACTTTTGATAAGAAATTTCCTAATCAAGCTAAGACTGAACTAGATAGTAATTCTGGTACACAGGTAAAAGGTCCTTAATTTTCTTTTAGTCTGATTAGTGAGCAGGATGTGACAATTGAACTAAATAGGTTGAATGTAAAAAAGGTACAGTATTAGATACTATTGATCCTATATTTTATAAGATTAGGGCTTCAATCATAGCTAGGTATATAGCTTATATGTTTAATTTATCCTTAAGTACCAATGAAATCCCTGATGATTGGAAAACAGCTTGTGTAGTTCTGCTTTTAAAGAGGGGAGATGAGTTTGATCCAGGTTGTTATAGACCTATATCTATTTTGACACATATTACCAAAGTCCGGGAAAAGTTAGTACATGGGAAACTTACTAAATATTTAGACAAAAATGGAATATTGATAAATAATAAAACTGGTTTTCGTAAAGGCCATAATATTATATATGCAGTATCACAGGTAGTAGATGAAAATATATACATATATACACACATACATACAGCCTTTGATAAGGGTTACTTGGTTCCTGCAATTGTTTTGGATTTATCAAAGGCGTTTGATTCTGTTGATCATAATTTGTTATAGAATAAATTAAAAAGCCTGGGTATGGGTACAGGTACTTTATTTTGGTTTTCTGCTTATTTATCTTCTCGGTTGCAGTGTGTTAAGGTGGGGGATTGCTGCTCTGACTTAATTATGATTGACAAGGGGGTACCCCAAGGATCAGTACTTGGACCCCTGTTGTTTAACATTTATATAAATGATTTGACTGAGGGTGTGTCAGCAGACACTAATATTCTTTTGTACGCTGACGACACCATTTTATATTGTCAGAGCAGGGATCACCTAGATGCCATTTGCACTCTGCAGAAAGATTTTGACATTATTTGGCAAACTTTAATCAATTCATGTTTCTTGTTAAATGTAAGTAAAACTCAATGGACCCTATTCACTGGGAAATCTAAGGTAGACAATCAAACTGTTACAACTTTGAATGTTAAAGCATTGGATTGGACTAATTTGATTAGAACTTCTTCATATAAATACCAAGGCATAATGTTAGATGATTCCATGAAATCTGAATTACATATTAACATGCTTTCTAATAAACTTAAGAAATTATTGTCTTTTTCCTATAGGAACAAATCATGTTTAGCTTTAAAATTCATAAACAATTGGTAAATTCTTTATTCATATCACAAATTGATTATGATGGCTGTATCTATATAAAAACAACTGATGCAGTCTTAAAAGTATTGGATCCTCTTTATCATAGTGCATTAAGATTTATCACTGGTTTTCCTTGGCATACCCATCACTGCAATCTGTATTCTGAATTAGGTTGTCAACCTTTTATCAGATCATAAACAAACTCATTGGATGCTCTATGTCTATAAATTTGTCCTGAATAAATTACCCCCATATTTGTTAGGATCAGTTGTTATTAAAGAACATAATAGATACTCTCTTAGATCTGCTGATTTTCCTCAGTATTTCTTACCAAGATTTAAAACTAGGTTTGGTAGTTATAGGTTGGCAGTTGCCGTCCCAATGACCTGGTTATCTATTCAAAAAAAAATAAAATCGGCAATTATTATTACAATGTCACACTTTAAATGATTGCTTGTCAGATTTATGACATATGAATGTAGATGTTTTTAAGTGAAATATAACCACACAATTTGTGAATCTATGTAATTGAATATGTTTATTGTATTTGTATCTATATGTATGTGTGTTTTTTTATGTTTTGTACTGATGGATGCAATTGTAAATGAGAGATTTTCTCTCAATTTTGCTTTCCAATAAACTGATTGATTGGAAAGCTCAAGTGGCATGGTCAAAATAATGGAGAAAAGGGTGTTATTAAAGCTTACTGGGTTGAAAGTAGATAAATGTTTTGGACCTGATGTCTTAAACCTGAGGATGTTGAAAGAGGTCACAGTAGTGATAGGCTGACTTGCAGACATATTCAACTGTTGGCTGGCCATGGGGTGCTTCCTAATGACTGGAGGACAGCAGACAGGGTCCCTGATGAGCCAGGGAACTATTGTCTACTCAGTTTGATGTCTATAGTGGGTAAAGTTTTGGAGTCTTTACTAAGGGAGGAACTGGTGGACTTTCTGAAGGGAAATGGGCTACAGCAGTGATAGGCAAGCTGGGATTATATGTGAGCCACTAGTGCAGCCCTCCAGTTATCTGAAGGGCCACATTAGTAAGTGAGAACCATATTCAAAATTAAAGGATGCTGCAGACATTAGTTAGTAATGCAAAAACCTTTATTAACTTCAATAAATTTATTAAATATTAAAAATAGTGTTAAATAGTTACAAATATTACTTATAAATATCATATACATATAGTATGATATATTACTCTAACTTTTGTGCTGTGATGTTATCAACAAGTTTTCTAAGGTTTTGTGATAGTTGAGTGCAGGCACATCTCAGCTCTGCTGATAGGTTACTGTCAGTGAGTCTATTTCTTTTATTACTTTTAACATGTCCCATAGTGGAGAATGTTTGTTCACATGCATATGTGGACCCGAACATGGATATCAGCTTGGCAGCACAGGCTCGAAGAACAGGTCCGCCAATATTTCTCCACATCTGATGTACGCCTTCTTTCTTAAATTTTGATATTGTGCTTTCGTCCAAAACTTTCAAGTAATTCATCTTCAAAAGCTTTTTTTGTTACTTTCGAGTCTCTGGCACACAGTGCCGCTGCAGCTAAAATCAAATTTCAAAGGGATTTGTTAGCAGTACCATGAATGGCTTCAACTCATCAAAAGATGAAAATCACTGTTTAAAACGCTGCAACAATTGAAGAACCATGTCAGCATGTCCTGATGGATCATATTGTGATCTACAAAAATCAGATGATTTATTCAATGCATGATGCAAATGGATGAAATGTGTCAAGTCCTTCAACTGTAGCTGTGATGATATTAGTTGTAATTGTATCATATTTTTTTTTATACTTGTCAGCATATTTGGTAGCAGATTATTTTTTCCTAGTGGTGCCATGTTCAGTCCATTCAGATGTGTTGTTATGTCTGTTAGAAATGCCAAGTCTAACATCCACTGCTCATTATCAAGTTCAGGCTGTGTATGAGAGCATTGCACCAGAAAATGACGTATAGTTGGAAGTAATGCCATAAATCACTGAAGTACTTTTTCATGACTAAGCCACCTAACTTCACTGTGTAGCAACAGATCACCATACTCAGCATTGACTTGGTCCAAAAGCTCACAGAACAATCGATGATGCAATGGTCATGCGACGATGTAATTTACAATATGAACAACTTTGTCCATCACAGCTTTCAGATGGTCATCCTTATACAACTTTGCACAAAGAGATTCCTGGTGGATAATACAGTGAACACCAAATATGTTCTGGTTCTGAGACTTTAGTAAAGCAATAAAACCCCTGTGCATGTCAACCATTGATGGACCTCCATCTGCTGTCATGGACACCATTTTCTCAAGTGGCAAGTCATGGGACCTGGCGAAATTCATGAATGCTTCACCAGGATCCCAGGCAATATGGGTTCACGAGAGTAAGGTTTTACCAGACAAATCTGGTCAGCTTCTTCAATTATGTGACCAAGGCAGCAGAAAAAGGACAGGCAGTAGATGTGGTATACTTTGATTTCAGCAAGACCTTTGACCCAGTCCCCCACAGGAGGATGGTCAGGAAGATAAGGGACTTAGGGGTGGGAGAAAATTGGCCACTTGAGTATAGAACAGACTGAGGGGAGAACACAAAGGGTAGTAGTTAATGGGGAGCTTTCAGAACTAAAGGAAGTAACAAGCAGAGTGCCCCAGGGGTCGGTGCTGGGCCTGTTCATTTTAAGTGTATCCATTTGTGACATAGGAGAAGGCATCAAGTGCAAGACCTGCCTATTTGCAGATGACACAAATATCTGTGCAAGGGTGGACATGGAGGAAGGGATAAGGGAACTGAGGAAGGATCTGGGCAGGTTGGAGAGCTGATCAAAGATCCAGCAGCTGGGGTTCAATGCAAAAACCAATGTAAAGTGATGCACATTGGGAAGAGGAAACCAAGAGTGCAGCATGAAATGGGAGGAGTGGGGCTGAAAAACAGAAAGGAGGAAAATGACCTAGGGGTCATGATATCAGAGGGCTGAGAAACAACAGTGCATTGTAATAGTGCGGTGGGCAAGGCAAACAGGATGCTGGATTATATAGGACAGATCCAGAATCATATGGTTTGATACCTTTTACTGGACCAGCATAGATGCTACAAAAAGAAAACAATGTCTAAGCTTTCAGACCGACCAAGTCCTTCCTCAGAAACGTATGACAATTGTTCAGAGAGTCCCATTCTATTAACAACCAGATCATACACAAAAAAAAAAAATAAATAAAAAATTCTCATTGGTTAAAAGTACGTATTTCAAAAAATCACAAATTTAAATGGAATGAATAGCCTCCCATTAACTTGCTATTACTGAGAATCGTTTCAAGGTCAATCCATTACATAATCTGAACACTCAAGCAGGCAAACCATGTAACTGAAATTATTAATGAATATGTGTGTTAGGAGAATACATACACAATTAAAAGCAAGACTTTATGATTTAATACCACAAATGTCCAAGTTAAAACTTGATAGTGTTGTATGATAAAAGACAGAAATATATGTATGGAAATAAGAGGGAAAAAGAAAAATGTACCTTGTATGAACAACTGCTTAAAACATTCATACATAATTAAACTTATCTGGAGATATTTTCTAAACTATACTCTCAACCAGTTAACACACTCCATAAACATTAAAACCTACAGAGCTGTAACAATATTTTTTACAAGATAATATCAATTGTCAGTATTACTGCCAAATAAAAAATAAATAATAAAAAAATTAAGTCACTCAAGGACCACCTAGAAAATGAGTTCATGCATCTTAAAATGTTCAGAGTTCAATAATGAATCAGTATATACTCAGTTAACTATATGAGCAGAAACAGTCTTAAGAAGCTGTATAAAACCCCCATGGAATTAAACTCTCCCCCAAGGAAAAGATAACTAGAAAAGAAGAGTATATTCACTATGTATGTAAGCCAAGAGTCCTAACACCCTGTAGCATAATTATGACATGCACCCGAATATAAGCCTACCTAAATATGTAAGCACAATGCCAACCCCTCCCCCCACATAGAGCACTCTTCCCACCAAAAAAGAAGCACCATCCTCCAACAACACACACACAAAATTACCCCCCACACACACACTAAACTCCCCCTCCTACACACAAACCCAAGACAACCCCACACACACGTATATTAGGTGAGAAACCAACATATTGATAACCAGTTAAAAAGGACTCTGAAAATAAAAACAAAACAACAACAACATACTGAAGTCCTGTTAAATGTCCATGCTATGAAGTAAAAGTCTGCGTAAGTTTAAGTGGGGTAATGTGTCATGAAACCCAAATCCATATGCATGCCATCTGCTACCATATTGAGAAGTAAAATAAGCTTCATCTCAAAAGTCTGTCTCTGTTGTGTTTTTTTTAATCCTTTTAAGACCATTATTGACATATCTGAGACTGAGTGGTCATTCTGAGAGAAGTGTTGCCACACTAGTTTGTCAGTCATCTTCATATTAATGGTGTGTCTGTGTGCGTTCATTCAAGTGTGGAGAGCTTGGCTTGTCTCTCCAACATACTGTGTTTGTGGACACTTCTTGCACTGAATGAAATAAACAACATCACGTGATGTACAGGTATAATTCCCCTGTATCCTAAATAGTCTGTTTTGTGATTTAGCCACACAATCCAAAGTGGAAATGAGCTCACAAGTCCTACATCTGGGTTGACTACAGGATCATGTACCATTTAGTGACATGGTACCCTGTTCTGGTGCATGTTTACTCCTAACAATCAGGTTGGCTAAATTAGGTGGTTGTTTAAAAGATAGTAGTGGTAGTTCTTGAAAAATACAATGAGCAGCAGAAGTCAGGAGGTGATCCTCCCATTGTACAGGTCACTGGTGTGACACTTGCACACTTGTATTGAAGTGAGCAGTGCGGCATCGCAGTTCCCATGAAATGGAACCACGCAGCATTGGACATTTTGCAGAACCCTGCACTTTACAACATCTAAGGAAAGTAAGTCCCCTTATCTGAAGAATAGCATTTCGCTCATGAAACACCTAATGGGAGGGGAGGTAAGGCTTTGGGGGTGGGGCCATGAGATTATATGACTGTTTTCCTTTAAGCAAAAACAGTTCAGACTCTTTCCAGGTGATTTGCATATACTTCCATGATGCTTTGCTTGTGGGGTTATGTGTAATTTTATATTTCCTTGAAACTTGGCTTTATTGACAGTGCACTTTTTGGGTAGCCCTTGCCTCGGTGCTTTTGTGCTGAGGTTCTTTGACTTTTAGATTACTTTCCTGTTTTGTGCTCCACCATGACCTAATCCAGTAAGACTGAACTATGACTTATTCTTCTTTGGCCTGGAATGTTACAGATGAGGCACGTTGATCTTTGTAGGATGAAACATGTGTCTGCATTTTCTGTGTTCACCCTTTGCAGAGTATAGGAGGTGCCTTTTGGCACTATACAGTCTTGCTTAAAGCAGAACCAGTCTGGACTCTCTCATCATGATTTACATATACTTCCCACAATATTTTACATTATAGTGATATGTGTGATTTTATATTTCCTTGATACTGGAAAATAGGTATCTGTCTAGTGTATGTACCTGGTTAATAAAAGCTACATAAATAAGAAAATATAAGTTGGGCCAGGCAGTATAGCCTAGAGGTTACAGTAATGAGTTGAGAATGAGCTTGGTACATCCAGCAGACCTGGGTTTGAGTCCCACCACCTCCACTTGCACACTGTGTGTCCCTGAGCAAGTCACATAACCTCCCCAGTGCTCTTGGGTTACCCCTGAAACAGACGTTGGGCCTAGTGGGCCTTACCCGGTTACCAAAGAATTAAAAAAAGGTTGTACAGCTCTGCCTGAATATCTGGGAGTCTAACCTTTATATATTTACTACTGTAACTGCCTAGCTGAAATGATGATGAACCGCTCATGAATTCGTTGCATGGGCATTCATCCAGCATGCATCATATTGTTCATGAATTGTGCGTGAACATTAAATGGCTTTCCTGGGTTCATAAAGGCCCATGAATGTTCATGAAACTCCTTCAGACCTTTTATGGACAGAGTCCATCAATATTTTTGGTGACTTGAAATACCCTGCTTTTATAATATTGGTGAATTCATCAAGCGACCCTGTTTTTGTCCTCTGTACAGACATGAGGCAGACCCACTCAACCCTTAGTTGTTCTAGCACACAGCCTGAGGAATTTACAAGACTAACTGAATTTGTCTAAGCTCAACAAACATTTTCTAATGAGTGCCTTTTCTTGTCATGCATTTTGGAAGTTTTAAGTTACCTTATGCTTGCTTTTTACTGTTACGTCTTTCAAATAAAAACACTGCTTACTTTCCTATATTTACTGGTTAGTGTCCATAAGCACTCACAGGCAGAACCTCACAAACTCTGTTATTCACACATGTGAATAACGGAGTTCCGTAAACCACCTTTCAAAAAAATTCTAACATACCTCTCACTCAAGCAATGCACCTGTGCCACATTCTCTCCTGGTGCTGCTCATTCACTCATGCTCCCTCACAAAAAAAATGCCAGCGTGAACATACATCTCACCCCCCCCCCAGATGTGAGCTGTGCTTACCACCTGATTTTACTCACATTTAAAGTATGCAAATTTTTACCGGGACATGTCCTGATCAAAGAGATGGGGCAAGTGATGTGTTCTCTTACTGGGGCTCTTCGGCAGTTAATCAGCTGCTGTGACTGTAGTTTTCTGTGTGTGTGCTTTTTTTTTAATGAAAAAGGCACACACTACGATGGTACAGAAATGTTGCGAGTCAGCTTGCTGACTAGTCAAACTTTAGACTGCAAGGACAGGACAGTCAAGATGAGTACGGCTGGGGTGAGAGAATGGACCAGTAAATATAAAAAAATAAAAACAGGGAAGTGCATTTAAATGAGGATTTTATGCACACCCTTGGTGTGTGATGCCCTGATGGGGCATCACACACCTCCGGGGTGCATAAAATCCTCGTTAACCACACTTTCCGATGCATTATTCTATATTTCATTAATACAAAGGCCCAATTGCTATTTATATCAGCAGCATCTAAAACAGTTTAAAAATGTGGTGCGTTTAAAAGTGAATCCTTTTGGATGCTCAACTGGTTACAGTAATTACCACGTAGAACATATATTCTCCACTCCTAAACCAAAAAAGTTCTGATTTTGTGTTGCTTTATAACTCTTACAATGGGAAACGGTGCATTCTGATATGCATGTAAGGCCCTGTTCACACTACCCTGAAAACTCCCCTCTGTAACATTACATAGGGTCCAAACCGTTACCGCAATGGTTTGCATTTACACCTGTAACATTACAGGAGGCATTTTCGTAACCGTTGTTGAAACCACTTATGAGGTGGTTTCAACAATGGTTATGAAAATGGTTCTGCCTCAGTAACATTATCAGCTGTAGTATGGGCACGTGAGCGTGTAGCCCCAGAATTGCCCTCAGTGCATCACGAACTGCATTGTGGGATAGGGTGCTGACCCTAACGGTCAACCATCACCCACAATGTGGACTGGCTGTAACGGTTCCGAACTGTTATCATGACAGTTCACTGGCAGTGTGGACACACTGTAACGTTTACTGTCTGTAATGGTTTGAAACCATTACAGGGTTTTAGTGGTGTAGTGTGGACAAGGCCTAAGTATGCCAGTTGAGTTATGCCTCAGCTGAAGGTCCAGCAACTTCATGAACTCTGTGTTGATGAGCAGATCATGAACTGAGTTAAAGAATAGCTGGTGAACACTGATGTATGTTCATGAACTGTTCATGAGTTGATGAACTTCATTTCATCTGGGTTTGTTTTTGCTAACAACGACCTTCTTGTAAAGGAGCGTCACTCAAATACCTCTTCCTGGCAAAAGAAACAAATACAAAATATTGCCCCAGGCTTGCCGCTAACTATAAATTCAATAGGCGTACCCATCTGCACCTCAGTGAGAAGTTATGCTGTGCAACTTTGGTGGTAGTCTGAAGGTATTTGAATGAATGTGTTGACTGTCCTACATGGACACTTCAACTGTTCACACTCTGTGTCCCATGGAGAACTTCTACACGAGGTACTGTGAAGGCAAAGTAACCCTTTTGGGGAGGGTTCCACTCCTAGTGGTGCCATGGGAACATAATTCTTTTAGACTAAAGATACCTTAAGGAGCCCAAAGGTATTGCAGAGCAGGTGGTGAACACAGAACCTGAGTGAGGACAGAGTGACAGCAAATAGTGATGGACCACAGTGGGTTCTGGGAGGGTGTAGGTGATCGAACAGAGGTGAAGCCCCCTAGTTGTACCTCTACACAAACCATATGCCAGTTTGGCAGAGCAAGGTTCCTCTATGATGACACCCTCAGTGGAGACCAAGAAGAATGCTGAGAACATCCACAAGGGAGACCCACAAAAGGGTGGCAAGGGACACCACAGGGGGAAGAAAACAGCTTCTGATAGGGGACTCAATTGTTAGAGGGGTAGACTTCAGGAAGGGAGAGGAGAGGGAAGTAAGGTTCCTGCCTGGTGCCATGGCTTGGAAGGACAAGAGGCGAATCCTCAGGATTGCTGAAGCAGCATCACAGGAGAGGGAACTAGATATCATTGTCCACCTTGGGACAAATGACCTAGCTAGGCATGGGATCACTGCAGTGCAAGATGAAACTGTGGAGTTGGGGAGGTGCCTCAGACAGGTAGCAAGCACAGTTAGCTTTTCAGAGGTGCTGCCAGTCCATGGCAGGGGTGAGGCTAGGGTACTACACACCATGCATTTTAATGAATGGTTGCAAAACTGGTGCAGAGCACAAGGCTTTGGCTTCATTGGGGACTGGAGGTATACCTGGAGAGATGAAGGTCTATACTGGCATGATGGTCTGCATCTGTCCACGAAGGGAACTGAGATCCTAAGTGACAGGTTTAAATGCTTCCTTGGCAAGCTTTTAAACTAGCCTTGGGGGGAGGTGCTAATAAGAGACAGGAAATTTCAAGCCTCCCCCCATAAAACATGACAGGTAGTAAGGTAAACATTGAGGTACAGTGCTCAACAGAGGGCAGGACAGTGGTAAATGGAAAACAGACAAGGACAAAAAGAGCAGGCATGGGGGGGAAAAGGATAAAGCCAACATTAAATGGAGGGCAATGAGTACCAATGCCCGTATGTAACCCCTAGATGGCGCTATCCCAGGGGCTACTACCCCTGCCTGATTTGCCACTAACAGGTTGAGGGGCCTGGATCTAATGGCGGTGCTCCACCCAGAGGTCGGGGTTTGCAATAGTTAAACTTACTTGGTCACAGCCCCCTGGGACACTGCAACCCCCCTTTCTTCCCACTAGTGGCCCACACAATATATCAGAATTACCTTCACAGTATACACTTACCCCAGGGCTGGTTCAGGCACTGGGACCTCCTGTAAAATAAGATACAGTGCAACAATCACAGTACAATACTTTAACATAGACAAATACCTCAGGCGGTATAACTTTGCTGAAACAAGCAGCTCTGATTTATTTAAGGGGAATATAACAAGGACAGGGAAATCAGGTTAATTAGCTTATCACTTTACTCATCTACCTATGGCTCTGTGCACAGGCCTATCCCTACCAGTTACTGTCCCTGGGTACCCAAGCCCCAGTGGCTAGTCCAAACTGTGGCAGCTGGTAGGGCCCTTTCCCACAGAGAAAAGAAAATTAGTTTAAACAGTCAGCAGTACAGTGATTCCATTTGGATTCAATGTGGCAATTCAACAGGAGCGACCCTGAATTAGTACTCACGACCTCCAAACAAGATAGGGTCCTTCAATGTCAGAAGGGCTACTCTTGAGCTCCACAAGACTCCTCACATTTATATGGCAAACTGCAACAGGCAAAAGTCCTTTAATGGCAGCAGGATTCACTTGAGCTAACCAAGCCTCTCACACATTTATATGGTGAACAGTAACAGGCAAAAGTCCTTTAATGGCAGCAGGATTCACTTGAGGTACACAAGCCTCTTCACACATTTATATGGTAAAACAGAAAGTACTATACCAGGCAGGCTGCTTCTATCCCGATCGTAATTACTGCACAATACCCGAGAACACACAGCAGATTCAGTTCCTGACAGACCGAGAGTAATTCAGCAATTTCTCCAGTCTTCACAGGTGAGCCTGGTTTCTACTCTTCAGATATCCTTTGATTCTCTTCACAGGATGGATTCAGTCCTAACAAGCAGTTACACAAGCTGCAGACCGAACTCTGGGCCTTACACACGCTTCCCGACTAAAACTGCACACTGAAAAGCACAGGCTCCTTCCTTCTTCACTGCCAGAGCTCAACTGAAACTCCAACAGACAAACCGGCACTTCCTTTGAGTTCCTCCCAGTTCTTGACTGGATTGGCTGTCACTCACAATAGACTGCCCTGTTGGTCCAAAAAGCGTCAAGTCTAAACTACATCTCCCAGAGTCACTGCCCATACAATCCTCTTGTGGCTGGCTCAGATTATGAGTCCAAGTTCTGATTCATCCAAGGCACCATTTTAGAGCTAGCTTACCCCACACCGATTGGTCCAGTTCAGCAGTTCAAAACTAGAATGGGGAACTAGGCAGACACAGTTCTGACTGCAAAGAAAGCAGGTTAGACAAACTGTAATTTATTATTACTCTAAATGGTTTCTGCAAACAGTTACATCTTTCAGATTGGTTCCCTTTGCACTCCTAGTGACTGCAAAAATGGAGTGAATTGGCAGCAGCTCGAGTGGTACTCAATCAAAGAAACACACAGTCCCCCATACAAACTAATTATGTCTGCAAGCAGACAGCTCTTAAAGAGACAGTACCAGAGGTTCTAAAAACACTCACTGATAAATGGCTTAAACGCCAAACACCATTCAGGCTTGGAGCATTCAAGCAAGCTCCTGGAAGTCTTTTGGGAACCCCCATTTGCAGGGGGGTTACACGTAGTCTGGGAAACGAGCTTCCTGAGCTAGTAGCCTTGATGGAAGATGAACAATTGGATATTGTGGCAGTCATAGAAACATGATACACGGAGAACCATGACTGAGATGTCAACATACCGGGGTACACAGTCTACAGAAGGGACAGGGAAGGGAAAAGAGGAGGTGGAGTAGCTCTATACATAAGGGAAGGGATCAAAGCTACAGAACTAAAAAGGGGGAGGACAAGAGTCACCTTGGAGACAGGGAATGGCATCACAATCCACACAGGGGTTGTATACAGACCCCCATATCAAGGGGAGGAAATGGACAAGAAAATGATAGAGGACATTCTCAGAATGGCTGAAAAAGGGGAGATACTGTTGATGGGGGACCTGAATATGCCAGATGTTAACTGGATGACATGTACTGCAGCCATATCCAAGAGCAGGGTCATTCTCGATGCCCTGCAGGGGGAAGGCCTTAGACAGCTAACGTTGCAACCCACTCAGGAGGGAGCAGTACTAGACCTGGTACTCTCCAATGGAGAGAGGATCACAAATTTAGAAGTCAGTAGACATCGGGGAACAAGCGACTACTGCACAGTGTGCTTCACAACAAGCACAACCATGGAGACGAGCCATACAAAAACAAGCATACTGGAATTTAGAAGAGCTGACTTTGGCAAAATGGGTGAATACCTGAGGAATACACTAGCAAATGGCCAAAAAGGAAGGGTGGAAGAACAATGGAGAAAAATCAAAACTGCCATCATAGAGGCAACAAGCATTTGTGTGAAACAGATAAAGAAAACAAAGCGGAGTAAAAAAAACGCTATGGTTCTCAAAAGAGGTGGCAGGGAAGGTTAAGGAGAAAAAGGCTGCATTCAAAAAGTATAAGGAGTCACAGAAGGAGCACGACAGGGAACTGTATCAATTAAAGCAGAAAGAAGTGGGGAAGGCAGTCAGAATAGCAAAACCCAAACTGAGGAAAAAATAGCCAATTCAGTTAAGAAGGGGATAAAACCTTTATAGGTACATTATGGAGCATAGAAAGGTTAAGGAGGAATAGTGAAGATTAATAAGGGAGAGGGGAGGTGGGCAGAGAGAGACAGTGAAAAGGCAGAGGTACTGAATGAATACTTTTGCTCAGTATTCACAAAAGAAGATGAGGAGGAGTTACCTAAACCAGACAATAGAAGCATTCTGGGTAGGGAGGTTGACACCAGTCCATTTACAGAAGAAAGAGTCCAGAAAGAACTCCTAAAACTCAAGGTAGACAAAGCAATAGGGCCTGACAGGGTTCACCCCAGAATCCTAAAAGAACTAAGGGAGGACCTAGTGACACCACTGACCACACTTTTAACAAATCATGGGAGGATGGGTGGTACCTGAGGACTGGAGGAGGGCAGATGTGATTCCTTCACAAAAGTGGAGCAAGGCAGAAGCAGGAAACTACAGACCTGTAAGTTTGACCTCAGTGGTAGGGAAAATGATGGAATCACTTCTGAAAGAAAGAATTGTTGAGTACCTTGAGGCAAGGGGCACAGGACCCAAAGCAGCATGGATTTACAGCAGGAAGGTCATGTCAGATGAATCTAATTGATTTCTTTGACTGGGTGACCAAAGTAATAGACCAGGGAGGGGCTGTGGATATGGCCTACCTAGACTTTAGCAAGGCATTTGACACAGTCCCGCACAAAAGATTAACAATCAAGTTAGCCAGCCTGGGAGTAGGTCCCAGGGTGGTAGCCTGGGTAGCAAACTGGCTGCACAACAGGACACAGAAAATAATAGTGAATGGAACACATTCTGAAGAAAGGGGGGTCACTAGTGGAGTACCTCAGGGCTCAGTACTGGGTCCAGTCCTCTTTAACATTTTTATAGGTGACATTGCAGAGGGTCTGGAGGTAAAGGTATGCCTCTTTGCAGATGACACAAAGATCTGTAACAGAGTTGATACACAAGGGGGGTAGAAAGGATGAGAAGGGACTTGGCAAGGCTGGAGGAATGGTCAAACATATGGCAACTCAGATTCAATGCAAAGAAGTGGAGAGTAATGCACCTGGGAAACAAAAACCCAGGAGAGGAGTACATAATAGCAGGGGAGGTACTAACAACAACACAAACTAAAAGGGACCTGGGGGTAGTCATATCAGATGATCTAAAGGTTGGTAAGCAATGTGAGAAGTCAATAAGGAGAGCCAGGTGGATACTGGGATGCATAGAAAGGGGCATCACAAGTAGAACAAGCATTTGTCAATGCCAAACGTTCACTTGCAGGTATTTGCAGTGGTATTTGGCATTTGGACATGGCTTAAAAAAAAATCAGTGACAAAGAAGTACAAGCATTTGTCAGTGCCGAATGTTGCTTGCTTCTATGTGCTGTTTAGGTATCTGAAGTCATTGAGTGCAAATATTGAAAATCGCGAACTTATGAGCATCATGAGGAACTGCATACGCGTGCTAACAAACAGTCATTTTAGAATTTTTCACAATTTTCAACATAGCCATTTTAAGACTCTCTGCTCATGAACAGTGTCACTGTGATTTTCTTAATGTGACCCATACATTGATTTCGCACACCGACTGCGCCATTGTGCGCTACATGGGCGTAAACATGTTTTGGGCAGGATGTGAAAAATGACAGCTGTACTGCTCATAAGGAGGTGTGGTAAAATGGCAATGTTGAAAATCTGGAGTGAAAATATTGAAAATTCGCGAACTTACGAGCCTGTGTAGGAACTGCACAACGCACGCTTGTAAAACAGTCATTGTCTGGAATTTTTGCACCAAATTTTCCATGGGTTTTGGACCCTTCTCATGATTGATGTCACTGTCATGGCAGTATTCAGGCCCAAAGGGTGATTTCATACAGTGACGTGCGTAGAAACCACCCTTCAGGCCCTAATAACGCCATGACAGTGACATCATTCATGAGAAGGGGTACCAAAAACCCCATGTTGAAAATTTGGTGCAAAAATTCCAAAAAATGCCTGAGATATGCAATAAAGTTGAAACCCCTATCTAGCCCATTATACAGCTTACCAGCATTTCCTCAGTTGCGGTCGGCTTTGAAGAGTGCAGACGTGTTCCCGGTCCACCGATGATCATCGCGCCGAGCTCCGGAGGTAAGTATGGGGTGAGGGGTGTGGGAGGCAGGGTGCGAGGGTGGGTGCGGGTTGTGGGGGCTGGGAGAAGCGCCGGGACCGCTTTCAATTTACAGGTTTGTAAAAAAAAAGATGACGACGGGACATTTGCCATGCTGGGGTGGGCTCCCAGCGTGGCAGAAGGATGGCTGGGGAGGCCGTGGGGCGATAGGGATTGGGCACCCCATCGGCAGACGACATGGGACATTTGCCATGCTGGGGGCTTCAGCGTGGCAGCAAAGATTTGGGGCGGCGATGATGCGGTGCTGTGTATGACAGCGGTGGTTTTCTTTGAAGAGAAGACCACTGCTGTCATACACAGCACTGCGTCCGATTGGTGCAGGACTGCCACGCCTGCTCAATGGAGCAGGGGATTGCAGGGGAGGGGCACACCTCCAAAGTGTCCCATTCTCCCAAGACGTTCCTTGCGCATGCGCGCAAGCGAACGTATAAAGGGAAGTGGTTACTCTTCTGTACAGACAGTTGGTGAGACCCCATCTGGAGTACTGTGTGCAGTTTTGGAGACCTCATCTACGCAAGGACATAGACAGGATGGAAGAAGTTCAGAGGACGGCAACAAAAATGGTGCAGGGTCTGCATCAGAAACTATATGCAGAGAGACTGGGATAGCTTAATATGTATGCCCTTGATGAAAGGAGGGACAGGGGGGACATGATAGAAATGTTTAAGTACCTCAAGGGAATCAACAAAGTCCAGGAGGGTAGCATCTTTCAGAAAAAGAGATGTGTAAGAACAAGGGGGCACAATTTAAAGATAGAGGGGGGACAGTTCAGGGGTAATGTGAGGAAATGTTTTTCCATGGAGAGAGTGGTGGATGCATGGAACCACCTTCCTGGGGAGGTTGTTGGGTCTAAAATAGTTGGGGAATTCAAACATGCATGGGACAGACATAAGGCAATTATAGTGGGGGGTGGCTGGAAGTAGGCTGTTGGTTAACTAGAATCTGCAACTTATCCAGTAGGTAGGAAAATGGACAGACTGGGTGGGCCAAGTGGTCCTTATCTGCTGTCAAAGTCTATGTTTCTATGTTTCTATGACTGATTAACAGATAGACTGACATGAGCAACGACTGACAGTAATTGGTGGCATATAGCAGACACTACATGACTTCCATAAGGAGAGAGGGAACAGCAGAATGGAAAGGGGGGGCGTCCAACCCCAACTCACAGCAGACATCTACTATGCTAAACATTATACTAGTATAAATATACTACATTATGAACCACCTCCTGCAGAGACTACCTAATGTGTATGACCTTCAGAACACAGGAGTGGAAAAAACCCAATGAGGAAGAAACCTCTGGGGATCCAAGGCCTTGGGTGCCTTGCCTCCAGGCCTGGGATAAAATTAGTGCTGGCTCAGCAACTGCAATTTAGAGACCCAGTTCCAATGGAAAATTTTAGAGGAAGGGCTCTCACTCTATCCATCTAATGGCAATGCTGTGGGGATGCTGCAAGTCGATCTCTGCAGCTGAAGGAGGTTCCCCATGAAGGAATCCCACCTCCAAAGGCAGGAGGCATAGAGTAACAACCACTGAAAGGCACTCACCTGGCCTCCACTGAGGGGAGGCCTAGAGAGGAAGACAAACCCTTGAGAGTACGGCATAGGAGTTGAGCCCTTGAGGAGCCAGGACTTTCATAATTGTAGGATCTTCACCCTTGTGGGACAAAGGAAGGGAAGTAGGTGGAGACCAGGTGAACTGTAGGTGGCCGTAGTGAGAAATAGCTTTTGAAGGTGCTGCCAACCGTGGTCTGCACAGCTAAAGGAGGCCCCATGGACTTAGAGGCCCCACTCTCTGGCAGCTGAAGTCTCAAATGCTACATCAAGAGCTGCCGCCAAGTTAGTCTGCATGGCTAAAGCCTTCCCTGGACCATAGGACATTCTCATCTGAATAGCAGAAAGAGAAGGACCCTGCCTGAGTCGAGGGACCCACCCTCAAGATGTGGACTTTAAGGGAGCAGAGCAAGACTGTCGGTATAAAGGGCAGGGAGCCCTGGAAGCCATGCTATGGTTGTGACTGACATGTGTCTGAGTGCAGGAGTAGTGGGAAGCCAGTGGAGAAGCCTGACAGCCATGAACACAAAGTAGAAACAAAACATAGGCAGCAAGGCTGAACGACTGAGACATCAAATGACAACTAGCGCATTGTATTGGATGGAATACTTGCTTGCATTGAATGGCGAATACATGCCTAGCAATTCCATAAGAGATGTCAGTGTTAGTTGCTGATGCACTGCAGGCCAGGTAGACTGAGGCAGCTGAGAACAAATGAAACTCCCAGGGAAAAACAGGAGCATATGGGAACTGAAAACTAGGAAGCAGCAAACTGCTGAACTGAACACTTACTTAAAGACCAGAACACAAAAGGGAGTGACTGCCTAGATAGGAGCCAGGTGTAAACATTTAAGGATTGTAGCTGAACTTGGAGATTTCAAATGGTATGGAAGAAACAGCAAAAATCAGATCCTGAAATAGCACAAGTCAAAAGAAAAATGACAAAGGTAGGACACTGTGAAAACTAGAAGTTCATAAGAACCAAAAGAGAAGAAACACATGGTACATGAGAACAGGGGTGCAGCAGAAACAGGTGACAGAGAAGCAAAAAGTGCAGCCAGGAAGGCAGAAAGCAAAATACTGACCCGAAAGCCAGTGGAGGCACAAGTCAAACAGAAAGCCCAAAAGCTCAAAGGGAAAGCAAGAGACAACACTGGGAAAAAGTGTGTGTGTGTGTGTGTGTGTGTGTGTGTGTGTGTGTGTGTGGGGGGGGGGGCAGAGTCCCAGCTGCAGTGAAAAAAACAGTGCTTCTGAGTGAGACTGACTTAAATACTGTAGTTCAGGCAGGGGTCATGACTGCTTGCTCCTACCCACTGAACTGCAGGCATAACCTCTGAATTGTAGAACCCTGCCTGAGTATCTGGGAGTCTAATCCATGTATTAATAGCCCCAAGCCAGTTACTAACTATACATTGAAGAATCCTGAGTATCTGGGAATGTAATCTCCATTTTCCCACCAGAAAAGGCATATAGGTCCACAGTTTAATGTCATATCCATCTGAAGGACAGCACATGTCCTCAATACTGCGCTCAGTGTCAGTGTTTATGGTATGAACCTAATCCCAGTGTGAGACTAGAACCAACAACCTTCTGGCCCAGAGGCACATGTGCTACCAACTGATCCACACTGACACTTTTTGATACATAATTGCATACCATACTTATGTCATCACTGCTAATGAAGGAGGGAGGAGACAGACATCATACACCTAGAAGTCCCTTCTGACCTTAAATTACTATGCTACTCTAAGTGGGCAGAATTAGTAAAAGCCATTGAATACACTTCATCATAGACGTGCTCTAATTTTGTGCAGTTTTGTGAATTAGAACAGTGAGTTTAAAATGCACAGTCTCTGAAACTTCATTTTATTTAAATCAACATTTTTAAAAAAACACAATTGGGTGGAAAATGGTACTATTCGAATAAAACACAAACTGAGGGATGACACCAGATTTTGGTGTTATTTTGTGAAAATTATGTGAATATGAAAATGACAATTTCACATGCTTTCACCCAGCACTCGTTACTATGTATATAACTATTTTATAACACCAACTTCCTTGCTGTGGTTTAGCTAGAAAAATAAACATTGCAAGCCAGGATGCTTTGGTACCGCCCCACCCCCACTGTAGACATGCCCATTTTTGTTTCCCAGATGTCTTGTACAGCACATATTGTACATCAGCAACTGTGTAATAATACCACCAAAATACCACAGTGCTTAGTTATATCCCTTTAGCATAATGTTAAATATAAGAGCAGCGAAATACCACAGTGCTTAGTTGTATGTCTTTATTATTGTGTTTAGCATAAGAGTGTTAAAATGCCTCGGGGCTCAATTGTATGTCTTTAGCATTATGTTTAGTGTAAACAGTGCCAAAATACCACAGCACTCAGTTGCATGCCTTTAGCATTATGTTTAATGTAAGAGCACCAAACTACTGCACTACTTAGTTACATGCCTTTATTATTATGTTTAGTGTAAGAGTGCCAAAACACAGCAGTACTCAGTTGTATGCCATTAGCATTATGTTTAGCGTAAGAGCGCCAAAATGCCCCAGTGCTCAGTTGTATGTCTTTAGCATTATGTTTAGCATAACAGCGCCAAAACACTGCAGTGCTCAGTTGTATGCCAGTAGCATTATGTTTAGCATAAGAGCACCAAAATGCCCCAGTGCTCAGTTGTATGTCTTTAGCATTACGTTTAGCATAACAGCGCCAAAACACTGCAGTGCTCAGTTGTATGCCTTTAGCATTATGTTTAGCGTAAGAGCACCAAAATGCCCCAGTGCTCATTTGTATGTCTTTAGCACTATATTTAGCTTAAGAGCACCACACCACAACACAGCAGTGCTCAGCTGTATGTCTTTAGCATTATATTTAGTGTACAAGCACCAAACATCGCAGTACTCAATTGCATGCCTTTAGCATTATGTTTAGTGTAAGAGTACCAAAACACCGCAGTACTCAATTGCATGCCTTTAGCATTATGTTTAGTGTAAGAGCACCAAAACACCACAGTACTCAGTTGTATGTCTTTAGCATTATGTTTAGTGTAAGGAGCGCCAAAACACTGCAGTGCTCAGTTGTATGTCTGTAGCATTATGTTTAGTGTAAGAGCACCAAAACATCGCAGTACTCAGTTGTATGTCTTTAGCATTATGTTTAGCGTAAAAGCACCAAAACACCGCAGTGCTCAGTTGTGTATCTTAAGCATTATGTTTAATGTAAGAGCACTAAAACACTGCAGTACTCAGCTGTATGCCTTTAGCAATACTGTATGTTTAGCGTAAGAGAACCAAAACACCACAGTGCTCAGTTGAATGCCTTTAGCATTATGTTTAGTGTAAGAGTACCAAAACACCGCAGTGCTCAGTTGTATGTCTTAAGCATTATGTTTAACGTAAGAGCACAAAAACACTGCAGTACTTGGTAGTATGTCTTTAGCATTATGTTTAGTGTAAGAGTACCAAAACTTCGCAGTACTCAATTGCATGCCTTTAGCATTATGTTTAGTGTAAGGAGTGCCAAAACACTGCAGTGCTCAGTTGTATGTCTGTAGCATTATGTTTAGTGTAAGAGCGCCAAAACATCGCAGTACTCAGTTGTATATCTTAAGCATTATGTTTAACATAAGAGCACCAAAACATCGCAGTACTCAGCTGTATGTCTTTAGCATTACTGTATGTTTAGTGTAAAGAGCACCAAAACATTGCAGTACTCGGTTGTATGTCTTTAGCATTATGTGTTGTGTAAGAGCACCAAAACACAGCAGTGCTCAGCTGTATGTCTTTAGCATTATGATTAGTGTAAGGAGCGCCAGAACACTGCAGTGCTCAGTTATATGTCTTTAGCATTATGTTTTGTGTAAGGAGTGCCAAAACACCACAGTGCTCAGTTGTATGGCTTTAGCATTATGTTTAGTGTAAGAGCAACAAAAAGCTGCAGTGCTCAGTTGTATGTTTTTTGTGTTATGTTTAATTCAAACAGAGCACAACAATCATATTATAACACCAGTAGGAGTGAATATCAGACAGTAGGAATAATGAAAATCAATGATCAGGTCCCAGCATGCTGAAACCCTGCTGTCCAACAAACTTAGACACCATGGCTTATTTGGCACATTCATTCCTAACACCCATGACTGACTGTCCAGCACTGAGTGTAGGTGACAGTTAAAACAAAGGACCCATGTGTAAGTAAGAGACTCTGGTGGCTTTGTGCAGCAAGCAATGGGTAACCTAAATTGTCCAGCAAGGAGTGCTGATGAGCGAGTCAGATGCTACCCCTCCTGCCTCATGACTGAGCCAGTCACAGCTGTGTCACCAATTGAGTCCCCTGACACAGCTCCCTGGTCACTCAGTCTGCAACATGACACACTACTGACACACTAGTAGGCCAACTAGAAGTTTTAAATTTGTGTTCATTCACAGAGATCCATGCAGCAGGGACTTTGATACTGAATCCCTTAGCTGGGCATTGATAATAGGGTGGCACTGCCAGCAACATAAGGGCATTTAGAAATGTTAATAAGTGGAAGACATTGCTAGGCATGCTATAAATAGTTAATCACTGCTAATAGTATTTCCCAATGTTAATAATAATACTTGGTTAGAATCAGGCTGATGTAATAATTATTGTAAGTTGTTTTAAATAATGCATTTGTCTTTTGTATGCTGTAGCATGCACATAGTATTTTTTTTAGCATGAGTGGAGGATTAAGAACCCCACTACTTATTCAGTGTGCTGCTAAGCAAGCTATCCCATAGTACTCCTAGAACTAACAGAATGCCTATTAGTTCTATGGAAGTACCATGGGGGCAGTGTTTAGTAGATATATGTGCTGTGCTACGCTATGCTGTGCTACTGTGCTACCAGTAGCAATCATAGTGGATAAAACTGACCTGCTACCCAATTAAAAAACAATTGAGGGGGAGAGCCCCCCATTTCTAACAAAACCAATTGATATTTAGTTCATTTTTTATTTGTTATATGAGGGGCTCCTTCACCCGCACCCCCTTCAAATGGTATGCTAATACTGTAGTATGGTATTCACATAATGCCTACAGGGTGGTCTTTAGTTCTTCATTTAATGGCATTGCTTCCCTTTCCCTTATTCTTTCTCTTTCTACTAGAACATATGTGATGATTTATGCTACCGTAGATTTCCATCAGCTGCTAGATTTGTTTACTGAAAAGGTGGTAAGGTGGTAAAACATATTGAACCAAAACTCATTTCCAGGCAAGACCCAGGGTAAGGGGTTACAGAGAAGGACACCAGTCAAAGTCAGCACTGTTCAGCATATGATACATACAGGTGCAAATGAAAACAAGAAAAAAAAAGTACAAAGTGCTGCAGAAAGAGAGGCGTTATCTCTCGTAAGATGGCAATGTACAGTATCAACAACTATAAGGGTACAATAAAGTGCATAACATTAGAAATTGCAAAATAAAACCTTCCAAACGTGGCAACACCAAAGAGGGAAAAGAGATGTAGGAGGGAACTGCAAGAACAGGAAGGGGAGAAAACAGACATTAGAAGGGGTCTGCAAGAGAGGACAGAGGTTTTCATCATTGATTGCAATAAAATTTATCAATGGGGGGAGGTATAGCTTAGAGGCCTGAGGTAGCATAGCTTAGAGGATAAAAGCGCCACACTGTGAACTTGCATACTTCACTGATGTGGGTTTGAAACCCACAAACACCACTTGCATACGCTGTAGCCTTGAGCAAGTCAATTAACCTCTCTGTCCTCCCAGGATGCACCAGGAAATGAGGTTCAGCTCAGTGTGCCTTTTCTGGCCACAAATTCTAAAATAAAAAAAATTTATAAATTAAATCAAGGGGAGGTAGGTGAGTCAGCCCACTGGTGCAGCGGTACCGCTACTGTACATGACGCCAGTGACCCGGGATCGGAAACAAGTATGGGTCGTCAAGGGCTGACCAGAGGGAGGAGAGCTGAGCTTCCCAGAGGATGCTATATTGCTCTGGGGAGGGTGGGTTGCTGTCCTCGCTGCAATACTGCCACCTCGGTGACCAGTGGTGGTAGTGCAGTCAAGTGCATCGTGGGAGGGACAGATGCAGGCCGGGGGGGGTTCAACGCAGCAGCACGCACTGCATGCATACGTGTCTAGGACCTCCCTAATGTACTTGCATCTGAGGGGATGGGGAGTAAAGATGGAAAAAAGACAGACCCACATCCCGAAGGACGACAGACCCTGGTGTTCCAAAGATGACTGGTCCAAGCCTGACCAGCTTGTCACCTGATGTAGACAGAGCAGTCTGAGGGATATATCCCTTCCACCCTTCTAGGTGGGCAAAACGGAGACAGCATGGAGGTAGGCAACTGATGGAAGCAGGGTCCATCAGAGCCACAGCACCTTAGGGATTCCAGAGGGAGTTCAGACAGTGGACATTAACAGAGACTAAAACAAAAACAAGAGTAGGTAGGTGACACCTGCTGTTACCAGTGCTGCTGGGAGGGTGGCCTGCACACTGCTCACTCTTTTGATTGACATGCCTGTTCTAGGGGTCAGTGCTAACCTAGCAGGTAGGGTCTGCATCCCTTCATGTCAGACAAAGGACACTGAAGCTCTAATGGAACATTCCTGCACCAATGTTGCTGATACAGTAATTGCATGTTGTCTCAGCTGGGCATCAAAGGCTGGGAAAATTACATCTGGGCAAACCATTTAGACAAATTTGAACCCTACAGCCACCCTAGAGCATTTGAAATAATCTGACAAAAATGGAGCCTTCCTACTTTGACAAATGCATTGGATTTCTTGCAGGGAGGGATGTGGATATCATGAAACAGAGTGTTGTATCTGATGAAATATATTGATTTATTCAAACTTTCTCTCACCAGGGACCAGCCTGTGTCCTAGTGTGGAAGCATGACAATATTCCGTGGCACTGACCCACATGTAGGAGCATACGGGTCATCAGAGTCAGGTGACCAGGCTAGAAAGATTGCTGCCCATGGCAGTGTGTTTAACTGGGGTAGGTTGCCACTGTAGTCCGCCACAGCAGGGAGGGAAGGTTCATGAGTTGAGGGGGAACTCCACAGTGGGATCCTTCCAACACTGACTGGCATGAGGACTTGCTAGAAAAATCCCCACAGACCATCAGGATGAAGGTAAAGACTGTCACTCCCTGGCACTGACTGACTGACTCACCTCATCATTGGATCCTGGCTGGCTGTGGAGGGTGGGGGGATGCTTCCAACCCAAGGACCACCCCATTGGGTCAAACCAAGGACATATATGGGACTGGCTGAACAGGGGTGGACTACGAAGTCACTGGAGGCAGCCTGGGTGCCAGATGGCCCTAGAGCCAGAAAGGAAAAACAATTGCTTTAATCAGGATAGGGCAAAATGGGATCACACTGGGAGCCTAATATTTGTTTCCAGTTAACAGAGTTCATGAGATGCAGCTCTCATTTAATGGAAGACCTGGAGTGAACAGCAGCAACACTGAATGTAGGAATTACACTTACAGCCAGTTTTAGAAAAAAGCACACACTGTGCAGCATAATTTAGTAAATAGCATAATTTAGTAAATAACAGTCAACAATATAAATTCTAAAGACAGAAGTATTTAATGATTCTCAGCACGTGAATTTGGAGTTAGAGATATCAGCATGCCCTCCCTGCTCCCAAAGCTCTAGGCCATAGAGCTGATAAAAATGTTCCAATCTGATGTTTAATGAGGTTGAAGTCAGAGCCTGAATCTTTCTGACCCATTTCTGGCACCTGACATTTTCATATGCTGTGTTCTAGAAATCCCACTGAAGCAGGGTAATCCAAAACCTGTACTGTGCGCCAGCGTTGGTGTTCATGGAATCTAAAGCAATCCGCAGAAGGAACCCGACCTGTTGTTTATGTATAATCCCCCACAGTAGCACATTAATCCTTCATCAAGAGTGTGCGTGCATAGAGACAGGCTGCTTAGAGAGCCCCTGATGTCTCAGGGGTAAATGTTAGAAAAAACATGAGAGTCAGAGACATTTCAGATAACATTGCACACAGTTTCTGAAGCTGGCTCCCTCTGGTTCATTAATACAGTGCTGGCATGGTAGCATTACTGCTCGCGATGCAGTGACCCTTGTTTGGGAATGAGCTTAATTTGTTGGTGGTCTGGTCCAGGGAGGAGGTTCAAGCCTCCCAGAGGATGCTCCTCTCCTTGTTGGTAGGGGGATCACAGTTCCCTCTGTAACACTGCCACCTAAGGTACAGGTGGGGGCTGGGAAGTTTCCAAAGGGTGAGTGGAAGCGGGCTACAGCAGAGAAAAGGTGGTACAAAATCTGGATTATTTATTTCTAAACATTCCAGGTACTCTATCATTCAAAGGCTATACCTGTAGTTCAGTTGGTGAGGGCTACCAGCCTCACCCACTGCACGAGCCATTTAAGCTAACTTCCTCCAGCTTCACGCAGAAGCACTGTTTCCTTGCTGCAGCTGGAGACTTTGCCCCCCCAACCCATGTTGGGTGTAGGAAAAGATGGAACTGGAAACTTAGGAACCAGAAAGTTCATCCCAAGAAAGTTTGGCACTGGACATGACGAAACAAGATAATTAAGCACATTAACAAACATGGAAATTTTGTCCAGCACAAATGCGTCCATGAGAACACAACACAACAAGGCAATCAATATCAGTCCAGGGGTACACAACTTGGGGGCGGGAGTTGGGGGTGATGTATTATTGTAAACTCCAGCAGGACGCAGCTCTGGAGGGGGATAAAGTCCAGGAGGGGTAAATTTACTATTCTAAACTCTTGGGGGGGGACTCGACTCCCCCAAGGCATTTTACACAGTCCCGCACAAAAAAGATTAATAAACAAATTAGCCAGCCTGGGAGAGGGTCCTAGGGTGGTAGCTTGGGTAAAACACTGGTTGGACAACAGAACACAGCGGGTAATAGTAAATGGAGTCCACAGTGAAGAAAGGAGGGTTACTAGTGGGGTACTGCAGGGTTCAGTATTGGGGCCGGTCCTTTTTAATGTCTTTATAAGTGACATTGCAGAGGGACTGGAAGGGAAAGTATGTCTCTTTGCAGATGACACAAACATCTGCAACAGGGTTGATACATGAGGTGGGGTGGAAAGGATGAAAAGGGACTTGGCAAGGTTGGAGGAATGGTCAAATGTATGGCAGCTTAGATTCAATGCAAAGAAGTGCAAAGTAATGCACCTGGGAAATAAAAACCCAGTGGAAGAGTACACAATGGGGGTGAGATACTGACAACAACAAAAATGGAAAGGGACCTGGGGGTAGTCATATCAGACGACCTAAAGGTGGGCCAGCAATGTGAGAAGGCAGTAAGGAGGGCTGGGGGATGCTGGGATGCATAGGGAGAGACCTCACCAGAAGAAAACAGGAAGTTGTTGGCCCTCTGTACAGACAGTTGGTAAGACAACATCTGGAGTACTGTGTATCGTTCTGGAGACCCCATCTCCGCAAAAACATAGACAGGGTGGAGGTTGTCCAGAGGAGGGCAACCAAAATGATGCAGGGTATGCATCAGAAGACATATGAAGAAAGACTAAAGGAACTAAAGATGTGTAGCCTCAAGGAAAGGAGGGAGAGGGGGACATGATAGAAACTTTAAAAATACCTCAAGGGAATCAACAAAGTCCAAGAGGGTAGCATCTTTCAGAAAAAGAGATGTGCAAAAACAAGGGGGTACAATTTGAAGCTAGAGGGGGGGATGGCTCAGAGGTAATGTGAGGAAGTATTTCTTCACAGAGAGGGTTGTGGATACATGGAACAGCCTTCCTGAGGAGGTCATAGAGTCAAAAACAGTGGGGGAATTCAAGAATGTTTGGGAGAGACATAAGGCAATTCTAGTGGGGGGTAGGAGGAAGTAGGCTGTTGGTTAACTAGGATCTGCAGCTTATCCGTTAGGTAGGGAAATGGGCAGACTAGGTGGGCCAAGCGGTCCTTATCTGCCGTCAAATTCTATGTTTCTATGTTTCAACTCAGGAGGTGTGATTTAAGTCACTCACAGCAAAAAAAAAATTAAACCGACAACCTCAAAAACACAGAGGTTGTAAGAATTAAACCCAGGTCTGCGGGATTTAACAGCCCCATTCACAGCTCATGACTCTGCCCTCTATGCTATACCGCCAGTATGGTTTTATGGCACACACTCGTGTACTTCAACAAAACAACTCAGGGGGGGGGGGGATGGAAGGGTGATGAGTCAAACTACGGGAACGCGCTATGACAAGCATAACCAAGTGTCCACACACTGACTTGGGACAAAGCTTTGTGTGCCACACTGTCCAGTTCTGAACATTCCATAATGCAAAACTCCTCTGTCACTGCCATTAGACACTGGGGCCACCAGTGTCTAATGGAGTGAAAATCATCCTTCATTGACAGCAGCAGGTCCATCGCCCTTCCAAGACCCCAAGTCTTCGAGCAAGATGGATTCTTCTGCATGCAAACCTCTTTCTGAAACCTCAGGAGCAACTCCCTCCAGTGCATGCCCTTCATTCCCAGCCATCAAATTTGCACTGTCTGCAGTGAAATCGACAGGTTGCTTCCCCTTGACTGGCAGGCTGCTTTCACTGTTGCCCAGTAAATGAAGGAATGACCACAGATCCACACGCTCCTGGCACCATCCAGGGAACAGGCAAGAGACAAATGAAAATTACTGCAAATGCGGACGGATAAAGTGCAAGAATGCCTGGGACCTCCAGTGCCCCAACGCCTGTTTTTTTCTATCTGACAATCCTAGGCTCCTCGCATTCATTGCTGCTCCAATCTGAAAGGAATGCATCCCAAATTCCTGAGTGTCCAACCCGGTCTGTTGGACGGCCTTATTCAGGATATATCAGAACCGATACGCTGTCACTGGCTTGCCATCCTCATGCTGAAAAATGCCTCCCCCTCTTTTGGGAAAGTGGCTATGTAGGTCTCTACCCCCTCCGAGACCCACCAGAAGGAACCAGGAGGTCCCTTCACTGGGCACCAGTGGCCCATTCTCTTCTGATCCATCTTGCTTTTCCTTAAATGCACAGAAATCCCCTCCTTCAAGGACATGACATCCTTGGCCAGCAGGCCTGAGGCCCACTTGGCTTGCGTGGCCTGTGTTAGTTGCGATACCTGGAATGCCCCACAGAATGGCATCAAGAACATTGTCTCGAACAGCTGTGCCTCGTATGCGCTCCAGCACACCATGGGCAAGGTTGCCCAAACTCGGGCCAATCTTGCCGATGCGATGAGGCGGCATTCATCTGGCTGGGTGTCCCATGACTTTCCCCAGCCCTCCATGACCTTCCGAACCTTAAAGGCCCTAGTGATGTTAGTGAACCCCCTTCATCCAGGAAAACCACAATAACCTCATAACCCTTCCTTTTTGGTCTGCATGATGTATGCACACAGCTGATCTACCAGAATTGGCCAGGTATTTGGTCATCTGGCCCCTGCCGGAGATGCAAGATAGTGCTCTACCCCATGGTGATAGGCCTCCCTTGTCCACAGTGTAATGGAATTACCTGTGTATCTCCAAGTCTTGAGGTCACCACCTCCCACAGGAAAGAAGAAACCCATCCATAGTTGCTGTTCCACTGCTGGTGCCAGATCCCAGAATCGCTGTCACTTTGAACGAGATAAAGCATTCACAATTCCATTGTCAACATCGGGTACATGGACAGTGCTAAATGTTCAGCAGCATACATTTCAAGACATCAGACTTCCTAAGGGGGCTTTTGGCCTGAGTTAGCCATTGATGGTGTGTACACCATCCATGTTATCAGACTGGAAATGGACCTTCTTGTTCCTCAGTCTAGGGCCCCAAACACACAATGCCACTACCACTGGAAAGAACTCCAGAGTGTGATCTGCCTGTGCAGACCCACTACTGCCCACTCTGGTGGCCATTACGCCATGCACCATTCACCCTGAAGTATGCCCTGAACCTTAGCCCTCCAGCCACATCCATGAACAACTCCAGGGACTGGCTAGCCCCAGACTCCTGCCACAGTGTCACCCCATTGAAATGAGTCACAAAGGTCCACTAGACCTGCATGTCTTCTCAGAACTCTTCCGTGACTGGGATCCTGTGGTGTGGTTTCTTACAGCCCTTGCCCAGCTTTGCCATGCATCTCAATGAAGCCCTACTGATGGGGATAACCCTGCAGACAAAGTTGGTGTCCTACCAACTGCTGCACCTCCCTCAGTGTAACCCTCTTGGTCCTTTCCGCTTTCTCCAACAATGCCAACAAGGAGTCCAGATTATCCACTGGCAGGTGGCACTGCTGGCCCACAGTGTCAGTCTTGATGCACAAGAAGGCCATGACCAAACTGGGGGGGTTCCACCTTCCCTGGTGCTAAGTGCACCCCAGTGTCCTGGCACACATCCTCAAACATGACCAGAGTTACATAGATACATAGACAGTGTCGGCTGATAAGGGCCTATAGCCCACCCAGTCTGGCCATTTGAGCTTGTAAGTTCAGTTTATGTTTTCCTAGAAGTCTGTTGCCCCTTACCCCTGACTTCTAGAATTCCTTTATGTCTAGCCCATGCATTCTTAAATCCCGTGATTGTTTCAGCCCCCAGGTTGTTGACTCACAGATTGGGGACCCTGCTAGCCCCATGAACAGGAAGTCATCAAGGTAGTGGACAATGGCCAAGTTCTTAGAGGGGTGTGTCATGACCCAATGCAAGAAGGAGCTGAAGCATTCAAAGATGGCGCACGCTACCATGCACCCCATGGGCATGCAATTGTCTACATAATATTCCCCTGCAAACTTCATGCCCAAGAGCTCCCTATCATCTGGGTACACTTGCAACAGCTGGAAAGCCAACTCTATGTCTGCTTTGGCCATCTAAGCCGTTGGCCCAGCTGCATGAACTACCTCGATGGCTGTCAAATTACTCATATTGAACCAATGTATACCGTGGATCAATGTGGTTGTTTACTGAATCCTCTTCCAAGTAGGATAAATGGTTAATCATCCTGAACTCTTCCGGCACCTTCTTTAGAACCACCCAATTGGGAACACCCTCAGATTAGGCAAAGGAGCAGTGGAGAAAGGCCCATTCACCTACCCCAGCTGCCTCTCTTTTTCCAGTTTATTCCAGACCACCTGAGGGCGATCCTGTGTGAATTTCAGATTCTCCACCTCGTACCCCTTCCGGAGACCTGAGTAAGGTATCTGAATGCCCATTGTGAAACCCTCCTCCAACAGGAGGGCAGCTGGTCTGTCCAGGTGCTAGTCCAACCAGGGCGTAATCCTGTCCACCCTTACCGGCGTGGGCAGATTTGCTCCCTTGTGGCTTCTGGGATTTTCTCCAATTTCCCTGAAAGCTCCTTTTCACTGTTGAAGAGATTTGCACTGCACAAAGGGCTGCTGCTGCCCACAGGCAAAACATGGGTGTCAAAACTTGCAGTTTGCTCTACTGCAGCTCCCTTGATTGTAAGTGTAGCACACCGGGGGGGGGGGCGAACTGCCTGTCTTGTGTCACTGGGGGTGTGGTCACCTTAAGGGGGAGACCACCGTTCGTATGCATGACCCTTCCCCCATGCATTACTTCCACGAAGAGGGACATATCTATCTTCCCCCACCCCATGGTGGCGTCTTCCTGCCTGCGCCATTGAAACGCCTCATCATTCTCCAACCAAGCCACCCCCCCTTTTCGCCTATGCATCACTGTGATCCTGCATATGTAATTTAAATAGCTCCAGGCCCTGATCTTTCTTGACCTGCAAGATGGTGGTGGCATACACCACAAGTGCCACAGTTCAGTTAGCATAAGTGCAAGACACTAACTTTTTTCTTATTTGACTCTCACGCTTTATCCTTCTTTTTCTCATCCTGCTCCACCGGTCAATTGAAGAGAGAGAATATATCCACATACTGCCTGCTGCAGATCTGCTATCTGACCTTCTCCATCAGGTGCATACCAACTGGCTTGTCCAGGCCAGCATATGAACTAGGAGTTGGTGCTGGGGCCACCTGCTCTGCTGGAGTGCTGGTATCGGCCATAGCTTCTGCCCCATGTGCTGACCCCACCTGCACCTGGCGCTTGAATCTGGTGGCCAGGTCCTCCACCAGAGCAATTAGCTTTTCTAGGTTCTTTTCAGTAGCAGACCATCTCTGGGCCTTCAGCTGTGCTGGAGCTGATTCTCCATGTCCCAATAATTATTAAATATTGTTATACTGATGTTTTAATTGTTATTTATGGTTTTAACTGCTGAATTTGTCTTGTGTTTCTGTACAAGTGTGTAGATATTTGTTTGATTTGCGCTTTTTAAAAATAAAATTTGATTTGATTTGAAGGTGGGAGACAGGTACCATGCCCTGTGGGGTCAGTCCTCCCTGTTCTCTGCAAACTCAGCCCCACCTTCAGGACCCCCCCCATAGTTGTCCTGTCTATTGTTTGAATCTCCTCAGCCACCAGTTGCTGAGCTTCGGACCTTGCCTTACCTGCTTGTGGGGTGCGGGGTACCTTAACTGGGGGCATCACCTTCTCCTTGGCCAGTCTCTTCTTCGCAATGACCCCTGTTGCTGCAGCCAATGTTGAAGGGCCTTTCCAGGCACATCGCCAACCATGATGTGCCTCTGTGCTGGTACATCTGCCACATCTGATCTTCCAAGGTCACTGTCACCTTCGCTGAGGGCTTCTTCTGTTGGCTGGGCATCTTAACCTGCAACAAAAAGTATTATACAATGGCAAGAAAGAATGCTGGGCTCTGACTGGTCAGTGCCCGCCTTCACCAGTGAGATTATCTCAGTATAACCTCATGGTATGAAGGTCAGGCACATATGGGACCTCATCTCCCACCCCCCCACCAAAAAAATCACTCCTCACAGTGACAATACCCCACTGACTTTCCCGTTCCTCAGTCACCCATGAACACTGTTGCTGATTGCCGTGTGTTGGCAGTTTCAGTTTAACTGAATCTTCTGGTACAAACAGTAGTCAGAGAACTGTACCGGGAGAACGGAATAAGTACACAATGTTTAAACGAAGTCCACCAGCGTCACAGTTCCCTGCTCCTAAGCCTGCTGGCAGCACTGAAAGAAACAACAGTGGCCATGTGCAAGCCTTACACTCCCCTGAGCCACACTGAATAACTTGTCAGGTTTTTTGTTCTGGGCTTCCTTTATCCCTACCAAGCAGTTAAAAAAAAAATAAAAAAATGAAATAATACATAAGCAGCGTGACCGAGTAACTTACCGATGGTATGTGAATTAGTGGAAGTCTCTTGGTCTCCTTAAGTCAATCTGCTCACCAGCTCCATTTCATGATCCTGGCTCCACGCTCCTCACAACTATTTAAATTGAAAACTGACCCAATCCCAGTGCAGGCAGCAGGGTCAGTTAACCTAAACCCACGGGCAAAAAAAAAAAGCGAACAGAGAGAAAAAAAAAGAAAGACAGAACACAGACATGATGGGAGGGTGGGGGAAGACACTGACAGACACCAGCACTGCACAATCTACTGGCCCAAAGAGGAAGAGCAGGACTGATTTTTTAAACTGTATACCTACTCATACAAACCCCTCCCCCCACACAATATGTTTTAAAACTGTATGTTTAAAGATGTTTCTCTTTTTTGTAAGTACAAGCTATTGTATATTAGCAATAATGCACTCCAGGGCATGGGCTATGCTGGGATAACCTCACTTCTCAGGTATTGGATGCACTTGGCCTGCGGCCTCCTGCCCAACCACCCAAGGCATGAGGTTATCCCAACATGACCCACACACTGTCGTACATTAGTGCTTAATCACCCCCACCACGGAAGGCTCATTAGATGGGTATAATTAGCAGAAGGGGGGGAATGTGGACCCGACCGCCTGATCCCAGCCACTGCTACCCCCTTTTTTTTCTGTCTCCCTTCCCTATCTACCTAACTCAGTATTTGAGGAGGTGGTTGGGGTGGGGATGGTGGTGGTGGTTGAACAGCTAGGATTCATAGCAAAGACAGGGTGCCTCTACCCCTTCTAGACTGGGGCTGCTGGTATGAGCTGATTGGCCTGATAAGGAATGTAATGAAGGCCTCCTTCCTGTAAGGCTGGAAGGGATGCTGCAGCTGTCACCCTGCCCTGCTGGCCTGACCTGATCAAGCTGCAATGTGATCTCCTGCTGGCCAATCCACCATTCCCTGCTGGTTTATCTAGCTAATCTGTTTAGGAAGACCCTACTGAAAGGGTGAGCCCTGAAGGCTGGGATGATAGCTGGGATCTGTTAAACTGCTCTTGAGCAGTGTACCATGATAATGGATCCTTGATATCCTCACCCAAGATGGCCACCACTGAAGCCCAGCTGCCATCTTGAGTGTACCAATAAGCCCATAGTGCAAAACATGGCCGCCTTGACCTTCCCAGGATGGCAACCACCCTCAAGCAGACGCCATCTTGGTAATCCATGGTGGGCCATTCACCTCTGTTTGCTGTGGCTCTTTAACACCTGGGGAGGATCGAGCAGTGATGGGCTCCCCCTTACTATGTTGCGCCGAGCTACCCTAAGCTCTGCTTCCAACATTGTCGACTTGATGCTGCAGCATCACCTTAAGCCTCCTGCCACTGCGCCTTGGTTGCTGCCCATGCACATAAGAGGGTGCTGTCCTGATCGCTGGTGCAAACATCCCTTGGCGGACAAAGGAAAGCAGTACTTGTCATGAATCTCTGCAGGGAAGCCCAGGGCGGTTGGATGTGTGCCGCAATTGCCTGGAGCAGACAGTGAAGCTACCACAAGGATCCGAATCCCAGTAACCCAGGTCACGCTGCGCCAGAGGAAGTCTGCCATTGGAGGCAATCCCCGCACTGCTGGGCGTTACCCACCAGAGAACCAATCACTGTTGATTATGCCCACGGAGTAATGGATGGCAAGGCCACAAGAATACAGAACCCCTCCACTAGATTCCTATTGCTGCCCCAGGATCTCACCCCACACTCAAGCAGAGCCCCACACTTCTTCCTCTGCAAGTAATCTCTAACTGTGAGCATACATATATTTAATTATTTCTAGCTGCTATCTGCTGAAAATGACCACCGCAGTTTCCGAGCCCCCCGGCCGATCCTCTGTACACTGCCAGCCAGCAAGGGCTCATTATACCTGGGTCAGACGTGGTCCTATTCTGAGGGCTCAGAGCTTCATCCCTAAGGGACCGCCTGATTAAATCCATAGTTCAGGGAACAAAGGCTGGTAGCATTCAAACTACTCTTTCTCTTTCCTCCCCCATCACCCACTTATCTCTTTATCCTAATACATGTCAAATGGGATTAACAAGAAACAAACCCCTTGCCTTGAGATAAGCAGAGTGGTCTGACGCTGAAGGAGCGGACTTCACCAATGTCTTCAATCTAAAGGAAGGGGAAGGAGAAGAAGGAGGGGGAGCTGCTGGCCTCCAGCTCTATTTAATCCCTGTTTCTCCTCCCTCCCCAGATGCCACTGCCATGGGAGTGGCCTCGGTGGCACCTCCTCATCCTAGGGTGTTGCCAGGGCCTGCTGCCCACCCAAACAGAAGGCACCTTCTCCCTTCCCCAGGTTCAGGGAGGGATGGCCCCTGACAAACGGCTAGCTGCTGCAAGTCTTTGGCAGCTTGTCTAGTCTGGCCACTCATGGTGCAGTGGTAAGACAGAAAAGCCTCTTGAATCATCAATGACTGCACAGTTTGTGGATGTTTGCAGTTAGAGATGGTTGAAGTTGGTTAAATTTGCTCCGAGAATTAATCCACAAAGTTAGTGCAATTTGTGGCGCACGGATCGATCCACTAAGTGTGGAATTTTTGTCATGATGGTAGAATTTCACCTGTGAATGGTGGAACTTCACTGTTCACAGGTGGAATTTTGCCGTTCACGGACAAAATTTTGCCATTCGGAGGCAAACTTCCACTGTTCACGGCCGAAATTATGCCATTTGTGGCAAAATTCCACATTTTGTGGGTGATTTTTACACTTTCGCATTGAAAATGTCATGATTTAGGGGATTGTCAAAGTTATTGAGGGCAGGGAAACTTCATGAAACTCCACAGATGCGAATTGCAGCAACTTCGCAGACAGAGTAAAACTTTGCTGCAACGCTATTCGTAATGTTCATTAAGTATTCTAACCGAGTAGAGCAAAGATTTGAAACAAAACAAGGCTGGGTATACTTTCATCATTAAAAACAAGATACCAGTGCAACCCCCAGACATGGAACATTTTAATATTTAAACAATTTCACGGACACTGGCTCTACTTACTTTAAACTTCATGTAAAGAAGGGAGTCCTCTTAGTTTTCAGATTGGAATTCCAAAGTGAGCAAGCTATACCACCTCATCACGGTGGGACCCTTTCGGTATAGTCCCTACACTAGCTTCTAAATCTGAAATGCCTGCAGTGGCTACTCACAAATATAGAGTGCTGCCTGAATAGGCCTGCCTAATTGAATCCTTAAATAAGGTACTTCCACCCAGAAACTGTTCACAGATGGAATTTTGCCATTCATGGACAAAATGTTGCCATTTGCAGGCAAACTTCCACTGTTCACGGCTGAAATGATGCCATTTGTGGCAAAATTCCACATTTTGTGGGTGATTTTTACACTTTCGCATTGAAAACGTCATGATTTAGGGGATTGTCAAAGTTATTGAGGGCAGGGAAAACTTCATGAAACTCCTCAGATGCAAATTCCGGCCACTTTGCAGCAACTTCGCAGACAGAGTAAAACTTTGCTGCAACGCTGTTCGTAATGTTCATTAAGTATGTAAACCGAGTAGAGCAATGATTTGAAACAAAACAAGGCTGGGTATACTTTCATCATTAGCATGCATTTCTCTTCTACTAAGAAAGGAAATGGATAAAACAACCAGCACCATCAATAAATTTCTAAGAACATAAGCAATCACAAAATGTGGGTTTTTGCCTAGAAATAACAAAATGCAAAAAAGGTTGACAGTATCCCTTTAATATCTTAATCGTTCAGCCTTGTCTACCTTTTCTTTCTTCCTTGTGCTCATAACCATCAGGCTTTACCAGTGATCTCCCACTGCTCCTGCACTCAGACACATGCCAGCCATGACCATAGCATGGCTTCCAGTGCTCCCTGTCCTTTATGCTGACGGTCTCGCTCAGCTCCCAGGAAATCCACATCTTGAGGGTGGATCCCTTGACTCAGTCAGGGTCCTTCTGTTTCTGCCCTTCAGGTGAGAATGTCCTATACACTGGGGGGAAGCTTTGGCCATGCAGATCAACTCAGTGACACCTCTTGATGTAGTATTTAAGACGTCATCTGCCAGAGGTTGGGGCCTGTAAGTCCACAGGGGCTCCTTTTGCTGTGCAGACCACATCAACCGCACCTTCGAAAGCTATCCCCCCACAGTCACCTAAGGTTCAGCTGGTCTCTACCTACTTCCCTTCTTCTGCTCCTTAAGAGTGAAAACTATACAATTATGCAAGTACCGACCACTCAAGGGCCCAACTTGTATGCCTTACTCCTCAAGGGTTCAGCTTCCTCTATAGGCCTCCCCTCAATTGAGACCAAGTGAGTGCCTTTCAGTGGTCGTTACTCTCCTCCTTCTCCTACCTTGGGGGTTAGGCCTCCTTCATGGGGAACCGCCTTTTGCTGCATAGATTGGCCTGCAGCATCACCATAACATTCCCATTATAGGGATAGAGTGAGAGCACTTCCTATAAAAATGTTCCCCTTTAACTGCATCTCTAAATTGCCGTAGCTTAGCCATCACTAATTGTATGACCAGGCTGGAGGGAAGGAGACTGAAGCCTTGGATCCCCAGAAGTTTCCTCCTCATAGGGGGTTTCCTCTCCTCTGTGCCAAAGATCATAAAGGGTAGGTAGTCTCTGCAGGAGGTGGTACATAATGTAGTATATCTATATTACCATAGCGTTTACCCTAGCACGTTTCCACATTGAGTTAGGGTTGGATGGTGGCTCTCTTTTCCTCCCTGCTGTCCCTCTCTCTCTCTCTCTCTCTCTCTCTCTCTCTCCTTATGGAAGTTCTGTCTCTGTCTGCTATCAGCTACCAAATACTGTCAGTCATTGGCTCAGTTCAATCTCTGTTATTAATTGTCACCAGTTGCTGTTAATCTGTCCTTACTCAGGTTCTATGTTTACCACCTGCTGCACAATACTATTAAGCTCCTCCCTAAAGTACCTTTAGCCTAAAGGAATTATGTTCCTGTGGCACCTTTTGGGGGGTGGAACCATCCCCAAGAGGGTTCATTTGCCTTCACGGTAACCCTACAGGGTTGTAGATCCCCATGGGACAGAGAGTGTGAATGGCCAATGTATCCACATATGACAATGAACAGCACATTCATTCAAATAATTCAGACTATCAACAACATTGCACAAGCATAACTCGCTCACAAAGCTACATACTCCCACTGAATTCAAAGGTTATGCCTGCAGTTCAGTGGGCAGGATCTACTAGCCACACCCCTGCCTGAGCTATTTAAGACAGCTTCCTCCAGTCTTACTCAGAATCATTGTTTCTTTGCCCTGCAATTTTCCTCTCCTCCTCCAGTGGCATACCTCTGTCCTTGGGGCTCCATCCTAAGGTACCTTTATCCTAAAGAAATTAGCTTTTTGCAGCGCCTATAAGGATGGAACCCTTCTCAAGAGAGTTCCTTTGCCTTCATGGTGCCACGACAGGGTGGTAATTCCTCATGGGACAGAGAGTGCAAATGGCCAAAGTACCCACATGTGACAGTCAAGAAAACATTCAATCAGATACCTTCAGACTATTAATAACGTTGCACAAGCATAATTCCTCACAATGTTGCATATGCCCACTGAACCGTAACAGGGTGTCTCATGCACAGTTATACAATTCTGCTGTTCTAAGTTCAGTCAGCAAAGTCCATTTCCACAAAAGATTGTCTAATATGCTGCAAAGTAAAACATTTTGATTTTACATTCAGATTCCATTTTTTTAAACCAATTTCTTTAAAATGATTGAACATATGTGTGTATGCATGCACAGTTCCTGAGTCTCTTATGATTACAGGAGTTTCTTCTCACATCATTTGTATGCCAGAACTGCTCCGCTTGGCCTTCACAGTTCTGTCATCCAGAGAATTTGAGAATGCACTCTTATAACCATAAGTGACACAGTAACTGTACAGATAAATACCTAATGCAGCTACAAAGCATGTTATTTCAAAGTTTTCCTGAGAAATCAGTAACCTTCAAAAAAAAAAAAAAAAAATTCTCCAGGGTGGGGGGATTCTCCGTTCTGAAAAACTGGAAAAGATGTCTATCCATAAAGTTATGCCAGCTGCAAGCAAGGCATAGTGGGAGCACCTGGCAGTGACTCTGATAGTCAGGTAACTTTCATTGGACCAAGATAGATGTTGTACACAGACTGCACACAAGATTTCAGGGACCTGTGATTCCTTCATCAAGTGTTTTCGGAACTAAACAAGTATGAGGTATCAGACATCGCTAACTAATGAGTCTCAAGCTTTAGAAGAACCCACACAGCAACAAACACAGGGCTAGTGAATTTCTCTCGTTTATATCTAGCATTTGGCAAGTTTCTGGAATGGTTTACTGGTTGTGACAATGCATTCACTGATGCACCCAGTTCGAGATTCTTTTTTATCATCAAGGTTTTTTTCTCCCTGCTTCTGCCGCTGCTCAGGACTACACCATGTTTAGATGAGTGTATCACTGTCATTAGGATGGTAGGGGATTTGTCCCATGATTTTCTCCCTTATGGCCTCCCTCCTCCCCCTGGTGTGGGCCATGCCTGTTAGCCTTGACATAACAGCATGCCCCTGCGGAAGGAGCAATCTCCCTGGCCCACCCATAGGGGTCATTTCACACCAAAACCCACCGCTAGCCCAGTTGAAATGTGCTGCCCTCTAGCAGCTGCCTGCAGCCAAGCCTGCCTCACATCACAGTGACCAGAGCTCACTCCCAAATTTCAATTGACTACATGGCACCACATCAAGCTGGCACAGGAACATCAAGGATGCCCCTCCACCACCTCTCCGTTTGAGATTTTTGACATTAAATAGCCTGAGAAGTCTCAGTAGGGGGGCTTTGAAAAACATAAGATATGCTCACAGTTCTGCTTCTGTCTACCTCTTTATTATTAAAGGGACACTCAATCCCTTTAGGCATCAAAGTGCCTATGACAGGGAGCTCCTGCCACTCCTGAGGACCGACCTTTTCTTGAATCTGTTGCAACAGTTCTTATATTTCTTAGCCTACTCTATCCTTTACAATTTCTAGTCCATAAGGTTGGCCACCTATGGGCACCCCCCTTCCCTTTCTTGACTATGCTATAGTGTCCTCTTTAATTTTCCTTTTCCCTCTCAGGTCCTCGTACAGGGAGGTTATTGTTGTGACCTCCGAGCTGATATAAAACAGGCTATGTTCCTCATTGTTGGATTTAGTATGCAATGGTACTATGCCATAAAATACTTTAATGTATATACCTTATGTGTATAAAACCTGTAAATGTTGAAAATAACATGGTACTAAGTGTTTTTGATAAAGGTAAAAGTACTAGATGACTATTATAGAAATCAAGTTAGTTGTGCTATTTAAAATGCATGTAAATTGCTGTAAACGGAACAAGTCTAAATGGCGTGGTGACTTGCATATATCCCATGATGCTTTGCATTATGGAAGTATGTGTAATGTTGCGTTTCTTTGAACTCAGCTTATTGTCAATGACCTTTGGGGTAACTCATGTTTCAGTGCTTCTGCACTGAGGTTCTGTGTTTTTAGCTTTTTTTTTTTGTTTTATTTTAGCCCCCATTACCCAAGCAAACAAGGCCCAACATAGGGGTGGAGGCTGAATCTCAACTGCTAGTTGGATCAGAGATCAGTGTCAGTAGGTGCTTGCTAAGTGCAGAGAAAGAACATACATAGTCTGTTGCTGTAAACTGATGTACTGAAGAAGGGATATGCCTTTGCTTAAGGTTATTTCCTGTATTTTGAATAAACATCACACAGAGATTGTGTGTTGAACTTGAAGTTTTGCGTCTGGTCCATCTGTTATCCCACAAACCCTCCACAGTGCCCCTAGTTTAAAAAAAAAATGTGATGATGGTTCACATTCTGTTGAGACTGCTGATATAGCTGGTAGTTTGATTCTGATTCTCTTGCCACGCAAATGACTCAAGTTCAGGAACAAGCTTGGGTTGCTGGGGGTGGGCTGGGAGAAGACTAAGCGGGTCAATTGGCAGCTCTCCATTGAGCCTATAATTCTCTTCTTAACCCGGATGGGAAAATTGTGCCCGTTAGTGTGCAGGCCATGGTTGGGGTGCTCCCGAAGCCAGCCAGGGACCCCACAAAATGTGTTTCATATCGTTCCATATCGATTTTTTGTTCCTGGTAGTCAAGCACAGGACAGTACTCACAGAGCTGTGGACCATCTCTCTAGAACTAAACAGTCCACTCTGTTGATGAGTCTTGATGCAGAAAAGGCCTTCAATAGGGTAAATTGGCCCTATTTATAGGCAACTCTGGCTGGCTTTGGGTTTCCCAATGAGTTCTGTTTCTTACTTTCTCAATTATATATGTTCCTGAGAGGATATGTATGATTAAATGGGCACACAGATGCTCCTTTTAATTTGGAGAGAGGTACGAGACAAGGCTTCCCTCTCTCCCCCCTCTTATTTGCCCTGTACTTACAGTCTCTGGCTCAAGCTATTCATTTAAATCCTCAAATTAAGGTAATTGAGTTGGGGGGAGGAGAACATAAACTGGTATTGCATGCGTACAATGTTTTACTTTTCTTGGGAGACCCAGATGTCTCCCTACCAGATGTTTTTATCCAAATTCGGAAGTTTTCTGAGATTTCCGGGTACCAAATAAATACAACTAAAATGAAGGTATTAAGCTTTTCATTTTCGGTCATGCCCCAAATAAGAACAGAATACCCCATGAGATGGGATCCTCCTAAACTGAAATACTTGGGGGTCTACCTGGGTTGAACTACCTCTACTCTTTTTCAAGACAACTATCCTGATCTAATAGATAATATTAAGAATGACTGTAAGGAGGGCTGGGGGGTTACTGGGATGCATAGGGAGAGGCATCAACAGTAGAAAACAAGAAGTTGTTATCCCTCTGTACAGACAGTTAGTGAGACTCCATCTGGAGTACTGTATGCAATTCTGGAGACCCCATCTCCGCAAAGACATAGACTGAGTGGAGGCTGTTCAGAGGAGGGCAACCAAAATGGTGCAGGGTCAGCACCAGAAGACATACAAGGAGAGACTAAAGCAGCTTAATATGTATATCCTTGAGGAAAGGTGGGAGAGGGGGGACATGATAGAAACTTTCAAGTATCACATGGGAATTAACAAAGTACAAGAGGATAGCATCTTTCAGAAGAAGAGATGAGCAAGAACAAGGAGACACAATTTGAAGATAGAGGGGGATGGCTCAGAGGTAATGTTAGAAAGTATTTTTCACAGAGAGGGTTGTGGATGCATGGAGCAGCTTTCCTGAGGAGGTTGTAGAGTCAGGAACAGTGGGAGAATTCAAGAATGCATGGGACAGGCATAAGGCAATTCTAGTGGGGGCTAGGAGGAAGTAAGCTGTTGATTGACTAGAATCTGCAGCTTAACCATCAGGTAGGGAAATGGGCAGACTAGGTGGGCCAAGTGGTCCTTATCTGCCATCAAATTCTATGTTTCTATGACTACAGACATTGGTCCCTTCTCCCACTGCCTTTGCCTGCCGGAGTACAATCAATAAAACTGAACACTCTTCCCAGATTTTTGTATCTACTTCAGAGTGTTCCATGCCTTCTATCTGAGCAAGATTTGCTACTTTGGCAGAAGCAATGGGTATCCTTCCTGTGGGATACTAAGAGACCGAGGGTGAGACAACAGACTTTATACCTGCCCAAAAAACAAGGTGGGCTTGCACTTCCTTACCTCCCAGGATATTGGATCACTGCCCAAATGAAAATAGTATTACTCTGGCAAAATAATCAATATACTGCATACTGGAAAACAGTAGAATTGGGGACGTGCCAGGAGCTTCCTTTGCAGGCATTGCCTTTTTATCCAAATCTGGTTGCCGGGGGTAAAAGGAAGATATTGTTTACAGGAATTGTGACTGCTTTGGAGGGATGGCGGTTGGGTATTAGGAGAGGGAATACATCCATTTTCTTATAGAAATATAGATGGTGGACCTGGGACCCTGAGTTTCTACCCGTCAAATTGGACCCTTGGTTTCAGCATCATTCCTACCTAGGCTTTCATTCACCCTGGCAGCTCCTGCAGAGGAACACACTTTTGTCATTTGATGTGGTGGCCCCTACTTATAACCTTCTCCCAACAGACCAATTCCATTACTATCAAATCAAGAATGATATTAATACACAATAAACCTACTAACATAAGGAAAGCTCTTTGAAACGATATGGGCTTCCCCTACAGTTAAGGGCGCCATTTCACTGCTTTACTCTAATTATATAAATAATCAAGAGACCTCAACTTTATATATCAGATCTAAATGGGAAGGGGGATTAGGGCTACAACTATCACAGAGGGACTGGGAGAAAATCTGGTCTGTGGTGAAGAAGCCAGAAGGGGAAGGAAGGAAACATATTCAATTCAGTGCTTTAGAGTAACTGGTAATTGCTATTTTTCTTTTAAACTTAGATTGAGGGCTTTTACTGACACTATAATGTCTTTGTTGTCTTTACTTATAATTGTTTTTGGGCTGTTGAAAATTTAAAACATAGTGGTGGTGTAATTCTGTGCTGTCTTTAATTGCTGCAAATTTTGCCCCCCCTCCCTTCCCCAACTCTTAATTATATGCCCTGTTAAATCTGATTGACAGGAGCTAAACACAGGGTATAGTAAGGTGTGAAGTAGGAGGGGCATAAGGGGAAGAAGCCCACCCTCAGCACGACAAGTGTTTTGATTCATTTATTTATTTGTTTTCTTTTCTTTTAAAAAATATCTGAGGATCAGTGGCAGGATTTTAGGACAGTAAATTAATACAAAGGGAACTAGGAGAGCTTCAGTAGCAGACAAGTAGTGGAATTGCAGTATAATGTTGGGAGGTGCAATGCAGTGGCTGTGGGCAGCCATATTCAGGCAGACCTTCTGGACACTGAGGTGCTGCCCATCTGCATGCATCTCTCTGAACTGCGGATGAGGTAGCCAGACTCAGAGCAGAAGTAAACTGGGTCAGGAGTACCATCACCCCTATCCAGGGACCACCCAGTCCAATGCAACTGCCTCAAAGGATGCCGAGAACGAGGAACGCTTGGATGACAGTGGGCTCAGGGAGGGTTAGAGCAGTCAGGCAGAGGCACATCCCAGATCCTATTCCACTCAAGAACTCATATGCCACACTGGCAAATGAGGACAACCAAATAGAGGTACCCAGAGAAGTGGAAGGAAAGGATTTGGAGGTTAGCCAAGGAGGTGACCTCAGCAGGGAAAGCAGTGGACCCCAGAGGAGGAAGAGAATCCTGGTGGGGGACTCCATCATAAGAGGGATCCAGCTAGGAACACAGGAGGGGGAGGACAGGGAGGTGAGGTGTCTACCAGGTGCCACGGCATGGAGGGATGGAAGGAAGATCCTGGGGATCACTGGGAAGGCAAGACGGGAGGGTGAGCTGGATGTCATTATCCACCTGGGTACTAATGACCTGGAAAATGGGGAGCCAAAGGAAGTTCAGGAAGAGTTTAGGAAACTGGGAGGGTCTCAAGCAAGTAGCTACTTCTGTCACTTTCTCAAGTACTACCTGTGAGAGGCAAGGGAGAGCATAGGAGTGCATGCACCAGGAACTTTAACTCATGGTTGAAGAACTGGTGCTGTGGAGAAGGGTTTGGATTCATTGGTGACTGGGGACCCACCTGGAGGGATGGAGGTTTGTTCAAGCCTGACGGCCTGCATCCATCCTGGAGGGAATCCAAGCACTAATGATAAGTTAAATGCCACATTGACAAGCATTTAAACTAGCAAAGTGGGGTGGCTGCCAGCAAGGAGGGTACCTACTTGCTCACCCCCTACAGCTAGCAGTGAACCAGTGAACCAGAGGAGTGGCTATCTCTGCAAAGTAGTGTGCAAAGATGGAGATTAGCGCCCAAGAGGTGGATAAGCAGAAAGGGCAAATTCAGCAGAAGGGAGACAGCAAGGAGAACTAGGATAAATGACAACCAAGGAAGTGGCTGGAGAGAACAGTGAAACAGTCTAGGGAGGTCAAATCATGGAAAGCCATGTGCAAATGCCAGGAGCCTTAGCAACAAGATGGAAGATCTGGAGACTGTCATGGCGCAGTCAGACCTGGACATTGTGGCCATCACTGAAACCTGGTGTAATGATAACCATGACTGGGAGATGGCCATACCTGGCTACAACATATTCAGAAGAGACAGAGCAGGCAGGAAGAGGAGGAGTGGCACTGTATGTGAAAAATGACATAAGGGCCACAGAGATCCAGGAGGAACAAAATGGGGAGAGATACTGTGGGTTAAGCTGGAAAGGAAAATGGGGACAGCCATCCGCGACAGGTGTGGTCTATAGACCACCAGCCCAGGAGGAAGAAACAGATAGGAGTTGATGCTAGCCATCCAAAGGATGGCAGACAAGGGTGAGGTAGTACTGGTTGGAGACTTCAATATTCCAGACGTGGACTGGAGCATCCCAGCAGCAGCATCAACTAGGAGCAGATTTATCCTGGACTCCTTCAGGGTGCCTTCCTCAAGCAACTGGTCATGGAATCAACCTGGCAGAAGGCAATACTGGACCTTGTGCTCACAAACAGGGACAGTGTGATGGGGTAACAGTGGGGGAGCACCTGGGGAACAGTGACCACCAGTCATTGTGGTTTGAAATCACAGAAAGAGCAGAACCAAACCACACAAAAACACGTATCCTGGATTTTAGGGGGGCAGACTTTGGGAAAATGGGGAGATACTTAAAAGAGGCATTAAGGGGAATGGGACAGGAATCAGGGGTTGAGGAACAGTGGGCAGTATTTAAAATGGGGATTACAAGAACAACAGAATTATGCATTAAGCAGGTTAGCAAGAGGAAAAGGAAGAGGAGACCATTATGGTTTTCCAAAGAGGTAGCAAAGAAAGTGAAAGCCAAAACGATTGCATTCAGGCAATACAAAAAGACACAGGCAGAAGGGGATAGGGAGAAGTACCAGGAGAAGCAAAGGGAGGCAGGGGAGGTCAGTAAGGGAAGCCAAAGCTCAGACAGAAGAACACATTGCAAAATCAGTGGGTAGAGGGGACAAAACCTTTTACAGGTACATAAGTGAAAAAAGAAAGACAAAGGGAGGGATAGTGAGACTGAAGGGGGAGGATGAGGGCTGCGTGGAGGATGACAACAGTAAAGCTGACATATTGAACAGGTATTTCTGCTCAGTCTTTACTGAGGAAGAGGAGGGTAATGGGTCTGAAGGGAGTACAAGGGGTGAGAATGGTGCAGAAAATGGACACAAGTCCCTTTACACGAGAAAGGGTCCTGAAGGAACTGGAAGTAATAAGAGTTGATAAAGCAATGAGGCCAGACAGGGTGCACCCCAGGGTCCTTAAAGAACTAAGAGAGGTGGTGGCTGAACCTCTGGCTATCCTGTTTAGCTGATCACTGGAAACAGGGGAGGTACCCAAAGACTGGAGGACAGCAGATGTAGTCCCCTTATACAAAAGTGGGAACAAAGAGGAAGCAGGGAACTACAGACCAGTCAGCCTCACCTCGGTAGTGGGGAAGATCATGGAAGCACTACTGAAGGAGAGATTGGTAGAACATCTGGTTGTCAATGGACTACAGGACCCAAGGCAGCATGGTTTCACCAGGGGAGGTCATGTCAGACCAACCTCGTTGAATTTTTGACTGGGTGACTCGGGAGGTGGATCAGGGAGGGCGGTGGACATGGCCTATCTGGACTTCAGCAAGGCCTTGACACTGTGCCACATAGAAGACTATTACACAAACTGGGGAATATGGGTGTGGGCAGGACAGTAGTGTGGTGGGTAGGTAACTGGCTGGGTGGCAGGACACAGAGGGTGGTGGTAAATGGCTGTCACTCCACAGAGGAAGAGTGACCAGTGGGTACCACAGGGATCAGTGCTGGGACCGGTCCTATTCAACATCTTCATCAGTGACATTGCGCAGGACCTAGAAGGCAGAATTTCACTGTTCACTGATGACACAAAGCTCTGTAACAGAGTAGACACACCAGAGGGTGTAGACAGAATGAGAAGCGACCTGCAGAAACTTGAAGAATGGTCAGGGGTTTGGCAGTTGAAATTCAATGCAAAGAAGTGCAAGATAATGCATATGGGGCACAAAAACCCTGGCACAATATATCAGTTGGGGGGTGAGGATATAGCATGCACCAAGCAGGAAAGAGATCTTGAGGTTATCATCTTTGATGACCTCAAGGTAGGGAAACAGTGTGACAAGGCAGCAAGTAAAGCAAATAGGATGCTGGGATGTATAGGCAGGGGCATCACCAGCAGGAAAAGGGAGGTCATAATTCCGCTATACAAGACACTAGTGAGGCCCCTCCTGGAGTACAGTGTACAGTTCTGGAGACCATACCTACGTAAGGACATAGACAGGGTAGAGAAGGTTCAGAGGAGGGCAACAAAGATGGTGCATGGATTGCATCACAAGTCCTATGAAGACAGGTTGAAGGAACTGAACATGTACTCCCTGGAGGAGAGGAGGGAGAGAGGGGATATGATAGAGACATACAAGTATCTTACAGGGAGGAACAGGGTGCAGGAAAACACTATTTTTAAGCAAAAAGATGTTCCAGGACTAGAGGTCATGGGATGAAGTTGGAGGGAGGACAATTCAGAGGAAACATGAGAAAGAATTTCTTCACAGAACGGGTGGTGGACAAGTGGAACACCCTGCCAGAGGAAGTGGTGGGGGCTGAAACAATCACAGGATTTAAGAATGCATGGGATAGACATAAAGGAATTCTGGAGGTCAGGGGTAAGGGGCAACAGACTTCTAGGAAAACAAACTGAACTTACAAGCTCAAATGGGCAGACTGGGTGGGCCATAGGCCCTTATCTGCTGACACTGTCTATGTATCTATGTATCTATGTATCTATGGTTTGGTCTACTTCTTCATTGCGTAATGGGCGATAATTTTTATGGAGGATACAAATCAGATACTTCTTAGTCCCAGTAAGGCAAGTAAAGATTGACCTGACTAAATCCTCAGCGTGCTGGAGACAGTCTGGGGAGACACAGGCCTCCCATAGCCATATATTTGGGACATGCCCGCTGCTTATCACGTACTGGGCTTCAATAACAAATCATCTAAAAGGTCTTTTCATGCATGAGGGTGAGATGGGCCTGGAACATGTGGTTTTAGGAGTTATCCCACCCACATTGTAGGGAAAAGAAGCCATATATCTTTGGAATATATTAATAGCTGCGGCTTTGAAAGCCATGACTCGACAATGGCTTTAAACTGGTCCCCAGGAAGAGGGAGAGTGGCTAGATATTATAAAACAAATACAAGAAATGGAACGTGTAACTTATGCATTACAAACAAGACAAGCTGCACACCTGAACAGATGGACCAGATGGGAAATATACTTTGCAGACCAGTTCTCTTGTGAGTCTGGAATCTTGCCTTGTCATTGATTCGGTCGGTGATACCTACTATAGTTACTATAAATTGATTTACCTGTCCCCTTCTCTCCGCTTAAATAAAGGTTACAGGATGTAATTTTTTGGTATACAATATATCCCATGCTGGTACCATGGAGGTGGTCTCTGTCATTGACTTTTGATCGTATTAGAGGTAGGCTACCTTAAACTTGGAGTGGATAGGTGGGCGACACAATGTATTTTATTTTATCTGATTATATAAGTTGATTTAAGTTTTATCCTAATTTTTAGATATTTAAATGTTTGAAGTTGAAAATGCTTCTGAGAATTAGTTTTATGCCTTGGAATCCTTTTAATGCAAACCTATGCATTGTTTCACACCTAGTATATGATTTATGCACTACTTGAACAAGATTACTGGGGAATGCTATGTAATATCTATTTAGATAATTAACGCTTACCTTTTTATGTGGTTTGTATTTTTATGCTGATTGACCATTTTCAATAAAGAAGTATAAAAAAAAAATTGGCAGTGCTCTTCTCCGGGATAGGATGTAAGCCTTCCCAGCTCTTGGGTGCCACCGAGTGGAGGCTCAGTGATAGCATCAAGCAAATGGGGAGCTGGCATTAGGTTGGGTGGGTGGAGCAGGGTCATCGGTTCTAGACCACATGTGCACCTCCATGCTCATATGCTTATGCGTTGCTGAGGCCTCAAAGTGTAAAGGGAGAAAAAGGGAAAAATATGTTCCCCATTACTATAGATGATGACCCTCAGGGACTCTCAGGTCCTGCGCTGTGTGGATCCCCTCCAGCAGGGACTGCTGGGGAAGCAGATGACAGGACTGGGGGGCTCAAAAGAACTGGCACAATGAAGGCGTGAGGTTGGGATGGAAAGGTACAACATACTGGTGCTACCACACAAAAACATATCTGTTTACATTCCTTGATCAGTTCCCACTGCATCTTTCCTGGACTTGGGAACACCCCCAACACAGTCTAGCCACTAATTATGCAGTGGAGGAGAGAAGACTATTGCATCATGAGTGGCTGCACTGTTTGGGGTGTTCCTAATTTTCAGGAAGTATACAATAAGAGCAGATCAAGAATTTGAACCAAAACAAGGTTGAGTGTAATTACACCATTAGCATGCATTTCAGTTCTGCTAAGAAAGGAGGAATATCAAACAACCAGCAACATTAATGAATTTTAGAGAAGATAAGCAATCGTAAAAAGTGGTGTTTCTGCAAGAAATAATATAATGTTAAACTGGTTGACAGTGTCCCTTTAAGGGCAACTGCCTGAAAATAGGATCGTTGTCCCTCGGACTTCATCTGCTCCTGCTGCCAGTCTACAAATGATGCCAAAGTGATCTGTTTATGAATGCCAATTGGTTGCTATGGAAATAATTTCCATGTCACGAGCAGGAGAACAGGACATCACATGTAGACAAGCAACAGGAGCAGCAGAGGAAGTCCAGAGGACAAGGAACATTTTTTCCATTCAAAATTCCATAGTGACAGTGGTTCAAGGAAAATAAAAACAGGAAATATAAATTCAACTAGAACTGTGTGTGTGATCCATTGGGAAGATTCAGGAAGCTTACTTGTCTGAGACTGTCATAGCTCAGATGGTAAGAGTTAAGGCATGGATTGCTGACGTCCTGGGATCAAGTCCCAGTGAGAGTCACACTTTTCCTTTCATTTCCACAATTGGACAGCTAGAACTGTGGATAATTTCCAATGTTTTTCCAGAGGGGTCACTATACCCTCATATCTTATAAATGTTATTTGTTTCCATGTCAACAGACAGCTCCTTTCCTGAAGCTGTTGGGGATATTGTAGTTTGTTTTCAGTGTTCATGCTTGTCCCATGTAATTATCCTGGGGGTCTCCATTTTATAGTTGCTGAAATCTCATTGCCCATGAGAGCTGCATTAGCATATGAGAACATGATGTCACAGCAACAATTTATACCATGTATTTCTATGCTGAAAGTACAAATATCCTGACAAATACTCTCTGGAAGCACATAAATTGAATGGAGTTTAAAAGGAAAACCCCTATATTACAACTCAGTTTGCAAAGCTAACTGAAGGTAAATGTGGTATGTCACACCTTGCTGTAACTTGTTCTGTTGAACTCTAATTAAGCAGACAGGCATACTGTGGAGTCTAAAGGGTGCTGTCACATCATGTTTCCATATGCTGATGTTACAGGGACTAGTATAAACAGTGAAAACAAACTAAAGCAAACACATGTATCTCCAAGCGCTACACGGAAACAAATAAAATTTACAATATATGAGGGTGTAGTTTTCCTTTAAGACAGAACAAAACAATTAATTGTTTTGCTGTATAACTTGAAAGTATGCAAAATAAATCTCTCTGACTCTTGAAATTCAATCGTTTTTGATAAATCTGTATTCCTGTTTCTGGGATTATCCACTAAGAGCCAGGTTAGTTATCGAGTATAGTAGAGATATATTTTCTCCCCCCCCCACCCCGCCATGTAGTCCATGGGTAAAAAGTTGTAAAGGATTTTAGTTTTTAAGAGGTAAAAATCTTGCTATTCTAAAGCTTTTTCTGATACTCAAAAAGTTTTGTACTGGTAGTACAAGAACTGGATTATGCAGCGACAGCCATTACAAATGTTTAATCCACACACTCACACCATATTGTGTTAGAAAATTAAGGAAATTAATCTGGCTTTCGATAATCCTTCCAGTTGTTCAGCACTAAATACATTACGATGATGGCTATCAATGACACATACCTATGAGTTTCTGGTTTCTCCTTCTCCTCCCTCCAGGCCTGGCTTCTGCAAACTCAATTAATGCCTGTCCAAAGACAGTAAGGGTGAAGGGTGCAAGGGAAAGTGGTGGTGTTAATCAATTCTGAATGTTGTGTACCACACACTATACAAATTATGGAGGGCATAATGGCACACACTGACCTGTGAGACTGCTGCACTGTTAATAGTAATACAGTGAAGCCCACTTAAGTGCACATCGGATAAGTGCACATCCCGCTTAAATGCACATTTTTCATATCCCAATTTATTTCCTATTTGTCCAATGTTAACTTTACCTCTTAAGTACACTACATGGTAAGTGCACATTTTGGTCAAATGCACTTCTTTTTTACTTTGCCTATTGATTTTCAGTCCAACCTAGCTTTTAAGTGCACACTGTGAACTGCACCACCTTAAAGAGTACACTTTAACATCCTAATTGACCACTGTACTGTAGCTGCAACAACTGTGCTGTCTAGCATGGCCACAGTAAGAAAATTTGTTTTGTCAAAAGAAAAGACTAACTTCAGATTTCTGTTTAATTTTGAATTATACACTGAAACACACAAAGCAGAAGATTACTGATTTTATTCAAGAATTACTGTGCTGTAGGAATGTGCAGTAATGTCATTTTAACTTGAGCACCCAGTATTTAATAACATGCATTACAGAAACAGTGAAATGTACCTGGAAGTGATTTTCTGGTTAAATGCACAGCCCGCTTAAGAGCACAAAAAACTTTTATCTCCAAGTGTGTGCGCTTAAGAGGACTCCACTGTACTAATACTAATAGTAATACAGTTAATGGTAATAGTAATATAGTTAACGAGCAGCTGACACCTTCAGGAGAACTTTAACAAAACATAATGTTTAGATACAGTTCAGCTTGGATTTCACACTAGTTCTGTATTCCTGCTTCCCATTATTTATTACTGAGGTCATTTGCATGAAAACAGGACCTTTGCTCCTAAACAGTTTATCTATTCCTATTGCTTTCTCCCTACCTGAAATGATAATGCACTGCTTGTGACATCACAGTTTGTCTCATGGCAACAGACTGAGATGTCACAACAGAGGATTACGATTTGAAGCAGGGGAGTATGCTATAGAGGCAGATGAACTCCAAGAGAACTCTATGAGGGGATAAAGATCCTATATTCATGCAAATTTACTCAATAATAAAATAATTAAAAGAGAAATATCTAGAATATATATGGAATGCAAGCTGAATTGCACCTAATTATTATGTTTTTCAAAGTTTCCTTGAGGCATCAGTAGCTCTTTAATGGTTGTTAACAAGAAAAAAGAGGAATGTCTGAATCCGCAATAGACTGGATGGAAAACTACCTGATGGAGAGGACACAAGTAGTAAATACTTCAGACTCCAGGAAATTAACGCTTTGTGTAGCACAGGAGTTTATCCTGGGATGACTATAGAGGTGTTGCGAAGTTAAACTTCGCCCACGAAGTTCATGCGAATTGCCGAAAATTCGCACTTCATGGAATTCGCGGAGTTTTCGGAACACACTGAAACTTCGATTTGCACGATTTGTGTGAATTTTTCAGCAAAATTCACCTTTTTTAAATGTGAAGTGTGATTTGTGTGTGTGAAACATGAAATTTGCAGGTAAAATTTCATACCCCGCAGCTAAATCTGTGAAATTCATAGGCGCGAATTTCACGTAATTGCTTTGCGAATTCCACAAATTAACTCACGGAGCAAATTTTGCAGACTTCACACACCACTAGATGACTACTGTTTGCACTGTTCGTGAATGGCCTCCATACAGTATACATGGACAGAAATGTTCACCTGCTGTTTATGCAGATGACACAGAGCTGTACACTAGGCCTAGTTCTAAAAGGGACATAAATAAGCAATTAGTGTTTGTTTGATAAAGTGCAGCATGGGACATTTATGGACAGGCTGCTACTAAATACAGAGAAGACCAAAGCAGTGATCATTTAAAATAAATGTAGCATTCATGCAGACTTTAATACCCATACAGCTGAAAGAGAGTGCCTAGAAAAAGTCCAAAGCATCAAAGTATCTGGGGGTATGGCTGTGTCCACATTAGGATTGCTCGGATTCTTGGTAATGCAATCCATTTGCTGAAACTAGAATTTTGGAACTTCGAATTTCATTCAGCATCTGACTCCAACTCCCATGACTCAGTATACATATGCGAATGCCCTGCCTCATCTTTGCCTCCCTTCCACTTATGTAACTGACATGGCTGGCAGCTGCTGATGGCTGCTGGGATGGCTGTGGTCCCTGTGGTGTTTGGGTGGCTGTTGGTAGGTAGCAGTGCTGTTGGTGAAAGGTGGCACTGCAGACTCCCATCTGGTCAGGTGGTGACTTTAAACTACAGCGCTGGTAAGTTCAATGTGAATCCTTTCCCCCATCCCCAGCAAGCCTTCCTGTGAGTTAGCTAAGACAGGGCATTGACTGCAGCTGCTATAACTATCTCCGCTATCATCGAGGCATAGGTCAGGATGCATAGGAAGATCAGGAGCATTTGTGAAATTCACAGGTAACATTTTACCAATAACAGTAAAATAAAAAAATTAAAATTGACTAGTATATCTATTTACAAAGGCAGTACAAACCGAGAAAACAAAGTCCTTCATCCGAGGGTATCTCTGATTTCTATGTTTCTATGTCTAATTTCAAGTTTCAGTTTCTCTCTCTCTCTCTCCTCAGCAAAAATATTGCTGCTCTTTTTATAACAAGTATTTGCCTGATAATTAATTTCTACATCTTGAGCTCATTTAGGAGACATGTTTTTCACAAAACATCAGTTTCTTTGCAGAGCAGGCTTGCAGATAGAACAGGGTCCCAAGCTGGCCTCCTGCTGATGGCTCTGCCAAAGAGTTTGCAAACAAGCCTGAGAGGAGCTCAAACTGCATCTCAGGTTAATCCCCTAAATTCCAAATAGCTTTTTGCAATCATGTCAACAGTATAACTATATACATTTTCAAACCAAGGGATCCCAGTATTACTTACAGTTTCACACAAAGATTCACATATATTTTCATAACTGCAGATACACAAGAGGGAAGAAAAGACAGAAACAGCAAGTGAAGGCAGAGAGATAGTGAGAGGTGGAGAATCGGGAGACCTTCAGAGTGATCAGTTCCTAGGTCTCACAAGAACATTTGGTTGCACAACCTGACAGACAAGAGACAGAAAAGGAGAGAATAAAACAGATCCTTATATTTAACTCTTTATGCATAACAAAAGGGACAGGGCCTAATTCAATCCTGTCGCATCCCTCCGTACCATCTGTACATACCCCCAGCCCCCCTAGTCTGTAAGTTGAGTTGTTGACCCAGACCCTCAGCAGCAAATTCCTAGTACTCCCTCTGTATAGTCTGACCCTCAGCCCTTATCATCAGATAACTTAGTTACTTGCTGCTTGCTGGCTCCTTCCCCATCCACTCTGCTGTACTGGTTCAGCCTTTTTACCTCCTACATCTAGAAACCCTGGTTCTCTCCAACCTGACTGATGGCCAACGTAAAGAAAGACCCTGATTTGGCCAACAGCAGACACTGTACAATAAGGCCTCAGGTAGTAGCTAAAACCCCATGACTTTCTTTAGGTCAAGCAACCCACCAGTTAGATCAGGGAGATCTGGGGCTTCAGGGAGTGGGAGGTAATAGTATCATAGAGTTATGGGACAGCAGCATTACACTGAGTAGAAGACTAATAAAAACGCTTTTTAAGTGGCTTTGCCATAATCAGGATTCAGGGGAAGAAGTCCACTCCTCTCCTCACTTGGGGTTGGGCAGGCCAGGGCAGAGGTCAGACTACATTCACAGGCCGGGAGGGGTATAAGTATGGACTGATGGCCCGGGTCAACTCAGGTCACTCATGGAGAGGGGGAAGGCTGCTGTTATGGGGGAGTGACTTAGGCAGCACCAGAAAGTCACCACTGGACCAGCAACAGGCATATCTGCAGTGCCACCAACACACCTATACCTATTACACCAGCCTGAACAGTATCATCAAGGACCCTATCCAATGCAGCCAATCCAGCCATGGCAATAAGGGGAAGAGGAGCAGAGGGCTCTTTTTAGCAATAATGGATGGTAGGTTTCAGATGCAGAATCAGAATTAGGATGAATCTGATTCTGATTCTGAGTCTGAAAAGGGATTTTCGGGGTTGACCATAAATACCAAAACATAAAAAATCCTAAAAATGGATCAGAATCTGATCATTCTGAATTCGTCAATCAAAATCCAAGCAACCCTAACCCACATCTAGCCTTCGATCAGCACACAGCACATGTAGCAAACTTTATGCACCCAAGATTGGCATACTGTGTAAACACAAGCACTGCCTGGACATGCAAACCAGAAAACTGATCCTAATGCAAAGTCTTCTCCCCGTTCTAGAGTATGCAGGATTGCATATCAAACAATACTGCGGTGCATACACTGTCACCTACTACCAGGCGTGCAGATTTACACTGGAAGTGTGTTTCAGAACACACCACTGCAACCCATATAAGTCACTTGGCACCCTAGCTCTAGAGGGTACAAAGGAGTTGCACTGAGCGATGTGTCTATATATATATATATATAGATATATACACACACACATATATACATATATAAATGTACTCATGGTACATCCCTCGACTAACTGAGTGGTTTGCTCCTGAAAAAAATCTCTATTTAAATACTCAGACAAGGAAAGCCCTTGTGTCCCCAAAATAACGTTTGAATGACAGGTGAAAGGCACTCAGCACTGCAGCACACCAAAGCTGGGATATGTGGCCAGATCATATGAAGTGTGTGGGTAGCCATGCCTGATTTAAGTTAACAATGTCTGAGTATTTAGACCAACTATGCAACTGCCACAAGGCATAAAAGATAATCCACTGCATATTTAGTGAATACTTCCCAATCATTTTGTTACACTCTATTACCTAACATTATATACCTCCTATCATGCCCACATCCCTATCTTTTCATTTGGCAAAACCATGTCCCGTTCAATGCTGCATGACTGTACTTGTAAGTTGTAACTGTGGAATTCTGTAAATAATGTAATGTATAAATTGTACCTTCATAGGGACATTGAACTCCTGGAGAGGGTCCAGAAGAGGGCAACCAAAATGATTTGGGGCTTGGGGGATAGGACCTATGGGGAGAGGCTTGAAGAGCTAAATATGTACACATTGGAAGAGATAAGGGACCGGAGGGACATGATAGAGGTCTTCGGGTACATGAAGGGGGTAAATAGGGGAGGAGCAGTCAGGGTGCTCCGAAGGAAGGAGGGGGGCAACTAGAGGGCATGGGTGGAAGCTGGAGGGGTGGAGATTCAGTGGAGAAAGGAGGAGGTGCTACTTCACTGAGAGGGTGGTGGAGCCATGGAATGCGCTGCCCAGGGGGCTGGTGGAGGCAGAAATGGTGGAGGGGTTCAAGAGGGGGTTGGACAGGTACATGGGAAGGGTTCTGGAAGCAAAAACCAGTGCAGTGAGAATATCCAGGACTGGAAAGGCAGAAGCCAGAGAGGGAGAGGGGGGCAGCAAGGTCAGCTCCCAGGGTGGGGGCTGACTTAACAAACAAGCAGACACGAAAGACCATTAGGCCTATTCTGCAGGGATTTTAGTATGTTAGTATATCAACAGAATCCTAACTAATGTACCTGTGTAGCCAGTTGTGCGTATGCAAGCTAAGTAACTGATATAAAATGTGCTGCTGCCAGTGCTGTTTTAAATGCCGCCCTGGGACACTTTACAACCCAGGTGATGCACCTACAGTAAATGAGGCTATTCTGGTGCTAAATTTCAAATAAATAAATGAATTAAGGCTTAGTTCAGTATGAAGCTGAGCTTGATGCTGAGAGAGACAGTGAGGATGAGTCAACTAGGGAGGTAGACTTACCAATTGTTTAGGGATTGGGAATACATAGCTTAAATAAAGAAAAGTCGGTATCAAATAAGTCTTGATTAGGAAAACCCGCTTCTATTTCCCAATCTGCCCCTTATTCCATGAGGCAACCTTAAGTTTGCTTTGTTGTAATTTAGCAGACCTATTAAAAAGATCAGAATCTACAGTCCCAAAATATACTCCCAAAATGCGTTGAGGCCCCTCAACAAGTTGTAAAGGACCAATATGTGAAAAAGGTGCTATTTTCGATCCTAACCGAATACCAAAACTTTTGGTAAAATTTAAACTCGCACCAGAAAAATCACCAAAGGAAGAACATTCCTGGAGGGCAGTAACCACAGAGGCTGCATTAGCCACAATAATGCAGACATCGTCTGCATATGCAATTGCTGTATACGCGAGATTAAAGTAGAACTAGAAAGGGCATGAATCTGAGGATGAGTATTCAGACGGCGAAGCAAAACATCTAGAAAAAATACATGTAACAGAGGGCTCAAAGGACACCCTTGGTGAACCCCTCTTTTTATGGGGATCATAGGTCCAACCCAACCATTCACAACAGGCACAACAGTAGCAGTCCTATAAAAAGGTCTTAATCCAGTGAATCATTTCACCAGGCACATGCATAAAATGTAGTGCCTTCCATAAAAAATCATGGTTAACTGAATCAAAAGCCGCCTTCTGATCTACCGATACAATAAAACCCGAAACATAGTCTGCGTAGCCATGAGAAAATAATTCTCGAAGGAGAATCAAATGGTCAGAGATTCTTCTGTTCGGTACAGAGCAGGACTGAGCAGGGTGCAAAACCACTTCAGCTATCCTCATAAGGTGTTGTACAATGATTTTCATTAATAACTTAAAGTCAGTGTTTAGCATACATAAGGGGCGCCAATTCTCAAGACAATGTATATCTCCTTTCTGTTTATAGATATAAATCACAGTACCCTTAGTAAAATCTAAAGGAATAAACTCACTAGCTAACAGGGAGGTAAATACTGAAGTTAATTCAGGGATCAGGTGGTCACCCAGTAACTTATATAAGGCAGCGGGGAGGCCATCCGGACCAGGAGTCCTCCGTAAGGGTAAGGAAGAAATAACCGACTTCAATTCTAACTCAGTAACAGGTATACAGACTGAGTCAGAACACGGCTGTGAAGGGATAGGGATGTCAAGGTCCCTGTACAACACCTCAGGATCAACATCTGCAGCTGGAAAGGAAGAAAAGAGGGCAGTCGTGTAACATGTCACTATCCGACAGATGTCCGACTGAGAGGTACATAAGGTGCCATCAGAATCAGCAAGACACAACATATTCTTTTGTGTAATTTGTTGAGAATTCGATTCAAAGGGGCAAACAACAGCCCTCGTGCCTACCACATTAAATCTATGTTGATGATAAAGTTGCTGTGATTGTCTAGATTGGAATTTCAACATATCAGTCTGAATTAAGTGCAATTGTTGAGAAAGATCTTGTCCTGTCGTATAAGCTATTGTCAACAAGGACTGAAAATGTACCCTTTTCTGTAAATATTCCAAATATTCTCTTCGACATTTTTGACGACTATATCTTTTCAAAAAAAGCACCAAATCATGTTTAGTGTCCGTCCACCATGCAATAGGGTCTGCGTAACAAATAAAAATGGATTTCGGGCCTGAATAAAGGATAAAAGGGACTGCATGAAAGTCGGAATTTGCAACAGAGATATGTTGAATTTCCAGAGTCCTGGTCCTTTGCAAACAGTGACATCAGAACCAAGGCCTACGGAAAGCAGTTTATGATCAGAAAATTCCACAGCTTGTACAGTAGCAGAGGTAATTGGGAGTGTGCGGGACAAAAACACAAAATCAATTCTGGTAGCCAGCTTACCCTTTTGAAATGTAGGCGTATGTTTTTTAGTAAAAGAGTAATAGGCATCCGTGAGATGAGCAGTACGAACCAACTTCCCTAATTCATGGGAGTCACAAAACAATTCCTGGGTAGTAGCAAAAGAGCTTTTGTCAAGAAGACTTAAACCACAGTTAAAGTCACCAGAAAATATCAACTGAAAGGAGGTATGCAAGTAAGGGCAGAGTAAAGAAAATAAAGCTATACATGCAGACTTAATTTGGGGAGCATAAATATTAATAACCCGATAAGGGCAGGGCCCAATTAAAAAATCTAAGACTAACACTCTGCCAGGGGCTATGTCAATCAATTTTAGCAAACGAAAATCTGGGATATTGAATAAGATCCCAAGTCCGAAACAGGAGTCCAGGCCAATGGACCAAAAAGAAGGACCTAGAAGCCAGTCCTGTTGTGCCTGTCAAATCTCGTGGGTGGTATGGAGTCGTGTATCCTGCAACAGAAAGATCCCCATAGGTAAAAGCCGTAAACAGGAAAAAATCAATCTTCTTTTTGCCAGACGCTTAATATTATTCACATTAATAGTATGACAAACAAAGTGAGACATAACACAAGGAGAACAGAGACACTTTACGATTTCCTTTTCCCTATCACCTTTTTCCCTTTTACTTAACCCTGGCCTTCCGCTTCTGAGAAAGACCAGCACCCAGTTGAATCTCAGAATCAGTAATACCATCTGGGAGGGAAGACGCAACAGAGGGAGAGTCAGACTTGCCTCCAGCATCATCAGAAACAGTTTGGAGTAGCTCAAAGTCATTAGACAAAACCACAGGAGGGGGTTCCAAAAGCAAAGGAGGCGATGGTAATGCCCGGGGGTAATTTCTCATAGACCACCGATGCATAACACTAGTGGGTACTCGGGGGGGGGTGGCATAGTACTCGGGCCTGGAACAGGGTCCAGGACAAGCTGGACAGATTGGACAGGGTCAGGGGTAGGAGGGGTCATCTCAGTAAGCGGTGCCACACAAGAGGCCATGGGGGTACCACAACCTGATCTACAACAGGCTCAGGGACCTGCAATACAGGTCGAGAGACTACTGAAGTCGGCTCTACTAAGGTGGTCTTAAGACAAGCCTTCTGGGCTTGCGTGATTACAAAACGTTGATCAGCACCATCATCATGTTTGGCCTGATTATGAGCAGCCCACGGACAATTTTGAAAGGTATGACCCAGCTCATCACAAAGATTACATTTACACTCATTTAGACAGTGAATCCCCACATGACCCAATTCTCCACAGGTGTTACATTTCAGCTTATCACAGACATTACTAAGGTTAGAGGGGGGTCTCCACACCAGTAACAAGCTTTCGGTTGTCCAGGGTAAAACAAGACCCCCCTATCATGACCTATAAAAAAAGAATTAGGTAGGTGCACTGGACCAGAATCAATAGAGTGTAACAAAACCTTAATCTTCCAGCCTCCAGTCCAAATATTCTCCATGTCCAATATTGCCTCAGGCTGACCCTGAACAGTACAATGTTGTTTTAGCCAATAGACAACGTCAGTGACGTCAACACCTTTGTTCCGAAAGAGGACGGTAATATTCTTAAAGGCTGGTTTGGAAAGGGGGGAATGGCCTTAAATGGGGTCCACAGGACAGTATTTCTTAAGGCATGATATCGTGACCAAAAACGCTCCAAGCCACGAGGCGTTTGGAAGCTGACATCAAACGTAGTTTCACCGGGAATATGAATCGGTGCATATATTTTGTGAGAAAATAATTTCAGAGAGTCCTTGAGTAGTGTCCGAGCTACATACACTCGGTCCGGTGGCTCAGGTAAACCGCCCATATAAGCAAATCGTACCGCATTATGCCGCTTTGCAGCCAGAACTGGAAATTTAAATAATGAGGAAAAAGAATGATTTGGCTCTGTTTTCTTCTAGGGGGGCTCCACTACTGCAGGAGCTGTATTCTCTGTAATGGTAGTGGGAGAAGCAGCACAAATAAGAGAACCCTGTAAAGGTTCCAAGACTGGGCGCTGGGTAACTTCCAATTCCTTGGGGAGACACAAGGGGTCAGACATAGGCAGATTTCTGTTTGGTGAATGCTGCAGCTCAGGAAAATCATTGAGACAGGGGGAACGAATAGGGGACGGACCAGAAACCCACTTCCCCTCTGTAGGTTCCTGCACCCAGCCAGCTCCTTGCAATGCTGTTTCTACAGATCAGGTAGGTGTTGTAGCAGGATTGGTATCAAGAGATAGCAATTGAGAGGGAGAGTGTGTCACAATAGGCAAACTAGGCACTGTATGCAATGATGCTGCTGTAGTCTGCGGGAGCAGCTGAGAAGCGGGCGGGAGTATTCCAGCTGAGAACTCGCCAGGATGGGCTGCGCGGGGCGGCACCTCAGCCGCTTGAAAAGGCAATGTAGGCTGTTGCAAAGTATTATTGTGGGCTGCAGGAGACATATATCCGGCCAATCTGACTTCACAAATCCGTTGCAGTTCTCTGTTCAAATTCTTCTTTGTAATCTCAAATCGACGTTCTGCATCACCCAAACGGTCCTTAAGCTCCTTTTCAGCCAAACAGACAGTAGCAGAGTCAAAAGTGGAAAAATCCCTCATTGGGATGGCAAGGGGTAAAGACGTTTGAGAGTCCATGTCAGGGTGACCCAGCATAGGTTCTAAAGTTGTAACCTGTAGTGTAGATTAATTTTCTGCAGTAGACACAGAAACCAGCTTTGCTTCAGTAGTTGCAGACGTGGTCTCTACACACACAGAGGCATGAGTTGAGACCAGGTCTCCCACCTCCATCGCCACCTCCTCAGCAAGCAAGGGTCCGTCCGCCATCTTGGACAGAGGTTCCCCCTCTGAAGAGTAGGGGAATTTCCCCGGTGTCCTGGCCAAATTTCCCTCATTCACTAAAAATACCACCAACAGCTTAATCTGATTCAAGGTCAGTTGGCATTCATCTGTATCCCCCTTCCCTGGGTCGTGTCTGAAAATAGGCAGGATTTGTCTAGTGCACTTACCCGGTCAACAAAAACTAAATAAAATAAACAAAAATAAATAAAATAAAAGCCATGGCTCCAAATGAGGCCTTGTGTTGTGTGAGTGAGTATGAGTGTGTGTGTGTGTGGGGTGAACATTCTGGAGTAGAATTGAATTCTGGTATTTCATAGTACAAATTTTATCTGTTGAATGTGAGAATGATTAAAATGCGGGGTATTGCCACAGATAGTTGCTGATTTATGCATTTTTGCACTAATGTTATTCTGATTTAATAAATCAATTCTGCATGACTCCTGAGTGCAGGTTCCTTTTGTCATTTTCTGATTAAGAAAAAAAACATGGCGGGGAACGGAAGGAAATTACATCAAGAAAAAGGAACAAAGGTGACGAAACAGATCATCTCCAAATCTTGGACCAAATTTATGATCACAATAAGACAACAATGCACTGAAATCAGCGCTAGGGATCTGGCCTGGAAGTCAGCCAAGGTCTCTGGCTCACCGTTACATCAATAAATGTATTGTGCCCTAAGGAGTGCCTGCACAAGTAAAATCTGTAAGGCTAAAGCCAATTACTTCAAAGACTCCTTTCACACAAATTTAAGTCAGCCAAATAAATTCTGGAAAGTGGTTAACTCACTATTCTCTCCTCCATCGCAGCCCCTCACCCAGGTACTCAATGCAGATAGCTCCACGCTCACAGACCCTTTCGAGGTGGCCACTCGCTACAATTCATTCTTTACAGAATGTACCTCGTCACTTTTAACTAGTCTCACTCCTGACTTGCAAACCCCCTTCCCCACCAACCTGCAATCCCCCCCTCTCCACCAAGCCAAGGGCCTACAGCTCTCCCTTCTGTTGCATTTAGCCCAACTTCCACGTACAAAGTGTACAAAGCCCTGCTCACCCTTAATCCCTCTAAGGGCAAATGTCCCACTGGCCTGGACACCAAGCTTTTACATCTGTCGGCTCCAGCCAAAGCCACCCCACTGGCTTCACTACAAAACCTATTGTTCTCTCTAGCTGCTATCCCCACTGAGTGGAAACATGCCATCGTCCTCCCCCTTCCCAAAGGTGGTGACCCCCTCCTGTCCCGGTAATTATCACCCAATCTCCCTCCTTCCTATTCTGGCTAAAATCCAAGAACATCTTGCCCTCTCTCAGTTCTCCACTTATCTTGATTCCTCTTCCTTTTTCACTCCTTTTCAGTCTGGTTTTAGGAAGTCTCACTCCACCACCACCTCTCTTCTGTGGCTCACTGACTCCATCCTCACAGGTATGGACAGTGGTTGCATCACCTCTGCCATTTTTGTCAACCTGTCGAAAGCATTCAAGACTGTCTCCCACTCCCTTTTCCTATCCAAGCTCTCTCTTGCAGGACTCTCAAGCATGGCCACCAGCTGGTTTCATTCACACTTGATAGGCAGATCCCGATCTGTCTGAATTGGGAACACCACCTCTGTTCCCCTCCCCATTACCTCTGGTGTTCCACAAGGCTCCATCCTTGGCCCGCTCCTCTTCTCCATCTTTCTCAATGACCTGCCCTCTGCCTGCCCACACACATCCATTCACATGTATGCGAATGATACAGTACTGTACACATCTGGCCCCTCGATCTCTGATGTGGCTACCAGACTCCAGCAGGACTTCAGTGAAGTTCAGTGTTGGTTTTGCCCAGATCAGCTCTTTCTCAACACCAAGAAAACTGTCTCCATAACCTTCGGCACAAGGCAGAGACTTTCAAGGCTCCTCTTCACCCCCTTCTTCCACACTCTGGATGGGACTACTCTTGAGACTTGCACTGCATGAAGATATCTTGGGGTCTGACTCGACCAGCACATGGACTTCTCTGTGCATATCGATGCCATCCACTAAAAGCTTCACCTCAAGTTGAGAGCTTTGTACCACAATCGTGGCTGTATCCCATTGCCGGCTCGCTATGCGATTGTGCAGAAGATGATTCTCCCGATCATCGACTACAGTGATGTAGTTTATAGTGCTGCCCCAAGTCCACCCTAACCAGATTGGACCCCCTCTTCCACTTCTTCTGCTGTTTTGCCATTGAGTGCCCTCCTTCCACTCACCATTGTGTCCTTTACTGGTCCTTCAAACTCCCCTCGCTCCAGGACAGGCGCTTCTCCCACTGTGCTAGTATCACGGCGAAATATTGGGCACAGTCCCTCCCTCCTTATCTCGCCTCGGTAATCTCTGCTTCTACCCCCCCCCCCCCCCAGGATATGCACTCAGGAAAAATGACTCACGTCTCCTGTCCATCCTTTTCAGGGCCACTTGGGCAGACCAATCAGCATTCTTTTTTTGCATGCCCACACTTTCAAATTCACTTCCCCTGGCTATTCAGGATACCCCTCCTAGTCAAAACCTCAACTCTTTCCTCAAAGCCCATTTCTCCTCCATCTGCACATGCAATCACATCAGTGCTAGGTGCTGACAGTCTCCAAGGCCTCCTTGTAACTCAAGCATTTTACTAGGTATATGTACCACTTTCCATTGTCACTTGTCACTGTCACTTGCCTTGTTCAAGTATTTGCTGACTGCGCTTAATGCAGGTTATTTCATGTTGCTGATATGATGGTAAATGGACAATATCCACTATGCTTTGTACTGCTGTTAATCCATGTATGTATTATGATGTTGCTTACAAATCACATGCCTGTTCTCCTTTTCCCCCTGCCCCAAGGTTGCATCTGGAATTGAGCAGTATTCTGCTCAGCATGCCTTCCTGGTAAAACATTTAAATAAATAAAACATTTAAATAAATAAATCAAGTGAGACAAAACTCTGTAATACACAAGTGTGTATTATTACTCATGCATTACAGAGTTCTTTGTCACTTTCATTTTTAACCGAGCGAGCCATTGCTACAGTGTAGGACTACAGAAATCCAGTAATTAAAATCAAAGTACCAATGGTATTATAAATGTGCCAAATAAGGTCTGTAAAGTGTGAAATAATTATGTATTAAAATACAATGTACTGTGTGCTTGCCTGGATTCATTCATACCATACTAATCCTTTGCCTGCTAAGCAAACACACATTTAGTGTTATTCATTCATTCCACCCACGATCGGGAGCTGGGGGGGGGGGGTTCCACTGGACCACCAGGGTTATAGTTCGCCAAGGCCCACGATTGGGTGATGGGTAGCAGTCCACTGGAAGACCAGAGATGTATGTAACAGATACCCGCGGATGGGCGAGGGGGGGGATGACATCCCCTGGGCAGGGGGCATGTGGACTGTGTCCTGGGTGGTCGGTTGGCCACCCACAGCAGGCGGCTGCCATGTTGTACCTGCAGTACGGCAGCTCATCTGTGGGTGGCTAGGACTTGTTCATGGATTCACCAGGCACAACTTTCGCCCCCCCTGAGCAGCGCAAAGGCGGTATGTGCCAGCATACACAGCGGCGGACATCCCAGGCTGAATATTGGGATGTGCCGACATGCATGGCATGCCCTCTGCTTCTTGCAACTGCGACATTACTGTTGCACACTGGCGATTGGGGCTGTACAGTGCAACTTGCCCATTGAATATCGTGTCGGGTTGCGCTGGCACTGTGGCTTGGCACATTATTATTCCCGAATCCCTGCAAGTTTGGTACTAGTGTTCCAGCTTTGGGAAATTAAAGCCTAATGGCCAGGCTGAGAGATAGAATAGACGGCGGGGGAGCTCAGGAAACAATCCCTGGTAGATACCATACAACCAAAGAATTCTGACAGTATGAAACCCTGGTACCAAGCATACGGTCCAAGAGCTCTGACAGGAAGAATCTCTGACAGTAACCATAAAACCCAAGAACTTAAAACCCTGATAGCTACCATACAACCCAAGATTCAAAAACCCTTGTAACTACTGTACATCTCAACAACTTGAACAGCATAAAAAAACAATGTGCCATACAATACAAGAACTTTAACAGGATAGAAACCATGGTAACTACTATAGAACCCAAAATTTTAATGTGATAAAAACCAAATCAACTACCATACAACCTGAGAACTTTAACAGGATAAAAACCATAGTAACTATCATACAACCCAAGGACTCTAACATGATGAAACCTTGATAGCTGCCATGTAAAGTGGCAGTTTTTTCAAGACATCACCCAGTCAGCATGCATCAGGTTTGGGGACAATCATGTAAACTGTTTATTTTGCAAATGTCTGTGATGAGAGGCATGAAGCAGACTCAAATGCACCTGAACAGTTTTATTTGACTAACCTTTACTGCTGAACAGGAAATGGAAGGTTTTTGCTTATCAAAAGAAAACAGTTGCAGGCTACAATACCTTGAAATGTCAGACACCACCATGGCAAACTAACATAAGGACAACTTAAAGACCGAACAGTACAGTAGTACTTCAGCTGAAGATGGAGCTGGAGGAGGAGGAAACACAAACCGGTGGGCCGGGAGGGGGGCTCTGGGCAAGGAGGCGGCTTAAACCTTATCTTAGTCAGCGGACCCATAGTAGGCTGTAGGCACCAGTACTGGCAGCTTCTGCAAGTTCTGCTTCACCTCCACTTAGCTGCTGCAAGCTGTTCTGCTTGCGCATTACCTCTTGGAGTCCGACTTCGACCGTCCGAGAGTAAGACTGAGGGAGTAGTGAAACAATCAATTGCGACGAGTCCCGATTCCATCTCCCACCCGACGACGAGCAGAAGACTCTCAGTCTCTCACGGCGGCTCTGGGGAAAAATGGTGGCATGACCCATTCACTTTCAGAATGTAGTGGGCCCCAAGAGTGAGCAGCAGGCGGCGGCAGGAAAAAATACCGCAACCGGTTGGTAGGTGGAGCAAAGACACACATGGTCAAAACTGTCCAGTTGCTCTGCCAGATGCCAAAACTGCCTCTGCTACTTTGTGAGTGACTGCCACTCAGTGCTGGTGCCAGCATATATGAGCAATCAGGACTGTGGAGCAGAGTCCCTGACCAACACCCCCACCCCCCAATGCCAAGGACTTGAGGACCAGGGTTCAGGACCAACATGGAAAAAAAAATAAAAACATAAATAAATGGGGATTTTTTCTGTATGCATGGGTGTACAATAAGTATGCATGGTTATGCCACTGGGTGTCACTGTGGCTGAGTTGATAGAAATCTGTCTGTGGGCCAGATGGCTGTGGGTTCTAATCTCACACCAGGATTGGGCTCATACCATAAATGCTGACACATGAGTGCAGTACTAGGGGGATGTTATACTGTTGGGTGTGCTGTCCTTCAGGTGAGACATTAAGCTGAGGTCTCTAATGCCTATTTCTTGTGCTGTCCAACTGGCAACAAAGTAACCCAAGACACTTTTGGCAAGAGTAGAGAATTTTCTCTAGTGTCCGGGTCAGTATTTTCTTTCCCATAAAACCAGTGTATACAATTGTACAAGGTTGTGTGTGGGTGTTGATGTCCAAATAGGCTGCCAATACACGTTTATAGACACTTCGCTACCAGTCCGATTGCTTGTAACCATGCTTTGGGATACAATGTGTATGAAAAGTGTTGGTTATATAAAAGCTAATTTTTTTTCTTCTTTTCCGGGTCAGAAATTGCAAATGATTAAATAAATTACACACAGCATCACAAATGACAAAAACAAACGCAATTAACACATACAATGCAAAACAACAAAACAAATGTTGCTGTATGAAACAGTGAAGGTAGAAACAGAAGTGGTAAAGCATCTGACTCCTTTGTGCCCAATGAACAGTACTTGGCAAATGCAAAGTGTAACTGGCAAACAGCCACAAGTCTGACCCGTGTGATGTTTTTGGGTCAGTGCATGCTCTGTACTGCCATCTTGTGGTTTCACTTGCACAGCTTGCTTGGTGTTGGTGTTGGTGTGTGACAGTATCACTCAGGTAGTTTTCTGTTTCACCTCTGCTGGTATAGGCAGCTGAAAATCAGTTGAAACAGACCATATGTTGCTTTTTTAGTTATTGCTGTGGCACTTCCAACCCAGTTTATCAAAACCTCAGAGAAATACGACCCAACAGTAAAGTGCATTAATGCACTGTGCATGGGGCGGACATTGCTTGGTCACAGTAGCCTTAATGTCTGTGCTAGTCACATGGGTGATTGATTGACTGAAAAATTGTGCAGCCTGTTATTATGTTCCCTCCTCTGTATTTTCAATGTTATTTATATAATCTTTGACTGAGACTGTGGGCGTTTGTTGTTTACCTTTGATTGGATGCTGTTGCCCCCCGGGACCCCCTTCATGATGTACAGCATCTCATGGGGCAGTCCTTGTAAACTAACTCTCTAATTAAAAAAAGAACAAGCTATCATTAGCTGCTGACAGCACAGTTACACAACTGTACTTTATTGCAACGTCTGCTCTTATTCTAAAGGTGTTAATGGGTACTCTGTCAGGTGGGTCCTGCCTGAAAAACGGCATTTTGTGTCTGCAGCATCTACTGTACCTGGTTAACAAAAAATAAGTACATTGATCAGTCAGTAGATAGATAAAATAAATATGTGCTTACTCCAAGTGCTGATGTCATACAGATGCCAGATGAAGATGAAAATGAAAACGCTTTTAACAAAAAAAACCCTTACAGATGTGATAGACTAGTAATCTGTTAACTGTACTTATGTGTTTATTTACTCATTCATTTATTATGTTTGCTTGCATGCATGTGCAAGAAACATAGTGCCATCATCGGAGATTTCAGAGGTGTGTCACCTCCATCTCCAATTCAGTCAGTGTGTTGGCAGGCGCGGCCCCTGTAAGCCAATGCGTGCTGGAGCTGTCTATGACAAGCTCCAAAATGCAGTGGCATACAGTTCAAAGGGGGCTTCGCTTCAGTGAGCAGCGATAAGATATAAGCCTACTCATGCGCAGCTCCCCGACACCTACATGCAGGTGTCTTGCCCCCATACGCACACACTGTATAGCCGATGGGGTGACCAATCCCTGTCGGCTGTGCTGTGTTCCCCCCCGCCCCAAAGCCTTCAAAATGCCACACTGGGTGCCCATCCCAGCGTGGAAACTAATGATATAGCCGATGGGGTGCCCAAACTCTGGCCGGCTCCACTGTCCTCACCCCCAGTAGTAAATGCCACGCTGGAGCCCACCCCAGCGTGGCAATCGATGTTTAATGACGGGGTGCCCAGTCCCCTCATCAGCTGAACGCCCCCAACCTGGCCTTGTGCCATGCTGGGAGCCCACCCACCGTGGCAAACGTCTCGCATAGTCCTTTTTCTTTTTTAACCTGTAAAGAAAAAACGTCCCACGTAGTCTCGCTTGGCCCCTCTCCCACAACCCACACCCACCCACTGCTCACCCTGCCTCCCCACACACCCCCTCACCCCATACTTACCTCCGGACCTCGGTGCGACAATCTTCGGTGGACCGGGAACACGTCTGCACTCTTCAAAGCCGACCGCGAACTGAGGAAATGCCGGTAAGCTGTATAATGGGCTAGATGGGGTGGGGTTTCAACTTTGTTGCATATCTCAGGCATTTTTTGGAATTTTTGCAGCAAATTTTCAACATGGGGTTTTTGGAACCCCTTCTCATGAATGATGTCACTGTCATGGCGTATTGGCCTGAAGGGTGATTTCGCAGTCACCGCGCCAAATCACCCTTCCGCCTGAATAACTCCATGACAGTGACATCATTCATGAGAAGGGTCCCAAAACCCCATGTTGAAAATTTGGTGCCAAAGTTCCAAAAATGAATGTTTTACGAGCGTGCGCTGCGCAGTTCCTATGCAGGCTTGTAAGTTCGCGAATTTTCAATAGTTTAACTCCAGATTTTCAACATTGCCATTTTACCACACCTTCTTATGAGTAGTACAGCTGTCATGTTTCACATCGCACCCAAAATGTGTTTCCGCCCATGTAGCGCATAATGGCGCAGAAATGGTGTGCATAATCAATGTACGGACAAATTAAGAAAATCACAGTGACACTGTTCATGAGCAGAGGTCTTAAAATGGCTATGTTGAAAATTTGGTGAAAGAATTCCTAAAATGACTGTGTTATGAAGGCATGCTACGAGTTCCTACGCACACCGTAGGTCGCGAATTTTCAATATTTTCTCCAGATTTTCAACATTGGCATTTTACCACACCTTCTTATGAGTAGTATAGCTGCCATTTTTCACATCTCACCCAAAGCGTGTTTCCGCCCGTATGGCGCACAATGGCGCGAGTCGGTGTCTTGAGATCAATGTACGGGACAAATTAAGAAAATCACAGTGACACTGTTCATGAGAGAGAGGTCTTAAAATGGCTATGTTGAAAATTTGGTGAAAGAATTCCTAAAATGACTGTACGCTGAGGCTGCAGCAGTTCCTACGCACGCTCGTAAGGTCGCGAATTTTCAATATTTCTCTCCAGATTTTCAACATTGGCATTTTACCACACCTTCTTATGAGTAGTATAGCTGCCATTTTCCATCTCACCCAAAGCGATGTTTCGCCCATGCATACAATGGCGCAGTCGGTGTCGTGAGATCAATGCTCAGGACAAATTAAGAAAATCACAGTGACACTGTTCATGAGCAGAGGTCTTAAAATGGCTATGTTGAAAATTTGGTGAAAAAATTCCTAAAAATGACTGTTTACGAGCGTGCGTTGTACAGTTCCTATGCATGCTCATAAGTTTGCAAATTTAATATTTTCACTCCAGATTTTCAACATTGCCATTTTATTACACTTCCTTATGAACAGTACAGCTGCAATTTTTCATATGTCGCCCAAAATGTGTTTTCGCACATGTAGCGCACAATGGTGCTGTTGGTGTGCGAAAGCAATGTTTAGACAGATTAAGAAAATCACAGTTACACTGTTCATGAGCAGAGGTCTTAAAATGGCTATGTTGAAAATTTGACAAAGTCCATAAAATGACTGTGTTACAGTGAGCATTGCGCAGTTTCCACGCACCCTCGTTATTTCATGACTTTGTAATATTTTCAGTCCAGATTTTCACCAGTGGCATTTTTCCACACTTCCTTATGAACAGTACAACTGTCATTTTTCACAACATTGCTGAAGTGTGTTTTCACACTTTCAGTGCAGAGATGCGTGGTCACTGTGGGAAATCATTGTTCGGCACAGATAAAGAAAATCACAGTACACTGTTCATGATCGGAGACACCAAAATGCCTGAGTTGACAATCTGCTATAAAAAATCTCCAACCTAATTATATTACGGGTGTGCATTGCACAGTTTCTATGTACACTCGTCACTTCACCATTTTTTTAAATATTTTTACTACAGATTTGCAACATTGCCATTTTTTACACCTCACCATGAACAGTACAGCTGTCATTTTTTACATCCTGTTCGGAATGTTTTTGCACCTGTGGTGCTGAATGCCGTAGTCACTGTGCATAAGCAGCTTTCAGCTAACAAACTGATATTCCCCCTGTTCATGAGGTGGGGTCACAAAAAAAACATGTTGAAAATTTGGAGTGAAAATACCAACGAATGCCTGAGGTATTAGGGTTTCCAACCATAACGCCCAACCCTGTAGAGAATGACAGGCATCAGGGGTGTGACTTGGGATTCTTGCCTATGATACTCATATCATTCCACACCCTGAAGTCACTGAGAGGCATCAAGGTATGCCTTGGACTCTTCGGCCCCAAACTTCACCCCATTCTCCTATATCGCACCCATCTCACCATATTTCCTAATGAAATGGGGTGCGCATAAGGGCCAAAGACCCCAAGGAACACCGTGACATTTGTCAGTGTCTGCAAGGTGGGGTGTGGTGAAATGGCGTGGCCGTTATGCCTGACGACCCAAACGCACACCCCAATTCCTGTCACTCTCTGCAGGGTGGTGGTGGGGTTGGCTTCAGTTCAGTACTTCACTGCCATTCCTATTACGCAGCTCTGTAACTTCTGCATTACCACTGCCAATGCCAGCAAGCAAACATTTGGCATTGACAAATGCTTGTTTAGTTTTAGTTTACCAGGCAAGTGCACTAGACAATACAGAAAATCCATTTTCAGGCACGACCTGGGAGAAAACAATCAGAATTCAATGTGAGCAGAAAATTGTTTCATCTACTTTAGACTGTACATCCAGTAATATACTACAAAACACAAAGCAGGAGCTAACAGTTGGTTAGCGATCCATCACATACAGACGTGGTAGAACAGACTTTTGAACAACCATCAAATATAAAATGTACTTAGACAAGTTGGTTTCAAATGAAGATATGAATTTTTAGGCAGCAAACATATATACATAGTAATTTAAGGTTAGAAGGAACTCTAGGTTCATGAGGTTCCCCCTTCCCCAGCTACATAAGCAGGGAATTATAACTACAGAATGCTGTGCAACATTTACTGATTTATAGGGGTTACATACAGCCAGTACTTTCCAGGGGACAGTGTGATTCCCTTGGTATGCAGAAATTTGTCAAGGCTCACCTTAAAGGCCTGTACAGTCATCACAGCCACAGTCTCTGCTTGTAGGCTGTGCCGCAGGCTCACCACCCTCTGGGAAAAGTGTTTCCTAAAGTTACCCCTGAATTTATCACCCCTGAGCTTCACGGTGTAGCCCTGCATGCTGTTAAAGGGGTCTAGGTCAAAACCACGTGGTTGATAAATGCACAGGCAAAAAACACTCCGTGCAGACAGCAAAGAATGGGCAAAGTGAAAAACCATGCAAATATATATAAACATATTCTGAAACCACGCACGCAGTATTTGACTGTGTGTTTATTCCGGTGTGGTCTTGATGGTAGACCCTGCTGGAGGGCACCAGATCAATGTCCCTGATCAGACAGAACTAAATACATTTTAATGTCTGCCTCAGTCACTGAGGGTCGAAATAGGCTGTTTCTATTTTAATTTTTCAAACAGTTGACCATAATCTAGGCACAGTTAATGTAAACCAAATGAAAACCGTGGCAATTTGTGGTTCCTGGAAACTTCCGGAAACCATCAGAAACTGACAAATTTAAAAATATGTATTTAAAGAACACAATGAAGAACTGTGGAGAACGTGATAAAAAAACATTTAAAATAACCAGTGCCTAAAATAATAATTTAGGGAAATCTGACGGGAGTAATGGCCAGGGTGACCAACGAATAGGATCTGCCATTGACAGGCCAGGTGGCTCAAGACCAACGCAGTGTAGAATTCATTCTTTGAATTATTATAAGGCTCCAGTCTCCAGCGCATCATGCATGAGTGGGATGGATGCAACTAGTGTGACTTCACAACCCATAGAAGAAAAACAGTTTTGTTTCATATTTGAAAAGTTTATTGATGGAAAATAGGTACAATTCAGCAAAGTTGGCAGCAGTTATGACAAAGACCAGGCAAACACTTATACATTTATGATAACAGGCATTACTAATCAGCTATCTGCAATCAGCAGACTGTAAGGTAATGAACAGAACAAAGAATTAACAATGAACAGTACACTGTATTTGACCATAATATGCAAAAAAGAAAACAATGACATTAAACGGGAGAGATCGGCTAAGGCATGCAAGGTGTGGCACAGGATAAATATTAAATAGACAAGTGAGCGGGCCACTATGTAAGGTATAGTTACTAAAAGAATCAAAGTACCAATGGTACTAAAGGGGTCAAAGAAGGTCTCAGTAAAGTCAAATATAATCATGTGGTCAGAAAGAAGGCTGACAGGCTTCCCTGGCAATGAAAGGGAAGCAACTAGGGGACTAGGGTCTGAAACACAACATCTATCAGGACACAGGGCATAACAGGATACAGAAACACAGATCTATGCCCCCAGAAATTAACACAATTTGTAAGGAAGCAAAGGCAAATGATGGGGTTGATTTTCTCACTGCACACCTAGGGTCAACCTTAGACCTCAGGATTCCCCCTAGCAAAATGTATTATTGATGTCACCCCCACACTCTGTATACAATACTTTAAATACCATACCAAAAAACAAATTAGCCAAATAATATATTAAATTAGTGGGCAGCTGTGGCAGTTATGTAGGTTTATGTTTTTCACCATCACTACTCTCTGCTGATAGGGGTGTGGGTACTAGGGGTACTGGGAGTGTAGCAACACCCCCTAGCTTTGCTGATGCAACTGAACAACCTTCATGGGTGCTCCTTTATTCATCTCTCTAAAATAGGTGGTGTCTGTCTATCTGGTGGTGGTGTTGGTCTGGAGCTCATCTGGAATGCAGGACACAGGCAAGGGGTGCCATGGAAACTGCTCTTTTTTTAAATTACCTTGTCAGGGCAAGTTCTAGAACCCCTTTAACCACTCATTGACTCAACCATGGCTCAAGCCTGTGGGGGGTTGCCAGGTTTTCCATTCCTGCCTTTGTGGGACACTAGAGAGGCCTGCTGTGCGGGCAGATGTGCTGTTCTGGCTTCTGCAGTGAAACAGGAGAGGCCCACCATACCAGCAAATACTTGGTTTTCTGTTCAAGATGGATTGACACCAGTAAAGGCCTTCTGTGTTAGCAGGAACTGGGTTTTTAATTGTTACTTGTGCAGAACACCAGGAGAGGTCTGACATGATAGCAGCTGCTGAGATTTCTTTTCCTCCTACAAGCCACCAGGAGAGGTCATCTGCAGGCACTGCTAGGCCACCAGGTCCATGGGGAGCATGTCACTCTATCCTGTTTTAATCTGGAAGTTCCATGGAGTTCAGAGGGGCTGATGTCTTTTTGTACTCGTGTGAGAAGAGGCTGCAGCAGCTCAACAGACAGCCTCAACTCTTTCTTGCACAATGTATGCAACAAAACTTTTTCAGGACCTTACTGCCTACCGCTGTTACATACAGCATGCCTTAAGCCAGAAATCTATTCTCAATGGCAGTCACAGCATAATTTCATAGATGAACATGTATTAGACTAATAATAACAGAGGTACAAAAAAAAAAAAAAACACCCAGAAAACATAAGTTCATAGTACTGTACTATTATGGTGCAAAGGCGCCAAAATTCAAAATCTGAAAGCATGAGCAGTGCTCCTTCAAAGCATCAGGTGGACACCAGCTGACAAGAAGTTGTGAGAGTCGGGATTGTCTCTTGCTCCTGCCTCCCCTCCAGTGATCCCCAAACTGGACTCACTCCAGCAGCGGCTCTCACACTTTAGCACAGATTTCCACCTCTGCCAATCGGACTACTTCCTGCATCATGGACGGGACCAGAGGAACAAAGGAGCAAAATTCAAAATCTGAGCATGCTACTACTTATTGTGTGATTCCTTTGTAGAGTTTATATAGTTTCCACAATGTTAAATATATATGATACATAGTTCCAAAAAAGAAAATAGATTTAAGGCATTTTAAAATGTTTCTGTTTTGGAAGTAGATTTAACAGAACTCTTCAATTGTGGTTGAAGATATCTTCAAGGTCTGTGACATGTCATGATCTATTATTCTTTCCAGTAGTGAAGTTTCTTTGAAAATATACAACCATTTATTTTTATCAAATGTGTTAGCTGTGAGTTCATTCCGGCACTGCAAAATCAGTCTTCTTGTTGCCGTATTGGCCAGGACACAAATCTTTCTTTGTTGCTTGCATATTTTAAGATTTCCAATTTTTTTAAAATATGGAATTCGCATGAAAAAGGTATTTTAATATTTAGTGTATGTTCAAATTCTTTATGTCTTGCTGCCACCAAATTATTATTATGGTGCAGTTCCACATACTGTATCATGTGCAATATCACTTTTTAAATTGCACTCATGCCAATAGTCTTGATTTGTTTTATACTTTCTATTAAATAACTTAGCAAGTCAAATGTATGCTTTATCTATCATTTTGAAATGAGTGGACTTGTTTTTAATTTATGACTGCAATCTTTTTGCTTGCTCCAGTTTTGCCATTTATCAGGTACTTCTAGGTTAAGTTCCAATGCAGCATCGTGACCGAACCATACCAGGTGTGGGTAAATCCCAACGTAACCCACACAATGTCATGGTTTATTGCTGAAGTAAACAACATGGGTATGTATCTAGGAGGTCTTGTCAGACCAGCTTGACAATTTTCTTTGACTGCGTACCAAAGGTAGTAGATGAGGGCCAAGTTGTGGATTTACTCTACTTCACTTTCGTCAAAGCTTCCAGTTTGGTACCTCACAGAAGATTGCTGAAGAAGCTGGGAGGACCTGGCCATGGCTAGGGACATACTGTATTTAAATGCATAAGAAGCTGGCTAAAAGAGAGACAGCAGAGGATGGGGTAAACGATGTAAAGTTGGAAGTGAGGGAGGACACAAGTTGGGTACCGCAGAGATCTGCTCTGGTACTTGTCCTCTTCAATATGTTCATCAGCGATATTAGAAAGGCCATCTGGGGGGAAGCTGTGTCTCTTCACAGATGACACAAAGCTGTGTGGTAGGGTAGATAGTGATGAAGCGATTGAGAGATGCAGAGGGATCTACAAAGGCTACAAAGGTAGTCTAAGGTTTGGCAGTTGAAATTCAGCACCAAAAAAATGCAACGTTATGCACCTAGGGGAAGAAAAACAGCAAAGGACAGAGTACTGGATGGGAGGGGTTAAAAAGAGCACTATGGCAGAGGAAAGTAATCTGGTGGTCATCATTAGTGACTTCCCTTAAACTATCACGCCAGTGTAACAAAGCATATAGTAAGGCTAATAGGATGGTGTGGTGTATCAGAAGGTGTATTGACAGCAGGAAAAAGGAGGTACTACTACCTCTATGTAGGTCACTGGTGAGGCTGCAACTGGAATACTGTGCTTAGTTCTGGAGTCCTCACATAAGAAATGACAGGGACCAGCTGGAGGCAGTGCAATGCAGGGTGACCAAGGAGATTCAGGACCAAAAGGACAGATCTTTAGAAAATTGTCTCAAGGCACCAAACATGTACTCGCTGGAGTCCAGGTGGGGGATATGGTTTACCTATGCCAGTGCAACAACATTGTTGTCAATGGTTGGCATAGAGACAGGTGAAATTTCACCTGTCAGACATCGGTCAGTGTTTCTATCAGGGGGCCGTGCCCCTTGCGCCGCCCTTCTATGGATTGTTAACTCTGAGTCAGAGTTAACACAAGGGGGGGGGGAGAAACCCAGCGAAAGGGTAACATTTCACCGGCGGGTCCTCCACAGTGACATTTTCTAAACTTGTTGAGAAAATGTCACTGTGGGGGATTTCACCGACGGGGTTTTGCATACTGGGAATATAATAGAGATCTTCAAGTTCCTGAATGGAATAAACAAAGTGAACTGCAGGGAGCAATTTTGCAGTACAAAGTAAAGAACAAGAGGTCATGAGTGGAAACTGGCGGAGGGAAGGTTTAAGAGGAACGTGAGGAAGTTCTATATTCTAGAAAAGGTAGTGAAGACATGAAGAGTCTACCAGAGGAAGTGGTGGGCTCCAAGACCATAAATGGTTTCAAGCATGGCTGGGACAGAATGAAGGGTATGGTGGTTGCTCAGATCACTAGTAGTAAGAAGGGGAGCAGAGGAGGTGGACCAGGAGGGATAAATCCTCATATGGACAATAAGTCCCAGGGCAGATAGGGAACTCTGGGCAGACTAGATGGACCTCTGGTCTTTTTCTGCTGTCATAGTCTATGTTTCCATAAATTTCCTTTTCTTAAAATAATTGAAATCACTGCTGCACTTAAAAAAATACAATCTTGTTTACAATAAGGGCAGTGCTTCAACTTCTATATGAATCTGTTGACTAACATAGCCTATCAACCCAACTTCTTTTAATGTAATTGTTTCTTCTGCAATAAATGAGTTTCCTGGAGAAGCACATTATCTAAACTGTTTTGTCTAGCATCTGAAAGGATCTTATTCCTCTTAGCAGGCAAAATTATTCCATTTACATGTTGTGCGCTCACTTTTAAGGAAAGAAAAGTGTTGATTATAGTTCTAATAGCCATTGATTTACTTTAGAGATCAACAGGCAGCAAGACCTAATTTAATCCCACTTAAGTGCTGTTCTAACAGAATTCCACCCTAACCACTTCCATTCTTGCACAAAATCATCAAAACAATCCTTTAACTCTACACGGCACCCTGTAGTTTGTTTTTACTTCCTTAGATACAGAAAATACCTCATAGTAACCTCTCCTAAAGAATCATTGATGAAATATGCACAACCACAAACATGGAAAACGCTGTCTATTATTACATTCTGTAGTAGCCACTTAAGGTACCAACACTGGCGCACTGTTACTGTAATGCATAGGCCCCTTTAAGTATTCTCACCTCACCGTCATACAAACATTTAATATTACCTTGAAAGAAATGAATAGGTATTAGTGTATGAGTCTTAGCTCTGTATAACAGCTATTTCTTTCCTTCTCTACGCTTCACTCAAGGTCTGTACTGGTACCTCCACTGAACTATTGTTTTTGAAACCTATTTTCTCACTGTGTTTTTGTTATCATCCTACTTACATTCTGTACATACTATTCTGTTTTTTCGTATTGTGCATCTGTACCTTTTATTTTGTATCTCCTTTTATATTGTCTTACACAATAGCCTTGTTCCTGGGTCGCACCTGGAAATGAGCTTCATCTCAGTGTGCCTTTCCCGGTCACCAAAATTTTAAATAAAAAATAAATAAATAAGTATTAAAGCAGCAGTGCCTAATGGTGATCATTTTGACCAATACTTTTTTAATTCTGTTTTACATTGCCCCTTCTCCCCTGACGTGTATGATACCCTTCACTCCCTATTTTGAGTCTGCTTTAGTACTTTTTTTCACATCTGAACTAATAAAAGGAGCGTTCCTTTTAATGTGGCTCAGACCAGGTTTTCATCAGTATTCTCAGCTGTTATTGTGCATCAGTTCTTTAAAATCACTTCTGTTGTGACTAAAATGAAATTCTGTATGGCAGGCGGTGCTCCTTGACCTTATGCAAAAATAGGTGCTCAAAAACAGCTGCAAATACTGGTGAAAATCTGGTCCGAGCCATATTAAAAGGAGCACTTCTTTTATTATTTCAAATGTGAAAAAAGTTCTAAAGCAGACTCAACATGGGGAAAGAAGGGTATCATACAAGTCAGGAGATAAGGAGCAATCTAAAATAAAATGAAAAGTATAGGTCAAAATGTTAATCGCGACCATGTTTAAAGAAGAGACCTTTTACTTGTGGTTTGTTCCCTGTTTGTGATGTAAATGCCACTATTGTTTAACATTAACCACTGGCAACACTGAAAGTCTGCATATTATATATTTCTGCTCTTTTGTTATTTGCATTATAAATAGAATAATAGATAGGTAAGTGTGTATTACAAGGCAGTAATACACTAGAGAGGTTTTGAGGGACATGGAACCTCGACAGCGAAGCTCAGGAGGTCCTAAAGTCCCCAAAACTTCGAGATGCCATGTAAAACACAATTATCTTTGTGTTATTTTTTTGTAATATATGTATCCATTGATAACAGTACAGTTGGAGATGACCTTTGAACTGTAGTATTACTAGCAGCAAAAATGACAGTATTATCACTTGTCAGGATAGCATCATTGAGAGTAGTAATGTATTACTGGGACATTTTTGTATAACGTAGTGTAGTATTATTGAGGCTTATCCATATATTACGTTCCCCTATTCAACACTTTCCTTATTCATGTGTTCCTTATTGTTAAATAACAGGCAGAGTAAAACCTTCTGAAGATACATCTAGCCTGCAAGGTCTAATTCATAATTCTTATTACCCTACATTAGATTCCTTGCCCCAATTCATCTACATATAGTAGGAAAATGATTTATTTATTTTTACTTATTTGTAACATACAGTAGTTTACCAGATGAGCAAACAGAGTCCAGGAAAGGCTTGTTTCCAGTTATAACTGGGGTACAGGTAGCAGCAGGTCTAATGATTTACAGACAATGCAAGGTAAATTTATATACAGTAAACAAACAATTTTATAAAGTACAGTATTTAACAATAAATACATTAAGTATGGTATGGAAGATGTACTGTACGTAGACAATTATATACAGTAAAATAGATAATAAATACATTGTAGTTATGCAGAGGGGGCTGTTTACAATGGCCTTGAGAAACGTGAAGAGTGCACAGTGTTATAATTTACTGGTTTTTTCCTGCTATTGTGTAAATAGGGGATACGACATGGCCTGCCTTAAGATATCATTTTTATCTTCATGAGAAGGTATTGGTGTGTTAATACCTTACAAGTGGTGAAGCCACGAGTGATATATCAATAAACCTATACCCTCAAATGAATACAAGAATGATGGCTTGTTAGAACTGGAAGGCTCAGTAGATTAGTAGCAGGTTAAGGAGCGTTTCACCTCTAGGTCATGGGTTCAAATCCAGCACAGGTCAGTAGTGGTCAAAAGCCATTATCACCTGAGGGCTGTTCAGTTGCCCATGTGAAATGAATTGTGGTGGTGGTCTCAGCCCGGTTCCTAGTGGGCAGGTATCCACATCACAAAACCACCAACACAATTGGCACTAACTGGCTCCCTTGTCGGCAGACTCACATGAGAGGCCAAGGATTGAATGGGTATGGATCTGAACTACCCTCTTACCTATGCAGTAGTCCCTTCATGGCAGGGTTGAGACACATTGATGGGGTAGTGTGGGGAAGCTTACACTGTGATTGCTGTGCTGAATCTTTGTGTGGATAAATAGAGGATTTCAGGTTTCAGTGCTAATCCAGAACAAAAGGTTTGATACCTTTTATTGGACCAACAAGGATGTTACCAAATGAACAAATAGCTTTAGCTTTCGGACCAGCAAGTCCTTCAGAAGCTTCAGTGCTGTCAGTTCAACACCTTTCCTGAGCACTAAATTCACACACAGAAAGATAAACAAAATTTTTTTTATAAGAAAGAATACCTTTAGTTAGGCCCTGTTATATACAATTTATACACCAATCCCAGATATTCAGACATGCGCCAAAGGCCGGTGCAAGTACTGCACAGTGCAAATCTGATGCGCCGTGGTGCAACAGGAGCTATATTCAACAGAGATTGTTCTGGCTGCACTGCACCAGTGCAACATGGCTGAATATGGCACAGTTGGCCATGGTGCAACCAGGCATGCACCATGGTGCAACCAGAGTTACGCTAAGGTGCATACACAGTTGCGCCATGGTGCAGAAAGAGATGCCCCAGCGCATCTGTGGGAACAGAACAGCAGAGCAACAGAGGGGGGGGGATGGCACAGAGAAGTGACCCAGGGACAGCACAGGGAAGCACAGTGACAGGCCACAGGAGGCCACCACCAGCAGGGCTCAGCAGGGTGCACACAGGCACCCAGACCCCCCTGAACACAACAGTGGCACAGACAGTAGGCAACAGGAGGTGCCAATGGCCAATGGAGGGTCACCAAGGGAGTCCCCCCTGCAGGCTGCATGCCGTGCTCCCCCCCACATCAGAGCAGGCCACACCCAGGACCACGCAGCTAAGCACACATGCGCACCACACAGGCACACATGGAATGTCCCGGGAGACACATAGCATGGCAGACCACATGGGACAGGCCACACAAAACCAAGCAGGGGCCCCAACACAGCGTGTGGCCAACACCCAACCAAAGACCATGGCCGTGTGCCATCACCACACACACACATGCCACACACCCCTGACAGCCACCCCAAGGCACAGCCACTGACCGAGGGGAGGGACACCACTACAGTGGGACATACCACAGCACACAGCAGTGAACCTCAGAAGCACAACACACGCCCCAACACATGTACACCACACGGGCAGGCACTGGGCCACTGTAGCATGGCTCTGCATGTCACCTACAGAGGAGACACTGACACAGACAGGTAAGTCAAAATAGATATATTACCAAAGAACTATGTACAGCAACAAGGGGCTGGGGAAAGGGTAGGAAAGCGAGGGAAGTGGACAGGGAACAGGGACTGTACAGTGGATGAGGGACTGTAGAGGGAGGTACAGCAGGAAAAACAGGGGAATGCTGGGGTCCATTCAGTGGTGGCCATGGCCTACCACCCCTTGGCATCCTCACCACCTCTGTGTGTTGAGGAGCATGTGGAGAACCTGCAGCACAGCCTCCATGGTCATGGATGCAATCAAAATAAGCTGCTGGAGCAGCCGGCAGTACCTCCGTCTTCTATGCCAGACATCTATGGAAAGGGACAAGACAGGTGATCCATGCAATGTCATAAGGAACCATGCCAACCCACAAGTGCGCAATGGGTAGGGGGAACCCCCCCCCAAGGGCCTGTACCAGCCACCCACAGGGGGGTGGGCCAACGCCTGCAAGCAACGCGACACACCACAACAGTGCACAGTGGTGGTCCCTGCTGCACAACGGCTACCCAATTGCGCAATGACAGTCACATGGCACAGTGCACCAGCAACACCACAGCATCAGTGGCAGCCTGGCGCACACCCACCTGACCAACAGCTGCCACACGTGTCCAATGGATGCGCCACAGTGGCAAGCACCACACACAGTGCAAGACACACAGCTGCCATGGCACACTGCACAGGTGGCTATGCCTGCACCCACTCCCACACCACCCCCCATGTGAAGTGCTAAGGACCATGACAGTGCCTACCTGCCCTCCGTGGCCCCACTGGTGCCGGAGCCACTTCTGCACCACCTCCACATCCTGCTGCAGCCTGCCACCCTACTGCTGCCGCCACTGCCCTCTGGTGATTTTCAGGCCCTGAGAATGGAACATAGACAGGTACACATCAGTATACATCCACAGTAGCTGCCCACCATCCCCACCCCTGTGCACAAGGTGAGCCCCTGCCCGACATGTCCCGCACAGCTGCATCGCAATGCAAGCGGCAGCTGGCACTGCCACCCTGTGATGCACATGATGGCAATGCACCACTCTGCAGGGCATGTCAGGCAGCCCAGCCAACACCACAGTACAGTACCAGGACACACATGCAGTATGGGCCTACTCACCTGGTTGTGGCACAGCCCTACTCCTGACATGCACCTCCAGCCTCCTCAGGTACTCTGGGTCTCTCCGCACCAGGTCTCCATATCTGTGGTGGCACTGCTCCCCCGTCCTGGCAACCCTGGTCCGCTGCTGCAGTGTGGCAGCAATCCCCTGCCACACCGTGACTCTGGGCTGCTGCAGGGGTGCCTGGCCAAACAGTTGGAGGGCGTAGGGCTGGACACAGGTGACCAGGTTTACCAACTCAACCTACATCTAGTTTTCTGCCCTCAGTACTCTGCACTGCGCCATGCTGTGAGTTGTAGCTGGTGAGCAACAAGGCGGCAGTAAGCGCATGTGGCCACGACATGCGGCAGATGCGTGATGCGAGGGAACATGCACTGTGTCTGCCCATTGCGCAGTCTCGGGGATGTATGGCATGGGGGTGGCTAGGTGGGGTCACAGTAAGGGGGTGACCCGGGGGTCAGGGGTTACTGCAGGGGTCAGGGGTCACTTGCTGTGCACAGTGCGCACGTGCGCGATAGGCATTGCGCACCATGTGCCATGCCCCCCATCATTCAGTTGGTGCACAGTGCACAATTGATACCATACTACTGTTCGGAGCATGCGCATAGCAGGCCTACGCATTGTGCCACGACTTGCTCCTGAGCAATCTCAGTGCGAATGGTGCAAAATCGCGATATTCAGATGCCACATGCAAATGAGCTCATCAGCCAATGCATGGCACACTGGGGGCATTTACATGTTATTACCATTGCACCAAAGCTCATTTGCATGCGTTGTGCTACATAAGAGCCACGGAACAGCACAGGCCATGGACTGGTATTGTATCATTTCAGGGTACGTTACGCCTGCTGCTGCAGCTCACTGTGAGTAGCCAGTACAGCAGGGTCAGGCAGAACAGGGTTATGCTGCCACTGACACACTGTGATGTCCATGTCCACAGGAAGTGACATGTCGGAACGTGAGGAGGGTGAGAAGCGTGAGCTTGCTCGCAAGTGCAGGCCCAATTTCACAAAGGCAGAGACAGAGGCCCTGTTCAATGCCTACCTTGACAGGGAGCCCCTGTTGAGTGGTGCCATGGGCCCACCACAGGCCAGGGTTGGGGCCTGTGTCAACCAGCAGGGCAGCCACCAGCGGTCAGTGCAGGAGTGCAGGAAGAAGGTGGACACGGACAAGAGGTGCATCAAGGAGAAGGTGGTGGCCATCTGTGTGTCCCAGAATGCCACCAGAGGGGGGCCTACAGATGCTCCACTGCTTACGGCGCAGAAGGAGATGGTAGCAGCCAACATGTGCGGCAGCACGGTGGAGGGTGTGCCTGTTGGCAGATTCCACATGGGTGGCAGCCCATCACTGCATGGTAAGTATGCCAGCACCACACAGCTGGGGGCGTGGAGGGTGCATACATGGCCATGCTGGTGTGCATACAGTCAGCATGCATGTCATGTGCATGTGTGCACACCCACGTGCATGCCATACTGCAGGACACATGCAGTGGCAGTGTGGTGGGGCCACATGTGAGCAATGCATCACTAACATGTCTCTCTTTCTCTTGCAGCACCAGCACACCTCCGTACAGATGACGGGGTGCTGGTGGCGGCAGCAGCCATGGCCACTGGACTGGCCCTGGAGGACCAGCCTTCCACCTCCACTGGCATCCGGGGGTCTGACAGGCTGCAGCGCACCACCACTGTGCAGGCAGATGTCCTGGACCTGGGGTCGGATGAGGCCCTGGATGTGTTCCTGCAGGATGCCAGCCTTGGGGTCCTGTGTGCAGAGACACAGATCAGGGCGAGGTCTGACATCAATGACGACGTAACGCTCATCCTGGACTGCATGGCCACCATTTTGGGGAGATGCCCCTGCTGGCCACTGACATAGGCAGCATGCCCAGCACTCTGCCAGTGATGGAACAACTGCCCCACCACCACTGCAGGCGCAGCAGTGTGCGCTGCTCTGGCTGTGCCCTGCGGTGGAGGTGGTGTGGCCACGCAGGTGCTGGGTGGTGTGCAGCAGCCGGATGGGCAACAGCAGCAAGTTGTGGGTGCCACTGGGTAGCCGAACACAGGGTCCACCACCGGTGCACCTGCCATACCCAGTTCCCCCTGCAGACCCTGCTGTGCTGCGTCCACCAGAGAGGGGGGCTGTGCAGCGTGGCAGGTCACCACATGGGGATCGGTGTCTAGCCCAGGAGCCCCAGGACACCAACCTGCTGGCTGAGCACACCAGTTTTCTGCAGGAGTTCATTCAGCAACAGGTCCTGCTTGTCATTGGGGTGTGTGCACTACACGAGGAGGTGTGCCAGTTAGCCAAGCAGCAGGAGAGAGGGGCACTGCACAGATCCTGGCAGGGATGCAGCGCATGCAGGAGGCCAGAACTGCATCCCTGGATTGCATTGCCACTGTGATCTTAATGGCTTTGCACTGCTGGCTGCCACGGGGTGTGGCCGGGCACAGTTGACCCCCTGGAGTGCGCTGTCCACCCTGCATACCTGGTGTTGGGTGACCCCTGCACAGTCGCCGCTGGGGTTTGATGTCAGCATCCCAGGCATGCCTGGGGCTGGGCTGTTTGGGCACCTCGACACCCCCGCACAGACATGCAATCCCACGGTTCCACCCCTGGGGGGGCAGTTGCACCCCCCCAGGGCTGATGCGCAGCCTGTGGCTGCCAATCGACCCAGGCACAGCCACCCCCATGGCCGTGGTGGCCATGGTTCCATGCAGTGGACCTGATATGTGGGCCGCCCCGCCTGCAATCTGCAGCTGCTGCCCAGTGCGCATGTGGGTGGTGTGTGTGTGCCAACCACAGGTGTGGCACTTGTGTGTTGCACTACACGCTGCCTGTGTGCGTGCTCGGCCACTGAGCCATGTGGCATGGGTGTGATGACAGCAGTCTTACACTGGCTGTACCTGTGCACCGGTGCAATGCATCTGATCCACACCACATACCCACGCTTGTGGGTGCATGTGTGTGTGTGGGAGGGCTGTGAGGGGTGCTGTGTGTGGTTGTGTGTGGGTGTGTGCCCCTGTCACCCTTCCCCTGCTTCCCACCTCAGTGTGTGCATGCTCATTGCCATGCATGCTCCTGCATGTGTGCTGTACCCATTTGTGTGGCCTATACATGTGTATCGCACCACCTACCTGTGTGCACCATAGTGCTCCCGTGCTATGGTGTCCCGGTGAGGTCTTGCCTGCAGGTTCAGCCGGGGATCCCTCCGGCCAGGGGATGGCTGTCCACCTCCCTCCAGCCCATTGCCTCCATTGTCCCCACTACTGTCACCCTCATCAGCCTCGACAACTATCCCACGGTCGATGGCCATATTGTGCAGTATGCAGCAGGCCAGGAATAGGCCACAGGCTTTCGAGGGGCTGTACTGTAGGGCACCGCCTGACCTGTCTAGGCAATGGAACTGTGCCTTCAGCATGCGAAAGACTCAGTCGATGTTGTTGCGCATGCTGGCATGTGCCTCATTGTAGCATTCCTCTGCTGGGAATGAAGGGCGCCGGTATGGGGTGAGCAGCCTGGGCCACAGTGAATAGGCACTGTCCATTGTGTGGATAGTGACATGGTTAGCCCTCTGCAATGCCATGCTGCACCCCTTGCTTGTCCCTGGCTCCCTCACCAACATGCACACCCTGCCCTCCCCATCCAATGGTATGCTCTGCCCATCGCCCCTTGCCCATGCCATACTCACCCACTAGGTGGCCCATGTGGATATTCCCACATTCAAACCTGAGGCATGGCGCAGAGCTGTGCCAGATGAACGCATCATGTGCACTCCCAGGGTGTGTGGCGCAGACATTGGTTATGCGCCCCGTGGCATCGTACACCACCTGGCAGTTGACACTCGAGCTCCCCTTCCTGTTGATGTATGCCACACCTTCAGGGCCAGGTGGCATACGGATGCCCACGTAGGTGCAGTCAACGGCCCCAGTCACACCAGGCATATGTGCTACCCTGCGGAAGTCAAGCATGGTTGCTGTATGCTCTGTCTGTGTGCTAGGGAAACAGATGTATTCCGACATACGTGGCAGCAGAGCATTGAGGAACTGTGTGAGGAGGCAGAACATGGCTGACTGGGTTATGCCTGTGGTGTCCTCTGTTGGTCTCTGGAAGGTACCCATGGTGAGCAGGCACATGATGGCTGTCACCTTCATCTCCACGGACATGGGTGGCTCCGTCTGGTGGGTGCCTGCATGTCCTCACTGCACAGCTCATAGAGCTGCCTCAGAATGGCCCTGTTCAGGTGGTACCAGCCCACGATCTCCATGTCTCTGTACTGCTTGAAGGTGATGTGGACACAGTACCACCTGTGTTGGGCATACCACTGACAGGCCCTTAAATGGCCACGTCGCTGTTCCTGCTGACCCCTCACACTCCTCATTATGGCCTCCATCATGAAGGGTGCACTATCCATGGCCCTTGCTGTCCACTGTCCCCCTGGGCAGTTGGCTGCTGCTAGCTGTGTGCCACCCTGGTGCACTGCCTGGCAGTGTGTCTGCCTGTCTTTCACACCCTCTCCGCCCCTGTCTCCCTCTTCACTGCCACCTCTGTCCCTCTGTGTCTGCCTTAGTGTGTGTGTCTCTCTCTCTCGCCTGACGTAAGTGCTTTCTGTGTGCTTGCGCCCTGTATTTATAGGAACAAGTCTGCTCGGCACATCTCTAATTTGCTCCGCACTTGTGCCATGGTTTCATGGCTGAATATACTGCACTGCACTGGATATTAATGGGCACACCCCCTGCACTTGCGCCTGCATTCATTATAGTTGCACATTGGCACAATGCGATTTGCACTGTGCACTGGCTCCCGCTGAATATTGCTGCTTGGCGCAAGTCCGCACTTGTGCCAGCGCAACTCAATTACGCCATGCACAACTGCTTTGAATATCCATCCCCAGGTGTTTAGGTGGTTTTGTGATAGAAATGGCAAAAAGTTACAAAAGGAAACAAATTACAAACTGAATGTAAACTGTGCCATGCTCTGCAATAGCTAAGCATAAGAGCAAAGGATCAATCAGTGTAATCACAAAATTAATGGCATCTCACATGAGGGAATACATTTCTGAGCATGCTCAGAGTGACCAACATGAGCGATATATACATTTCTGAGCATGCTCAGTGTGACTACCATGAGCAATACATATATTTCTAAACATGCTCAGCGATCATCTTCAGTAACTTATTGCTCAAGTTGCTCCAAATAATATGCTTTTCTTGGCAAATGTGTTTCTGCACCTGTTGTATAATGTTCTTTACATTCCTCTTTTTGTTTACTTTCTCTCTTGTTAATTTCCTGTTGTCTGTATCTCTGTTTCCTTTTTGAATTAACATTGCAAGTTCACCAAATGTATTGCCTAATGGTCCATTAGCTGTGGTTTTACTTTTTATGTTTGCTTGCACGCATGTGCAAGAAACATAGTGCCATCATCCGAGGTACTGGATGCAGTGGCATACAGTTGAAAGGGAGAGCTCCACTTCCAGTGGTAGGCTCTTCCCCATGCTGCGCCAGGCACTGCATTTTTGCGTGCTCGCTAAGCTCCCCGAATCACACTGTGAGTGGGTGCCCAATCCCATCGGCCCAGGCCCCCCCATAAAAACAAAGCTGGTGCCATGCTTGGAGCCCACCCCAGCATGGCAAACAATGTATTGGCCGATGGGGGTGCCAAATCCCCCATTGGCTCCACGTCTCCAGGCCCCCCCCAAAACATTTCCAGGTGCCACGCTGGGAGCCCACCCCAGCGTGGCAGAAACTTTTATGGCCGACAGGGGTGCCCAGTCCCCCGTCGGCTCCAGCCCCCCAAGCAGCCTTCCCGATACCACGCTGGGAGCACACCCCAGTGTGGCAAACGTCCTGCATCGTCTCTCCTTAAAAGTCCCTGGAAGAAAATGGTCCTCTTGGTCTTGCTGGCCCCTCCCCACCCGCACCCACCCACTGTGCACCCTGCCTCCCACACACCCCTCACCACATACTTACCTCCGGACTCCGGCGCGATGATCTTCAGTGGACCGGGAACACGTCTGCACTCTTCAAAGCCGACTGCGAACTGAGGAAATGCCGATAAGCTGTATAATGTAACAGATAGGGGGTTTTCAGCTTTGCTGCATATCTCAATCTCAGGCATTTTCTGGAATTTTTGCACCAAATTTTCAACATGGGGTTTTTGGGAATTCCGTCACTGTCATGGCGTTAATTGGGCCCGAAGGGTGATTTTGTGGTCACTGTATGGAGTCACCTTTCAGGATTGATTAATGGAACGACAGTGCTAGTGTTCATGAGGTGGGCTCTCAAAAAGCCTGTGTTGAAAATTTGGTGAAAAAATTCCTAAAAATGACTGTTTTACGAGCGTGTGTTGCGCTGTTCCTATGCATGCTCATAAGTTTGTGAATTTCTAATATTCGCACTCTGGATTTTCAACATTACCATTTTAATGCATCTCCTTATGAGCAGTACAGCTGTCATTTTTCACATCTCGTCCAAAACGTGTTTCTACGCATGTAGCGCACAATGGTGCAGTCGGTGTGTGAAATCAGTGAATGGGACACATTAAGAAAATCACAGTGATAGTGTTCATGAGCAGACGTCTTAAAATGCCTATGTTGAAAATTTGGTGAAAAAATTCCTAACAGTGACTATTTTATGAGCGTGTGTTGCGCACTTCCTATGCACGCTCGTAAGTTCGTGAATTTTTAATATTTGCACTCCAGATTTTCTACATTGCCATTTTACCACACCTCCTTATGAGCAGTACAGCTGTCATTTTTCACATGTCACCCAAAATGCATTTCCGTGCGTGTAACGCACAATGGCGCAGTCAATGTTTGGGACAGATTAAGAAAATTGATTGAGTGAGGCAGACAAGTGAAGATCAGCAGGTGATAAATTCCAAAAAAGGGAGGCAGCAACTGAAAAGGAACAAGAACAAACTTTGGAATGATGTGGAATAGTTTGGAGAAGAACAGCACTAGAAGAACATAAATTACCAACAGAAGATCCTATTTTGGCCAGATCCATAAGTGGATAAACAGTATCTGGAAAAACTGATATGAACACTTGGCAGCTGAAAAAGCACATACTTTTAGAGTATGGAGACAACTACCCCAAATTAACATATAATTGACAATGATGAAGACAATAGGAAGAATCCAAAACAAAATGACAAACATATATAATATTGATTTCTTTGGCTGATAATGGAGGCAGTATAGCACAGTGGTTTAAGGCTCTGAGCTGCAAACCTGGAGACCTGGGTTTGAATCCCACAGCCCCCACTTACATCCTGTGTGACACTGAGCAAGTCACTTAACTTCCTTGTGCTCCCAGGTCACATCTGTAAACAAGCTTTCAGCTTAGTGTGTCTCTCCGGGTTAAAAAATAAAAATTAAATAATCTAAAATAAAGACTCGCTACATAATCCAAATGAGGAAGTGATGTCCCAGTGACAGTTGATCTACAGCTATCGAGAGTGAAACATATCCTAAACTTAAAAAGTAACCCTAACTTTTGATTTACCTTTTTACTGACCGCTTTAATCTGAAAAGAAAAATTCAAACCCAGATCCAGCAAGACTCCCAAATACGTAAATTTATTAAAAAATTCAATAGCTGCTCCCCTAACATCATGAATCGTAAGAATAGGGTTACTTTTCAGAGAACGACGTGCTCCAAATATCATTGATTTGTTGTTTTTTTTATTGACATTGAGAATCAAATGATTTTCTGAAAACTAGCAACATACATTTTGAAATTCTGGTTCCAACATTGAAATGATCTGAGGTACAGTTTTAGCTTGTGAAAAAATTACAAGATCATCAGCATATAATAAACAACTACTTGACTTAAAAATTGAGGGAAGTGTATTAATAAACAATGAAAACGATAAGGGGCCTGATATGGACCCCTGTGGAACACCAAGACTGATTGACCCAACAGACAAAACCATTGACCCCAAAGTAACAACCTGAGACCTATTTGTTAAATAATCACTACACCAAGCTACAACATTCTCTGAAAAACTAATATGATCCAGTTTTAAACACAATAAAGAATGATCTATTAGATTGAATTCCTTGGTCAGGTCCACGAAGACTGCCCCTGCTAAAAGTCCATTTTCAAAGCCCTGGAGGACGGCATTTGTAAACCTGACCAAGGCAGTCTCAGTGCCATGATTTGTTTGAAAACCATGTTGTTCGGGCACATCAGGCTGTAGGTTTCTAAATATTCAGTAATTTGACTAGAAACAATTTTTTAGCTAACTTACTCAAGGGGTTGAGAATGGATATTGGCCTATAGTCATCATGGCTGTCAGCATACGATATTTTTTGGTATTGGGACCACCCTTGCAAGTTTCCAGGTAGATGAAAACTGGCTAGAAGTTAAGCATAAATTGAAAATTGCCCTGAGCAAAGTGGGGCTGCAATTTGGGGGGCAATTAACTTAAGAAATCTGCCATTAAGACCTTCACCACAGTCACTGAATTTATTAGGGATAGTCCCTAATAGCTTACATACATCAAATTTTTGTTACCTTGCGAAAATAGAAGGTAGGCCTGTTACCCTGTTCAGCTTTGGTCTCATTTAAGTGACTAGGGACCAGATATTCAAAACTTTGCCCTAGGGCTAAATTAGCACTGCCCAGCGGGCAAACTTAGCCCGGAGCACAAAGCAAGCCATATTCAAAAGAAATAGCCTAGGGCAAACAGCTTCTGAATATAGCATGGGAATGAGGCCGGGCAAACTGGGCTGGGAGTGCAGGGCAAGCTTAGCCCTGGAATAAGACAGCTCTGAATATGGCAACCAGGAAGTGCAAACCACAACAGCAACACAGTGCACAGCAATGTGAAGGTAGGCAGAGGTGAACTATGTGGCCAATGTGTGTGCCAGCAAATGTGTGGACCCAGTACAGCTGCAGGCAGCAGTGTATGTGGAGGAACAGTGTGCAAAACTGTAAAATATTCCTCGAACTGTTTGCGCAGCGCTAACACGTTTGAGCGGGTTTAAGCGCAGAATATACGAGTTCAACCACTGCAAATCACGTTTACCCGGCACTAAACTTTGCCATATTCAAACGTGACATGTAAATGAGCCTACTTAGGTAGTCTCTGGGCAAACATTCAGATTAGCATCTCGTTATGCCCTGATTTGCATGCAGTTTGCACCGGGCTAACGGTTTAGCCCTACGCTAAACCCATGCAAACATGTTAGCACTGTGCAAACAGTTTGGGGAATATTATACAGTTCTGAACACTGTACTTTCACATGCACTGCTGCCTGCAGCTGTACTGGGACAACACAGCATAGGCACAGATGGTGGTGGTGTTGCATGCAACTGTCACACTGTAGGACATGCTACAGTGCACAGCAGACACCACAGTAGCAAGGGGGCCAGTAGTGTGTGGACACAGCAATGCCTATGGTGTGTGGGGCAGTGATGATGATGACACTATACACAGTGAGAGGCCCAACCTGCAGGTGTTTACTGACAGTGGACATTACTGTTACGCTGTTGTGTGACCCACAGATGCTGCATCTCTGGCATGGGATGCTCACAGTGACATATACATGTCCAGCTTTGTGTGCTGTGGCAGTTGTACAGCTGTGCAGTATGTGGCCGGGGGACATATATTATCAGAAAGGCACAATGGTGTTGGGGTATGCCCAATACTGGCCCATGTGCACAGCATGATGTGTCCCAACCTTGTGGCCACACCTGGTCTGTGGCACAGCCTGGCCACCCACACACTCTACTCTCAAAATCCTCCATGCCCACAGTGCTGCATGTGTGTGCTGGCATCTGTTCGTGTCCACAGAAGAGTGGTCTGCACGTGTGTGCTGTATGGCCCGTGCCATGCTGTCCACTGGTGGCAGGGTCACCACTTACTGCCTGGCATGGCTGGGACTGGTGGCAGATGATGGCATCATTGTTTTGCTATCAGTTAGCAGCATGTTTCCTCTATGTTTGACTTTGTCTATGTGTCATATTTATTTGTTAGGGTCGCGCAAAAGCCATGCAAACACCACGCAAAGCCAAAGTGTCACATAAAGCTGATTGCCCAAGGTTAAGACAAGCTTTTCCTGGGCGGTAATGTGCACCATGCTAAGTGTCGCGCTAAGTTGTGCAAAACCACTTCACACGGTGCTAGTTGCTGAATTTAGCATTGTGCCTGTATTCATGTCAGTTTGCCCCTTGCACACATTATGATTTTGCCCGGCACTAATGCAGTTTGCCCGCGCTATTTTGCAAACGTTTTTTGCCCGGCGCAAAGTTTTGAATATCTGACCCTAGGCAAATTAATTGATTTACATCCAAAACTAGAAAGATCTGAAAACATAGTATTAAACAATTTAGCTATTGCAGCAGGATCAGATACTATGCCCTCTGGAGTTCTGATTTTACCGACATTTGATTTATCCTTCAGGGCAATTAAATTATTCACTGAGTCCCAAAATTTTGGGGGTCAACCCAATTATTACTAAGTTGCTTTTTGAAATAATCTTTCTTGGCACAGCTTACTACACAATTAACTTTATTCCTCAAGAAACTATATCTATCTAGTAAAATAGCTGAGGGGGGATTACTTATATATATAGAGACCAAGCAAGATTCCTAGCACTAATTCATTCTTTCAGGTCCTTAGTAAACCATCTATTAAAAGTGCCCCAAACTCGAATCCTGCATAAAGGAAAACACATTTCTTGAACTGGGGATAATGGCTGACAAAAACAGTCTACTGCGCAATCTGGGTAAGTAATTAAGTCTAATACTGACCAGTCAATTAGAGAAAGTCGCTGCATTAGTTTTTCAATGTCAAATTTTGTAAAACTGCGAAACTGAATAAACCTTGGTAAGATCTTAGCCCTTTATAAATTCAAAACACAAAATACAGCTTGGTGGTCACTGATAGATTCAACAAGCACCCCCACTGATGACATAATGATGAAGACCTGGGGCAAGTCCCCTTCAATATCTTCATCAGTGACATTGCAGATGGACTGGAGGGTAAGGTTTGTCTGTTTGCAGATGACACCAAGATGTGCAACAGAGTACATGATCCTGATGGGGTGGGCAGAATGAGAAGAGATCTGGATAAACTAGCAAAATGGTCGGAAGAGTGGCAACTGCGGCTTAACGCAAAGAAGTGCAAGATCATGCACATAGGGAAGAGAAACCCTAAAGCCACCTATAGGCTGGGAGGGGAGTTGCTGGGAGTCACAAGGGAAGAAAGAGACTTGGGCATCATCATCTCCACCGATGACCTGGACCTGAAATCATCCAAGCAGACCACTAAAGCAGTAGGTAAGGATAGGGAGATGTTGGGGTGTATTAGTAGGGGTATCACAAGTCAGAAGAGGGAGATAATAATCCCTCTTTACAAGACACCGGTTAGGCCCCATCTGGAGTACTGCATGCAGTACTGGAGGCCACACCTTCACAGAGACATCAACCAAATTGAGGCAGTCCAGAGAATGGCAACCAAAATGGTACAGGGACTGCATCAGAAAACATATGAGGACAGATTAATGTAGCTCAATATGTATACCCTAGAGCAAAGGAGGGAGAGAAGTGATATGATCGAAACATTCAAACACCTTAAGGGCATTAACAAGGTGAAAGAGTCTAACATGTTTCAATATAAGAAAAATAGCAGAACAAGAGGACACAGCATGAGATTAGAGGGAGGCCGATTAAGGGGTAATGTGAGGAAGTTCTTTTTCACAGAAAGAGTGGTGGATGCATGGAACAGCCTACCTCAGGAAGTAGTGGATATGAATACAGTGCAGGGCTTCAAACAGGCATGGAATAGGCATAAGGGAGCAATACAGATGAGTATGAATAGATAGGTCATTGACAGAGCAAATGCCGATGGTACATTTATAAGGTAGAAAAAGAAATGGGCAGACGATGGGCCTTGCGGTCCTTATCTGCTGTCAACTTCTATGTGTTTATGACATATCCTGTTAGTAACAAACCAGTCTAATACAGAGTGGTTCCCCATTTGATAATTTAACCTAGTTTGTTCTTGAATCAATTGGGCCAGCTTTTAAGTCTGTAATAAAGATTTTAAACCCAGATTATCGGACAAAACCCAATTCAGATGTCTATCCCCTACCATAACAAAATCAGATGAGGAGAAATACCCAGAGTAAATGTCCAAAAATGCCCTCAACCTATTTAGATCACTTGTGGGAGGATTATATAAACACCCAAGGGTAACATATTTTTTGCCCCCCCAGAATTAATCTTAACAACAACCAATCAAAAGTTGCGTCAGTATCAGTACTACTACCCAAAAGGCAGATTTCTAGACATTCTTTGTGCAGTACTACCACTCCTCCCCCCTTCTTTTTTCCCCATTCTGTCTGCACGGACAATATTGTATCCAGAAATTTTACATGCTTTATTCGGAATAGACTGTTTTAGCCAGGCTGGGCGTGCTGAAAAGTCTGCTCTTGTAGCTCTTACAGTTGGATTAGATTTTAACCTCGCTCTTCTGTTTTTTTTTTTTTTTTTTGCTTTTGACTGTCTTTATTTTTTTTCACGTTGTTTTTTGTTTGTAGAACGACATCACGCCTGGTCAATGACCTCATAGTGTGCGTTGAGGCCATTCACCTGGGCCACTGTCATCCTGCTTATACCACCTACACTATTCTCATGAAGAAATCTGTTATCCTGCCTACTGGGAGTTATTCACTATACTAGTTTTCAGCAGGACATATTGCTTTTGTAATCCCGAATTTGTTTGGGGCTGTTTTCAGGCTGGTGTGGGGACGGTAGTCCTGCGGAGAGGAGTGGTTTCGAGGAATTAATTGGATCTATTCGTGGGATCAATATAGTGCGGAAAGAAGAGTTGTGGAGTTCTTGTTGTGCCTGGTTTGGAACTCTGTGGTGGATGAGTCTACAACGAGTGCTCTTGGAGGGCACAGGAGTCAGTTTTCTACTGGATTAGATGGTCCTGACTCTGCAGTTTGATCAGCGGCTGGAATCCGGGGCTGCTCGGGGAGCTGGGCCATAGTTTTGTCAGGTAACTGGCAGAACGGGCCATTGATTTCCTTAGGTTCTCCAGGTGGCCAGCTGGTGGGCTGGTGCTGTTGGTGAACCGAAGGAGCGGCTGAGGATATTTTCCGGCTGCAGTCCCCTGTATGGGGTTCTGCCTCTACCATATGGAATAAGAACGGAGGACACCTGGTTTAAAGATCCTCTACCTGCCTGCACACTATCTGACTTTAAATTTTTATTACTTGATCTGATTTATACTGTTTTGAAAGGAGTAAGAGTACCTGTATTTTGTACTGGTTTCCCAGGGTGTGAGAGGGCTTAGGAACTGGAAACATTAACTTCAGTACTATCTTTTGACAGACAGTGAGAGTGCCTGTGTTTGTTAATTTTCCAAGGCAGTGAGAGGGCCTGGGGAGCTGAAGATAATCACTGAAGATTCTGATTATTCTTACTTGACTTGTTTTCCTCATAATATCAGAGTTTATCATTCATTCATGACTGAAATTTGTTCTAATTTAGATCTATTCCAGTCCAAGATTTTCTGTGAACTGTTTATATCTTAATTTTTTCTTTTTTGCTTAATATTTTCATTTTGGGTGGGCTAAATTAGGGTTATTTAAACTTTGATATGGGATAGCTATTTTGGGTTATTTATTTTTAATTAAATGTTGTGGGTTTATATTTTGCTGTGATTTGTGTTATTTTGTTTGTTGAGAGTCGTTTGATAAAGTAATTGCCAGAATGTGTCGGAGGCCTGCCCCCATGGTCGTGTGCTACTCACCCTCTGCTGTCTGCGTCCTCCATCCCTTTATTCCTCCCCCATTGCAGTTTACAACTTACCAGCGCTGTAGGGTGCTGGGTATCACTCACAAAGGGAGGAGGGGGCGGGGGGGGCGCGAACAGTGGAGGGTAAATGAGCGGGGCCATCATATCGGGGTCATGAGATCCAGGAGATGCCCTGGGGCGAAATGGAACCAAGAACGTGGTCCACCATGCCTGGTTTCCATACCCAAGGGCACTACCAATATTGGTGGGCAGGTGGTTTGGGCGGCCCTGGAGGTTCATCCAACTCGGGCCGTGTTATGCAATGCCAGGTCCATTAAAAACAAGACTGCAATTATTGCAGATCTTGTAGGAACAGTGGATCTGGCTTGCATCACTGAGACCTGGCTGGATGAGAATTCTGGACCCATTTTGGAGGCTTTAACTCCAGCTGGGTACTCGGTGATTCACCGCCCGAGATTGAATCGCAGGGGAGGGGGGGTTGCGGTCTGTTTTAAGACCGAACTTAACCTCATGAGTGTACCAATTGAGAGAGACTGAGTCATTCGAGTGTACCATGGTAGCAGGTGTGGGCTGTAGGATCACTCTCATCTACCGTCCACCCAGATATGAGAAGTGGTTCCTTCAGGAAGTGGCGGATTTCATTATCGACAAGGTGTTCGAGTCGCCCAGACTGATGGTTCTGGGTGACTTTAATGCATGGGTCAATGACGAATTCTCGCAGTTTGGACAACAATTCTTCCAGCTGATGTCATCTCTGGGCCTTACACAGTTAGTTACCACTGCTACCCATAAATATGGTGACTCCCTTGACATAGTCTTCCTCCTGGGGATCGAGGCCTCCGATCTGGAGGTGGAACCAGTTGGATGGTCTGACCACTACACTGTGGTGTTTAGTTTTAGTGCCCCTCTTCATAAGCCTACCCCTGTGGAGATGGTCAGGTATCACCCTTTATGAGATATTAGCTCTGAAGGCCTGGCGGCGGTACTTGACCTATTGTCCCTGCCAGTGGCTAACAGCGACCCAGAGGCCCTCGTGGTAGCCTATAATACAGCTGTTTCAGTGACCCTGGATGTCATTGCTCCTGTCCGTGTTTGTTCTCTCTCCCTTCGCCCTCGGTCCCCATGGTTTGATGGGACCTTGAGGGAGATGTGGCGACTAGGACAAAGGTTAGAGTGTTGCTGGAGGAGATCCTCCCTTGATGCTGACCACCTTAAATTGATGGAGCATTATCAAGCCTATCAATCCGCAATCACCGGTAAGAAGGCAGAGTTCCTGTCCGGGGAGATTGCGGTTGCTCAGAATCAACCAGCTCAGCTCTTTTGCACTGTGGACAGACTGTGTAACCCAGACTGCCTACAGGTTCAAAAAGCCTTTTTGCAGGTAGAGTGTGGTTAACTTGCTCGATTCTTTGCAAATAAGGTGGCTGACATCAGGGCAGCACTCCATCCAGCACACTCTAAGGGTATTGTTCTGGATCAGCGCGTGGCTGCTGTTCCTGTTTTCTTGGAGTACCTTCAACCAACTGGAGTTCATGGATATCATGCAGATTGTCCAGAGTGCGCACCCTACTTGCTGTAGTTTAGACTCTGGACAAACTTCCCTGATTTTGGGTTGTATTGACTCCATCAGTCCGGTCCTCGCACAGATAGTCTGGTGCTCCTTGGAAACACGTGAGTTTCCTAGCTTCCTGAAGGAGGTGGTGGTGACACCCCTCTTGAAGAAAGCTTCTTTGGACCCCGACTGCCATGCGAACTACAGATCAATCTCAAATCTTCCCTTTTTAGGGAAGATGATTGAGAAAGTAGTGGCCATACAGCTGGAGAACCATTTGACCATCCATGATATCTATGAACCCCTCCAGTCCAGTTTTCGAAAGAGGCACAGTACTGAGACAGCACTGGTTCGGGTGCTCAATGATCTCCTGATGGCTAGGGATAGGAAGAACTGTTCCATCTTGGTTCTTCTAGATCTGTCATCAGCATTTGACACTGTGGACCATGGGGTCCTGCTTGATCATCTGAGGTTCATCTGTGGATTATCTGGTGTAGTCCTCAAGTGGTTTACACCTTACCTCACCGGAAGAACTCAGAGAGTGGTGTCTGGGGTTTATTCCTCAGACCCAGTTTCTCTGCCTTTTGGGGTTCCTCAGGGTTCAGTGTTGTCCCCCATGTTGTTCGCAGTATACATGCTGCCCCTCAGAGACATTGTAAGAAGGTATGGGCTGAGGTTTCACTGCTATGCTGATGATACCAGCTGTACCTTTCTTTTGCACCTGACCAGGATGGAGCTCTCTCGGTCTTTAATAACTGCCTCGCAGAAATCCAGGAGTAGATGGACTCGAGTTGGCTGAAGTTAAACTCAAATAAGACTAAGGGTGCTGGTTGTGGATCCAGCGTGCCGGATAGGGGGGCCAAGGGTTGGTTTGCCCTCCGGGCTTTACCTTGGGGGCTCATCACTCCCAACCTCTGAACAGGTGCGGAACCTGGGGGTAATTTTTGACAAAGGGCTAACTCTGCATTCACAGGTGTCTGCTGTTGTCAAGTCCTCTTTTTATCACCTGAGAAATATCTCAAGGATCAAGCACCTTGTTCCACCCAGCAAGCTTCCTATGCTGGTCCATGCCTTTGTGTCCTCTGGCTTGGATTATTGAAATTCAATTTATCTAGGGCTACCTGGGGTGGAAATCCACCACCTGCAGCTGGTGCAGAATGCAGTAGCCCAGCTTTTGACAGGAACTTCTAGGTCCAGTCATATTTTGCCGTGCAGCATGGACTGCACTGGCTGCCAGTACAGTGGCGGATCACCTTTAAAGTTGGTCTTCTGACTTTTAAAGCCCTACATAGACTGGGTACAGACTACGTGAAAGAGCTCCTGGCCCCTTACTGCCCTGGGTGATCGCTCTGCTCAGCTACTGAGGGGTTTGCTAGAGATCCTGAGGGTGTGTTTAAAATCTTCCAGAGCCCGGGCATTTATGCATGCGGCCCCTACCCTCTGGACTTCTCTACCCCATCAGTTACGGGAGTGCATGACCATGGAGGGATTCAAACAGGCCATGAAAACATATTTGTGGTGTCGAGCATTTGGTGGTTAATTTCTTCTTCCAACTGTAACTGTATCTGCTGTTTTTATAGTTGTTTTTATATTTTTAAGATACTGAGTTGTTTGATGTGTTTTTTAACTTTGTTAGGTGCCTTGGTTCTTGAAAGGCGCCATAAAAATAAAGATTATTATTATTATTAAGACAATACCATCGGGGTTATATGGTTGAGCAACAACTTCCACCTCAGGCAGTTTGGACAAAAAGCTCCTGACATTTAGATGCATGGTCTTTAATCCATGCAGGGCATGCCAAGTTTTATTACCAGGGTCACCGCTATTACTTCCAGAAGGTCCTGGGTTAAACTCGATATTCCAAGATAATAAAGTTAAATGGAGAAACACTAGTACCTTGAGGTTTGTGTGAATTGCACACAGACAATTTTGAGTGTAAAACACAGCCCCAGGCGATATATGCAATCCACATTCCCTTAAGGCAGCTCCATGCAAAAGTAGCAAACCGTGCATTTGAGTAACATGGACCCTCCTTAACAGTGAGGACATGTAGTAGTCATAATGCACTTTTCCCCTTCCCATCTCCTATTAAACATAACCAGTGTGAAGATGATAGCAATCTGCTTATTATTTGTATTATATTTGTGATATAAATATATATTTCTTTAGGTTGCAACAGGTTGTAAAACCAGCCACTTTACAAAGTATTCCATTTTATGCCCTATTAGGAGGAAAGAAATTTCTGACAGATACCTGTTACATTTTTCACCACTAGGAGAAATAGCTGTCAGAAAGTTCTCTTGAAGATCAAACTGGTAATTCTGACCTGCCATAAAGCAGGCTCACTAAAAAAATAAATATATATACAGTATATATATATATTTTTTTTTTATTTTATTTAAACAGCAGTTTGGAAAACCTTTGAGCCATAGGCTCATTTACAAAGGTACCTTGTCACAGTAAGACAAACCAAAATACACAGTATAGCAGTACAACACATAGGTATAACAGTAAATTAAGACATAGATACAAACAAGCTGGTACAGGTAGGATTGATGCAAACAATACCAGAGTTATGTTGCCCTTAGCAGCTTAGTAATAAGCTTTGTCATAAGTATTGAGTACGGCTTTGACTAGCGGCAGTTACAGCATCGGGTGTTAATAAGGTGGTTACGTAAGGAAGTTTTGAAGCACAATATAGTTGGAGCTTCGGAGATGGAGGGGGGCAGTGTGTTGAACCAGGAGGGGGCCCTAAAGCTGAAGGCTCTTTGGCCGTGAGAGGTCCTAGCTCTAGGGATAACAACAGAGGTTTTCCCAGAGGTCCGAGTATGAACTAGTGGGACAGAGCGGCGTATGGTGGTGGTCAATCCTGGTGGGGAAAGCCCAAGGAGGGTCTTTTGTGTAAGGGTACAGGTAAGATATTTGAGGCACTCGTCGAGATCAAGTACCAGCGCTTTAGCATACAGTAGACAGGTGTGTGTCATCCTAGGTGCTCCAGTAATTAACCTGCAGGCCTTATTCAGAGTAGTGCGAATTTTATGGAGTGCGGTCTGATCAGCAGCACCATACACCGGCAGTCCATAGTCCACTAGGGACAGGATAGAGGAGGTGACTGCGAGTCGAAGAGCCTCCGGGGGGAGGCAGTGTTTATACCGATGTAAGATGCCCAATCGGATATTAGTGGCAGTGGCTAGGGCAGCGATGTGTCCATGGAAGGAGAGGGAGGGGTCAAAATGGATCCCTAGGTATTTATAGGAGCAAACTTGTTTGAGTGGGAATGAGGACCCAGAGTGAATGAGGAGTTTGAAGTTGCAGGACTTGTTTTGGGGATGAGAGAAGAACATAGTTTTTGTTTTTTTAAGATTTATCACCAATCTATGTTCCTTGATATATATATATATAATATATATATATATATATATATATATAAAATATGCACACTATATATGTATATGCTAAAGTGAGAGGCTTCTAAGTGGAACCCCACCCCTCTCCCTCATATGGAAATAGCGACTATCACTGTACCCCATCTATATAGCACTGCACCCCATCTGTAGAGCTTACCCAGGAAATGTTAACTGTTAAAAAGCTACTATGTCTTACCTCTTAACTGTAACTGCTGAAAAACTACTATGTATTGTGTTCCTCACTGTCTAGTGCAATGTACCTGTGCTGTATGCTACCCCATGTATTATTCCATGTAATTCCCCGGGTTGCCTCTGAAAAAGGGACCTTCGGGGCCCAGCTGGCTTACCCGGTTATCAAAATTTAATAAATAAAAAATAAATAAATAAATAATATGCATATATGTGTGTGTGTGTGTGTGTGTGTGTGTGTATATATACATACATATACATATATACATACATATACATATTGTGGGATGCTGAGCAACATGCAGATTCCTGCGACTAATTGGTATACAGGAAATGTGAGTGACCTCACAGCCAGCATCACCACTGAGCTGTGACCTCACAAGCTGGGTGGGGCCCCTGTTCTCTATAGATGATCAAAGCTAAGAGACTATTGTGCTTTTTGATTCTGGCCTCCTGAAAGACACACTCTCAAGAGCACTTCTACATTAGATAAATCAACCTTCACTATTTGCCAATTGAAACTAGGGTAGGATTAGAGACCAACTAAGAAGGCAGTTTTGTTTAAATTGTTCATTTAATTTATATGATTGTGTTATGTGTTCTGTGTTTTGTATTTCATTTACTATTTTTAATCTTAATAAACTTGTTTCCATGAAATCCTGCCGGAGCCTCTTCCTCTTATTGAATGTGAATGCTGGGACAGTGTTGATAATTCTGACAGAACAGTTAAGCGCTTATAGTGTGTTATCATATGCACCAAGGTAAGAAATGTACCTAGGCTCAATTGAGTCAAAAGGGGGATTGTGAGCCAGGTTGTGTGCCCACTGGGTTAAGTATTGCACTGCTTTTCCCCGAAGAGGGTATGCTATTGAACCTGTTAACTGGACGTGCTAGCGAGAAAGGGTTCATATTTGACCCCAGGACTCAAGACTGGTGGTAGTTTGGACCCAAAACAGACAGGAGGGTTACTCTGTTTGTCTCCTGTTCACATATTGCACTTCGAGGTTTGGCACTGTAGGAGCAGAGGGCCTGACCGCCAGAGTTCAATGTAACAACCAGTAAATATATTATTAAACAATAAAAGGCTACACAACAATACACAATTAAAAGTCTATGTATTAATACTCCTAGCCATGTTATCCCAGGAAGTTGAACCACTGTTTATCACTCTTTTCTGTCCTTAGACAAACCAACGTGGCCCAGGCTCCCATGGATCCCTTGAACTCCCTCAGACTCCACACTTTGCTACAAGGAGCCTCCACTGAAGATGCTACTGCATCTTGCAAGTGGTGCAATTTAAAGACCCGTAACCTGCCAAATGGGCTGCCACCACCAATTGGGGGGGTGCGGCAAGTGTAATTGGCAAGTTGTCTGTTGCTAGGCAACACAATAGCTGGTGAAGAGAACAAGCAGGGAAAGCCGAAGCTAATCTGAATTGGGCCCACAGTACTCTTGCAGCACAGAACAGTTCAATAATATTCAGTGTTTCTATGTTTCTATAAGAACAGTGGGGGAATTCAAGAATGCATGGGACAGACATAAGGCAGTCCTAGTGGGGGGTAGAAGGAGGTAAGCTGTTGGTTAACTAAGATCTGCAGCTTATCTGTTAGGTAGGAAAATGGGCAGACTAGGTGGGCCAAGCGGTCCTTATCTGCCATCAAATCTATGTTTCTAATATAGCAGCAAGCAGTTCGGCAATGTTACTTCAGCAGCAGAATAAAAAAAGGATTTGCAGAATTGGTACACAGTATCAGCAGAAGTCACACAAGTTCAACCAGCAGTTCAGCAGCAGTTAAAATCACTTAAGACAGAAAGCAGCAGACAGTCATTACTAGCAAAAGTTCAGTTATAGTGGCTATAGCAGTAAAGCAGCAAGGTCACAGCAGAGGTAATATTATACCACTCCAACCTTCAGTGTAACAGACACACATTAGTGGCAGCGATAAATGGACAGAGTACACTTGTTGTACACTCACACCCCTTCAGCAGCAGCTATCTTACTCCAGTGTGCTGCAGGATGCGGTGGCGATCATCACAAAGTGCCTCTTTACACTCCTACATGGGATGACGTCTGGTTGCCAGTATGCAGGGTCTGGGGAGCCTGTCACACTCCCTCAGTATCCACACTTTGCCGCAAGGAGCCAACGCTTAATACTTGTGACGTGGAACCTTTGTAAAGGAGTCTTTGACTCAAAGGTACTTCCAAATCTCCAATAAATAAATAAATAAATAAGACACCATCTTTATTGTGAAAAACTGCTTTACAGTACTGTACTGCTCAAAAGCCACCTGTCAGTAAGCACTCAGATAAGCCATCAGCTATGAGGTGGCCTGCGGTAATGACGAAGAAGAAGAAGAAGAATCAGCATTTATATAGCGTTTTTCATACACAGTATCCCAAAGCGCTTTACAAGCAATGAAGTCAACAGCGCCTGATGGGTTGAACATGAGGCAATGCCTCACCCAAAGTGACATGTTGCTATCTTTCCTTGTTCTGCTGCATGCCACAGAAACCACCAAGATGCCTGCTACTGAACACCCTCTGTCTCCCACTCCCAAATTGGCATGAGGTCATAATGTCGCAGAGAAAACTGTGCATTACCACACAGTGCAGATACAATGGCATGTGCAGTAACAGCGTTGGGACAAAATCCTGACTATAACAACAACAGCGCACACCATTGAAAAAATGGCACCTGTCTTTCTTTTTGCGGGGAGTGAAGCCCTCCACACACCCCAGACTTATAATAATCAACTCTGGGAGATCGTGGACTTTGGGGAAACAGGAAAGGTCAGAGCGGGGAATTATTTATTTATTTTTTTACAAAATATAAAAATCGCATTACAGTGCGACCTGGGGAGAACCAAACCGCAGCCCCAGATCCCTGACACCACTAGAGGCAGGTGCCCTAGCCTCTCCACCATGGGAGCTGCTCAGTCAGGCACTGCCCTGGCAGCGTCCTTCATGCCTGCTCATAAGACCCTACGGCAACAGGGGTAGCAGTTCTTACCACATGCTGAAACAACCCCTGTTGTTGTACAGCCATTAGTGCTTCCTACAGTGTGTTATTGCATGCATGGTTTTGTCCATGCTATATTCACCCAGTAGCTCCTGAACTCACCCATTTGCTGGCTTCTGAAACTCCTTAGTCACCCGTTCCTGACATCTCCCATAGGCTGGCTCTTAGAATAGCAAAACTGACTGCTCTCACAGCTATTATCTGCCCCAGACATAGTTCAGTCATGTGAACTCACCCAGAGGCCTGTTCCTGAACTGGCTCAGCAGATAGCTCCCAGTGAAGCTGGTGATGAGCAAATGCAGCATTCACCTGCACCCCAGAGAGATGATATGGAAAATCCTGATTTGATACAAACCTCAGACTCAGCTACTTTGCAGCGCACAGAACAGTAGCCTCCTGTACTTGGGGTGAGTGACGCCGCTTCAGAAATTTAACAGGGTAGTGATAATGGGTGAAATTGTGCCTTGGGGTGTTGACAAAAGGGGTACTTTTAGCCATTAGCCCAGCAATAACTGACTTGAGGCATGATAACTGAAACAAGGCACCTTAAGTACATGCTGAGCAGCTAACAGCTGTAGGCAAGAGACTGAATGTCAACCAGGAAAAATAGATTGAACTGCTAATTGGCAGTAATTAACAAGCGCTAAAAATAAGTGAAATACTGGGGGACATAGAGGAGAAGGAGGGATTCGGATTAGTGAGGTTTGGATAGACATGGTTTTACTATATTGCTATCAATCAGACATACTGTATACAAGTGTTCAGAGAAACATTTGGGAGGAGCCTTCAGTTTAAGGGAATTAAAATGATGTTATACTGTCACTACCTTTGGCGCAAGGTTTGGGGTAATGATAGGAATCATGCTTTTATTTGCCTAGGAATGCTGCAGCTTGTCTCCTCACTCTAGAATTCTGCATCTTATTCTTAAAACATACTATAATAAAAAGATAGAAAACACCACAAATCTGGCATCCTATTGGAACTTAATAAGAAGCTTGACCCAATATGATTTGAAAGCAGGGTGAACTTTGTTTCTGAAAATGGACTTAACCAACTTATTAGAACTACGGTTACTATCTGAAATTATTATTTCTGTCTCCTTCCAGACATTGAAGTTCCAAATTGCAATCTAAATTTGAGGGGAAATGGTACAGCTGAAACAAACTCAGATGGTCTACAGTTTTGCTTTAGAATGATCTAAACTAAAAATAAAGAATCACTAAAGGAACTTAAAAGACTCAATGACAGTAAGTCTCCTGGTTTAGACAACATTGAAGCAAAATTCCTGAAAATGGCATCTCTTATAGTATGCCCTACACTGACTAAATAATTCAGTAGAAGCATCATGGAGGGTAAGTTCCCGGAACAGTGGAAATGTGATAGGATGGTCCCTATTTTCAAAGGAGAGGGGAGAAATGATCTATCCAACTATATGTAGCCCAGGCACTGTGTGCCAGTGGGCTACTACCCCTGCCTGTTGACCCTGGTACTGGTTAAGGGGCCTGGGTCCTGCTACAGTGGCAATTGGGGGTTCTTTCCCAAAGTTATGAATAATAGCATGGTGCCTCCACCCAGAGTAAGTTGTAAGTGGGTCAGGTGATTGATTGATACAGCCCCCTGGGATATTGCACCTACCCACCCAGCCACCCTGCACATGAGATACCCACCAACTATTTTCCACCAAATACCATAAATCCATGAGAAGGCAAAGTGCAATGAACCTCTCTTCACACAGCAGCTTCAACAATCAAACTCATAGTTTTATTGGGGGTAAGGGCTAGGAAAAGGGTACCTGGACAGGGAGTAGCTGTGGAATAAAAAGTAGAGTTAGTGGCAAATGGCAAAACTTTAACCATAAGGGCCAATAGACCAGTCCACCCCCTGGCTGCCCACCCCCACTGGTACCAGTGTTACACCCTGAGGAGTCCCTGGGGTACCCACCAGTTGCAAGCCAGGATGTTGCCGCGGGTTGGCTGGCTGTTGGGGCCCTGAAAGGTTGAGAAAAAGTTTAAATCTAGAATTACACTCCCCTGTTTCAGGATCCAGGAACCAGGTCCTGGGTATTCATGATTTGCAATACTCAACAGCATTTGGAGTAGCAATTTCCAGATGTCCTGGAGTGTGGAGCTCCATTCAATTCGTGCAACAATGGACAGAAGGGAGGATGAACTATGTTCCCTTTGTAGATTGGATCTTGCTTGAAGGTCTTGCAGCTTATCTCCTTGATTGAAGATTTGGCCACTTGTCACCTTTAGCTGCTTCTGGCCCATTGCAGAGCTTGGTGGCACGTCCACACCAGCCCCAGAAGGCCCAGACCTGGGAGTGGCTCCACAGACCTGCTCCCCACAAGGGTCGTAGGTGCCTTAGCACCCCAGCAAGTGCCAGTGACCTCCTGAGGCAGTGGGTCCCACTTGGAAGGAGTTAGCTAGTCCCCTCCCTGGCTCTGGGTGAGGACTTCCAAGCAGTAGGAGCCCCCTGCAGTCCCTGCACTGAATCTGTGAGTCACTGGAAGCTAGGCAGCTCTATCAAATAAAACAGTGCCAGATCGCCATTGGGTGCTAGCCTTCAGTTTGCACTCAGACTTTAGCAATCAGCTGAAGGTTCAGAACTAGGCCAGTCCCTGCTCACCTTCAGTGTTTTCAGCTCTAACTCTCCACAACAAATTCCTTTCAGCTTCACCCGGGACACAGCTCTCAACCACTTCGTTCAGTCCACACAGCAAATCCGCAGAACCTGGCTAGCACACTGCACCTGAGACACTTTGCCTCTTCAAACTTTTAAACAGAGTTTTGATTCTTAAAGCAGGTTCTCTGCAGCAACTGTTCAACCCTCAATCAGCAACACAGTGTTATCAGATCAGTCCCATATACAGTGCAAGGTCTCTGCAACAGCTAACTCTCTCCAATCCATACAGCACAATTCGCAATACCTGGAGAGCTGAAAAATCAGTCCAGTCTCTCACTCTCTTTTCTCCTGATATTCCTTTTCTGTAGTGGCAAACTCAAACGGAGACCTGAGTAAGGCCTCACACAGTTCAGTTCCACTTGCACAAAATCCTCCTGACTCGAGAAGAGCCTGGGAACAGACTGACTCTAACCCAGAAGGTCCTAGGGTTGTCACTCGAGAATCTAGGCTCTTGATTGGCTGTTCAAGCCTACCAATCAGCAATAACCATAGAGATCAATATTTCCCAATTGTTCATTGGAGCATGATTTAGGCACCTGAATTAAGAAAACTCCCTTTTCCAGAATCCCTCGGGTCCTCTTCATGCACCTAAACAGTGGATTGGCTGCCGCACTGAGGTCAAAGGATCAACATAATGTCAGCCCCCATTCAGTTCACAACAATGCTAAGGGGTCCACAATTCAAAGTGTCTTGGCAGCTCATATATAGCTGTTATCAACACAGCTTCCCCAGTTTATAGTAAGGGAGCCTATCCCCTATTAAACGGTTGTGCAACCATTTACATCACCCCCACTATAAGCCTGTCGCTAGCTCAATTCTGTAGAACCCCTAGGAGCAGAGACTGTGCTTATCAATAGGTATGAGTCCTGTTTAAACTTTCACTTTCCCTGATGCCTCTAGTGCTCACTGGCACGGTGCCCAAATCCCACTCTCACTCCTGACTCCTCACTGCCTCCCCCAGGTGTCCAACCCCCATTCAGGCCAACCAGAGGGTCGAGATCACTAGGGAAGCAGATGAAACAGCCGTAGAAAAACCATCTGCCCCATGGAGCTGCCCGCAGCGCATTTGTGCAGTGTGAACTGTCGGACCATGCAGGAACACGATTTCGGTCATCGGTCTTATGGGCTGAAGTGCCCACAGCCCAGCGGGGCTGGAAACCAAATGGGAGCCCTGAAGAACAGGTAAGCCCCATATGGGGGCTACATATAGGCCAGTGGTACTGCTGTCAGTCCTCTCAAGATTGCTGGATAACATTGTCAGCAATCAGCTGACCACACACCTAGAGATCAGCACTTTGCTGGAAAACCAACAGTTGGGTTTCGAGGTGAGAGCTCGATGAGCACTGTGGTAATGGACTTTACAAGTATTGTAACAGGAGTACTGGATAGTGGTGAGGGTGACGCGGTGAGCATGGTGTTGGTCAACCTCTCAAAAGCTTTTGACCTGGTAAATTATACTCTACTAATTCATAGAATGGCATCTGTAGGAGTGGCATCAGAGCCTTTGAAATGGTTCAGGAAATACCTGCTAAGGAGATCACAGATTGTCATGGTGGATAATGTGAAATCAAATAGGGGCATACATTTAGTAGTAGTAACAGCAGAGTTTATTTATTTTGGGTGCCCTTCTGTGTAGGCTCAGGATGCCCTTACAAAGTATAAGACACATCATTTAGGAACATAGAAGACAAATACAAAATATATAAAATTGATAAATACAATCCCTTAAAATTCAATACAAACTAATTCCTAGGCTGTCTAGCACTTTAAAGATGATCCCCTTAGGCCCCAAAAGCCTGTTGGAAGAGGAACATTTTGAGTTGTTTTTTTAAATATCTCTAGGGAAGGTGCCTCCTGGAGGTACCCCAGTAATGAGTTCCAAAGGACCGGGGCAGCCACCTCGAATACCCGGTCCACGGAAGATTTCAACTTAGCTCTAGGGAACTCCAGGAGGGCCTCCCTTAATGATCTCAGAGAGTGGCTTGGGTGTAGTAGGGATACAGAAGCTCCTTCTGGTAGCTCGGACCCAACTCATGTAGGGCCTTATTGGTCAAAAGACCTATTTTAAATGTGATGCGCCAGTGCACTGGCAGCCAATGCAGTTCACGCAGCACCGGAGTAATATGACTGAACCTCAAGTGTTCAGTCAACAGCCGGTCCACCACGTTCTGCAAAAGCTGCAGGCACTGCATCACACCTCCTCTCACCCAGAGGTAGAGTGCATTACAGTAGTTGAGCTTCTAGGTGAAAAACGTATGTACCAGCATGGCCAGGTCAAAAGGTGGAATAAGGGATTTAATTCGGGTAATGTTCCAGAGATGGTAAAAACTGGTACGGTCAACAGTCGACACCTGAGCTTCAAGTGTCAGCTCATTGTCCAAAACAATGCCCAAATTCTTCCCCTTCGGAGAGGCCTCCAGTTTGGTCGGACCAATAAAAAGCCCCAACCTCTCCCCAGAGGGTCCCATTCCCCTCCCTTCGACCCAGCTCAACCACCAGCACTTTGGTCTTCCCTGGGTAAGTCCCAGCCAGTTCAACGATGTCCAAGCCCAAATCTCAGCCAGGCAATTATTGAGCACATCAACCCCATCAGATCTCCTGGGTGTGAAGGACAAGTAGAGCTGAATATCATCAGTATAGCAATGGAAACTCAGTTCATACCACCTTATAACCTTGCTCAGGGGCAGCATATACACTGCGAACAACATGGGGGAGAGGACAGAGCCTTGGGGGTACTCCACAGGGACGGGCCATTGGGCCTGAGGAATAATTCCCAAGTACCACCCTCTGTGGCCCGCCCCGGAGAAAGGACTCAAAGCAGTTGATGACCTTGCCAGTGAGTCCTACATATTTCCTCAGCCTGTCCAACAACACCCCATGGTCCACAGTGTCAAACGCTGATGAGAGATCAAGGAAAACAAGAACTGATCACGCCCCTCTATCCCTCACTCTGAGAAGGTCAGTCAACACCTTAATCAAAGCGGTCTCCATGCTATGCATGGCCCTAAATCTGGACTGGAACAGTTCATTAATCTGGGAAGTCCGTGAGGTGACTTTCGAGCTGTTCCACGACCACCTTCTCAAGAACCTCCCCCAGAAAGGGGAGGTTCGAGATAGGCCAGTAATTCGCCAAGACGTCAGGGTCCAAAGATGCTTTTTTCAGCAGGGGCTTCACCAGAGCCTGTTTAAGGGACTCTAGGAAAACCCCTGCTGCAAGAGAACTCCCAACAATCTCAGCAACAACTGGACCCAGAACCCCAACACAAATAACAAGTAATTGCGTCAGGTCTAGGTCAAGGTTGCAGAACGTTGGTTTAAGCCCCGAGATCATTCCACAACCCTCCACCATAATCACCAGTTGGAACTTTCCCCAAGGTGCCTGAGCGCATCTGCCCACCCCCCCGGTCCACCACTGTTGGATGCTGGTATTCTGCTTGGAGAAATCCCAGCCCTAAAGGAGGACACTCTGTCTGAGAAGGACCAACTGAACTCCTCACACTTGTGAGCTGAGAAAGTCCTAATGGGTTCCAGACAGGCTGGATGTAATAGCCTGTCCACAACCCAAAAGAGCTGAGCTGGTCGACTCTTCCTAGCTGCAATCATCCTACACATAAAAGCTGCCCTTTTTGGATGAATACATTCTAATACTCATCGTAATGAGCAATCGTAAGCAACTTGTCCTCCTAAGACCTGGTCTTCCTTCAATACCTCTCTAACCTCTGCTCCCTGGTTTTCAACATCCTCCGCTTACCATCAAGTCATGGCGAGCTGAAGCGTGAAACCAGTGGGTGTACATGGATTGGATCCAGATGATACAGGGCCTCCATGACAGCACTATTATTGGTCATCATGGCATTCCCCGGACTATCAGCGCAAGCCTCTAACACAGACGAAATGTTCGGTTCTGCCATAGGTCCCTCTGGTTGTAACCTTCTCAAAGGGCAGAACTGAACCATTTCCACAAGGGAAGGGACATTCAGGGAGGCTTTGAAGCTGAAGCTGAACCTGACAGTGCAATGATCTGACCAAATGACCGGATCAGTCTTGATGGTGTCAATTTCGAGCCCCAAGGAGAACACCAGATCGAGAGCATGCCCATAGGGCAGGGTACCGGCTGTGGTCTCTAGAGTAAGGCCAAGAGCCTCCATGCTGGACAAGAAGTCTCTGGCCCCAGATGAAGCCTTGTTGTCCACCCAGGTGTTGAAGTCACTGAGAATAAGCCATCTTGGTGACTCCAACACCCTCTCGGTGACAAAGGCCGTCAACTCCCGCAGGAAACTTTAGTCCCACCCAGGTGGACGGTAGACCAGAAGAATACTAAACTCCATCCCGGGACCCCCACATACTGCCACACACTTAAAAGAACTGGTATCCCCCACTGGGTACACCACCAGGGCCAGCTCCAACCTGAAACAAATGGCCACCCCTCTCCCCTGCGTTGCTTCCTCGGGCAGTGAACTATGGTAAACCTGGCTGGGACAGATGCCTCTAGCACAGGGCCTGAAGCATCCCCGGGCCAGGTCTCTGCAATGCATGCCAGGTCAACCAACACAACAAGCTCCACCATTACAGCAGTCTTGTTGGCCTTTGACTCGGCGCTGCACAACACTGCCCAAAGAAGACGAATGGCTGAGGCCGATCCTTCAGCTACCTGCCCTCTCAGTCTGGATGGCTCCCTAGGCAGGGAGACAAGACACAGAGGACCCCGTTCCAATTGCCTCCTCAGCCCAGGGCAGCTCCTGATCCCCACCACCCAAATCAGCCACCCCGCCGGCCTTGTCCCTCTTCCCATCTCCCCCCCCTTGCGCTCCTCCTTACCATGCCCAACTCCCGACATTTCTGAGAGACTGTGGTCAGAAGGGGTGGGTCTTGGAAGGGGCAGAAAGCTTTTAAAAGCAAGGAGGAATAGCAGAGCCCAGGATCCTGAGTAAAAAAAAAAAAAAAAAAAACATTTCTGGGGTCCGACACTAATACTCTTATCTACTACTGCACTAGCTTTAAAATCAAGTAAGCTTTAAAATCAGGTAAACTACCACATCACACAATCTCAGTTCCATACACACCACACTCATCCACACAATCACTCACTCCAATATAAATAACTTAAAATAAAGGAACCTCCCCCTCCCCAAACCCAGCAAACTAAAATGCTAAATAATACCCAAACAATAAACAAGGCATCAAAGTATAGGAGCGTTGGTAAGTTCCCACAGTTCTTAAAGGACAGAAACTTTAACAGAGTCCCAATAGCAGGAACAAATCTTCAGCTTAGAGGACAGTCAGCATTACAGTTCTAAAGCAGAGGGATGCAACAACTGCAAGAGCAATAGAACCAGTGTCCAGAACAGCAGCGGGGGCTCTCACCACCCAAGCTGCTGTCACTAGCCAGTCCAAAGTCAAAACCACAGCCCTCTCATGGCTATTGCTTGTCTAGATTCACAGAGTAATCAGTACTATATAGTGAATCTTATTACCTGAAGTCTAATTTTATCTATCTGCTATTTCTGGATTTTAATTAGTTGTTTTATTTGTAATACTTTGTTAGGCGCCCAGAGCCTCTGGATTTGGGTGTCATAAAAATAAAATTTGCCTTGCCTAGCTATTATAAGACTCAACCAGTTCCACCGAAGAAAGGAAAACAACCTGCCGATTCAAATAGCCAGATTCAACCAGAGATTAGATATGACCATGGCCCTCTCACGGCCTGGCAATCAATACCAAAGTCCAGAATCCTGGATAGTGAAATGGCAGCACCTCTTACTTATGGCAAAACGCAGGGGAAAGAAAGCTTCCTGCAGTTATCCAACTCAGTTTGTCATGTCCCACGGTAGGCTTCAGTTTAAAATGCCCAAATTCCCCACTCAGCGTCTTTCAGGCTCTTTTCTATAGGAGCCACCAAGAAGCTACACTGCAGAAAAACAGAAATAATGAGGCAAACAGCTGCTTGAACCTCTGCTTATCTCCAAAGTTCTGCCACTCAAGCAGCTGGCTGCTGGCCACACTTCCGCTTCTCCAGATCCAAAACAACAGTTCTCTGGTCCTGTTCTACCGATAGCAATCCAAATTGCCCAAGTCCTTTCACCAGTAGGACACAGATGCCTCCTAGGTTCCACACAGTCCTCTTCGCCAGAAGAAACAAATGTTCCAATGTTCCATGGACTTTCAGCCTTCAAAGTAAGTTTGACTAAAAAATAAAAAAGCTCCTAAATCTACCTCAATGTAATTCCCTTCATTATGCTCCCGCATCTAGACCTTACCTCTAAACTAGCACCTGCTGTAATAAACTAAGATGAATAAAACAACAGCGGTAACATTAAAATGGGATAGATGCTACAAAAAAACAAAACACAGGAAAAAGGGAAAATAAGGAGCTAATCTGCAGATCCCTTTACAGAGCTTAGGAGGGGTTCCTCAAGGGTCCATCTTGGGAGTACCGATGTTTTAATATACATCAATGATTTGACCAAGATAATAAACAAGGGATTAGAGAAGTGCAGGAAGAGTTTGTGGAATTGGGGAGGGGCCTTAGACAAGTAGCACGCACGGTAACCTTCTCGGAGGTGCTGCCCATCTATGGCATAGGAGAGGCTAAGGTGTTCCACACCATGGGATTCAATCATTGGTTGAAAAACTGATGTGGAGCTCAGGGATTTGGCTTCATTGGGGACTGGGGGTCCACCTGGAGTGATGCAAGCCTATACTGGCATGATGGGTTGCATCTGTCCAGGAGGGGAACCAGGATCCTAGTGATAGGTTTAAATGCTTCATTGGCAAGCATTTAAAGTAGCCAAGGGGGGAGGCACTGGAAAGGAGCAGGGAAATCCTAGCCCCCCCAAAAAATCACGGTAGTAAGTGCGGTAAACACCAACATAGAGGTGTCGATAGGGAGAAGGGCAGGGGTAAATGGAGAAAGTGACAGGCAAGAAGGACAGGGATGGGGCAAAAAGGAGTAAGGCCATCAGGAAATGGAGGGTAATGAGTACCAATGCCGTAGTCTGGGCAACAAGCTCCCTGAGCTGGTGGTCTTGATGGAAAAGGGATGCCTGGATATCGTAGCAGTCACAGAAACATGGTACACAGAGAACCATGACTGGGATGTTAACATACCAGGGTACACATAACCTACAGGAGAGACAGGCAGGGGAGAAGAGGGGAGGAGTGCTCTCATGTAAAGGAAGGATAAAAGCAACTGAACAAAAGAGTAAACAGGGAGGAGAGGAGGCACTGTGGGTCACCTTGGAGACTGGAAAGGGCACCACAGTCCGCACAGGGGTTGTGTACAGACCCCCATGTCAGGGGAAGGGAATGGACAAGGATATGATAGAAGGCATTCTTAGAATTGCAGAGAAAGGGGAGATACTGTTGATGGGAGACCTGAATATGCCAGATGTTAACTGGAGCACATTTGCTGCATCCACATCCAAGAGCAGGGCCATTCTTGATGCCCTACAGGTTGCAGGCATCAGACAGCTAGTTTCTGAATCCACACATGAGGGAGCAATCTTAGACCTCGTACTCTCAAATGGGGGCAGTGAGAGGATCTCAGATCTAGAAGTGGGTTGCTATCTGTGAACAAGTGATCATCAAACAGAGTGGTTCACGTTAAACTCAGCTACAGAGTCAAGCCATACAAAAGTGAGGGTACTGGACTTCAGGAGGGCTGACTTTGGCAAGATGGGAGAGTGCCTCAGAAAAGCACTAGCAAACAGGCTAGAAGGTGGTATGGAGCAACAATGGGGAATCATCAAAACTGCCATCACAGAGGCAGCAAGCCTTTGTGTGAAGCAAATAAACAAATCAAAACGAAAGAAAAAGCCACTATGGTTCTCAAAAGAGGTGGCTGTGAAAGTCAGGAAGAAAAAGATAGCATTCCGGAAGTATAAGGAAACACAGAAAGAGCAGGACAGAGAGCTGTACCAGTTACTGCAGAAGGAAGAAGGGAAGGAAGTCAGAATAGCAAAGGTCCAAACTGAATAGCCAACTCAGTTAAGAAGGGGGATAAAACCTTTTATAGGTACATCAGTGAGCGTAGAGAGACAAAGGGAGGCTGAATAGAATGAAAGGTGGGTGGGTAGAGGGGGACAGTGAAAAAGCAGGGATACTGAACGAATATTTCTGCTGAGTATTCACAAAAGAGGAGGGGGAAGTGCCTAATCCAATTAACAGAAGCACTCTTGATAGGGGGGGTCGATCCCAGTCCTTTCACAGAAGAAAGGGTTCTGCAAGAACTCCTAAAACTGAAGGTGGACAAAGAATGGGGCCTGATGGAATTCACCCCAGAATTCTAAAAGAATTAAGGGGGAACCAATGAAACCACTGGCAACTCTTTTAATAAATCATGGAGGATGGTGTGGTACCGAGACAGGAGGAAGACAGACGGATTCCCTTCACAAAAGTGGGACCAAGACAGAGGCAGGAAACTACAGACCTGTCAGTCTGACCTCTGTGGTAGGGAAAGTGATGGAGTCACTTCTGAAGGAAAGAATAGTTGAGTACCTAGAGGCCAGTGGGGCACAGGACCCAAGGCAGCATGGGTTCACAGCGGGAAGGTCATGTCAGACGAATCTAATAGATTTCTAGGGACATGGATATGTTGTTCATCCACACTGTCTGGCAGGTATCCTTGCCGCTTTAAATCTTGCCGGAAGGTCTTCAAGCTCGCTCCTCCCACCCATCCGGGTAGTAAAACTCTCAGCTCCGCGCCATGACGCCAGATATTCCTTACCGCTTGGAAGCTCAGGTTCCCTCCTTAACGTTCTGCGTATAAGACTGGTTCCTAATTCTTCGGTTTTGCGAATTTAAAGTTTTGCATTTCTAGACTTCGGTCTTCTATCCCTCAAGGCCGCGGCGGACAAATCGACTCGGTTGAGATGCCCTTGGCGGGCAGAAGACGCTCGGACGGATCCGCACTCCACGTGTCTACTGTTTAGGCCTGAGCACGCACCGCAGGCTTGCGGCACCTGTGCTCTTCCTTCTCGCCCACGCCCTGAAGACCGTGATGCCCGCTTACAACTGGGGCGCCCCGAGAAACGTTTTCCTCCGGTGAAGTCAAAAGAGGCCGGTCGGTGCTTTCCGCGGCGGTGGGCTCGGCGAATCAGCTAGAGCAGATGATCGCCCTCGAAGAGGAGGCGGCATGGGCAGCATCTTCCTCGGCCGCGGCATTTATCCCGCTCTCCCTGGGTTCCTCTTATACAGTTTCCTTTAAGGAGCTTTGTCTGTCCCTCTCCACTAAGGGAGAGGGACCAACGTCTGCTGGACCTTCTTCTCGGTCCAAAAAGAAAGACAAGGGTAAGTCCCTCCATCGACGCTCTTGGGAGCGGGAAAGGTCCCTCTCCCCAAGTTGTCGGCCATCGACTTCGGTCGATTGTTCGGCTTCGGCCACTGGTCTCACAATCTCTCCGTCAGGTCAGCTGACCGAGACTCCCGTCGACGCAGTCGAGATTTTTCTCGACCCATTGGATGGGTTGTCACCAGGCGAAGCCAAGAATCCTCTATCCCCGGTTCCCCCGGTGGGAGTTGAGGATCCCGTGGGCTTGCCAGTGCCTCTGGTTCCGGAGCCCTCGGGTGAACCCTCTGAGCCGAGGGAGAGCGGTTCCACCAGTCCCTCCCCGCACCGCCCCTCGGAAAAGCCAGGTTCACAGTCTCGGTCTCGGACTTCTTTGCGTCCAGCCATCCCGCCCGCCAGGGCGGTCTCGTCTCGGCATCGCGTAAGCGCGCCGCCGTCCTCCTCCTCCTTGGATGAGGGAGGCTTCAGCAAGTTACGCCGATGATACAAGGACCTCATGTGGCAACAGCTCCTTCTGACTGGGAACAAGCCACGCCGCCGCCTTCCCTGGCCATTAAGTGGCTGTCACCGGAGCGGCGAAACAACCCCTCGACTTACCCAAGGAGCCTGTTCCCAGGCCGGTTTTTCGGCCAAAACCAGCTGCTCCACCGATTCCGGTGGAACCTCCGCCCACAGCCATTATTTGGGGCTCCGACCAAGAATTCTCGGTCGGCTCAGGGCCTGCCCCATAGGCTGTCTGTTACCCTCACTCCCGATCGACCTCGGCAGGTGGAGGGTGGCTCAGGCCCGAGGCAGCTCTTTGCAGACTCTTCCGAGTCCGACGACAATTCCTCCCTTTTCTCCAGGCGAGTAGACTTGGAGTCCTCTGGAGGTCAGTCGATGGACGATAGCCCTTCGTCCTATCTGGGATTGCTTCAGCTCATCTCTGAGTCCACCGGGATGAAGTTCGAACCTGTGTCTAAGCGGGTCAGGTATCCCCTCACAGAGATACTGGACCGAGGGGATTCCCCTACGGAGGCCTTTCTGGTGGCCGAGGCCATAGTGGGACCGGCCTTGGAGCTCTGGCAGTGCCCTGCTTCCTGTCCTGCGCCCTCGGCCAGGATGGCCAGGAAGTATGCGGTCCCTACCGGTTCCTTGTCCGGTTTTTCAGAACACCCTCAGCCGAGGGGCTATACCGACAGCGCCGGCCGAACGCTAGGGATGATGGACAAACCTCCTGACAAGGAGTCCAAGAAATTGACCATGCTGGGCGCAGTTCACGCCAGCGCCCCTCCATCGCCTCCGCTCAGCCAGTTGGCTGTACTCATTGCACATTTCTCTCATGCCCTGTTGGGCCCCCTGATGAGGTAGTTCCTCATCTTCCGCGGACCTGCAGACCACGGTTAGGCAGGTGCGGGACCAGGGCAGGGCAGTGGCCAAACAGCAGCTTCAGACTGCTCTGGACATTGGAGACTCATGTGCCAGGTCAGTAGCGGCCGCAGTGGCTATGCGCCATCGAGCATGGCTGAGGATATCCACCTTCACTTCGGATACCCAGCACAAGTTGGCGGATGTCCCCTTCCTGGGGACCGACCCTTTCGGCCCTGGGGTGGAAGGTCACCTGCAGAGGATCAAGAAGTCCAATGCTACCTTGGACTCGGTCTCATCCGCACAGAAGGACAAAGGCCACAGACCACAGCCTAAGCCCTTTCGTCCCTCTGCGCCCGTGGCACGTCTGGCCCAGCAACATCAGGGCCAGCAGGCACGAGCTTGGCATCCCAGACCCAAGCCCTCGGCTTTCTCCTCCAGGAAACAGGGAGGTAAAGGCCCTGGAGGTCCCTTGGCCGGTCTCTCCTCCAAGCCTGCCCAGTGACGGGTTGAGGGGTGTCGCCCCCAACCCCGTCACCTCACCCAAGGTTCCCCCCGTGGGGGGGCCGCTACGCCACTTTCCTTCCGCCTGGTCCATTATTACCACAGACCGGTGGGTGTTGGAAGTGGTCGGAAAGGGCCTGCCTCTGAGTTCGAGCAGCCCCGCCCTTCAGAGCCGCACCTCAGGGGGCCTTGGGTCCGTAGCTTCACTGTCGGCTCGCTAAGCTGACATCGCCTCCTCTCGAGAAGGAGGTGATCAGAGGTAGCGGACCCTCCTCAGACCCAGGGTTTGTGTCCAGGTACTTCCTGGTTCCGAAACTGACGGGGGGGCTGGCACCCCATTCTCGACCTGCACGACCTAAACAAGTTCCTAAGGTCTCAGACCTTCAGGATGGTCACTCTGGCTCAGATAGTACCATCCTTGGAACGCGGCGTGTGGTTCTGCTTTCTGGACCTGCAGGATGCGTTCTTTCACGTCCCTATCCGTCCGTCACATCAAAGATTCCTTCGCTTTTGAGCGGAGGGATCCCTTTTCGAGTTCCGAGCCATGCCCTTCGGCTTGTCTCCAGCTCCCAGGGTCTTCACCAAATGCGTGGCAGTGGTGACAGCATTCTTGCGACACCGAGGGGTCCGGGTGTACCCTTACCTGGATGACTAGCTGATAGCGCCCCCCTCCAGGAAGGAGGTGGAGCAGTCCAGAGATCTGGCCCTCCAGGTTTGCTCTCAAGTCAGCCTTCTCATCAACGAGGCCAAGTCGGAACTCGAGCTGAAGCAGGTGATTCTTTTCATCGGGGCAAAGCTCGACTCTCTTCAAGCCAGAGTATGGCTCCCGGCGGACAGGGCCGAGGTTCTTTCCTCCTTTGCCCAATCATTTCTGGTTGGGCAATTGCGCCCTGCCCGGGACTTCCTGCACCTCCTGGGTCTCATGGCGGCCTGTATCAGCGTGGTCCACTGGGCCCACTGGAACATGCGCCCCCTTCAATGGGGGCTGGCCAGCCAGTGGTCTCAATGCTGCGATCCATTGGACCAGCTAGTGACAGTGACCCAGGGGATGTGGAACGCTCTCCAGTGGTGGACCATTCCAGTGCATCTGCAGGAGGGCATCCCGTTTGTCTGCCCCAAGCCGACGGTCTCTCTATCAACCGATGCCTCTCTGATGGGTTGGGGTGCCCATCTGGGGGAACACCGAGCGCACGGCCTCTGGTCCCCGCAGGAGTCCCGATGTCACATCAACCTGCTGGAGCTCCGAGCGGTCCGCCTAGCTCTCACCGCCTTTGCTCTGTTTCTCCGGGGTCAAGTGGTCCGAGTCCAGACGGACAATACCACGACCATGTACTATCTAAACCGCCAGGGCGGGACGCGCTCCATGCTTCTATGCAAGGAAGCTCTCCGCATTTGGTCACTCGTGCGCAGCCTGGAGGCGGATCTTCTAGCCATTCATGTGGCAGGAGCCTCAAACACCCTGGCCGATGCCCTAAGCCGGATAGAGGCTGCGTCCCACGAGTGGTCTCTCCTGCCGGAGGTAGTACAAGATCTGTTCTCCCATTGGGGCACACCTCAGGTGGACCTGTTTGCCTCCAGGGAGAATGTGAAGCTGAGGCTGTTCCATGCCCGCCCCCCTCAGCAGGGCTCGCTGCAGGGGGATGCCTTCTCGAGGCAGTGGACCCCGGGCCTCTTCTACACCTTTCTCCCATTCCCTTGATACACAAGGTGCTTCTCAAAGCAAGGAGGGACAAGGCGCAGGTGATTCTGATAGCCCCAGACTGGCCCCGCCAGTTCTGGTACCCATATCTCCTCAGCCTCAGCTCCAGGCTCCCGAGGCAGCTTCCAGCTCACCCGGACCTGCTCTCAGTCAATCAGGGGAAGGTGTTCCATCCGGACCTTCAATCCCTGCACCTGACGGCCTGGTTCCTGAGCGGCTAGAGTTCCAGGCCTTGGGTCTTTCCGACGAGGTCCTCAATGTAGTTGAGGCGTCCCGTAAGGAGTCGACCAGGAAATGCTACGCCTTCAAATGGAAGAGATTTTCCATTTGGTGTCAGGGTAAGGGCCTTGACCCTTCCTCCTGTTCCCTTGCGAGCATATTGGATTATCTGTGGTCCCTTTCTCAGCAAGGGCTTAGGTCAACGACCCTTAAGGTGCACCTGGCAGCCATCTCTGCTTACGGGGCGCGGGCCGGGGAGCAGTTGGTGGCGCAGGAGAAGGTGGTCTGGCACTTTTTCAAAGGCTTTGACCACATTTCCCCTCCGGTGTGAGAACCTCCACCTTCGTGGGATCTACTGCTGGTACTGGCAAAGCTCATGGGCAAGCCATTCGAACCAATGCACAGGTGTGATCTCTCTCACTTGTCGTGGAAGACCGCCTTCTTGGTGGCTATCATGTCAGCCAGAAGGATGGGAGAGCTCCAGGCGCTTTCCATCGAGTCTCCTTACCTGGTCTTCCACAGGGACAAGGTTGTCCTGCGCCCCCACCCTAAATTCCTTCCGAAGGTGGTGTCGGAGTTTCACCTTAACCAGGTGTTGACTCTGCCGGTGTTCTACCCTAATCACACCTCGGAGGCCGAATATAGGCTCCATACTCTGACCCTAGAAGGGCGCCACATTATAAGGAGCGCACGGCTGAAATTCGGGGAGAAGTTCGCCAGCTGTTTGTCACCTACGCTGAAGCCGCACCTGGCAGACCTGCAGCCAAGCGGACGATAAGCAGGTGGGTCACCTCCTGCATAGATCTCTGCTATAAGTTGGTGGGCATGGAGCCTCCCAGAGGGATAAGAGCTCATTCTACCCACCATACTGCTGCATCGGTGGCTGCTTCCAGGGACGTCCCTATCCAGGAAATCTGCAGGGCTGCTACCTGGAAGTCACACACACCTTCATCACCCATTACCACATCGACCTTGAGTCATGCCGGGATGCTGGTTTTGGGGCCTCGGTTCTCCAGTCTCTGTTCCCTAAGTAGGGGGTGTGCGCCTTGCCTCCCTCCTCCTGGAGAACTGCTAGGAGTCTGCCAGACAGTGTGGATGAACAACATATCCATGTCCCTAGAAATACAGGTTACTCACCTGTAACAGGAGTCATAGGAATGGTATATGTTGTTCATCCACATGACCCACCCGACCTCCCTGGCTTCGACGCACAACCTGAGCTTCCAGCGGGCCAGATCTGGTGTCATGGGGCTGAGCCAAGAGTTTTACCACCCGGGTGGGTGGGAGGAGCCAGCTTGAAGACCTTCCGGCAAGATTTAAAGCGGCAAGGATACCTGCCAGACAGTGTGGATGAACAACATATACCATTCCTAGAACTCCTGTTACAGGTGAGTAACCTGTATTTCTTTGACTGGGTGACCAAATTAGCAGACCAGGGAGGGGCTGTGGACATGGCCTACCTAGACTTTAGCAAGGCATTTGACACAGTCCCACACAAAAGATTAATAGTCAGATTAACCAGCCTGGGAGTGGGTCCCAGGGTGGTAGCCTGGGTAAGACATTGGCTGGACAACAGGACACAGAAGGTAATTGTAAATGGAGTCCACTCTGAAGAAAGAGGGGTTACTTGTGGGGTACCGCAGGGTTCAGTATGGGGTCCAGTCCTTTTTTTAATGTCTTCATAGGTGACATTGCAGAGGGACTGGAAGGAAAAGTATACCTCTTTGCAGATGACACAAAGATCTGCAACAGGGTTGATACACAAGGAGGCGTGGAAAGGATGAGAAGGGACTTGGCAAGGTTGGAGGAATGGTCAGAAGTATGGCAGCTAGGATTCAATGCAAAGAAGTGCAAAATAATGCACCTGGGAAACAAAAACCCAGGGGAAGATTACACAATGGATGGGGAGGTAGTAACAACAACAAAAAAGGAAAAGGACCTGGGGGTAATCATATCAGATGACCTTAAGGTTAGCAAGCAATGTGAGAAGGCAGTAGGGAGGGCTGGGGGTATACTGGGATGCATAGGGAGAGGCATCAGCAGCAGAAAACAGAAAGTTGTTATCCCTATGTACAGACAGTTGGTGAGACCCCATCTGGAGTACTGTGTCCAGTTCTGGAGACCCCATCTCCCGCAAGGACATAGACAGGATAGAGGCAGTCCAGAGGAGGGCAACTAAAATGGTGCAGGGTCTGCAAGAGAAGCCGTATGAGGAGAGACTAAAGGATGTATACCCTTGAGAAAAGAAGGGAGAGGGGGGGACATGATGGAAACTTTTAAGTACCTCAGTGGAATCAACAAAGTCCAAGAGGGTAGCGTCTTTCAGAAAAAGAGACGTGCAAGAACAAAGGGACACAATTTAAAGATGGGGGGGCAGTTCAGGGCAATGTGAGAAGTATTTTTCACAGAGACGGTAGTGGATGCATGGAACAGCCTTCCTGAGGAGGTTGTGGGTCTAAAACTGTGGGAGAATTCAAGAATGCATGGGACAGACATAAGGCAATTCTTGTGGGCGGTAGGAAGAAATCGGCTGTTGGTTAACTAGGATCTGCAGCCTATCCTGTAGGTAGGGAAATGGGCAGACTGGATGGATCAAGCGGTCCTTATATGCCGTCAAAGTCTATGTTTCTATTTGAAATTTAGGTTATACGCAGATGACAATGTCCTTGTTGCATCAGCAAAAAATAAAAGCATAAAGGAATCAATGTTGCAGGAAGATTTTTGCAAGTTGGAAGACTGGTTTAAGAAATGTGTACTAGTTCTTAGCCAGAAGAAAACCCAGTCTATGTTGTTTTCTATATTTCCCCATATGAAGAATAAGGATAATGAGCTTAATATCAGATTAATACCCCTCCTCTGCTGCCCAACGGTCCCCTGTGCCTCAATAACCTCAGTGTCCACCCACTTCATCACCCTCCTCAGGCTGGTATCCTACCCTATGTTTCATTCTCTCCCCCATAAAAAGCTAAATGGCTACTCTGTAGCTCCTATAAGGGAAGCAGGGTACCCCTTCTCCTTCTCCTCCTACTCCTGCTAGCATCTGGGGATATCCACCCTAACCCAGACCCTGTCATAGATTACCCATCAGCCGATGCCCGCCCAACCACCACCCCTCTGGCATTACCAAACGGCCTTAAAATCATTCACCTAAACATAAGAAGCCTCGCCCAAAAATTCTCTCTACTACAACCCATGGTACTTGCATATGCCCCTGATATCATTGTAATTTCTGAAACCTGGCTGACAAAAAACATTCCTGATCATGCTATCGCCATCCCTGGCTTTACCATCTCTAGACAGGACAGGGCAGGGAGAGGTGGTGGCGTGGCTATCTACACCTCCTCTACCCTCCAGTGCACTCCCTCCTTCACTTCAACCGTCCAATCCTCCCATGAGGCCTTACTTTTAAATATCTCCTATCCCCATACCATCCCCATCTTTGTCGCTGGAGTCTACTGTCACCCAGGGCAGCCAACTTCCAATGTCACTGACTTGGTCACAAAATTTTCCTCACTGGCCAGTGGCGGCTAACTATTCATCCTGGGTGACCTAAATCTAAACTGGCTGGCCCCGTCCCTAGATCATATTCGCTCCACCATAGATGCTTTAAACCTCGAGCAACTCATACTGGAACCCACTCGACTAAACTATAAGTCACTAAACCACTCCCTGCTTGTCCTAGTCCTCACCTCCCATCCCCACCATGTAGTGACCTCGGGGCTATTACCCGACTCTATCAGCGACCACCACATGACCTTTGGAGTGCATAAAATACATAGGTCCAAGCTTCCTGCAAAAACGATTCTCACTCGACCATTCGCATCCCTTGACCTACAACTTTTGCTTCAGGATCTCGCTCAAACCAACTGGTCCCCCCTGTCCTCAGCCGATGAGGCCCTTGCCCATTTCAGATCCAAGTTCCTACAAATTTGGAACTCCCATGCTCCGCTCACAAAACTAGGGTACGTGGCGCACACCTACCTTGGGTCTCACCTGCGCTTCTGGCCTGCCAACGAGCTCGCAACCTTTCATGGCATTGAGCTAAAGCCACCAACTGTACTAGTGAGCTCAAACGTTATCGTGAACTCAGAAATGGCTGCACCAAAGCCATCTGCCTAGCCAAGGCTGAGCATTTCAAGTCCAACCTCCAGACTAACACAAACAACCCATCCAAATTCTGGAAGGTCGTCCAATCCCTCTTCTCGCCTTCTTCAAACACTACACCACCTATCCTCAGGCACAACCACGCTGTCTTTACTGAGCCTATGGCTATTGCCAGTTGCTTCAACTCACACTTTGCCACCTGTGCCTCTGCGCTGCTTAGCACCCTCCCTAACCCCCATCTTGCCCCGGTGTCCCTGTCTACCTCCCCACCCACTGCTTCCCTACCTGTCCCATCCCATGCCCACAACCTGCCCCCTCCCTGCTGTGCTGCCCCCCATGCCATCCCTCACCCCTACCTCCCTCAGTTCTCCTTCTATCCTGTCTCTCCTGAATCTACTCTATCATCTCTCCTGGCGCTTGATTCTACCAAAGGCTCCTCACCTGATGGCCTTGACCCTAGGCTCCTCTCCCTCTCGGCTCCTGCCATCGCCTATCCTCTATCCTTGATACTAAATCTCTCCTTTGAGTCTGCCACTGTTCCCTCAGCCTGGAAGCATGCCATAGTCCTCTCCCTCCCTAAGGGGGGAGACTCCACCTCTCCTGGGAACTATCGACCTATCTCTCTCCTTCCTACCTTAGCCAAACTCCAAGAACACATAGCGCTCAACCAACTTTCCTTGTTCCTCTCTGACTACGCTTTCTTCACACCCTTCCAGTCTGGCTTCAGAAAAGCCCATTCCGCCACCACCTCCCTGTTGCGGCTAACTGAGACTATCTCCTCAGGCTTTGACTAGGGAACATTACCTCAGCTATCTTTGTCGACTTGGCCAAAGCCTTTGACACTGTCTCTCACCCCCTCCTCCTACACAGCTTATCAGCAGCTGGACTCTCTCCTTCTGCCACAGGCTGGCTCAACTCTTACCTGTCAGGCAGATCGCAATCAGTTAGAATAGCTGATGTTATTTCACCCCCCCTTGCTTATTACCACTGGAGTGCCCCAGGGTTCAGTGCTATGCCCCAGCCTGTTCTCCATCTTTTTAAATGAGCTCCCCCAGGTTTGCTCATCATCCAGCATCCACATGTATGCTGACGATACAGTGCTGTTTACCTCTGGTAAATCAGTCCTTGATGTCACTGCCAGGCTTCAGTCTGACTTCACCAAGGTCCAACTTTGGTTCAACTCACACCAACTATTTCTAAATGCCAAAAAGACAGTCTCCATGTCCTTCAGCACAAGACAGAGACTTGTTCGGCTAAGCAACCTCCCCTCCTTTCACACCCTTGACGGGACTACTCTGGAGGATGTCTCCTCATTCAGGTATCTCAGCATTTGGCTGGATAGATACTTCGACTTCTCTGTACACATAGAAGCTGTTCTGAAAAAATTAAGACCTAAGCTCGGTGCCCTCTACAGAAACTGCAGCTGCATCCCTCTTGCCACCAGGCACGAGCTGGTACAGAAGATGATCTTGCCCATTTTCGACTACTGTGACATAGTCTATGGTGCTGCCCCACAGTCCCACCTATCCAGACTGGACTCTCTCTACAACTCCTTCTGTCGCTTCGCTCTTGACGCCCCCTCCTAACCTATCATTGTGATCTGTTCTACTCCCTCAACTTCCTTCCCCTCCACAATCTGCAAGTTTTACACAGTGCCAAGTTCATCTCTAAATTCTGGCTTGGTTCGCTCCCCTCATACACCTCCTCCTCTCTTGGTACCCCTTCCCCCTCCCTCTATTCCCTGAGATACCTTGCTGACACTCGCACCCTTTCTATCCCTGGCAGAACCACATCCTCTGGACAGAAAGCCTTCTCATACCACCTGCCTAAACTGTGGAATTCTCTGCCTCCTCAAATCCGCTCCTCCTCCTCCTCCCTGTTTTCTCTTACCTCTGCACTACACAACTATCTCTTTCCTTCCTGCACCTCCTTCTGACCCCCTCCTTACCTAACTCCTGTCTCACCTTCTCTCCTGCCCCCTTACCTCATGCACTTACCCTACTCCTCGTGGTCTAGCACTTAACCTTGAGACATGATCACCTATGTGGAAGGCTACTGTGACTGCTGCAGTGTACCACCCACATAATACTGTTGCACTCCACCTAGGCCCATGGCTCAGCACTGCTCTTAACTACTCGTATGTATTATGCATTGTATACCTGTCATCTATGCTCCTCATGTATTATAAATGATGCCTCTCATATGGATGTACTTTTTACTATGTTACATACTCCTTAACCATGCTTGAATGTATGTATTGTATTTTATGTATTGTACCACTTTATTACTGCATTTAATCATGCCTCTGTATTGCTGTACAATTTGTCATTGTTATTACTGTACATCCCACTACCCCTTCCCCCGGGACGTACCGTGAGATGAGCATTAAGTTGTTCAGTGTATCTTTCCTGGTGAAACAATTCAATAAATAAATGAATAATAACTGGACAACAAATAGAATTTGTACATGAATACAAATATTTAGGACTTTCACTGGATAGTCCATTAAAATTCATTAAACGTATAAATAATACTGTGGGAGGAAGGGGTGGATACAAGGGCAGACTACATGGGCAGGTGGGGTCCTTTTCTGCCGTCAAATGTCTGTGAATCTGTGAAAAAGTTAAATTGTAGACTTGGGGCACTTAGGAGAAGTGTATATGTCCTATCCAGAAGGGCAAGAATTAACACTGCGACTTAGCATATTCTACCCATAATAGAATATGGAAGTTTAGTATATGGGAAGGCCCCCTAAATATTCTGTTGCTCAGTTTGATGTAATTGATCATAAGTTGGCTGGATTTGCTTTAAATAGTCCATCAAAAACCCATCATTGTCAATTGTATGAAAATCTGGCCTGGGACTCTCTATTGATAAGAAGAGATAAATCAGAGAGTTATGGTATTCAAAAATAAATGATAACATGGTATCATGAGTAACATGCAAGTGTGTTGATAATAATTCCAAATGACATCAGTTGAGAGATCTTAGTAATGGGATCTTACTGTACCTGAAATTCGAACTAATTTTGGTCTGCTTACTCTTGATTACTTAGTTTCTAAAACTTGGAACCAGGTATCACCAGATATTAGGAATCTAACAAAACTAAACATTTTTAAAGAAAAAAGAAAAAACCTGATAGAATTTTTTGACTGGGTGACCAAGGAGTTGGATCAAGGGGCTGCGGTGAACATGGCCTACTTGGATTTCAGCAAGGCGTTCAACACCATTCCACATAGAAGACTGGTAAGCAAGTTGGGGAAATTGAGGTGGGTAATAAGGTGGTAACCTCAGTAAGAAGCTGATTAGCAGATAGGACACAGAGGGTAGTGATAAATGGAGTTCGCTCAGAGGAAGGGAAGTTGACCAGCGGGGTACCTCAGGGATCTGGGCTGGGACCGACCCTTTTCAGTGTCTTTATAACTGACATAGTGGAGGAACTAGAAGGAAAGGTCTGCCTCTTTGCAGATGACACTAAGATCTGCAACAGAATAGACATTCATGGGTGTCTGGAAAGGATCGGTAGGGATTTGAAAAGGCTGGAGGAGTGGTCAAGGGTATGGCAGCTGGATTTTAATGCAAAAAAGTGCAAAATAATGCACTTTGCCCATTTTGTATTCTGCTCCCGGGTTCCTATGGCCTGAGTGATACTGACAAAGACCAAGCAGGAAAAACAGACTTAGAGGTAATCATATCAGACAGCCTAAAACTGGATGAGCAGTGACACCGGTGACCGGGGTTTGGGAATGGGCCCTGGTTCTTGGGTGCTGGCTGGGGAGGGAGGTTCCAGTGCCTCATAGGAGACTTTCCTCTTCTGAGGGGGGAGAGCTATCACATTGCCCCATTCTCGCTGCCAGTGGATGTACGGGTGGCGATACGGGATCAGTGGTGTGTGGGAGGGGAGGATGCTGTGAGGTGCTTGGCTGATATGTGTGCTGGCATGCCTATGGCCTGGACTTCTGTCTTTCATTCTGGCATCCCTGGGGGTAGAGAGTCTCAGGGAGAAAACAGGAAAATCTGAAGTGCTGGCCTGGATGATGATGCCCCAGACTGCTCACCACATCTGATGCCAGATCCAAACCGCCGACCTCAGGAGATGACACTGGTCTTCGACCCCACAGCTGCAGGTGGCCAAATGTCTGTGGGGAAGAAATGCCAAGTGGTAGGCGTACCCAGCCCTGTGGGTGAGCCAGGGTGGCAGCACAACTGTGGGCAGTAGATGGGTCAATGGCTCTGGTAGGCTTGGTGATGGAATTTCAGGCAGGATGGCACAAGGGTGCTTGGCATGGGGTGAAAGGAGGTCCAAGCTTGGCTCACAGCAGGAGAGTATAAATAAAGTTGGGGGAAAAAAGTGGACAGGCAGTGTGACAAGGCAGTTGGAAAGGGCTACTGGGATGCTGGGGTGCATAGGAAGGGGTATTGCTAGCAGGAAAAGGGAGGTGGTGCTGCCCCATATAGATCACTGGTAAGACCTCACCTAGAGTACTGTGTCCAGTTCTGGAGATCACATCTCAGGAAGGATAGACAGAGTGGAGGTGGTCCAGAGGAGGGCTACCAAAATGGTGCAGTGTCTGCATCAAAATCCCTTCGAGGAGAAGCTTAAGGAGCTAAATATGTACACCCGGGGGGGGGGATAGAAAGGAAAGGTATGATAGAGACCTTTAAATACTTCACAGGAGTATATAAGGTACAGGAGGGAGGTATTTTTCAGAGAAAAAGGTGCTGTACAACAAGGGGGCATGCCAAGAAACTAGAGGGGGCAAATTTAAGAGGGATGTGGGGAAATACTTCTTCACAGAAAGGGTGGTCAATGCCTGGAATAGTCTTCCAGTAGAAGTTGTGGAGGCGAAGACAGTGGTGGGTTTCAAATATGCCTGGTACACGTACAAGGGAATCATAAGGGTAAGGAAGGGACAGGAAGTGAATGTACTCTGTCAGTAAAGCTCTCTAAATCTGCTAGCTCTATATTTATATAAGGGCATTTTACTGCATTTTGCAATTTTAAATTGTGTTTTTTTGCACAGCCCGAAAAAGGAAGCAGGAAGTGACCTACTTCTGGTCTGGGCACCTTAAAAGTCCCCTCACAGCGAGTGGGGCATTGTTAGGGCTTGTGAAAGCCATAGAGCCTGCCTCTGGGGAGAGGTTACCAGGATATAAATGAAATATACTGTTTAAAATTGCAATTTATTGTGTTGATTTACTTGGGCTGTTTAGCACTGGGAGAGTGAGCTGGTGGAGACTAGCACTTCTTCCTAATAACTCAGTAGCACAGGAAGGCATTGTTGGACTGTGAAGGTGTATCCCAGCCTTCGTTTTTTATAAAAGACTTTTGCAACTTGAAAATCAGGTAAGAAAGCACCCTGTCAGCAAGGCTGTCTAAATCTGCTAGCCCTATACTTATATGAGGACATTTTACTGCATTTGGCAATTTTAAATTGCATTTTTTGCACAGCTCAAAAAAGGAAGCAGAAAGTGACCTTCTTCTGGTTTGGGCACCTTAAAAGTCCCCTCACAGTGAGTGGGGCGAGCACGTGTGGGGCCACACTAAGAGGCGTGCAGAGACACGTGCGTCCTGTGTATGTCAGCTGTGTCTACTGGGGATGACTGGGGACTGGGGCAGATTATACTACAGACCATTAAAACAATATAAGAAAGGTAAGCCAAACACCTGTCTCCAAAAAAGATTGGTCTACAGTGTAAAATTTATCCACAACAATCAAAACGGAAAGAAATAGAAATGTATGCATCCAGTGTCTAATGTACACACAAGAGGATCAGCTACCAGATTTCATATGCGACAGACATTTACTGATTGCAACTTTTAGACAGGAAATAGAAATATTATCCAGAAGGGCTTCAGTACACATTGAAATAGAAATATTGGAGCAATTCATTGATAACATGACAAGTGAAATAAATGAACAACTTAAGCAAGCAAAGCAGCTGGATTTCAGGAGGGCCAACTTTGGGAGGATGCAGGAAGTGGTAAAAGGGTACTTGGCCAGAATTCAACCTAGTATGGGCACTAACCAGAGGTGGGAGCTCATAAAGCTGGGGATAGTGGAGGCAACCAAAACTTGCAATGAAGCCTAGAGCAAGAAGGCTAGGGCTAAGAAATTGAGCTGGGTGAGCAAGGAGGTCATGGAAAAGGTAAGGAGGAAAAGAACTGCCTTTAAGAGGTACAAGAAAACGGGGGCAGGACAGGGAGGAGTACCTGAAGGAATCAAAGGAGGTGACAAGGGCCGTAAGGAGAGCCAAGGCATCTACGGAGCTCAGGCTGGCACAAAGCATTAAGAAGGGGGAGAAGGACTTCTTTAGGTACATCAGAAAGAAAAGGAACTGTAAGCACCACATAATAAGGATTAGGAATGAGGGGTGTTGGGTGGAAGCAGGGTGCCATAAGGCAGAAGCACTAAATGATTACTTCTGCTCGCTATTTACTAAGAAGAAGGGGGGGGTGATACCTAAGGGAGAGGAATGGCAGAAACAGGGAGGAGGGAGGGTGATGGATGGGGAAATCATGGAGGCAGAGTTCTGAGGGTTTGAAGGCACTGAGGGTGGACAAGGCACCAGGCCCAAATGGCATCCACCCAGGGTACTGAAGGAGCTGGCAGAGGTCCTTTCAGGACCTTTGGCAGACCTATTTAATGCCTCACTACACTCAGGGTGTGTACCTCAGGATTGGAGGATGGCTCATGTGGTGCCCTTCCACAAGAGTGGCCCCAAGGATGAACCGGGGAACTACAGACCGGTGAGCCTCACATCGATCGTGGGTTAACTGATGGAGACTATCCTGTAGGAGAGGCTGGTGGCTTCATACATGGCAGATCCTGCCAAACCAACCTGGTGGAGTTCTATGACTGGGTAACTAGGCAATTGGACAGGAGCCATGCAGTGGATGTCCTGGACTGTGATCTGAAGCATCGGAGCTGCCACATGGTAGGCTGGGAAGTAAGTTAGAATGCACAGGGGCAGGTGCAAAGCTGGTGAGATGGGTAGGGAACTGGCTTCAGGGAAGGCAACAGATGGTGGTGGTGAGTGGGGAGCTCTCATCAGGGTAGTGATGAATGGTTTTTCACAGGGCTCGATGTTGGGACCAATGTTGTTTGGGATATTCATTGCAGACATATCATTGGACATCAAGAGCAAGATCAGTCTGTTTGCTGATGATACCAAGATGGGAGCATTGGTGGATGACCTAGGGAGATGGCAGGGGTTTCAGGATGATCTGGCAAAGCTGGAAACCTGGTCAGACACATAGCAACTGGGGTTTAATGCCAAAAAGTGCAAGGTGCTGCATTTTTGGGTGAAGAACCCAAGGAGGAATTACCAACTGGGGGGAGTGCAGCTAGCCCAGACAGAGGAGGAGAAGGATCTGGGGGTGCTCATTACAGGGTCAATGAACAACTCGGCACAATGTAGGAAGGCAGCTGCAAAGGCCAACAAAATGCTGAGTTGCATTGCAAGGGGTATATTCTCGAGGAGGTGATTTTGCCACTGTATAGATCATTAGTTAGACCGCACCTGGAGTACTGCATGCAGTACTGGTGCCTGTATCTGAAAAGGGACATTCAGTCACTGGAGGGGGTGCAGTGCAGGGCAACAAAGATGATCAAGGGGCTGGGGGACTTATCATATGAGAGGAGGCTGAGGGAATTGAACATGTACTCGCTGGAGGACAGATGGGACGGGGGGGCATGATTGAAACCTTTAAGTACATGAAAGGAATAAACAAGACAGGTACAGAGGGTCTGTTCAAAGTAAGGGAGGGAAGGGACACCCAGGGCCATGATATGAGACTGGAGGAAGGAAGGTTCAGGAGGGAGATGAGGAGACACTTTTTTACAGAGAGAGAGTGGTAGATGGTGGAATGCGTTACTGGCAGAAGTGGTATCCAGTAGAATAGGCGACTGCTTCAAAAGAGGCTGGGACAGGGCAAGGGGGAAGATACTGGAAGGGAAGGGTGGAAGGGAGGGGCAGCTGCAGAATAAGGGGTGGTAGCTGCACATTCAAGCAGACTTGATAGACCTCTAAGCCTTTATCTGTTGGCAAATTTTGTATGTTCATAGCTACAAATAACAGATCAGAGAAATCAGGAAGTCTTCGAGAAGGAAACTATCCATGAGGAACTAAAGTGAGAGGAATGTTGTCTAGTACAGGCCAACACAAAAAGGAGGCGTGGGGGCCAAATATACTACAGCACCCCAGTTGAAACAAGAAATCGTTGCATGCCACTAGAACAACACACAAATAATGAGCTCCAAACAGACCACCAGATTCAAAATAATAGAAAGACCTCTTCAAAAAAGGAAAGCATTCATACAAATAGGAGAAACAATATAAACCCAGAAGGGGAATACAAAAACACACACACAAACAATGGAGACACAAGAAAAGGAAAGGCTAAATCATCCATCAAAACCAGACTTAGGTAGAAATAGTGCATATACCAAATACACAAAAAGATATCCTAATAATGGTTGATTCAATACTGAAAGGGACAGATATGCAAATTTGTAAGGGTAGGAAACATTGCACTACTGTAAGCGTGTTACCAGGGGCAAAAACAAGGGACGTCAAAAAACTTCTTGATGGTCCAATGAAATATAGTGAACACACCCTTACAATCTTACATGTTGGGGTAAACAACATAGAAAAAAGACAACTACTAGACATCTATAATGACTATGTAGATATAACAACGAGAATAAAACAAAAGAAGAGGGATATTGTGATATCAGGGATTTTGCCCATTCATGGCAGACAAGCATACAAAATTAAAGAAATTAACATATTAAACCATTGGTTACGAGATTTGTATAAAGGAGAACTATGGGTTTATAGACAATAGTGACTTGTTTAGGGATGAAAGAGTGTTTAAAATGAATGGGGTACACTTAAACATTGCAGGCACTTGAATTCTTGCCAGAAAAATAAATGAAACTATAGCAGAAATTTAAACTGGATGGCAGGGGGAGGAGAAAAACGTGGATACCTTGGTACTAAATAAAGAATAAGTAAAGTCAGCAAACTTAGAATCAGTGGCTGGAAGGGACTGCTTATCAATGCCAGAAGCCTTGGAAAAAAGTTTGAGGAATGAAAATACATTATGAAAATTCATGATGTTAAAATTTGTGCGGTTACGGAAACGCGGTAGGACAGACGTGGTGAGTGGGATCAGAACATTGAGAGTTATAAACTTTATCACAAGTCTAGACCATGCAGAAAAGGGGAGGGGTGGTGGTGTATGTGGCAGATGACATACAGTCAGAAGAGGTTAGTATAGGTACATCTGACCTTGAACAGATTTGGGTCAAACTTATTCCTCAAAAGACCTCCAAAATTACCCTTGGAGTCATATACAGATCCCCCGTCCATTAACCAGCAAGATGATATGGCCCAGCAAAACATTCTTTTCAACCTTAACCCCTCTGATAGACTGATTATTGTAGGAGATTTCAACCTCCCTGGTGCTGATTGGACGAAATCACAAGGAACAAATAAAGTAGAAGATAGTTACATGGTGACATTTGATCAATTAGGACTCGACCAACTGGTTCGGGAAACAATTAGAGGGACAAACATATTGGACTTAGTCTTAAACATGGGGGACACAGTAAAACATTTTGTCATGTATTAACTCCTTTAGGGGACAGTGATCATGCCATAGTATCATTTGAAATAAGTGAACAATTTACAAAACAACCAAACAAAATCACAGTGTTACAATTCAGAACAGCAAACTTTGAAGACATGAAATGCAGCTTGTCCAAATGGAACTGGAAATTAGAATTGAAGAACAAATCCCTACAAGATAAATGGGAAATTTTGGTTAATAAATCAACAAAAGAAACAAGCAAAAATATCCCCCTCAAATCAAAGCAAGGAAGAAACAGACCACCAGGTTGGCTGACCCATAACCTAAAGAGATTAATCAACAAGAAAAATAAAGCTTACAAAATTACTAGACTTAATGACAATATTAGAAGTTGGAATAAATATAAACATCTTGCTAAGAGTAGAAAGAAAGAAAGAAAGCTAGATTGAGATATGAGTTAAACTTAGCAACACAAGCAAAGGACAACTACAAATCCTTTTATACATACATAAATAATAAAAAACAGACTCAGACCACAATTGGACCACTTCTGGACAAAGAGGGAAAACTAGAACAAGATATGAAGGGAATGGCAAATATTCAAAACACATACTTCTCATCAGTCTTTAACGAAAAACAAAATATAGCGTTACCAAATGATCATGGGAGACAAACAAAGAGCCAAATTAAAGATGAGGTAATAACTAGAGTAAAAAAAATAAACTCAGACAAATCCCCCGGACCAGACAGACTCCATCCTAGAGTTATTTTGGAGGTAGCAGAAGAAATTGCTTCCCCCTTAACACACATCTTTCAGTCATCTATTGATGACGGTACAGTAGTAGATGTGTGGAGAGATTTAACAGTGATTCCAATGTATAAAAAAGGCCATAAATCAGACCCGGCCAACTATTGACCAGTTAGTTTAACGTCAATACTATGTAAAATACTGGAGGGCAGCTTGAAAGACTACGTGCTCAGCTATACAGAAAGAGAGAACATGGGGGACTGACCAAACACAGCATGGGTTCACAAAAGGTAGATCTTGCCAGACCAACATGTTTGGTTTCGATGAGAGAGCTAGCAAGGCGCTGGATGGGGGAGAATCGGTGGAGGTGGTATTTTTAGATTTCTCAAAAGCGTTTGATAAACTTCCACATTTACAACTGGTAGAAATCCTCACAAAGATGGGGCTAGAGAAAAATATAGTCAGCTGGATACATTCATGGCTATCAAATAGGAAACAAAGTATGTATAAAGGAGGTGTGTTCAAAATGGACAGACATGATGAGTGGGGTCCCTCAAGGATCAGTTTTGGGGCCTTGCCTCTTTTTTTTTTTTCCTATGTCTTTATCCCCCCAGGGGCCACCAGTCTGCCTTACCTTTCGGCGTCTAGCATCTCCCCAGGTCTATCCGGCCGCCATCTCCTCCTCCTTCTCGGGCTACCTCCTCCGACGTCCACATTCGGGCCTTGCGGCTACCCCCACGGCTTGCCCCCCGTGGCGGGGTGGTGGGGAGCACTCCCTCCGGAGCTCAACCCACCCCAATCAGGATCCGGTACTGCCGCGCACCCTCGGTGCAGAGAGAGCCCCCCGCTACGGGAGATGGCCATCATGCCGCCACGACTAGTGCCCCAGTTTTCCACTTTTCCTTTTCCCCCTGAGCTGGCAGGTGTGCACTGACACCAATGGCCATGAGCGTGCGCGCGTCCACCCACGCTCTGGCCAGGCATCAGCCTCCGACCCTACACATGTGCTCCCAGCAGCAGTAGTACCCCTGTCTCCACCGGGGTCCCCTGCACCGGATGCCCCTGATCCCCTCAGGGAGAGGAGAGCTGTCCATGGATGCTCAATCCTACTCCCTCCCTCCCTGCCGACCCCCAACACCCGGGCTCGTTCCCGAACCCGGGTCGCTGGTGTGACGCGAGGTGTGGCGTCCAGCGCCTCAACCCTCAACCCTCAGTGCCAACGGGCCGGCACTTGCCTCTTTAATATATATGTTACATCTATAGAAAATAAACACAAAAATATATGGCTCACCAAATTTGCTAATGACTGTAGGATGGGAGCAATAATAAGAGACACCGAGGATGCGCATGAGCTCCAAACTGCTCTCGATTACATACATAATTGGACAGTTACAAATAAATTACGTAAGCAATCAGGCACATAGGGGTGTATGTAAACCATATTTTACTGCACGGCCAGAGGCGTAGTAAGGCACGAGGCCAACGGCCGAGTGACTTCATCTGCTGGCCGTGCTGTAAAATATGGTTTACACACACCCCCTTGAGTGCTTTATTGCGCTTATAAAATTGATTCCTTTTTTTTTTTTTTTCACTTTTGACTATTGGGAAAAGCATGTTTATATGTAGGAAAATAGATTTACTTTGTGCATTTGTGATAAAATAATCCTTCTGCCCACTGCAAGTGATGTCATTGATGATGTAATTGTATTATTGCCTACTTTCTTCTTCCTGTTTTTTTTTTCTCTGTTGTTCCCCACATTCAAGATATGGAATGTTTACCACAGAATATATGGATTCAGAATTCTGCTCAGTTCCACTGGCAGAATGTTTCTCTCCCAACACCCTATACACAGAGACAACAAAGGCCTTTGTTACAGCCAGAGACTCAGTTATCTCACTGTCAGGGCAAGAAGAAGAGAGTTTCCTGATAAGCAGTTAAAGATACAAGGGGGATTTTTGACTGTCAGCAAAGAAACAGTTGTAGTGAAAACTATAAACAATACTTATTGTTTCTAATTTGTCTATGTATGTAAGGAGATTGTGATAATTGGGGAAACAGCATTTCATTCATTTATTTTATTTTTTGTTTAAGGTAGTTTTAATTTTAGGGCCCAGCTGAAGTTTTTTTACAGTGTAAGGTAGCAGCCATGTTTGTGGTGGAAGATCAGCTCTGGCAGTAGAGGGCTAACTGAAATGCTTGTGTTCCCAATGCCAATGCCCGTTGATCTGTGTTGCAGACTGTTCACTGCTGAGCAGTCCTTTTTTTTTTACCCATGTGTAAACCGTATTTTACACATAAATAAGAGCCAATCAGATTACACGATTTTACCCTGCCATTTTATAAATATAGAATAATGCATGGGGTAGTGTGTTTAACAGGATTTTACACACACCCCGAGGTGTTGGATGCTACATAAACCATGAGAGCGAAACTTGAGGGGTTTATTTACATCCAACACCGAGGGGTGTGTAAAACTTGTTAAACATACTACCCCTATGTTTATTTTATATAATTGCTGGGGATTGTTTTTTTGCCACAGCAACTATATAAAATTAAAAAATCCTTCCTGTGCGGTGCTGTCCGGTCGGGTTTTGGCATTCATGTGGTCCGGAAGCGGCTTACAACTGAAGAGGTTTCCCTTGTGTTTATTTTATTTATTTTTGTAAAAATTGTTACATTTTTGGACTGAAGTGCTCATGTTTTACTTCTGTTTTTAAAATTAACTTATCGCCAAGTGTCAGCATCTGTCTTGAAGGGCTGGCAGCTGGCTGTGGATCAAGAAAAAGCTGCTGTTGGGGCATGCGTACAAGGGAAACCGGGGGCGTGTTTGCCATTATAACTGCGAATTATAACCTGGTTTCCCTTAGTAAAAAAACTATCCCCAGTTATTATATCTCAATAAAGACATACACCATTATGCACATGGGGAGAAAAAAATCCTAAAAATACATTCTGTCTAAATAAAACTATCCTAAAAGAAGTAATAGAGGAAAAAGATTTGGGAATCATAATTACACAAAATTGGGATTTACTCACCTGGTAAAGGTGATTATCTGAGTACCCTTTATAGTACTCCGCAGTCAAATACCAGTGGGTATTCCTCGTCTATCTATAGGTTGATGCATGATCCAATCATATTGAAGTGGGCGAAGACATACCTCTGTGGTCATCAGATATTCTCCAGTGTGATTCTTCCATAGCTAAATTGTGATAAAGCAGAGACATACAAGCCAGAGAGAGAGAAAACTGGACAGTATAGACACAAGAACGTGACCTCTGCCTTTGAATGATATCCCTTCTGGCTATTGCCTGGTAGCCCTTACTAAAAAGTCGATTAGCATAGATAAGATATGCAGACCTTGTTCTGTAACCACCTTTCTTTATTGTGGTACCTTCCTCGTGGCTCATAAAAGAAATAGACATGTCTTTTCAATAACAAAAAGTCTTACATTCTATATGCTGTATGTTAAACAGTTAGGAACTGAAATTCATCCCACATTTCCATTGCCTGTCACTATCTTATGATAATGCCCTTGTTAACCTGTCCTGAGGAGTAATCTGCCGTCCTGGGTGGGGCTGCGGAGTACTATAAAAGGATCTCAGATAATCACCTTTACCAAGTGAGTAAATCCCATTATATTTCATACCCTTTATAGTACTCCGCAGTCAAATATCAGTGGGACCTTAGTAGCAGCGCACAAATATAGAGTGATAACTCATGGGAGGGTGAAAAACAGGCAGATTGTTACGAAGCAATATGGGGCTGTGCCCCTGCCCCCAATACAGACTTGGCAAAAAGCTGTTCTTTCTGAAGAAGCTATGTCTAACCTATAATGCCTGGTGAACGTATGTATGGAAGACCAGGTTGCCGCTGAACAAATGTCTGAAATTGACACATTCCCACTTTCTGTCCATGATGCTGCCACAGCCCTGGTGGATTGAGTTTTGAGGCCCTCTGGTGGAACCTGCCCTGCTGCTCTATAGGCCTCACTAATGGTCTGTTTGATCCATCTAGCAATGGTGTCTTTGGAGGCTGCCTGCCCTACTCTGTGCCCCTTGGTTATTATGAATAGCCTGTCTGTCTTGCGCATGTCACTTGTCATGCTGAGGTATTTCCTCAGTAGATGACCAATGTCTAGCGGGTGAGGATGTGACATGTCTGTGGTGTCACCTGCTGTTATGTAAGGTAGTAGAACATCCTGTTCCCTGTGATATGTGGAAACTACCTTGGGTAGGAAAGCGGGTATGGTTCTGAGGATGACCCTATCTCTGTGAAATGTTATAAAGTGCTCCCTACATGATACAGCCTGTGTCTCTCCAATCCTCCTCATGGAGCAGATTGCTACCAGGAAGGCTGTCTTAATTGTGTGCCAGTGTAAGGTGTCTTGTTGGAGAGCAAGGGATTGTAGGGCATCTAGAACTGTGTTGAGATGCCATGGTGGGCATCTTTGCCTTACCTTTAGTGATGCTAATGTCACTGCCCTGAGCAAAGACTGTGTCTGGGTGTGAGCCAATGTGACCTATTCCTGGTAGTGGACGCCTAATAGAAGAGCTAGCTGATGCCTGAACCCTGAATGAGGTGGGGCTTACGCCCTTGTTTGTCCCTTCATTTAGAAAGTCCAGAATCTGTGGTAATCCCGCCACTGATGGTGAAGTTCCCATTTCTCTGCACCATTTGTGGAAGATTTGCCATTGTCTGTGGTAAGTCTTATTGGTGGACAGTTTCCTGGACTGTAACAGCTGATTCACCACTCTGGTCTGATTGCCTTGATTTAACAGTCTGTTTCTTTCAATAGCCATGTTGTAAGCTTCAGGCTGGATGGGTTCCGGTGAAAGACTGTTCCCTGGGACAGGAGATCTGGCCAGTGAGGTAGAACCACCAGTGAGCCCGCTGCCATTGCCGGAATGAGGGAGTACCATGGCCTTCTGGGCCAATTGGGGGGCATCAACACTACTGACGCCCCTGTGCATCGCATTTTGTGGAGCATTTTGTTTATAATTGGAATGTGGGGGGGAGGCATAGGCTCTTCTGAAGTTCCATGGGGCTGAGAGTGTGTCCACCACTAGATCCTTGGGATCTCAAAACCTGGAGTGGTAGTTGGGTAACTGTGCATTCTGGTGAGAAGCCATGAGATCCACCTGGAGGGGGCCCCATTTGGATTGCAGTCTCCAGAAGATTTGTTGGTTGAGTTTCCACTCTGCCTGGCTGATGGTGGTTTTGCTCAGCCAGTCTGCCTCAGTGTCCGACGCTTCTGCTAGATATATGGCTGTGAAGGTCTGTAGGTTCTGCTGTGCCCAGTGGAGGAGTTGTAGTGACTTTTTGATCATTGCTTTGCTTCTTGTTCCTCCTTGCTTGTTTATGTAAGCAACTGTAACTTGGTTGTCACTCTACTAACACTGCTTTGTTGTTAAGGAGGGGTGCGAAGAAGGCCAGAGCAAGAAGTACAGCTCTCATTTCCAGTATGTTGATAGGCAACGTGGACTCCGACTGGGTCCATAGTCCCTGGGTCACATGGTTTCTGTAAGTTGCTCCCCAGCCTGACAGCAGGCTTGTGTTCATGGTGATCACCTCCGGGGTTGCCTGTGTCAGTGATCTCCCCTTCTGGATGTTGTTTTTCTGCATCCACCATCTGAGGGTGGTGAGAACCTTTATGGGGGGTTGAGATTTTAAACTTGAAGTTCTGTGTTGTCTGATCCCATGATTCTATAAGAAACCTCTGAAGTATTCGCATATGTAATCTGGCCTATGGTACCAAGTCTATGAGGGCTGCCATGATGCCCAGAACTTGGAGGTAATCCCATGCCACTCTGTTTGGTTTGCTGATTAGGCCTGATGCCAGTATGCGAATGCCATGTGCTTTCTCCATCGTTGGTGTTACCTCGTTGCTTTGTATGTCTATGACTGCACCTAGGTGAGTGATGGATTGCGAAGGCGTCAGTTGGCTCTTGGCTGTGTTTATTATCCAGCCGTGCTGCCGTAGGCAGCCGATCTCTAATTGTGTGCTGATCCATGCCTGCTCCACTGTCCTGGCTCTTATTAGCCAGTCATCCAGGTATGGAATGACGTGTACCCCTTTTTTCCTGAGATGTGCCGCCAGGACCACCAGTGTCTTGGTGAATACTCGGGGGGGGGGGCTGATGCCAGGCTGAACGGGAGTCAGGTGTACTGGAAGTGGTGCCCTTGAATGCTGAATCTGAGGTAATAGTGGTGTAAGGACCATATGGGGATATGGAGGTAGGCATCCTTGAGGTCTATCGAGGTCAAATAGTCCCTCGGTTGTATGGACAGGAGTGTCGACTGTAGGGTTTCCATTTTGAATTTCTTGTAGGTCACAAAATGGTTTAAGTATTTCAGGTCCAGGACAGACAGCATTCTGACTGTATTCTTTGGGACTACAAAGAATAAAGAGTAGACTCCTGTGTCCTTTTCCTCTATAGAAACATAGAAACATAGAATTTGACGGCAGATAAGGACCGCTTGGCCCACCCAGTCTGCCCATTTCCCTACCTACTGGATAAGCTGCAGATCCTAGTTAACCAGCAGCCTACTTCTTCTTACCCCCACACCCTAGAATTGCCTTATGACTGTCCCATGCATGCTTGAATTCCACCACTTATTTTGACTCCACAACCTCCTCCGGAAGGCCGTTCCATGCATCCACAACCTCTCTCAGAAAAATACTTCCTTAAATTACCTCTGAGCCGCCCTCTTCTATCTTCAAATTGTGCCTCTTGTTCTTGCGCACCTCTTTTTGAAAGATGCTACCTCTTGGACTTTGTTGATTCCCTGAGGTACTTGAAAGTTTCTATCATGTCCCCACTCTCCCTCCTTTCCTCGTGAGGCTATACATATTAAGCTCCTTAAGTCTCTCTTCATATGTCTTCCGTGCAGACCCTGTACCATTTTAGTTGCCCTCCTCTGGACAGCTTCCATCCTGTCTATATCTTTGCGAGATTGGGTCTCCAGAACTGCACACAGTACTCCAGATGGGGTCTCACCAGCTGTCTGTACAGAGGGATAATAACTTCCTGTTTTCTACTGGTGATGCCTCTCCATGCATCCCAGTAACTCCCAGCCCTCCTTGCTGCCCTCTCACATTGCTTGCCCACCTTTAGGTCATCTGATATGACCACCCCAGGTCCCTTCCATTTTTGTTGTTGTTAGTATCTCACCCCCATTGTGTACTCTTCCCTGGGTTTTGTTTCCAGGTGCATTACCTTGCACTTCTTATCATTGAATCTAAGCTGCCATACATTTGACCATTCCTCTAACCTTGCCAAGTCCCTTCTCATCCTTTCCCACCTCACTTGTGCATCAACTCTGTTGCAGATCTTAGTGTCATCTGCAAAGAGACATACTTTTCCTTCCAGTCCTTCCGCAATGTCGCTATAAAGAGATTGAAGAGGACCGGTCCTAATACTGAACCTCATGGTACCCCACTAGTAACCCTCCTTTCTTCTGAGTGGACTCCATTTACTATTACTCTGTGTCCTATTCTCCAGCCAATTCTTACCCAGGCTGTCATCTTGGGACCCACTCCCAGGCTGGCTAACTTGTATATTAATCTTTGTGTGGACTGTGTCAAATGCCTTGCTAAAGTCTAGGTAGGCCATGTCCACAGCCCTCCCTGATCTACTACTTTGGTCACCCAGTCAAAGAAATCTATCAGATTTGTCTGGCATGACCTTCCTGCTGTGAATCCATGCTGCCTAGGGTCCTGTGCCCTCTGGCCTCTAGATACTGACAATTCTTTCCTTCAGAAGTGATTCCATCATTTTCCCTATCACTGAGGTTAAACTAACAGGTCTGTAGTTTCCCTGCTTCTGCCTTGCTCCCACTTTTGTGAAGGGGAATCACATCTGCCCTCCTCCAGTCCTCGGGTACCACCCCATCCTCCCATGATTTGTTAAAAAGGGTAGTCAGTGGTGTCACTAGTTCTACCCTTAGTTCTTGTAGAATTCTGGGATGAATCCCATCAGGCCCTATTGCTTTGTCCACCTTCAGTTTTAAGAGTTCTTTCAGAACCCTTTCTTCTGTAAATGGGCTGGTATCAACTTCTGTATCCAGAGTGTTACTACTGTTTGTTTTATGTACCTCCTCTTCATTTGTAAATACTGAGCAAAATATATGTTTAGTATCTCTGCCTTTTCACAGTCTCCCTCTGCCCACCCTCCTCCCCTTTATTAAGCCTCACTATCCCTCCCTTGGTCTTCCTTTGCTCCTGATGTACCTATAAAAGGTTTTATCCCCTTCTTAACTGAGTTGGCTATCTTTTCCTCGGTTTGGGCCTTTGCTGTTCTGACTGCCTTCCCAGCCTCCTTTTGCTTTAACTGATACAGTTCTCTGTCTAGGGATGGGCGTGATAGCCCCATTGTTGAGCAAGTCCCGTATTGCATCCTTTATTGCCTGTATCTTGAGTGGGCACCTTGGTAGGGGTAAAGCAAGTGGTCTGTGCTGTGTTGAGGTGCTGCTGAATTCTATTGCATAACCCTTTGTCACCACCTCCAGTACCCATTTGTCCGACGTTGTTTGGGCCCATAGTTGCGCAAACCACTGGAGTCTGCCTGCTAACGGTAGGTTTGCGTGGGCCTAAGCACCTTCATTTTTTGTTTCCTTGTGGTCTGAAATTTGGTTTTCGACCTCCGTTGGAGTAGTGGCCCCCTGTATTGCCTTTGGTTTTGTTATTGTAGGCCTTGTGCTAGAATCAGGGTCTTTGGTTCCACTGTCAGGAGGCCGGTGGATTATAGAACTGTGCTTTGGGTTTGAAGAACTTATTTTGGGGGCAAAAGGTTTTGTCTGAGGGAAGGTGCACATCCTTGTCTCCTTGCACTTGTTTCCCTCCACCACGTGTTTAAGACATGGTGTCAGACCTTCCCCGAACAGTGTTCCCTCTTTGAATGAAAGTTCATTAGTGCATTTTTGGATTCATTGTCTGCTTGCCAAAGTTTGAGCCACAGTGTCCTCCTTGCCCAGTTGGCGAGCACAGTTGCTCTTGTGCCGAAATTGAGGATGTCAGAGGATGCGTCCATTATGTATTTAACTGTCTATGTGGTGCACTCTGCTGCATTGGCCTGTTGGGAATCCTCAGGGATGTTCTCAGTGAGGATGTACACCCACCTGTGTAGTGCTCTAGTGGTAAACCACACTGCTGTGTATGTTGAGCGCAGCATGCCCGATGCCTCGTGAATTTTTTGGAGGTGCTCCTCAATTTTCTTATCCATTGGGTCTTTGAGGGCTGCTGTGCTCTCAATCGGAATAGTCATACGTTTTGAGAGCTCGGAGGTGGGTTAGTCCACCTTGGGGGCCTTCCCCCAGTGGTCACTTCTTTCTTGGGCCATGGGGTACCACTTGTTTACCATGCTCCTCTGCGGTAGTGTGGTTAGTTCTGGCACCTTGTACTCCTTTTTAAGAAGTGTATCGATAGATTTACATGAGGGAAAGTGGATTTTCTCTTCTGGTTCACCCATCGAAAGCAGGGGGTCCTCTGATGTAGATGGTTGTTCGGACTACTGGGATATTTTTAGTGCCGCCTGAACCATTATGATGTGTTCGTCAATGTTATCCCCATGGCACCTTCTAGTAGACTTGGTTTCGGTCATTGAGCTGTCTGTTTCTAGCCTCGTCCATTTCTTGAGGGGTTCATCTGGGAGGGGAGGTTTGGGATGCACTTGGTTGTAAGTGGAGTGCCTGATTTCAATGATTCCAGGAGATGGAATAGCAGTTGTGCCTGGCTAGCATCCAGTGCAATCGGCATGGTGGTGGGTGGTGGGGATTCGGTAACAGACGCTTCTTCTTCTTCCAAGTCCTCCATGTCCCTACAGGGAGTCAGGGTGCAAACTGCACATGCTGTGTTGTCCCCCTCGAGTGCTGTGAAGGACACTCCACATTCCCTGCATTTCTTCATGATGCAGATTAATCTGTGGAAATCAATAAAAAACTGCATCAGATAGGGTCCTTCTGTGTCAGCGGGCCACATATTTACCAGTCTATTGCCAGTTATTCAGAATCAGTACTTGTTTGCTGCCTGTCCCTTTATTTATTTTTATTTATTTATTTATTTAAAATTGTTGACCGGGAAAGGCACTCTGAGCCGAGGCTCATTTCCAGGTGCGACCCGGGTGCATAGTACAACAGGGAGACATAGATATAGATAAAATATAGATATACAGAAATGATAACAATTAGCATAAGAAAAAAAAAAAATGGTACAGTATTTGTAAATTACATGGAGATTGGTGGTACGGTTACACTTTTGAACAGCATCAGAGTGGAAAAAACAAATTTATATATTTCACCTCTAGACCATTAAAATTCCCTAGACTTTCAGATATGAGCATACAATTGTTTATTTACTGCAGTGGACTTCTCAAAAACTAGGGTTACACTAGGTCCTGGTAGGGGGGGATTGGGTGCACAGCTGAGGCAGGGAGTGGGAAGGAGGAGCCTGAGAAGCTGTTTGAAGACAGATAGGGAAGGGGCCAGGTGGAGGTTGGGAAGGAGGTTGTTCCATAGGAGCGGGAGCCGGTAGGAAAAGGCAGCTTGCCTGGAGGCTGAGAGGGGATGTGAGAGGTGGAAGGTACGAGCATGTCTGTGGCGTAGTGAGTAGCCAGAGGGGTTGGCTTGAGAGAGGCGGCAGGAGAGGTAGAGGGGAAAGGAGCCAAGCCAATATTTCGCTATGAGTGAGGCGCTATGGGTTTTCCGCCTATGTGAGAGAGGCATCAGCGATAGAGTTGAGAGTAGTTGGCAGTGATGAGTGAGTGGGGGGGAGGCTGTGGCGAGGCGGATGAAGAAGTTTAGCAGGACATCAAGCTTAGCAAGGGAGGAGGAAGGGTCTGTGCCATAAATGACGTCCGCATAGTCCAGTACCGGTAGGATGGTTTTTCGTATGAGTTCACTCCGAGTAGGGAGGGGGAAGGAGGCTTTGTGGCGGTAGAGGATGGCAAGTTTGGGCCAGAGTCTGGTGCAGATGGCGTCGACGTGGGTGGAGAAATTTAGGTTTGAGTCCAGCCAGACTCCCAGGTACTTAAACGTGGGTACAGTTGCGAGGGGTGATTTCTTCCAGGGTGTAGACGGGGGTGCAGGCAGGGAGGCGAGCTTTTGTCTTGTGCCAAAAATCATGGAAACAATTTTATTTGCATTTAGTTTTAGCTGATTTTTCTGGAGCCAGGCTTGTACTTGGTTGAAATCACTTTGGAGGTTTGGGTGAACGCTGCCATGGGAGGGGCCTGAGGCATAGATTATGGTATCGTCAGCATATAGGTGCACTCTGGAGGTGAGACAGGCTGAGGGGAGGTCGTTTATAAAAAGGGAGAAAAGGATAGGGCCAAGGATGGAGCCTTGGGGGACGCCCATGAGGATGGGTCGAGGGTTAGAGAGGGTGTCCCCGATTTGTACTTGCTGCGTCCTGTTTTGGAGGTAGGAGTGGAACCAGTTTATGGCCTGAGTTGTGAGGCCGAAGGAGTGAAATTTGCCTAGCAGTAGAGGGGAGACTGAATCAAAGGCTTTGGCTAGGTCAATAAAATGGCAGTAGTTATGTGCCCTGCGTCCATGGTGGAAAATATGGAGTCAGTGACTCGTAGTAAGGCGGTGGTGGTGGAATGAGATTTTCTGAATCCTGATTGATAAGGGGAGAGGGAGCTGTTTGTAGAGAGAAAAAGGGACAGCTTTGATAGCATGAGGGATTCTTGGAGTTTGGCAAGGGAGGGGAGGAGAGAGATGGGTCTATAATTTCCAGGGAGGGAGGGGTCGCCACCTTTCAGGAGAGGTAGGATTTTGGCGAGTTTCCAGGTGGAGGGGATGGTGGCTGTGTCGATCGAGAGATTTAGTATGTGGGTAATAGGAGTGACTATGGCAGCTGCGGAAATGCTGAGCAGACTGGGATGCAAGCCATCTGGGCTGGATTTTGACAAGTTTAGGGAGGTGAGAGAAGTGTAAACTTCCAGGGGTGTGAAAGGGGGAAAGTGGAAACCGTGGTGAGAGGGAGGGGGAATTTTGGAGGAGGTTGGGGGGGTGAATCAGGCTTGGGGCAGGAGATGAAGAACGAGTTGAAGAGTTCGGATACAATGGCCGGGTCGGAGGCTATATTACCGTCAATGTTTAGACTAGGGCTGGCTTGCTTTGTGCGTGGATTTATAAGAGAGTTAATCACCTTCTAGAAAGACGCCAGGGAGGCTTGGTGAGCGGTGAGTTGGGCCTTGAAATACTGGGCTTTTGATAGTCGAATAGCTTTTGTGCAGTTGTTTCTAAGGGTTTTGCAAGAGAGCAGGTCGCTGGTAGCTAAAGAGGTTTTGTAACGCCTCCAGGCCTTATCTCTGACATGCCCCAGGAGATTAGGTCGGCTGTGATCCAGGGGTGGTAGTATTTCCTAACTCGGACTTTCCTGAGGGGTGAGTGGCGGTCCCATATGCTTAGGAAGATGCTGCAGAAGTGGGAGAGGGCAGTGTCGACGTCATGTGAGGCAAGGACCGGGAGCCAGTCTGTGCTTGACAGGTCGTGTAGAAGGGCGGATTTGTCAAGGAGGTGTAAGGGGCCGGTAGCGATGAATTTGGGGCCGGAGTGAAGTGAATGGATTTTCCGGATACAATAGGTTATACAGTGGTCGCTAAGGGCGTCAGAAAGGATACCTGAGGCAGTGATCCTATGGGGGTAGGAGGTTAGAATCCAGTCAAGTAGGGTGTGTTTTTGTGATCGGTGGTTTAGATGGGTGGGTTCCTGGATTAACTGAGTGAGATTTAGAGCTTCAGTCCTCAGGGCTGATGGCTTTGTGGATGAGGAGAGCCAGTTTAGGTTGAAATCGCCTAATAGAATGAGTTCGCCATTTGAGGAGGTTGAAGAGATTGAGGAAATGGCTGAGATGAGGGAGTCAGGTGAGGGTTTCGGAGGGGTATATAGAAAGCCAATATAAAGAGGGGTGGATGAGGGGAAGGATAGGTGAAGGACTAAGGAGTTGTGGGAGGATGGGTGCGATTCTTTGAAAATTACCGAGCACTTAATGGAGTGTCTGATATATAGTGCTACCCCCCCCCCGCCACGCTTTCCACGGTCCTGGCGGAACAGGATATAGTTAGGTATGGCGAGTGAGGGGTTGGAGATTTTTCCTGAGAGCCAAGTTTCTGTGATACAAAGTATGTCCTTTAAATATGGCTAAGGGATCTCCATGGAGCAAAACAAAGAGGAGACCCAGGCAAGATGGCGGTGGTGAGCTCTAGTGGGAAAAGACGAGATTTGGGAGTCCTATATACACCGCTCTATCCCAGAAAAATGGCACCATAATCTCACGAGATTACACGCGAGAATGACAGTGACCCTTAGTCCTGGTGGCTCCAGCTCTTGCAAGAGTCGCAGAGCATCATGGGGCTTGTCAGTCCAAGGGGAAACAAGTAATGGCCACGAGCTGTCTCTGGAGGCATAGGGCAGTGATTTATTCCACCCCACTGAGAACAAAGAGCTGGCCAGAGGGAAGAGAATGGCTCAAAAACGTCCCAAGGGAACTGGAGGGACTCTGAATTTTCCTTGCCCCGTGACAGAGCTGGTAGCCATTTGTATCTGCATCCCTTTTGCAGGTAAGGCAGGGTAGACAGAACTGAAGTGCTCTGAGAGAGCGTGTTGCATTGGGACTTTGTGAAAGAAGGGGATAAGGCATGGTCAGTCTTGTGTAGGTCACTACAAGAGGGACCTCCATTTGATCTGTGGGCTAAATAGCATCTTGGAGGGGCCTTTGGTGAAGGTGGGGGGGGGATCTCAGGATTAGGTACTCCCATGGAGCAGGGGTTGCTACAGGAGGGACCCCAGCTCTGAGGCTGCTTGCCACAGTAAAGAATGGGAGGTGGTGGACCAGGACCCACTACTGGGGTGGGTGCCTTTCACTTTCATATTCTATCTTTCTTGTGTAGCCCACTGCTGCAGTATGTCAGTGCCTTTCTGATTCAGGGTTTGTGGGTTCAGACCCCGCTACTGGAGGGGGGGTACCTTCCCCTGGCAGATCATTCCGGAAAACTCCAGCTGCTATTTAAGTTTATTATTGTAAAGGAAAAAATTACATTTCCCGGAGCACACTGAGATGCTGCTGTTAGAATTTACTTCATGTGCAGTTAGTTAATATAGAGACCTATGGCTGGCTACCAGGCTGTTAGTTTAGAGTAGATATAAAATAAGACTGTGCCTGTAATGCTAATAACACTGTTGGGAGCAGTTAGGATTCAACCAACCTATCTTGATGCACAAAAAGAACTGGAGAATATCTGATGACCACAGAGGTATGTCCTAGCCCACTTCGATTTGACTGGATCATGCATCGACCTATAGGTTGGACGAGGAATACCCACTGGCATTTGACTGCAGAGTACTATAAAGGGTACAAAATATAATTACAATTTAAGACACATTGTACTAAGACAGTAAAGAAAGCAAATGGAGTTCTAAACTGCATATTAAGGTACATATCAAGCAGAGAAAGGCAGGTGTTGTTGCCATTGTATAGCGCCCTCGTGAGACTGAACTTGGAGTATTGTACCCAGGTATGGTCTCCATACAAGAAAGGGGAAATAGATAAAATAGAGAGAGAGTTCAGAGGAGAGCTACTAAATCCATCAGAGGGCTCAAACACAAACGTATGACAGAATGGAGGAACTAAATTTATTTTCATTAGAATATAGAAGAACTTGGGGGGGGATCTGTGTTTGCTGTTTAGAGCTCTCACAGATAGTAGCTTATGGGAAAAACTGTGCCTAGAGCTTAGAGAGCAGAATTAAAACACCAGAGCACATCCGCTCCAGTTAAATGCAAATAGGTACAATACAAAAAGCAGACAAAACTGGTACAGTCAAAGGGTGGTACCGATTGGAATGGACTTCCCCTAGAGGTGGTTAGAAGCACATTAATGAATACGTTCAAGACCAATTTGGACAAACATTTTATTTATTTTTTATTTATTTATTTGTAGTATCGGAAGACCTTTGAGCATGAGCTCTTTTACAAAGGTTCCACATCAGCGTGGACAAATAATACAAGACACAAATACAATGGTTACAGGTTCAGAACAAATATAGAGGGAAATAAACATTGGGAAACTCAACAAGCATTATAGACGCAAGTCTCATGGCTCTGAAATTATGTTGGCAGCAAGAAACAAAGATCTTAAAAAAAAAATAAAAAAAAATGAGCAGACTGGATGGGCTCAGAATCCCTTATCTGCTGTCATGTTCCATGTTTCTATGTTTAATTAACTGAGAGGTTTTTGTAACGTTTGTTACTATTATTAAGTGTGTCATGTTTCTGTATTAAATAACAATATGAGTAATACCACAGGACAACCTTGTAAATAGGGCCTCTGGGTCCTAAGTGTTTCATCCTGTTTAAAAATAATGATATTTACTACTACTACTGCTTATTCTTGTAGATTTTAGTACAAAAGAAGTTTAGACATTTTGCTAGTCGGTAAAACCCTGATCCCCTTGCACACACAGATTGGCATACCAGCTATGCTTCTGATTGGATCTGTGTTTATAAAAAAAACAAACAAACTGAACATGCTTACATCACCCCACATCAAGTGTACTCTTTTGTGCAGATTTTAAAGATTATCTCATTTACTTTTAGAAGGGTTGAAACATTTGGCAAAGGACATTTATAATGATGCCTGAGGAATACTTTTTTCCTTTGGTAACCAGGTAAGGCTCATTAGGCACAAGTGCCTGTTTACAGGGGTGACCCGAGAGTATGGAGGTTAAGTGACTTATTGAGAGTCACATGACATGCAAGTGAAGGTTGTAGGAATCAGACTCACATCTGCTGAATGTACTGTACCAAGTTCATTCACAGCTTGTTACTCAAACCTCTAGACTATATTGCCACTTAAGGATAACATGCAAAAGTTATAATTTTACAAATGTTACAAAAGTTGCAATTTTTTTCAGTAATATTATTTACTTATGGTTGCTGTGGATGTATGCTTAATGTAAGTGCCCAAGTCCCCTTTTAAAATGGGCATTCATGTTCTTGGGTTCTTACCTAGTTGATAAATTTTAAACAACAAAATAAATAAATAAAAAACTTTGCAAAACAATAATTCAATAAAAATAACATTCAAGTCATATCACTTAACTCAGTTCAGCAAATGGAGAATGCAGGAAGTGAATTTATGAACCAGTTTTTTAACATCTTGACAGTAGCAAGTTTAGCATTCATACTGTAAATGTGAATTTTGATAGAGAATTCCAGACAGCTGGAATAAAATAATTAAATGAAAAGGTGAACCTCTGAGTTTTCACCTGCGAAATAATCATCTCTAACAAACTAGAGTTTTTTAGTGTGCGTGTGTCGGCAGTGGTGAAATCTGACTAGGGACATGTCCAGCAGAATGTAGCACCAGTTGAGAGATTTCGTATACAGCTCCCCCTCCAGCAAAAGGATTTGCATACCCATTATGCTTTACTCTTGGTTTGTTTGCTTAAGGATACACACATATGCATCAGAGACGGTTACAAAAATCAAACAAATTGAAAACTATCTTTCCTCTTGTATTGTTTCTATATTCCACGTGCTGCCCTTTTTGCATCTTGCCTTTGCTTCTCATGTAAGTCTTGAGGTGTGCCTTTGATTCTCATGCATGTCATGAGGCATGCATTTGATTCTCATGCATGTCATGAGGCATGCCTTCGCTTCTCATACATGTCATGAGGCATGGTTTTGTTTCTCTTGCATGTCATGAGGCGTGCCTTTGATTCTCATGCATGTCTTAAGGCATGCCTTTGCTTCTCATGCATGTCATGAGGGGAGTGCCTTTGCTTCTCATGCATGTCATGAGGTGTGCCTTTGATTCTCTTGCATGTCTTGAGGCATGCCTTTGCTACTCAGGCATGTCATGAGGCATGCCTTTGCTTCTCATGCATGTCTTCAGGGGTGCTTTTGCCTCTCATGCATGTCATGAGGCATGCCTTTGATTCTTGTGCATGTCTTGAGGCATGCCTTTGCTAGTCAGGCATGTCATGAGGCATGCCTTTGCTTCTCATGCATGTCTTCAGGGGTGCTTTTGCCTCTCTTGCATGTCATGAGGCATGCCTTTGATTCTCTTGCATGTCTTGAGGTATGCCTTTGTTTCTCTTGCATGTCATGAGGCATGCCTTTGCTTCTATTGCATGTTATGAGGCATGCCTTTGCTTCCCATGCATGTCCTGAGGCCTGCATTTGCTTCCCATACATTTCTTGAGGCATGCCTTTACTTCTCATGTATGTCATGATGTGTGCCTTTGCTTTTCATGCATGTCACGAGGCATGCCTTTGCTTCCCATGCATGTCACGAGGCATGCCTTTGCTTCCCATGCATGTCATGAGGTGTGCCTTTGATACTCATGCATGCCTTGAGGCGTGTCTTTGCTTCTTATGCATGTCATGAAGTGTGCCTTTGCTTGTCTTGCATGTCATGAGGCATACCTTCACTTCCCACACATGTCTAAAGGCAGTCCAGAAAAAGGCAACTAAAATGGTGCAGGGGCTGCATCAGAAGCCCTATGAGGAGAGACTGAAGGATCTCAATGTGTACACACTGGAAGAAAGGAGAGAGAGGGGGACATGATGGAAACCTATAAATACCTCACTGGGTTAAATAAGGTACAGGAAGGTGTTTTTTTTTCAAAGGAAAAGATGCATAAAAACAAGTGAACTTGCAATGAAGTTGAAAGGGGTAAATTTTAGAGGGATGTGAGGAAGTACTTCTTCACAGAAGGAGTAGTGGATTCCTGGAACAGCCTGTCAGCTGAGGTGGAGGGATGAAAAGAGTGGTAGGATTCAAGAATGCATGGGATACACATAAGGAAATCTTAGTGGAAAGGAATGGGGGAGGGAGAAAGAGCTGGAGATCATGGAGGGTCTACAGTGATACTGTAGGTAAGGAAAAATGGGCCAAGTGGGTGGGCCAAGCAGTCCTTATCTGCCAACAAATTCTATGTTTCTATGTTTTGATGTCTTGCTGACTGTAATGGGTCTGTAACTGATAAGCATGGAGGGCTTATTACAAGAGGATATGTTGTAAAATACTTGTTTGGTTCTCTGTGGCTCGCAGAGATTATTACGTGAACTGATTGCTTCCCGGTGTCCCATGCTGCTGATTAAACAATTTGACCCACAGTATGACCCCACAATCCAGAAAATGTAATAGAGGAAAAAGTCTGAGGTGCTGAAGGGATTGAACACTATAGGGCAAAGTGAGAAGTACAGCTTAACAACTCTCAGTAGCACTGGTACTTTACTCAAATACTTCCAGTGCGTGACTTGTAGAATAGTATAGAATCTACATTTTAAATAGTCTTTTGCTGTGGCCCACAGCCCCTGTACCACGAGACATTTTATTTGCAGTATGGTCCCTCCAGGTCCCAGACCAGTATGGATAAAAATGTGTTTACAGAGGAGCCAGCCAGGGCATGTTGGGTTTGAGTAAGGTTCCTCTTAGGAAGGGATGAAACTGAAACTGAAACTGATAACGAAGGAATGTAAAGAACTTCATATAACTGGTGCGAAACTGATAATTGACATGAGCTGTTATGTACTTCCTGGTAAAACATTTGAAATCAATCAGTCAATACCAGCATACATACATACATACATACATACAAATAAATATGAACATATGTACATACATGGCCAGGGCTGTGGTTATTCTATTACTTCTGACTGGCAACATTCATCCGAACCCTGGCCCAGCTCCCTCAAACCCTCCTACAGGGTCACCCGGGCTCTGTATTGCGTCTATGAATATTCGCAGCCTGATGAAAAAATTAGACTCCCTCCAATGTTGGGTCACCTCACATAGGCCTGATGTCATCAGCGGTGGTGGAAACCTGGCTATCAAAATCCACGCAGACTCGTTTGTCACTATTCCAGGTACTCCCTCACAGGGAGGATCGGGTAGAGCAGAAGGGGGTTATGCGATATACACCAGGGATTCTCTCAATGGACTGACACTCCCTGCCCTGTTCTCGCCCAAGGGCGCAGGCCCTAACCCTCAAGCTGACTCCCACCCTCTAGGGGTCCCCTCTCTCTCACAGCTGCTTACATTCCCAAAACAAACTGTGGCACTGGCTTCTTAACTGATTATCTTTCAACCCTACCTCACACAGCTGACCAAGTTCTTGTAGGTGACCTGAATGTTAACTGGCTCAGCTCATCCATCAACTCCACCCGTGACTCTTTCGCAGCCATTGACATGTCCCAACTGGTCTCCCAACCCACCAGAATTAACACGAAGAAAGGTACTAGCACACTGCTAGACGTGGTCATCACAAACCGCCCTCTACAAATCCATGATACCCGGGTCCTTCCGGACTCTATTAGTGACCACTCTCCTATCATTTTCCACTGGGCCACCCCCACTCCTAAACCCACGGCTCATCCCACTCTTCGTCGGCGCCTCAGACCAGGCGGGCTAAAGGGCCTTAAGCTACATCTTGCCCAAATTAACTGGTCTCCCACACACCATGCCTCTGATGTTGACGCCGCCCTTACCTTCTTCACCCAAACCTTCAACAATGCCTGTGACGTTTTTGCTCCCATGACAGCAGTCCGGACCAAAGTCCGCAATACCCCCTGGATTACCCCGTCCCTGCTGCAACTACTAAAACACAGGGATAACCTGTGGCACCTGGCCACTGAAACAGGCTGTGCTGTGGACAGACAGGCCTACAATGCTGCTAGAAACAAATGCACATGGGCCATCAGGAAAGCAAAAGCCGATCACTATCAGGCGGCGCTTACCTCCTCCTGGGGGAACGGCAGTAAGTTTTGGGACAACATTAAGCAACTAAATGGGAGCACGCGCTCTCCTTCCCCTTCCCAGATCACCATCAAGGCTCTGTCTCCACTGACCCTGCCCACATAGCCAACTTCCTCAACACATCATTCACAGACCTCAGCTCGGTCCTCCCCAGAGACTTCTTTGACCCTCCTTCAACCCTACCCGCCCCTGACCTCCAATATCCTAGCTTCCACTTACGCAGGGTGACCCCCCAGGAAGCTAGGCCACACCTGCTTCAAGCCCTTAAGAGCAATTATATTGGCAGCGACTCCCTGGACCCCAGTATCCTCCGCCGGGTCCTGGATCAGGTCCTTGGCCCCCTAACTACCCTGCTCAACAAGTTCCTCTGCCTGGGTCAATTCCCATCAGGCTGGAAAACAGCCTCAGTCGTGCCCATACACAAAGGTGGTGACAGGTCCTCAGCCGGGAACTACCGGCCTATCTCCATCCTTCCACCCCTCTCCAAAGCCCTTGAAAAATTGGTGGCAACCCAAATCACAGATTACCTGACCAAATACAACATCCTCTGCCATGAACAGCACGGATTCCGTGCAGGTCACAGTACCAGCACGACCCTTATTGAGTTCTCAAATTTTCTGCATTCCTCCCTTGACTCGGGCTCACTAGCAGGGGCAGTGTTTATTGACCTCTCAAAGGCATTTGACACTGTCTCCCACCCCCTACTGTTGGATGCCCTCTATCGCATCGGCTTTGCCACCGGCCCGGTCTCCTGGTGCTCCAGCTACTTGTCGGACCACTCTCAGCGTGTTAGAATTAATGGGACCCTCTCCAATACATGTCCCATCTCATCCGGAGTCCCCCAGGGTTCCATCCTAGGCCCCTTCTCTTCTCTCTATACCTCAATTCCATGCCCAGAGCTTGCAGGAAAAATCCTGCTGTCGCAGATGATGCGTTATCTTGCCTCCACGAAACTCCATCTCTCTTCAAGATACCTTGCAACTAGCTTTCAATGATGCTGAAGCCTGGTTACTTAAAGTACCAGACTTATAGTTAATCTAAAAAAAACCAAATCCATATCTTTGCCCATCCCCGAAACAAACTCAGTAATTTCCCTCCGTTCCCACCCTGCTCTGGCTCTAATCTTCCTCTCAAGCAAGTCCGCCTGTACAAGTACCTTGGGGTCTCCTTTGACTCTGCACTCACTTTCCATGACCACATTGATACTCTAGCCTCCACTGCAAATACACGGCTAGGTATCCTTTATCTTCATAAGCACTGCCTCCTCCCGAGGCCCTCCGACTAGCAGTCACCTCCTCAATCTTGTCCCTTGTGGACTATGGCCTGCCTGTCTATGGGGCCGCGGATATGACTGCTCTCAATAAAATTCGACACACCTTGAACAAGGCCTGTAGGTTATTCACGGGAGCCACCAGATTAACCCATACCTGCCAGCTATATGACTTCGCAAAGCTGCTCAACCTGGATGAACGGCTCAGTTATCAAACCTGCCTCCTAACGAAAAAAACACTCCTAGGACTATCCCCTCCCGGTCTGACAGCCTCTATTCACCTAGCTCAACCCTTAGTCCAAACTCGTAGCTCCTCCAAGGCCACCCTGTCTATCCCAAGAACCAGGACCACGCATGGTCAACGGTCCTTCTACTACAGAGACCCCACCTGGTACAATACTCTCCCCAGCTCCATCACCGATATCCGTTCAATCTCCAGTTTTAAAACTACACTTAGAAGTCATCTATTTAACATGCATAGCTGTGCTTGTCCCCGGCCGTAGGTGTTCAAGCTCATTGTACCTGACAAAACTCTCTGAGTAGCTTTACAATCAACAACTGACAAAACTCCAGAGTGGCATGCCCCCTAACTATCACCTACCCTGTCCCAAAGCCACCTGTTCTTACAAACCTAGCAGTCCCTGCTCATGTCTAATTTGTCTGCTTATTCAATGTTTGCATTCCTCTCAGTCTTATCCAATAACTGTTATACCTGTTAATACCTGACCTGTTACACTTTATTGTAATAAAAGTAATTTACAGCATATATCTGCTTTACTGTTGCCAGCTATGATGTAAAAAAAAAAAAAAAAAAAGATGATGTTACCTACAATGATGTAATTAAATGTTGTGCTTTGTATTGTCCTCTTTGTGACGAGGTACTTTTGGAAATGAGCCACTGGCTCAAAGGTTGTAAACTGATGTATAAATAAATAAATAAATAAAAATAAATCAAGTGTTCTTATGTCTGCACATATGCATTAAGTGTGGCACCCCCTCAGGCCTACCAAATGAAATCGCAACGCAGCATTTTCCAAAGATCATCTCCTTCCATGGAGGGCAACTGTACATAAGGCATATGTGATCTGTAAATAAAAACTGGATCTCTGTTTTTATGGTAGTTCTAGCCTCTGAAGAAATTATCCACACTAGTGCGGAGTGGTGTTTGAATAAAAAGAAGATACCAATTCAGCAAAAGGGCACTGACCAAAGCGCAAGCTGTAGCATTTTAATAAACATGGCAGTATGAAGAATTGGCTGGAACCAGGACTTAAAGTATGTGGAATCAGTTTCATGCTGGTTGACCCTGACCCATGACAACTTAGCTCCTTCGTCTACAAACAGCGGCGCTCATGTCCATTTTAAATGATGCAGCACTACACTGTCCCGAGCAGTGATGGGCAGCACAAAGCTTCTGCTAGCTAGACAATTTTTTTGAAGAGTCTGGGACACCCACTTTATGGAGTTTCTGGATTCAGCGCTGACTTTAGGGTTTAGGGTTCCCCATGGAACACACACCACCTGGAGATGGGCTTTGTAAAGAAGGTGTGGTGTCACATCTGCTTTTGGGTGCTTGTACTGTTGTAAGGGCAAGTTGTGAGCTGGCAGTCACATGGTTAACACCCAGAGCTGGGGATGGTGCCACTGCCAGGGGACAGCATTTACTCCAGCAGCATAAACCACACTTGTTCCTGGCAATTGGAAAGAGGAGAATAAATAGAGAACATCAGTTGGCTAAGGGGGTGTCCCCACAAGGGGCATGTCCTGATGGCTTTCCAAGCCCTAGGCAGAAGTGCCCAGGGCCACCTCTCCCTTTGGGACTTCAGAGGTGATTGCATCTTGACATCTGCCAGTGCCATCTGTCATTCTGCAGCTAAGGAGGGAGGTTCCATTTTAATATCATCTGCGAATTTTGTCGACCAGGCCTTGTTCATACAAGTGATGGATGCAACCAGGATGTTAAATAAAACTGGTCCCAGCACTGAGCCCTGTGGGACCATGATGGTTACTCTTATACAACTAGAATAATGTCCCTTAACAGATATGATAACCCCAAGGTCCCTTTCCTGCTTAGTGACTGCCAGTATTTCCCCCACCCATCCTATATTCAGCTCCTCGGTTCCTAAGCCCTAAGTTCATAATTTTACACTTTTTGGCATTAAACCTCAACTGCCATGCTCTTGACATCTCCATGAGTTTCCCAAGGTCCCTACACATTCTCTCTCACTCCTCCTGAGTGTCCATACTATTACAGATTTTGGTATCATCTGCAAAAAGGCATATTTTCCTTTCTAATTCATTTCTAGTTCTTCAGCATTGCCACTTATGAAGACATTGAAGAGGACCAGTCCCAGTACTGAGCCCTGCAGCACCCTGCTGTCACTCCCATCAGTAGAGTACCATTATCCACCACCCTCTGTCCCCTGTTCATTAACCTGTTTCTTACCCAGTTCACCACCTTGGATCCCACCCCAGACTACCTAATTTCATTATCAGTCTCCTGTATGGCACAGTGTCGAAGGCCTTGTTAAGGTCCAGATAGGCCATGTCCATTGCCCTCCCCTGATCTATTTCCCTGGACACCCTGTCAAAGCAATCAATCAGATTCATCTGGCAGGACCCCACCCCCATGAATCTTTGCTGCCTTTTTGTTTTGTAGTCCACTTGATTCAATATACTCTACTAACCTTTCCTTTAACAGGTTTCCCATTACTTTCCCCACCAGTAATGTAAGATTGACCAGCCTAGAGTTGCCTGCCTCCTCCCTGCTCCCGCTCTTATGGAGAGGGACCATGTCTGTGCTCGTCCAGTTCTCTGAAAGCAAGCATTTTTCTCCGAGTTCTTGAACAAGGCCTCATTGGGGCAGCTAGCACCTCCTTGAGTTCCTTTAGCACCCTTGGGTGTATCCCGTCCTGTCCCATAGCCTTGTTCTCTTTCAGAACTGCAAATCCCTTCAGGACTCTTTCCTATGAAAATGGACTTGTGTCCACCCCATCTTCCCCCCCTCTTGTGCCTACTGCCCTGGTGCCCCACTGTGAAGAATGAGCAGAATTACCTGTTCAGGATGTCTTTCTCTTGATCCTTTTCTGTGCAGTCTCCCCCTGCCACCCTCCTTATCCTCACTATCCCTTCCCTTGCTTTTCTCATCTCACTAATGGACTTGAAGAAAGTCTTATCCCTTTAGCCATCCCTTTGGCTATCATTTCCTCTGTCTGTACCTCTGCTTCCCTCACTGCCTTTCCTGCTTTGCTCTGTTGTACTTGGTATACCGCTCTGTCTTCCTCCCTCTGCATTTCCTTATACTTTCTGAATGCAACCCTTTTTTCCCCTCATCACCATGCATACTTCCATAGAGAACCATAATGACCTCTTTTTCCTTCTACTTCTGCTCACTTCCTTCAGCAGTGGTTGGTTGCCTTAATTATGCTGCCCTTTATTTTTCCCCATTGTGCCTCTATCCCCCCCCCCCCAACGAGGCAATCTTTGAGACAGTCTCTCATTTCTGTAAAATCCACCCTCCTAAAATCCAGGACCCTTGTCATCATGTGGTTTGCCTCTGTTCCTGTCTCAGTGTTAAACCACACTGTACAGTGATCACTGGTACCTATGGGACTGCCCGCTGTGACATCTGCAATGCCGTTCCAGTTTGTAAGCAGCAGGTCTGCCACGGCCCCATCCCTAGTGGGTTCCTTGACAAGCTGCCTGAGAAGAGTCTAGCCTGCTGGCACAGCACAGTGTTGCCACTTGCTTAGCTGGAGACATGGATTCTTTGCTTGAGCTCAGAGAATCAGAGTGCCTGTGGGGGATGGGCATGGTGGGTAGTTCCAGGTGAGGGGTGGGGTAGGAAAGTGTTAAGGGGGAGCGGCCGAGGACTGGTCATCTCAGAAGGCATTCTCATCTTAGAGGCAGAGAGGGTTACTTGTTCTGTGGTGCTCCAGCACCTTGGTGGTCACTGGTGGCAGCTCAGTTGAAATGCTAAATGGGAGGAAGGACACATATTAGGGTTGCTCCAAATCTGCCGATTTGTTGGATTCTTATCTGAATTTCGGATTTTTGGATTTTGCAGTCCTAAAATCCTAAATCCTAAACTGAATGTTAAAACCTATTTTACACAGGCATTTAGGAATTAGGATTTTAAGTCCAAATCCTAAATCCGATTTTTAAGTCCTTTTGGGATTTGAAACAGAATCGGATTAGGATTTGGAAGTTCCTGAAATCCTAAATCCTAAACTCAGATCAGAATTGGCCTTGTAGGACATCTGTAGTAGATCAGATGGCCTTTTTGCACCGCCTCCCCAAACTTTGCAATGCACTACACCCCCTCTCCGATTCACCACTCTTCCTCTCTATACTCAATCACTTCTGCCCTACATAACTTTCTTTCGGTAAATTGCACCTGTACCTAATTTCCCCCCCTTCTCGTTTCGTCTTCCGCCACTCCTTCTCCTGTGTATGCCACTTCTCCTCTTAGCCCCACTTCACTGCTAATTATTTTCTCGTTTTGGTATTCCTCCTCTCCTCCCAGTCCCTTTTCTTGCTATTTCTTTGCTTCCTAAGAACACCCTGCTAACTGGCTCTCTTATATCTTATCCAGTTCCCAAGCTTATACTCTAGAAGTTGCACTTGTGTGCTTCATTGAATGATATTGCCGTAATGTTCTTATGATACACTTATGTTGATTGTTCAAATGTACTTTATGTTACTGCATTATGTTTTCCTATATTTATGTTTCCCATTACCCTCAACCCAGGACGCACCATGAGACGAGCAACTTGTTGGCCATAAGTGTGCTCTTCCTGGTGAAACATTTCAATAAATAAATCAAATAAATAAAATTCCTAACATTCTTAATTGTGCAGGAGCAGCTCTTCAGTGGCACGCCTTGCATGAACATACTTAGCTCCCTGATGATGGCATCCTAGGTGAGGGTGACACTGGACTGAAAATATCTCCAGAACATGCAGGACAAGGCCGGGGTACTCTTTGGCCCCATGCCACTGACTGCATCTCATCATGAAACTCCTGAGGAAATGTTGGCGTGGGGGGCCTGTTATAGGGGGAAAGCCACGGGGGAACGGGAAGGAGCAGATGAGTTGGGGTCAGAGGTGGAAGGTCAGCCAGGTGGCTAAAGGTGCAATGTTGGGGGCAGGAGGCATCAATAGGAACATTTAAAAAAGGTTTCTCAAGTGAAAAACATAGGTCTGTGGATCAGTAACATGGGGCTTGTGGAAACTGTGGGGAGAAAACTGCCCAGCACCTCTCCTTGTTTTTAATTCGCCTAGAGAACACCTTATCTTGGCGACAGCAACTAGTTCACTTGTAAACTGGAGCAACAGTGTATGTTGCAGTTAATGTTTTGTACTAATGCCGTCATTCCAGTTTACAGTGATGTTTTTCCTCTGTCTTAGAAGATGCATTCTCCCCATTTAAAATCTGTGTGGGTTTTTTTCAGATTTTAAATAATTCAAGGAGCCTCCTTTAGGTATGGCTCTCAGCAGATTTTTGGCCATATTCGTGCCTTTTTTTTAAACTTCAGTCATTTCATAGTGTCACAAATTCAGCATCAACTGCCCACAAGGGTTGGCCAAGTCCTGGCACTGATGCATAATGAGGGGGCTTACAGCAGTGGTTCTCATGCCCCAAGTGCCTCAAAGTGCATCCATCAGGACATATTGGTAGTCTTAATATTTGTTTCCCCCCGAACACCCTGATATAACACATTTCTTAAGTTTCCACATGGCACACAATAAATAAAGTTCCTGATGTAGTTTCACATGAAATGTATCTCCCATGTTTGTCTAAAGGTAAGAAATTGTTCATTCCATTACCTTTATAATTGGACCTCTAAAGAGCTCTGTTGCCACGCAGAATCATGCTGGTGGCAGCATGCTTCCACTGTGGCCTCATTTGAGAAACACTGACTTAGAGGGTCTGTCCTTGGGCAGGTGGGCCTTATCAATCAGGTATAAAAACATTTCCAGTCGTACTGTTTAGTGTCTCCACCCAAGGCAGCTTCTTTCTAAGGTAGGTCAAGAAAGGGAAACTGGGAAATCAGTAAGACTCACTGGTCCTTCTGAATCCAGAGCTCATTTAATCCTGAGCACTGTACACTGAAATCTTTTCCTGCACATCCTCTCAGGCAAGGGTAGCTGTTTGTATTTATCAAGGCTGGTTTTTTTTTGGTGGTGCCCCCCCTCCCATCACTGTTTACACTTGGGCAACAATTATATATATTTCCTTAAAAATAAAGCTGTGTAAAATGCAAAAGCAGTAATCAGCTGGTGTACCAAGGGGACTCGGGCATCTGAGAAACTTATTGATTCAGTGAGAAGTGATTAGTTTTACAGCACTTTGAAGATTCAGCTATTGAAACTTCTTGAATCTGCTCCAGTCCCACAATGCGCCCCCCCACACACACACAAACGAGTCTCAGAGTAAGGCTAAGTGCCAGGGCACTGGGCAGTTATAAGCCTCCCTGAGTTCAGTTGTTTTGCTGGTACTGGAAACTGTGCCACATTCCTCTATGTGGATTGAAATAAAGAAGATGAAACAGCATACTTGTGTCTGTGTATCCTTCGGTGTGCTACCACCCTGTTTTTGCAAAGCAAAAAGAAATATAGCTGCTTGTGTCTTTCTCCTGCTTGGAGGACTTGTTATGTGGGTATGAGCAGGATCTGGTATCTACAGTATGAACCTTCCCAGTTCATGCTGTCACTTATCCTCCCAAGGTGTCTAGTTTGTGGTTGTCTGGACCCACATCCATAGCTCACTAGAAAGGAAAACATTGATAGAGCAGATGGGGTGGCTCCAAAGGACACCAGCTCACAGTCCCTAGCAGCAATTTTGGCATGGAACAGTTATATCCCCGAGTAGACTCCTGGGCTTAGGGAGTGCATGTACCTTAATTACTGCCATGCCCAAAGAATGGACTTGAGCCTCTGACCTTTGATATTGCAGAATCAGAATCGGGTCAAATGGTGGAGCCATATGGACATATCTGTTGACAGGGGAACCCCCACAAAAAGGTCAACCACCTCCTCACAATGTCCTCTCTTGCTCTCTTCACAGAGGGCTAGGGACCAGCCACAACCAGAGACCTGTGTAACACTCCTTCTGTGTCCAATATGTCACCCACTGAGCCTGGTACTGTATGTCTGACCAGCTGGCACCACAAGATGGGTCAAACCCCTTGAGACTCTGACCAAATGGCACTGAACTCAAGAACTCGTGAACTTTCCAGCTGTTCCTGCTAAGGGCCTTTATACTCCCTAGAATGTAGGGAGAAGGATGGGCACCACTAACAGACCCACAGTTGGGAGTGGGCGTTAACCATCTGTTGCATGCTTCACCTTAGTCACAACTTTAAGAAGAATGATGTGCATTCAAAACCAGATGTGAGTCCTTATACTGAACCTGGGGATCACCTTACTAAAAACTATGTTCCTTAAATTCTTTCAAATCTAAAAAGAGCCCTGGCATTTGCAGTATTTTATTTATCGAAAAATATTTTATCAGGTAAGCACTGCTGCTTTAAGGAAATCCCATAATACCTTTATAACCATTTTTAATTGAGTCTCGGTAACCAGAGTTCACAAGTCATGGAGCAGCTCAACAACAGCTGGTGCACTTGTAAACAATGACTAATGCCCTGACATTACCATAGGCTTTTTGTAAACATGGCTTTCAACCTTTGAGACAGCCACCACTGTATGTTACAGGAAAGGGCATGGCAAGTTGGAGAAGTGGGTTAGGCAAAAGAAGTTGCAGTGCGTAGGTGGATTCTGTGACAGGATTCCTGATAATGAAGTTAGACTTTAATTGCAGAACATTGTCAAGATTTCTAGGTTTAAGAAATAGAGGGAACCTTTAAATCCATGACTGAGTACTTTCCTGTTTTGCAGTTAACAAATAATCTGTTATTATGGAAGACTAGGCTGTCAGAACTAGCCTCTTAGCACATCTTGTGTCAAAATGCAGCTGCATATTAGGGATTATCAAAATTCAAGTCCTGGAACAGGATAATTTAGATTATTCCAACCTTTTTTTAGGAATTAGGATTTTCAGAACAGGGTGTCAGAAATCTAAATTGTGAGAAAATGGTTCCGTTTAGAATCAGATTCTGATTCTGCATCCAATTACATGGAGGAGAAATGGGGCCAAAATAGAAAGTCCAAAAAATCTCCCCCTTCCCGGCATACACTAAAAAATGGCCCCTTGTAGCAACAAAGACCTCTCACCCTTGAGTCTTCCTGTCCAGGCTGCCTTACCTTAAAGAACTAGTGTACTGGCCAAAATTAAAGGAACAGTACAATCAGAATTTGCGAAAACCCATACTGGGCAGAGAGTATTAATTTATATCTGTAGTCCTAGTGTGTCCTTCCCTTTGTCTGCTACTACGTTTTTTTTTCTAAATTAACCTGATAGTTTTACAGCAGTTTTATGGCCCCTGGGGATCTCCATTTTAGCATGTTTTTTTGCCCTTCTTGTTCCTACAGTGCCTCCTATCCCATGTGACAGACATATCTGGGACCATGGATTCAGCAAGCACAAGTTTAAAGTCAGTTTACAATAGCAGAGTTATGCTATTAAGTAACTTTCCTTATCCAGTGAGCAGTAATGGCTACATTTACAGTTTAGCAAATACTCGAAGGCTGACTGAGTGGGTCATTCTGTAAGAAAACAGCTAGCGTATTTATTAATTATAGCACTGATGATCTGGAGTGAGTTGTGTGCTTTTTATGGCTGTGTATAATCTTGATGAAAGGTTTTAAAAGCAAAAACATTTACTCCTGCTGGCTATAACTGCCACACATCAAAAACAGAACTGAATTAGAGCTATCTAGTGAAGGCCAGAACACCAGGCTTCTATCTCTAGTACTTGCTAAATTAATGGTCCTGGATACATCACTGTCACATGGGACAGGAGGCATTGTAGGAAAAAGAATAATAATAAACCTTGCTAAGATGGAGATCCCTAAGGGCTATGAAACTATCATAAAACTAACAGGCTAATTTAGAAAAAATGTCTTAGAAAACAAAGGGAAGGACACACCAGGACTACACACACACACAAATAAAAACACTCTCAACATATGTTTTTTCACAAATTTTGACTGTACTACTCCTGTAATAGACTTCCTGTTGCCTTTTATGTCCACGATACTCGTTTTCAGTATTTGCTAATTGAAAGACTTTTCAACTGGCAGTACCAGTCGTGATGTGTGGAACACCACTCTTCTTGGAGGCTGGCATCTCTAGTTTTATTCCTCTTTCTTCATACCTCATCAGCACTGTGACCTCACTGGCTGCGATATTGCAGCTAGTCAACAAAAAACAATTCTTTGTGATGCCACAGTGAGTGAGGTACAACGCTGATGAGCTATGAGGAGGAACAGAACTAGACATGTCAGCTGCCAGTCAAAACAATGCTATTCACATGACACCTAATACAATCAAATAGAAAATGTAATGAGCAAAAGGAAAAAGAAAGATACTTCAGAAATAAAAAGTAAGAACACTTCATTTAAAAATTAGTAACAATTTCTGTCTACTTTTTTTGGTGCTACTAGCTCTTTAGGTCTGCTGCTGCTGCTTTAAAAAGCTGGGGATTCCTTCCGTTCAGCTAGTAGGTGTGCTGAGTCTTAGAGGATAGGACTGAAGTGTAACTGTGGTGCCACCTGGTCAGAAAAGCTGCTGCAGGTGTCACTAGCACTGGTGGTAGCACTAAGGGTCTGACTCCATGTAGGAGGAAATTTACATCATCGTACTGTGTATCATGTTTTTTTCCTATAGAGGTTGAATACTTATGTGCTGCCCCCAGATGCCACACTCTGAAAAATCTCCCCTAGCCCTATCACCCAGCTTCTCTGGGGCTTACCTTCCTCCTTTGTCCTCTGCCAAAGGACTGTGGGGGATGCCCAGTCGTTGATGCCGGGCCTAGGAAGGGTCAATCATCATCATCCTGCAGCCATGGGTGTTTTTCCCCTGATTTTTCTCTCTGGGCCCACAGGACATGCAATGGACACAATGTGCATGCTTCATCTGTGCAGAGATGTCCCAGCACTCTGAACATGGAATCCCTTCCCTTGCGTGCATGGCTTGCTTGTGCTGCCACCTGTACACCTCCAGGTTTCAGTCAGGCAGCAAGCCACAGCAACCTCCAGCTCCCCGAGGAAAGATGGCAGTTGTAGAGCTGCTCGATCCTCCCTCCCCAGCCAGCCCCGAGCAACCCACATCTGTTTCTGAACTAGTGGTGGGCGAAGTGGGCTCAATCCGCTCCACGAAGCGATTCGCAGAGCAAAGGTGGATTTGCAGAGTGCTCCGCAACGCCAAGCAGAGTACTTCTGCTATAATGAGGAACACGGTCCGTTAGAAACAATGATTTCATGCTACTCCACCTCCCCAAGGCCACTACTCTGCCATCTTGGGCTAAGTGCATTGCAGGCAGTGCACTTCACCACATCGCCTTTGTTTTGAGCTCCAAAGGCAAATTTTGCATTGATTCATGGGATTTCAGGTCATATGGGCTCTATATTGATCTGCACAGCCTCAGTTCAGGGTAGTATGAGTAGGAAGGAGTAGGAGACAGTGTGCTCTGATAGCTGTCTGTGATAGGAATCTTGTAAAAGCTGTTCAAAAAGCATTTTTGCTTTTTTTTGGGATCCAACTTCAGTTCATCGATTGTAGGAAACCCTCCTGTGCTTATACCATCGAGCGTTTTTGCTTTTGTGTGGATTTTGAATGTTAATTTACAACTTTGAGTGTGTGTGGTGAAAGACAGTGAAGGTGTGCTTTTGGGGAGGGGTGAATCTGTGGTGTAGGTAGATTTAAGTTGGAGAAATAGAGATTTCTTTGTTTTTTGGTTATATTTTTGTTATATAACTGACTGTGTAAATGTATACACAGTAATATTTTCAGTAATAGTTGAAATGTTCTTGCTGTTTGTTGTGTGGATGTGGTGCAGCAGTTCATAAGTTCAGGTTGTTTAAATTACAAATTTACGATATGTAACGTGGAATAGTACTGAACTTTTGCATTTGCGGCGATTCCTCGTTCAGCATTTTACACAAACTGTTCTGTGTGTGAGTGTGTGTGCAGTGTTGCGTGCATCAAATAATACACCTTTTATTGTGCCTCAGACTAGTGTAGTTGCAAGCGCAGCAGTGTAAACCTGCTATCCACTGCAGCTGCCTGATTTTGTACTGCGATTGTGGTATCTGTTCTTAGTTTTGCTGCTTGTAGTGCCATAAAAATCAGCACTGTCTGCATTCAGTGCTCCCCCCACCCCCACGTTCAAAAGGTATTTTTTACCAGATTGGATTGTTTTTGTGACCTCATCAGCACCACTGGTTACTGAAGTTGTTTTAATTCCGTGACAGTCTCAGAGTAGTCTCTTATCTGTTGCTGAAGCCACAGTTGTTTATTTGGCTTCATATCCAGCCAGCATGCCTCCAATCAGAGAGTGAACATATCAAAATCTGAATTTGGTTATAATATTTGAGATTGATCCCACAAAATGCCTGCAAAGCTGTTTCTCGCCATGGCAATGTTGGCAGTAAGATGGTCTGTGGGCATGGTAGTAGTACGCAGACGTAGAAGTGCATTGCTGATGTGAAGAAAGGTATTTCTCCTGCAATGTTTTTACAGCCCAATCAGTAGCTTCACTCATAGTTGGAGGAGATGATGTTTTCCCAGTCAGTGGTGTTAGTGTTACTGGTGTTAGTGGTGGTGGAGGTAGTATTAGTACTGTTGCATCAAGTTCTAATTCCGACCAGTGTACCGTTTCCAAAAATATTGAGTGTGAAGCAATGCAAGTGAGTGGCAGCATAGATGATGTCATACTTCCCAGTAACATCCCAGTAACTGAACCTGAGGATTCTGATGATCATGTCAATGATAGCATACAATGCGATATTCTGTCCACTGTGGCACTTAACGTCACGCATTTTCCATGCAGTGATTCACAGTGTGGTGAAAAAATATCAGGTGATGGTGGTGTAGATGCTGATGATAAATGTGATGATGATGTTGTTGCTGTTGTTGCAACATGGAGTCCACATGCTAGCATCCAAGCAGAAGATGTGGATGTGTGTGATGTTGATGAATATGATGATGATGATGATGTAATTGACCCAAGTTGGGAACTGGAGAAAAAGAAATTAAAAGTGGCTGTGTCTAAGTTTGCTTGCAGGAACCCCCCCTCCCCCCGTAAAAACTTGTGATCTACCGGTTTTAGTTGATGATGACGATGACCCAGTAATCAATATGATAGGTAGTCGTTGTGGTCAGTTGCAGTCCAGGTGTGCAGTGCCCGAAACATCATGTGCCCTCCCCCCCACTTCAGTGCTTAAAATAACAGACTTAAATAAGCCACATCATCACGGACATGTTAAAAGCAGAGCATCACACTCCCTTGTTTGGAATTTTTTTGTTCAAGATGCAAATGATGATTCAGTTGCAATCTGACAGGTTTGCCATGTGCGTGTGAGTCGAGGTAAAAAGGGGAGCCATCTGGGCACAGGAGGACAGCATATGCATCTTAAGAATAGGCACTTGGCACTGAGGACCCAGCACAAGCTGGCAGCTAATACCACAGTGAGGCATTCACCTGTGTCACTGACAACCATAGCCAGCATGTTATCCCCATCCATGACTGTTAAGCCCAGTAGGAAATCAAACATGTGCAGTTGTTTGGTAGTAAGAGCAGAGGATTACTACAGGCATGATGAGGTGGAGGACCATAATGACTTTAAAGTGTTGTCCAGTGCTGGTGAGAGTAGCAGTTTTTGTGGTGGTGGTGGTGAATGCAGTATGTCTAGTGCAAGTGGTACATCAACCCCGGTTGGCAAATCTGGCAAAATAACATCATTTTTGGGTTTGTTATTATCACCTGTGCAGCCGTCTTCATCAAACGTCCACACTCCATGCCCTGCCAATGCCATTCATCACAGAGCACAACCATTTGTGATCAACACACCACGTGTAAAATGTTTAAGTCAGCCCACGTTACAGAGTGTTTTTGCGCATAAGCTGAAGTATACCCCGAATCATACAGTGTCACATGAACTCAATGCTGCTGTTGCGGAAGTGCTGGCAGTTGATCTTTTGCCCTTCTCCTTTGTGGAGAATTCTGGGTTCCAGCGGTTTGCTGCATGTGCCTGTCCAAAATGGAAAGTCCCATCCAGGACATACTTTTCTACCTGTGCTATCGCCGAGTTGTTCCACACTGTGTCCGACTCAGTAAGACATGCCCTTCAACATTCCTCCTCTCCATTCATCCATTTAAGTATGGATATGTGGACAAGTGCCAAAACAGCAGGGAGTTCATATCTGTGTATAACTGCACACTGGGCGCAGGTGCCAGAGGTTGTTTGTGATGTTGGCAGTGTGAATAATCAGTGCAGTAAGGTGGATTGTCATTGTAGCAATCTTCCTGGAATTCGACAGCATGCAGTGATTGCTATGCGAAGTGTGACCTGTTCATACACTGGTGAGAACATGTTGGACATGGCACTGACTGAAATTGACACATGGCTAAACCCTCTGTCCCTGACAGCTGGGTTCATAGCAAGTGACAATGGGTCAAATGTGATGAAATGCATCACGAATGGTGTTTTTTTTCGTGTTCCATGCATGGCCCACTGTTTAAATCTTGTGGTTCAGGAGTTTCTGTAGCACCCTGATATAAAGGAAATGCTGACCGCTGCACTTAATGCATTCGCCTCACTTTTCAAGATCTGAAAGGCCCGTGACCAACTCGCAGCAGTTGCAGATACAAAACTGCCTGCCTCAGCACCGCTTGAAGCTGGAAGTTTTCACCCGATGGAACTCCACGTTATACATGGCAGAGAGGTTGTATGGACAATACAAAGCCATCTCAGAATATCTTGTTATGCACACTAGCCGTGACAGTTCCGGAGCCTCCATGTCTATGATGACTGAACAGTGGTGCCTCATGGACTCTGTAATAACAGCTTTGCGGCCTTTTGAACATGCCACACAGGCAGTGAGTGGCGAGTCTGCCTCCATTAGCCAATCAATTCCACTGCTGTGGGTGCTGAGGCAGACATTGGTGAATATACAGCATAGTCTTGATGTTGAGGGAGACGGTGGTAGCAGTATGTTGCTGCAGCACATGCTGACAGTATTCGACCAGAATCATCACGTTGTGAGCATTCAGCATAGTGACAACTTTGCCACAGCAACAATGCTGGACCCACGATACAAACGTGGAATTGCATCAGTACTGGAGGGAGGGCCTGAACAGGTAAAAAATATCAGTGGTCAACTGGTGCTGTTGGTTCATGGGGCACAGAAGTCACGTTCCAAGGTCAGCAAACCTCAGCAGCATAATCCGGCTGAAGGTGTACCTGGAGGACAATCAAGCATATCCTGCAAGGGGAAGGGGACTGTAGTTCCAGGTGGTCTGTCATCCAAAGTGGCTGACGTCAACCCACTTTGGGAGGCTTTGTCCCAAATGGGTATTTGTGAAATAAATGATTCGGGAGAACAGGATGATGCATCAACAATTGGACTTTTATTTATTTATTTATTTAGTTTTTGTTAACCGGGTAGGTGCACTAGCTATAAAATGACTATTTTCAGGCACGACCCAGGAGAGTACAACAAAAGAACAGTTGAACAACAGCAACATGAGTACAATAATACAAATAGAGGAACAGTACAGCAGTGCTACAAAAATACAATGGGTAGAAACAACAAAAAATAATGGCAAGCATTATACAGATAATGGCAGTAAGATATATACAATAAGTGCAGAAACCATGGACCCGATCTGTGGAGTGAAAGGGTTAATAAGATAGTAAGGTTATATAGGGAGAAATGTGAGGAATGTTCAAACATAACAAGAAAGACTGACAGAAGGAAGGTCGGGGTGGTAATTGGCAAAACAACAGTGGATGGTCAGCAACAAGGTTTGAGAAGGAAGAGAGCTAGTAGTCAAGAAGTTATTTACAAAGAGAAGGAAAAAATATGGGGAGGGAAGAGGAGACAGTCTTGGAGCTGGATTAGAGCAGGGTGACTTTTACTGAGTAAGTCTCAGGAGCTTCAGGTTGGGTCAAAGCATGTACAAGCATCAGCTAAGGATAGATAACGACGATATTCACTTTTAAATCCAAAGTGAGACTGAGACAGCTGGAGGTTGAGTGGAAGAGCATTCCATAGCCTGGGAGCAGAGAACTGGAAGGCCCCTGTGCCTTTAGTCGTCCGACATTTTGGAACATAGAGCAAGGATTTGTTAGCTGATCGCAGGCCATGGGAGGATGGTTGAAGGACCAGCAACACCGCCAGCTGGGATGGGTTTTTTTCCCAGATGATCAAGTCCATTAGTGATCCAAGGTAGTATTGTCTACTGGCAGAGGGTGAGAGCCAATTCAGATCCTAATAAAGAAGGCAGTGATGTTTGAGTCGAGGCGACGAAGAGGCAAATCGGCATATGTTGTTATAAGTTACATCCCATTTTAGTAGGGAGGTTTTATGGGCAGAGGTAAGAATAGAGGCACCATAAGTAAGGGTTGGGAGCAGAATACCTTGGGCAATTGCTAATTTGGCTGAGGGTGTAAGCATGTAGCTTGTTTTGTAAGCTACTCCTAGTTTCGAGTTTACAGCTTTGCACGAGGACTGAATGTGAAGATTAAAATCCAGGGACTGGTCCAGCAGGATCCCAAGGTACTTGAAGGAAGTAAAAGATCCCAAGGTACTTGAAGGAAGTAACATTTTCAAGTGGAAATCCTCCTGGGTGAAGAACCTCCAGCAGACTAGAACAGGTCTTAATCTTCGGTGCAGAACCTAGGAGCATGGCTTTCGTTTTCTTTTCATTTAGTACAAGCTTACCGTCTAGTAGCCAGTCTAAGACCTTATTAAAGTCTGAAGTAAGTGATGTGTTTTGCAGGCAATACTAGAAGAACTAGTGTAGATGATCAGGTCATCAGCATAGAGAATAGCTGAGCAGGATTCCAGGACCTCAGCTGCATTGTTGATAAAATTGAGAACAGAAGGGGCCCAAGGATAGAGCCCTGGGGGACACCAAGGTTGATAGTAGATGTGTTGGACAGAGAGGAGTTAAATTTGACAGCTTGTGACCTGTTTGACAGGTAGCTACAGAACCAGTCCACAACAGGGTAGAGAAATGGAATTTATGGAGAGTGGAGAAGCAGGGATGGTCTACAAGGTCAAAGCCTTAGTGAGGTCAATGAAGATGGCACCTGTGAGTTTCCAGAGTCCATGTTGGACAGAATATCAGTAGTTAGTTGAAGAAGAGCCGTGGTGGTGCTATGATCTTTTCTGAAACCATGCTGGGTGTCTGAGAGGAGATTGTAGCTTGTAAGGTAGTCAATGGTCTGTGATGCAATCTATTTTCTGTAGGATCTTGTTAAGGACAGAGAGAATTGCTATAGGTCTGTAATTGGCCATGTCCTTTGGGTCACCTTTTTAAAGACAGGCATTATCTTGCAGATTTCCATAGGTCCGGCACAGTGCTATGGATAGGGATAAAGTGTAGATTCTGGCAGTCGGAGAGGCAATGGTGGAGCAGCCAGCTTAAGAAGATGAGGTTCCAGTGAGTCAGAACCAGAGCTGGTATTGGCAGATATGGATCTCAGTAATTTCAGAACTTCCATCTTGATATAGCCTTGAAATAGAATGGTGGCGCTGGAGGAGCATCATACGATAGGGCAGTATGGTTGTCTGATGGTAGTGTGGTAGGTAGATTGGAGTGCGATCCACTAGGTTGTAAAGCCAAGGTATAGTGTGACAGATCAGAGAAAAGATTGTTAAAACTGTTTGAGATGGTCCTAGGGTCATTACAATATGCCCCATTTATGATAATTTTATCAGGACTTAGTGTGGCACAGAGAATGGTTGAGTCATATTTATCCAAAAACAGGCATCTGACAATAACTGAAGATCCTCTTTTGTACTGGAGTGGAAAGATCAATGAATGGCCAGAGCTGACTGCAGTGGCACTGAAGTACCTCACATGCCCATCCTCCAGTGTAAGTGTTGAGAGGGTATTCAGCTCAGCAGGTGCAGTAGTAAGGGATCGTCGGACAAACCTGTCTCCTGCAAATGTTAGTTTGCTAACATTCATTAAAATGAATGAGAGGCACATATCAGCACAGACTGCAACCTCGGTATTCGTACCCTGGCCTAGTCATGGTGGTCTTGCTGATGTGGAAATGGAGCATCCTGGTGGTACTGGCAGAGGCTGCCTGAAACGGCTCACCACTGACATAGATGATGACAAAATGGAGAAAGAATTTCCCAGTGGTCAGACTTCAGACATTGATGACTGTGAGGGCAGTTTTCTTTATGAGGATGATGATGTGGTTAATGTTGACAGGTTTTAACTGAAGTTTTTAAAAGGTGATGTGCCCCCCGGACCACCACCACAGGGACTGATGTTATCCAAGTCTGCCAGAATGAGTCTGTCTGCCCCTGGACCACCACACCGGGACTGATGTTATCCACTGCCACCATGAGTCTGTCTGCCCCCCGGACCATCACCACCAGGACCGATGTTATCCAAGTCTGCCACCATGAGTCTGTCTGCCCCCTGGACCACCACCACTGGGACTGATGTTATCCACTGCCACCATGAGTCTGTCTGCCCCCCCCGGACCACCACCACCGGGACTGATGTTATCTAAGTCTGCCACCATGAGTATGTCTGCCCTCACTGGACCACCACCACTGGGACTGATGCTATCCACTGCCACTATGAGTCTGTCTGCCCCCCCGACCACCACCACCGGGACTGATGTTATCCAAGTCTGCCACCATGAGTTGGTCTGCCCCCCCCCGGACTACCACCACCACCACCACCGGGACTGATGTTATCCACTGTCACCATGAGTCTGTCCGGACCACCACATCCATCAGCCAGAGACAGAAAGCTTCTTAATATTTAAACCATAAAGTGAGTATGTGTACTCATGTTTGTTATGCTGCTTCACTTCCTTTAGTTGCATGTTTTGTTTTCTGTAGCTTTTCAGAGCCACAATGAAAAAACACATACAGTACACTTATTTTGTTTCTTTTACAGGGTAACAAAAAAAGGCTCCATCGCTAAAACTCATTGGGAATGGTACTGTAGCTGTACCGTACAGAGAGGAAGCGTTATAATATCCATGTGAAATCCATTCTGGTAAGTATGAAGATTTTATTTCATCCATTTCATTGTTTTGTAAAGACTGCAGCAAATATTGCACACAGGTTGTGTTAGTTGACAAGATGTGGCTTTGAAATGTAACTTGACTTTAGGGATTGAGATTTGAGAACCAGGGAGGGACACATAATGATTAAGTTGTAAGAAGTCATTCATTTCTTTTTTTAGGAAACCTCCAGATGCTTTGTTGTTTTGACAAAGTGGCCTCATCCAAACAAGTTCTTCAACATCAGGCACACACCCCCGGGCTGGGGCTCACATACAACACGCAGAAGTCATTTCATTAGATGACCATGACCATCATTAACAACCAGACTCAAGAAGGATGCAGATGAAATCTGTGAAGAAGTAAGAAACTAAGAAACCATTACAGACAAACCTGCAAATATGCTTCCCCCCACCCCCCCAAAAAAAATACTTACTTTCATGTGCTTGAAAGTTATCCATTTCAGGATTTCTACACAAAAAGTTCCTGTCGAGCACTGGAATGTGCACACCAACAGTATCTGTGACTTGTGAATGATACAGAACAATACCATGACTACATGTCCATGTCAACCCCCCTCACCTACAAAATACAGAAATATACATCTACATATATCAACTCACCAAGGCTACTATTAGTGTACAGACAAAGAGCACCCTTCCATCCAGTTGAGATGATAACATTGTATTTGCTCGAATCGCAGCATACATTGGACCAGCAACAGTTCGGTCACAGTCATCATTTTATTCGGGGGCACTGCGTTACATGAGTGACTGCGCAATAAATTCTGGGGGACTTTGTATGTGCTGAAACAATCCCATTTCACTTCGTTACCACTGGTCAATTTTCTGCACACAAGGAGGATACATTTTGGGCCTGCAGAAAAAATCTGGGGACTCTGTGCCACCACTGCGCGCATGACTGAGTGCGCCATTAATTCTGGGGGATTTTGTATGTGCTGAAACAATCCCATTTCACTACATTACCACTTGTCAATTTTCTGCACACAGTGAGGATGCATTTTGGGCCTGCAGAAAAAATCTGGGGACTCTGTGCCACTTTTGTGTGTTCTGTGATTGTTGCTGTGAGCTCATGATGTCATACTGACATTTTTACAATTAAAGCAGCATTGTAAGAATGTCCTCACAGTTCTGAACTGTACTTTTTTATGCTACTTTACATTGCCACAGCCACCACTACTTACCTCCGAGTCATGACTTGAATGATATGATTCTTTTCATAATTTAGGTCTGCTTTACTTACTTGACTACTTTTTTTCATGTATGAAAAAAAATGAGCACGTCTTCCAATATTGTTCGGACCAGGTTTGTATTTATTTGCAGCTGCTTTTCAATAATTATTGTTCCGTAGTATCATAAAACACTGCATGATGCATAACTTTTTTCAGATTGACTGTGTTTTATTGTTAGGAAGATTTTTCTTATCATTCGTTACAGACATTGAGCAGAAAAGATTACATGATTCCTTACAACATACCAGTAATGTAAATTGGAGAGATTCTACAATACAAAATGCTCATATAGAAGTCAAATGAGTGATGAATATTATTATAATTCTCTTTACAAATCACTCCAAAACTTAAGAAACATGCACTTATTTGTTCTCCTATTTCCCCCCCATCCTCCCCCTTAAACCCAATTCCTCCCCACCCATCCCTCCTCAGGTATGCAGTGAGATTGACCTGTGGTTTCATTAGCCCTGGATATGATTACTGGAAAGTGCCTAAAATTATATTTTGATTTTTCTGGTAGTGATTGTTGAGATTTGTTATATTCTGTGACTTGTTCAATTAAATGGTTAATAAGGTATGTAAGGGGGCCCATACTTTCTGGTAACAATGTGGCCTCTTCGTTATTTGGGCGATCATGCATTCTGCTTGTAAAGCAAAGAGCATCTCTGTTAACCATTCTGTGTGTGTGGGAATGCTCTGATCCAGCCAGTGTCGCATGATTACTTTCTTGGCACATAGGGATACTAATGCCATGTGTTTTCATTGATTACCAATCAAAAGATCCCCATAATCCCCTATTATACAGATTTCTGGTTTAAAGGCTTCAGAGGGACCTAATAGAGGATCCAAATGAGATTTAATGATGGACCAGAAGGGTGTAAATGATGCATAACTGTTAATTAACAACAGAAGTGATATATAACAACTACTTGATGTGATGGAGAAAAGCAGAGGAAAACAATGACAAGGACCTGGTCAGCACCAATTTAAAAGGAATGCTCCTTTCATTATTTCACACATGAAAAAAGGTAGTACAGCAGACTCAACTATTGTAAATTCTCATATCATTCCAGTCAGTCAGGATGTAAGTAAAGGAAATTGTAACATAGCATTAAAAAATATAGGTCAGAGTTCTCAACAGATTGTTGCACTGCTGCTTTACAGAGATTCACCACATTACATAGTTATGGTGATGCACATAAACTAATATGTGGGGGCATTACTACCACTGGAATATTTCTTGCTCCACAGAGTACAATATATTTCTGTGAAAAACACCCATAATTTCATTACAGTGATTCATGTGACAGGGGAATTACCAATCAGAAAAGCCACCCACATTCTGCCACCCTTTCGCAACAATGTTAGGACATGATGCCAGGGGGAGTGCAGGTGCATGCTCCACTATAGTGAATGTCCGGCAGCTATCCCAATGTTTCCTTATGTTATAAGGTTGACTTTGTGGTGAAATGTGGGATGTTTCCACTAACAAAGCTCTTTTTACTGGAAACGTGGCCACACATTTCACCACAAACTGACCATTATAACATAAAGAAACATTCGGAAACCTGCCGAACAATCGGATATTCACTGTAAGGAGCACGTATACGCGCTCTCCCTGCCATCACGTCCTAACGTTGCTGAGAAGGGAGGCAGAATATGGGCTGATTTTCAGAATGGGAATTCCTCCGTCACGTGACACACTATAATGAAATTACGGGTGGTTTTCACAAAAATGTATTGCACTATGTGGTGCAAGAAAGATTCCCCTTGAAGGGAAAATGTGTATGATTAAACAATAACAAACCAAAAACACACAAAAAAAGTACAACACAGTAGTGGGGTGGAGTCATGGGTGGGGGGGCAGAAAACAATCCCCTCACTTACTATGGCTATGGGATGCCATGGTGGTCCAGCAGCAGGTGCAGCATTGAAATTATTTGCTGCTGCTGTGCTTCCATTCTGTTCACCTGCTGCTCCAAAGCACAGAACAGCTCATTATTTTCCATGAGCGCTGCCCACACCAGGCTGATGTCAGACTGGGTTGCAGGGACTGTGGTGGGGTCCACTGCAGCAGGGAATCCAGGTAGTGGGGCTGGTGGTGGACAGGGTGGTGCTGGTGGCTGTGGTGGTGGTGGTGGTGGTGATGGAGCAGCTGCTGTAGTAGCCCTCCTCCTCCTCCTGCTGCGGCAGTGACTGCAAGGAACATCTCCCACCCCAAAAGCACCCTCGGCCACTGCCACGGAAGGGCCAGCAGGTGGATGCCTGGCCCCTTCTGTGGCAGCCTGCCACTCTGCCCTGTGGTGATTCAGCATGTGAGTGCACTGGCCACCGGTCCCCAAATGTGTCCCAGGGGGACCACGGCGCACCAGCACACCACACACACGGCACTCCACCACTGTGCTGTCTCCCCCACACAATTAAAAAACTCCCACACTGGGGAGCTGCGGGGGGGGGGACCAGACACAGTCCTCACACATCGGGCATGAGTCCCACCACCACCTACAATTTCCGGGGCCACCTCCTGTGGCTGTGGAGGGGGTGCTGCTGGAGCCCTAACAGCTGCTGCTAGTGGTGGTGGTGGTAGTGGTGGAGAAGGTGGGTGCGCAGCAGCCACCGGTGGCACTGGTGCTGCTCCTGTTGCTTCAATGGGGGAAGCAACACCAGCCAGGAGTCGGGAGTGGTGCAACATCACATGACCGCCCCACCCCCCATGGGTCTGCACTCCTCCCCTCCTACCACACCCACTGGCCAGTGACTCGCCTTCTCCTATGTGACCATCCATCCTCCTGAAGTCCACGGGCCGACACACACACACAGACAGTGGACACACACACAGTCAGTCACCCACACAAAACAAAACAAAACTTGTACAAAAAATTCACTAACAAAAAAAACACAAATACAATACAAAAACTAAATAAAATAGCTTTTAAAAAAGCTGTTTGTTTTGTTCTGGCACTGAAAAGCAACGAAAGGCAAGCAGTAACTCCTCTCCTCTCACAAATGCTTTCTCCCTCTACAAATGCAAAGGAGAAAGTGAAACTGCTTCGGTGACTCACTTCCTTCCTGCCTGGCTAAAGCATGTGACTTACAGTACTGCAGGTAATGTGCCTTTTTTCTTCTCACTTCACGTTAAGGCATAATGGCAATGTGAAGTGGTAATAATAATAATGCGAAGTGAGCACTTTACAGGGTCTATTTTGCATTGTGCTCCGCAGACGCGAAGTGCTCACTTCACGTCCACTTCACGGGCAGATTAATAATTCACTGCATCTCTATTCTGAACACTGGTCAGTGGCATGGCAGGAGGTGAGGCATGCAGCACCTAAGTCCTCCATGCCACTGGGTCAGCCTCTACATAGAAACATAAAAGCTGTCGGCAGAAAAGGACCGCCAGGCCCATCTAGTCTGCCCTATTTCCCTACCTGTAATGGAGGCTGGTGCCAATAGTTGGCCACCTGCTTATGCCATTTTTTCTCATTTCTATGACCCCTTATTCCGATGCCATGCATGTTTGAATCCCGCCACAGTGCTTGCTACCACCACCCCCTGGGGCAGGCTATTACATGCATCCACCACCCTTTCAGAGAAAAAGAACTTCCTCACATTTACCCTTATGTGGCCCCCCTCTAATCTCATGTCATTACCCCTTGTTCTGGTACTCTTTTTATACTGGAAGATGTTATTCCCTTTCACCTTATTGATCCCCTTGAGGTACTTGAATGTTTCAGTCATGTCCCCCAACTCCCTCCTCTGTTCCAGTGTGTACATATTGAGGTCCTTTAACCTATCCACGTATGTCTTATGATGTAGTCTCTTCACTATCTTAGTTGCCTTCTTCTGCACTGTCTCCATCCTGTCTATGTCTTTTTGAAGGAGCGGCCTCCAGAATTTCACGCAGTACTCCAGATGAGGCCTTACCAGCGTTTTGTACAGTGGAACCAGTACTTCCCTCTTACGGCTTGTGATTCCCCTTCCAAAACAACCCAACATCCCACTAGCCTTCCCCACCACCTTTGCTGCCTGCTTGGCGGCCTTCAGGTCATCTGTGATAATGACCCCCACGTCTCTTCCCTCCTTGGTCACTGCCAGCAGCTCTCCCCCATTTTGTAGCTCTCTCCCAGGTTTCTACTCTCCATGTGCATGATCTTAAATTCTTTTGCATTAAACTTCAGTTGCCACACCTCAGACCACCTTTCCATCTTCTCTAGGTCCTTTCTCATTCTTTCTATTCCCTCTGGTGTAGCAAGCCTGTTGCAGATTTTGGTGTCATCTGCAAACAGGTAAACCTTTCCCTTCAACCCTTCTGCAATGTTGCTGATGAAGACATTGAAGAGGACTGGCCCAAAACATTGTTGTAAATATAAGCATCTTCATGTCTCCGTTTCTGTCTGTCATGAACACCACAGTTCCTTATTTGATCTCACCCAGCCCTACATTTATCAAAGCACTGTAGCTCCAGTTTGTGTAGCAGCCCAAGTCTGTGCAATATGAAAGTATATATATGAATATGCAATTGTTTATAATGCATTATGAGTAGGAGTAATCTTATTTTTGTTCTGTGTAAGACTTATTTCTTATAATGAAAAGAATAATTGTTCTATGTCTTGTTTTGACATCCAGGATTTGTCATAGTCCACACCACAATCTAGTAGCCACAGATGACTCATACTACCCTGCGGGGACATACAAATCTGGACTTTACTGGCTGACCCCATTAAATTAAGTTGAGAATTCACCAATCTGGAGATCCCTATGGCTTGTGTCTTACCATTATGAAATCTGTATCTTGATCCTCCACACTTTGCAGCACTGTAGCCCCACACAGAATAAGTTGGTCCTTGGCAATACTGCCATTTAGCTGTACTACTAACCTAACATCACACAATATGTGAAAATAATTTTCCAAAAGGTTTGTCAATTTATTCAGCTCCATATTATGATGTCATCTCTGTTACTACAAAGGTAGTTTGGGTGAGGGCAGTGGCCACGCCCCTCCTGATAAAGAGGATCTGTATTCCTTGAAGTGCCAGGGCTTGATTGTCCACCTGATGTCAACATGATTTTTATTTTGATAATGCATGAAAGTTCACTGCATCTGGACCTGCAGGAGTACTCACCGTTTTTGTACTTGGACCTTCTCGTTTACTGTGTACCCGTCCCTCTCCCAAAATGCACATCCACTTTTATAAAAACAAGCCCTGGTTTGTCTTCACCTGGAGTACTGTGTACAATTCTGGAATCTGCACCTATAGAAAGATAGGGACAGGGTAGAAGCAGTGTAGAGGAGGGTAACCAGAATGATTCAAGACCAGCAGGATAAGACTTAGAGTAAGGGGAAGGGGGGGGGGAGAATTGTTTAACCAGGAAAGGCACACCAAGATGAAGCTTGTGACCTGGGAGCACAAGAAAGTTAAGTGACTTGCTCATGGTCATACAGTATGCAAGTGGGGGTTGTGGGATTCAAATCCCCAATCTCCAGGTTTGCAGCTCAGATCGCCAAATCACTGCACTATACTGCCTCCAAGTAGAGTATATAGAGAGGTTATCAAATCTCAACATGTAAATGCTGGAGGCAAGAAGAGAGAAGGAGACATGACAGAGATGCACTAATTAATAGAGTAGACAGAGGACAGTTGTTTACATAGAATGAGAATCCCAGCAACAGGGGAAACTCAGTACAATTGGCTGGGGCGGGGGAATTAAGAGGGGTGTCAGACTGTATTTCTTCACTGAAAGGCTGGCAGAGAGGTAAAGTAGGTTAAATTGTGAAAAAAATGAGGAAGGGGAAAAAAAAGGCTCTCTTCAACCTTTTTGTTGATAAAAAAAAAATTATTTTCTTTAAATTTCTTGTGCCCTGACATTTCACACTGTTTCCGTGCTTTTCAAAGGGCTGAAATAAACAGAAAAATGTATTTTAAATTCATTTTCATACATATACTTAATTCTTGTCATTCTTAAATCATACCTGATACTGGAACTCTATTCCATGATTTGTATACACCTTTGTTAAGCTTATTTCTCAAATGTCAGCAATTCTTTTGTTAGATTTCCAAAGGATATAATTCCTGTGAAATAATTGAACAGTATCTCATTGAAAATCCTGCATAATCAATCTTTAAGTTTACTTTTACACACTTTCCCAATCGTTATGTATCACTGCAGTTCATGCCTGTGCCCCCTTATAACTAGGGACACCTTTCCTCTGATTGCTGAATTATGTTTTTGTGCTGTAATGTACTAAATTGTGATTCAGACTGGGAACATTCACAGCAATACTATTAAACACGCGGGAATCCCCGCTTCCATATTTATTACATTTCCCATTTACAAAAAGTCACCTATCTTGATTTTTCACTGTTCCTATTACTTATTCCAACCTTTTTGTTCATTACTAACATCAAATTCTTATTTCTATTGAACAATTTACAATTATTAACCTGCTAGTTCTGTTAGTATGCTATTTGGCGCACGGCACACCTGTTATGAACTGCTTCACAGAGTCCACGCCTTCCTTTTTAATACACACGGTCGTGCTGTATTGAAATCTGTGTTGCCTGTAATATGAACGAATGTTCTTACAATTTTTTGTAAAAATAACCCTTCATCAGAATTTACAATACCCTAACTGCATATCTTACCTGTAAGGTCCTTTATTGTATGCATACCTTGTTGCTGCTTTTGCAATCCATCTTGCGTTTATATCAATATGTACTTTGTTGCCAACAAAGACTCACTATAAAGAAGTGAGAAGTATATTACAATACCTTGTTTAGCCATTTATAAAAAATTAAAAGCTTTCATCCTTCTAGGTATAAAAATCACTTCCTCCATATTCTGTTCTTTGGTGTGTTTGCATACCTAACAAACTGCTGGTCTTTTACTTTTCATCTTGTTGCAGGCTATTTGTTAATAATTTGTTTTCGCTGCAAGAAAAAATAAAAAAACGTTCACTAGCTCCTTCCTCCTGCTTTTTTTCTATTTTGTGTCCAAACCTTGTCCTTGCTTTCAAACCTATCTAAAAGTCCTGGTAAAACTAGTTTTGTACCTGATGCGTCAGATGCTGCCATCCGGCCTGCATTTCGTTTAGACCTGCTCCCCATGATTTCAGTTTGCAGAGTGGGTGTGTCCCTAAATAAACCTCTTGGGTCTGACTGCATATTCAAGTCACACGATGTTTTAGGTGACTTACTGATGCCAATTGCGTCAGACTGTGTTGCTTAGACTCAGTAAGAGTCCCTAGCAACGCTCACGTGGTCAGACCCATTGTATTGGGAGAATGTAAAACTTTAAATAAGAACTTGTTTATACCTTAGTTGTATTTTGTCATTGTTTGGGATAGGATAGGGTGCCATTCTATCAGCCTGCTGTTTTATTTATTGCTCTAACACTTTAAAAAGGTCTTATAAACTTTAACTCATGATGTTGTATGTCCTTATGGATACCCAAAAATTATCAACTGTAAATATCGAAGTGGGGGGGAGGTGGGCAAGAACGATCAGGGTAAGGGCTACTAGCTATGTTATCTGGTCAGTGACTAATGTTAGGCTTTATTAGAATAAATAACTGTTTACTCACACTTCAAACAACATCTGCCAGGTATGAATTGAACTTCTGTCCCTTTTCTATAATTTTTAATAATAATATATTTAGGAAAGGGGCTACTCGCTATACTATCTAGTCAGTACTTATATCAGGTTACAGGAGAATGAATGACTGATTATTCACACTTTAAAAACCCTGTCTGGTAGGATTCAAACTTATGTCCCTTATCCATGATTTTTGGTAGTGGTATATTTACTAAAAGGGGAACTGAGCCTCTAAATAATATTATTTAGTACTTATCCTTAGGATTCAAATTCCTGTTTAAGGGACTATAAACAGATATATCATAGAGGAAAATGACAACTTGGAAAAACAAGGAAAAACTGACCAAAACCTTAAACCTCTTTCCTGCTTATCTAACTGAAGTGCTAAAATTCTTGATATATTCATTCTAACTATTGAATGAATAGATGTCCTGTGCAAATCCCTAAAGTGGTGAATAAATTCACATTATATGAGCTTGTGAGTTTGTTTTTAATGTGACCAACGTACATTCCAATTAGTGTCAGTATTCAGTCCTATTCCTTGTTCAAGGGCTTTAAATCAATATATCCAACTCATTTCTGCCTTATCTATAATATTTTATTAATTGCCCCCTCGTGGTGGAGCAATCACCTTTTCCAGACCCCAAGACCTGAGTGATGCTCCCATGTGTCCTAAAATGTAGGTCCACTTGTGAAGTTTCATCCTGTCTTCTTATATCACTCTTATGTTCCTAGATCCTGGGACTTTAGGGCCCTAGTTGTCTGTCCTACATAAATTCGATCGCATGGGCATTAAATTACATAAATCACTCCTTCAGTTGTAGAGGTTATATTTTGTCTGATAGGGAAAGTTTCCCCTGTAAATGGATGTCTAAAAGCTTCTTTCTTTGAAGTGTGCCCATAGACAGAGCAATGGCCACATGGTTCATGCCCGGCTTTAATGGGCCTAATTGTAACTGTTCTTGCTTATTCTCATGTATTTTAAATTGTGATTTTACCCATCTGTCCCTAACAGTTTCCACTTTTTTAGCTATCACTAGAGGTTTTTCTTAGAAGCCTGTGATCTGTTGATGACTGGCTGTTAGAATATGCCACTGCTTGTTGAAAATTTTTCTCATCTCAGTAAACTTGTCATTGCACTTCATAGTAAATACTATTCTTGCTCCCTCATTTCTGGGTACTTTTACCCTTAGTGTTTGTTCGCTACTTATTCTGTTGATCTGACTTTCTGCTTGTCTTAAGCAAGCTGTTCCATACCCCCTTTCCTTAAATCTCCCAATCATAATCTCCTTTTGTGCATTATAATCCACTTCCGTTGTACAATTCCTCTTAACCTTGTTAATTGTGAGAATGGTATGCTGTTTATCAGTTTACGGTCGTGAAAACTGTTACTGTGCAGGAGTGTATTTCTGTCTGTGACTTTTTTGTGTAAATCCGTAATCAACACTGACTTTTCTTTGATAATATGTAAATGAAGAAATGCTATTTCTTTTTTGCTACTGTTAAAGACAAACTTAATATTTTCATTGATGTTGTTTGCTAGGGAGTGAAAGGAAGCCAATTCTTCCTCACTCCCTGTCCATATGAAAAACACATCATCTATATATCTAGACCAGTTATGTATATAATTTGTATACGGATTCTCTCTTGGGTTAAGTATGTATTGTTTTTCCATTTCATGCATAAATTCGTTCACATATGCTGGGGCCATGATGCTACCCATGGTTGTTTCTCTCTTTTGTAAATAAAACCTACCATCACATTCAAAATGATTATTAGTTAGTATGATTTCAGCCAACTCTTGTAACACTGCTGTTTTTGGTTTGGCGTTTGGTTCTCTTTCATCTAACATTTTCCCCATGGCAAGTATACGCTGTTCATATGGTATTGATGTGTGCAGGTCTGTTACATCCATTGGGAAGGACGTGGATACAAGACTTGGAATAAGTAGACTCATCACCCACAGGGACACAGACAAACTGTTTAGGTTAAATAGGTTGCCAAGAGAGGGAGTCTGTGTGAAATTGTTTGAGGATTCAAGCATAAGTAGTTTATGCATATGGGACTGGTGATGACAGTGGCAAAAGGGGAGGGAGGATAGGGGTGTGATGTGCCACTAGGGTCCTCACAAAAACCATTTGATGTTTAGGGCTGGGCAGAATTAATGGGCTGCAGGGCCTTTTCTGCCAGCAATTTCTATGTTTCTATGGTGTATGTTTCTACGCAAGTGCCCTTCCTGCTTTTCACTTTGCTGTGGAAGATCAAAATGTCATGATGTCATTATGTCACTTTCTCTCTATGCGTGGGGGAGTGGCTATCTTTTATAATTTTCATACAGCGGGCTGCTCTCTGTTCAGGAGAGACAGGGAAGGGAGGTGGGAAAGAAGGGTTGTACTATATGTAAAGGAGGAAATCAAGGCCATGGAAATGCAGGGACACCTGAAGGAAAAGGAAGGGTTGGTGGTGCTGTGGGTCATCTTGGAGACAGGCATGGGGCTGCTATCCATACAGGAGTGATATACAGACCTCCAGCACACAGAGAGGAGTTAGATAAGGCACTTGGGGAAGCCATCATTAGGATGGCAACTGGAGAAAGAGGTGCTATTAGTTGGTGACTTCAGTCCAACAGATGTGGATTGGAGTCTTCCAACTGCAGCTTTGGCAAGGAGCAGGGCCATCCTTGACTCCTTACAAAGAACTTTTCTCAGGAAGCTAGTCAATGAACCCACTAGGGAAGGGCAGTGCTGGTCCTGGTGCTTACGAACACAAACGGCATTGCAGAGATCACAGTGGGAAGTCCCCTAGGTACCAGTGATCACCATACAGTGTGGTTTAACATTAAGACAAGAACAGAGGTAAGCCACACTTGGGGAGGTCCTGGACTTTAAGAGGGTGGATTTTGAAGAAACGGGAGACTGCCTCAGAAACTGCCTTATAGTGGGGATTGCCAGGAAATGGTAGCAGCACAGTGAGGAAAAATAAGGGAAGGCATAATTAAGGCAACCAGCCTCTGGGTGAAGGAAGTGAGTAAAAAGCAGAATGAAAAAGAGACTGTTGTGGTTACATAGGAACATAGAGGTTGATGGCAGATGAGGACTGCCAGGCCCATCTCTGTAGAGAAGTTGTGAAGGAAAAAAGGGTGGCATTCAGGAGGTATGAGGAAATGCATAGGAGAAAGGCACAGCCACAGGAAAGGATAGCCAAGGGTGACGCTAATGGGGATGAGGCTTTCTTCAGGTTCATAAGTGAGAAGAGGAAGGCAAGGGGAAGGATAGTGAGGATAAGGAGGTGTTGGGGTAGGGAGACCATACAAAAGAGGACCAAGAAAAATCAGGCATCCTGAACAGCTATTACTGCTCAGTCTTCACAGTAAGGGGAGACCACCAGGGAATAGCAGGAACAAGGGGGGTGGACATAAGTCCATTTTTAGAGGAAAAAGGCCTGAAGGGGCTTGCAGCTTTGAAAGTGAACAAGGCTATGGGACCTGAAAGAATACACCCAAGGGTACTAAAGAAACTCGGGGAGGTGCTAGCTGCTCCACTGATAGCCTTATTCAACAGCTTTCCAGAAACCAGCATGATTCCAGACTAATGGAGAAGAGCAGATGTGGTCTCTCTCCATAAGAGCGGCTGTGGGTAAGAGGCTGGCAACTCTTGGCCAGTCAGTCTCATATCAGTGGTGGGGAAATTAATGGAAACCCTGTTAATGAAATGGTTGGTAGAGAATCTTGAATTCAGTGGGTTACAAGACCACAAGAAGCATGGATTCACGGGGGCATGCCAAATGATTTATTTAACTGGGTGACAAGGGACATAGTTCGGGGAAGGCAGTTGACATGCCTAGTTGGACTTTAACAAGACCTTCAATACTGCTGCACAGAAGACTGATAAAGTAATTGAACAGCCTATCGGTGGGATTCAAAGTGGTGAACTGGGTTAGAAACTGGTTAGCGTATAGGACACAGAGGGTGGTGGTTAACTGTACTCACTCTAATGATGTGAGAGTTACCAGTGGGGTGACACAGGACTCAGTACTGGGACTGGTCTTCTTCAGTGTCTTCATAAGCAACATTGTAGAAGAACTGGAATAGAAAGTATGCCTTTTTGCAGATTGCACCAACATCTGTAGTAGGGTGGAGACTCAGGAGGGAATGAAAAGAATGTGCAGGGATTGGGGGAAACTCGAGGAGTGGTCAAGAGCATGGTAGTTGGGGTTCATTGCCAAAAAGTGTAAAATCATGCACCTAGGGCATAGGAACCCAGGAGATCAGTATGGCATTTATTTTATTTATTTATTTATTTAGTTATTTATCAAGTCTAGGATTACAAATACCTTTGAGCATTGGCTCTTTTACAAAGGTTCCACGTCAGAGAAATACAAATTATGGGGAACATCAAGACAGACATTACAACAATGTGGACATTGCAAACACAGTACAGATTAATACAATTCAAGGGTAGCGTTGTAACAAGGCAGCTAGCGGCATTTGTCAGGGAAAATAAACAACAGATAAGAGGTGCCAGAGTCATAGGGAGAGGGAAGAGGGGAGGGGGGGAGAAGGAATGTAGGAAGGGTGGGGAGAGGGGGTAAGGTACTGATAGTCACTAAGCAGGAAAGGGACCTTGGGGTTTTCATATCTGATTACCTCTAAGTGGCAGGGCAGTGTGACAAGGTAGGACCAGTGGGATGTATAGGGAGATGTATCTCCAGCAGGAGGAGTGTTGCCACTATATCACACACTGGTTCATACTAATGTTCATACTAAGGCTGTAGAAAGAGCAAGAAGGCGTTAGCCCATAATGCTGTTATACTAAGCCCAAGTATAATATGATAAAACAAATCCAGTATCAATTAGTCGATCGAGCCTATATTTAAAAATGTTCTTATTTTCACTAATGATAACATTAATAGGTAGATTATTCCAGGGACCCACAGTTCTCAATGTAAAAAAGTATTGTCGACATTTATGTCTAAATGGTTTCCTTATCAGTTGTAAAGGGTGACCTCTGACACTGTGTGAATGATCATTAAACTGTAAACCTAACTCAGTCGTAAGAAAAGGATCCTGAAATATGTCGAAAAGGAGAAGCATATCTCCTCTAAGGTGACGAGTAGATAAAGACATTAGGTTTATGGTCTGTAAACGATCGGTATATGATTCATTTTTCAGACCAGATATTTTTTTGTGAATCGTCTTTGAACTTTCTCCAACGAATTACTAATAGATTTTTTTATATGGAGACCACAATTGAGCAGCATACTGGTGAGACCCCACCTGGAGTATTGGGTCCAATTCTGGAAGTCGCACCTCACAAAGAACATAGATGGGTGGAGGCAGTCCAGAACAGGCAACTAAAATGGTGCATGGGTTGTACCAAAAGCCCAAGGAGGCAATACTAAGGGATCTCAACATGTACACCCTGAAAGATAGGAGAGCCAGAGGGTTCATGGTAGAAACTACAAGTACATCACAGAGGTAAACAGGGTACAGGAAGAGAGTCTCTTTCAAATGAGAATGAGCATGAAGACCAGAGGGCATGTGATGAAGCTGGGGAGGGGAGTCAAGAGGATGTGAGGAAGTATTACTTCTGAAAGAGTTGTAGATGCCTGGAACAGACAGCCCGTGGAAGTGGTGGAAGAGAAAACTGAAGGAGGCTATAAGCATGCATGGCACAGACATAGCGCAATATTGGTAAACAGGCAGGGAGGAGGGATTGTCACCAGAGACCTGTTAGAGTTGTGCAATGACAGACTAGGCAGAGAACCCTGTGGGCAGAGTGGGTGGCCCACGTGGTTCTTTTCTGCCAACAAATTCTGTTTGTGTGTTTCTTCCAGAACTTTATCATGTGACTTTCACCCTCATCCTGGTGAAAGCAGTTGCACTCTCTACAGCTCAACTAAAATATTATGATGTCGATTGCTCTCAATCTGACTAAGGCAGTTGCCCTGACAGCTCTTCTAGAACCTTACAATGTGAACTTTATCCTCATCCTAGTGAAAGCAACTTCCTTTCCTGTAGCTCTTCTGAACCTCATGTAGCTGTCGCTCTTAGCCTGGTGGGAGGTAGTTGCCCTTTCTGTAGTGCTTCTTGAACTTAATGATGTGACTCCCACCCTCAGCCTGGAGAAAGCAGATACCCCTCTCTGTAGCTCCTCTAGAACTTCATGATATTGCTTTCACCATCTGCTTGGTGAAATACAGCTGTCACCTTTGTAGCATGTCTAGAACACCATGATATGGCTTTCACTGTCAGCCTGTTGGAATGCAGCTGTACTGTGCAGCCCCTCTAGAACTTAATGATGTGATGCTGCTGCCCTCTAGCTTTTTTAAAACCTGATAATGAAACGTTAACCACTAGTCTGAAAAGCAGGTGCCCTCTGTGTAGTTTATCCAGAACCTAATGATGTGATTTTTACCAGCAGCCTACAGGAGAGCACCTGTGCTCTCTGCAGCACTTCTTGTACCTAATAATGGGGCTGTCACCATCAGCCTAGTAAAAAGCATGTATGGTACTTCTAAAACCTCATGCTGTCTCTCTCTCTCTCTCTCTCTCTCTCTCAGCTGAGAGGAATCCAGCTGTGCTCTCTGTAGCTCTTCTAGAACCTGCTAATGCTGTGACTTTCACCATCAGCCTGGTGAAGGCAACTGCCCATCTGCAGCACTCTTTGAACCTATTGATATGACTTACACCAGCAGACTGGTGAAAGCAGTTACCCAATATGTAGGTCTTCTAGAACCTTATGATGTGGCATTCAATCACCGCCTCCTGAATTGCAATTCCTCTCTATTTAGCTTTTTTTCTATAGAACATTTTTCCTCCAGTCATCAGCCTGCCCCCCCCAAAGACATCTCTCTTATCCACCAGATACCCAAGACCTGGTGTGGTAGGTGGCCTGCCCTATTGGTCATATCTGGACCTGCAGCAAGTGTTGGCATTGTCTGGCAGATCATTTATTTTCTCCACTGGTTTTCTATCCTGAGGGTGCCAGCCTGCAATGATGTACATGAATGTGTACTTGGCATCCATCGACTGCCCTTCTCCCCTTCAATATGTGTCCACTGTGCTGCCAACTGGCCTCCAGCATGTGACAGATAAGTAGTATAAATCAGCAGCCTCCTCCCAGAGGGAGGAAAGCTGTCCTTTGGATGCTCAATCCTCTCTCATCGTGCTGGTCCAGAGCTGCCCAAGTCTGATCCTGAACCCAAATCGCCAGCATAACAAGTGTAGGACTATCGAGCCAGCCTTTTTAGCTGTTCTAGAACCTCATAACATGACTTTTATTCTCTGCCTTCTGAAAAGGAGCTGCCTGCTCTGTAGTTCCTATAGAACATAATGATGTGACTGTCACTATTAGTCTGAACCTAATGAAATTACTTTTACCACCAGCCTGGTGGGAAGCACCTGCCCTCTGTACAGCTATTCTAAAACTTAATGACGTGACTCTTACCATCAACCTAGTAGAAATCAGCTGCCCCCACTGTATATTTCTAGAACCTAATGATGTGACTTTCACTATCAACCTGGTGAGAGCAGCTGCCTGCTCTGTAGCTCTTCTAGAACCTAACAAAATGACTTTCACCACCAGCCTGGTGGAAAGCACCTGCCGTCTCTACAACTCTTCTAAAACCTAATGATGTGACTCTTACCATCAACCTAGTGGAAATCAGCTGTGCCTCTGTATATTTCTAGAACCTAATGATATGACTTTCACTATCATCCTGGAGAGACCTGCTGGCTGCTCTGTAGTTCTTCTAGAACCTAATTAAATGACTTTCACCACCAGCCTGGTGAAAAGCAGCTGCCCTCTTTACATCTCTTCTAAAACCTAATGATGTGACTCTTGCAATCAGCCTAGTGGAAATCAGCTGCCACCTCTATATATTTCTAGAACCTCATCATGGGGCTTTGACTCTCAACTTGGTGAAAGCAGCAGCCCTCTCTGTAGCTGTCCTAGAACCTTCTCTGGCTGGTGAAAGCAGCTACACTGTCTGAAGTTTTTCTATAACCGCATGTGACTTTCACGCTCACTCTGGTGGAATTCTGCTGCTTTTTTTGTAGCTCTTTTGGAGCCTCATGGTGTAAGTTACACTCATGGCTAACTTTTGCTTGCTTTGCTGTACTGGGGGAACCTTAGGATTTCATTAACCCTCCCACCCCTCAGGCAGAGAACCAGCTTCCTGTCTTTAAAGGAAATAGGAAATGATTTTTAGACAGCTAAGTGCTGTCCTGTATTACTTTCCATGCCATATACGTATTCTGCTATTCTTTTACCAATTTTTGATAAATCAGTAATCTAGCTTTGGGGTGCCCACCCAGCTACATAGAGTTCCACTCTCCTCACCCAACTACTGCTCTATCTTTTCATATTGCAAAGACGTTCCATGACATCAATTACACAATTCCATGCTATTCGAGAATATTCAGGCAGTTTGAAAAGGGACAACAGCTGCCAAGGAGAGAGGGATTCAGGATGGTTACAGAAGCAGCATAATTATCTATTTTATTTATTGGATTTTGATAACTGGCTAGACTCGCTGAGGCAGTCGCTTTTTCAGGAGCAACCCAGAATTAATTGCATTAAGTGTACATTAAGAGAAACTGAACAGGTAAATCAAATTAGTTACTGTACAGAGAATAAATACTTGGAAGGGGAGACAACATATGGAAATTATAACAACACTAGATTCATCACTAGTATAAAATGCAAGTAAAGTCTGATACAAGGCAATACAGAACTATTATTGAACAGAGAGTTATAGGATCTAGGTAAAATTCTCATTTAAGACAGGTACAAAATGATATTATTCATTTAAAGGAGATCAAAAACATCTGAATATTGGATAGACACGAAAAGGACAACAGAAGGGCATCTAGAGATGTAAAAATACTGTTTTACTATCACTTTTAATAATCTGCAATATATATTTTAGTAACCCACAATATATATATATATATATATATATATATATATATATATATATATACACACAAAATCAGATTTGTCCAGTGTGGTAATAATATACCACTAGAGACTGCATGGGGTAGATGCATTAGCATTACTGAGTCTAGGGAAGACTATTGCCAGAGCTAGGGTGTCAGTCCCAGCCTTATTCTGAATGAAGGTCAAGTACAATACATTTCAGAAATGTAAAGCAGAGAGATTGAAAGCAATGAAGGCAGGCAGCGATGTACCTTTTGAACCTGATTCACTGAAATCTCCAATGAAGCAATTTCTATCTAAGGAAACTTATCACTGATAACAACAGATCTGAATATATTATTTCAAATATAATATTATAAATAGTTTGGCAGCTGTGTATTACACAATTATAGCTTTCCCTGATGTGTTATGGATATATCATCTATTAATTACAGTACTTTATTATTATTCCCACCCCCAACCCCATGCAACTATTGCTTCGCTACACTGCTGTCCTGATTGTTGTGGTTTTTAATACATGGTTGAATTATCATAACAAGAAACACTTTAGAAGTTAGTTAAAAGTTTGTATTCACCTAGTTTTAAATCAGTGTTTCTCAAAAGAGGCCAACATGAGTGTATAGAACCACCAGCACAATTTTGTGTGGCCACAGAGGTCATAAGAACCCCCATAAAAAATGGAAGGAACTTGTAGCGCTTTAACGTTTCACAATCTTTAGGATGCATTTCAAGGCAAAAGACAGCAGGAAATGAATGTACATAGTAAGAGATGGTCAGAAGGGGCTTTATGTGTATCATGTTTGCTCGTTACAAAAGAAACTGGCACTGAGAACCAAGCTCTTACTTCACAGAGATTTTATTGTAGTGCACTGCAAAAAACGGAATAAAATTCACACTCATGAAGGTCCAGTGTAACCAAATGAGCTGGTGGTACTGGACCTTCATGAGTGTGAATTTAATTCAGTTTTTTTGCTCTGCACTAAAACAAAATATCCCTGTTATCCTTCCACCTGGTCACAACTGGAAACAAGCCAAGGCTCAGTGTCATTTTCCTGGTTACCAATTTTCAAATAAATAAATCAAATTTCTGTGAAGTAAGTGCTTGGTTCTTGGTGCTGATTTCTTTTGTGAAGTGCATTGTACATTTGACCTGGCACGAATGTGAGTGAAATGACTTTCCTTTTCATTTTGGATTGTGTTTTTTATCATATTTGCTCCCCAGATTCCTAGGCAGGTACATTTAAGGTGTGGTGTGAGGAAAGAGATTTTTTTTGTAACAAGATTTGGGTCAAAAATAGAGTGAGGTCACCACTAAGTTCTGAGGTACACGCTTTAAGGCAGCTGGGATTTATCTCTTGAGAACTGCTAGTAACATATTTCCCCTGTTCTACTATCATAGCATTTTTTAAGTGACTTTAGGTTTTTATTAGACATCCCAGCTACATTCAAAAACAATGATTTGCAGGACACCCAAAGGAGATGTCCAAGAGCTAAGTAAATGGAATATTACTGCCTGATCCAGGAAAAGTCTGTCCCAACATTTTTATTGCTATTATTCTTTTTTCCCACTTTCCTACTCCCCACAAGGATCCACCTTATGTCTTCTACCCCAGTGCTCCAGTTGGCATGGTGGCAGAGGGATTGCCTGCACAGCTGACACCAATGCAGCTCCGTGGTCAGCCGGTGGGGGTGAGCAATGCAAAGCAGTGCACATTCTCCCTCCCTGGTATTGAAATACCTCACCTTTGTGATGCACTTGGCCCCCAGCTGGCTACAGCATGGAATTCTGAGGCTTGACATGACAGGCCCTCAGTCTTTCCACTAGCACAACACTGTGTTACTGTTACTAAACCACGAGGTCAGGGCCATGATGAGGCAACATTTTTCCTCCTCTTTTGATAAGTGACTTATTCCTCAACCATATAATTTTACAGCTTATTTAGAAGCTTCATAATCAAACAGGGGCTCTGAGCAATTGTTATTTACAAAGCCACTACTTAGGTAAGCAGTAACATAAAACAGGGTGTGCATTTCTTATACTGCATATCATAAAATAGCTGGAAGTGTTGGAATTGCTGACAGATAGGAGAGTAAACATCCAGATTGAAACTAAATGAATATTATACTGTATATTTGTATATACATTCTTTGCAAAAAAAAAACTGTGTTAATGCATGGTAGGATTCAGGATAAAGCAACAAAAGTAGGGAAATGTGATGTTAGAGTTTCCAACCCTAAAACCCCTGCCCCAACCCTGAATCTAATGAGAGGTGGAGTCTTCCTTGGGGTTGTCAACCCTAACACTCACCCCATTGCAGTAACAGAAAAGCTGAGGGGTGATGGAGACAGGTGTGCATGTGTCATGAGTGCATACAATGGGGTGAGCGTTTGGGTTGACAATCCCAAGGAAGACTGCATGTCTCATCAGCTTCAGGGGTGGGAAGAGGTTTTAGGGTTGGAAACCCTAACATCATATTTCCCTACTTTTGTCACTTTATTCTGAACCCTAATTGATGCAGTAACACAGTTTTGTGCAAATAACTTAATTACTTTTGGAGATAGTGTAATTGTATCCTTATTTGCCTGTGGGAGCGCAAGGCCCTCTAAACCCTGTGCTCCCATCCCTCCATACATGTTTATATGTACGTTGGTTTGGAAGCACGGGGCCATCTGGGCCCTGTGCTTCCAGTTGTAGGACAACAGCAACCAAACTGCCAGCATAGCTTTTTTAGTACCCCACCTCATGTACCTGGTACTGAAAATGTTCAAATCACCACCAAAATGTAATTCCGCATCACTGCGATGCCATTCTGCTCCACTAGTAGGAAAACACATTTTGGCCAGGATTTGAAAAATGACAGCTGTGACATTCATTAGGTGGGGTTGTAGAATGGCTATGTTGAAAATTTGGGGTCAGAATATTTACAATTCCCAAAGTTACAAGCGTGCATAGCAAAATTACAACAGATGATCATAGCTTTGGCGTTTTTACATATTTTGACCCCACATTTTCAACATAGCATTCTTATGCCACAACCTTATGAACAAGGGCAGTGAAAGTTTTCTAATCCCACCTAGAAAGTGATTTCACCAAGTAACCACGGAATCAGCTTTCAGGTGGGATTTACCTAATGCTACTGATATTGTTCATTAGGTGGGTTACCAAAAAGCCATGTTGAAAACTTGGTATCAAAAATATGAAAAAATGGTGAAGTTATGCAACAAAGTTGAAATCCTCATTGAAATACATCAAACCGCAGTTACCTTAGTTTCTCATATTGTAGTCAGCAGTTCCAGCAAAAAAATGCATCTTCCATCAGAGAACGGATATTCACAAAGCTACCTGTTCAGGTGAGTGAGGGTGTGTGGGGGTGTACTGGGGGTGCCGGTGGGGGGTGCTGAGCAGGAGGTGGAGGTGGGATGGTCTTATCAGCGAGGGACCATTTGCTTTTTTTGTAGGTTTGAAGAAACAAAACAAAACTTTGAGGGAGCATTTTCTTTCATTCAGGCATGGACAGCAATGGGGGGTGTCAGTAGACACCAGGGACATGTAATTTCATAACGGGGATGGTGTTTGGTGGGTGTAGGGTGCCACTAGACACTAGAGATGTAATAATGCAGTAGGGGAAGGAAATCTGCAGGCAGGGGTGCCACTAGCCCCCATTGAAGTAATGCTGCATTACGGGGATGACATTGGGCTGGTGGGGGGGTGGCACTAGACACCAGAGAAATATTATTTAATTAGGGGGATGATGATCAGAAGGGTGGGGGTGCCACTAGACACCAGGGCAACATAACACATTTTCAGGGACAGCGATCAGGTGGTGGGGGTGCCACTAGACACCAGGGATATATTACTTTAACAGTAACAGCACTCATAATGTGAACAACATACATATTACTTTTTCTATCTCACCTTTTAAGAAGGATTTAAACAGTTTAGCTACTGTTGTGAAGAGTCCAGATGTTTATATGAGTCAGTGCACCTGCTCAGATTTAAAACTGAATATCTGAGGATGTGTTTTGGGTTTTGAGATCTGTTTCATTTGAAAATAATATTCACCGAAACACAATTCTAGTTGAAACTTTGTGAGTATTGTTAAAATCCATGGTTAACTGGTCAGAACATTTACTCTTACTAATGTTCAGCACCACGTTATGTCTAATTATTCAGTAAAAAGTTATTACAATTCAAACTTTTATGGGCCTTTACTGATTGTAGAATTTTCCAATTGAACAGGAAAGGTCCAACTGTAAAAACGTTCGAATGGTTATTTTCCGATCAAACTATCCTTACGTAAGCAAGTGATGGCCGAAATGATCCTCACCACACAAATATACAGTATATTTACCCTGTAAATTTTTAAATTGTAAGGCAAAAATCTAACAAAGTACAATATGTGAAGGAGACCTAAATACATGTCTTGTTCATTAATTACCAAGCAGTACTTCTGTAGAAAAACCTTTTTTAAACAGGAACAAAAACAAGATGGCTAACATTACAAACAGTATTTCTCTGAGCATGAACAGAAAATCCTTAACTATTTACAGTTAAAATTGTTTTCACTTACCTGCCTGTCTACCAGCTATCACAAAAATCATTATAATTCAAAAATGGTAATATATGTTTTCACCAAATCATCCAAAGGTACACCCTTGGCACAAACACCATCATCCCTGAAAATGTCAAGTAAAAATTTTATACTGTCTGAGCTGTAGATGATGGCAAAAATCCCATGTTAACTATAGGAAAACATGTTTTTTATGTTTTTTAGCACTCCATATCTCAAAAACCATACCAGATTCTGTCACAAAACGTTTCACGTCTCGAGACTCTGGCAAAATGACTGTGCATGCCAAATCTTGGGCTATTGTGTCAAAGTATGCCAAAGTTATTAAGGTTCAAAACTTTGGATTTAACATAGAAGTGCCAATCCAACTCTAACTATAGGGGCTTGACCGCACCCCTATAATATACATATATAGATACACACACACACACACACACACACACATCTATCTATATCTATATATATATATATATATATATATATATACTGTATATCTATACCCATTTGCTCACCATACTTAAAGTAGCAGTGAAAGGTGGTATGTGGAGTAAAGAGATTTTTAATTAGTGTTTGGGGCACTTTGACACTTTTCTTTAAATTTGTAAAAGATAGGGTGAGGTTGACTAATAAGGAGGTGGTGCTGCAACTTGGCAACTTCAATCTGCCCAAAATGGAGTGGAGAATTCCAACTACAACTTTGGCAAGGAGTGAAGCCATCCTTGACTCCCTGCAAGAGGCATTTCTGAGGCAGCTAGTCAAATAACCCATCAGGTATGGAGCAGTGCTGGACCTGGTGCTTACAAATAGAGACAGCATTGCAGATGTTAGAGTGGACAGCCTCCTGAATATCAGTAGTCACTGTACAGTGTGGTTTAACATGAATACAGGAATTGAGGCTACCCAAAAGAGGACACGGTTCCTGTACTTAAGGAGAATGCATTTGAAAGAAATGGCGGACTGCCTCAGAAACTACCTTGAGGGGGGATTGCCAGACAGGCATAGAGGCAAGTGGGCAAAAATAATGGAGGGCATATTAAAATCAGCCAACCTCTGTATGAATGAAAGTGAGTACAATCAGAAGGAAAAAGAGACTGTTATGGTTCTCTAAGGAAGTGTTTTTTAGCTGGTATGAAGAAATTCAGAGGTAAGAGAGCAGGGAGGTACACCTAGTAAAGCAGAGGGAAGCAGAAAAGGCAGTAAGAGGAGCAAAGGCACAGACAGAGGAGAGGATTGCCAAAGAAGTCACCAAGGGGGAGAATACTTTCTTCAGATACATAAGTGAGAAAAGGAAAGCAAGGGGAGGAACAGTGAAGGGATTAGAGCATGAAAGATGACTCTATTTCAGAAGAATACATTTGAGAGTGGGGGGAAAGACAGGGTAGCGGCATGCTTGAGCAGTGCTTTGGTTTGGGGCGATGGAGAGCATGTCCAAAGGATCACTAGGGCAGCAGGAGCTGCGAAGGAGTGAAAAATCATTGTCCATCTGGAGATGAATGGCCTGGGGTAGAATGCCAAGAACTCGGCTAAGAAAAAAACTGATATCTTAAACAGGTATATCTGCTCAGTCTTCACAGCAGGTCCCACCAAGCCGTAACGACAATTAAGTTGTTGAAATGCGGCACATCAAAATCCACAATGTTGACAGATGAAGTTTTGCCTGTCAGATATTGAGTGTTTTTTTTTTGCAGGGGGCTATGCACCCCACACACCCCATTATATTATTAATAAATACTGAGTCAGAGTTTAAACAGAAGGGAGTGAAACACTGGCAAAATAAGCAAAATTTTGCCACAGGTCCGTTACAGTGACAATCTCAAATTTGTTTGAAGTTGTCACTGTAATGGATTCCATTGTGGGAATTTCATTGTTTCAATGGTATACCTTCACAGTGTTGTGGGGAAGTACCACCAGGGAGTGGCAAGAACAGGATGGGAGTTGAGGGACACAAGTCTATTTTCAGAAGAAATAATCTGGAAGAGACTTGCAGCTCTAAATGTGGTCTCAGCTTTGGGACAAGGTGGGATACACCCAAGAGTTCTAAAAGTATTCAGGATGGTGCTAGCTGCCCCGCTGACAGCCTTGTTCATCAGCAGATTTGAAAAAGGCATGGTTCTGGAGGACTGTAGAAGAGCTGATGTGGTCCCTCTACATAACAGCATCAGCAGGGAGGAGACTAGCAACTATTGGCCAGTCAATCTTATTTCAGCGGTAGGGAAATTAATGAATACTCTATTAAAGGAAAAACTGGTACAGTATCTTGAAACCAATGGGCTGCAAGACCACAGGCACGTGGATTCACAAGTGGAGGTCATACCAAATAAATCTGATACATTTCTTTAACTGGGTGACCAGGGAAGTAGTTCAAGGGAAGGCAGTGGACATGACTTATCTGGACTTTAGAAACCTTCAGCACTGTACCATACAGGAAGCTGATAAACATAGAACATAGAAACATAGAATTTGATGGCAGATAAGGACCGCTTGGCCCACCTAGTCTGCCCATGTCCTTACCTAATGGATACACTGCAGATCCTAGTTAACCAATGGCCTACTTCCTCCTACCCTCCGCTAGAATTACCTTATGTCTGTCCCATGCATTTCTGAATTCCCCCACTGTTTTTGACTCCATGATCTCCTCAGGAAGGCTGTTCCATGCATCCACAACCCTCTCCATGAAAAAATATTTCCTCACATTACCTCTGAGCCATCCCCCCTCTATCTTCAAATTATGCCACCTTGTTCTTGCACATCTCTTTTTCTGAAAGATGTTACCCTCTTGGACTTTGTTGATTCCCTTGAGGTATTTGACAGTTTCTATCATGTCCCCCCTCTCCTTCCTTTCCTCGAGGGTACAGATATTAAGCTCCTTAAGTCTCTCTTCATATGTCTTCTGGTGCAGACCCTGCACCATTTTGGTTACCTTCCTCTGGACAGCCTCCACCCTGTCTATGTCTTTGTGGAGATGGGGTCTCCAGAACTGCATACAGTACTCCGGATTGGGTGTCACCAACTCTCTGTACAGAGGGATAACAACTTCCTGTTTTCTACTGGTGATGCCCCTTCCTATGCATACCAGTACCCCCCCAGCCCTCCTTACTGCCTTCTCATATTGCTTACCCACCTTTAGGTCATCTGATATAACAACCCTCAGGTCCCTTTCCATTTTTGTTGTTGTCAGTATCTCACCCCCCTTTGTGTAAAAATCTTTGTACAAAATCAGTGGGTAGAGGGGACAAAACCTTTTACAGGTACATAAGTGAAAAAAGAAAGGCAAAGGGAGGGATAGTGAGACTGAAGGGGGAGGATGGGGGCTGCGTGGAGAATAACAACAGTAAAGCTGACATATTGAACAGGTATTTCTGCTCAGTCTTTACTGAGGAAGAGGAGGGTAATGGGTCTGAAAGGAGTACAAGGGGTGAGAATGGTGCAGAAATGGACACAAGTCCCTTTACACGAGAAAGGGTTCTGAAGGAACTGGAAGTAATAGGAGTTGATAAAGCAATGGGGACAGATGGGGTGCACCCCAGGGTCCTTAATTTTGAGAACTGAATATGTGTGAACGTATATAGATTCTGGACGTATATATACGTCCACAGTCTTCTAAGGGTTAAAGAACTAAGAGAGGTGGTGGCTGAACCTCTGGCTGTCCTGTTTAGCCGATCACTGGAAACAGGGGAGGTACCCAAAGACTGAAGGACAGCAGATGTAGTCCCCTTATACAAAAGTGGGAACAAAGAGGAAGCGGGGAACTACAGACCAGTCAGCCTCACCTCGGTAGTGGGGAAGATAATGGAAGCACTACTGAAGGAGAGATTGGTGGAACATCTAGTTGTCAATGGACTACAGGAGCCAAGGCAGCATGGTTTCACCAGGGGGAGGTCATGTCAGACCAACCTCATTGAATTTTTTGACTGGGTGACTATGGAGGTGGATCGGGGAGGGCAGTGGACATGGCCTATCTGGGCTTCAGCAAGGCCTTTGACACTATGCCACATAGAAGACTATTACACAAACTGGGGAATATGGGTGTGGGCAGGACAGTAGTGTGGTGGGTGGGTAGGTAATTGGCTGGGTGGCAGGATACAGAGGGTGGTGGTAAATGGCTGTCACTCCACAGAGGGAAGAGTGACCAGTGGGGTACCACAGGGATCAGTGCTGAGACCGGTCCTATTCAACATCTTCATCAGTGACATTGCGCAGGACCTAGAAGGTAGAATGTCACTGTTCACTGATGACACAAAGCTCTGTAACAGAGTAGACACACCAGAGGGTGTAGACAGAATGAGAAGGGACCTGAAGAAACTTGAAGAATGGTCAGGGATTTGGCAGTTGAAATTCAATGCAAAGAAGTGCAAGATAATGCATGTGGGGCACAAAAACCCTGGCACAATATATCAGTTGGCGGGGGTGAGGATATAGCGTGCACCAAGCAGGAAAGGGATCTTGGGGTTATCATCTCTGAAGACCTCAAGGTAGGGAAACAGTGTGACAAGGCATCAGGTAAAGCAAATAGGATGCAGGGATGCATAGGCAGGGGCATCACCAGCAGGAAAAGGTAGGTCATAATTCCACTATACAAGACACTAGTGAGGTCCCACCTGGAGTACAGTGTACAGTTCTGGAGACCTTACCTACATAAGGACATAGACAGGGTAGAGAAGGTTCAGAGGAGGGCAAGAAAGATGGTGCATGGAGTGCATCACAAGTCCTATGAGGACAGGTTGAAGGAACTGAACATGTACTCCCTGGAGGACAGGAGGGAGAGAAGGGATATGATAGAGACATACAAGTACCTTACAGGGAGGAACAGGGTGCAGGAATACACTATTTTTAAGTGAAAATGATGTTCTAGGACTAGAGGGCATGGGATGAAGTTGGAGGGAGGACAATTCAGAGGAAACATGAGGAAGAATTTCTTCACAGAATGGGTGGTGTACAAGTGGAACACCCAGCCAGATAAAGTGGTGGGGGCTGAAACAATCACGGGATTTAAGAATGCATGGGATAGACATAAAGGAATTCTGGAGGTCAGGGGTAAGGGGCAACAGACTTCTAGGAAAACATAAACTGAACTTACAGGCTCAAATGGGCAGACTGGGTGGGCCATAGGCCATTATCTGCCGACACTGTCTATGTATCTATGTACTCTTCCTCTGGGTTTTTGTTCCCCAGGTGCATTACTTTGCACTTCTTTGTGTTGAATCTAAACTGCCATACATTTGACCATTCCTCCACCCTTGCCAAGTCCCTTCTCATCCTTTCCACTCCACCTTGTGTATCAACCCTGTTGCAGATCTTTGTGTCATCTGCAATGAGACATACTTTTCCTTCCAGTCCCTCTGCAATGTCACTTGTAAAGACATTAAAAAGGACCGCACCCAGTACTGAATCCTGCGGTACCCCACTAGCAACCCCTCTTTCTTCATTGTGGACTCTGTTTACTATTACCCTCTGCATCCTGTTGTCTATCCAATGTTTTACCCAGGCTTCCACCCTGGGATCCACTCCCAGGCTGGCTAATTTGTTTATTAATCTTTTGTGTAGGACTGTGTCAAATGCCTTCATAAAGTTTAGGTAGGCCATATCCACAGCCCCTCCCTGGTCTAGTACTTTGGTCACCCAGTCAAAGAAATCAATTAGATTCATCTGATTTGACCTTCCCACTGTGAATCCTTGTTGCTTTGAGTCCTGTGCCCCACTGGCCTCTCAGAACTCAACAATTCTTTCCTTCAGAAGTGATTCCATCATTTTCCGTACCACTGAGGTCAAACTGACAGGTCTGTAGTTTTCTGCCTCTGTCTTGCTCCCACTTTTGTGAAGGGGAGTCACATCTGCCCTCTTCCAGTCCTCGGGTACCACACCATCCTCCCATGATTTGTTAAAAAGGGTAGTCAATGGTGTTACTAGTTCTTCCCTTAGTTCTTTTAGAATTCTGGGGTGAATGCCATTAGGCCCCATTGCTTTGCCCACCTTCAGTTAGGAGTTCTTTCAGAACCCTTTCTTCTGTGAAAGATTGATTTGACTCCCTATCCAGAGTGCTTCTATTGATTGGATTAGGTACCTCCCCTCCTCTTCCTTTGTGAATACTGAGCAGAAATATTTGTTCAGTATCCTGCTTTCACTGTCCCTCTCTGCCCACCCCCCTCCCTCCTCTTTATTCTGCCTCAGTATTCCTCCCTTTGTCTTTCTACGCTCCCTAATGTACCTATAAAAGGTTTTATCCCCTTCTTAACTGAGTTGGCTATATTTTCCTCAGTTTGGGCCTTGCTATTCTGACTGCCTTCCCCACTTCCTTCTGCTTTAACTGGTACAGTTCTCTGTCCTGCTTCTTCTGTGTTTTTTTTATACTTTCTGAATGCTATATTTTTCTCCCTAACCTTCCCCGCCACCTCCTTTGAGAACCATAGAGGTTTTTTCTTTCATTTTGATTTGTTTATTTGCTTCACACAAAGGCTTGTTGCCTCTGTGATGGCAGTTTTGTTGTTTCCCCATTGTTGCTCCACCCCTTCTTCTTGCCTGCTTGCTAGTGCTTTTCTGAGGCACTCTCCCATTTTGACAAAATCAGCCCTCTTGCAGTCCAGTAGCTTAACTTTTGAATAGCTTGGCGCTACAGCTGACTTTATCATGAACCACACTGTTTGGTGGTCACTTGTTCCCAGATGGCTACCCACTTCTGTATCTGAGACCCTCTCTCTGTCCACATTTGAGAGAACCAGGTCTAAGATTGCTCCCTCCCGAGTGGGTTCCAACACTATCTATCTGAGGCATGCCCCCTGTAGGGCATCGAGAATAGCCCTGCATTTGGATGTGGCTGCAGCAAAGGTGCTCCAGTTAACATCTGGCATATTCAGGTCCCCCATCAGTAATATCTCCCTTTTCTCTGCCATCCTAAGGATGCCTTCTATCATTTCCTTATCCATTTCCTCCCCCTGAGACAGGGGTCTGTATACAACCCCTGTGCGGACTGTAGTGCCGTCTCTAGGGTGACCCATAGTGCCTCCTCTCCTCCCTGTTTACCCTTTAGTTCTGTTGCTTTGATCCCTTCTCTTACATTGAGGGCTACTCCTCTTCTTCTCTTCCTGTCCCTCCTGTAGATTGTGTACCCTGGTATGTTGACATCCCAGTCATGGTTCTCTGTGTACCATGTTTCTGTGACTGCCACGATATCCATGCATCCCTCTTCCATCAAGACCACCAGTTCAGGGAGCTTGTTATCTAGACTATGGGCATTGGTACTCATTACCCTCCATTTTTTGGTGGCCTTACCCCTTTTTGCCCCATCCTTGTTCTTACTGCCTTTGTCTTTTTCTCCATTTACCCCTGTCCTTCCCCCTATTGACTTCGCTATCTTGGTGTTTACCTCACTAACTATCTTGATTTTTTGTGGGAGAGGCAAGGATTTCTCTTCTTCTTTTCAGTGCCTCCCCATTGGCTAGTTTAAATGATTGCCAATGAAGCATTTAAACCTATCACTTCAGATCCTGGTTCCCCTCCTGGACAGATGCAGACCATCGCGTCAGTGTAGGTCTGCATCCCTCCTGGTGGACCCCTAGTCCCCAAAGAAGCCAAAACCCTGAGCTCTGCACCAGTTTTTCAACCACTCATTGAATTCCATGGTGAGGAGCACCCTAGCCTCACACATACCATAGACAGGCAGGCCCCTCCCCAACTCCACAAACTCCTTCTGCACTGCTCTGATCCCTTCTCTAGCCAGGTCATTTGTCCCTAGGTGGACAGTGACATCCAGCTCCCTCCCGCATGCAGCTGCTCCCGCAATCCTGAGGATTCGCTCCCTCTGATGCCACCTTACCTCCCTCTCTCCCCCCTTCCCCAGTTCTACCTCCTAATAATAGAGTCCCCCACCAAGAGTTGTTTCCTTCCCCTGTGGGATTCCATGCCACCCTCCTGTGGGTCTCCTTTGTGGAGGTTCCCAGCATCCTCCTTGGTCTCCACTGCGGGTGCCTCCATAGAGGAACCACACTCTGCTAGAACAGCACATGAATTGTGGAGAGGTACAACTGGAAGGATGCACATCTGTTCCACCACCCTCACCCTCCCTGAGCCCACTGTGGTCCAACCGCTCCTCTTTCTTGGCAACCTCTGAGGCAGCGGCGGTGGCCCTGTTGGTCCCTGGGTGGGAAAGGAGGTCCCCAGAATCCTGGCCAACTCAGCCTGGAGATGAGCAACCTCCTCCCTCTGCCCAAAGAGGTGTCTGCAGATGGGACAACACTGCATCCTCCAGAACGTCTCCCAGAAGTCTGTTGCTCCACAGCCACTGCACTGCATCACTCCTGTCATGTCTTATTTGTGGCCCCTTAACTGTTGTTTTGTATACTTACTCTTTCCTCTCTCTCTCTTTATTTTATTTATTTTTCTTATATAATGTTTTTTTCTCCTTGCTTTCCTACTGCCTCTGTGCCCTTAAATAAACTGTACAGCCAAAGGGTGAGATACAAAGTGATGAATTGGGTTAGAAACTGGTTAACAGGTAGGAGACAGATGGTGGTGGTAAAAGGCAGTCACTCTAACAATGGGACAGTGAAAAGCAAGGTGCCACATGGATCAGTACTGTGACTGGTCCTTTTCAGTGTCTTCATAAGTGACATTACAAAAGCACAGGAATGGAAGATGTGTTTTTTTGCAGATGATACTAAAATCTGCAATGGGGTGGACACTCAGGAGAGGGTGGAGAGAATCTTCAGGGATCTTGAAAAACTTGAGTAGCAGTCAAGAGTGTGGCAGTTGGGGTTCAGTGTCAAAAAATTACAAATTCACGCACCTAAGACAGAGGAACCCAGAAGCTGAGTATTGGATGGGTGGTAATGACAGCCACTCTTCAATGTCTTCATAGCTGACATTCTAGAACAGCTGGAAGGGAAGGTATGCCTTTTTGCAGAGCATACTAAAATCTGTTATAGGGTGAACACTCAGGTGGGGGTAGACAGAATGCACAAGGATCTTGGGAAACTCAAGGAATGGTCAAGAGCGTGGCAGTTGAGATTCAATGCCAAAAAATGCAAAATCATGCACCTAGGGTATAGGAACCCAGGAGCAGAGTATAGGATGAGGGCGAGGGTACTGATAGTCACTAAACAGGAAAGAGATCTTGGAGTTATCATAACTGATGACTTCAAAGTGGCAGAGCAGTGTGTCAAAGCAGTGGATAGGGCTAGTGAGATTCTGGGGTGCAATGGATGGGTATCACCAGCAGGAAGAGGGAGGTGGTGTTGCCACTGTGTCATTCGCTGGTGAAACTCCACCTGGAGTACAGTTTTGGAGGCTGAACTTCAGAAAGGACATATTATTTATTTATTTATTTGAAATTGGCAACTAAGAGAGGCACACTGAGCCAGGGCTGATTTCCAGATGTGACCCGTGGGACGGGAACAGAAGAAGCAGAAGTACAGTACACAATAACAAGTCAATATGTGATAACCCAGTAACAACTTTATATGTGATAACACAATAACAAGTTAATTGAGCAAACTTTTAGTAAATAAGTTGATTCACAAATAAATTGGTACAAAAATAAGTTGGTATAAAAGTAAAGTGTCATCACAGCACACTATGGAACGCCTGTTTAAAGTGCAAAATGAAACAGCAGCAATACATAGAGAGCAAATAACTATATTGAAACAGGTGTGAGATGAGTGTATGCATACTGTAGGAATGGACTGATGGAAGTAAGAAACTTATTTAATCATAATGTAATGATGGATTTTTCTACTTTAAAAAATATATTTAAGCTGCTAAATCATCATTTTTATGTTTGCTTGCGTGCATGTGCAAGAAACATTACGTGACAGCTTAGGAGAGAAGCGGGGTTTTGGAGGTGTGGCAGCCAATGCCCCCACTGCAGTTTGAGGCTTGGCACTCATTCCTCAATGCGGTGGCACACTGCCGCTGACACTAGTTCAGCAAGCGTGCCACCAACTTGAAAGAAATTCGCAGCTGCAATAAGGGAGTGACCCGTCATTGCAGGGCGGTGCCTTGCCTGGTGTAACATTGCAATCAACATGGCGGTGGCTGTCACCGTCCGCCTCAGAGTCCCCATGAAAGCTGATGGGGGAGCCCACTCCAAGTCGGCACAGTGTCCCCCATACATTTTGTTTGCCAAGGGGAGTGCCCAGTCCCCCTCGGCATCATGTCTGCCCCCCAACACAGATTCTTTTTTCTTTGCCAATGGGGGCCTAATCCCTGCCGACACATTTCTCCCCCAAAAAAACATGCAGGTGGCATGCTGGGAGCCCACCCCAGTGTACCAAATCTACCTGCAAAAAAGAAAAACCTTCCCATTGTGGTTTTAATTATTTTTTACCTGAAAAGAAAAACTGTCCCTCATTGTGTCCGGTGCCTCTCCCCAACCCACACCCACCCACCCCATTCCTGCACCCCCCTCACCCCATACTTACCTCTGGAGCCCAGTGTGACGATCTTCGGTGGCCCAGGAACATGTCTGCACTCTTCAAAAGCTGACCACGAACTGAAGAAATGCCGGTTTGCTGTATAATGGCATAAATGGGGTTGTTTCAACTTAGGTGGATATCTCGGCCATTTTTGTGAATTTTGGCACCACATTTTCAACATGTGGATCTTTGGACCCCGCTTCATGAATTCAGTCACTGTCATGTCGTTATTCAGTCCCAAAAGGTGATTTTGTGGTCACTGTGAAGAATCACTTTTCGGGACTGAGTAACAACAGTTTTACTGTTCATGAGGTGGGCTCCCAAAAAGCCTATTTTGCAAATTTGGTGAAAATTTTCCAAAAAAATGACTGTGTTAAGAACACATGTCTCACAGTTTCTATGCACGTTCGTAAGTCTAAGACTTTTTAATATTTTCACTCCAAATTTTCAGCATTGCCATTTTTTCACTCCTCCTTATGAATGGTACAGATGTTATTTTTCACATCCTGCCTGAAATGTGGTTTTGCACATGTGGCACACAATGGCACGTTCACTGTGGGAAATCAGCAATCGGGGCAGATTAACAAAATCACAGTGACACTGTTCATGAGCAGAGGTCCCAAAATGCCTATGTTGAAAATTTGGTGAGAACATTTCACAAAATGACTGTATTACGAGCATGCGTTATGCAGTTTCCACGCACACTCGTAACTTCAAGAATTTTTTATATATTCACTCCAGATTTTCAACACTGGCCTTTTTTCACACCTCCTTATGAACAGGACAGCTGTCATTTTTCACATCTTGCCTGAACTGTGTTTTCACACATCTGGTGCAGAATGGAGCAGTCACTGTAGCAAATCAACATTCAAGACAGAGTAACAAAATCACAGTTCCACTGTTCATGAGCAGAGGTACCAAATGCTTTCATGAGGTGGAGGTCACAAAAACACCATGCTGAAAATTTGTAGTGCAAATATCAACAACATCCTGGGGTGTTACAGTTTCCAACCATAACATCCCACCCTGTACAGACTGACAGGCGTCAGAGGTGTGCCTTTAGATTGCTGGCTGTAATGCTCATACCATTCCATCCCCATCCTGCGGCCAGTGATAGGCATCGAGGTGTACCTTGGACTCTTCAGCCCCAGAGTTCACCCCGTTCTCCTATATTGCATCCATTTCAGCATATGTCCTTATGGAATGGGGTGACTGTAACGCCGAACACCCCAAGGCACACCTCAACACTTGTCAGTGTCTGCAGGATAGGGTGAGCTGAAATGGCATGAGCATTATGTACGACGACCTAAAGGCATACCCCAATGCCTGTCCATCTCTGCTGAGTGGAGGTGGGGTTCTCGTGAAGTTCAATACTTTACTGCCATCCCTATTCTGCATCTGTCTAATTCCTGCACTTCAATGCTAAGACCAGCAAGCAAACATTCAGCATTGATAAATGCTTGTTTCAGATTCCTACATATCCAGAACTATAGCTAAAAATATGTTTCATTGGGCCCTTCTCAATCTAGTATAGAGGACATCTTCATGAGCACAGAACACCTCACGTTTATTTTTAAAACACATACATTCAAGTCAGAAAAATGTAAGAACCTTTCTGGTTTAAGACCTAAGTGGGAAGAAAAATTAAACCCAAAATGATCTGATTAGGAATGAGCAAGAATCGTTAATTACTCAGACCTAGGTGTCATGTCTTCAAAATATCAGCAAATCTATTTTAACGTTGTTAGTAAAACTTATTATACCCCTAATAAATTAAAAATAACATGAATAAAGCACTATTAAACCAATACCCTGAACATATACTGCACATTTGGCACATAACTCTCACTGGCTGACCCAAACTTAAAAGATCAGTCACAGTCCTTAGCTCACCATAAAGTTAGTAGTCTCGCCGAACATAAACTCCAAAGTGAGTCAGCTCTTCACACCAGGAGGTGTACCTACTCAAATACTCTTACTGCTTGCCCTGACACTAAGACAGCCGACCATAACTACCTCCACCTGCCACCAGGACTTTCCTATCATACAATGCAGAAAACCTGCTCAGTGGGAGACCAGCTGTACAGCGCCCCTATCTTCCCACTCCATGCAACACCTCTCCTGGACCCCTTCTGTCACCCGGATCTTTGCCTCAGCCATATGTCTTTTTCCTGGACTTAACATTGTGCTTGGCTCACCTCACACTAAATGTGACTACCAGGATTTCTGGAGGTTGAATGTAAAGACTACCTTCCCAAAAATATGTAGGAAACTCATCCTAATCCTGCTGCTGATCTCTGAAAACATTCACCCTAACCCTGGACCCATTCCAACCCACACTCAGACCCCAGTTCCTACGGGCAGTTTAGGATTGTGGCCTTGAACTATTGGCAGCCTCAAGCCTAACTAATGCAGTTTGAGGCTTGGGTGGCACGTACTCTGCTTGATGTCATTGTCTGACAGAGACCTGGCTTTCCCCACAAACAACCAACTTGGTAGTCTCCATCACTGGATACAACCTTCATAGACAGGACCGCTCCGGAAAAGAGGTGCTGGCTGCATAATCTACACCCAGAACCACCTGCAGTGCCACAGAATTCAACTGGCTACTGTCAACAATGACTGCGAATGCCTAGCAATAAAAATCCTACTAGGCAAGGGGCAAAAAGGCCTGATAGTTATGGCAGTCTACATCCCACCAGGTTGGCAGCAAGCTGGGCTAGAAGCCTTTGCTAATCTTTACACCCAGGCTAGCCAACACAAGAAGACTGTTGTACTAGGGGATTTTAACTCCAACTGGCTTGCCAGCCCCAGTGCCGAACAGAGATCTTGTATCCGGACTCTACCTAACACAGGCTGTCAAGAGCTGCACCAGAACAAACTACTGCACTGGTACAAGCACTCTGATCGACTTGGTGCTAACAACTCACCCAGAAAGGCTAACTGATGTCAAGGTACTCCCGGATACTCTGAATGACCACTCACCTATCCAAAGTGATTGGTCGACAAAACGGCCCAACTCCCACCCAAATTGGTGAGGAACAGAGTTATAAAAAATAGCACTATGACTGACTTCAGGAATCACATTTCAGGCATTGACTGGTGCTTCCTTGACTTATGCCCTTCTGTTGACACTGCCCTCCAACTCTTCCTCACTTATTTCAACGTAGCTGCGAAGAAGTTCATCCAGTACCATAAGAAGATGATAAAAGGTCATAGTATGGACTGGGTCACACCTGGGTTTCTCGGTATGATACAACAATGGGCTTCTCCTTTGGCACTAGGTCAGGGCAACAGGGATGACTATGGATATCCAAAACTACAAAGCGGCCAGAAACAGATGCACCTGGGCAATACGACAGGCCAAGGCATCATTCCACAAGAACTAGCAATATCACTGCTGGAGTAATGGGAAGAAGTTCTGGGACTCAATTAAGAACCTCCTCGGGTCTTATAACAGGACCCCCCCACCATGCTCCACCACAATGATGAAATCATGCTTGATGAAGCTGGCATAGCCAATATCTTTAATAAGGCTTTCTGTGACTACAGTGCAGTCCTGCCACATACCCTGATGGAATGCCCGCCTCCAACCAATAGCCATCCTCTACCACTGCCAAGCCCAGCCCAACCATCTACTTGAGACAGGTGACCATAAAGGAAACAAGAAAATACATTGCAAGTGCCCTGGGAAAAACAAGGATGGGGAGGTGATGGAATCAATATGAAATTGATTTCCATTGCCTTACAAGAGGTTGTCTTTTCCATCACCAAGCTGTTTAACCTGTCTCTCTGCCTGTTCACTTCCCCCTCTACCTGGAAATCCACTTTGGTCACTCTTGTGCACAAAGGAGAAGACCAGGCATTAGTATCCAACCACCGACCTCTCTCAGTTCTGTCTCCGCTCTCCAAAGCACCAGAAAGAATCATAGCCAACCAACTCACTGACCACCTGTATAAATATAAACTCTTCTTCCCCCAACAACATGGCTTCCCACAAGATGCATAGCACTAATACTGCCCTGATTGCCTTCACACACTATGTGCACAAGGCACTTGACCAAGGCCAACTGGTCGGAGCAATCTTCATAGGTCTAACCAAGGCTTTCAACCTTGTGAATCATCAGCTGCTGCTGCACAGACTAAGCTGCCTTGAACTGTCCCCCGACATGGTCAGTTGGTTCTCCAGCTACCTGTCTGGGCACTCTCAGCAGGTGAAAATCAACGGAGCCATCTCCGAGACCAGTGAAGTCACAGTGGGGGTCCCGCAGGGGTCCATCCTGGGCCTACTCCTGTTCAGCCTCATTGTGAACAATCTTGCAGAAGCTTGCCCCTCCTCCAAGGTACTGCTCTATGCAGATTACACGGTGGAATTCTCTCAAGGCTCTTGCCAAGATGCACTCTCTAAGGACATGCAGTACAACTTTGACCTCCTACAGGATTGGCTCAAAGATAGCCTGATAGTGCTCAACAGCAAAAAAAAACAAGTCAGTGCTCTTTGCCAGAAGCCAAAAGAGGAGGTATACTGCTCCCTTCTCAATTTTGTGCAACTCCCACTCCACCTTTGAGCAAGTGTCGTCATTCCGGTACCTAGGGATTGCAATTGATGAGTCCCTTTCCTTCAACGGATATATATGAAATATTACCACTGCTGCCAATAGGAAGTTTGGGGCCCTATATAGGCTTCGGTTCTGCCTCACACCTGAGGCTAGGGTCCAGGCAGTAAGAGGGACAGTTATACCCATCCTGGACTATAGTAATGTGGTATATGGTGCAGCCTCTGAAACCAGCCTACATATGGTCCATACTACCCTTAAAAGCGTGCCACTTTGTTTTAGGCGCAAATCGCCTTACGCACATGAGCAACCTTTATATTCGGACAGGATGGCTTCCTGTCCTGGACTGAATCAAGCTCCACTCCTGCCTTCTAGGGAAGAAGGCCCTTCTAGGTCTTGCACCCCCCCACAAGTCTTATTCCATCCGGTCCCGGATAAGCACTCCACGAGAAGTGTTACAAGACACACCCTAGCAGTACCTTTCAGAACTGCCTTGGGGAGGAGAGCCTTTGCCTTAGCTAAATGAGCTCCCTCAGGCCACTACTAGCCTTACTCACCTTGGCCAGTTCAAATCGGAAATTTGGAAGTCCATCTCCCCTCCAGCACAATGCTGCTGTAAACAACAAAACCAGCATTTCTTGCCTCCGGTGCCCGACTGTGTAAACGGCTGCGGTGACCCGTGGCTCCTAAAGAATCTCCACTAGATTCCCCTACCCACCCCTTGTCCCCATTCCCCACCCCTCACCCATTTAGTTCCTCCTGATCCTCCTTACCTCCACACCCGCTTAGCCCCCCTGATCATTAAGCTATCACCCACTGTTGTGTTCTCCCCCTCACCCATCTAGCCTGTAGCCTACGCTCCCTTAATGGCTGTTCTTGTCAGTGGTAACATTACTTGTTCCCTCCGGGAACCTGTCTAACTCTATAGCTGCATTCTGGGAATTCTCATACTTCGTACGTAGTTGGAATCTGCACTTTATTCACAGAATCTGTTATGGGACTATTTTTCTCTGTATTATGTAATTAAGTGATGGCTTTTGCAATGTATTCTGTCTCTCCCCATCCTTCTATTTATAATACTGTGTAGTCGTTTTAATGAGGTGTAACTGACAATGCCTTCTAGCTGCTTCTGTTTTTCTCCACTGTTCATGTACTTGATGTTCCCCTACCCTCTGTTCGACAAGGATCCTTTGTAAATGAGCTTTTAGCTCAAAGGTTGTAATTCTGATTTTACAATAAACAAAATAAAATAAGTACTCAAGGTGTTCAGCTACTATAGATACTCTGGAGCATATGATGGTGACATGCACTGCCTTAGACACCTTTTTGGGACAAAGTGCTAAATAATGTATAAACGGCCACCTCTGAGACAGTGGGAAAAAATAGACTATATCTATTGGGTTACGGTCTGAGGAATGATACATGTACAAAGCAATAAAGTATGCTGTTAAAAGGGCGAGTGAGATTGAGATTGAGCGACTCAAATATGAGAGACAGTCTCAGCACCTGGAATATGAGATAACCTGAAAGCATTGCCCCCCCCCCGCATAACAAAAAGATTTCTTTTTGCCAGCTTCTCATTGCTGCAAGTGTACATTGCCATTTTTATTTTTGGCAATGTACTCTCACCCTAATGGTGGTCACCATTATAACATAGAACCACCTGGGCCTGCTTAATGCCTTCAAATATATTCTTAAATGGAAGGATTTTTCACCACCAGACTATACCGTTTGCTAGGATATTATGGTTTCTATACATAGAATTGAATAGGTGCATTACATACTGTATATGGATTCAGTCACAATTTAAAAACATTATTAGTTCTGCCACTATAGAAACATAGAATATGATGGCAGATAAGGACCGCTTGGCCCACCTAGTCTGCCCATTTCCCTACCTAATGGACAAGCTGCAGATCCTAGTTAACCAACAGTCTACTTCCTCCTTCCTTGCCTTATGCCTGTCCCATGCATTCTTGAATTCCCACACTGTTTTTGACTCCACATCCACCTCAGGAAGGCTGTTCCATGTACAACCCTCTCTGTGAAGAAGAAATACTTCCACACATTACCTCTAAGCCGTCCCCCCTCTATCTTCAAATTGTGCTCCCTTGTTCTTGAGCATCTCTTTTCCTGAAAGATGCTACCCTTTTGGACTTTGTTGATTCCCTTGAGGTATTTGAAAGTTTTTATCATGTCCTCTCTCTCTCTCCCTCCTTTCCTCGAAGCTATACATCTTAAGCTCCTTTAGTCGTTCTTCATATGTCTTCTGGTGCAGACCCTGCACCATTTTGGTTGTCCTCCTCTGGACAGCCTCCACCCTGTCTATGTCTTTGCGGAGATGGGGTCTCCAGAACTGTACACAGTACTCCAGATGTGATCTTATCAACTGTCTGTACAGAGGGCCAACAACTTCCTGTTTTCTACTGTTGATGCCTCTCCCTATGCATCCCAGGATCCCCCCAGCCCTCCTTACTGCCTTCTCACATTGCTGGCCCACCTTTAGGTCATCTGATATGACTACCCCCAGGTCCCTTTCCATTTTGTTTGTTGTCAGTATCTCAACCCCCACTGTGTACTCTTCCACTGGGTTTTTGTTTCTCAGGTGCATTACTTTGCACTCCTTTGCGATGAATCTAAGCTGCCATACATTTGACCATTCCTCCAACCTTGCCAAGTCCCTTCTCATCCTTTCCATCCCACCTTTCTTATCAACCCTGTTGCAGATCTTTGTGTCATCTGCAAAGAGACATACTTTTCCTTCCAGTCCCTCTGCCATGTCACTTATAAAGACATTAAAAAGGACAGGCCCTGGTACTGAACCCTAAGGTACCCCACTAGTAACCCCCCTTTCTTCACAGTGGACTTCATTTATAATTTCCCTCTGTGTCCTGTTGTTCAGCCAGTATTTTACCCAGGCTACCACCATGGGACCCACTCCCACGCTGGCTAATTTGTTTATTAATCTTTTGTGCGTGACTATGTCAAATGCCTTGCTAAAGTCTAGGTAGGCCATGTCCACAGCCCCTCCCTGGTCTACTACTTTGGTCACCCAGTCAAAGAGATCAATTAGATTTGTCTGATATGACCTTCCTGGTGTGAATCTATGCTGCCTTGGGTCCAGTGCCCCACTGGCCTCTAGGTACTCAATAATTCTTTCCTTCAGAAGTGATTCCATCACTTTCCCTACCACAGAGGTTAAACTGACAGGTCTGTAGTTTCCTGCCTCTGTCTTGCTCCCACTTTTGTGAAGGAGAATCACATCCGCCTTCCTCCAGTCCTTAGGTACCACACCATCCTCCCATTTGTTAAAAAGGGTAGTCAGTGGTGTCACTAGCTCTCTTCTTAATTCTTTTAGAATTCTGGGGTGACTTCCTTCAGGCCTCATTGCTTTGTCCACCTTCAATTTTAGGAGTTCTTTCAGAACCCTTTCTTCTGTGAAAGGACTGGGGTCGACCCCCCCCCCATCCAGAGTGCTTCTGTTAATTGGATTAGGCACCTCCCCCTCCTCCTCTTTTGTGAATACTGAGCAGAAGTATTCATTCAGTATCCCTGCTTTTCAGTTGTCCCTCTCTGCCCACGCACCGTCCTTTCTATTCAGCCTCACTAACCCTCTCTTTGTCTTTCTACACTCCCTGATATACCTATAAAAGGTTTTATCCCCCTTCTTAACCGAGTTGGCTATCTTTTCCTCAGTTTTGGCCTTTGCTATTCTGACTACCCTCCCTGCTTCCTTCTACCTTTACTGGTAGAGTTCTGTGTCCTGATCCTTCTGTGTTTCCTTATACTTCCTAAATGCTATCTTTTTCTCCCTAACCTTCCCCACCACCTCTTTTGAGAACCTTAGAGACTTTTTCTTTCATTTTGATTTGTTTATTTGCATCACACAAAGGATTGTTGCCTCTGTGATAGCAGTTTCAATGTTTCCCCATTGTTGCTGTACCCCTCCTTCTAGCCTGTTTGCTAGTGCTTTTCCAAGGCACTGTCCCATCTTGCCAAAGTCAGCCCTCCTGAAGTCTAGAACCCTGATTTTTGTATGGCTTGACTCTTTAGCGGAGTTTATCATGAACCACACTATTTGGTGGTCACTTGTTCCCAGATGGCTACCCACTTTTAGATCTGAGACCCTCTCACTGTCTCCATTTGAGAGTATGAAGTCTAAGATTGCTCCCTCATGAGTGGGTTCCAAAACTAGCTGTCTGAGGCATGCCACCTGAACGGCATCGAGAATGGCCCTACTTTTGGATGTGGCTGCAGCAAAAGTGCTCCAGTTAACATATGGCATATTAAGATCCCCCTTCAACAATATCTCCCCTTTCTCTGCAATCCTAAAGATGCCTTCTATCATATCCTTGTCCATTCCTTCCCCCTGACATGGGAGTCTGTATACAACCCCTGTGCGGATTGTGGTGCCATTTCCAGTCTCTAAGGTGACCCACAGTGCCTCCTCTCCTCCCTGTTTACTCTTTTGTTCAGTTGCTTTTATCCCTTCCCTTACATAGAGAGCTACTCCGCCCCCTCTTCTTCCCTCCCTGTCTCTCCTGTATGTTATGTACCCTGGTATGTTACCATCCCAGTCATAGTTCTCTGTGTTCCATGTTTCTGTGACTGCTACGATATCCAGGCATCCCTCTTCCATCAAGGCTACCAATTCAGGGAGCTTGTTGCCCAGACTACGGGCATTGGTACTCATTACCCTCCATTTCTTGATGGCCTTACCCCTTTTTACCCCATCCCTGTCTTTATTGCATTTGTCGTTTTCTCCATTTACCCCTGCCCTTCTTCCTATCGACATCTCTATCTTGGTGTTTACCTCACTTAGCACCCTGATTTTTGGGGGTGCTAGGATTTCCCTGCTCCTCTCCAGTGCCACCCCCCTTTGGCTAGTTTAAATGCCTGCCAAAGAAACATTTAAACCTGTTACCTAGGATCCTGGTTTCCCTCCTGGACAGAGGCAGACCATCACTCCAGTATAGCCCTGCATCCCTCCAGGTGGACCCCCAGTCCCCAGTGAAGCCAAATCCCTGAGCTCTGCACCAGTTTTTCAATCACTGATTGAACCCCATGGTGTGGAGCACCCTAGCCTCACCCATACCATAGACAGGCAGCACCTCAGAGGAGGTTACCATGTGTACTACTTGTCTAAGGCCCCTCCCCAACTCCACAAATGCTTCCTGCACTGCTCTGATCCCTTTCTTAGCCAGGTCATTTGTCCCTAGGTGGACAATGTCATCCAGCTCCCTCCCTTGTGCTGCTGCTCAGGCCATCCTGAGGATTCCCTCCCTGTCCCTCCATGCCATGGTGCCAGGTCGGCACCTTACCTCCCTCTCCCCTTTCTAACCCAGTTCTGCCTTCCTAACAATGGAGTCCCCCACAAGGAGTTTATTCCTTCCCCTGTGGGATTCCATGCCACCCTCCTGTGGGTCTCCTTTATGGAGGTTCCCAGCATCCTCCTTGGTCTCCACTGTGGGTGCCTCCATAGAGGAACCACACTTTGCCAGAATGGCATATGAACTGTGGAGAGGTACAACTGAAAGGATGCACCTCTGTTCCACCACCCTCACCCTCACTGAGCCCACTGTGATAACCAACACTCCTCTACTGATTTTCCTTCTAGTTCTTTTTCCCATTCCTGTTTTTTGAAGTTATCTTTTATTTTCTTTATATCTGCCTTAAAAAAATTTTTAATCTTTATATCTGCCTTAAAATAATTTTTAATAACCATTGTTCCTTTTGCTCTTACCATATTTGTCTTCATATTAAATCTTATGCTGCCATATTATGACTACTGGTACTTAAGTTATCCCCTATCATTATATTACTTAATAATCCCACCAATTGAGACACTGTGATAGGTTGCTACAGGCCACCATCAGGTGGCATGGAGCTCCTAAATTATCTGCATAAATTGACGGACTCAAAACAAAACGAAATCATCATCCTCGGTGACCTAAATCTTCATTGGGTAAACACCAATACCAAAAATAAACAAATCAGAGATTTTTGAGACAAATCAGGTTTCACCCAACTAATATCAAATATTACTTGCCCTAACCCCAAAAATTCCACAAAGGGTTAATTGCTGAATCTAATCATTACCAATAGACCCCTCAAGTTCACCCACGCTGCAGTCTTTCACAATGATGCCAGTGATCCCTGCACTGTGGCCTGCATTAGAGGCCTGGCATCAGCCAAGTCAAAATGCAGGTTTATTTGGAAAAAGAGCTTCTGAAAATTCAACCTACCTGACTACTTAGCCAACCTCAGAGGTATAAATTGGACAGGCTTCTACCTGACTTCAAATATCAATGGTGCTGCCTCCCTTTTCAATGACACCCTAAGTGATATCATCAACAGGCATGCCCTGATGAAAAAATGTAGAACCCGGAAGCATTCTTGCCCATGGTTCATGACTGAGCTAAAGTCTGCATTAAACAAAAGGGACCATCTTTGGTTCACGGCCAGGTAGACCAAACTCCATTCGGACTGGGTAGTATTCAGGGCTAGCTGGAATGAGTGTACCAAACTGGTTAGGACCACCAAAGCAAACCATTACCTCTCAGCATTCAAATCTGCCAAGGGTAATCCCAGCATGTTTTGAGGTATAGTAAAATCAGCAGAGGGCATCAGACAGGCATCCACACTTCCCGACAAGATCACCTACCAGGGCACAACACTGTCCAATAAGTCAAACATCCTAAATTCTTTCAACATCCATTTCTCTACTGCAGGGCTAGCTTTTGACACCTCCAAAGCTGCCACTCTAAACCCCAGCCTACCTACACAGTACCCTACACCCACTGACAATATCTTCACATTCTCCCCATTCTAATTTAAACAGGTAGAAGACATGCTACTTCATCTGGTTGTAAAGAAAGGTAGTGAAGCTAATGGGTTAGGACCTAATTTCCTTAAATCTGGGTTCCAGTACCTAACTGAACCTATCCTTCACCTGTTCAATTTGTGCATTAATTCATGTATCGTACCAGAAATCTGAAAAATTTCAGGTGCTGACCTTTTTCAAATCAGGGGATCCTACAGACCTGAATAACTACACCCCAATTTCCCTCCTACCCCTACTCTCCAAACTCCTTGAGAAGCTAGTTAATACCCAGTTAAGAGATTACCTTGATAGAACAAATTTAGTAAGCCCAACTCAATCTGGCTTCAGACCTGTGCACAGAACTACCACTGCCCTTGCATCAGTTACAAATGTTTGGCTGCTTGCCATGGACAAGAAACAGATCACAGGGGCTGTATTCCTGGATCTTAATAAAGCTTTCAACACAGTCAATCATGCTTTACTTCTTGACTTACGAAATTGTCATGGCATTACTGGACCTGCACAAAGTTGGTTCACCAGATACAGTATCTGTCGGGAAGACAACAGCTGATCAAGGCTGAAGGTATACTCTCCCCATGCCTCCCCCTTACAAGGGGAGTACCATAAGGCTCCATCCTTGGACCTCTTCTGTTCATGATTTACATAAACTCCATCGGGGCCAATGTCAGCAAAGCTAAGTTACATCTATTCACAGATGATCCAGTCCTCTATATCTCCAAACCCTCAGTGAGCGAAGTATACTCAGAGCTTCAGGCTGAATTTGACCACCTCCAACAAAATCTTTTATGGTCTAAACTTCTACCAAACGTTAAGAAAACTAAGGTCATGTACTTCCACTCCAACCATCTGTTCCAAAAGATCTCTCTTCTTTGCCGCCCATCAAAACTTTCCTTGGTGACAACCTTGAAGCTGTCAACAAATTGAAGTACCTCAGTTGTGAATTGGACCACCACCTAATGTTCTCAGCCCATATCACTACACTCGCAAAAGAACTAAGGCAAAGACTTGGTTTCTTTTTTTAGGAATAAATCCATTTTTTCAACAGAAGGTAGGCTGAGATTGGTACAGGCCACATTCTCCTCACTCCTTGATTATGACAACATAATCTATGAATTTTGATCAGACTCCCTGCTTCAGCAGCTCGATGTGCTCTACATGATTCACCACTAATGCCCATTGTTGTACACATCACTGTGATTTATACACCTCCCTGGGCTGAACTTCTCTGTCCACAAGATAGCTCATCCACTCACTCACATGGCTTTACTGCTAAAACTCCTGTCCTACATATCTGGCCTTTTTCAGTGATCTACCTGCCACTATCCGCTATGACAGCTCACTCATTTTTCTGGATGTTCCAAACTTCCACTCCTGCTTTGGCCAACTGGCTATATCCAGTGCCCTTAATTTTAATAAAAAAAAGTAGTATTTCTACCCCAAAAAAGACTCACAAATGAAGATTTCAGAAAATTATTTCCTTTAATATTTTCAGTATCTTCTTATTTTTGCATATGTTAGTTTTTCAAGTGCTCACAAAAACCTTTGCTTCCTATTGCATTTCAGGACCAGCATGTCCCTTCATCAGATAGCCTGAGCTGCTTTTCACATCATGATATCTGTAAATATATAAAAGCCAATTTACTATTTTATATCCCGTAACACAACCCTTGGTTCTTAATTCTTAAAGTAATAATACAGATTAGGTGGGAACACACCTATTATGATTCATTACATTTTCTTAGGTCCTGTAATGTGAGCTCAGAAAGTTCTGTAAAAATAAAACATTTTTTATTTTTTAGTCCCGCTCTACTTCTTGTCGGTATCACTGAATTAATTTCAGCCCACTGAATTAATGTTTTACCTATCATTATGAATGGCTTGATTTTTCTTCCCAAAATAATAAACTCTCACTTCACAGAGCCTGTAAAGAGTGAATAAACCCAGTGTTCAGCGTACATTTGTTTCAAATCATGGAATTCATCAAACTCATTTCAATACTACAAACATCTTCAAAATTTAATGTTGGCTTACATTAATTCACTGGGCTACTTGAATTTTGAACCTTCTGGTGTCACACTTTACTTTTGGGGTCCAGTAATTCTTGTAAACACGCTGACCTACGCCTTTACTCAGGCAGATGCCAGCTCACACTATGATGCACCTTCTTCCTGGAGGTGCAAGAGGGGCCGGGCCTGCAGGTGTTCACACACGTGGCATAGTGATGTCACAGCATGATGCAAACCCTGAATAGCCTAGTCTTAAAGAAAACTATCAGACTCACAAGGGAGTGTGTGATAGTCCTCCTCCTATTACTTCTTTTCTGTTTATGTCTTTAATGCTTCACATTCCTTGTTTATTGTTTCGACCAAACTCAAAATATCAGCCCATCGTTATAAGCCAGAGGGAGTGTCACAGATTCGTTGTGCATGTTAAAAGTGGACTTAAGTTCATATGATGTGTTTATTAAATTTCTAGTGACCGTTTGGTTCAGGTAGTATATGTAGAATATTTTGGTAACATAATTATACCTGTTATATCCATTTTTGGTTGCAAGAGATTACTGTGCTTTAAGGTTCAGTGTAAAAGGTTCAACAATAAAGGAATGAGAGAGACAAGAATAATGTGGATAAGTAGTTTGTGGAAGTAATTCAAGAACTTTAGCAACAATTTAATCTAAGCAGGAGATTTACTATGCAGTATGACTTTGAGTCTAACAGGTTGACCTCCTAGTAGTGAAAATACTACGTCCCCCTAAAACATGCACACCGAATCTATGACACTCCCTCTGGCTTATAACAATGGGCTAATTTTTTAAGTTAAGTTGAAACAATAAAAAAGGAATGCGAAGCATTGAAGGCATAAACAGAAAAGAAGTAGTAAGAGGGGAACTATCACACACTCCCTTGTGAGTTTGATAGTTTTCTTTAAGACTAGGCTATTCAGGGTTTGCATCATGCTGTGATGTCACCATGCCATGTACGTGAACACCTGAAGGCCCGGCCACTCTTACACCTTCAGGAAGAAGGTGTTTCACAGTGTAAGCTGGTGTCTTGAGTAATGGCACTGGCCAGCGAATTTACAAGAATTACTGGACCTCGAAAGTAAAGTGTGACACCTGAAGGCTCAAAATTGAAGGAGCCCAGTGAATTAAAGTAAGCTACTATTAAATTTTGGAGATGTTTATAGTATTGAAATGACTCTGATGTATTTCACGATTTGAAACAAACATACGCTGAACACTGGGTTTATTCACTCTTTACAGGCTCTGTGAAGCGAGAGTTTAATATTTTGGGTGGCAAAATCAAGCCATTTATAATGATAGGTAAAACATTAATTCAGTGGACTGAAATTAATTCAGTGATACTGACAAGAAGTAGAGCGGGACCAGAACCATATGAGTTCACATTACAGGAACTAAGAAAATGTAATGAATCATAATATGTGTGTTCCGACCTGATCTTCATTATTACTTTAAGAATTAAGAACCAAGGGTTGTGTTATGGGATATAAAATAGTAAATTAGCTTTTGTTATTTATTTACAGGTATTATGATGTGAAAAGCAGCTCAGGCTATCTGATGAAGGGACATGCTGATCCTGAAATGTAATAGGAAGCAAAGGTATTTGTGAGCACTGGAAAAAGTAACATATGCAAAAATAAGAAGATATTGAGAATATTAAAGGAAAGAATTTTCTTAAATCTTCGTTTATGAGTCTTTCTGGGGTTGAGATATCACTTTTTTTATAAAATTCAGACATTGATCCATGGTGGTTTTACCCCCCCTTCCCCGACGTACATCACCCTAATGGTTATTTGAAAATTATGAAAGGAAGCCGAGGGGTTGAACACTTTAACCACATGAAATCTATCCAGTGCCCTTTTAGCTACTTGGAAAAAAGCACAAGCTACCCTCAACCTTCAAAATCTTGTATCACTAAATATTTTTTAAAACCTTGTCAACAGTAAATTGTCTGACTCCTGTACATGCCAATCTCAAAAATAAATTTATCATATACTTATCCTTCTAATTATGTCACTATCACACCCTATTCTCACTAGAGATGGCTATAGCATTAATTTACTACAACGAGGATAAGTACGCCCCCCCATACTCGTACCTTCTATCCTTCTGTCACGTCACCTATCTTCACGTCTGTCTCATGACCAGACTCCTACCTGAACATACCTATCTCCCTTGACTGCTCTGGTTCTAAAAGCTCCCATTATTCAGGTTAAGGCGCTTACCTCTGAAAGTCTAGTACTTATACCCTTGCACTTGTTACTGACCTCAAAATGACTAAAGTGACTGTTTCAATTGTATAAATGAAGTAAAAAAAATATTTTTTCTCTATTGTTCATCCATGTATTTAACCAGTTCTATTGTATTGACTATTGTAAAATACTATTTTCTGTATTTGTACCATTTGCTAGCTGTATATCTTGTACCAAATTGTTCTTCAGGACCTCCTTGTAAATGAGCATGCTCAATGGAGTTATTCCTGCTTATGAACTTGACTGGCTTATTTTACAAAACAAGTTGGTTATAATAAGTTCTAGAATATTACCATCTCTTGTTGATTCTATTACTTTTTGCTCAAGACCCTCATTTAACAATGTGCTTGGTTTCAGAAAGTCCTGCTAGATCAGTGTATGGTGTGCCGAGCCACCACCTATGGCAAACCGAGGTGTGCCAGGGACCCTGTGCCTGATTTTAGAAAAAGTGGGGTCCAAGTGCCAAAGTCCCTGGGTTTGCTGCAAGCCAACAGCTGCGCTGAAGAAACAGTGCACTGGAGGGGAAGGCTGCAAGCCATGGGATGGGCTTGTGTCAGCAGTAGCCAGTGATGGCAGTCCACTGGCCAATTACCCTGGTGACTGGTGGGTCATCCTGGGCATGCCCTGGTTCTTGAAAGTGGGTGGTGGGACAGGTTGGGCTTGGGAAAGGGGGTGGCAACTGGCCCTGATAAGGCACGTGCACAGTCAGTGCAGGTCAGTGTCTGTGTATGGGGGGGTCAATATAGCAGCACCACCATGGGGGGGCTTGTACCTGCCACAGACCACTGGCTGCTCCAGCAGTGGTCTGACAGGTGTTGGGGGCTGTACAGGTGCCTTCCCTGAAAGGCATAAGGTCACCCCCCCACCCTATGAGGGCTCCAGCAGTGGCACAATGCATGACAGACAAGCTCTGGGCTGGTCTAACAGCAGGGTCCATGCATCCACTAGGGGGACTTGCAAAATCCCACATTAGGGGATACTGCAGGGCTTCTCCAGCACAAGCCTCTTTCTACCATGGTGTGTTGGGGCAGGTGGTCCACCAGTGGTGCAGGGTGCCTTACAAAATACAGACTGGTGCAAGGTGTGGTCAAGGAGCCCATTGCACCATTTCTTCTTGACACAAGCTCCTTGCGCTCATCCTGATCATTTTAAAATCAGGCCCCATGCCTCTACAAAGTTCCTTTCATACTGTGACCCTCTGCTTAGATTACTGCAGTTCATGCCTGATAGATTAAAAATCTCCCATAACAACTAGATTCTCCATCTCAGCTGCATTAGTAATCTCTTTCAATAATTCCTGGTTATAGTTGTGATCACTGCTACATGGTCTATAACAGATTCCTACTGTTATCTTTTTTGCCCTTATCAGTTATTAGCTATACCCAGACACCTTTCACCTCTGAGTCATATTTCTTTATACCACTTAGTTCCAAAGATTCTAAACTCCCTCTTTAATGTAAACACATACACTGGGCAATGTCAGTGGCTCAGTAGGTAGCACACTCACCTCTGAGGCCAGGGGATCAGAGGGCTGTGAGCTCAGTTCCCACATCTGGCACTTGGGTTAATATCCCCAGTACTGACACTGTAGTGCAGCATGAGAGGGGTGCTGCACTTCTGAGGTGCTGTCTTTCAGATGAGTCGTTAAACTGAGGTCCCATCTGCCTGGATTGGTGGTAGTTCAGGTGGATGCTAAAGATCCCATGGCACTTATCGAAAAGAGTAGGGGAAAGTTTTATTGAAACAAGAAATCAGGCAATATACAATAAAGAAAACACAAGAAGAACAAACCAGGTAAAATCAAGACAGTATACAACAGTGTTCATATCAAAAGGTATGGGAGAAAACAAAGAAAGAAAACTAAGGAAATGATACTGAGAGAACAAAAGTCCTTCAAGTCACGGTGCATCGAGTCTGTAATCCAAGGTAGGGCTTTCCAAAGGGCGAACAGACCAGGCCTGAAATGAGATACAAGTTCACGTGCATAAACAGTTTTCAAATCCTGAACAATCTTTTGTTCAATTTCTATATATGTACAAATTTTCTGCTGCAGGGTGAACTGGCATCTTGCCATCCAAATATGCCATTTAATTACAACAAAAATAAGATTTAAAGTATCAGTGTTCCACAGAGACCATTGAGGGGGGAATGCTCCATACATAATCATTGGGTAAGAGACAAATTGAAGCAATGGCATACCCCATTTTGGGCTACAAAGGCCCTAACGTTGTATAAAGGGGCAATCAAAAATAAATGAAATAGTTTCCAATTCATCAATACAGGAGGCCTAGAACACAGCCTGTCTTGAAGCTGTTTATGTTTATGTTTCAATTTAACATTAATTCTCTTATGGCAGGATAACCAATGGAAGTCCCACATATGTATTGGGATTACTTTTAACACAACAAAATAAGCAGAGAGGACAATATTGGGCAGGACATTTAAAAGGGGACTGAACTGCACACACAGAGGAAAGAAGCAATCTATACAGGATTTTGCAGCATTAGTGAGAAGCATTTGGGGTAACCGCCATTGCTTCAAGATTTAGAAACGATACCCTTACATAAGGTGGCATGTTTCCCGAGGCACGCAGAATACGCAGGGAGTCATGTTCCCATTGGTGAAACCATATTTTACAAGAATCATAGAACCACGCATCCCATCCTTTCTGCGAGTTAATCAAAAGCGGTCTAATGTTCGCCATAAAAAAAATACTGGTGAAAAACAAAAGGGGGTTAGTCATGCCAACACCACCATCCGTGAGAGGGAGATAGGTGACATCCCGTTTTATTGGGTTCAACCTACTCCCCCATAATGCCTGAAAAAGGCTAAGAATCGCCGTTTCCAATTGTTTTGGAATAAGAACGATATAGCTAACATAGAGAAAGAGGAAAGTAAATATGTCTTAATTAAATAGACTCTTTTCTTTTCCCAATCTGACTTCTGTTCCATGAGGCTACCTTTATACGACCTTGTTGTAGTTTGGAGGTCCAATTATAAACATCATCGCTTCGGTACCAAAATAAATCCCTAAAATACAAACAGAGCCATCTACAATCTGCAATGGTCCGATGTTCCTAATCGGTGCAATAGCAGATCCCAGCTGAATACCAACACTTTTCTCAAAATTCAGAGTAGCTCCCAAATATGTCCCAAATAAGGAACATTCCTGCAAGGAGGCTATCACCGAATCCTCGTCCGCCACCAAAAAGCAGATGATATCTGTATATGCAATGGCTTTGTAAGGTGCTGTTGTTACAGGACACGATACAGCATGCATCTGTGGAAGCATATTCACACGGCGGAGCAAAACGTCCAAAAAACAGTACATATAGTAATGGACTCATGGGACACCCCTGTCGGACTCCCCTTCGAACAGGTATCAGAGGTCCCATCCAACCATTCACTACTGGCATGACCGTAGCTGTCCTATAAAAATTACGTAACCATTGGATAATTATAGCCGGTATATGCAAAAAACTGAGTGCTTGCCATAAAAAATCATGATTCACCGAATCAAATGCTGCCCGTTGATCCATAGATACTACAAATCCAGAAGTCGAAGCTGAGTACCCGTGAGAGAACAATTCACGGATCAGAATCAAATGATCCGAGATGTTCCTGTTGGGGACAGAACAAGATTGAGCAGGATGCAGAACAGTTTCTGCAATACCAGTTAAATGTTTTGCTATTATCTTCATCAATATCTTAAAGTCGGTGTTTAGCATACAAAGAGGGCGCCAGTTCTCAAGAGAGTGGGCTTCCCCCTTCTGTTTATATATATAAAGCAAAACACCAGTTGTAAAGTCTAAAGGGACAGACTCGCTGTTCAACAAAGAATTAAAGACAGAGGTAAGTTCAATAAGTAAGTGGTCCTCAGAACTTTATAGAGAGCTGCGAAAGACCATCCGGCCAGGAGTTTCACGTAGCAGCAGAGAGGATATAGTAGTTAACAACTCCAAGGTTGTAATGGACTGGCACGCCATCTCCACTGCTGTTGTAGAAGGAGTGGGATCTCTAAATTCTCGTACAAGGCAGCAGGGTCAGGTAGATCAGCAGGAAAGGGGGAAAACAAAGCAGTCATGTAGTTAGCAACTATCTGCTGAATCTCTGTTTGAGTAGAGCATATAGTCCCCGTGGAATCTGTAAGACATAATATCGTCTTTTGAGCAGTCTGACGAGAGTTAAACTCAAAGGGACAAATGATCTCCCGAGGTCCAGTAACCTGAAATTTATGTTGGTGGAACAATTGCCATGATTGTCGAGATTGGAAGTGCAACATAGCTGCCCGTGTCAATTGAATTTGAGAGGAAAGGTCATGACCCGTGGTATATGATAAAGAAAGAAGCGATTGAAGATGCGCTCTTCTTTGTAAATAGTCCAAATATTGGCTCCTACTTTTCGCACGACTATACCGTTTCAGGAATGATATCAACGCATGTTTTGTATCAAACCACCACTGTATCGGGTCTTCATAACAGAGAAACACAGATTTGCGTACACAAAGGAAGGACCGAAGGGTCGACAAAAACATCTTATCCTGCAATAGGGAGGTGTTAAATTTCCACAACCCCGGCCCTTTTGAATAAGGATTTGTAGTAACCACACCAACAGAAAGCAAGCTATGATCCGAAAAGGCTACTGCCTGCACCATAGCTGAAACAATTGTAAAGTACGGGACAAGAAAACAAAATCAATGCGGGTAGCCAAATTTACCTTTATGAAATGTAGGGTATGTTGTGCTGAAAAGAAAAATAAGCATCAACTAAGTGGGCAGTATGTATTAGCTTGCTCAGTTCTTGTGAGTCGCAGTACAGTTTTTTAGTAGTGGCAAAGGAACTTTTATCCCAAAGACTCAAGCCACAGTAGAAGTCACCAGAAAATAAAACTTGGAATGAAGTGTGCAAGTAAGGGCGGATCTCAGCAAAAAGAGCTATGCGTGCTGATTTAAGTTGTGGCGCATAAATATTGATAACTCGATAAGGGCAATTACCTATGGTGAAGTCCAAAACCAGAGCCCTACAGGGTACCAAATCAAATAGTTTCAGAAGATGAAAGTCAGGCATATTTATCAAAATGCCAAGGCCTGAACAGGGGTCGTGGCCTATGGACCAGAATGAGGGGCCTAAGAGCCAATCATTCTTCGCTTGTCTGATCTCTTGAGTCGTATGGAGTCTGGTATCCTGCAATAAGAAAATACCCAATGGTAAAAGTCTTAAAAAATTAAAAACTAACCGTCTCTTAGGAACACGTTTCATACTATTAACATTAATAGTGTGACAAGTAAACTGCGCCATGTAGACAACAGGAAAGTATAACATATCACAGTTTCCTCTTCCCAACTATATTATTCCCTTTCAGCCTAACTTTAGCCTTACATTTCTGTGAAAGTCCAATGCCCACTGGAGGTCCAGTGTCAGCAGGACCATCAGGGAGGGAGGACGCCACCGAGGATGAGTCAGACTCACCACCTGCGTTGTCCGAAGTCGGCTGTGGTAATTCAAAAGGATTTGACAAGGGTATGGGAGCAGGCAACAAGGATGCCATAGGAAGCAGTAAAGAACGAGAAGCAGTTCTCAGAGACCTATGGTGAGTACCTGCAGTAGGTTCAAGGAGAGGTAGCATTTTACTAGGACCTGGGACAGAGTCCACGTCAGAAGCAACAGACCTGATTTTCTCCATTCGGGGGGGGTTCAGGTACCGATAAGGGTGGTACCCTCTTGTCAGGCAGTGAAACAGGGTTCTGGGGGGTGCTAGCAGTAGGGGCTGCACCGCTGAATCTCCCGTATCAGAGAGGTGCTTAGCCACAGATGCACGTAACTGTGCTTTTTGTGCTTGTGTGATCACAAAGCGTTGATCAGCCCCACCATCATGGTCTTCCTGAGCACGTGCAGCCCAGCGACAAGTCTGGAATAGATGCCCTAATTCGTCACACAAGTTACATTTACTAGCATTCCGACAGTGAACCCCCACATGACCCATTTCACCACAATTATTACATTTAATCTTATCACAGACACTACTGAGATGTGGGGATCCCCACATCTATAACAGGCCTTAGGTTGGCCAGGATAAAACAAAACTCCCTGTCTCATCCTAAAAAAAGGAATTGGGCAGGTGCACAGGACCTGAGTCATTTGTGTGCAACAGCACCGAAACCTCCAACCCCAGTCCAAATATTTTCAGTGTCTAGAATGGCTTCAGGCTGACCCTGTACCGTGCAGCGCTGTTTCAGCCAGTACATCACATCAGAGACATCAACACCTTCATTACGGAACATAACCATAATAAATTTAAAGGCAGGCTTCAACAGAGGGATGGCCTGGAAGGGGGTCCATAAGGGGGTATTCTTCAAAGCATGGTATCTAGACCAAAATCGTTCAAGTCCACGAGATGTCTGAAAACTGACATCAAAGGAAGATTCTCCAGACACATGTATCAAGGCATATATCTCGTGAGCAAAAAATTTTAAAGAGTCTTTTATCAGGGATCTAGCCACAAAGACACAATCCGGGGGTCAGATAGTCCACCTCTATAAATAAAACGGACAGCATTATGTCACTTAGCAGCTACAACAGGTGCCTTGAAGAGGGAAGAAAAGGCATTAGAGTCTTTCCCTGATCAGGAGAGGTAGATCAGGGTCCGCAGCTGTAAAATCCATGGATTCCATCATAGGAGATGCCTTAGAGGTCGTATCCTGTAGGAGAGATAATACAGGGTTTTGGGTGAGTGACAATTCCTGCAGCAAACTCAAGGGGTCAGGAGAGTCATTCAATTCCTTGCAGTTGTTCCTCCAGGAAGTCTTCAGGTTTAGGGGACCGAATAGGGGACGGACCAGAGATCCACTATCTCTTCCTGGGGTCCTGTATCCAGCCTGCCCCTTGCAAAGCCTGCTCCACGGACCACACAGGCTTAGGTTGGGGCAATATCTCAGAAAAGGACATCAGGCTGTCAGTTTCCAACATAGTAGGTGAGGAATCCTGTGATGCAATCTCCAAGCTGTGCACCCTCTGCTGCATGGGCGGCTGTGCCGCGGCAGTGAACAAAAAAGACGTTGACTCAGTTCGGGGCAACAGCGGGTCAACAGAAGGTCCAAAAATAGGATGGGATCCAGGAACTGCCAGGGGACGATCCCCCTCCGTGTCTGCCTTCGCAAAAGGCATCGCATCTTGTTGCGACATCCGCACAGACAAGTTTTCTCCATCGTCCACCGAGCGCGTAGCATTCACTACCTCCACCAGCCCACTGTGCACAGCGGGCTGCGCACCTCCAATTCGCTGGACACAACTGCAGAGGCGCTCACGATCTCTGTCAGGGCTACTGCATCGAGCAGGAGGAAGAACAGTACAATCCATGGAGCAGCTTCAGGCACAGTAAGTACATGTTCATACAAAATTCTGTCTGAAGCGGTCTCTAGTAAATCGGAGACAGGAGCAGAGACCAAGTCCTCTGCCTCACCAGCTAGCTCTGCCGTGGTCACCAGAGCGTCCGCCATCTTGGACAGAGTATTCCCCTCTGAAAGAGTAGGGGAATTTCCCCGGTGTCCTGGCCAAATTTCCCTCATTCACTAAAAAATACCACCAACAGCTTAATCTGGTTCAAGATCAGTTGGCATTCACCTGTATCCCCCTCCCCCGGGTCGTGCCTGAAAATAGGCAGGATTTGTCTAGTGCACTTACCCGGTCAACAAAAACTAAATAAATAACAAAAAAAAAAAAATCTTCCTCCTTTTGTCTTTTTTATGTCTGTTTAACAGCATATCACCTGGCATATGTTTGTCAAATCACTTATACTGCCCCATCATGTTTCAGTAACTGCAGCTATAGCTGTGCATTCCTTGGATAATATTAATTTGCATTCTAAGTTTGTTATCACATTTAAACAGTGTTCAATGGCTAGTTAGAAATTTGTTCCCTGTACTACCTTATTTACTCCACTTTTTTATTTTTCATTTTATTATTTTGAACCTAGCCCACCCCCATTCCAAGTTTAAAGTACTTGTAACCAGTGTTTCAATTTGTTTCCTCAGGGCTGCACTGCCATGCTTATTTAAATGCGAACCATCCCAACAACAATAATAAATTTTGTTTTCAAATCTCTCCCAGTTTGTGATACATGTACTGTATAACCATTGCTTAAGGTCCATTTCCTGAGCCATTCATTTACTATCTTGGTCTCTCTATATCTCCATCTGTTAGCCCTAGGGAATGAAAGTATTTCAGACAGCATGATCTCATTGCTCCTTTTCTCTAGCTTCTTGCAGAGCCTCATATATTCATTTTTTATTTCATCTACATTTTGCCTTCTGACATTGTTAGTGCCTACAAGGACCACCACTAGTGAGTTCTCGCCTTCATTTAGGAGCATTCTGTCTGACATCCTATCAATATCAGTGATCCGTGCCTCTTAACAATGGTCGTCTGATTTATTTTATCAGGCCCACAGATAAACCTGTCTGTGTATTTAATTATAGAGTCACCCAAGACAAATATTTGGTGTGCAGAAGCAATTTTTATTGGACTATTATGTTGGTTTAATTCTGATTCATTGTCGCAGTCAATGACAACAGAATTTTCATTCTGTGCTAAAGGCTCGAAGGTATTTTGTAGGTCAGTATTGAAAGACATTGCTCTCATTCCCTTCTTGATTTTTTTATTATAATTTACTAATGACCAGTCCTCTTCGGGATCCTTCTGCCTGTTTTTTACAATCACACCCTTGTGGGTCAACATCACTATTACGCAGTTGAATTTGTGTGGAGCTTGTATACACATCACTTGGGCTCTGCATAGAGTTTATGTGAAAATTTGTTTGCGCTTCTTCATCTATTTTTTTGAGTAAGTTTAAACTCTGTTGCTTACCCAGTTTCATTTCAGGCTCTAGAATTTTTATTTTCACTTTCCTAATCTCTTTACATTGTGTGCATGTAAAGGCTTCAAAATCAGTAATAGAGCTGAGGCTGAGCTTATCCTTAAAGGAACAGAACCCCAAAAAATACAAAAAGATGCAGACCATGCAAGTGTAGTGCATCAAATAACAAGATAAGTATGTAAGGTTAAAACACACACTTGATTAGATTTAGAAAACTTCTTAAGCAGTATAATATACTGTAGGTGCTAACCAAAAGCACATTTATAGTAGCATGATATAGGTCCCAAACTAAAGCACACTTGTTTATAGCAGCATGATGCAACAAACAAATAAATATATAAATAAATAACTAAATAAATAAATATAGGTGCTAGACTAAATCACATTATTTTAGAAGCATGATATAGGTCCTAAACTAAAGCACACTATTTATAGCAGCATGATATAGGTGCTAGACTAAAACATATTATTTTAGCAGCATGATATAGGTGGTAGACTAAAGCACACTATTTATAGCAACATGATATAGGTGCTAGACTAATACGTATTATATTAGCAGCATGATATAGGTGGTAGACTAAAACACTCTGGGCTGGATATTCAGACTGTGCTGGGCAGTGGCACAAGCCTGGGTGCAGCGCAACAGGGCTGCACAGGGGCAAGGCCTAGGCAATATTCAACGGTGCTGCGCCATGGCTCAGCACCATTGAATATGACACGGAGGGTGCAGAAACTGCACATGGCACAGTGGCACTGTGCCAGCGCAAGACACAGAATGGGAGCACAGGGATGCACCAGTGCAAGTGCAGTTGCACTAGGTGCATCACCCACGATATTCAGCCTGGGACATGCAAATGAGGCCATAATGCATGCAAGGCACAAATGGGGCCATTTGCATGTCATTATGGCCCCATTTGCATGTGATGGGCTGATACCTAGCGACTTGTGCCTGGCGCCCTGCCAAGCAGCTGCTGGCGGCGATCAACACCCTATTGGGCTATTGCAGCCCCCCCACTCCCATATGCCCCAAACGTACAGTACTCCCTGGTGGTCTAGTGGTCCCCCCATGCCCGATCATGGGCATCTGTAAGTGTTACACTAATCCCTAGTGGTCTAGCCATCCCCCATGCCTGATCATGGGCCGAAGTAAATGGAAATAGAATCCCTAGTGGTCTAGTGGTAACCCCCTCCCCAAGTATGTCCATTTGTGGGCTGTAGTTGCAATACTGAATTACCTGGTGGCTCAGTGGTACCCCCCTTCCCACTCACCCACAGAGTTCCCCCAGCCACCCAGCACCCCCCTGTCATTGCTGGGTGGCAGCACCCTGCCCTGTGAATGACAGCGTACAGTACAATCTGTGTGCCTGTTGGTCCACAGCGTGGACCAATAGGCTTGCAGACCATACTGTACTACACAGGACTGGATATGTGAATGAACGCATTCATTCACATATCTGGTCCTGTGTAGTACAGTATGGTCTGCAAGCCCATTGATCCATGCTGTGGACCAAAAGGCGACAGATCGTACTGCAATGCTGTCATTTAACGAGCAGCCGGGCAAGTGCTGCCACTCCGATGACGGGGGTGCTGAAACGAGGCACCTCTGTGGTGGAGTGAGATGGTACCACTGGACCCCAAACAGATGATATTACCACAACAGCCTGCGGTAGGCGTACTAAGAGTTACCAGAAGACCACCAGGGATTACGGTAAACTGCCAGATGCCCAGCCGCGGCATAGGGGACAGCTAGACCACCAGGGATTCGTAACATTACAGATGCCCGATGGGGCGTGCGGGGCAGGGGCCACTAGACTACCAGGGGTCTGGGTGCTTGTGGCCAGTGTACCTGCTGGGTGGGTGGCCATCCATGGCTGGTGGCTGTTTTGTTGCATCTTGCACTACAGCTGCCTGCCTGTGGGTGGCCAGAGTTTGAGCCTGTGAATTGCGGCTCAACTTTGAGCACCAGTGTGTGGAACATGTAGGAGTTGTGCTAGCATATGCGTCGCACATCCCAGGTTGAATATTGGGATGTGCTGCATGTGCATGGGCATGCCCCCTGCATCTGTGCCCCATGCATTATCTATGCGCCCTGGTGAATCGGGGGTTGTGCTGCACATCTTACCCCTTTGAATATCGCCCTGGGGTGCATTGTGGGGGTTGCGCATGGCGCACCCTGTTGCGCCAGGTACAGTTCCTTTGAATATCCCACCCACTATTTATAGAAGAATGATATAGATTCTAAACTAAAGCACACTTGTTTATAGCAGCATGGTATAGGTGCTAGACTAAAACACATTTATAGCAGCATGATATAGGTCCTAAACTAAAACACACTTGTTTACAGCAGTGTGATATAGGTGCTAGACTAAAACACATTATTTTAGCAGCATGATATAGGTAGTAGATTAAAACATGCTATTTATAGCATCATGCTGTGGGTCCTAAACTAAAGCACACTTGCTCATATCAGCATGATATAGATGCTCGACTAAAGCACACTATTTATAGCAGCATGACATAGGTGCTATAATAAAACAAATTATTTTAGCAGCATGATATAGGTGGTAGATTAAAACACACTGGCCCAGATATTCAAACTGCGCCCGGCTGTGGCGCGCAAGCTTGGGCACAGCTCAAATTTGGTTGCGCAGGGGTGTGGACTAAGCGATATTCAAAGGAGCTGCACCATGGCTCAGCAGCTTTGAATATCGCACCCTGGCCACCCCCAGTGTGCATTGCACAGTGGCACTGCATCAGCGCAAGTGGTCAGAGTGGAGCATGGAGATGCGCTAGCACAAGTTCCATTGTGGCATGCACAGCACCTGCGATATTCAAAAGTTGACATGCAAATGGTGCCATAATTTATGCAAGGTGCACATGGGGCCATTTGCATGTCATTATGGCCCCATTTGCATGCAGGTGTGCTGATCCCCGATGACTTGCGCCAGACAGCAGCCGTTGAGGACCGACGCTCCCTGCAGCCCAATCGCGCGGGCATCTGTAAAATTAAAAACCCCATCCAATATCCCTGGTGGTCCAGTGGACCACTTTCTGCCCAATCACAGGCATCTGTAATAAAAGAAAAACAGTCCTATATCCCTGGTGGTCCAGTGGACCGCACTCTGCCCGATTGCGGGCATCTGTATTAATAACCCCCCATCCAATATCCCTGGTGGTCCAGTGGACCACACTCTGCCCGATCACGGGCATCTGTAAAAAGAAAACATCCCTCCCCACCCACCCACTGAGCCCCACGCCCTGCTCCCCTCAATCAGTCGGTGGGGCCAGTCCCACCGCCTGCCGCCCGGTGCCACGCCGACTGACACCTCGGTAGGGCTGCACACTCATTGGTTCACAGTGTGAGCCAATGGGCGGAGTTCCTATTGTGTTACTACATTCCAGATATGTGAATGATTCATATCTGAATGTAGTATGTAGGGTTGCATCGCCCATTGGCTCACGCCAGAACCAATGGGCGGCAGCCCACCGAGGTGTCAGTCGGTGGGCGTGGGGTGGCAGGGGGGCAGGGGGTGGGTGCTGCCGCCCGCCTACTGACCGGGGAGCGGGCAGTGGGGCCCAGTGGGTGGGTGGGGAGGGGGTACCCTAGACCACCAGGGTAATATGACATTTTCCTTTTACAGATGCCCGCGATAGGCAGAGTGCGGTCCACTGGACCACCAGGGATATTGGACAGGGGGGGTTTATTAATACAGATGCCCATGATTGGGCAGAGTGCGGTCCACTGGACCACCAGGGATATAGGACAAAGTCTTATTTTACAAATGCCCACGGTCGGGCATGGGGGGGGGCCACCAGGTGCAGCCGGAACTCAGGTGGCCACCCACAGGTGGCAGCTGCCGTGTTGTGCCCTGCAATGTGGCAGCTCACCTGTGGGTGGCCATCAGTTGTTCCTTTTTGGGGGCTTAACTTTGTGCTGGGGCGCAGGTAAGGGGTTGCGCATGCATGGCTCTGCACATCCTGGGCTGAATATCGGACTGTGCAAGGTTATGCATGGCCACGCCCCCACTTGTGCCTGCATACGTTACTGATGCGCTCCGGCACATCGGGATTTGTGCCGTGCACTTTTCCCTTTTGAATATTGCGCCGGGGCACATCAGTGGGTTGCGCATGGTGCAACACTGTTGCGCCATGCGCAACCCTTTTGAATATCTGGGCTACTATTTATAGCATCATGCTATAGGTCCTAAACTAAAGCACATTTGTTTATAACAGCATGATGTAGGTGCTAGACTGGAACATACTAGTTATAGCAGCATGATATAGGTCCTAAACTAAAGAACACTATTTATAGCAGCATGACATAGGTGCTATACTAAAAAAATATTTTAACAGCATGCTATAGGTGCTAGGTTAAAGCACACTATTTATAGAAGCATGATATAGGTGCTAGACTAAAGTACACTATAGCAGCATTCTATAGGTCATAAATTAAAGCAGACTTGTTTATAACAGCATAATATAGGTGGTAGACTAAAACACAGTATTTATAGCAGCATGACATAAGTACTAGACTAAAGCACATTGGTTCCTATGCACCAATGGGTAGGAATTATGTGCCGGAGGAGCGTATCCCACCCACGGAGGTCCAGACCTGTGGACAGGTGCACAGTGGTGGAATTCAACACTGGCAGCCAGCTGTCCATGACCCTGCTCCCCCCGGCACACAGGACTCCGCAGGGTGGGCGGGGGCGGAGTTGCAGACCCAGCCAGGCATCCATCTGGATGCCTGAACCGGGTCCCTCAATGGATCCCCTATACGGCAGGGCGTGCATTGGCCATGTACCCCGTGGATGGGGATCCATGGATTTTGTGCAACATCTGTGAAATTACCTTTTGGGACAGATTTTCAGCAAACATACAAACACATAATATATAGGTAGACATACAGACAGACAGAAGCTGCATGTATTTATGTATGTGTAAGAATAACATTTACCTGCTTGTCATATCAAATGCTCATCTATCTATCTGTCTGTCTCTCTGTCTCTCTACATGTTTATGAAGTTCAGTATACATTGGTGAAGGACTCTTGGGCAAACTGTGTCTCTTTGTGAATAACACCAAGCGCTGTGGGAGGGTGGACAGCAATGAGGAAATCTGGGAAATTCAGAGGGACTTACAAAAGCTAGAGGGGTGGTCTAAGGTTTGGCAGTTGAAATTCAATGCCAAGAAGTGCAAGGTAATGCACCTAGAAACATAGAAACTGATGGCAGATAAGGGCCGCTTGGCCCATCCAGTCTGCCCTTTTTCACTGTGATTGCTTTCGCTGCAGACCATTCTAGATCTATGACACTTTCTCTTCCACCCCTTTTCTATCCCTTATGATTCCCAGGACAGAGTACTGAATGAGTGGGGTTAGACTTGGCACTACAGCTGTGGAACGGGACCTTGGAGTTATGATTGGGACTCACTACAACAATCAGTTCAGTGCAAAAAGACATATAGCAAAGCGAGTAGGATGCTGGGTAGTATAAGGAGGGATACTGATTGCAGAAGGGAAGAGCTACTGATTCCCCTATATAGATCATTACTGAGACCACACCTGGAGTACTGTGTCCAGTTCTGATGTCCTCAGCTCAGGAAAGACAGGGATAGCCTGGAGACAGTGCAGTATAGGCTAATGAAAATTATTTGGGTCCAGCAAGGCAGGTACTATGAGGCTCGCCTCAAGGAACTGAACATTTACTCACTGTAGACCAGAAGGGAGAGGGGAGATAGGATAGAGACCTTCAAGTTCCTTAAATGAATTAACAAAATGAACTGTGAGAAGCTATTTTGCTTGAATACTAGCTTATGGTCAGATAGACATGAGTGGAAACTAACAGGAGTGAGGTTGAGGAGGACATGAGGAAGTATTATTTTACAGAAGGGGTGGTGGAGCCATGTAACAGTCTACCTGCTGAAGTGGTAAGTGCAAAAACAGTTGACGGTTTCAAGCATGGTTAGGAGAGAATGAAGAGTATAGTGCTTGTTTGGGGTGGCAGAAACTGGGAGGAGAATGGTGGGGAGGTTGGGGAGGACTAGGACCTGAGAGGGACAGTAGGTTTCAAGGCTAAATAGGAACTCGGGCAGACTGGATAGACCATATGGGTCTTTTTCTGCCATCATTTTCTATGTCATAGTTTAATGTCTATTCAAACACAAACATAACGGTACAACAACCTAACAATGTATCCTGGCTGGGGCAGTACCTCTTGGAGTTACAACTCTAAATGTATCGCACGTTATCACAAGTAACATCAATATAATTTAATAAGCAATGTACCAGTACATTAACAATCTAAAGGTAAGCAACAGTTTTCTATTATTTCTCTCTGTATAAAAATATCAGAATTAAATGCTAAAGTTCTATGCTGTTAAATGCATTTGCTTTTCCTGGATGGTGTATCGCCTCCTGACATAGATGGATATTATATGGTAAGTATAGAATACTTACATATAGTAGTACCTGAATATTCTATTAGTAAGTACTGTGCCCTCACCTACTTTGGAAGGAGTATCTATGAATTGTTCCCTCTGTACTGGAGGTTGTATGTTGTGTAGCCCACTGGTATAAGACAATACTGCCAATCTAAATAACTTCCCCATATTGTCCAATACTGATCCATTTTCCCCAGGGTATCGAACTGTACCCCCTCATGACATGCTGTTTACACCAGCTTTATTATTCACTCCTGTATTGGGGGGGGGGGTCCACCAGCTTCCAGAGAGCCAGTATCACCCTTTTAGTGGAGATGAATGCCTCTGTAAGCCATTGCAGAGACGTAAGTACTGTGGGATTATCTTTTAAATTGCACCAAGATGGTAGCTGCAACTGCAGTTCTAAGGGGCACTGGGCCAAATCTTTATTTTATAAAGGGCATCTGCCCATAATATTGTTTCTGGTGCCCTTCCTGTGGTATGTGACTGTACCTACAGTTTAGTTTAGTCGGGGGTTCCGTGGACAATCCCTGTTGCCATCTCAAATGCTGATGCACTGTATACATTGGCTGCAGCAGAGCCTTTGATGTGTGGTGGGAGCCACACTGGCACTGGTGTAGGAAGCACTGAAGAAATCCTGTCCCTGACTTCCCCATAGCTCTACTGTAATCCCTTGCCAGAGTCTATGGGTCCAATTCTCAAAACTCAGCACAACTCACACAGCTGCTTGTGCCAATCACCAGTATGCCAGGGACCCTGTGCCTGATTCTCTATTGGGTAGGGTCCTGGTGTCAAAGTCCCACAACTTGTGGCAACTGTGGCTGTGCATCGAACAGACGGCACACCTGAGTGGTTTGCTGCAAGCTGCGGGGTAGCCGTGTGGCAATCTGGGGCAGTGAGCACACTGTAGGGGTAAGCAGAACAGCGCAACTATATTATAACTAATCGCCATGACAACAAATGAACAGTATATACAGATGCTTTGGACATTGCCTATTTGTACCCAACCTGCAATGTCCGACACATCTGTAAATACTGTCAATTTGTCGTCCTGATGATAAGTTATAATATATTTGTGCTGTTACAACATATGTACTCACGTCAGTGTTTGGCATATGTGCACTTACCACCCCTAGGAGTTAGAACTGGAACACCCCGTGGGTGGAGCATGGACCATCCGACCAGCCCTGCCTGGTCTAATGGGTGTTTGAATTTGTTGTCACTGACTACGCACCAGAATACCAGATATGGGGATGTGGCGGCATTGCCCTGGTGCAAGGCTCCTTGCACCATGCCGCATCACTTTTTGTACTGCAAGGATGGTGCACGACCCTCTTGGCACACACAGCCTGTGTTTGCTACAGACTGCATTTGAGAATAACTCACATGCACTGCTTGGCACAAGCCATACCATGTGCCAGTCCTTGTGATGCAACCCTTTGCATCATGTGAGGCAGCTCTGAGAATCGGGCCCCATGTCTTTGTGGGCCAGAGACAGCTGGAACATCAGCAGTTCATGCTGGACTCTAAGGAGTATATGGTAATCGCTACACTTTGGCGGGGGGGGGGGTTACACTTCAACTGTTCAAACTCATTCGGCACAAACTGAACTTTGGCACAAAAATGGGAGATTTAGTTCTGCTAGGCTGAGCATGGCACACCAGTCAAACTAAGATCGCATAGTTTAGCTTTAATAGGATTTAAACCTCGCCCCTCCACCATCACAGTCCCGTGTTCTGACCACCATTATAGATTAAGAGAGCACTTCCAACTAATTGGAGCACTCCTTTCCATTGTGCATGAGACATTGCTGCATTCTGTAAAGAAAGGCTCTCACAGGTGCCATGAAAGAAAAAACTTATTTGGGGTGTTTTAAATATAGTATTAATCAACTTTTATCAGTAGTAACTGCAGAGATCACTCTTACAGTTGTAAGAGTGGTCTCACTTACAGTCTTAGGGTAGCTTCAGTTTGCAGCTCTTATACCCTATGAATGCACGTGAGACTACTCTTAAAACCCTAAGAGTGATCTCCATAGCAGTATTAACTGCAACACTGCCGTCTGTACACAGCTTAGGTGCGTCATCCAGAGCTGCTGACACCTCGGGTCTTCAAGAAGAACAATCCTCTTAATGACAGATCTCTTTCCTTGGGCAAAAAGATGTTAGCAACTCCAGGAGATCCAATGACTGGCCAGTCTGCAGTCTCATTTTGGTTAGATTCCAAATGCCATCCCCTCTCCCCTGAACTTTAAAATAGCCTCCAGCTGTTAAAGCAGCAGCCGTGCTTGTTATACAGTACTGTAGGGCCAGCTCATAGTTTAACGAGCTGATACTATAAGCTGTAACCTCCGCTGATGGAATCTTTAGATTAGCACTTTAGGAAAGGTGTTTTATTAATTATTTTGCTGCAGTGGCTCATAACATGGCAGCTGCTGTCTCTCCCCGCCCCCTCCCCCCTTCCCCAGCAGCTGCATGTCTCTGTGGTTCAGTCGCTTGGAAGACTGGCTATGTTGTCACTGGGGAACCCTAGAGGCTTTATTTTATTTATTTATATGTTTAATAACATTTGGAATTACAACCCTTTGAGTCACAAAGTTTGAGTTGGAGTGACAGTGTCAGTGGCTCAGTAGGTAGCACACTTGCCTCTGAGGCCAGGAGATCAGAGGGCTGTGGGTTCAGTTCCCACATCTGGCACTTGGGCTAATATCCCAATACTGACACTGCAGTGCAGCATGAGAGGGGTGCTGCATTTCTGAGGTGCCGTCTTTTGGATGAGACATTTAACCGAGGTCCCATCTGCCTGGATTGGTGGTAGTTCAGTTGGATGTTAAAGATCCCATGGCACTTATCGAAAAGAGTAGGGGAAATTTTTATTGAAGCAAAAATTGTACAAAGAAGCCAACACAAAATACATCAATTAGGAATATACAGAGAAACCAAGCAAGAAAAGGAGATGAAGAAATAACAAAATGCAGTATAAGTCCTTCAAGTTATGGCTGAATCAGTGTTTGTGATCCATGAGAGGGCCGTCCACAAGGCCAACAGAGACTGTGCCGAATATAACGTCCTTTCATGTTCGTATATTTTCCGTAACTCCGCTAGTATCTTCTCTTCAAGTTCCGAATAAGAGCACAATTTTTGTTGTAGTGTAAACATACATCTTGACATCCAAATATTCCATTTAATGACAAGAAATACAAGATTCAGAGTGTCTCTGTGCCAGGCAGACCAGTGGGAAGAAAAAACACCATACATGATATTCTGATATGTAACTGTGGAAAATACATGAACATCCCAGGAATCAGCTAAATATGACCACCAATTTGCGATATAAGAGCAATCAAAAAACAAATGAGATATCGTCTCCGGGGTAGCTATACAAAGAGGTCTTGAGCAAAAGCTGTCTTGAGACTGTTTGTGTTTATGATTTGCTTTTACATTTATACGTTCGTGACATGATAACCAGTGGAAGTCCCACATGTGGTCAGGGATTCTAGAGCAATGTAACAGGGTTAGAAGCTAGGGTAGACAACTATCCGGACATTTTGGAAAAGGGGCTTGCACTTTACAAACAGAGGACAAAAGTGTTTTATATAAAGCCTTGTGCGTATTCGAAATAAGAGTCTGAGGCGACACTTTCCATTGTTTTAAACGAAGAAACATATGCTTTATATATGCCGGAACATCCCCTTGTTGCCGTAATATGCCTAAAGAATTATGTTCCCACTTATGAAACCAATACCTACAAGAGTCGTAGAACCACGCTTCCCACCCTCTTTGGGTGTTCACCAGTAAAGGCCGCAGGTTGGCCGAAAGGAAAATACTAGTGAAGAAAAGCAATGGGTTAATCATCAGAATACCTCCTTCAAAAATAGGCAAGTAAGTAGTATTCCTCTTAATCGGATTCAACCGACTGCCCCAGAGGGCCTGAAAAAATACACTAAAAACCATAGTTTCCAGTCGTTTTGGGATAGGGAAAACATAACTCAGATACAAAAACAGAGGGAGAAGATAAGTTTTAATCAGAAAAACACGTTTTGTCTTCCCAATCTGACCTTTATTCCAAGAGGTCACCATGCTTTTTCCATGTTTTAGCTTTTCTTCCCAGTTAAATGAATCAGAATCTCTTAACCTGAAGTAGATACCCAGTATACGGATTTGGCCTTCAGTCACATGTAAAGGGCTTATGGTGTCCGAAGAATGGGAGGAGGAACCCAGCCAAATTCCCTTACTCTTACTAAAATTTATACTTGCTCCAGATATTGCACCAAAAGAGGAGCATTCTTGGAGAGACACAAGCGCCGAAGCTTCGTCAGCTACTAAGAAACACATATCGTCCGCATATGCAATCGCAGTATACGGAGATCGTAGTGCTGAACATGAGATGGCACGAATTTGGGGATGATCATTAAGACGTCGAAGCAATACATCCAGGAAAAAAAACATATAATAGAGGGCTTAATGGACATCCCTGGCGAACTCCTCGTTTCACGGGGATCATCGGGCCTGTCCAACCATTAATTAAAGGAACGACTGTCGCCATCATATATAGTGTCTGAATCCAGCGGATCATCTTATCAGGAATATGTAAAAAATGTAATACAGTCAATAGAAAATCATGGCTAACGGAGTCGAAGGCAGCTTTTTGATCGACTGAAACAATAAGCCCAGAAACGGAGTCCGAGAAGCCATGAGAAAATAGTTCACAGAGGAGAATTAAATGATCAGAAATTCTTCTGTTAGGTAGAGAGCAGGATTGGGCTGGATGAATAACTATTTCAGCCAGCCTAAGCAAACGTTGAGCAATAAGTTTCATCAATATCTTAAAATCCGTGTTTAACATGCATATGGGGTGCAGTTGTCAAGGGACTTAATGTCACCTTTCCGCTTATAAACATAGATTAGTATGCCCTTAGTAAACTCCAAGGAATGTGTTCAGTTGCAAGGAGAAAGCAAACACAGAGGTCAGTTCGAAGGAGGTGTTCCCAAGAATTTATATAAGCGTGGGAGACCATCAGGGCCAGGGCCCATTTAGGGGCAGTGAAGATATAGCTAGCCAATTTCTTGTTCTGTGAAAGGTTGACATGCAGAGTCTACATTCTGCATGGAGGGAGTTGGAATTTCAAGGGTACCGTATAATCGTTTTAAGTCCTCTGACGCTTTAGATAACGGGGAAAACAATGCGGCTGTATGGTCAGTAACAATTTGACATATATCCAAGTGAGAGGTACAAAGGTCTCCATTTGCATTGATAAGACATGACATTGATTTCTGGGCATTCTGATGATAATTAGATTCAAATGGGCAAACTATTTCCCGAGTACCTTTCATCGCATAACTATGTTGATGGTACAGTTGTTGCGACTTTTTAGACTGAAAGTCCAACATGTCCTTCCTCAATAAATGAATTTGTTGTAGCAAATCCTGTCCTGTCAAGTATGCTAGTGACAGTAAAGACTGGAATGAGCCCTCTTCTGTAGATGTACCAGATAATCAGACCTACTTTTAAACGACTATATGATTTCAACATCCCAGTTAAGTATGTTTAGTATCCATCCCACCTCATTGGATCATCATACATAGGGTATACAGACTTACGAGCATGAATAAATGACAAAAGGGTTTGCTGAAGTGATGGTACCTGTAATAAAGAAACATTGAATTTCCAGAAACCGGGCCCTCTACTACAACTAGCAGGAGATCCAAAACTGACAGAGAGCAGCTTATGGTCAGAGAAGGCTGTCGCCTGTACAACAGCCGAAGCGACTACCAAAGTACTGGAGGTAAAAACAAAATCAATACGGGTAGCCAGCTTACCCTTTTGAAAAGTGGGACTATGCTGTTTTGTGAAAGATAAATAAGAATCCGTCAAACGGGCAGTACGAATCATGCGTCCCAATACAAGTGAATCACAGTACATTTTCTTGTTGGTAGCAAAGGAACTCTTATCCTGAAGACTAAGTCCACAATTAAAGTCACCAGACAATATGATTCGAAAGGAGGAGTGTAAAAAAGGACGAATTAAATCAAAAATAGCTATTCCCTCAGTTTTGATTTGGGGGGCATAGACATTTACCACCCGATATGGGCATTGCCCGAGCAAGAAATCCAAAATTAAAACTCTACCAGGGACCAGATCAAACAGCTTCAAGAGCCTAAAGTCTGGGATGTTAATCAAAATGCCAAGACCAGAGCAGGAGTCTTGGCCTATCGACCAAAAGGAGGGGCCCATAAGCCAATCTCGTTGAGCCAATCGGATGTCCTGCACAGTATGGAATCTTGTGTCTTGTAAAAGAAATATCCCTAATGGTAAAAGCCTCAAAAAGGAAAACACCAATCGCTCTTATCTACACGCTTCAAACTATTTGTATTAACAGTATGGCATGTAAATATGACATATCGGCTCATAAGGAAGTAACCAATACAATCAAGATTTTCTTTCCTGCTACCTTAGTCCCTTTCAATCTCACCTTGGCCTTCCGTTTATGTGAAAGGCCAGTGCCTAATGGTGGTACAGAGTCATCGAGGCCTTCTGAGAGGGAAGAAGCGATAGAGGAAGAGTCAGATTCACCACCTGCATCATCCGATATCGGCTGAAGCACCTCGAAGGCATTTGATAGTGCAATAGGGGATGCAACGTAGGCCTGTGGAGTGGACATTACAGTGCGGGAATCAGATCGCAATGATCTGCGGCTTATTACTATTGTAGGTTCACAGGGGAGGGAGGCATTGTACTAGAGCTTGGGACCTGCTCCACAGCCTCTGTCTCCGCAGGGCTAGCTAATGTTAGTACCTTCCCAGAGGGTAAATCTTTGCTGACTGACAAAGGTGCAGTGCTACAAGAGACTTTCACAGCCTTTGTTTTGGGGGGGGGGGGAGACACTTCTGTAGAAGGGGCATCCGTTGAATTGCGGAAACGAGCTTTCTGTGCTTGAGAGATTACAAAACGCTGGTCCACACCTCCATCATGTGTTACTTTAGTATGTGCAGCCCAGGGACATGACTGAAATGTGTGACCCATCTCGTCGCAAAGATTACACCTACAGTCATTCAAACAGTGCGTACCTACATGATCCATTTCTCCACAGTTGAGACATTTAATCTTATCGCACGCATTGCTCAGGTGTGAGGGGTCCCCACATCTATAACATGCTTTAGGCTGACCTGGGTAAAACAAAACTCCCCTATCTCGACCTAAAAAAAAGGAATTTGGTAAATGCACAGGTCCAGATTCGGAAACATTCAGCATGACTTTAAATTTCCAACCCCCCTGTCCATATGTTTTCCGAGTCCAAGATTGCTTCTGGCTGACCCTGTAAAGTACATTGTTGTCTTAACCAGAAAACAATATTTGAAACATCTACACCTTCATTATGAAACATGACAGTGATTATCTTAAAGGCAGGTTTAGAGAGGGGAATGGCCAGAAATGGGGTCCAAAGAGCAGTGTTACATAAGGCATGATATTTTGACCAAAAGCGGTCAAGGCCTCGAGATGTCTGAAAACTAATATCAAAATTTAGTTCTCCTGAGACGTTTATCGGGGCATATATTTCATGGGCAAAAAACTTCATGGAATCCTTCAACAATGTTCTAGCCACATGTACACGGTCAGGGGGATCCTCAAGTCCACCTTTATATGAAAGCCTAACAGCATTATGCCACTTAGCAGCCAGAACCGGGGGAATTTAAACAGAGAAGAAAAAGACCTCGCAGGCCCTGTTTGAGGAAAAGGAGGTCGAGTAGTGGCTGGGGTCTCTTCATCCATGGGATCAGAACCAGAAAAAGTCTGTTTAGCTTGGACCCTGTGAAGGCCCAGGATAGGATTTTGGGTCAGACAAAGCTCATCAGGGAGTTCCATAGGGTCAGTTGCCGTTTGGGGAATCAGTTCACCCTCCTCGAGAGACAAGTCTTGCACAGTACTAGGGGATTTTGTTGGGGATAATCCCGATACCCATGAACCCCCTTTAGGGTCTTTCACCCATCCTGCCGCCCTTAACGCAGCATCTACGGACCATTCAGGGGCGACTGTGGGGTTCCCTTTAATATTAGAGGGCTGGGATGGTGATATGGCAGTCAGAGATGCAGATGGCGAATTTCCCTCCAAAAAAAGTATTTTCCAATTTCTCCACCTGAATAGGAGAGGCAGAAACTACCTCCGCTGATGTGTGACACTGTACCTGCTCAGAAACGCGAAGCGGGTCTTCCAGGACTGGAACCAAGGTGTCCTTTGTATCCAAAGGTAAACCAGCTTGTTGTGGTCTCCGTAGACTCTGCAGGGAATTCTTCTCGGCTGACGTTCCACAGCGGTCTGTCTCCATTAGGCAGTCGTGCGGTTCAGGCGCTTCCTGATTCAAAGGTTCCGCGTCGAAGGAAGTGTGTACCTCTTGCAATCCCCCTATACATTCATTGTAATGCTGATTAACCGCAATGCTACGGACCTCATTAACAGGAATCATCCGTGGAATAACTGGTACCTCCTGTAAATTGTCTTCCTCTAATGAAGATACAGGTACATCTTTTCTGTTTTCCATCGTGGTCTCCTCGAGTACAGAGACAGGAGTCGAGACCAGGTCTCCTGTCTCCACAGCTCCAGCAGCTGCTGGCAGTAAAGCGTCCTCCATCTTGGACAAGGAGTCCCCTCTGACAGAGTAGGGGAATTTCCCCGGTGTCCTCGCCAAATCTCCCTCATTCACTAAAAATATCACCAACAGCTTAATCTGGTTCAAGGTCAGTTGGCATTCATCTGTATCCCCCTCCCCCGGGTCGTGCCTGAAAATAGGCAGGATTTGTCTAGTGCACTTACCCAGTCAACAAAAACTAAATAACTAAATAAATAAATAGACTCCTTTACAAAGGCTCCACGTCAAACAACAATAAGGACTTACATATAGTATTAAGCAGTATAGTATTCAGGTAAGAGAAACAAGAGAGAAAACAAGGAATGGAATTATGTATACAATATTATAAATACAGTGATCAGGGAAGAAAGATAATACACAAAAAACACACAGATGGGGCAATACAGAACAACAGTCATTGGGAGAGGAGGACCCAGCATTATCCATAATATACGCAATATTTAGGTATTAAGTGAATACACATTTTTTGTGTATATAACATACCATTTATGAGGTAGAGTTATACTACAGAGCCCCAACAAGAGGGGGGAGCAGGAGGAGGAAGAGAGGGTTAGGGACAGTCACAGGCTGAAGATTCTAGTAGAAGAGCTATGAGACTAGTCTTGAAGGGACCTATCTTGGGCTCCAGGGGGACAGATGGGGGCAGGCTGTTGAGCCAGTGGGGGGCTCTATATAAAAAGGCTCTTTGACCAAGGGAAGTTTGACAGTGGGGGACTAGTAGGAAGGTCCCAGTAGAACTACGGGAGGGTCTGACCAATGGGGCGGGTTGGATGAGGCTATGCAGACCAGGCAAGGCTTGACCAAGGTGGATTTTCTTGGCCAGGAGGCAAGTATGGTATCTAAGATGGTCATCAAATGGCAACCATTCGGCAGAATTGTAGGGATCACAGGAGTGTGTCCATCTGTCGCAATCCATGACCAGTCTACATGCTTTGTTGAGGGCGACTTTGATGTGCCACAATGCAGTGGGGTCAGCAATGCCGTAGATGACTATGCCGTAATCTACCAGGGAGAGGACAGTAGAGGTAATGGCCAGACGGCTAGCAATTGGGGGAAGGCAGTGTTTGTGATAATACAGAAGCCCAAGTCTGGAGTTGGTAGCGGGGGACAGTTGCTGGATATGTGCATGTTAGGTGAGGGACGTGTCAAGGGTGACACCTAGATATTTGGGATAGGAGTGGTGAATAAACACACCACTGACCATCCCTGTGCTAGTGCCTGCCTGCTAAAGTGGAAGGGCAGAGGTGCATAATTCTCAGTCATTGTTATTTTCATTCACTGGATTGACATATCTGTATACTGTGTGTGTGAAGGTATATATATATATATATATATATATATTAGTTTCAAAAACTATGTTAATGCAGAGATTAGGGTTGTAAAAACGTAAAGTGTACAAAGACAGGAAATGAAAAGACATTAGGATTTGGGTGTCCGGAGTGTTGGCGAATCAGTGGTGGGTCTTACTTGGGGTTGTCAACCCAGTGCCCACCCCCAGCCCATAGCCTCCTGTCTAAAGCACAAGATACAGGTCCAGCCACGTGCATCATAGTGATACAGTATGGCCAACATAATCTGTAAGAGCTTTTTTCATGCAGGGCCCGATGGGCCCTGTGTGAAGAAGTCACATTTGTCCTCGTCTGATCCAGGGCAGGGGTAGTGCCACGCTGGGGGGTGGGGTGGGCATAAGGGTCGACAACCCCAAGATAGACCCCACCACTGATTCATCAACACTCAGGAGACCCACATCTCTAATGTCTTTTCATTTCCCATCTTTGTACGCTTTGCGTTTTTACAACCCTAATTTCTGCATTAATATAGCTTTTTTGCAACTAATTTCCCTTCTTTTTGTGATAGTGGAACTGTTTCCTCATTTGCATAGGTCCCAAATAAAATAAATACAACACTGAAAACAGTCCTGGAATTGTATCATCATTTGCACGTCCCTTTGGGAACTGCGCAAAATAAGCTAAATACAATATTGGAAACAGTCATGATGCAGTGCATGGGACGAGCAGACCCCAGCACACATCTCGATACCCTGTGGGTGAGGTTCCCTGACCCACCACAGGGTGGAGTGTCTACGCAAAAACTCTGCTCTGTCCTTATCCAGACCATGACTGGTGCTACATGCTGTAGCACCTTCCCCATCAGCCTTGTCCCAGTAAATTGGCTCACTGAATTCACACGTGAACTCAGCTCACTGGCACGATAAGGCAGCGTGTTCCCCAGAGGTACAACGGACATTCCTACAATCTATGTTACTTAACTAATTATTTGTTTTTTAATATTTTGACCCTAAGTGGGGTGAATAGGGAGTGGGCAGAAAAGGGAGAGGAACAAGCGGAAGCACTGAATGAATACTTTTGCTCAGTGTTCACACATGAGAAGGGAGGACCACTACCACCTTGGACTGGGAGGATGGGAAAGGGGGAGGAGGTGACAGATGGAATGATTGAGGGAAGTAGAGTATTAGAGGGACTGAGGGCACTAAAGGTGGACAAGGCACCAGGAGTAGATGGTATCCGCCCCAGGGTGCTGAAGGGGACTGCAGAGGTGCTGGCAAAACCACTGGAGGATCTGTTCAGCATCTCCCTGGATACAGGATGTGTGCCACAGGACTGGAGGATGGCTCTTGTGGTGCTGATACACAAGAGCGGCCCAAGGGATGAACCGGGCATTTATCAGCTGGTCAGTCTCACTTCCATAGTGGGCAATCTTATGGAGACGATACTGAAGGAGTGACTGGTGTCATTTCTAGAGGGCAGTTACCTTCAGGATGTAAGACAGCATGGGTTCATATTGGAGAAGACTTGTCAAACTAACCTAATACAATATTACGACTGGGTAGCAAGAGAGCTGAATAGGGGCCATGCAGTGGATGTTCTCTACTTGGATTTCAGCAAGGCCTTTGATTCAGTGCCTCATGGGCAGCTTGGGGGAAGCTAACTGGTGTGGGAGTGAGGGTGAAGATGGCAAAGTGGATGACAAACAGGCTGCATGGGAGCTAACAATGGGTGGTGGTGGTGGGGAATTCTCAACACCTAGACCAGTGATGAAGGGGGTGCTGCAGGGCTCATTGCTGAGCCCAGTGCTGTTTTGGCTCTTCATCTTGGACATTGCGCATGGAGTGGTGAGCAGGGTAAGTCTGTTCACAGATGATACCAAAATGGGTGCAGTAAGTGGACAGGGAGGAGGGATGGAAGCAACTGCAGAGGGACCTAACCAAACTGGAAGTGATCGGAGAGGTGGCAGCTGGGGTTCAATGTGAAGAAGTGTAAGGTTATGCACTTTGGGGCAAAGAACCCAAGGAGAGTATACTGGTTGGGGGGGGGTGAAGCTGGGTATCACTGAGGAGGAGAAGGATCTAGGGGTGATGGTAACAGGGAGAATGAACAATTCTACCCAATGCAGGAAAGCAGCAGCGAAGGCGAACAAGATGCTGGGGTGTATAGCGAGGGGGTTCTCATCCAGGCAGAGGGTGGTGATCTTGCCTCTCTACAGGTCACTGGTCAGGCCACACTTGGAGTACTGTGCGCAGTTTTGGAGACCATATCTGAGGCGGAATATCAGGCTACTGGAGGGAGTGCAATGGAGGGCAATGAGAATGATACAGGGAATGGAGGGGAGAGACTACGAAAACAGGCTGGGGGAACTGAATATGTACTCCCTGGAGGAGAGGAGGGATAGAAGGGACATGATCAGAACTTTCAAGTGTCTGAGAGGAATCAACAAAGATGGAGCCGACTGGGTTTTTAAACTGAGGAAGGGAAGGGACACTAAAGGGCAAGGGCTAAGAATTGGGGGGGGGGAGATTTAGGACGGAGATGAGGAGGCATTACTTCACACAGAGAGAGTGGTGTCTCGGTGGGATGCCCTACTGGAGAGGGTGATATCCTGCAAAACAATGGGTAGCTCTAAAAAGGGCATGGGACAGAGAACAGGGGAGAGTGCGGTTGGGTGAGGCTAAGAATAGCTGAGGGCAGACAAAAGGGGAGGGGGTGGGGCAGCTGCAACCTAGGGGTGCTAGCTACACACTCAAGCAGACGTTGATAGACCAGTAGGTCTGTTTCTGCTGGCACATTCATATGTTCATATGTTTGTATGTAACATATTCTTCTTATGACCCCACCTCATAAACCCCATAGGTGAAAATTTTCAAATCTGTGCTGAAATGCCATTGTGCACCATGGGTGTGAAAACATGTTTCGGGCAGGATGTGAAAAATGGCAGCTGTACTGTTCATGAGGTGGTGTAAAAATATGGATATGCTGAAAATCTGGAGTCAAAATATTGTAAACTACCAAAGTTATTCACCTACGTAGAAACTGCGCAACGCACACTCGTAACGCACCCATTTTTAGGAATTTTTGTGCCACATTTTCAGCATGCCCTTTTTAGGACCCCAGCTACTCATGAACACTGGCACTGTCATTTCGTTAATCAGTCCTGAAAGGTGATTCTGTACAGTGACCGCACCATTCCGCACCACAGATGTGAAAACACATTTTGGACAGGATGTGAAAAATGACAGCTGTACTGTTCATGAGGTGGTATGAAAAAATTGACATGTTGAAAATCTGGACTCAAAATACTGAAAATCACCAAAATATGTGCCTGCGTAGAAACTGTACAATGCATGCTCATAAAGTGGCCATTTTTAAGAATTTTCCTCACCAAACTTCCAACATGGACTTTTGGGGACCTCACCTCATGAACACTGGCACTGTCATTTCATTAATGGATCCCGAAAGGTGATTCTGTACAGCAACTGCAAAATCATCTTTGGGGCATGATTAACGAAATGACAGTGACAGTGTTCATGAGGTGGCATCCTCAAAAGGCCATGTTGAAAATTTAGTGTAAAAATTAAAAAAAATGACAAAGTTATCAACATAAGTTCAACATGCCACTAAAATGCATTATACGCATTTACCTGTATTCTTCAGTTCGCAATTCAGCTTTGAAGAGTGCAGATGTGTCCCGGTCCACAGAAGATGACAGCACCTGACCTCCAGTTGTAAGTATAGGGTAAGGGGTGTGTTGGGGGGTGGTAGGTGTGCAGTGGGATGGTAGGTTGGGGGTAGGGGGACAGCAGGGATGACAAGGGACTGTTTTCCTTTTTCTAGGTCAAAAACAAAAGATGTCTCGGGACTTTTTTTTTATTTCAGGGGAAAGTAAACTATTTAGGAACACTGGGGTGGGCTCCCCAGTGTTCCACTCTGCTGGGGGGGGGGTAATGCCGATACAGGAATTGGGCCCCCCGATGTTGGCAGTTGGGTACAAAGGGGGAAGCATCCGATATGAGAGGAGGACATCCTGGTGTTGGATATAAATCAATAAACTCAATAAATAAATAAATAAATTAATTAATTAATAAATACATATACTGCCACCGGGGATTGGGGCCCCTGGTGGCAGAGAACAGTTTCTTTGGGCCACAGTCAGGCTGACAGAGCTACAATGACAGTAGCCCCACCCCGATCTACTGTCACTCATAACACCAGCCTGAACTATATTGACACAGCTGTAATTTCTTAAAGACAACTTTGTCATATAGTACTTGTAATATACGACACAGCAGTTGTTTCTTAAACACAACTGTGCCATATGTACTTGCATTATATGACACAGCTGTCTTTAATTTATTTATTTGTTTATTAATGGAATCAAAATTACAAACCTTTGAGTCGTAGACTCCTTTGCAAAGGCTCCACGTCAGTATATACAGGCAGTTATTACAGCTACAGCCAGGTGATACAGAGGGCAACATATACAGAATAGTCAACGTAAGAGACACATAGTTAACCATCTGTGGGTGTTATAAACCCAGAATCTTGAAGCATTCTGTGGGTGGAGCAAACCCAGAGTCAAGTAACATACAGGAACATTCAGTAAAATAATCTTAGATATCATAACAATAGTACAAGTAGGTACCTTGTTAACATAACTAAAAAGAAAAAAAGAAAAAGGCTAGCGAGGAAATGAGAGGGAGACTTGGTCAGGAAAGATAGAGGAAAGAGGATGAACAGTGCAAGCAGGGGAGACTAGTTACAGTCACAGGCCAAGCCCTCGAGGAATTCCCTGAGGCAGGTTTTGTAGAGGCCTATCTTAGGCACAGTTGAGATAGAGACAGAGATGCCATTGAGCCAATGAAGGGCCCTATGATAGAAGTCTATTTGATCCAAGGTAGTTCTACAACAGGGAACCAAGAGAAGAGCCTTGGTTGAGCTCATGGAGACCCTTTGTTGGGGGATGGGCTGGATGAGGAAGTGCAGACCGGGTCGGAAGAGTTTGCAGTGGATTTTCTTGGCCAACAGGCAGGTATGATATTTTAGATAGCCCTCAAAGTTTAGCCAGTTGCTATGACTATAGAGATCACAGGTGTAGGTCCACCTATTGTAACCCATCACTAGGTGGCAGACTTTGTTCAGGGCAGTCTTTATTCGATGTAGGGCAGTATCATCTGCAGAGCCATAGAACACTATCCCATAATCTGTGACAGAAAGGATCGAGGACTGCACGGCTAGATGAAGGGCATCCGGAGATAGGCAATATTTGAGCCGGTAGAGTAGCCCAATTCTTGTGTTGATGGTGGTACTCAGGGTATGACTATGCAAGTGATAGGTGAGGGATGAGTCAAGAGTGATGCCCAAGCATTTGAAGGAGTTTACCTGCTCAACTGGGGAGCCTTGATGATTGTAAATAAGAAGGGTGAGGTCCCTGAGGGGATGTTGGCGATGGGAGAAAAGCATAGACTTGTTTTCTTTATAGTTGAGAACTAGCCTACACTCTGTGAACCAGGATTCAGCTTCAGTGAATAACTTTCAGAGGATTTTTTGTAGTAAGGAGGGGTTAGGGTGACTTGAGAAAATGATGGCATTATTGGCATAGAGAAGTAAACAACCCGAGTAGACGCTGGGCAAGGAGTTTAATAAGAAGCTAAAAAGGAGTGGGCCAAGTATGGAGCCTTGGGGGACCCTGGAACAGACTTGGAGGCTAGTGGAAAGGGTTGAGTTAATTTGGACCTGCTGGGTCCTGTCACTTAGGTAGCTCTCAAACCAGGATGTAGTTTCAGGGGCAAGGACAGAGAGTTAAGTAGGAGGGCATGGTTGACCATATCGAACACCTTAGTTAGGTCAGTGTAGACAGACCCAACTAAGTGTCTGTGGTCGAGGGACTTGTGGATGAAGGTGGTGTATTCCGTAAGGTCCATAGTGGTGCTATGTCCCTTGTGAAATCCATGTTGTTCAGGGCACAAGAGATTATATTTAGATAAGTAGTCTGAGAGCTGGTTAGCCACTACTTTTTCTAGGGCTTTGGAGAGAGGAGGTAAAATGGAAATGGGACGGTAGTTGTTGGGAGAGGTACAATCAAAACTTTTAGGGATGGTGGTAATGACTGCCCATTTCCAAGGGGTAGGAAACTGTCCTAGACAGAGGGAGAGGTTAATGATTTTGGTTAAGGGGATGATGACTGCATCGAGTGTGAGGTGTAGCAGTTTAAGGTCCAGCGTATCCCTATTATGGCATGACTTGCCCAGGACCTTAAAACGATAGGATTTTGCCTGTTGCATAGATATGACATGAAACCAGAAAGGAGGGGGCTGATGGGGGTGGATAGTTGGGGGAGGGTGGAATAAGTAAGGCAGGAGCACACTATTGAGATTGGAGAGGGTGGTGTTTAATGCGTTGACTATTTGCTGCGGGTCTTGTGTAGGGATGTCATTCACAGTGAGTTGGGGGGACAGTTTTATTGCCAGGTTCTTTGATGGTGTCCCAGAATTTGTGCCCATCACCCATGGACGAAGATAGGACATGCTGGTAATAGGTGGACTTGGCCTGACGCAGGGCCGAGGTGCATTTGTTCCTGTCCTCCCTATACCACAGCCTATCTTGTGGAAGTCCTGAGTCAAGGGCTTTATGCCAAAGGCAATCCCGATGGTGCATGAGGTCGGGCAGGTTCTGGGAAAACCAGGGGTATCACGGCCCTTTACAATTTGTTTGGAGATTGGGGCATTAAGATCACAACTGCGTTGAAAGTGGAGATGAAGCAGGAAAGGGCGCTGTCAGAGGACCTGGCTGTGTCAATGGGGGACCAGTCACAGTTAAGGAGGTGGTGTTTAAAGGAGGCTAGTAAGTCCCTTTTTAACTGATGAATATAAGTCACTTTGAGAGGAGGGTTAGATGTCTTACTAGATCACCAGAACAGCACAGGGGAGTGGTCGTTAGGGGTGTCAGGAAGCACCTTGACCCTTGAGGTCAGGGCTGAGAGTAGGGACTGGAGCGTGCTTGGGGTGAAGAAGTGTAGAAAGCAGAGGATACAGTGGGCAGATGAGGTAGCACAGTGGAAAGGTCACAGACTGGAGTGCAGAGGGTTGCAGGTTCAAATCCTGGGTGGGAGGGAAGGAGGGGATGGAAGTACCTGGGTAAGAACAGGGATTGGCCAGCTAGCAGCTGGGGCAGAGAAGCGATTGTGTGGAAAGAATGGCAGGGAGGATAGGTTTCAGGCAGCTCTATACTGACTCCTGCTGGTCAGTGATGATAATCTGCCAATGGAGAAATGGACACTAGGCATAGCTGGTCAATTATGTCATAGGTCACGTGACCGGGGCAGCAATAAAAGAGAGTCGACCGGAGTGGCTGGGGCAGGCTGGGAATCGCCAAAGTGTCGATAAACACTCTTAGTCCACCAGTGTCATCTTTTAGGCGGTGGGCTTGCTGTTCACTCCTTGGGTCACGTTCTAACCAGTGGCGTAGCCTCTGTGGGCTCTGAGAGAGGTGGGGGGGTTCCAAACAAGCACCTAATATTGGAGCAGAAACAAAAGGCGGAGATCACATTATGGGGCACTAGTGGGAAGCCAGACAAAGGGACAGGGAGGGCCTAGTACTGCGCATACGCAGTGAGCTGAGATGGGACATATGAGAGAGGAAGAGATGAAGGAGAACTGCTGGTGAGTGAAAACAAAAATGCAAGTAAAACCTCAATTACAATCTAAACACCCAGGCTACTCAGCAACCTCGAGTACTGTGTACAGTACTGGAGACTGCACCTGAAGAGGGACATACAGCTCCTGGAGAGGGTACAGAGGAGGGCTACCAGGATGATTCGCAGACTGGGGGAGTTGACTTATGAGGTCAGACTTGAGGAGCTCGGCCTGTTCTCATTGGAGGTGAGGAGAGACGGGGGGACATGATCAAGGTCTTCAAGTACTTCAAGGGTACAAATAGTGTAAACACAGAGGGGATCTTTAGACTAAAGGAGGGAGGTATCATCAGAGGACATGGGTTGAAGCTGGAAGGTGGATGGATGAGGGGGGGAAGAGGAGCAGGTTTTTCGCTGAGAGGGTGGTGGAACGTTGGAACATGCTGTCTGGCGAGCTGGTCCAGATTTCCACGGTGGAGGGCTTCAAGAGAGGGTGGGACAGATACAGAAAGGGGAAGTATCGGAACACAAGGGGGGGGCCTTGGTTCCCAACAAGGGACCTGAGGTTCAAGTAGACTCGGCCTAATCTGCTGGCAATTAGTATGTTAGTAAATGTCAGAGGAACAGTTGTAAAACACAGACAGGCACAATCATACAGGAGACAACAGCTAACAGCAATACTAAAATACTATAGGCAGAGAAGCAGGGACAAGTCTAGATCTTCAGTGTCCCTCTTAAGGAGCCTGCTAGAAATGCCCAGAATTGCCAGTACTGAACATGAATAATGTCCCAAAATATAACAATCAGTCATTGTATGCCAATTAAAGGAAAACTACACCCAAAACTTGAAAAAATAAATGTTGTGCAGAGTGTTTTAATTTGTATGTGAAGTTCTAGTGTTTCCTTCCCTCTGACTGGTATTAGGAGTTTTTCCCAAATTAGCCTGCTAGCTTTATGCTAGTTTTACGACCCCTGGGGATCTTCATAACTGATAGCTTAATTGTATTTCTGGTTCCCACAGTGCATTTTGTCTCGTGTGACTGTGATGTAAGAGAGACCCAACATTCAGCACACACATGCCAAACAAACTAAATATCTTGAAGCTTTACAAGCTGCACAAAATTACCAGCAGCAAAGTTTTTCAGGACAGTAAAACCTTTAGGATGAGGGTGGTCACCAAGCTAAATATACAGATTTTAAAATATAGTCATCTCTATTGTTGTGAACTAATTGTAATGCAATGCTTTCTGCTGGATTTATGGGCTCTGCTACATCACCATCACATGAAACAAGGTGCATTGTAGGACAAAGAAATACAATAAAGCTATTTGATATGGAGATCTCCAGGGGTCATAAAACTACCCTAAAGCTAGCAGACTAATTTAGGAAAAACTCCTAATACCAGTCAGAGGGAAGGAAACACTAGAACTTCACATACAAATTAAAACACTCTGCACAACATATATTTTTTCAAGTTTTGGGTGTAGTTTTCCTTTAAGGCAACGGGTAAACACCCCCCTTAGTCCACCAGTGCAGGAGGGCTCCATAGTTAAGTTTTGATGGTGGGCTTGCTGTCCGCTCCCTGGGCTGTGTTCAAACCAGTGGCATAGTCTGTGTGGGCTCTGAGAGAGGTGGGTGGGGGGGATTCCAGATAAGCACCTTTAGGTGGTGGGCTCGCTGTCCACTCCCTGGGCCACGTTCCAACTGGAGGCGTAGTCTGTGTGGGCTTTAAGAGAGGTGGGGGTTCCAAACAAGCACCTCTTCCAATATTTTGGTATGTGAGTCTCTAAATTATTAACCTGAGATCCCTGCCAATTTGTGTGGGAAGATGACTGCTACCTTGCTTGGGCACTCATGGTTTCAGGGGAGTGCAGCTCTGTCTACATCTTTGTAGGTAAGTATAAGGTAAGACGGGGGGTTGTGGGTTGTGGGTGTTCACTGGGAGGGTTGGTTGGGGTAGGGAAGGGGTGGCAGACAATGAGGTACTGTTTTCTTTTTTCAGGTAAAGAAAACAAAGACATGCCAGGATTGTTGTTTCCCTTTTAGGATTTTTCACTATTTGTGATATTAGGGGTGTAAATGCGACACAGGGATTGGGCCCCCCGATGTCAGCAGTGTTAATTCAGTAAGACACTGCACAGGGAGGAAGCATCCAACACCGGGGGTGGGCATCCTAGTGTTGGGAATGAATGAATGAATTAAATAAAATACACTGCCCGCACACTGGGATTGGGGCCCCCAGTGTGTGGAGGTACAACTGAATGTCACAGGACAGTCAGGTTGGCGGGGCTACAATGACAGAAGCCCCATCCCTGACCTACAAGTGGCGATAACAGAAGAGGATGCATTATACAACATAGCTGTTGTATATTAAAAACAGCTATGTCGTGTTGTGCAAACTGCTACTTCCGAAAAATTCTGTTATGACTAGATTGTTGATTTGTTGAACTGCGAATGCTCAGAAACAGAACATTTTTACTAAATATTTTAAAAACTTCTCAACTAGGGGACCTAAAAACAACAAAAGCACATACCTTTGACCAGCCTCTATCAAACCTGAAAGTTTCAGGTTTCAAAGGCTCCTATTTTTTAAGTTATAGGGTGGCACAAGAAGTCTTAAAACTTTCAAAAAACATGACTTTTGCATTTTTTTGCACCTCTGTAACTTTAGCTCCCCTGAACTGATCTACATGAAATTTACAGGATCAAGAGATCCTGGCACAGAGGCAGTACTTTCTGAATTTCATGTAAATCGGTTGAACAGGGCAAAGTTATTAAGGTGCAAAAATGTTGGTTTAACATAGATGTGCTTAGGCAACCCTAATATACAGGCATAACCACGCCTGTATAATTATAGCTGCATGGTAGTGCAGCTGTAGTTAGGGTTGAGTAGGCACTTTAATGTTAAAGCCTCATATTTTGCACTTTAATAACTTTGCAACCATTCATCCAAGTTACCTGAAATTTTGCATGCACCGTCTGCTACAATAGATCTTTGGATCTGGCAAGTTGCGTTCCGGTCGGATGTGCAGTTGTGGGGCTGCAGAGTGCCAAAAAAAGTGCAAAACATCACTTTTTTGCTCTTTTTTTGCAAATTCTTTGCATGTTTCTGTAGCCCGAGCTGTTTGTCCGTCTGGTCCAAACATTTTAGGGTATATGGAGAATGGGTCAGGGAAGTGCCTTTTGAATGTTTGGTGAAAAAATATTAATCTGTTCAAAATGTATTAATGTTTAAAGTTTACCATTATAGCCTATGGAAAAAATATATGTTTTGAAAGTGAAAGCAGGTAAACAGCCCCCAGTGTTTTAACCTATCAGCCAGCTTTCCCATCTGCAGCTTATACCTGCCCACCACTAGGCATCCCGTCCCTCTCCTCACTCTGACCTTTTATTTCTGCATCACTAAGCAGTCTGGCTTGCTCGACAGTGCTCCTGCTCACCTTTATTACTCTCACATTACTGCCCCCCCCCCACGTTCCACCCTCCCTCCACCTATCATAAACAGTGGAGCACAACTAAAACTCCTGTGCCCCAGGCCAATGAAAACTCCCCTCCTGGCTCCCCCATCCCCAGAGTCTGCTTACAAGCCCAGGCTACCACCCAGTTGCACAATAATATAAATATTAAACTTTTCATCTTCACCATCTCCCACAGAGACCTTCTCCCTAGGAAATGCACCCTACGGAGACCCTCTTTGTCTTGCCAGCCCCTGACAGAACCCCCTTCTCCGTGTTTACCCCCCTTTGCCCACTTTCTCCTCCTATCATCCCCCCATACCATGAAACTACCGATACCCACCACGGGGTATCCACAGTGAACTTGCCTTCGACTAAGCACTCGAACAAGTAACAATCATCTCAGGTCACTCATCCTCCTCCTCCTCCTCCACCTGACGGGCAATGTCCACCCCAATCCGGGCCCTCAGAATGCTCCCCTGCCCCACCCACAAACAGGCCATGGGCTCCGCATTGCATCTATCAACATCTGCAGCCTACAAAAAAAATGGGACTCTTTTCAAGGGTGGGTACTCCAACACCACCCTAACATCATAGCTCTGAGTAAAACCTGGCTCTCCCCTGCTGTCCTTGACGCAGCGGTAAACCTCCCTGGTTACCTCCTCTTTCATTCCGATAGGCTAGGGAAATGAGGGGGCGGTTGCGCTGTCTACCTAAAAGACACGCTCTCAGGCCAAGTACTCCCCCTGACACATCTTACATCGGGAGCCCAGGCCCTCACCCTTAAAATAACCCTAGACAAGCTTACCTCCCTGCTCTAATCACAACTGCCTACATCCCTCCCAGGGACCAGAAGTTAGCTTTCCAAGACATCCTGTCCCAGCTCTCCACCTTTCCCACGCAGTATGAAAAACTAATTATGGGAGACTTCAACATAAATTGGCTGGCCAAGACAGCCGCACAGTTCATTAACGAGGCTGCAGCACTTGATCTCATACAAGTAGTCACTGACCCCACCCGGGTAAACCCTCACACAGGGACATCCTCCTTCCTAGATCTTGTCTTTACAAACTGTCCCCACAGAATAACCAGCCCCGTGGTCCTCCCTGATGCACTAAGCGACCACTCCCCTGTACTCTTCACATGGTCCTGCACTGCCCCCAAAGCCCCCCTTAAATGACCTCTCAATGCAAACTGGGGCCCGGTAAACTAGCACAGCTCAAAGCCTACCTCAAAGACTGGGACTAGTCTCCCTTAATTAACACCCTCGACCCAGATCATGCGCTTGAACTATTTACCATCACGTTCAACGCTGCCTGTGATAAGTTCGCCCTCCTAACCAAGAGCATGTCTAAGGGCAATCATGCCCCCTGGTTCTCTGACCACCTCTGGGGCCTCCTGCAGCACTGGGATGCCCTCTGGTATCGAGAAAATGAAACCCAATGGCCTGAGGACAGGCTACGATACAGGGAGGCCCGAAACAAGTGCACATGGGCCACTCGCTCCGCCAAAGCAGATTACTACAAAGCTGCTTTAACCTCCACCTAGGGCACCAGCATGAATTTTGGAATAATATTAAGGAACTGTGTGGCAAGCCTACTAATCTGCCCCCAGACCAAATATTAATAAATGGTAACCTCACCTTGGATCCCCTCAATATAGCCTCGGCCCTAAACTCCACCTTCACGGATCTCAACCATGTCCTCCCCCAACTTCTTCGACCCACCACCTGCCCAGGAACCCCCACCGCCACCTCAAGCCCCACCCTTCTATATACGCTTCCTTACACCTAAGACAGCCAAACCCTACCTTTCCAAAGCCCTTAACCACTCTCCCCTCAGTAATGATTCCCTAGACCCCAGACTTCTCCACCTCACCCTCCGGGAAGTCCTCACCCCACTCACCCATATTCTCAACCGCCCCCTGTGCCAGGTGAAATTTTCTGCACGATGGAAAGTGGCCTATATCACCCCCATACATAAAAGTGGGGATCGCACCTCCACAAACAACTACCGCCCCATCTCCATCCTACTGTCCCTATCCAAAGTATTAGAGCACATAGTCGTCGATCAACTCACTGACCGCCTCACTAAATATAACCTTCTATGCAGCCAGCAACATGGCTTCTGCAAGGGTCATAGTACCACCACGGCCCTCCTTGAACTTATCTCTCATGTCCACCCCACCTTGGATCGCGGCCACATCAGAGGAGCCATTTTCATGGACCTCTCGAAGGCATTTGATATCGTCAACCATACCCTCTTACTGAACACTCTTGCCTACAGAGGCCTCTCTCAAGATGCCTTAAACTGGTTCAACAACTATCTATCTGATAGAACTCAACTAGTTAAGGTAGGCACCGTCCTGTCCCCTAGCCTCCCAATCTGCTCCGGTGTCCCTCAGGGATCCATTCTTGGCCTACTCCTATTTTGCCTTTACCTTAACACCCTCCCGGCGGCCTGCCCCAGCAGACTGATCCTCTATGCAGATGATGCCGTCCTGTTCACTTCTGATCCGGACCCCCTCAAACTACACCAAACACTTCAACATGCTGTACGTGAAACTGAACACTGGATCACCACCCAGCACCTAATCATTAACTATAACAAGACAAAAGTCCTGATTTTCTCCCAACTGCAAAACCCTCTTAAGAGCCTCTGCCCCCAATTTCTAACCATAAATCAAACCTCACTCGAACAAGTGGACACCTTTAAATACCTAGGTATCACAGTAGACCCGGCACTCAATTTCTATCAACATATTCACATCCTATCCACTGCCCTTAAATCTAGACTAGACATAGTTTGCAGGTACAAGCACTGCCTCACCCCTGAGGCACTGCGTCTTACCATTAACTCCTCTGTACTCTCCCTCCTGGACTATGGCATTCTCATCTACAGTGCAGCTCCCACCTCGGCCCTTGAAAGACTCCAGTTTGTTCTAAACAAGGCCTGCCATCTCATCCTTAGATGTGACCGCTTCACCCACACCTGCGACCTCTACAGTACCACAAACTGGCTAAACTTAGACAACAGAATCAAGTACCACATCTGCCTAATGACCAAAAAGGTTACCCTTGGCCTCACCCCCCCCACCCTAAACAAAATTATTTTCCCTGCTGCTCCTGTCAGAACCACCTGAAACTCAACCAAGCCACTACTATGGGTACCCTGCTGCCGGACCTCCCAATACCAAAGAACGTTCAGTTACAAAGCCCCCTCCTGGACAAATGTGCTCCCTAGTCTAATCACCAACAAAACAAGATTAGGCCCTTTTAAATCTGCTGTAAATAATTACCTCCAGACCGCAAACCGATGTGACTGCCCCTGACCTGTTCCCTCCCTGATGACCAAGGCGAGTTTCTCGACGGTCGTCTGACCAATCTTCACCAAACTTCCTGCTTTGATAAACAGTCTCACTGATTCTTTTGTGGCTGTGCTATAATATTGTATTTCATTTGATCCCTGTCTTCAAGTCACTCTCTGTACCATGCATGTATCCTGCACTATGGTGTTATGTAATGTCCAGAAACTGTATCAATGTTATCCCTGTTCCTCTATATGTTTGCCGTGGAACCTTTGTAAATGAGTCTTTGACTCAAAGGTCTTTCTGAATACCTCAAATAAATAAAATAATAAACAACCAGTTTCTTTGCCACTTCATAGCAAGAAAACAGTCAGGACTTTGGGCTGAAATGTGCAGAGTGGCAAGCCCTTGCCCCACATATGTGCCTTTTTCTGATTTGATGAAGAAATTGACACTGCTTCCATAGTTACAGCACTCTGAAATTTTGAACTTTCCCGTAGGATAACATTGTGGTAGTCGTGGTGCCTTTTGGTCACTATATCTTGAAAACAGTTCAAGATACAGATTTTTTGCCAAGTGCAGCTTAGTACACCTTTAAGCATCTGTGGAGGTGGCCATGCCAACAATACAAGTGAGAAGAAATGTTTCCAAAGTTCTTATGGTTCCTGAGATATTGCAACTTTTGCAGCACAACGGTTACCTGGAATGGTTCTAGGCGTGTATTATGTCTCTATACTTATGGGTACTATCCCTGTGCTCCCACATTTGGATCCCATTATGCAATAATTGGAGCACAGGGCCCTACATTATGGAGTAGTGGGTCCAACATGGAGATATGATATCATTAAAATATCAATACACTTATGTATAGATGGGAGCACAGGGCCTGGCTCCTACATGAAAATCAGAGACAATTACAAAATGTATGCATGATGGGAGCATAGGGCCCAGAGGGCCCTGCACTCCCACAACCACATATGAGTAACATTACACTTTCTCATAAAGAAGGTAACAATTCAATGCAAAAAACTTCATTAATGCGTCAGTTAGGGTTGTCATTATAGCAACAAAAGTTTGGAAATTCAATGTTAGGGTTAGCAAACCTACCCCCCAACCCCACTCTACACAACAACAGGTGGGGTGTGCCTTGGGGTTGTCAGACCTAACTCTCACTACATTCTCCTATACTGTACCACTCAGCTTCCTTACAAATGGAATGAGGTGAGAGTTGAGGCCAACAACCCCCAAGTCACACCCCCGACATCTGTTGGTGTGTGGAGAGAGGGGTGGGGTGGGGGGTAGGGTTGGTAACCCTAACATTGACTTTCCAAACTTTTGTCATTGTAATGACAACCCTAACTGATGCATTAACAAAGTTTTTTGCAATGAATACATTATCTATCTATCTATATACTATGTGTATGTGTATATATATATATATATATGTGTGTATATATATATATATATATATATATACATATATATATATATATATATATATATAGGATACATGATGGCAGGAGGTGGGATAGGAAAATATCCTCACTCCTACAGAGTGAGCTGTGTATTCTCATGAGTGCAGAAGGCACGAGTGAAAATACACAGCTCACTCTGCAGGAGTGACAATATTTTCCATATCCCATGATCTGCCCATCACGTGTGCGATTTATACCACAGGGGTGAGAGCTTTAGGAAAATGTTTTCTGATTGTGTGTTTCCTGCTCATTCTGTGTGTGCTGTCAGTGTGTGTGTGTGTGTGTGTGTGTGTGTGTTCTGAATGGACTGGGAGTCAGAAACACAGGTGAGTGTGTTTTGCAAAGCCAATTGAGTGAGTCAGAGGCTGAGTGAGAAAGACAAACTGCTGCAGGTAGTACTGAGAAACAGATACTGCTTTGTAAAAGAGTTTCATTTAGAATTCAGCTTGTTTTGAAGCTGAGATCGGCACAGTAATGGGCTAAGAATGTTAGAAACACAATGAGACATAGGTGAGAGTCTTTTGTAAAGCTAATTGAGTAAGTTGCAGCTTCAGTGAGAAAGAGAAACTGTTTTCTGAAGCAGTTTCCTTTAGAATGCAAACTGCGGTGCATTTATCCTCACTCTGGTGACATCAGCAGAGTATGGATAAATGTCAATATCCTCACTCTGCTGCTGTCATCAGGATTTATCCTCACTGCAGTGGAAATAACACAGGATATCCTACTGAGAAAGCTATCACCCCGTGGTATAAATATAAAAAAAAATATATATATATATATATTATGGTAGCACAGTAGTGCTACCATAGTTAGGGTTGAGTAACCCTTTTAGGGCTAAAGGGTGAAATTTTGCACCTTAATAACTTTGCCACCGTTTAACGGATATGCCTGATATTTGGCAGGCATGGGGCATAACCCTAGATCTTGGGATCTACCAACTTTCGTACCGGTTGGATGTATGGCTGCGGAGATATTAAGTGACATTCGTGCACACAATTATGTTTTTTGTGAATTCTTTGCTCATGCCTATAGGTCGCATGGTTTGCACCACCGGTCCGAACACTTCAGGAAACATGCGGCCAGGATCCCCAATGTGCCTTTTGAAGATTTTGTGAAAAAATATTGAACGGTTCAAAAGTTATTAAAAAAACAATTTCCCATTATAAGTTAATGAGAAAAGTTAACAAAAAGTTCGACACTTTCGCAAATGCACATTTTAGTGTTGCAAATGGCCCTAGTAGTGTCACAAATCCACCATTTATTTTCAGTTAGTGATCATAAAAATGCTTGGCATTTAATATTGGGACCCTCTAGGAACACAATTATTTTTGTGTTCACCTAGTTGGACCCTCAGGATGCTATCCATGTCTTTATTTTGGGGTTAAACACCCTAGAAATATGTTTTCCAAATTTTTGGGAAAAGTGTCATAAAGTAGTGTCGCACTTGTGACTCTTTGCCAAATTTTTGCGAAAGCTTTTGCAAATTATGACACTACTTTTCTAGACTATGGCCAAAATTACAGGAATTCTTTGTCACCCTGCTGCAAAAGAACGGTTTGGTCTTTCGGGCTGACATTTGGAAGGAAGGCAGCTAATCTCTCACAGATGTGCCTTTTGGTGGTTTGGTAACAAAGTAGTTCATGGATGCTAAGTTACAGTACTCCAAAGTTCACATTTTTTCCCATAGACTAACGTGGTGTACGACGCGCCTTTTGGGGCTCGTATCTCGAAAAAGGTGCGAGATACGGAATTTTCATCATGACTGTGCGTAGCCCAGGGCTACACATTTAGCAAAAACCTAGCCAGGAAACTCATGAATCATGTGAGATTTTAATTTTTTTTCTACGTCGTACGGTTCCTGAGATATAAGCAATTTAGTATTCCAACAGCTCATTTTCTGCTCTGAGGCCCATTATTATGCATACATTCTTTGTACACAGTGTGTTTCTCTATGCAGCTGTTGGGCAAAACCAGGGTGTGCGCTTCCTTTACTGTTACAGTTAGCATTTCCACTTGCATTTCCATACCCATTTCCGTTACCGTTCCCGTGTACGCCATCATGTGCGTTACCCTTTGCGTTCTCTTTTGCGTACGCACTTGCATTCGCATTTCTGTTTCCTTTAGTGTTAATAATACTGTTAACATTACCATTTGCATTTTCAATTGCTGTTCCATAACCGTGCGCGTCACAGTTTGCGTTTCCTTACACAGCTGTGTCTCCTTTTGCATCACTGTTCGCTTTGACGTCACCTTTGTGCTTGCATTTCCATTAATGTTTACTTTACCATTTGCATTTCTGTCACCATGTGCACAACCATTAGCAGTTGTGCACCCCTTGCACTCACCGTTACTATTTCACAAAACATCAGTCCCCACGCTCCCCCACCACATTCCATTCACTATTTCTCCTGTACATTCTCAAAAAGAAGGGAAATTAGAGGCAAAAAAATCCATTGAATGCATCAGTTACGGTTGTTCCACCGTGTCAAAAGTGAGGAAATTCGATGTTAGGGTTGAAACACCCCTTGGACCCACCCCCACCCTGCCCCCCAGCTGGCATCGGGGTGTGCGTTGGGGTCATTGGTTCTAACTCTCACTCCATTCTCCTATAGTTCACCACCTCAGCTTCTTTACACATGTGATGGGGTGAGGAGTTAGAGCCAATGACCCCAATGCACACCCGTAGAAGCGAGGGTGGAATGGGTCCAAAGTTCAACCCTAACATCGAATTTCCTCGCTTTTGTCACTGTGGAACAACCCTAACCGATGCATTAAATTGAGTTTTTTGCCTCTAATATATATAGATAGATGTTATAGTGCCACAGTAGTTGCACTATAGTTAGGGTTGCATGGTCACTTCTATGTTAAACCCCAAAATTTTGCACTTTAATAACTTTGTAACCATGTGTCCGATTTGCCTGAAATTTTGCATGCACTGTCTGGTACCACAGATCTCTGAATCTGGCAAGTTTTGTTCCAGTCGGATTTGCAGTTGCCGAGCTGCTGAGTGCCACAAAGTGTGAAAAATCCTCACTTTTTTGCAAATTCTTTGCTCGGTGCTACAGCTCAAACGGTTTGCGGTTCTGTTCTCATATGTTCAGGGTATATGGGGACTGGGTCACTGATGTGCTTTTTGAAGGTTTAGTGAAAAATATTAATCCATTCAAAGGTTATGAAAGATTTAAGCTTCCCATTATAGCTTATGGGAAAAAGTATATGTCCGGCTAGTTTACACATTTCTCACTTCCCAGAATATCATTATTTTGCAGCCGTATTGGCTCTTGCTAACACAAATGAGTTTTGTACTTTCTTGCTGCTGCCATCTTGTTTTCAGTTAGCGACGGCTAAAAAAAATGCTGTAATTCAAAAAATACTGCCTCTTGGTAAACAGCAACATATTTGTTTATCTAATCGGGGCCCGAGTAACATGATCCTGACATTAGCCTTTCAAAATAATGCCTGGAAATATGTTTTCTGAATTTTTCCTTTAGAACTTTCACAAATTTGCAAAAGTACTTTCCTGAAATTGCAAAAGCGTTCACAAAACATTCGCAAAATTGTGAATGTGCCCCACCAAAAAAAAAAAAAAACAGTTTTTTTGCCACTTCATAGCAAAAAATAAAAGGTTAGATCTTTTAGGCTGACTATTACAGGGAAACAAGAAGGGCTTGCACCACAGATTTACCTTTTGCTGGTTTGGTGAAAAAATATACAATGGTTCCATAGTTGTAACATTCCAAAATTTTGAAATTTCCCATAGAATAACATTGTGGCAGCTGCACCACCTTTCAGTGCCTGTATCTCAAAAACAGTTTGAGATACAGATTTTTCACTAAGCACAGCTTAGTAAGCCTACTAAGTATCCATGCAGGTCGCCAGGGCATGATTACAACTGCTGTAGAAATTTTGTCAGCGTTCCTATGGTTACTGAGATATTGCCACATTTGCAGCACAAGGGATACTTGGAATGTCTCCAGGCCTGAGCTGTGTCTCTGTAATTATGGGTAGACCACGTATGGATACTATTATGCAATACTGGGAGCACGGGATCCTCCATTATGCAGTACTGGGGGATGCAACATCATTAAAATATCTCTACACTTATGTATAGATGGGCCCTGTGCTCCCACCTGAAAATCAGAGACAATTATAAAATGTATGCACAACCACAGTGAGTAACATTACACTTTCTCAAAAAGAAGGGAAATTGATTTGCAAAAATGTGAGTAACATTACACTTTCTCAAAAAGAAGGGAAATTGATTTGCAAAAATCTCTGTTAATGTATTTTTGTTTCAATGAAAATATGTATATGTGTATATATATATGTATATATTTACTGGTGACCCTGTTTATCAACCCGATTACAGGTACTATCAAATGCCACAATAACCCGAGATCCTGTTATTAAGGCCTTTGACACCATAATAACCTGAAATCTGGTTGTTACGGCATTCAAGAAACAACTTTCACTTTCCTCGCTCACTGTAGCGCGAACGAGCGGCCCCCCCCATAGTAAAACTTTATTTTTCTTATTTATTTCCTGTTAAAACAAATATCTGGTTGATCTCACTGCCTGTCCACATCGGGAGACACCGAGCACGATTCAGACAGGGCTGCACCTGAAGTCGGGGATGGATGACAGCGCTGGACTAAGTAAATTTTAAAAAAGTCAGTTTGAGAGAGTGAGCGAGAGAGAGAGAAAGAGTGTGTGCGTGTGTTTGTGTGTACAATCCGCCTTACAACTGTCTTCAAGTCTAACTCCTTGCACAGCACCAACTATTATAAAAAATAAGGGATAGTCAAATGTGTGTTTATGATTTATTTTCACACTCTCAGTGTGCGATGACCACATGAACCTCTCGAGCTGGTTTATGGGTCATCACACACCTTGGGTGTGAAAAAAAAAATTCATAACACACACTTGCCTGTTATAGAGATATATATATTTTCCCATATCCCAAAGGTAAAAGTTTATAGCTTAATGTTTCATAATACTATCTTGCAGTCTATGTGGAGACACGTTGTCTTATTGGACATTTTATAGACATTGCTTATTTGGTTCTGGGTCTCCAGAAATTGTAACATCATGAGAGGGTACTATCGGGATCCTAGATTTGTGACACAGATATGTTGCATGCAATCTGCTTTTTCATCTCTACTTGAAAATAAATTATTGTAATACTTTTTTTTTTTTCAAAATACAATTAAAAGAAAGTTTGAAGCAAATAAATGTCATAATAAAAAAAGGATATATTACAAAAAATACAATAGGCTCAGGGAAAAACACCATTTAGCCAGGATCATAAAAAGGCAAGGGGAACATATGGGTTTTAAGGGCCTTTTTAAAGTCCTCCGCCAAGGAGATATGGCACAGTTGAGACAAAAATTAGTTCCACAAATGAGCAGCAGCCCCTGAGGTTGCTGCAGCAGGGGAGATCTGGTAACTGGGGTAGGGGCAGCGATGGACAACCTGCAGGTGAGTGCAGGAGTGTGCATGCCATGCACTGGATGTCATTGCATGTCTGCACCCCCACGGAGTTAAGTAACAAAGACCCTCATGGTGAGTGCCATGATGCCCCTGACAGGCTACCGCTCTCTCAGCCAAACAAAGCCCTGTGTAAGTCAGGGTGGGGGATCAAGGGTGATGCATTCTCCTCTCCCTGGTCCTGACACTGCCTGGGGGGGCCTCTCCATGCAGGGTAAGCCATAGTCCTCCCCGCTGTGCAGTCAAGGTGGAGGCCTGTCGGGATGAGTGTTGAGAGCATGCTTAACAGGCTGAATTGGGGATTTGGTGCCATCCCCATCACCGTTAAGGAGAAGAAATAGAGTGTACAAAAAATATATTAAAATAACCTTTTTATTTCCCTTCACTGCTGAACTGAGAGATGGCATTCTGAAGTTTTTAAATGTCCCTCCTCCTGTGTCATGCCTGCTGCAGCATGTCTCGGTGTGGTGCTATGCTGTTTATCACCAGAATATGCGCTAGCATCATCCTACTACCTTCACAGTATAATTCTAAATGAACAGTCAAAAGGTAACCTCAGTGGATGAGAATTAAAAAAAAAATTCAAGTGGTGGCCATCTTTAATGACCTGCCTAAAAACTGTTTTCAGAATATCTGAGGTAATTAAAAATACTGTTACAATGAATTTTAGGCTGTCAGAAATAATTTGTTGCTAAAAAAACTATATGATGATTTTTTTTCCAACTAATAAATTCTGCAGCTTAGTCTTTAAATGTTTCCTTTTACATGGCTAGTGCTTTTCCATATTGAATCTGTTGAACCAGACCCCTTCTTAAGGTTATAATAAACCACTTTTGTGATCTCAGCCAATCATCGTACAGAGCCACTCTCCCTCTTATCCTGAGTACAGTGATCTCTCATGCAGAAGTGGACCATTCCACTTCAGGGCTGTGGTACCTAACCTCCTTTCTCGTTATGGTCCTCTCCTTCACTGTGCTTTAACATCCTCAAGTTGCCCTTGACCTACGTCTGCAAGCCACCCTGCAGGGATTTTATATTATTTTGAGTACAATGTGTATACAAAAGCACCATAAGAAACCAAATTCCTGTCTTTATACTTAACGGATGATAAGTTCTTACAGGTGTGTGTGTGTGTGCTCAGTTCAGTTTATTATGTACGGATAGCTGTGTGTGTGTGTGTGTGTGTGTGTATGTGTGTGTACATATTGATTCTTTCAATCAAGAAAAACACATTGGCTCAGACATATGGATCTTTGCATCAGACATATCCTATGGGATTGGCCACAACATTCAGCACAGTCTGAGGTGGATGAGCTTGTACTGTCTCAGATGTGACCCCTGCCCTGTGTTTCTTGGCAGGTTCTCATTCCTTTTCCCATAGAACGAGGACAGAGAACCTTCTATCCTGCAATGTATTTACAAGTTGCTAAAATAAAAAAAAAACTCTTTTTGCCTTGGGCAAAACCCTTCCTTTCTTCATGTTATCGCAACATGGTGGGTTGCGTTGTAAAGAGAATGGGGGGGGAAGGGTGATAGTGAGGATATGCTTACGGCTCAGCGACACTTGATGGAACCTGTAGTGCAGAGTGAGTACCCCCCCCCCTTCTTGTTTCCAATACTGCAGTCCCTGGAACATTGGATATTCAGATAAATAGAATCCATATGAGTTAAGCTTTTTGTTCTGTTGCAGGGTTGCTCAAATTCTAAGTCATAGAATCAGATCTGTTGGATTGCAACCCAATTTTTGGAATTAGGATTTTGGAAATTGCAGACCTCGTTTGTACCTGGGACACAGGATGTGGTGATAGTGCTTAACAACTGCCTGTCCGAGATGCAGGGCTGGTGACACTGAGCTGGCTGAGGCTCAGTCCGGACAGGGCAGAGGTGATGGTGAGTGTTCTGGCCCTGAGTTAGGGAACGGAGGCAGCTAAAGAGGCTATGGGGCTTAGGCTTGGGTCCTTAAGGCCTTGTGCCTCTGCCATGATGAAAAATCTGGGCTTCATTTTGGACAGCAAGTTAACATTTGAGGCTGAGGTGTTGCTGGTTGTCCAGAGTGGCTTTTACCATTTGTAAAACATCAGCCAGGTTAAATCCTTAATCCCTCTGAGGACCTGAAGACACTGGTATGTGTAAACAATAAGACCTAACAAGCTGTGGCATATTGTTGGCTATGTGATGAGGTCTGACGCCACAGGTGTTGCGGCTGGCAGTATAGCCTAGAGGTTAGAGGAACGAGGTGTGAACGACCTTGGTACATCCAGCAGACTAGACCTGAGTTTGATTCTCACAACCTCTACTTGCATACTGTGTGACTCTGAGCAAGTCACTTAACCGCCCAGTGCTCCCAGTTCGCCCCTGAAAACAAGCACTTGTGTCTAGTGGGCCTTACCTGGTTACCAAAGACTGAAAAGAAAAAAAAAAAGGTGGAGGGACTTAGCAGCCCTTGGAAGTGCAGATATCCACCAATATTTCACACTCTGAAGGGTCTTATTGTGCTTAAAAAAATGGCTGGGCAAATGAAAAAAAAAATTTCTAAAACTTAAACAAGCATTTGTCAATGCCGAATGTTCGTCACTGGTATTGCTGTTGTACTGGATCTTGCTTGTGTACATTTTTACTATGTTTTTACCCAGGCTAGAGCAGATGAGATGCAATGTCTCATTTTCAGTGGTGTCCTGCTTTGACACATTGTTAGATTGTAATTATCCTGGATAGGGTTGCTGAGAGGCAATATCTACTTTTAAGTGAACTCCCACATTTTGACAACAAAATGTTTACCAGTCTTTTTATGACCTGATGTTATGTTCGAGACAGGTGGAATTTTTAAAATCCCATCTGAAGGAGATTTTGCTGTTCAACTGTGAAGACAAGTTTCAGAGGGGATTTGAAAAATGACACCTGCCGTGTTCAGGAGTAGGGTAATACAAGGGATATATTGAACATTAGGGGCCAAAATCTGCAAAAAATAAAGTTATGAGTAAATGCTGGAGCAATTCGTTTCCTCATAACTTAGGTGGGTTTTCACATTTTTACCCCAAATTTTCAACGTAATCTTTTTATGACCACTCTGTCTGAGCATGGCAGGTGTCATTTATAAAACAATGGCTGAAGCATCATTTTGTGCTGCAAGTGTTGTAACACATTTTGGGTAGGGTTTGAGAAATGACAGCTGTCACATTCATGAGGTGATGTGAAACATTGGCTATGTTGCAAAAGTTGGGGTTAAAATATTAAAAATAACCACAGTTATGAGCGTGCATTGAAAAATTGCAATGCAGACCTATAACTTTGTTGTTTTCTTATATTTGTACCTCAAATGTCAACATTTATTTATTTATTTATGAGTTTCACCAAATCAAATCAAATCATCTTTATTTTTATAGCGCCTGTCAAAACCAAGGCGCTGTACATAAAAACCATATACAGGAAGGCATACTGAGCAGAGTACCACTCGATTCCAGATGCGTCCTGGGGGGAGGGGAAAAAGGATGTACACAGCATTGAATAATACACAGTAATTACAGTACAATTATAGCAACAACACAGGTGTCATAGGATACAAGTAGCAACACAAGAACTATAACTTAGAATGTAGAACTTAACTTAGAACAACTTAAAACATAGCCTTCTTATGACCCCATATACCCTTCTAATGAGCTCACCTCATGAACAAGGGCAGTGAACGCTTTCAAATCCTGCCCAAAAGGTGATTTCAGGCTACAAGTGTGAAAACACATTTTAGCTAGGATTTGAAAAATTATTTATCTATTTTAAAATTTGGTAACTGGGAAAGGAACAGCTTGACCCAGGGAAGCAGGGCGACAATACAAAAAGAGGGAGAGACACAGTCACAACATTATACAGGGTTTTATTTAACTCTAAAAACTGATTAGTGTTTTGCTCATAAAAGTGCTAAAACTTTATGAAAATTAATAGCTCTTGCCTCACTGTGTTTAACAAACACAGCACTTCTAGAACATCTATATAAATACTTTCTGTACAGTTAGTATCGTCCCAAGATAAAAACTGCTAATCAGTTATTTAAAACCCTGTTATAACAAAGTCAGATACATAATATGGAACCAAAATAAAAGCAAGCTCATACATCCAGTGATACAACAGTTATCAAATACAAGCAGGGTAGGTAGGTCAACAAAGCCAGGTATGTGTCAGGAGGAGGAGACTGGAAGGTCGGCAAGGATCAAAGGGGGCTGAGGCTGAGAGACTAGGGAGGAGGCAGTGCAGGAACAAGGTGGGAAGGAATGTGTTGAAGCAGACGTTTAAGGGCTGGAAGTGAAGTGGAATGGTGAGTGGTTAGTGAGAGCTGATTCCTGAAGAAGGGGTGTCGGTAGGAAAAAGCTGACAGACCAGATGTTGAATGGGGATGAGGCAGGGAGAAAGAGTGGGAGTCCCTGGAGCGCAGAGGGTGGGGGTGATAGGAGGGAGGAGAGAAAGGAGGGGAGGGTCCCAAACTAGTATTTGGTAATATAAAATGGGCAAGAAAATCTTTATGTCCTGGTTGGCTGAGACTTGGTTCTAGCCATTGCCTTCAGAGAGCACTACCAATGGCTAAAAACAAGTCCCTGTCAACCAGGGCAACTCACAAGTCACATACAGAATTTATAAACCACTTACTTCCTGATTTCCATTACAAACATGGCTGAAACCTTGACTTATATAAAAACCTTCAACTGGGTCCTAAAAATAAAAGTCTATTAAATTAAATAAAGTAAGTAAATAATGTAATGCTATTTTCACTCAAGAGCCCCTCCTTACAAACATACACACAAATTAAAAAAAAGCAAGTAATAGTCAGAGTTTCCATTGCTAGTGTTTCTTTGATCAGGAAAAATCTCCCTCCTGTTCACACCTGTTTGCCAAAGAACTCCTTATTCCTCACCTGGCAACAGATAAAATTGAGGTTCTGGTTCCACTTGAGGCATGTGTGTGTATACCAGTGGAACACTAAAGAATTCTGAATTCCTGTATTCCATGTTACTCTTCCACGTGTGTGTGTGTGTGTGGGGGGGCATTCTCCTGCTAGACTAATGCAGAGCATGAGTTCTTCTATTTCATGATAAACAATCACACAATGTACTTAATGTGAAAAAAGACAGATGACTGACAAAAAACATTTGTGAAGGGACTATTTTACATAATTTAGCCACATTTTACTATATTTTTTGTGGCTTTGAAAACTTTTAGAGAGTTCATTTTTTAAAAGTTGCCTATGGGCTTATTTTATATAAGCAATAAGGCACTCCAGAGATGTTGGTGGTACTAGGTTTCCACCACAATCAGGGGGCCGAAAGCACTTGGCTTTGCCTCATTACACCCCTGACCATGGAGAAACCTAGTACCATCAATGCCCCCATGTGACTTATTGCTTAAATGAAGGCCAAATAGTGGGTCAGGTGCCAATGGTGTAGAAGTGTAATAGCGAGTGAGGAGAATGAAGAGCAGTGATGCATGTGAAGTGGGGAGTTTGAAGTGAATCAGCAGAAGGAGTTCAGGAGAGTATCAAGCCTGGACAGGGACATGGCAGCAGCAGTGCCGTAGACTATATCAGTGTAATCAAATACTGGAAGAATCATTTTCATAACTAACTCGTGACGGATAGGGAGGGGGAGGCTTCCTTTATTTGGGTACAAAATCCTAATTTAGGGCAGTGTTTTTAGAATATGGCAGCAACATGAGAAGAGAAATCGAGACTGCTGTCCAGCCAGACACCAATTATCTAAATGTGGTGACTACTTTGAGGTTGAAGCCATCAGTGGCGAAGAACACAGTGAGGTTCTGGAGCTTTTCCAGCTTTTGTCTTGACCCAACTGTCATAGAGATAGTTTTCTTGGTATTGACTCTAAGATGGTTAGCATGGAACCAGCTTAGGGCATTACTGAAATCCTGTTGAAGGGGAGCCTGAACATCAGCAGTGGTAGATCCTGAGGTGTAGAGGATGGTGTTGTCTGCTTATGCGTGGGTGAAAGAGTTAGTGCAGACAGAGGGGAGGTCATTAATAAACAGGGAGAAAAGGATGGGGGCCGAGGACGGACTCTTGTGAACCCCAGTGAGGATGAGGAGCGGGGATGACAGGATGGTGCTCACCTGGACTGATTGTTGTCTGCTGGTGAGATAGGATCTGAACCACTTAACAGTGAGAACTGCCAGATCGACTGAGAGTAGCTTGTTCAGGAGCAGATAGTGAGAAATTGAATCTAAAGCTCTGGCCAGATTAGTGAAGATCACAGCAGTGATGTGACCCTGGTCTATTCCTGATAGGATGGCATTTGTGACCCGCAGAAGGGAGGAGATGGTTGAGTGTTGCTTCTGGAATCCTGAAGTTAGAAGATGATAGGAATTCAGTAAGTCTGGAAAGAACTAAGGCATCTTTGAGTTTGGCGAGAGAGGGGGGAGGAGAGATATGGGCTGATAATTGCCGGGGCAGATAGGTCACCACCTTTGTGAAAGGTAAAACCTTAGCAACCTTCCAGGCCATCTAGAAGGATCTGGAGGAGGGAGTCACATGATGCAGATCACTAGGTAGCTGCCTTCTTCTAGAGCTCCGACCGCCCGACCCCCTAAATAACCTGTAAAAATTGATATTTACGATCTGGGAAACGTGCCTTTACTGTTTCATTTGCTGGAGAGAAGGTACATCTATTTGGCTGACTCCAATGGAAATAGAAATGAAGAAAGCCATGCCAAGACATACCCCACCGGCTACCCCAGAGAAGGCCATAAAAAAATCCAAGATCTCGTCTGCTCAACAGACCCAGACTTCTGCAGCAGACGGCATGGAAGTTGAACCTCTCACATTAGCCAGATTCCTAGAGGAATTTCAACCTTTTAAGGTAGAAATGAAGGAGTTTGAGGGGGAAATAAAAAGTTTAACTCACTCTCTCAGTGGACGTCCAATAACGAGACCTGCATTCGCTCGCTAGAAGGGAGAAGTGAGAGATTGGAACCTGACCTTGCGGCAATGAGGCAGCGTATCTCCAAATTAGAAATAAAAGTTGAAGATCTCAAAGGTCAAAGCCGCCGCAATAATGCGGTCATCATAGGTTTACCAGAGAAGGAGGAGGGATTGGACCCAATCAAATTTGCTCAGAGGTTTGTGGAGAGAATAGCTGGGCCCTCTCCGTTTGGTCATGCCTACACCATAGAAACAGCTCACCGTGCCTTGCGCCTGTTACCCCCTCAAGGAGCTCCCCCATGCACCTTCATCCTCTGATTCCTCAATTATCAGGAGCGCCAGCATTTTCTTATGAAAATTAAAGATATAAAGGAGCTGCAGTGGGAAGGGGTAAAGTTAAGAGTTGCACAGGACCTGCCCGTATAACAGTTCGGCAAAAGAGAGCATCGTTTCACCCAATAGTCAAAAGGCTAATTGCAGCGGGCATTAAATTTAAAATGGGCTACCCTGCCAAATTTCAAGTGTTGCTGGATGGAACCTGGAACTCCTACAAGAACGCAGAAGCTGCGGCAACTGCCCTCAAAGCAGCGCTACCTGATTTATTTAAAAAACCCTGAGAGTGACATGGGGGCATCGGCTGGTTACAATAAGCTCCTTGGTAGTTAACCTGTGGTTGCCTTAGTAACGAATTGCCTGGTGAGTTCCCACATGGTGATCCCATTGATTTGGACAAGTGGATCTTCAGGATGCTATGGGGTGCTTAGATGGTTATGCCCTCCTGCTTAAAGACCGGGGTCCCTTATTTTATTTGGCACAGCTTCCCTGTCTTGTACCTGCCGTTTTGTTTGATGGTGCATCTGGCTCCTGGAGCAAAGGGGATCAGATCCTCAAGTCCGAAGACGTGGCAAGTTGAAGGAACCACAAGAGTTTGTTCGTGTATCTAGTAGAGGAAGGTTTGCTGCATGAATGAATCATCGACGGAATTGGTGTTATTGACCGATTTTGTCATTCGGTCACTAGATGGAGCCTGAGATCGCGCTTTTGCCTAAGACACATGCACCAGTAGAAGCCCAATCTGAATAAAGGTATTCAATTGCCTTACTCAGCATGAAATGGACTTTCAGGTTTGTTTGTTTTTACTTTCTGACCAGGGGTTTGTTAGCCTCTTTGCTAAGGGGTTAGTAGCCCAGAGTGCCATCTGCACCTTTTTGTAAGTTTGGGAAGCGTAGTTTTTTAAGTTCAACAGTAAGCATTTGACATATTGGTAGGGGGACTTGCTTAGAGGGTGTTATATATGGAATCAGTGTTAAAAGTTGTAAATTGTGGGGAGCATATGTTACAGTAATAAATATGGAGAAGCTTATGGTGGGGAGGTGTTGTTAGAATATGCCTTATTAAAATTTAAGGGATGGGGGCAAGATAGATATTTAGGCATGTAACTTGTTAGATATTACTATTATTTGTTCCTACATCCTGCTAGCATGTTCCAGTTAGTTGCTGACTTATAATACTGCATTTTTATAAGTGTTAAAAGAACATTAAAGTTAATAGCTTGGCAGTGGCTTAGTAGCTATTAGTCGGGTGGGGGATGGGCGGATAGGGGGGGTGGAATTACTGAGTGGACTGTTGTCATGGACCATGATAGAATGGGATGGGTTTGGGTGGAGGGGAATGGGGGTCCTCAGATGTCTTGTTGGTATTGTTTGGGGAGGGCCTTTGTTAAGGGCAATTGGTATGGGGGGATGGGAGGGTAATGGGGAGGGAAGCACAGCATTCATAAGGTTTGGGAAAGGGAAGAATTTTTTGGTTACAGGAGGTAATATGGATATAGTGCCAATGAGTGAGTAAGTAGTGGCTAGAGATATTAGATTTATTAGCTGGAATGTAAAGGGGGCCCATCGCAAGTCTAAGCAATACATGATTTTAAAACACTTCAATTACTTAAAAGCGGACATAATGTTTATTCAAGAGACCCATTTACTTAACAGTGAAGCTAACCATATGAGGCAATTGCAGGTGGGGCAGGTATTTGCGTTGGAGGGCAATACTCAGAGTAGAGGTGTGATGGTGATGATTCATAGGTCTGTCCCTTTTAAACCACTTCAAATAATCCAAGATACATTAGGGAGATTTGTTTTCATTAGAGGCAACTTGCACACTCTGGAAATAATGTTGGGGTCAATTTATGGCCCAAATGTTGACACCCCAGGTTTTTTTGTGCAGATAATGGATGTACTAACGCCATTCCTAAATATTCCTATTATTATAGGAGGGGATTTAAATTTAGTAATGGATCCATCAATAGACAGATCAGGGTCTTCCCAGAAGGGTCTCTCCCCTTCCCAAAGGGCAGTCAGAGAATTGTTAGACCAAATAGGTCTGTGCGATGTGTGGAGAATTCTTCACCCGAAGGACCGGGAATTTACATTCACCTCCCAGGTGCATGGCACTGGGTCCCGGATTGACTATGTCCTGATTTGAATACTCTTATACCAGGGGTACTGGATGCGGGCATAGCTGCTGGGTTGCCCTCTGATCATTCGGTAGTTACTTGTTTAATATCTTTTCCATCTCTCCCTAAAAAAAGGGGTAGATGGAAACTTAATAATCAGTTGCTAAAAGACCCGGAAGTTGTTAAATTTATCTTCTCTCAAATAACAGAGTTTATATCTATTAACCACAACTCCACCAGACGGCCTGACATGGAGTGGGGAGCACTCAAGGTATATCTGAGGGGGATCCTTATAGGACTGGCCTCGCGGAGAAAAAAGGAAAGGGAGAAGTGGATTTCTGAATTACTCTCTCAGATTCGGGAAAAGGAGGCTAGGCTCTCTTCTTTCTCATCTGAGGAGTATAGACAGGACTTAATTAAATTGCGGGACTATCATACCTAAGTTTGCTAGGGGAGCAGGCTGAGTTGGCAATTATTTTAAACAAGGACGGTGTATTCCGGTCAAGGGGAGAAGGCAGGCTGTATGCTGGCTAGACGGGTTAAACAATTGGAATCCGCTAGATTAATTGTGACTGTCCACTCAATAGATAAGGGCTCTATTAAGACATCACCAAAGGAAATTGTGGGAGAATTAAAAAAATATTTTGAGCAGTTATATGGTGCAATGAATGACCCCCCATCCAAAGAGAAATTGCAATATTACTTAGGAGGGTTGCACCTGCCCTGTCTTTCGGAGTATCATCAAGCCAGGCTTACATCTGCCGTAACACAAGGGGAAATAGAGCATGTTATTAGGTCCCTCCCTTCGGATAAAACCCCAGGCCCTGATGGGTTCTCCTCTAATTTCTATAAAGTTTTCTCTAAAGAATTAATCCCTATACTGTTGATATTGTTTCAATACATTTAGGTGGGCTGGCAACGGATGTCTCAATGTTTGTGGCATTAATTGTACTGTTATCCAAACCAGAAAAACCTCCAGACTCTGTGTCAAGTTGTAGACCTATCTTGCTCCTCAATCATGATATCAAAATTGTTACAAAATGATTAGCAGATCAAGTAAGTGAAGTTCTTCCTGAGATAATTGGTGTAGAGCAGATGAGTTTTATGAAGGGGAGATCTTCAGTGGACCACTTGCGGACTCTTGTGCATGTTTTCTGGGTTTCCAGGGAGGCTGACCACCCTATGGCTCATGTTTCTCTGGACGCCGAGAAGGCATTTGATAGGGTCCACTGGAGGTACCTTCTAGCCACTTTGGAAACATTTGGCTTCCCTCTGGAATGGCTCCATCTATAAATTCCCTTCTGCAAGAGTTTCCTGTAATGGAATTATCTCCGACCCCTTTAAGTTGTTTGTGGGTACTAGACAAGGTTGTCCACTGTCCCCACTCCTCTTCAATTTATATTTAGAACCTCTTATCAGGTGGATTATGCAAGCCCAGGAGGTTCAGGGTATTCAGGTGTATGGGCATACTACTAAACTATCTGCGTATGCAGAAGACCTTTTGCTCCAAATTTCGTATCCGCTTCATCCATACCTTCCTTATTATAAATCATTCATGGTTTTAGTGAAGTTGACAATTATAAACTCAGTATTGGAAAAAACGCTGGTATTTCCCCCTGAATCATTAAACTTTTAAACAAGAAATTGCTGCATTAGGGTTAGCTTGGAGTGCAGATGCAATAAAGTACTTAGGGCTTACCCTTACAAGGTCCCTGGCCCACACACAACAGTTAAACCTAGATTCTCTGGTTCACACTATTGAAACAGATTTAAAAAGATGGGCCTTGCTTCCATTTTCAATGTGGGGGAAAATTAACTTAGTTAAAATGAACGTCTTTCCCCGTTTGTTTTACCCATTAAACATGTTAAATGTTTGGCTTCCATTAACATGGTTTAAGAAAATTCACGGCATAATCACCGGATTTATTTGGAATTATAAGAAGTCCAGAATGGCTTATCACAAACTAGCCGCTCCTAAATCGATTGGTGGGTTGAGATTGCCTCATATAGGGTTGTATTATTGGGCTAGTCATGCGAATAAGTACCTCAGATGGATGAAGGTAGTAGATCTCCTGGATCAAGGCACATATGTCCTGTTTTGGTTAATGGTGGAGATATCCCATATATTTGAGCTAGGCCTATCTCCCAGGGCTTTGTTGCACAGCAATCAAAGCTCCCTACCCACGGCCCTCTGAAATTCTCCTATTGAGATATCCATAGAGCACACTTGCAATTATGTGCCTTTTTGAAATATAGCTACACTAAAGACCTAGCTCAACCTTTAAAGGGCAATCCCAACCTCCACTTGGATGGTAAACCCATTAAGAATAGTTGGCTTCCACAATTGGGTGATAGTCAATTCGGTGAACTAACTACGGCGGAAGGGCACTGGCTCTCGTCAGCTGAAATTCTGAATAAATTTCAAATTCCACACACTGATATATTTAAAGTTTTCCAACTTCGACATCTTTTGGTAAAAGTGTTGGGTATAATTTCCCCGACCATTTCACCACTGGTTTCCAAACAGAGATAGGGCCATTAGCAGGAATGGCTCATGCCGTTTCCAAAACATATGGTACGCTCTATAGCTGGGTTAATTCTCAAAATTTGGCACCGTTCACTTATTGGTCCTCACTTTTCCCTGATACGGTGCTCAATTGGATGCTACTTTGGTGTAGTTGCCATAAATATATGTTGCAAGACAGGCTTAGACTGATGCAATTTAAGTTGTTGCATAACATTTATCATTCCCCTCTTAAGCTAGCAAAGTTAGGTACTGTGTCCTCTTCTACATGCTATAGATGTCAGCAGGATAGTGGGGATTTCCTTCACAATTTCTGGAAATGTTCCAAGGTAGCTCCACTTTGGACTACGATTAGACAAAAGGTAGATCCTTTACTGGGTCTGAACGAGCTGTTTACTGCGGAGGTATGTTTGTTAGGGGATGTTTCCGCTATTCCAGTGCGGAATAGGAAATACCATATGAGCTTGATTTCTGCTTCAGTTAAGAAAGTGGTCCTGAGGAACTGGAAGGATTCTTCAGTAATTACCTATGGTGAGTGGCTACAGGAGCTACTTGCTAATCTTAGAATGAAGAGAGTCATTGCTAGTCTCCATAACAAGCTACCAAAGTTTAATCGGATTTGGGGTCCCCTATATACATTGTATTCTTTACCGTCTAAGGAGTGATTCTTCCCTATCTCAATAGTATAAGTTGAGGAAATGTGTTGCTTTGCTGGGATCTTTGGGGAGGAGGATTAGGAGGAGGGTTGGGGGATTTGGTAGGGGTGAATATATCCCATGTCTCATGTACTAATGTAAATACTGTTATGTATTCTTATGGCTTGGATGTATTCTCTGTTGTGGAAAACTTTTAATAAAATTTGAATGGAAAAAAAAAAGAAGATCTGGAGGAGACAGAGGGGTTCAGGAGGTGGGGGGGCGGCAGTAGCAGGAGCAGAGATGCAGAGAAACCTGGGATGAAGACCATCTGGGTTGAATTTGGCTGGTTTTAGGAATAGTAATGCACAGAGTGTTGCTTGCAGAGAGAAACTGGAGGGAAACTGTAGCCACTAAAAAGAGGAGGGCTTGGGAGGTCAGGAGAGGTAGGATCAGGAAGCGCTCAAGTAGTAAAGAATTTATTAAAGATGGCAGCGATGAAGGAAGGGTTAGAGACTGAGGAGCCATCTATAGTGAGGGTTGGGGGACTGACAGAGAGGGGGGTCAAGGAGGGAGTGGATGATGCTCCAGAATTTTGAGGATGAGTTTGTTACAATGAAGGTAGGGTTTAAAGTAATCAGCCTTGGCAGTATGGACTGCCTTAGTGCAGGCATTTCTAAGAGACCTATAAAATTTCAGGTTCGAAGGGGAGCAGGAGGACTTGAACTGGGCCCAAGCTCAGTCCCGAGCCTTGCACAAGGCTAAGAAATCAGCCAAAATCCATGGATAATGTCAATGTTTAACCCTGAATTTTTTAAGGGAGGGCATGGCGGTTCCAAATATTAGAGGCTCATCAGATAACCTCATAGACTTCAGGTGAAGCTACCTCTGGCTGCAAGCTGCAACACTGGACTTAATTTTCCTAGTCAAACTATCTCTTGTTGGGAACTGCAATGCTGAACATAGGATTTGCAAGAAAGCGAGTTGTGCTCACAACAGAGGGAGGGGAACCTTTCAATTGTCTTTGCTTTGTAGCAGATATACTGCAGGTGGAGGCTGCTTCTAACTGAAAGGTGAAATAAGGTATTTACAATTATCAGGAAAAGACAGTCTTGTTACAATTCTTAAGATTTTCAGTGCAGGAAGAGTTCAAAGCACAGCTCACTTATTTTGGGACTGACTGCTCTTAGAGCACAAACCACCAGGCTGTTTTGGGGCTGGGGGAGGTTTACCTGTGTCTGACTTGAATGTCTGGATTTTTCTCTGTTTGAGTAGCAGGGGATTTCCTCTGTCAAATTGTTGTGTATAGTATCTTGCAGACAGGAAGGCACTCATCGCAGTGGTGGGTCAGAGCTCTTAGCTGATTGTTTTGTGAGGGCACAGTTTAGGCCCAAACCCTTCCCACACCTGGAAATAGTTCCTTTATAGCTGGGGTTCTGACATCATTTCCTCAAGAGTGCAAGGTGCATATCAATGTCATATCCTCTCTAGCACACAGCACTGAAAATATACGCATACACATTGTATAATATATATATATATTTCTATATAACAAACCAATCACTCACACAAGCACACACAAAAAAAAAAAAAAAAAGTACATAGTCATGTGGGGAGTAGTGCAATGTAATGGCTGTGGGGCAGCAGTCTTCCGGGAGTCTTTCTGGAGGCTGAGATGCTGCCCTATTTGCAGACAACTCTCTGCCCTGAGGGAGGAAGTTGCCCGTCTTCAGGCCACACCGGACAGCAGTAAGAAAACCTTCCCCCAGGCCAGACTGGATGGTAGGAAGGGAACCCCCCCCATCCAGGGAGCACCATCCAGGGAGCACCAGAGCCACCACCACTACCTCAGAGGTTGCAAAGAAAGCACAGCAGTTGGACCATTGTGGGCTCAGGGAGGGTGAGGAGGGTGGAACAGAGGCACACCCAGTCAGTTGTTCCACTCCACAATCCATACACCATTCTGGGGGAGCACAGCTCCCCTATGGATGCACCCACGGAGGAGATTAGGGAGGCTGAGGACACCTGTCACAAGGGAGGCCCACAGGAAGGAGGCAGAGGATGCCACAAGGAAAGGAAGCAGCTCCTGGTGGGGACTCAATTCTTAGGGGATAGAACTGGGGGAGCAGGGAAAACTGAAGTAAAGTGCCTGCCTGGTGCCATGGTCAGGGACAGGAGCGCATCCTCAGGATCACGAGAACAGCTGCAAGGGATTCTGAGCTGGATGTCATTGTCCACCTAGGGACAAATGACTTGGCTCAACATGAGCTTACAGCAGTGCAGAAGGACTTTGTAGAACTGGGAGAGGCCTAAGACAAGTAGCACACACAGTATCCTTCTCAGAGGTGCTGCCTGTAAATGGCATGAGTGAGGCAAGGGTACTTTGCACCATGCAGTTTAATGAGTGGTTGAAAAAATGGTGTGGAGCACAGGGGTTTAGCTTCATTGGGGACTGGGGTTCCACCTGGAGGGACACCAGCCTATACTGGCAGGATGGTCTGCATCTGTCCAGGAAGGGAACAAGTCTTTTGAACAATCGGTTTAAATGCTTCATTGGCAAGCTTTTAAACTAGTCAAGGGGGGAGGCACTGATAAGCAGCAGAAAAGTCCCAGCCTCTCCCTACAAAACAGGGTACTAAATGGGAAAAAGACCGAGGTAGAAAGGTCAGTGGGGGATGCTGCAACAGAAAGTAAAGCCATCAAAAAATGGAGAGCAATGAGTACCAATGCCCGTAGTCTGAGTAACAAGCTTCCTGAATTAGTGGCCTTGATGGAGGAGGAACATCTGGATATTGTGGCAGTCACAGAAACATGGTACACACTAAACCATGACTGGGATGTAAACATACCAGGATACACTATCTACAGGAGGGACAGGGAGGGTAAAAGAGGAGGAGGAGTAGCTCTTTACATAAGGGAAGGAATCAAAGCAACAGAACAAAAGGGTAAACAGGAGGAGAAGAAGCACTGTGTGTAAATTTGGAGACCAGCAATGGCACCACAATCCGCACAGGGTTGTATACAGACCTCCTTCTCAGGGGGAGGAAATGGTCAAGGAAATGATAGAAAGTATACTTAGTATGGCAGAAAAAGGGGAGATATTGCTGATGGGTGATCTGAATATGCCAGATGTTAACTGGAGTGCAGTTGCAGCAGCCACTTCTAAGAGTGGGGTTATTCTAGATGCCCTACAGGGGGCATGCCTTAGACAACTAGTATTGGAGCCCACTCGATAGGGGACAATCTTAGACCTGGTTCTCTCAAATGGAGATGAGGAGAGGATCACAGATGTAGAAGTGGGTAGCCATCTGGGAACTAGCGACCATCGAACAGTATGGTTCACAATAAACACAGCAATAGAGTCAAGCCATACAAAGACAAAGGTACTGGATTTTAGGAGGGCTGACTTTGTCAAATGGTGAGTGCCTAAGGAATGCACTAGCAAATGGGCAGGAAGGAGGGTGGAAGAACAATGGGGAATAATAAAACTGCCATCACAGAGGTAACAAGCCTTTGTGTAAAGCAAATAAACAAAACGAAACGAGGTAAGAAACCACTATGGTTCTCAAAGGAAGTGGCAGTGAAGGTTCAAGAGAAAAGAAAGTATCAGGAAGTACAAGGAATCACAGAAGGAGCAGGACAGAGAACTGTGTCAGTTAAAGCAAAGGAAGCTGGGAAGGCAGTCAGAACAGCAAAGGCCCAAACCGAGGAAAAGATAGCCAACCTAGTTAAGAAGGGGATAAAACCTTTTATAGGTACATCAGGGAGCAGGCAAGACCAAGGGAGGATAGTGAGGCTTAGTAAAGGGAGGGAGGGTGGGCAGAGGGTGACTGTGAAAGGCAGAGATACTAAACAAATACTTTTGCTCAGTATTTACAAAGGAAGAGGGGAAGTACCAAAACAAACAGTAGAAACACTCTGGATACAGAAGTTGATACCAGCCCATTTACAGAAGAAAGGGTTCTGAAAGAACTCTTAAAACTGAAGGTGGACAAAGCAATGGGGCCTGATGGGATTCATCCCAGAATTCTAAAAGAACTAAGGGTAGAACTAGTGACACCACTGACTACCCTCTTTAACAAATCATGGGAGGATGGGGTGGTACCCGAGGACTGGAGGAGGGCAGATGTGATTCCCCTTCACAAAAGTGGGAGCAAGGCAGAAGAAGGAAACTACAGACCTGTTAGTTTAACCTCAGTGGTAGGGAAAATGATGGAATCACTTCTGAAGGAAAGAATTGTTGAGTATCTAGAGGCCAGAGGGGCACAGGACCCAAGGCAGCATGGATTCACAGCAGGAAGGTCATGCCCGACAAATCTGATAGATTTCTTTGACTGGGTGACCAAAGTAGTTGATCAGGGAGGGGCTGTGGACATGGCCTACCTAGACTTTAGCAAGGCATTTGACACAGTCCCACACAAAAGATTAATATACAAGTTAGCCAGCCTGGGAGTGGGTCCCAAGATGACAGCCTGGGTAAAGAATTGGCTGGAGAATAGGACACAGAGAGTAATAGTAAATGGAGTCCACTCAGAAAAAAGGGGGGTTAGTAGTGGGGTACCGCAGGGTTCAGTATTAGGACCGGTCCTCTTCAATGTCTTTATAAGCGACATTGCAGAGGGACTGGAAGGAAAAGTATGTCTCTTTGCAGATGACACAAAGATCTGCAACAGAGTTGATGCACAAGGTGGAGTGGAAAGGATGAGAAGGGACTTGGCAAGGTTAGAGGAATGGTCAAATGTATGGCAGCTTAGATTCAATGCTAAGAAGTGCAAGGTAATGCACCTGGAAACAAAACCCAGGGGAAGAGTACACAATGGGGGTGAGATACTAACAACAACAAAATGGAAAGAGACCTGGGGTAGTCATATCAGATGACCCTAAAGGTGGGAAAGCAATGTGAGAGGGCAGCAAGGAGGGCTGGGGGATACTTGGATGCATAGGAAGAGGCATCACCAGTAGAAAACAGGAAGTTATTATTCCTCTGTACAGACAGCTAGTGAGACCCCATCTGAGTACTCATGGCAGTTCTGGAGACCCAATCTCGCAAAGACATAGACAGGATGGAAGCTGTCCAGAGGAGGGCAACTAAAATGGTGCAGGATCTGCACCGGAAGACATATGAAGAGAGACTTAAGGAGCTTAATATGTATAGCCTCGAGGAAAGGAGGGAGAGGGGAGACATGATAGAAACTTTCAAGTACCTCAAGGGAATCAACAACGTCCAAGAGGTTAGCATCTTTCAAAAAAAGAGGTGTGCAAGAACAAGGGGGCACAATTTGAAGATAGAAGGGGGCGGCTCAGAGGTAATTTAAGGAAGTATTTTTTCACAGAGAGGGTTGTGGATGTATGGAACGGCCTTCCAGAGGAGGTTGTGGAGTCAAAAACAGTGGTGGAATTCAAGCATGCATGGGACAGTCATAAGGCAATTCTAGGGGGTGGGGGTAGGAAGAAGTAAGCTGCTGGTTAACTAGGACCTGCAGTTTATCCATCAGGTAGGGAAATGGGCAGACTGGGTGGGCCAAGCGGTCCTTATCTGCCGTCAAATTCTATGTTTCTATGTTTCTATGTAGTGAGGATAGAGGTAAAGAAGCAAAGGGCAGAGTCAACATCTGGGGCACCACTGGGGACCAGTCAGTCAAAGCTAGATCTGAGAGAAGGGCATCAGTGTCAAGGGAATTGAGAGCACAGGGCCACATATATTTGGGGGCTGTGTGGGGGGAGGTGCACCTTCCTGATACACTAGGTTAGGCAATGATCATGGAGTGTGTCAGGAAGAACCCTGACAGCAGTGATTGTGGTAGGGATGGGAAGAGAGTACCCAATATAGTAAGGAATAGTTGGAAGAATCAGCATTATAGCAGGTGGGTTCAGAAATCAGTTGAATGAGGTTTAGTGACTCAATCTGGAGAAGAGTAGCTTATAGGACAAGGAGAGTCAACCCAGACTGAGGTCACCTAAAAGAATGAGTTCGCCAGCAGCAGTGTGGGTAGAGATTGAGGTAATGCAAGGGACTAGTGAGGAGTGTGCAAGCCTAGGGGAGGCGTAAAGCACACCTATGAAGATTGGGAGGGAGGAAGGAAGGGATAGGTTGGCTATGATGAGTTTGTGAGATGAGGGGATAGAGTCACATAGCAAGATGGAACAGGAGATGGACTGATGAACGTATAAGGCAACACCACTGCCTCATTTGCCATGGTCTTGGCAGAAAAGTTGGTAGTCTGGGAGGGGTAAGGGAAGAGTCAGGGATCCTAGAGGACAACCAGAATTTGGTGATACACAGGACATCAGGAGGATGCTGAGCTAGCCAGACCTTTAGTGCATCGAGCTTGGGGAGGAGGCTTTTGGCATTCAGATGGTATAGATGGGATCCTTTGGTGATAGTGGGTGGGAAGGAGTGGAAGACAGGGCCTGGATTGAGCTTGATATCTCCAGAAAGAAGCAAAAGGAGGAGGAAGATAGGGTGCGAGCAGAGCCCCTGTGCCCTTTATGGCAGTGGGGGGGAAGGAGGGGGAGAAGGAGGGATGACAGCAGCTTAGAAAGGTCTCAAAGTTAAGCAGCAGGGAAGAAAGCACTCCTGGATGAATGGAGAGGCCCAGGGGATAGAGGTGGGGGCAGGAGAGGGTTGTGAGAAAACAAAGGGGGGGGACAACTGGGGGAAAATGACAGCTGTCACATTCATGAGGTGTTGTGAAGAAAGTGCTATGTTGAAAATCTAGGGACAAAATATTGAAAATGACTAACGTTACAAGCCTGCATTCATAAATTTCAACGACGGCTGATAACTTCATTGTTTTTTAATATTTTTACCCCAAAATTTTCAACATAGCCTTCTCATGACCCACCTCATGAACAAGGATGGAGAGAATTTTCAACTCCTGCCTGAACTCGATACTTAAGCAATAAACCACGACAGCTGGCTCAACTCCCTTGGCAGCGCCATAGCCACTGCTCCCACAGTTGGTTTATTCAAGTCCAAGCTCCGCCTCTCATTGCTTGCCTCCAGCTCTTGTGACTGCTCAGCCAATTAGTACCCTCATCCTATTGCCCACACCTCCTCTCATAGAACTTAGAACAATCTCTGCCCTCCCTAGCACTTGCACCTGTATGTCCACGACAAGGCCCCGGGCTACACTGCCACCCACCCCATGTTTCACCTGCCCTTCCTTCTCTCTTCCTGCCCCCTCCTTCCCCCCACCACCCTCTCATACTCATTCTCTCTTCTAGCACCTCCTACCTCCTTCCGACCTCCTACTGCCCCACTCTGCAATCTCCTAACACCGCTCCTCTTTTCCGCAGTCTCGCCTCAGTCTCTATTCCCTGCTTCCTTTGTGCTCTGAATCTACATGTCTTGTGAGTTAAATGTTATTGTCTGTAATGAAAAGATGTATACTGTACTCTCTGACATGGAACCTTTGTAAAAGAGCCTCAGCTCAAAGGTATTGTTGTAATCCTAGATTGAAATAAATAAATAGGATGTGGGTTATGCTGGGATTTACCCACGCCTGGTGTGGTTTGGCCATGAGGCTGCAGGCCAAGTGGTCAAACCAGGTCAGTCGTGGGTAAATCCCAGCATAACCCATACCCTGGAGTGGTTTATTGTAATTATACAATGTCCCCCTTTAGTTCTGTTAGACAAAAAGTTTTTTTGTGTTTTAAATCATTTTTTATTGCATTTGCTTCTGTGCCAGATAAAATAGTTCTGTGTTGCTAGGTAGGCTGAGGTGCACACAGATTCATGGCAAGCTTCTGCTCGTAGTTTTTAATTGTGTACGCTATGTTTTTATTTTTTTTATTATTAATATGTGTAACATTTGCAGTTTATGTCAGTGCATCTGTCAATACTGGGGGGTTAGGTTTGGGAGATAGCATGATGTGAGTGGCACTTGTGGAGATGAGAGTAGTAGTGAATGGTTGGTAATGCCATGACTTCTGAACTGGGAGTAACAGTGACGTTTAGCTGTGTCCTGTGTATTTTTTTCCCTACCTTTGCAAACTACTTTACTGGCTGGCTGATGCTGGGGGTTAGCTTGTGGAGACAGGTTGGGGTGAGTGGCTACAAAACTGACAGAGATGACAGTGGTTGGGTGAGTTGATGACTGGGTTTCTGAAGCAGGAGCGAGCGAGTAAACCATGAGAGACTGTTAGAAGTGCCGCACACCATCTCCGTTCATCTACACAAATATTTTAACACTCGTCCAATGCAGAACTAGGGAAAGTGCTGCTGAATCAAAAACGAGGGCTATAAGTTACAGAAATAACAGCCAAAAAGCCGAGCTGTAATTCTGGGTGTGCACTTATGTATATGTGTAAGCGCATGCCTAGTAGCACGGCTTGGTTTTTCTGTCATTATCTCTGTAACTTCTAGCCATAATTTTTAATTCAGAAACCTTTTCTATAGTTCATCATTGGTTAAACTGTTAAAATATTTGTTTAGCTTAATGGAAATGGTGGGAGGCGTGCAGTATACAATCCTTCTGGTGACTGCGTTGTGGCGGTCGGGACAGTCAGTTTGCACAGTTCATTTAACATGGAGAATTAAATAGCACTTTTCTGTAGTTATTTGGCACAGTTCTTTGTTTACCCCAGTGAATGTTTTGCTAGGCAGGGTTTTGTTTGTGGAGCAGTGAAATTTGCGTTGGCCCATCAGGACTTAGCAGGGACTCACTGGCGGTTTTTAGTTTTTGATGTGGGGGGGTCAGAGGGATTCTAAAAAGTGTACAGATGCAGCTGACTGGAACCTTTGCCACTGGTAATGCCAGGATTTATCATGACTGAAAGGTGCCAGTCAGCCAGTCAGGTTTGAGAAGTCTCATACGCCATTGTATAATTAATACTTACTTATTACTTACTCTAACTCTTAACATATAAAATGTTATGTCAGAATATTAATCAATGGTTGGGAGCTTTGTTTAGATTACAAAACCTTCTTACTGAAGGAGCTCGATTTGCAATTGCCAATAATGTTCTGCTGTCTTCTTGTTTCATGGTTTATCGAAATCCAACATGACCTTATTAACTACATTTCACGCTATTTGCAGATTTGTACTAAAAAAACCCTTTTGTACTCATCATTGTACAGTATATCAACTAACTGGGTGGCATACTCTGGCTCTGAGTTATATTTACAGTCTTAATTGCTTAACATATACTGTATTAAATTTAGGCCCTTTATCACCATTGTCAGTCTTGTTACATCAAAGGAAAGTAGATAGGGCACTTCGCTCTAACTCATCAATTTCACTTACGGTTCCTAGGGTGCAAACTTGTGTTGGAAAATATGTCTACTTTGTCTCAGCTCCTATTCATTGGAACCAATTACCATCAGAAATCCAAGACTTACAAAGTTATAATAGTTTTAAAGTCGCATTAAAGAAACATTACACTGACTCTCTTGTATGTAAATGCTAGTCCATCTGTAAATATGTTTGATGTACCGTATTTGTAATTTTCCTGTATGTGATATGTTTATTGTATAACACCTTTACTGTATTTTATGGTCCCAGGTCATGTCTGAAAAAGGGCCTTGGCCCATAACACTTACCCGATTAATAAAAGTTAAATAAAAAATTAAAAATAAAATAAATAAAAATAAAAGGTGGTAGGAATTGGGCATCCCCAGTGTTGGTGTTGAGTTTTGCAGCACTGGGGTGGGCTCCCTAGTGTTGTAGGAGCAAATAGGCAGGGTGGGGGTAGCAGCCAGTACAGGGGATTGGGCACCCCCACGCCGGAATATTAACATATGTGGGTTTGGCTGGGGGGGGTGCTGAGTGGGATAGTTGGGTGGGGGCGACAATAATGGTGGTGGCAGCAACAGGCACGGATAGATGTTTTTCTCTTTTACAGGGTGTAATTCAAAAACAAATAGCAAAGCTCTATGAGGGATGGTTTTCAGCAGGCCGATCATGATAGATTAGCTGTGCTTGCTAGATGGCATTATGTAGAGCAAAGGAAAGAGACCACCTATGATTCGGTCAGCTCTCCCCTTTGAACTACACAAAGTTTCCAACCAGCAAGCCAGAACAGTGTCATGATCAGCCTGGCTGATAACTGATGTGACACTGACAAGCCCCTTGCAGACTGCTCTGCACTGGACTGACAGTGTCACACCCCTCAAAACCCACTCTCCTAACAAAATGTTCGCTGTCGATGAACATAACAAGACACAAAAAAATACAATAAAATACTGCTTAGAAAATGTAAATATTCCCTCCACAGATGGTTTCCACCTGTCAGTCATTTGTCTTTTTACAGATGTAGTAGAAGATTTGTTAGTTTACCATGGAGTGTAAGAATTCAATATTCTGCATTATACAATGGGGTATGAAAATCCTGTAACCTCATTGGTCAAATCAGATCACATAACTGTGGTAAATCTTCCAGTATACCCACTGTAAATGTTTTAGATCACTATAAAAACAAAAAAACAAGTTGAACATTGTATAATAGCAATATACCATAACAGGGAGTGGGTATATGGGTGGATTTACCACTTCCGGTGTGGTTAAGTCACTCGGCTGCACCTCGTGACCGAACTACACCAGGCATGGTAAATCCACCAATATACCCACTCCCTGTCATGGTATATTGCCTAAACATTACTCTAATAGAATGCTTCCCCCCAGGCATAGAATGTTAACATAGAATACATGACTGAATTCAGAATTCCATTGGCATACACACACACACACACACACACACACACACACACACACACACACACCTCTTGTCGAGTCAGAGGCTTTATTTTATCCATTGCAAGGTTAGCAGCAGAGATTGCTCTGTCAAGCTGGTTAGTCATGGGGGATTTTTCATGGTCATCAAAGGAACATCAGAAATAAAAAATATGAACGGTGTTTTATTTGTTTTTATGTTTGCTTGCACGCATGCGCAAGAAACATTATGTGGCAGCTTAGGAGAGAAGCAGGTTTTAGAGGTGCAGCACTGTGGCTGCCAATGCCACCACTATATTATCGGGCTTGGATCTCGTTTCCCAGTGAGGTGGCACACTGCTGCTGACACTAGTTCAGCTAGAGTGCCACCAACTTAAAAACAAATTGGCCGCTGCAATGAGGGAGTGACCTGTCATCGCAGGGCGGTGCATTGCCTGGTGTTACATTTTAAAAGAACGTGGCAGTTGTCGCCATCTGCTCACAGTCCCCAGAAAAGCCAGAAGTGCCCAGTCCCCCTGTCAGCATGCCCCTGCCCCAGTTAATTTGCTGATGGGGGAGCCCAATCCCCGTCAGCATAATGTCCCCCCAATTTGCTGTATGCCAAGGGGGGTGCCCAATCCCCCTCGACATCATGACCCCCAAAACAGGCTTTCTTTGCCAACGGGGCCCAGTCCCCGTCGGATTAAGTTTCCCCTCCCCAAAAATGCAGGTGGCACACTGGAAGTCCACCCCAGTGTGCAAACAGCAAACCTGCAAAAGAAAAACCTTCTCGCGACGTCTTTTTTTTTCACCCCAAAACAAAGAAAATGGCCCCTCGTGGTCGGATCCTCCCCAACCTGCAACCACCCTCTGTGCACCCCACCTCCCCACACCCCCCCCACTCACACTTGCTCTCTTGGAGTCGCGCGACGATCTTCGGTGGTCCGGGAAGACATTTGCACTCTTCAAAGCCGACTGTGAACTGAAGAAATGCCGGTAAGCTGTATAATGGCATAAATGGGTTTTTTTTTCAACTTATGTGGATATCTCAGCCATTTTTTCAACTTTTGGCACCAAATTTTCAACATGGACCTCTCCTCATTAATTCAGTCACTGTCATGGTGTTATTCGGCCCCGAAAGGTGATTTTACGGTCACTTCGTGGAATCACCTTTTGGGACTGATTAATGAAACAACAGTACCACTGTTCATGAGTTGGGCTCCTAAAAAGCGTATATTGCAAATTTGGTGAAAACATTCCCAAAAATGAATGAGTTATGAGCATGCACTGCACAGTTTCCATGCACACTCGTAACTTCGAAAATTTTTAATATTTTCACTTCAGGTTTTCAAGGTTGCAATTTTTATATACTTCCTTATGAACAGTGTAGCTGTTATTGTTCACATCCTGCCCACAATGGCACGGTCGGTATGGGAAATCAATGTTCAGGACAGATTAAGAAAATCCCAGTGACACTGTTCATGAGCAGATGTCCCAATATGCCTATGTTGAAATTTGGTGACAAAATTACACAAAATAACTATGTTATGTGCATGTATTGTGCAGTTTCCATGCACACTCATAATTTCAAGAATTTTTAATATTTTCACTCCAGATTTTCAACATTGCCATTTTTGCACACCTCCTTATGAATAGTACTGCTGTCATTTTTCACATCCTACCTGAAATGTGGTTTTGCACATCTGGCACACTATGGTGTAGTCGCTGTAGGAAATCAATGTTTGGGACAGATTAAGAAAATCATAGTGACACTGTTCATGAGCAGAGGTCACAAAATGCCTATGTTGAAAATTTGGTGAAAGAATTAAAAAACAAGCATTTGTCAATGCCGAATGTTGATTGCGTTGGTCCGTTGAGCTCGCTCACTGGCCTTCTGCCACTCACTAATTCTGTTTCTCCTGTGCTGTAGGCTGCTCTTTTGTACTGGGCTCCTGCCTGCGTTGGCACGTTTTTCTGCCCACAAAGAAATTTGCAGCTGTTCTGACACGGGTCCATTGAGCTTGCTCACTCCCCCTCTCTCACTCGCTCATCCATTTCTGCCAGTGCTGCAGGCTGGCCTTTTGTACTGGTGTCTTGCCTGCATTGCCGCCTTTTTGTGCTCACAAAGAAATCCACAGCAGTCACGATAGAGCTCTGTTGAGCTCCCTCACTCCACCTCTCCTTCGCTCATTCCGTTTCTGCTGGTGTTGTAGGCTTCTTCTTTTGTACTGGTCTTCTGCCTGCATTGGCACCTTTTTCTGCCCACAAAGAAATCTGCAGCTGTCCTGACAGAGCTCCGTTGAAGTCACTCACTCTCCCCTCTCTCACTAGCTCATTCTGTTTCTGCTGGCATACAGGCTGCCCTTTTGTACTGGGCTCCTGCCTATGTTGCCGCCTTCTTCTGCCCACGAAGAAATCTGCAGCAGTCATGATAGAGCTTCATTGACCTCGCTCACTCACTCCCCTCTCTCACTCGTTTGTTCTGTTTCTCCCGCTGCTGTAGGCTGCCCTTTTATGCTGGGCGCCTGCGTGCATTGCTGCCTTTTTCTGCCCACAAAGAAATCTGCAGCAGCCCCAACAGAGCTCTGCTGAGCTCACTCACTCCCCCTCCCTCACTCGCTCATTCTGTGTCTCCCGCTGCTGCAGGCTGCCCTTTTGTACTGGGCTCCTGCCTGTGTTGATGGCTTTTTCTGCCCACAAAGAAATCTGCAGCAGTCCCGACACAGGTCTGTTGAGGTCGCTCACTCCCCCTCTTTCACTCACTCATTCTGTTTCCGTCGGTGCTGCAGGCTGGCCTTTTGTACTGGGCTCCTGCCTGTGTTGCCGCCTCTTCCTGGCCACAAAGAAATCCACAGCAGTCACAATAGACCTCCATTGAGCTTGCTCACTCCCCCTCTCTCACTCACTCATTCCGTTTCTCCCAGTGCTGCAGGCTGCCCTTTTGTACTGGGCTGCTGCCTGCATTGGCACCTTTTTCTGCCCACAGAGAAATCCGCAGCTGTCCCGATAGAGCTCCGTTGAGGTCGCTCACTTCCCCTGTCTCACTCGCTCATTCTGTTTCTCCTGACACTGCAGGCTGACCTTTTGTAGTGGGCTCCTGCCTGCATTGCCGCCCTTTTCTGCCCACAAAGAAATCTGCAGCAGTCATGATAGAGCTCCGTTGAGCTCGCTCGCTCTCCCTCTCTCAGTCGCTCGTTCTGTTTGTCCCACCGCTGCAGGCTGCCTTTTGTACTGGGCCCCTGCGTGCATTGCTGCCTTTTTCTGCCCACAAAGAAATCCACAGCAGTCCCAACAGAGCTCTGTTGAGCTCACTCACTCCCCCTCCCTCACTCGCTCGGTTCTGTGTCTCCCGGCACCGCAGGCTGCCCTTTTGTACTGGGCCCCTGCCTGCGTTGGCACCTTTTCCTGCCTTCAAAGAAATCCACAGCAGTCCCAACAGAGCTCAGTTGAGCTCAGTCACTCCTCCCCTCTCTCGCTCGCTGGATCCTAATCTGTCCCAAACACTGATTTCCGACAGCGACTGTGGTATTCTGCGCCGGAAGCACAAAAACACATTTCGGCCAGGATGTGAAAAATGACAGCTGTACTGTTCATAAGGAGGTGTGAAAAATGCCAGTGTTGAAAATCTGGCATGAAAATATTACTGATTTGCGAACTTACAAGTGTGCGTGGAAACTGCACAATGCATGCTCGTAACATAGTCACTTTATGGAGTATCACTCAAATTTTCAACATAGGCATTTTAGACCTTCTGCTCATGAACAGTGTCACTGTCATTTTCTTAATCTGTCCCGAACACTGATTCCTACAGCGACTGTGCTATTCTGTGCTGGAAGTGCAAAACACATTTCAGCCAGGATGTGAAAATGACAGCTGTACTGTTCATAAGGTGTAAAAAATGCCAGTGTTAGAAAATCTGGCATGTAAATATTACAAATTAAGCAAAGTTATGGAAACGTGCGTAGCAACTGCATAGACACTTGTAAAACAGTCATTTTTTGGATTTTTTCCACCCAATTTGCAATATAGGCTTTTTGAGAGCCCACCTCAAGAACACTGCATTGTCGTTTCATTAATCAGCCCTGAAAGGGGATTCCATGCAGTGACCGCAAAATCACCTTTTGGGGCCGAATAACACCATGACAGTGGAAGAATTCATGAGGAGGGGTCCCAGAACCCCCATGTTGAAAATTTGGTGTCAAAATTCAAAAAAATGCCTGAGATATGCATCAAAGTTGAAAAGCCCTATTCATTCCATTATACAGCTTACTGGCATTTCCTCAGTTCGCAGTCGGCTTTGAAGAGTGCAGACATGTTCACGGTCCACCGAAGATCATCGCGCCGGACTCCGCAGGTAAGTATGGGGGGGGGTGAGGATGCAGGTGCAAAATGCATGGTGCAGGTTGTGAGGTGGCAGGAGACCACGAGGACCGTTTTTTTACAGGTTTAAAAAAAAGAAAAAGATTGATGGACAGTTTTTCTTTACAGGGGCATTGGGCATGCTGGGGTGGGCTCCCAGCATGCCATCTGAATGTTTTGGGGGTGCAGCCAATGGGGATGGGGCACCCCCATCAGCACAAAAGCGGGCGTAAGAGCCAGGGGATTGGACACCCGGCACAACTCTCTCCCGCTACTCTTTCAGGGTGGGACCTGATGCCGATGGGGAGTGGGCTCCCCATCAGCACATCAAACAGGGAGGGGGACATAATGCCAATGGGGAGTGGGCTCCCCCCATTGGCAAGTTAACTAACACCGGGGATGGAAGCCGACGGGGATTGGGTCCCCTGTTGGCAAAAACACGCTGCTGTGGGGTTGGGCACATGCTGCCGAGGGTTATTGGGCACCCCCTCGGCACTGGGGCTGGATTAATATTGTTTGTGAACACGGTGGCAAGTCGCCGCCATGTTCACAAACAATATTACAGTAGCAACGTTCCACCCAGCAATGATGGGTCGCTCCCTCATTACAGCGAATCACTGACGCTGCAATGACGAGGCGGCCCTGATTGCTGCGGCGAAAACATTACAAGTTGGTGGCATGCTGGCTGAACTAGTGTCAGCAGCAACATGCCATGGCATTGGGGAAAGTGGGCCAAGCCTTTACAGGCTGTGGGGACGTTGGCCACAACAATGCCGCGCCTCCACAACCTGTTTCTGGAAAGCTGACGCAACATGTTTCTTGCGCATGCGCGCAATCAACATAAAAATGACTATGTTACAAGGGTGCATTGCACAGTTTTCACACGTGCTCGTAACTGAGAATTTTCAATGTTTTCACTCCAGATTTCCAACACTGCCATCTCTTCACACCTCCGTATGAATGATGCTGCTGTCATTTTTCACATCCTGCACGAACAGTGGTTTCACACATCTGGCACAGAATGGAGCAGTCGCTGTGGGAAATCATCGTTCATGACAGATTAACAAAATCACAGTGCCACTGTTCATGAGCAGAGGTCCCAAATGCATTCATCATGTGGAGGTGGCAAAAAGGCCATGTTGAAAATTTGTAATGCAAATACCAACAAATGCCCGGGACATTAAGGGTTTCTAACCATAATGTCCCACCCTGTGCAGACTGACAGGCTTCAGGGGTGTGCCTTTGGATTGATGGCTGTAATGCTCATGCCATTCCACCCCCACCCTGCAGCCAATGACAGGCATCGAGATCTGCCTTGGACTCTTCGACCCCAGAGTTCATCCCATTCTCCTATACTGCACCCATTTCAGAGTATATCCTCATGGAATGTGGTGACTGTAAAGCCGAACACCCCAAGGCACACCTCAACACTTGTTGGTGCCTGCAGGATAGGGTGAGGTGAAATGGCATGAGCGTTACGGGTGATGGCCCAAAGGCATACCCCAATGCCTGTCCATCTCTGCAGGGTGGAGGTGGAGTTAGTGTGAAGTTCAGTACTTCACTGCCATTCTTCTGCATCTGTCTAACTCCTACACTTTCAATGCTAATACCAGCAAGCAAGCATTCGGCATTGACAAATGCTTGTTTTAATTTGTTTGTGTATATGAAAGGGATTGTGAGTTGAAAGAACACTCAATTATGCATGTATGTTTATTAATTTAAAGGAGTTTTATTTTTATGGCCTGGTTAAACGTTTTTATATAAGAATAAAGGTGGCAGCCATGTTTGTAATGGAAATTAAGAATGAGAGAAGTGGTTCATGAATTCTGTATACGAGTTCTCCAAATTCCAGATCACATGTTGGACGTTTTTCTTTGGGGGCAGGTACTGACACATGAACATCTACCAATGGAATGGCAACAGCCAATCAGAATTTAGTATTTAACGTGCCCATTTTCTAAGTTTTTGTAACATCCAGGCTTGCAGTCGGCAGGAGGAAAAAAAAAATCAGAGGGTGGTGTTGGTGTTGTGTCCTGCCCGAGGAATGAACTACTGTGGTTATGGTGGGTTTTTTGGAGGGAAGGGATGCAGTGGTCAAACTCACCAAAAGGAGAGGCAGGAGACTAACTTCAGTAGAATGCAACACAGGAAACATTATTTGCATAGAACAAGGTACAAGGAAGCTGTAGGAAGGCAAATCACTGCGTTAACCAATACTGTATTACTTTAAATAATGCGACACTTGCTTAAATACTCGATAAATACTTGGAATGTACTTCAGACTGCATAAATACTTATACCTCTATAAATCTTTGAGACTATGTCAACAGTTACAAATCTATAAATATTAAAAACACTGTATTTGGCAATCACAAGGACATTTAAAATTCACAATACATTACAGACAGTCAAATGGGTATGTGGTGTCACAGGGTGGAGCTTATCGAGGATGCACAAAGAAATCACTGACACATTGGCCAGCTTGTTGCATATGGAACGTGAAGAAGAGAAGGAATGCAGAGGGTCCCTAGGTTCGATCAGAATCAGGGAAACAAGGACAGCTTGCACAGAACTTAAAGAAATGCTGGACTTCTGAACTGCTGCAGAGCCCTGGAAATGGCAATAAACATCCAAACGTGAAGAAGTGCTGAACTTCTGAGCTGTGGTGGAGCCCAGGGAATAAAGAGACCTCTGAAGAACCGAAGAAATGCTGAACCTCTGAACCACCATGGATCCCGGGGAAGGAAGACAAACCTCTATGGAACCTGAAGAAGTACTGAACCTCCGAGACACTGTGGATCCCAGGAAAGGAAGGCGAACGTCAGTGGAACCTGTAGAAGGAAGAACCCCAGCCCACTTTATGTCTGAGAGCCCTGACTACTGAACAATATGACTCCTAAGCTGACTAACACTGGTGACAACCGGGAGAAACATTCTGTAGTTCTCAGGTCCAGAAAGGGCCTCACAATCACCCTACGATAACCAAACGTCCGGCCCATTTCTCAGTATTTGTGACATGCAGTGTGGCTGTTCTCATGCATTTAAGTGGCCCAGTCCCTGAGCAATGCAGTGGTTGCTGGATCATACAAAAACAATTTGTGGTTTAAGCACTAAAGGCACAGTCCATTGAATATGTATTTAAATGCTGTGTTTTGACACTGTATGCAGTTTTTGCCATGCAGTTAACAAAGGGCATTACTTGTACATCTATTAGGCGGGCTCTAAAACAGGCACTTCAAGGAATCTGGTCAAGATCACACAGAGATAATAGCATGGTTAAAATCCACACGGGCAAAACAGCATGAGCGAAAACAGCTCCAGGGAAATATAACACAGACATTCTAGCGCTATTTATTTGCTTTTGGTAACTGGGAGAGTGCACTAGGCATAGAGATGCCTATTTTCAGGCATGACCCAGGAGGATACAAATCAAATACATGGGCAAAAACAACAATGTGAAGTAGCACATTGAATAGGTCAGACACAAAATATAGACAGATTTGCAAAACAGTAACAGTACAGAGTTATACAAAGTCAGAAAATAAACAAAATACTGCTAGGAGATATTCAAATATAAACAAGTGCTGTACAAGTACAGAGTGGCATGATCAGGTATAAAGTACACTATACAGTAAGTGCTGTTAACAAAGCAGGTAAACACAGTGAGAAAGAGAGGGGAGAGGAGGGCAGAGAGAAGGGTGAGAGTAGATGAATGAATGCAGAGGAAGAGGGGAGGGTAAGTAAGATAACGAAATGAGGTAGGCTCCCACAAACCCTATGTTGCAAATTTGGTGAAAAAATTTCCAAAGATGACTGCGTTACGAACGTGCATTGCGCAGTTCCTACGCATGCTCGTAACCTCAAGAATTTTTAATATTTTCACTCCAGATTTTCAACATTGTCATTTTTCCACACCTCCTTATGAACAGCTCAGCTGTCATTTTTCACATCTCACCTGAAATGTGTTTTCACACATGTGGCACACAATGGCGCAGTCGGTGTGCGAAATCAATGTTCTGGACAGATTAAGAAAATCACAGTGACACTGTGCATGAGCGGAGGTCCCAAAATGCATATGTTGAAAATTTGGTGACAAAATTTCACAAAATGCCTATTTTATGAGCACGCATTGCGCAGTTTCCACGCACACTCGTAAGTTTAAGAATTGTTAATATTTTCACTCCAGATTTTCAACATTGCCATTTTTGCACACCTCCTTAAGAACAGTACAGTTGTTATTTTTCACATGCTGCGCGAAATGCGGTTTTGCACATGCGGCACACAATGGCGCGGTCGCTGTAGAAAATCAATGTTCAGGACAGAGTAAGAAAATCACTGTGATAGTGTTCATGAATGGAGGTCCCAAAATGCCTATGTTGAAAATTTGGTGAGAAAATTCCACAGAATGACTGTGTTATGAGCATGCATTGCGCAGTTTCCATGCACACTCATAACTTGGAGAATTTTTAATATTTTCACTCCAGATTTTCCACATTGCCATTTTTTGCACACCTCCTTAAGAACAGTACAGTTGTCATTTCTCACATCCTACTCAAAATGTGGTTTCAAGCTACTGGTGCAGAATGGCACAATCACTATGGGACATTAACATTCAGGACAAATTAACAAAATCCCAGTTCCACTATTCATGTGCAGAGGTCCCAAATGCTTTCATGAGGTGGGGTGAGAAAAAGATCATGTTGAAAATTTGGAGTGCAAATACCAACAAATGCCCGGGGCATTAGGGTTTCTAACCATAACGTCCCACCCTGTAGAGACTAACTGGCATCAGGGGTGTGACTTTAGATTGTCAGTTCTAATGCTTAAGCCATTCCATCCCCACCCCCACCCTGCAGCCACTGACAGACATCAAACTGTGCCTTGCACTCTTCGACCCCAAAGTTCTCCCCATTCTCCTATACTGCACCCATCTCAATGTATTTCCATATGGAATGGGGTCAGTGTAAGGCCAGAGGACCCCAAGTCAGAACGCGATACTTGTCGGACTCTGCAGGGTAGGGTGAGGTGAAATCACATGAGCGTTATGGCCGTCACCCAAAGGCACACCCCAGTGCCTGTCAGTCTCTTCAGGGTGGTGTGGGGTTGGCATCACTTCCGTAATTCACTGCCATTCCTTTTATGCAGCTGTCTAACTCGTGCACTACCAATGCCAATGTCAGCAAGACAACATTCGGCATTGACGAATGCTTGTTTTCTTTTGTGGTGTTTGGTGCATTTCAGAGGATGTTTAAATATATTATGGGGGGTGTTTGTAGGGCTTGCTTTTTTCCCCCTGGTACTGTGTTGCTGCCGCGGTTTTGTACCCCACGATTCTGTCTATGCTATTTTGACCTAAACCTGCAGTTCAATGATATGTTTTACTTTAATTCAGATAAACACTTTAGAACAAGCAGTTCAGTGAGGCCATATCACTTTAAATCCTTTAGAGAGTTTTAACATTGGCAGTTCAGTGGTGCATTTTGCTTTTAAGGGCATATGCAGTCTCAAACATGCAGTTTGGTGGGGCACCAATACATAGAATGGGGCACAATAGCAGGCAGTTCAAATTTAGCAGTCAGAGGTGCTGTCTCTTTAAATAAGCGGCTACACTTTAACTTTTGTTCCAGCACTCAGCACAGTCACTTTAATGGCAGTTTAGGTAATCAGAGTCACTCTACTAGGGCAAATACTACATGAGGGGAAAACCTGAACTAAATGGCTGGTTGGCTATTCCACAGCATTGAGGCCAAACTCAGGCTGCAAAAAGACTTGGATATACCAAGCTACCACGTAGACTACAGGTCTATGCCCCCTCTTCCCTCAGCCATACACTTTAGCTTTACATTTAAACAACAGGATGACAGTATCTTATACAATTTATACAAATCTGGGATGCTCAGCCTCTTGTAGCCTATTTTGTGACTCCCGATGTTTGGCTCCTTTCCTCGGACCAAATCGCAACTGGAAGATTCACACACACCGTATGTCCCTATATTCTAGGGCTGCTCTGGCTTCCAGGGGTCTGTACCCTGGGGACCTGTCTGACTTCCCCTTCCCTTCTCTTCTCCTGGCTGTTTATATGTCTGGGCTTCTGGTGCTGGGCTACTCAGTTCTACCTTGGGCTACTAGCCTGATTCAGTCCTGGTACCCCCTTTTTGCTGTCAGCCATTTACTCTTGGGGCCTGTCCTGTCCCTTATCCTGCCTACATGGTGTTTTCTTTACTGGGGCCTGTCTTTCTCTCTTAGTCCCTTGCTCTGGGGTTCATTGTATTAGCATGGGGCCTGCTGGGCCCACTTCTGACCCTCAGGGCTATTAGACTCACTTGCCCTGCTGGCATTTACATACACTGGGGCTGAACTTGCCCTGCCCTGCCCCTCTTTGCTAACTCTGCCCTTCCTGGGCTTTACTTAAACTGAGGCCTGCCCTGCCCCTTTGGCCTCTGTTCCACCTCAATTCTTGCTATACTGGGCAATTCCTGAATGGGGCTTTGCCCTTCCTCTTGATACCTCAGTCACTGCCTGTGATGGCTTTTATTGTCTTAAAATATAAAAAAAATAAACCCAGTGGCACTGGTGGCCAGCATCTGCACTGTGGCTCTACCACCCACTCACCACCCAGGCCAGGCCAATCTCTGACTGCTGAGGGAGGTGCCAGCAGTGGCGCTGTGGGGGGCTTCGTCGGGCCTGACGTGCTCTTCCTCCTGGTGCTGACCACACCTCTCACTTTCATGGCCTTGCTACGGCTCTGTCTTGCTCTCCCTCCTAGCCTGTCTCTCTAACCACTGTGGCCCTGCTTCTGCCTACCTCAAGCGAGGACCAAAACAACTTATTTAATAAAATCAAAAATGGGGCCAAACAGAGCTCGTACTGCTTGACCATGCTACTGGGATCTGCTCCTTTCGTCCACTGACTGCTGCTTTACTTGACTGCCAACTGGACTTAGACTGCCACCTCCTCTTGCCAGCTGGGCTGCTTCTCCCTTCAGACTGCTTCTGGACTCAATTCTTTGGCCACTGTCATGACCATGGGACTGGACTGACAGACTAAGCAGCACTGTTCTCCAGACCAGCCAAGACATGAGGGACGCTGGGGAAAGTTAAGTCCTTCCTACTGTCACTGGTTGGCTGGTCATTTGTCTCTTTCTCTCCCTGCTAAAATGCTTGACAGCTCACATTTCTGATTCCTATCAAGCTGCTTCCTTACATTGCCCCCCAGTGCCTGGGATGCCAAGACTCTGACAATGTGGGGTGCAACCAACTGTCCAGCATGGGCAAGCATTAGTCGATGAATGCTTGCTTGCATTCCATTGTACTGAGTCCTGCATGGACACATTTTTGCAATATATTTACACAAGACAGACCAGATGAGATGTAGTTGTATTTATCCAGGATAGCACAGCTGAGATGCAACATCTCGTTTTCGATGGGGCCCTGCTTTTACCTGTTTTTCATAATGTATTTACCCAGGATAGCCCAGCTGAAAGGCAAGTTACATTTTTCAATGGGGTCCAGCTTTTACAATATATTGTACTCAGAATAGAGCACCATAGATAATAATATGTCTGCACAATCGAGCAGACTTGATAGACCTGTGGGCTTTTTCAGCCGGCAATTTCGTTTGCTCATATATACAGTTCAGTAGGGGCTCTGTGGTACTGGTGTTCTACGGTTAGACATTTTTGCTGTATATTTACCCAGAATAGACCAGATGAGATACAATATCTCATTTTCAGTGGTGTACTGCTTTTACACATGTTTACTATATATTTACCCAGGATAGGCCAGCTAAGGGGGCAATATCTAATTTTCAGTAGGCATCCACATTTTGACCCCAAATTTCTAACATAGAATTTGATGCAGATAAGGACCGCTTGGCCCACCTAGTCTGCCCATTTCCCTACCTAACAGATAAGCTGCAGATCCTAGTTGACCAAGAGACTACTTCCTCCTACCCACCCCCCACTAAAACTGCCTTATGTCTGTCCCATGCATTCTTGGATTCAATCACTGTTTTTGACTCCACAACCTCCTCAGGAAGGCTGTTCCATGCATCTACAACCCTCTCCATGAAGAAATACTTCCTCATATTACTTCTGAGCTGTCCCCTTTCTGTCTTCAAATTGTGCCCCCTTGTTCTTGCACATCTCTGTTTCTGAAAGATGCTACCCTCTTGGACTTTGTTGAATGCCTTGAGGTACTTGAAAGTTTCTACCATGCCCCCCCCCTCCCTCCTTTCCTTGAGGCTGTACACATTTAGCTCCTTTAGTCTTTCTTCATATGTCTTCTGCTGCAGACCCTGCACCATTTTGGTTGCCCTCCTCTTGACAGCCTCCACCCTGTCTATGTCTTTGCAGAGATGGGGTCTCCAGAACTGCATGCAGTACTCCAGATGGGGCCTCACCAAGTGTCTGTACAGAGGAATAACAACTTCCTGTGTTCTACTGTTGATGCCTCTCCCTATGCATCTCAGTACTCCCCCAGTCCTTCTTACTGCCTTTTCAAATTGCTTGCCCACCTTTAGGTCATCTGATATAACTACCCCCAGGTCCCTTTCCATTTTTGTTGTTGTCAATATCTCACCCCCCACTGTGTACTCTTCCCCTTGGTTTTTATTTCCCAGGTGCATTACTTTGCACTTCTTTGTGTTGAATCTACATTTGACCATTCCTCCACCCTTGCCAAGTCCCTTTTCATCCTTTCCACCCCACCTTGTGTATCAACCCTGTTGCAGATCTTTGTGTCGTCTGCAAAGAGACATACTTTTCCTTCCAGTCCCTCTGCAATGTCACTTATAAAGACATTAAAAAGGACCATACCCAGTACTGAACCCTGCGGTACCCCACTAGGAACGTATTATAACCTGACGGTATGGTCATGTGATGGCACTCGCATGAGAAGCAGCTAGCTCCCTTCGCTCCTTCTCCCTCCCGATTATACCGCTGGAATCCTACCATTAATGTCACTTTCTTTTTCTGAGAACGAGTTCTACGTTACCTTCTCAACTTGCCAAACAGGACTCTCTACTTCAGAATGGAGGTTTTTATGCGGAAGGTACTGCCGCGCCACTCGCTTCCGCCCACACCAGAAAAAGACAAGGCTCCTAAGAGGCCCAAACAACAGCCCGCTGTTAGTAGTAAATCTGCATCGGGATCAACTGCGCTTACAGAAGATCGATTCCTGGAAATCATGCAGCTACTCGATCACTGCCATTTCAGAGGAATTGCATCGGGTACATTCCTCGTTAGACTCCTTAAATATCCGTGTCACAGATTCAGAAGTACGCCTCGTTTCTTTGGAAAAAAAGAGTGACAGATTTGAGATAGATCATAGTATTGTGGGAAAAATAATAAGGAAAATAGCTTGGCAGAAGACACCAGGAGAAAGGACTGCTGTGTGACTGAACTTCTCTGCTGGGACTAAAGAAGAAGAACTTTTGTACTTGGACCTTTAATTTAGGGTAAAAAAAAAAAACTAACAAACAAAACAAAAAAAAGTGTGTATTTGTCTGAGTTAACTGAACTAAATGGTTATCTGAACAGTTATCTAGGTGTAAATCTCAGGTGATTGAAAGGACTTAATAGCTGTGAGGTTTAAATTACTTGTAGAAAGATCTAGTAAGTAGGGGGAGTGGCTCAGCTAGAAGGAAGCTACATTTAAAGACTGCCTTAGAAAGATTCTGCTAATAGCTTGACAGAAGACACTAGGAGAAAGGACTGCTGTGTGACTGAACTTCTCTACTGGGACTATATTGCCCTCCTTCCCTCCCCCACCCAAAGCTAGTTCTATTTTTATAGGCACAGGATTTGACTGACAACAGGAACTTCCTGTTTGGGAGCAGGAGGTGAGTGATCACAGAACCACCAAAGACCCACCATCCTAGAAGGACGAGAGTAGCTCTCTGGTCCCCTCTAGCTGCTGGAGGTCTGCCTCTGAGCAAGTAAGGGGTCAACTGAGAAATATAGGATATTCTTGTCACAGAACAGTACAATCAGGAGCTTAAAGGGCACACAGGCAGAAAGTAAGGAGAGAGAGAAAAAAAACAGAGGAAAGAGTAAGGATTGCACACAGTTAAGGCGCCAGAAATAAGACATGATTGGAGTGGTGCAGTGCAGTGGCTGTGAAGCAGCAGTCTTCCGGGAGACGTTCTGGAGGATGCGGTGTTGTCCCATCTGCAGGCACCTCTCTGGGCTGAGAGAGGAGGTTGCTTATCTCCAGGCTGAGTTGGCCAGGATTTGTGGGACCTCCTCTTCCATCTAGGGACCACCAGTGCCACGGCCGTTGCCTCAGAGGTTGCCAAGAAAGAGGAGCGGTTGGACCACAGTGGGCTCAGAGAGGGTGAGGGTGGTGGAACAGAGGCGCATCCCTCCGGTTGTACCTTTCCACAATTCCTATGCCATTCTGGCAAAGTGTGGTTCCTCTATGGAGGCACCCGCAGTAGAGACCAAGGAGGATGCTGGGAACCTCCACAAAGGAGACCCACAGGAGGGTGGCAGGGGACCCTGCAGGGGAAGGAAACAACTCCTGGTGGGGGACTCCATTGTTAGGAAGGTAGAACTGGGGGAGGAAGGGGAGAGGGAGGTAAGGTGCCTGCTTGGCGCCATGGCTTGGAGGGACAGGGAGTGAATCCTCAGGATTGCTGGAGCAGCTGAACAGGGGAGGGAGCTGGATGTCATTGTCCACCTGGGGACAAATGACCTGGCTAAGAAAGGGATTGGAGAAGTGCAGGAAGAGTTTGTGGAATTGGGGAGGGGCCTTAGTCAAGTAGCATGCACGGTAACCTTCTCGGAGGTGCTGCCCATCTATGGCATAGGAGAGGCTAGGGTGTTCCGCACCATGGGATTCAATCAGTGGTTGAAAAACTGGTATGGAGCTCAGGAATTTGGCTTCATTGGGGACTGGGGGTCCACCTGGAGTGATGCAAGCCTATATTGGCATGATGGGCTGCATCTGTCTGGGAGGGGAACCAGGATCCTAGGTGATAGGTTTAAATGCTTCATTGGCAAGCATTTAAACTAGCCAAGGGGGGAGGCATTGGAAAGGAGCAGGGAAGACCTAGCCCCCCCAAATAATCATGGTAGTAAGTGCGGCAAACACCAACATAGAGGTGCCGATAGGGAGAAGGGCAAGGGAAAATGGAGAAAGTGACAAAGGCAAGAAGGACAGGGATGGGGAAAAGGAGTAAGGCCATCAGGAAATGGAGGGTAATGAGTACCAATGCCCGTAGTCTGGGCAACAAGCTCCCTGAGCTGGTGGCCTTGATGGAAGAAGGATGCCTGGATATCGTAGCAGTCACAGAAACATGGTACACAGAGAACCATGACTGGGATGTTAACATACCAGGGTACATAACCTCCAGGAGAGACAGGCAGGGGAGAAGAGGAGGAGGAGTAGCTCTCTATGTAAAGGAAGGGATAAAAGCAACTGAACAAAAGAGTAAACAGGGAGGAGAGGAGGCACTGTGGGTCACCTTGGAGACTGGAAAGGGCACCACAATCTGCACATGGGTTGTGTACAGACCCCCATGTCAGGGGGAGGGAATGGACAAGGATATGATAGAAGGCATTCTTAGAATGGCAGAGAAAGGGGAGGTACTGTTGATGGTAGACCTGAATATGCCAGATGTTAACTGGAGCACATTTGCTGCAGCCACATCCAAGAGCAGGGCCATTCTTGATGCCCTACAGGTGGCAGGCCTCAGACAGCTAGTTTCTGAACCCACTTGTGAGGGAGCAATCTTAGACCTCATACTCTCAAAAGGGGCAGTGAGAGGATCTCAGATCTAGAAGTGGGTTGCCATCTGGGAACAAGTGACCATCAAACAGTGTGGTTCACGTTAAACTCAGCTACAGAGTCAAGCCATACAAAAGTGAGGGTACTGGACTTTAGGAGGGCTGACTTTGGCAAGATGGGAGAGTGCCTCAGAAATGCACTAGCAAACAGGCTAGAAGGAGGTGTGGAGCAACAATGGGGAATAATCAAAACTGCCATCACAGAGGCAACAAGCCTTTGTGTGAAGCAAATAAACAAATCAAAATGAAAGAAAAAGCCACTATGGTTCTCAAAAGAGGTGGCTGTGAAAGTCAGGAAGAAAAAGATAGCATTCTGAAAGTATAAGGAAACACAGAAGGAGCAGGACAGAGAGCTGTACCAGTTAAGGCAGAAGGAAGCAGGGAGGGAAGTCAGAATAGCAAAGGCCCAAACTGAGGAAAAGATAGCCAACTCAGTTAAGAAGGGGGATAAAACCTTTTATAGGTACATCAGCGAGCGTGGAAAGACAAAGGGAGGGATAGTGAGGCTGAATAGAATGAACGGTGGGTGGGCAGAGGGGGACAGTGAAAAAGCAGGGATACTGAATGAATATTTCTGCTCAGTATTCACAAAAGAGGAGAGGGAAGTGCCTAATCCAATTAACGGAAGCACTCTTGATAGGGGGGTTGATCCCAGTCCTTTCACAGCAGAAAGTGTTCTTCAAGGACTCCTAAAACTGAAGGTGGACAAAGCAATGGGTCCTGATGGAATTCACCCCAGAATTCTAAAAGAATTAAGGGAGGAACTAGTGAAACCACTGGCTACTCTTTTTAATAAATCATGGAGGATGGTGGTACCTGGAGGACAGGAGGAAGGTGGATGTGATTCCCTTCACAAAAGTGGGACCAAGACAGAGGCAGGAAACTACAGACCTGTCAGTCTGACCTCTGTGGTAGGGAAAGTGATGGAGTCACTTCTGAAGGAAAGAATAGTTGAGTACCTAGAGGCCAGTGGGGCACAGGACCCAAGGCAGCATGGGTTCACAGTGGGAAGGTCATGTCAGACGAATCTAATATATTTATTTGACTGGGTAACCAAAGTAGTAGACCAAGGAGGGGCTGTGGACATGGCCTACCTAGATTTTAGCAAGGCATTTGACACAGTCCCACACAAAAGATTAATATTCAAATTAACCAGCCTGGGAGTGGGTCCCAGGGTGGTAGCCTGGGTAAAACATTGGCTGCACAACAGGACACAGAAGGTAATTGTAAATGGAGTCCTCTCTGAAGAAAGAGGGGTTACTAGTGGGGTACCGCAGGGTTCAGTATTGGGTCCAGTCCTTTTTAATGTCTTCATCAGTGACATTGCAGAGGGACTAGAAGGAAAAGTATGCCTTTTTGCAGATGACACAAAGATCTGCAACAGGGTTGATACACAAGGAGGCATGGAAAGGATGTAAAGGGACTTGGCAAGGTTGGAGGAATGGTCAGAAGTATGGCAGCTAGGATTCAATGCAAAGAAGTGCAAAATAATGCACCTGGGGAAACAAGAACCCAGGGGAAGAATACACAATGGGTGGGGAGGTAGTAACAACAACAAAAGAGGAAAGGGACCTGGGGGTAATCATATCAGATGACATTAAGGTTAGCAAGCAATGTGAGAAGGCAGTAGGGAGGGCTGGAGGTATACTGGGATGTATAGGGAGAGGCATCAGCAGCAGAAAACAGGAAGTTGTTATCCCTCTGTACAGACAGTTGGTGAGACCCCATCTGGAGTACTGTGTCCAGTTCTGGAGACCCCATCTCCGCAAGGACATAGACAGGATAGAGGCAGTCCAGAGGAGAGCAGCTAAAATGGTGCAGGGTCTGCAAGAGAAGCCGTATGAGGAGAGACTAAAGGAGCTTAATATGTATACCCTTGAGGAAAGAAGGAAGGGGGGACATGATAGAAACTTTTAAGTACCTCAGTGGAATCAACAAAGTCGAAGAGGGTAGCATCTTTCAGAAAAAGAGACGTGCAAGAACAAGGGGACACAATTTAAAGATAGAAGGAGGGCGGTTCAGGGCAACGTGAGGAAGCATTATTTCACAAAGAGGGTAGTGGATGCATGGAACAACCTTCCTGAGGAGGTTGTGGGGTCTAGGAGGCAGTATAGCGCAGTGGTCTAAGGCTCTGAACTGCAAATCTGGTGACATCCAGCAGACCAGACCTGGGTTTGAATCCCACGGCTTCCACTTGCATACTGTGTGACCCTGAGCAAGTCACGTAACCTCCTTGTGCTCCCAGGTCGCTCCTGTAAAAAAGCTTTCAGCTTAGTGTGCTATACCTGGTTAAACAACTAAATAAAAATAAAAAAAAACTGTGGGAGAATTCAAGAATGCATGGGACAGACATAAGGCAATTCTTGTGGGGGGTAGGAAGAAATAGGCTGTCGGTTAACTAGGATCTGCGGCCTATCCTGTAGGTAGGGAAATTGGCAGACTAGATGGGCCAAGCGGTCCTTATCTGCCATCAAAGTCTATGTTTCTAAAAGCTAGAGGATCTAGAGGGCAGAAGCTGCCGAAACAATCTGCTGATTCTCGGGATCCCTGAAAAAGAAGAGGGCGCTGCACTGATTTTATTCATCCAAAAGTTGTGTGAAAAATTAGCTGGTCCCTCACCCAATGGACCCACCTACACCATTGAAAGAGCGCATAGGACTCTTTGCCTGCTACCACCTTCAGGAGCACCTCCTAGGCCATTAATTTTTAAGCTCTTAAACATTTTGGACAAACAGCACATATTGACACAAGTTAAAGGTTTTCAGGAAGTCCAGTGGGAAGGGAAAAGAATACGGATCACTCAGGACTTGCTGCAATCTGTCAGGACCAAAAGACAAGAGCTGCACCCCACTTTATCAAAACTGATCACAGCTGGTAAACAATTTAGAGTCCGATACCCGGCCATACTACAAGTAAAACTGGCAGACCAATGACATAACTTCGACACATTAGTGCAAGCACAAATGGAGCTTACACGATTATTACCAGATCTGTTTAAATGACAGGACTCAGGTCATTCAGTCGGTAAGACACCTTTTTTTTGGAATCCTGAGGTTTCGCTTTAAGCTGGCTATCGGATCGTTGTGTGGATCCTTCAGGCATCAGTGTATAACAAGGTCCTGATGTCAGAATCCTGCCTCTAATTAGGCACTCTGTCAGCTGGAACCCCTATGAAGCAGCGGAGAAGATATTAACCCAAATTAATCTCCATAAGATTTCTTTGTTTTACGACTTTAATTCATTACAATCCTCCGAAATGAGATATTTCCGGTAGCACAGCAACCCTTTCTTCACCCCTTTTTTTTTTTTTTATTCTTTTTGGCAAGAACACAGCTACGATGGACAAACCTGTGTGACTATTACTTAGCATGGTTGGACCTTTCTATTACCTGCTTTTGTTTTTTAACAGATAACCAATACAAAGGATACCTTACTCATTTTTATGCTTACTAGCTGTTCTGCAATGGGTGGATTGTAATCCAACAGAGGTGACAATTTATTTCCGGTAGGATTTATTAACATCTATACTCTTAAGTATGATACCAGAGGGGAGGGATTTCATCCGGGTGGGGGAGTGGAGACTGTGTTCTTATACGTGTGCATAATTAACATCGCCTGACAATATATTTGGTTAGTGCGGTTGATAGAACTGGGGAGAGTTTATTATAAATAGTGGTAGTTATAGATAATGTTGGGGAAACTTGTAGAATTAAAGGGGGTGGATGTGCCAAGGTTCTTATCATTAGGCAGAGATGGATCAAATACGATGAGGGAGAGTTTTTCTTGCATATTCACTAAATTCCAATCTGCTCTTCCAGTGCTATAATGGGTGATCCATACAACATTGTCACAGGGAACATACGAGGGGTAAGAGATAGATGTAAGCGACAAATTGTCCTCAGACACCTATCTCATCTCCAAGTTGGAATCGCATGTTTGCAGGAAACATACATAAAAAGAGAAGATATCCTCCTTCTGCATAGATACTGGGTGGGTCAAGCATACGGAGCTGGAACCTCCACTAATCGCTGTGAGGTTGCTGTTTTAATTGCTAAAAATGTACCATTTAAATTGACATAAGAGATATGGGACACGAACGGCAGATATATTCTGCTCATAGGAGAATTGCAAACTAAGCCAATTTTGATCGGATCCATATATGGCCCCAATGTTGATTCACCTTTATTTTTCATACATCTCCTTAGACTGATTTGCCTCTTTTGTCCACACTTCAGTTTTTTTTGGTGGTGACTGGAACATAACCCCAGATATCCATTTAGATAGATCAGATAATAGGAGAATTGGACTCTCACCTGCTCAAAGAGCCTTGTGAGACCTCATAAATGGGGCAGGATTGGTGGATATATGGCGAGTACTGCATTCTACTGAAAAATCATATACCTTTTTTCTCCTCACCCCATCATACTTGCTCAGGGATTGATTATATTTTATTGAGCACGTCTCTCCTGCCAGGTATAATTACCACTCAGATACATGCTCGATTGATCTCAGATCATTCACTGGTCTCCATCTTTTATCTGTCTGGACCTGGTATATTCAGGGATTACCTTTGGCATATGAATAACTCTTTACTTAAGTCACAACCCACTGCACTACATATTAAAGAATTTGTCTCACAGTTTTTCTATGTAAACATGAGCTCAGTGACCAGACCAGACATTATATGGGCAGCCTTTAAGTGTGCATTACATGGTGAGTGTATTCGCCTCGCTGCCACTAGATCCCAGCAGTTTAAAATTTGAAAAAGCACACTTTTGAGTGATATCCAGATGATTGAAAGGAATATTAGCCATCGCTGTTCTGACGAAGAGTGGACCAAACTTCACACTTTGCAAGCTCAATTTTATGCTCTCATAGCACAACAAGCAGAACTTGCAATACATAGAACTAGATTAAAGTACCTGGAGTCTGAAGATCGGGCAGGCAAACTCCTTGCGATCCGATTCAAGCAGGCTGACATGAATCATTGTATTCCTAGCTTAAGACCACATAAAGAAGGACCTGTGATTACCCACCCAAAAATAATTGTGGACATTTTCAAATTACACTTCCAGATCTTATAATCAGTTCCTATTGAGGAAGTTGCTTGCCAGGAGGAAATAGATAATTATTTGGATGATATTATCCTTCCCAAATTACCTTCTGACATTACAGCTTCCCTAGGAACTCCAATTAATGTGATGGAAGTGGAGTTTGCAATACGTCATTTACCCCTAGATAAATCACCAGGCCTCGATGGACTTACAAATAATTTGTACAAGTACTGCTTGGCAGACCTCGCCCCTTTTTTGGCTGAAGTATATAATTTTTGCTTTTCTGAGGGCTTTTTGGAACAACATTTTCAGGAAGCATTGATTACCCCTTATACCCAAACCTGATAGGGATCTCCAATGCCCAGAGAATTATCGTCCCATATCACTTTTAAACACCAATATCAAAATATTAGTAAAGGTACTGTCCAATAGATTAAGGCCTCTTATGAACCATTTGATTGGCCCTGAACAATTAGGGTTTATGGCTGGTAGAAATTCCAGTGATCATATCCGCCACCTACTCCACTTGTTATCCCAGTCGCAATACTCAGTCACTCCAACTGTTTTGGTTTCAATCGATGCAGAGAAAGCATTTGACCGTGTTTCCTGGGATTTTCTGTTTATGGTATTACATAGATTTGTTTATCCAAGCAACTTTGTTAGCTGGATTCAGCTTCTGTATGCTGCACCTACAGCTAGAGTCTGGTGCAATGGTCACCTATCTGACTCCTTCCCTTTGAGTAGAGGCACAAGGCAAGGCTGTCCCCTTTCCCCTCTGCTCTTTAATCTTTATTTAGAACCCCTTATTAAAAAACTGCTCTGTACCCCTAATCTACAAGGTACACAGATTGGTACCACTCGTCACCTTATCTCTGCTTACGCAGATGATTTGTTATTACACTTAGAAAATCCAGTACATGGTGTACCCATTTTACTTAGGGCGATAGATATGTTCTCAAAGGTATCATATTATACATTGAATCCCTCTAAAATGAAGGTATTTCCTATGAATGGGAAACTTTTCCAGATTATATAACTGACCTTAACTTGACTTGGGAACCAAAATTTATAAGATACCTAGGGTTGAAGAGTTTTAGGAATACCTCGCAGATAATAAAAGAAAATATTTTGGATTTAATTACAGTTCTTAAGGCTGATTTGGCAAGATGGAGTTCCCTACCAACTTCACTTTGGGGCAGAATTGCCACCATTAAAATGAACGTTTTACCCCATCTCCTTTACCCTCTAAACATGCTGGGTATTTTCCTTACAAAAGTATGGTTTACTAAATTGCAAATCCTAATCAATCAATATCTATGGAAGGGCAAGAAGGTCAGACGAGTGTACTTAAAACCCAGGGCACCTAAACTTTCTGGTGGCCTTGCTCTTCCTGACTTTTTTACATATTACTGTGCTATTCATATACCTAAACTAGTCCAGTGGATCCTGATTCCAACACAACAACCACCAGGCTCCTTCAAGCCTTTGTGGCTAGACATCGAGAGTGTGTTAGTGGATACTTGTCAGTGCTCTTTACCCGAGTTACTTTATTCTCCCCCTTGGGCCCTACCTAAAATTGTGAAAAATACCCCAATTAGTTGGTCCTTAAAGGCCTTATTCCAAATACAAAAACACTGGAAGTTCAGTTGGTACAATTCCTTAGACCAACCCCTAACTGGGAACCCAAACTTCCAAATTGACCACAATCCCATTTCTACCCACTTTTGGCCCCCAGTGCAGAACCTGACATTTGGTGATTTGCTGAGTGGAAATACACAATATACCCTTACACAATTTTGCCAGGTCTACAGTGTTGCAAATCCAAATCCTTTTGAATTCTGGCAAATTCAGCAGGTACTTTTGTCTTATATCCTAAAAATGGCACATCTCCCCCCTCTATGGCTGGTTCACATTCATTACTTCTAACAGTGAATCAGCCCCATTCAATATCTAAGGTATATAAAGAACTACAAACTAGAGATCAACGTCTGCCCAAAGGGGTATGTTATTATTGGGTGAATAAATTATCATTGCCTACAGAAATCCCGTATTGGAAGGGTCTGTGGGGTAACCTATATCAGTTTTTTCAGCAAGATAGACTTCAATTAGTGCAGTATAATGTGAAGCACAGTTTATACTTCTCCCCTGAACAGCTATATAAAATGGGAAAGCTTCCATCTCCCTTATGCCACATGTGTAATGAATGCCCAGGCAACCTTTATCATATGCCTTGGGCTTGTGCTAAAGTATCAACTTTTTGGCATAATATTAGGAACTCGCTGGATCCATTTCTGGGGCTACAGACACTATTTGTTCCTGAAGTTTGTCTTCTTAATAATTTTCCCTCAGGAACTATCAAGCATCGAAAGGCTCATATTGCCTTGATTTCATCTGTGGCTAAGTTAATTATTAGGTGGCATTGGATAGATAAAGATCTCCCTGTAACAATAGAATGGCAAAAATAAATGGTTCTGGCACTTCAATTGGAAAAGCACATTGCCTCGTTATCTAACAGAAATCAGAATTACCTAGATAGATGGGGCCCACTGGAAGCTTCACTCATAGTATGGAAACCATTGATTATCTTTGTCTACCATAGTTAGTTGAACAATTCATAGCCTACCTAGGTTTTATAGAACTTGGCATGGGGTTAGATTTTAGTGGGAGGTCTGAAAAGGAAGAGTACAGTAGATTAAGGTCGTTACAGTGTAAGTTTACCATAATATTGTAGCTTTGTAGTATGGTAATTACATTGACTTATTGTTTGCCTAGAACGCAGCTCTAACCCTGTTTATTGTGATGTTTGTTTTTATAAACTGGCTTCTTTGTTATTAAATGACACCTTTGGTTGTACTGTATTCGGAATAAAGCATATTGAATAAAAAAAACTAAAAATGAATAACCTGACGGTATGATCAAGACAGGTGGAATTTTTTTTAATCCCATCTGAAAGGTGATTTGACACGGCTACTGTGAAAACGTGTTTTGGAGGGGATTGAAACATGACCCCTGCCATGTTCATGAGGTATGGTAACACAAGAATATGCTGAACATTAGGGGCCAAGATATGCAAAAATAAAGTTATGAGTAGACATTGGAACAATTCAACTTTTCTTCATAACTTAGTTTTGTTTTTTGTTTTTTTATCATTTGACCCCAAATTTTCAACATAGTCTTTTTATGACCCCGTGTTATGTTCAAGACAGGAGAACTTTTTTAAATCCTGTCCAAAAGGTGATTTCACAGAGGGATTTTGAAAGCATGTTTCAAAAGGGGTATTTGAAAAATGACACCTGCCGTGTTCATCAGGTGGGGTAACAAAAGGGCTATGTGCATATTTGGGGACAAAATCTGCAAACATCACAATGTTATGAGTAAATCTTGAAAAATTCATAGTTTCCTCATAACCTGTTTTTTTTGTAACATTTTGACTGCAAATTTTCAACACTGTGTTTTTATGACCCCCACCTTATGATCATGACAGGTGGAATTTTCTAAATCCCATTCAAAAGGTGACTTTAGCCCCTTTTATACAATATGCTCTGCACTGTATTTATCAGTGCAGAGAAACTCCAATGTTTCTGCTTTTGCTGTATACAGGGAACCTGCAGCACTTCCATAGTGAGTGCTCGCTGCTCGGATGTTCCCTGTTTTTCTGGGTTCGTCACTGTGTTCCATTGCATGTTGGTGGTGTATACTGCCATGTACTTGGTCAGCAGCACACACATCAACCCTGGAGAGAGTCTAGTGCATCCCTTCGGGATCCCATTGCTTGTGAATGCATCAGTGCCTTATGGTGGGTCCCGATGTTTGTGCCAGCAGTGTTATGCCTGAGTTCAGCCACATGTATTTCCTGATAGTTGAAAGAAAGCTGAACTCGGGTAGGTAGGCATTGTTTTAGAAACAGGGGCTTAAAATGCATTAAAGTCACTCGGAAAGTCGGGGCATGATACTTGGTATGCGCTTATGCATATACATACATGAATATGTATAAGCGCATGCCTAGTATCACACCCCCACTTTCCAAGTGATTTTAATGCATTTTAAGCCCCCGTTTCTAAAAAAATGCCTACCTACCCGAGTTCAGCTTTCTTTCTACTATCAGAAAATATATGTGGCTGACCTCAGGAATAACACGTCTCGCATGGCATCAGGACCCACCATAAGGCACTGAAGCAACGGAATCCCAGAGGGTCGTACAAGACTCTATCTGGGATCAATTTCAACTGCGGTGTGTAAAAGCACACCTTTCACAGGTGCAGGAATGTGGAGCGAGTGCTGAGAAACCATAATGATGCAGTGGGGTGCCGTGTAAAAATGCCTTTTGTGGAGCAAATGCGACTACATGTTCTGGAGGAGATTTGAGAAATGACACCTGTTATGTTCATGAGGTGGGGCAACAAGAGAGCTGTGTTGAAAATTGGGGGGCCAAAATCTGCATACATCACAGCGTTATGAGTAAACATTAAAAAATATCAACATTTCTTCATAACTTCATTGTTTTATGACATTTCGACCCCAAATTTTCAGCATAGTCTTGTTATGGCCCCTCCATCTGAACATAACAGGTGTGATACTTATAAAATACTGGACAAAATGTCATTTCCCCCACAAGTGCGAAACACATTTTAAACAGGATTTGAAAAACAACAGCTGTCACATTCATGAGGTATGAAAATGTGGCTATGTTGAAACTTTGGAGCCAAAGTAAACATTACCAAAGGTATGAGCAAGCATTGAAAAATCTCAATGTATCTTTGATAACTTTTTTTTAAAGGGGACAAGAAACTATTTTTGATAGCCAACTGCTTGCAATGTTCCTAGTTTCAGAAATTATACTCCTATCTCCATATTTAACTGTACATGAATAACATTTAAAAATGTAAATTTTGTTTGATATTGTTTTTCTATTGTCAACTGTAATGTTGTCTATTTGTTGTTGCTGCTGTTTTTTTTTTTTTTTAGTTGTCTGCACCCTCATTGCCTGTGTCTAAAACAAACACTGATCTTTTGGTTACTTCCATCTGAGGACCCTTGCATAGGTTTTGTGTTTTCTGGAGAGATAAAATATAGATTCATTTCTACTTCAGTGTCATTCCCCTTTTACTTTATTTGGCTTCAGGGTAGTGATTTGTGAAATTTCTAGTAGTTTTATGAAACTGCATTTCATATTTGTGCAATTTTTGCAAAATTGCATCAAAATCCAGCATAATTTCACTTCCCTTTTTCATGAAATAGTTCATTTTTTTCCAGATTGGGCATTATTTAAAATGTGAGTCCCACCTTTTCAAAGGAGATGCATTGAGCAAAATGGAGATGTGCTGCACATCTCAGAAAATGAGCGGAACCACAATATTTAAAAGGGAGAGATGTGTCATCGCGCATCTATAATGTTTGCAGCACATGTAGTGGGGACGTTCCCATGAATCTGCTGTGCATCCCTATATTCAGCCAAAATGTGCGGCACATCTCAGAGATGAGCCGCCCAAGGTTAGGCATGGAAAAAGTATGCCTAAATGGCCAGCCACCCACAGGCAGACCGCAGAACTGCAAGCAAGCTAATCAAAGACAGCCCTTGGAGGTGCATCAGGACATGCTCCAGGCACTCACACACAACAATCATGCCAGGGTGGATGAACCCAGAGCCACAGGTGCCATGTCACCACCAGCACTACCCAGGGAGCAACCCCCCACACTGCACCCTGGACGGAGACACCCAGCAGCTGCATACCAGTGCTGTCAGGTGCCTCCCAGACACACCAACAGAACAGACAGCCACAAAGCAGCAAATGTACCGGGGGCCATGGCCTGCACCCATGTGGCCTGCAGGGTGCCATCTGGTGGTGGCATGCACCCAGGGTGCCATCTGTGGCAGTGGTGCCCAGGTAGCCTGGTGGATGGGTGGCAGCCTGGCACAGGCCAGGGACTGACCTGTGGCACACACCCATGGTGGTACAGCATAGGTGTACACAAGTGGGACCCACCTACTGGTGTACATGGTCACCCTCTGCACACTGCCATTCCTTGCAGTCATCACCATGTCCCATTCATATGGGGGTGTGGGGCACTGTAGGTGGCTGTATGCTGCATGTGGAGCTGCTGTATCACAGGCATGTGGTATACTGATCAGACTGTCACCCTGTACTCTTCCCTGTTGCATGTCTAAGTGGGCCCCTGTGGCCACTGTTCAGGTGAGCCCCCTGTACCCTAGTCTGAGCCTGTACATGGCTATGGGTAATAGCATTGTACCCAGGTCAATGCAGTCCATCCACCCACACACAAATAGTCCATCACACCTGCCTGATAGGCTGCAATACCTCTTGTTCACCTTTGTGGAGTGATGGGGCAGCCCTGCATAACTGGAACTGAGCATGCCTGGGGTATGCAAATGGCCTGAATACATTCCAGTAATGAGCTGTGCATGTGGGAGATGGGCTTGGAATGTGCAATAAGGTCATTTGCATATCCCAGCTGAATATTGCAAGTTTGCACACCGTGTAAGTGGCTTTGCATCATACATTTCCTCATGATCCACATGGGGCTCAGGTTACTTGCTGTACCACGCATCTCCCACTGCACGAATGTGCATCTTCAGGATATTCAGCCAGACATGCGTGAGTGCATCTCATGGTGCATCTTCTGAATATCTCATTATTTTGGGCTGGAGCATTTGAGATGCGAGGCACAGGCACTTGTGCCAGTTTGCAGGGGACTTTTGAATATGGGTGCCTGAGTTCTTAAAAATGCCCAGTTTCAGCAAATAGCACCCTTCTCCCCCCAGGTGCATACTTTTAATAATGTGAGTTCTTAAAAAAGCACAAGTTCAGCAAATAGCACCAGTTTTTCCCAAATTGCACATTTTTAAAAATGGGAATTCTTAAAAATGTGCACGTTCAAGAAATAATGCCACAAGCTAAACCAACTTTTGAAAGTGCGTTTTCATAAACCTTAATCTGCAAAATTGCAGTTTCCGTCATTTTGTGCAAAAAGTTGTATAGTACTGTATACTCTGCTTAATTCATGAAACTGCACGAAACTGTGGCATTTACAACCACTATCTCAAAATCTAATTTCATAAGCACAGATGGTAGAGGATACAGGAGTGATATAAGAAACTTATTATATAGGACTTTTACAATGGAATTAAGATTTAGGATTCCTATTCTGATTCAGATGTTGATTCTGAGATCTTATCCAAATTGGAATTAAAACAGATTCAGAAATGTGTTGTTACAGTACATCTGAGTGTAATACTTTGTAATTAAGTACTCGTAACTGTGCTGTGTCTTTATAGTTCATTGTTTTTACTGTCCAGCAATCTGAACCTTTTTTTGTGAAAGGCACTTGAAAAATGAATCAAAATTAGAAATCCTTAAATTCTGATTGAATGTTATTGAATCAGAAGCTGCCTATTCCAAGTATCACTGCTGCTAAATTACCTTCTGTGGGTGTCAACATTGTTCTGAAACTGATTAGCTTACTCAGTTTCAGAACCCTGACACCTGAGGGAACTAATGACTTTTAATGATAACTATATTTAGGACCTGCATCATCTGTGTAACAGTTGTCACTATTTAGAAGCCTAGAAAAGGTGGGGAGGCCACAGGGAAAGACCTGGGGATCGCATGTGGCCTCTAAGCTGTATTATGAGTACCGCTATTCTAAAATAGTTATAGAAGTGATTGCTCTGCATTATATATATGGAAAGCAGTGTATGAGCACAGCAGACTGGGAGCCAAGTATTCTAGCTGTGATGCAATATGTAAGCAGTAGGACATGACAGGGTATGCATTGTGGTGAAATAATCGCACGCGCCAGGTGTGTTGTTAGACATGAGGTGCAGCCGAGTGCCGTTAAATGCACCTAAGAAGTGGGATTATGTCACCATAATGGCACTCTCCTGGAGTGTCTTATTGCTCTTATAAAGTGGCATTTAAATATATGTCTTAAAATGAATGAAAATAAGAAGTACTTTAAAAAGATAAAAATTGGTCCTTTCATTGAAATATGCTTCCATTTTAACTCTGAATACAAAAATAGTCCCTGTTCTGGTACTAGTGGTGTTGGCTAAAAACATAAAACATAATAAAAACTGTGTGTGGCACACATTTTTATAAGAAATAAATGTTACCTTGCATTTTAAATTAATACAAGTATTGTGTCTTTATGGAAATGTGTTCAAAACTTTAAACCTGCCAGGTTGCCTTTTTGTTGGTTGGGGGTGATAGATTTCACCTGAAAATACCCACGTATGATTCAGATGTACAGTATGTGCTTTTATAAACTTCAAGAATGTATTTCAGCAGTTTGGATCAGCCTACATAACTGTGTTTTCCCACCTTTGCTCTTTGTTTATGAATTAATAATGTATGGTAGAACATTGTTTTAAGGCAAAATCCATCTTTTTATAACGCTGTTATACCATTGATGTGATGTCACTATGCTTTTAACCCATCGATGGTACGTTACATCGATGGTATAACAAAATAGAATGCTCTCACAGTCATGTAACCGTGAGAGCACCTGATCATTCTTTTTTTGTCCCGTCATTAATTTCAGTTGAAAAAAGAGTGATTGGTGATGGTTTCCCCTATCTACTTTGATAACTGTTTATTCCAGCAGGGCATCACATTTAATGTGCATAACTACAGTATTTAGCCTACAGAAGAAGAAGCGTGTAGCGGTAATCCATGAACAGTTGGTGTCTGATGAATAGGAGGTATGGTTTTCAACATCCCCACCCCCAAGTTCCTTCAAATCATGTAGTAACTCACCACTTTTCTTTCTCCTGTTTGTGCTAGTCATGGTATCTGTAATCATGTAGAAAATCTGTCTGTTGTTTATCCCCTTAGTTTCTAAATGTGCTGTCTCATTTTTGATTCTGTCCAAATCCATTGAGCAGCACAGGTTTTCAACATTTTCACCCGCTCAATGGCCCTAACCTGAAGAGAATTTCTGGCAACTGTGATTGGCCCAGAAATTCATGTGACCCACGCCAATGATTACTCCATTTTTGTGGTCACAGTCAAAATTATTTTTTAGTTACAGTTAATAGTTACAGGATCCGTAGAACAGTCTTTCTGTAGTACACTAATAAATAAGTTGTTTTCCCCTGCAAAGTAACTCAGGCTCTACTCCTTCCATAAGGTAAGCCAACTGTGACTGTTTGACATCATGTGTTAATATGGCACAGTGTATCAGGATGCAGGCTATTTTATATTTTAACAGACAAGCCACGATTGCAGCGATAACCATACACTATAAAAGACAATGCATGGTCACCGATGAACAACCACGCTATGCTTGCTTCTCATGATTCCCATGGCAACTTAGGAAAACCTCTCTAGCTGTGCTGTCGAGGTTTAAGTTGCCATGGGAACCACTCGAAGCAAGCATAGCATGGTTGTTCATCGTTGACCATACATTATCCTCTATTTATTGCCTACTTTCTTCATCCTGTTTTTTTTTCTCTCTGATTTCCCCACATTCAAGATATGAAATTTGTACCGTGGAATGTTTACCATGGAATACAGAGATTCAAAATTCTGCACAGTTCCACTGGCAGAATGTTCCTCTCCTAACATACTATTCACACACTCAATGAAGGCCTCTTTTAGAGCCACAGACTCAATTATCTCACTGTCAGGGTAAGTAGAAGAGACTTCCCTGATGAGCAGTTAAAGACAGAAGGAGAATTTTTAATTGTCAGCAAAGAAACAGCTGTAATGAAAACTATGAACACTACTTAATGTTTCTAATTTGTTTATGTGTGTAAGTAATGTGTGTTGCTCAGGGAAACAATATTTAATTAATTTTGTTTTATTTTTTATTTAAGGTAGTTTTATTATTAGGGCCCAGCTGAAGGTTTTTTACTCTGTAAAGGTAGCACCCATGTCTGTGGTGGAAGATCACTTCTGGTTGTAGGAAGACTGATTTGCTCGTTGTGTGATATGGTTTAGGACTAGGATGACTATGCATTATGGTCTAATAATGAACAGTCACCTGACTGGTTTTAACCAATTAAAGTTATTTGATTTCTAGACCCATTTTATAAGCTGCAGTAACCATTGCCAAGACCTGCTGTGTTAAGGAATGGTAACAACACCGCCCACTAGTGGTGAGATTCTGCTAGTGAGCTCTAACCATGCTGACTTACTGACTGACTACATGGTATAACCAAGTCAGAAGTAAGGGTTGCTTGAAACTGAACACTGGGCTGAGGGGCTGCTTCCCTGATAATCATTAGAGCATAATGCACCTTACTGCTGCACCGTGCTCAGAGCACCAGCAGGTCAGGAAACCAAGTTCAGTAACTGGACCCAGATTTCCCACATGACAGAACCTCACTGCATTCTGCCTCGACCATGGGTCTTGCTTCTGAGTCTTACCACAACTTGAAAGAAGCTGTCTTCTGGTGTGGTCAAGCTGTGTTCACTAGCTTATCATGAACTGGTGCAAGACCTTGAAAGTTTTGCTCATCTAGTCCCTTCCCTGTTGCTTAGCATATATACTGCCCATGTTGCACTGAATTAAAGTAGATGCCTGTCCCCATGTGCTTAGGTTGCCATCCTGTCAATCACCACTTAGGGAGACACAGGAGCAGCCTCTTGGAGGAATAGATTGTTATGCCTGTCTCTTCTGTTTGGGTACTCACCTAAAATCCATACTGACAAGGAACACTGACTCCTGAAAGCAGCAGTTGTAACCATTCCATTAAATGGAGAATAATGCATAGGCAACTGTGGGTTATGAAGTTTTTTTTACACACCCAAGGTGTATGATGACCCATAAACCTCGAGCGCAAAGCTCAAGAAGTTTATGAGGTCATCACACATTGAGGGTGTGGAAAAACAAACATCATAGACACACAGTCATTTATGTTTTATTTTTTATAATTACTGGTGTAAGGAGTGTATGTCAAAGAAAGTCACTGAACACTGAAGTTCTGGCGATTCTTAAATCTTTAATACTACATGAAATCTTGCCTACTTAGCTTAGTTCATTTATGACTATGTTAGTTTAGCAGTTTTGTACCTTAAATTAACTGTATAAAATAAATAATAAATACTGAGAAAAAAGTTTAGGAAGTGCTTTTTACAGCACTTAGTTTTGTTTTTTGTTTGCAAGGTGCATATGCTCTAATGATTTGTTTAATTTTTTTTTGTTTACTTCTTGAAGCCTGTGTAATACAATAAGTAGGAAATGGGGAAACAAATTCTCAAAAGTGTAGTTTTACATTTTTTAAACTTCACAGTTCGGGTTTAACTGTTGGTTTCCTGGAGAGCTAAGCCCTTTTTGCTACATCAATTATCTGAGAACTGTTGGCACACTTCTGTGTTTGAGTGCTGCAACTCACAAATCCATGAAGACAAAATCAGTCCAAAAGCCATGCCATTCCACTCTACCTCTTGCCTCATAAACTAGGGACAAGGCTTAAAAAAATCAGGGACAAAGACTCAAAATCAGGGACACATCTTAAAAATTGGTAATATTCACTCAGAGAGCTAATAGAATAAGGGAATTAGTGCAAGATACATTCTCTGAAGAACAAGTCTGTGCCTGTAATGTTTGGTATTATTTTGTGCTTACAGTCCCCACTGTTCAGTCACAAAAGCACAAATTTTACAAGCAACAGAGGAAAATAATTTTGAGGCAAAATCAGGGACATCCTTGAAAGTCAGAGACAGCTGAGAGGTATAAGCCATGCTACAAAAATATATTGCGCAATCATTGTCAGCAGTGAAAGCCTGGTTGAACAGGAATCAACAAAATAAGGAAGCTGTGATACCAAACTCCCTGGCACTTCAAACACAACAGTGCCAGGTCAGGAGCTGTTTAAAGTGTCTGGCTCAAGGGTGGTCTTTCCTGCTTGTGCTTTCAAAGGGAATGCTCTACGGCAGGGGTTCTCAAATGGTGAGGCCAGCCTCCCTTGGGAGGCCCCAGCCTGTTCCAGGGGAGGCTCAAGCAAGTCTGAAAAAGTATCGTATTTAAATTTTGAGTTTTATATATTTTCTGTGATGAGATGAAGCAAACTGAAAGAGGATAGTAGTAGGTGAATGTTATGTATTTATTTACTAATGGGTGACAAAGGAAGGTGAATGAGCCAAGGCTCATTTCAGGTGTACCCGGGGAAGGGTAGGTAGTGAATACATTTCAAAAGGTAACTGCAAAACAATCAAGAAATATGCAGTGAACAATAGTGCAAACAAATGTGAACAATAAACTAGTAATGAGCGGTGGTAATTGATCAATTTGTAGACTGATGGCAGGACAGCCCAAACATAAGGAATGAGCATAGAAGTGCTAGGAGCAACAGCAGGAAGGAGCAATGTAATCCCCAAGAAGTGGCTTAGGAGCAGAGAAGAAGGGGGAGAGGCAAAGTATGTAGGAAGGTTATTTCATACAGCGAGAAAATAGAGAAAGTAGTCTGACCCATGAAGTCACTGCAACAAGGGGTAACAATGGTTCAAGAATGAAAACAGCAGAGCAAGTAGGCTGGCCTATTGAAGGGGGGGTTACAATAAGCTGAATAATAATATTTATTTTATTTATTTGTTATTCAGATAACACCTTTGAGCACATGAGCTCTTTTTCAAAGGTTCCATGTCAGTATGAGACAAATAACTGAATGTGAGCAAAGTACTCAAAGGGGTTTCAATTTATTCATGGTATAGTGCGCAAAGTTCAGTATGCTATTTTTCTTTGGGGAGGCTGAAGTTTATTCAGTTTTTGGGGGAGGCTCAAAATATTTTCCATGAATTTGGGGAGGCTCACTGTGTCAAAGTCTGAGAACTACTGCTCTACGGAACTGAAGTGAGAGTGAAACAAACTGCCATAATAACTGGGTAAGGACATTGTTACGGGGTTTGAAACAGCATGTCAAACCATGCATTAAAGGGAGTCATCAGAAATTCCTCATCAGCTGGAAAGGTTACGCTTCTACATTCAGGACACATATTTGAACTAGTGAGCGTAAGCAGGACTAAAGGACTTGCACCTGCATAGCCCGAGACACCACTGGGACATTTCTAAGCAGGTTTAAAATTAAGACACGATTCAGCCTATATTTTAGTTTTCCATAATTCTTGCTCATATTCTTTCTTTGCTACTGAGGACATCTGCATGAAAACCGGATCTCTGCCCTATACTCACTGTCTGGACCTTACATCACAGTTCTGCGTGTGACGTTGCAGTCTGCTGCAGTGGAGATATCATGATGGCATAAACAGACCATGATGTCAGCGGTTGAGAAGCAGCCAGAGCAGATAAAGTCTAGGGGCAGTAATCTTGTTTTTGTGCATCTGTTAGCAGTAATAAAGGGAAGGGGGAAAGAAATACAGACAATATGTGAAATATAAACTGAACTGTGTTTAATTTTGTACCTTTTTCAGTGCCTTCTCAGTAGTGTTAGTGGCTGTTTAAACTGAGTGGGGAAGGATAAAGAAAAACAGTAGAAAGCATTACTTCCCACAGATGGTGGTTAATATGAGGAACAGTCTATCCAGTGAGGTTGTAGAAACTAGTGTTGCTCAGGCTTTTAAAGCATGACTAGACCCTGGCCAGACTGGATCTCCTTTTGCACTCCTTCTGCTGCTTTGCTCCCAGGCCAGACTTGATCTCCTTTTTCACTCTTCTGCCACTGTGCTCCCTGGTCAGACTGGACCCTCATTTCCACTCTTTTTGTCACTTTGCTTTAAATGCCCTTTTTCTTACCCATCATTGCCCCTCTGTTTTGACCTTCCTCTTCATTCTCTGGATGCCTGTCACCTCTCTCTCTCTCACTTGTCCTTATTCCTGGCTACATACTAGCTCAGCTCCTTCCCTCCCTACAGCTCCTCCTCCTTCTCCCCATCTATCCTGTCTTCCCACTCTCATTGCTATTGTGATGCTCGCTCTTTTCACATCCCTCGCTGCAAATCCTCTGCAGGCAACTGTGCCTTTTTTGCTCCCCTACCGTCTGGAACCCCCTCCCTCTCCTCACTTGACTCTCACTCTCCCTCCATTCTCTCAAATTGCTCCTGCTGTCTCTCTTCTCTGATCTCTCAGCCCTGCTCTTGTGACTAGCTGCCCTGTGCTCTCTTTCATGGTTATTTACTGTAATTTGTTTAATTTTCAGCACTGGTTTTCCACTATATTCTAGTTTTTTTGCATTTTTTGCCTGTTTTATAGCCTTCTGATTTATTTGCACTCTGTATTGTTTTGCTCCTTTACATGTACTGGTTGTTGTCACTATATTATTGCCGTTGCTGCTGCACGTTGCAACTCATGCATTTGCAAAATCGTTGCTTTGTTTTAAACTGTACTTCTGCAATTGACTATCTATACCTTACATTTATTGTTTGTGTGCATATGCTGTTGCTAACTGTTCCCTCCCACTTACCTTCCCTTGGGTCACACCAGGAAACAAGCTCCGGCACAGCATGCCTTTCCCAGTCACCAAATTTCAAGTAAATAAAAGAAGACCGATTCTTGACCTAGAATGGCACTGAGGGTTACGCAGCATGAAATGGACTAACATTCAGGCTGAAAAACGTGGATGTGTGTCCATACTCAAATTGGGTAGACAGTAAAATTTGCATTAAACTGTCTCACCAACCATAGGTATCGGAACAGAGGGAGCCATTATGGCCATGGCCCTACCACTTTCAAAAGTACCAGGGCCTGGCGCTATCAGTTTTTGCAATCATAGTTACATATAACTAGGGAGAACTGTGCCTTTAAAATGCAATATAGTTAACAGTGTTCGTTGCTAATCACTCCCTTTGTGGCTTGCAGGGTGTCAGCAGAATCAGTGAAGGCCTGAGTAGTGTTAATGGGGCTTGGCTGGGGTCATGACCTACTGAGTTAAGGCACAGTGGTCAAACTTTGGAAATGAAAATGAAGGACCAGGCCTTGGGGGGTGGGGTTGGGGGCTTCAAAGCATTAGGCACAGAGAGATGCTTTCAGTCGGTGAGGAGGAGTTAGTTACTCCACGTATTACAAATCTGATGGAGAAAAAAAATAAGGGTGTGGGTGAACCCACTCAACAAGGGGGTAGGGGTGGAATTTACCACTTACATCCTTTGCCTTACCACTTTTCAGTCCCTTCCACCACCTATGTCACCAACTAGTTGCTTTGGCAATTCTCATTTAGTTGCATAAATGTTACTGGATCCAGCACAAAGCTTTGTAATACCTGTTGCATTCGAGTGCAACCCAGTTTGCATCACATCACAAATCTCTAGATGCATTCCAGTTCAGCTGCAAAAACATTTCATAAAAGTTACTCTTGAGCTGGCTTAAGGGTTGAAAAAAATAGCACAACGTGAGTTGCCTATGTATTTTCAACTTTAAAGACAGTGCAACACCAACTAATCAGCAAGACATTGTAATGTGACTTGTGCTGTAGTCCCTGGTGAGGGGCAAGAGGGGTCAGGCAAGATGGCCCTAAGTCCCTTCTGTTACCACAGTACCACTGTACATTGTGTCTGATTATCAGAGTGGCCTCTTGGGAAGGGAGATCAAGTAGAGGGGAGAAACAGAACACTGGCAACAAAGAGATTGGATGGTTCTGTTTAATATAAGTTGATAAAGCCTCCGAGGGGTGTCTCTTACGGTATAAGAGACACCAAGCATGAGGTTTGGGTCAGAGGACCACGAAGTACAACTGACTGGATCTGACTGTACAACCCTCACAAGAGGAGTCTCTTACCATAAGAGACACCCCGCAGAGGCCCTTGTAACTTATAATACATCACATGAGTTAGCTAAAGTGAGTTATAGTACGTTTCAAGTAATTTATCAGACATTTTAACAGTTTCTTCTGTTGTCCTCCCCTGCCGAAGTGGAGCCCTCAACTTGTAACCCTCCTGCATGAGAGACCACTACACCAATGATAAGAGGCGCAGTATCTTTGTGAACTCACTGGCTAAAATTATGTAAGGGATTTAGAATATCAAAACAGTCTCATTTGAGGAGAGACTGGAGAACCCCAATATGTACACCCTGGAAGGGGGGGGGGTATGATAGAGGCCTTCTAATATCTCAAGGGCATAAATAAGGTACAGGAGGGTAGCATCTTTCAGAAAAAAGAGATATTCTAGAACAAGGGGTCATGACATGAGGCTGGAAGGGAGTAGACTAAGGGGAAATGTGAGGAAGTACTTCTTCACCGAAAGAGTGGAGGATGCATGGAATAGCCTCCCAGTGGAAGTGGTGGGGGGAAATATGGTAGGGCAATTAAAAAATGCATGGGATAGGCACGGGGAATCTGAGCAGTAGGAAAGAGAACAAAGCGAGAGATCAAGTAGGGTCTGTGGTTTTTTGCAACAGGTAGAGAAACTGGGCAGACTGGGTGGGCCTAGCGGTCCTTAACTGCCATCAGTTTCTATGTTTCTGTGTAAAACAAGGAAGTGGAGCTGAGCACATGAAAGCAGCCTGTGAGCAGTATAAATCTAGCTGTGGTGTAAGATGCTGCAATAATGAAGTCCTATAGAAGTGGTGCAAATAACAGTGGCAGTGAAACCTGCCGGTGGTGAGAAACTGAGACACTGATAGTAATGAGGAGTCAGATGCACAGGCCTAACCTCCCAGATAATGGAAATATCCCAGTGGCTGACTGGTAAAATCTGCTACCTCCCAAGACTTAGTCAGGTCCCTGTGCAGAAGTTCACATCTTTATGTGCTGAGTGGAATGGGATTAACAAAAAGGCTGCTCCACAGACCTGTGGCACATTCAGCTATGTACCATATACAGTAAACAACTATAACAAGCTGTGCACACACAAGATGCTGACATAATTTAGAAACTCTGCTTGGCCGGCCCAGTGGCACTGGAGGTTGAGGCGCTGGTCACTACACCTCACGCCACGACAGCGAGCCGGGTTCGGGAATGAGCCTGGGCCACCAGGGATCGGCGGGGGGAGAGAGGATCAAGCACCCAGAGGGCTGCTGTCCTCTCTCAGGGGGAGAGAGACCTGTCATCCTGCTTGTTGATTGCCCTATGGCAGCAGCTGGAGGGCAATATGGCAGGGAGGCACATACTGACGTCACTATGTCGCTGGGGATGGGGCAAAACAGAAAAGGAGCCTGGCAGGGTTCCATGATGGCTCTGTGTCCCTGAGGGCTGACCCCAGTGTCTGGATTGGGTCTCTGGGGAGGGGGGAAAGCTGGCACCCTCCTGCCCGGCCCTGCCATGGGGGGCAATCCACAGTGGAAATTTTTGGGGTCAGCAAGAGCAGGGACAGGTGGGACCGGAGAAGTGAGTTCTTCTGCGAAGAGGATCACAGCCCCCTGCCAGGGCTCATGGAAGAAAAACATCTCTATGGATAAAAAAAAGAAACTCTGCTTGAGGCTAACCAGCTATTCAAGAATACGAAATTTATTCACAAATATTAAAAATGTGGCAGCACAAAAACTCAACATTTCACACAGCAGTACTTGATCTTTATGTTATGTTATGTTATGTTATGTTATGTTATGTTATGTTATGTTATGTTATGTTATATGTCTTACAATGGCTTTGCTTTTTCTGTGCATATGTTGTTGCATTTTATTTACTTTTTGTAAATAAATGTCGTATTTATTCACTAATTAGCCTCAAGCTGAGTTTCTGATTTCTGTCTGGCATCTTATGCATGCATCATATGTTATACTTGTTTGCTGTGGAACTAGATTAAGTAAATGATGGCAGGTTCAATTTGAAATCTTTTGTTTTAATGTGATCTCTTAGTTTTAGGTTGTGAATGCCTTTTTATTTTTTATATTTTTTAATCAAGGTTTTTCTCCACAGCTGGTCAGCCTTGCTCTGCCCAAGACCATCCCCAGCTGACTGCCAGCCCCACCGACATCTACCTGCCATGTTCCTCCATAGAGAAGGTCCATCCCCTACCCCCCCCCCCGTAGCACAATCTGGTTGTGCAGGTGGTACCAACTGGCAGCATAGGTTAGGGATTAGCTGGGCATCATCTGCCAGCTGTTTTCTGTTTTCTCCCTATGAAAGGTGGTATGCAGTGACGGAAGTGCCCGTGTATCTGGAGGCACATGCATGCCACATGCCCAGCTGCTGATCGCCCCACAGTGATGTCACTGCTGCTTGCCCTGCCCCCATGCCTCCACGTGGGGACAGCATTGCAGTGGCGTGGCATTCCTCCCTTCCTGGGAGAGGAGAGGAGCTGTTGGCCACTCAGTCCTCTCCCCTGGCCAACCCCCGGCAGCCTGAGTCATCTTCCGAACCTGGGCTGCTGGCATGGGTGAAGGTGTGGCATCCAACGCCTCGGCCCTCTGTGCAACTGAGCCACCTGTGAATGCTTTTCTTATCAAAAGCCTAGCTTCGAAGTTCAGTTAGGAAACTTAACAAAGATGTGAATGAATAGTGCTGCTGTCACAGCTGATTCATGTTTTCATGATGTCATAACTGATAACTTGATGGATGATGTCATAATATGTTAGTTTGGTATGCAGATTTAATTACTGGAATATTTAGACTGATCTCAAGATTGACTGACTAGTATTGTATATGGACTTAAAGGAACATTTCGGTGAAGTTGTAACCTGTAAGTCATTTTTCCTAGAAGTGCTATGTTTTACTGTAGTATTTGTTGCCATTCTGTTGTTGTTCTGTCTTTACAGACTTTTTAGTAACCTCATTGGGTGCGTCTCATTCACACATGGGTGTAAGTAGTATAATATTAGAACCATTACGTCTTTTATGGCCCTTTCTGTCACAGAGCTCTGTAGCAGAACATGGAAGCTTTGCCTCAGATGTCCTTGGTTCAACCTCCAGCTGGGTCTCCACTACCAGCCTACTGGTTGCTCTTCCTCACCATTTCTTCTGCTCTGCCCTCTACCTTGGGGTTAGGCATAAGCTCATATACAGGTCTCTCGCTTGTTGTCAGTATAGTGGCTGCACACTGTGTACTGCCGTTTTACTTTGCACTTAAGCTGGCATCTCATAATTATTTTGTTTTTGTTGACCAGGTTAGTGCACTAGACAATTAAATGCCTATTTTCAGGCACAACCCAGAAGGTTACAAAGAGTCAGGGTCAGTAAACAGTAAGTTACAATACAGCAACAGAGAGTGACATAGAGAACAGCATGTATAACAGATTACATAGGGAAAGTAGTACATAGATAAGCAAGAACAAAAGTCATAATTACAAGGCATTGGAGGTGCAGGCCAACTACTTGTAAGTGAAACCAGACAATGTAGACTAACAAGACACTGCCAGGCAAATCCTGGTAGCAATAAGCAAGTTAAAATTTGAGACTGAGTTACAGCAACTAATTCAAAACATAGACAAGTTCACATATAAACATATTGAGCTGCGACCGCACTTTATTTTTCTGTAACAATTTATATTTGTACTTACTCATTTTTGTACCAACTTATTTACCAAATGTTACTTGGTATTATTACTTGGTATTACTTGGTATGAAAGAACAGAAGAAGGCCAGAGCCCATCGAGACTGTTCCCCACAGTATGTGGGCCATTATTTATCTATTATCCCTTAACCAAACATCTAATTTGTTTTTAAAGACAGTGGCACTAGTTGCCTCTACCAATTCTTGTGGCAAGGTGTTCCATACAATGGATGCTCTTATTGGAAAAAAGTTTCACCTTTTGTTGGTTTTATAAGTTTTTACTTCAAGCTGTTTATTATGCAGTCTCGGAACATCTCCTTTTGGAGAGTGTTAGACCACATTTTTCCATTAGATCTGGTGAATTTATTAAATTAAAAACCATAAGCATATCACCTCTTAATCTTCTAGTCTGAAGAGAGAAGAGACCAGTAGCCTTTAATCTGTTCTGATAATCCAAGTTTGTTAAACTTGGAATCATTCTAGTTACTCTCCTTTGAACCTGTTCAAGAATTGCTATGTCTTTTTTTTGGTTTGGATTCCAGAAAGGGGAGCCATAGTCTAGATACGTTCTAATGTATGCCCAATACAATGGAATAAGGCATTGTTCAGTGGGATTAACAAAAGTGCATTTTATTTGCCTCAAAAGTCTGTTGGTCATGCAAACAGTCCTAACACAGTGATCATTTCATGTAAGTTTATTATTATCATATATCCCTAAATCTTTTTCACAATTTGATGAGTGAGGTGGTAGTCCGTTTATATGATATATCGTTTTTGGATTATTTACACTGAAATGCACTACTAAACATTTGTCTTGATTAAACTGCATATGATTTTCATTTGCCCAAAGTGTCAATTTTTCCAAATCCTTTGTTGTTCTATTTGCCTTTTTATTTCATGTATTGTACTGCTGTTTCTCCCATTCTCCTCCCTTGGGTCACTCCTGGGAATGAGTCTCAGCTCAACGTGCCTCTCCCAGTTGCCAATTTTCAAAGAAATAAGTAAACACATTTCTAAAATGGTCCTAACTAGCAATGTGTGAATCTGACATCTATGCTGTGTTCATTAAAAGGCCAGATAAGTTGGGACAATTACAGAATGCTGATTTACATGTGTTTGAAAATCAGTAGGGATGCTCAGATATGACTCCCCACCAAAACAAATTCAGATACCTTGAAATCGGACCATTTTCTCAGATTTCAGAACAGTCAGATTTTGTACTTTCTGATCCAATATTGTATCTGAGGTCAGAACTGGGATTGGATTGTGCAAAGTCTCATCTGATCCAATCGGATCTGAGTTTTGCAGTCTGCCACAGTCACTGAAAAACTCTTCCCTGGTATCTAGTGGCACATCCTCCCTCTCCTAGTCACTCTGCCTGTGGCCTCATGCCTTGCTATGTCCCTGGGTTGCTTTCTTGTCAGTCCTACCAATGCTCTGCTCTGTCTTACTGCTTACTTGATGCACTTCCCAGGGGCATAAGGCACTCACCTATACCTTTTTGCTCAGTGCAACCCTAGCCTGTGTACTGGAATGCTTTAACATACACCTTGTCATATGTTATTGCTTACATTTGGGATAATGGGAGAGTGATGTACTCTTATTTGGTGCAGACACACAAAACAGCCAGCCCAGGACACCACAGGATAGACCCAAAGCAGAAATAGGCAAAAGTCATAAAGTGCAAAAGCTCAGCTTCATAATTCAAAGTACAATTCCCCAAGACTTTGGCACAGATATCAAACTTTGTTAAAGTAAAACCACAGATTAAGTCAGACTAGCACCTCATCCACATGTAGAGCATCACATGCAGCGGGGGTGCTTCTCCGACTTAATCTGTAGTATTACTTGAAGAAAGTCTGATATTTGCTCCAAAGTCTTGGAGAATGTAACTTTGTCTGGACAGTGCGGCTGAACTTTTGTACGTCGGGACTTTTCTCCTTTGGTGCCCCAGTGATGGAAATTTGGTAGGATGCAACCAATATGACAGCATGCACATGCATTTGGGGAAATATTATAAGTTCCATTATGTGATGGGTAGAAATAATGCAGGCCCCTAATTGGCCAAGAGGTACTTTCAGTCGGGCTATGATCCCAGCACAATAGCCTAGCTGAAAGTTGCTCAATAATATATATATATATACTGTAAATATGTGTGTGTGTATATATATATATATATATATATAATGTGTATATATATTTCAAATTATTTTTCTACTCGGTTGTACCAAGTCATCTCTTAGAGGTGCCTACTCAACAACACCCCTGCTACTCCCCACCGTGACTCCTCCCAGTGACCCCCCCACAGAGAGATTTCCCAGCCCCCCCAGATCATACCTCAAGGGAGGGCCCACCACTCTTACCTTGGCAGCATCTGTCTGCAATTAGAGGGTCCATCTTCCGTGGGTGGTGTGTCTGGGGATCGCTGAATCAGCAGTCCAGTGTTGGGGATGTTAGAATTGGTCCCTGAGGCCCCCATCACCTCCTCAGTACTCCGTGATTTTTTTCCTTAAGTTATCCCCCAGAACTCGGACATGCCATGACGTCATGGCACCACGTGCCGAGGTCCGCCGATGCTCCTACTCTGTGTTGCGGAACTGCATTACTGCAGTGCCCCTGAACTCCCCCAGGAGCTGCTTGAGTGTGGCATGAGCCACCCATCCTTCCCCAGAGAAAGCAGAGTTGCCCTACAGATGTTCGGTCCCTTCCCTCCCCTGCCAAACCCTGGCAGGCCAGGGTCATTCCCGAACCCGGGTCACAGGCGTGGCGCAAAGTGTGCCGTCCAGTGCCTCAACCCTCAGTGCCACCGGGCCAGCATGCTCAATAACAATATTAGTTACTATTAACTTAATCTTAAATAGAGTGATATAAACCCCCTATTGTTGATTGTTATTTTAAATCATGGCAACATGAATTACTAAAAGTTTGTTGTGAAGTTATGGTTAAATTCTGTTTTTTCATTCTGAGAGTGATGGATTACTTAAGGTATATATTATTTGCATGAAAGACTGGTCTACCCCAGAGCATTGGACTGGGTTGTAATTAGACAGGAGATGAAGATTCACAGAAGATAAAAAAGGGGGACCACCATTAAGGACTTTATCAATTTTATTTCTCTTTGTTGTAAACCTTTGTATGTCTGGAATAATGTTGGATGAAGGTTCTGATTACTATTTTTGTTATGGTGAATTAATTTGTTTGAATAAAGCTGAGTTACAAAACAAAACAGGTTTGAAAAATACATCCACTTACTAAAAAGGATACATTTCATAATTGCAATAAGGCAGTCCAGGGGGTGTATTGTGGTGGACTAATGGCCCTTCTCAGGTGATTGAAGCACTTGGCTTCACCTTGTGCTTTAACCCAACTGAGGTGGGCTGTTATCCCATCATAATAACCCCCTGTCATGCCATATTGCTCATATATATATATGCATATGCATGGTCTCCCTCCAAATAAATGTTCAGTATAACTAAACATTTCAGCATGCTCTTCCACACATCCGTCTCTCCAATGAGATCCATCTAGGTGGTAAAGTCATTCTTAGAACATGGCATCATTTGAAGGAGTCATGCTAGAACATTGCCATTTGTACAGGTGGAATCAGCTACCAGAGGAGGTTACCAACCAGAAAATGATTGGGGGATATAGAAGACGGTGAGACAGAGTGAAGTGGAGGGGTCAGAATGTCATGTACTGTAACACAACTGCATAAGCTCCTCAACGAGCAACATAGAAACAGAATTTGACTGCAGATAAGGACCACTTGGCCCACCCAGTCAGCCCATTTTTTTTCTCTTGCCTATACTGCCACCACAGACACTGCTTTGTCTCTGGCTGAATGAGGCTATACACAGACTCAATAGACTGTACAGCCTTTTTCTGCTGGCAATTTCATATGTTCTTATGTTTGTAAAGCTAAAAGTGAGCAAAGCTTATTGTTAATTTATCAAAGCTGGGAACTGTATTGAAAGTGATCTAGAGTGACACAATGGGGGAGGGACAGCATATGTAACATAGTCATACAGATTCTGCTGTTTGCAGACCCCCACAAATTCTTCACTGATCCTGTAGCTGCTTTGTTTAGTCATCCCCCCTCCTCCTCTCCCCCTTCCCTGACATGTTGTGTGCTACGGGTCTTGCTCTGGGCAAAGCCCTGACCACTATGAGATCTTGTTAAATGAAGTAGAAATCTGCCCCAAAGGGCCTTCACCTCCTAATGAAGAGGATCTCCAGATGCTGCCTTTTGATGAAAGTTTTATGAAGCGACCGCACTCTCTGTCTCTCTTTTTATTTATTATGTATCAGTAGCTAGGAAGCCCATTAAACACAAGATCCAAAGGCAAGCTGTGTCCTTGATAAATTATACAATCACATCCCTCTATTTACTTGTCACCTGGGCAAACAGATGCTCCCTGTTCAGTGTGGTACTGTAGCACAGCTTAACCATTCCTTTGCCTAGCTAGAAATGCTACCCCTGGCTGGCCTGATAGCATAGTGATAATGTTACTGGCTGCTATGCCAGTGACCCGGGTTTGAGCACAAACTCAAGTCACTCGGGGTAGGCTGGGGTGAGAGGATCGAGTATCTGGAGAGTCTGCTTTCCTCTCGAGGTGGGGAGATTGTGCCTCCTGTATGCACCTGACACCTAGCAGAGGCTGTGTCAAGCCAGTCAGGAGGCCGAGAAGGGTGTGGATTGCTGACAGATGCTCTGTGACATTGCAAGTCACCAGGGGGAGAAATACAGAGGAAAAATCCCTCACTGGGTGAGATGGACAGCCCTCTGCAGGCCTGGCACCACTGACATGGCACGTGATCAGATCCTGCTTTAGAGGGGTGAGGGCAAGTTCCCCCCCAACCATGCCATGGGAGTAAGTTAGCTTAGAAACATAGACAATTTAGGAAGAAAAAGACCATCAGTCCATCCAGCCTGCCCTGTTGCAATCTATCTGTTACCAGAAGACCTAATGTCTACACAGAGTTTATGCCCCTGTTTCCTCCCTTACCCTCTTTCTTATTGCTACCCTTAACTATTAATCCCTTCACTCTATTCCTGCCATACCTGAAACCAACAAATGGTGCTTGTGCCCACTACATCTGCATGGCATCTGTTCCATAGCTCAACCACCCTCTCTGGAAAGTAAAGATATGGAGAAACAGGGGTATGTCCCAGTGATGGTGGGTAACTGAGCTGGGGGGAGCTATCCATATAGGGTCAGTGAGAGTCAGAAGAGCAAACACAAAAAAGGGAAAAAATGCTGCCCCCAGGCTTCTGGATTATGCAGTGGAGTAGGTTATGCTTCCATGCTGGTGACCCATGTTTGAGATGGCAGCAGAGTGGGCAGCTAGGACAGAGTAAGTGCTGCCGAGGGCAGTGTGACCCAGTGCAGGGAGGAAGGGCATCTGGTGCCATGTGGCAACCCCTTTAACCCAGCACTGGGGGGGAGGGCATCTGCTGCCATGTGGCAACCCCTTTAACCCAGCACTGGGGGGGGGGGCATCTGCTGTCACATGGCAACCACTCCTGATGGGACAGCAAACCCGCATCCTTTTGAAAGAGGTGATGCACTACTTGCCAGAGTGAATGAGGCCCACCTCGGCTAGCAGACATCCAAGTGTAGAAGGAGGAAAGCCTGTAGAGAAGAAAATGCCAGCCTCTATCTGAATTTACTCGGGCACCAAAGTGTGCAGCCTGTCATCAGATCCTGAATCGCACCGGGGGAAGGTGGTCCTCCCCAGAGCCCCCACCACAGGGAGAAGGGGGCTCAGGAAAAGCTGTAGGCAAAACAACAGCTGCAGTAAGTTAGAGGCCAATAGGGATAGGTGGCTGTTGGTTTCAAGGATGGTGACCCAACAGCAGGCTGGGGACAAAAAAGAAATTCCACCCCTGCCCCCAAAAAATGCCTTCCATAAATAGTGCACACAACAGCCAAGGGCTTTTACAACAGTTATCACTGTAGTTAATTTAGTATTTTCAGCAACATTAGGCAAAATATGTACAGTACAACAGGCTGCATGGGCACTGCAGTACTAGAAACCACTCAAACTGACCCTGACTCAAGATTGGTGTATAGAATACAAAAGAATAGAATATATCAGAATGATTTATTTGTCACATTTGGTTTATACAGCAACTGTCCTCTCGTATGTACTTACACATGTGGAACAGTGCGCCCTTGGGGATCACTAGACTCACAAGTCCAATTTATAGGTTCTGTCAGCACAATGGAGAGACCTTAGGAATAAGCTATATGTTGCAAACACTCTCAGTGTTTTCACTAATATGATGGTCCTTACTTGGTGTCTCATCCACAGAAAGGGGATATTGAGTGTCAATACATTTTTACCTGTTCCCTTACCCAAAAATGGATCAGAGATAGATTTAAGGTATTTAATAACATTTACAAAATGCATACGCATAAAGCAAGAACAGGGTAAGTATACACAGAAATAATACAGGAATGGAAACTACCTTAGCCACAAAAAGTAACTTGTAAAACTTGGAAAGAAACTACCTCAGATTTTGCCTGTACCCTAGTGGGTGTTCCATAGAAATCAATGTTAGATGCCTTGCTATTCTCAGTAGACAGTGCATTAAGAGTCTGCCTCTTTGCACTTTTTCTTGTACACAGATACACAGAAGGTGATGGTAGATAAGGGCCATATGTCCCACCTAGTCTGCCCCTTTTTCCTACCTAATCCTAACTCCTCTTCTGTATGCAGATCATCTTTCCCTTTTGTATAGCTCAAATCGTACTGATGGTCTCAATTGAAACATTAACCGAGACTTTATCTGTCTTCAGAACTGACTTCTACAAAAAGTGCTGTGTTTAAATTTCATGGCAACCTCTGGACTAGATGTTGATGAGCCCTGCAACCCACTCAGCTTCTTCTGTACCATCTCTCAGCTGATACTGACACCCTATGATAACCCTGTCATGGTATCAGTGTGGGACTGTGCACAGCTCAGGGATACACTCTGTGATAAGGGGTAAGATGGTATGCTCACCAGAGGGCCTCCCACAATATCGGAACACAACAGTCTCCATCTCTCTAATGCACACTTATCTTAACCCCTCTGTCAGGCCAGAAATAACACCCCACTGCAAAGTGCTTAGGCAACTGTCATTCTTTACTGATCTGGCACTTTTTTAGTTACATTTCTCCAGGAACCATAGTCCCCAAATGTTCTCCTGGTTGACACTGTGCAGACAGGTTCAATCCTGACTCCAGACTCAAAACCTATAGGGTCCCCTTGTATGGGTTGCATGCTATCACATCACTCCTTGGCCACATGCTCCTCTTTTTTCTCACAATCAGGGTGTGGCAATACCTCAAGGGAGAGCCTTTCCAGCACTGCACTAACTTTAACAGAACTCCCAGCTTGCTATTTGCCTTGGGTCTACAACACTGCTTTACACGTACACACGGTCATACTTTACCTTTCTTCAGCCAGTCCTCGTGAATGGCCACCTGGGGTTCCAGACCAGCAGGCCATAGCTCCACTCAGTTCAGTCTTCCCATGGCACCTGAAGGCCTTCCTTGCTCTGGTCACCTCACTTCAACCTTACTTCTTTCACTGGATGATGTGCTGGGCACAACCCAGCAGCACATACTCCAACCTACCCTCTGACGGAGGTTGGCAGTTGCCCAACCCATCTGCCAGAGGTAGCATCTCTAATGCCTATCCTGACTTGGATTCCTCATACAGATAATAGCCACATCTCTTACCTTGGTCAGCAGCTCGATCTCTTTCACAAGGTCTCTCACTATCTTCAGCACAGCTGGCAGCATCTTTCAGGAACAAGACCATGATCACCCCCCTCCCCTCCACACACACACACACACACACACACACACACACACACACACACAAAAGTTAAAACCCATCTTCAGTGGGACACTCTCTGTGCTGCAAGCTTGCCCTGAACTTCTCTTGATGGGTAGCCCTTAGGGTAATCACACCCTCCCAGTACTTCTCTTACACTCACCCCAGAATAAATGTCACCAGACTCTCTGAACCCTTTGGAATCCTCACTGCTGTCATGGTGCCCATCCTTGGAGGCTACCAGCTGACTGGACAGTGAGTAAGCAATAAGACATGGCTAGGTGTTGGTAGTACTGAAATACCAGCACACCCAGAGGCGTAGTTAGGCATAAGACTGCAAGTTGAGCCTTCAGCCGCTGGGTGTGTGGATATCTCAGTACTACCATCACCCAGCCATGTCTTATTGCTTATATAAAATGGGCCCATAGGCACCTTTGAAAAAAAGAACATTCTAAAAGTTTTCAAAGTCACAAAAAATATACTAAAATGTTGCTAAATACTGTAAAATAGTCCTTCCACAGATGTTTTTCACCTGTCAGTCATGTGTTTCTTCACACTCAATACATTGTGTGATTGTTTACCATGGAATAGAAGAATTCAAAGAGCTGCATTATCCCAGCAGTAGAATGCCCCCCCCCCCCCACACACACACACATACAGAATGGTAACATGAAATACATGAATTCAACATTCTTCAGACTCATCTGGCATATAAACAAAGACACACACACATAGGCCTGAAGTGGAGCAAGAACCTCATTTGTATCTGTTGCCAGCTAAGAAGCAGGGAATTCTCTGGTAAACTGGTAGGAATAGGAGGGGGATGTTTCATGGTCATTAAAGAAACACCAACAATGGAAACTCTGACTAGTACTTGATTTTTAAAATTTGTGTATGTGTGTAAGGGGGGCTCATGAGTGTAAATAACATTAAATTATTTACTTAATTTAATTTAATGGACTTCTATTTTTAGGGCCTAGTCGAAGTTTTTTATATATGAGTAAAGGCTGCATCCATGTTTGTGATGGAAACTAGGAAATGGGTGGCTTATGAATTCTGTGAGTTGCTCTGGTTGGCAGGGACTTGTTTTAGCCAGTGGTAGCACTCTCTTACTGCAATGGCTAGAACCAAGTCTCAGCCAATCAGGACACAGTGATTTCTTTGCCCATTTTATATGTTCTGTTGTTCCCATGTACTGGATCCATAGACAGCTGCTGCTGTGAAGGGTCTGTGCCTCTTCAAGGGGCCAGCAAGCCACCTGAGCCAAGGGTGCCCCAAGGACACGTCTGGCACCCTCTTGTCACTCTGCCAACTTGACACACTCTCTGCCAACACACAGCTGGCACTCTAAGCTCCACCCACTGGACTCCCCGTGAGAGGTTGTACCAATCTGCCAATCTGTAGGCTCTATGGTCTGGCATTCTAGTAAGCAATCCCCTTCCCCTTCTGACAGAAAATGGTTATTACATAAGCAAAACAAGGGCCATGTTCTGCTCTGCACAAAAAAATATGTGGTGGATCTAATAGATTACAAACAGTGGGCCGGATTCACAGAGCCCTCAAAAACCCTGTAGCAGTAGGAGGAACCCGATGCAAGTGGGTTGCCACTTGTGGAGCTGTAATTTTTCCCACAACTGCGGTATTCACAAAGGTGAGGCAGTTTACAACTGGCTCTACAATTTATGGCAGCTTGCGGGTGTTTTTTTCCCCGCAGCTGTGGAAAAATGTTACACCTGCTGGGACCAAACATAACATCTCCTGCAGCTGCAATGGTCTGAAATCACAAATCTCCACAGCTGTGGAGATTTTGGTCTGCAACTGGAGTTGCGGAGTGGGACTTACTCCCACATTGTTTTGTGAATACGGCACAATGTTTTTTGATGGCTCGTTGCTTCAGACATTTGACTCTTAAATATCTGGGTATTTATTAATGTTTGATAATACCCTTGCTTTTTTACTATAGACAAATGTGGTCTTTAATCTGTAAACTCTAGGTTTAGCTTTGAATGCAGAGTTAAACAAAATATAACCCCTAAAGTCATATGTTGGTAGCACAAGAGAGCTTTTTCTTATGCGGCTCCCACCCTTTGGAATTCTCTACACCGTCAGTTATGGCAGTGCACCTCCGTGGGGGAATTTAAGAGGGGTTTAAAAACTCATTTTTATCAAATTGCCTTCTTGGAGTATTGACTGTGTTTAAGCTGTTGATGAGATTGTTGTTTTATCTGTGTTTTATATTGAATTATAATGTTTGACTTGTATACTTGTTTTGTACAGCGCCTTGAAAATTTGAAAGGCGCTTTAGAAATAAAATTTATTATTATTATTATATTATTATTATTCTCTAAATAAGGCTATGGTGTCTTACTGTAATTCAGCACTTCCAAATCTAATTTGAGAAGGTGGGATTTAACCTATAGTAATGTGTGTCATTTTGATCTGACTACCTTCCATCAAACACATTATTGTTTACTTTAGTTCACCTAGACTGGCTTTCCTCTGCTCTGATATGCATATTTAACCTTGGATGTCTCAATGACAAAGTACTTTACACCAAACCACCTAACAAAGAAACCTAGACTTTGACAGCAGATAAAGACCACTTGGCCCACCAAGTCTGCCCATTTCCTTATCTATTGAATAAGATGCAGATCCTAGTTAACCAACAGCCTACTTCTTCCTACCCCCCACCAGAATTGCCTTATGTCTGTCCCATGCATTCTTGAATTCCCCCACTGTTTTTGACCCCATGACCTCCTCAGAAAGGCCATTCCATGTGTCCACCACCACCTCTTGCTTAGCTATCCCTCTGGTAAGGTCGGACTGTGCCTATACCCTAATGGCTCAAGATCAGGTATTACTGTCAATCCCAAAATGCCACACAAAAATGAAGGTGCTCCCATTTTCCTATTTTGCCCCCAAATCCTGGAACTCCCACCCCATCAGAATTCATTGCACCAATACTCAGCAGTAGTTTAAATCTGAGTTAAGCAAATATTTACCAACTAGTGTCTCGATGACCAATTCACATCTATGAATTGGCCTCTCTAACCCAGCCAATTTGTTCAATCAATCCTGTATATCTGGTACAATTTATAATTAGTATTGTTGCATAATTAGGGATTTTGTACATATCTGTCTCGCATTATTATTCTTATGCAGTTACGATGGTGCAATTTGTAGTGTTGCTGTGTACCGCTGTTTTCAACTCGCTTGTTCATATTATTGTCCAGCTATTGTTTGCCAAATTGTAATCTTCCAGCTTGTGCCTGAAAACAGACAATTTCATGTCTTGTGTACTTAACTGGTTAAATTATAAATCCCATCTGCAATTTCAGTCAATCAGTGCACAAAGCCAATGTGAATCTTATCCTGCATACTATGGTCTCTACTGCAGGAGCATTAGGAGTAGCCCCTTCCCCTTCAGAGGTAGGGAGTTCATGTGGATGGGCTTTATTTAACTTTTAAATTAAAAAAGCTTGAAACTTATTATAAATCACTTTAGCTAACTTGAGTGTTTTATAATCAGTTAACAGGGCCTCTATTGGGGGTCTCTTGTGGTATAAAAGAACCCTCATGAGGCTGGGCAGCCTGAACCACTCAGCTTTGCCTCACGATCCTCCCAGCCAAAACCTCATGCTCAGAGTCTATTATGTGATAAGAGACACTCAATGGAGGCCCTATTAAAGGAGGACAGTCAGCACTAAGAGTCCCACACCCAAGTGTGGGGTTGGTCCCAATTTGCAGTTAGTGTACAAAAACATTTTACTTAATGTTTACTGTAGTGTAGTATATTGTATCAAGCTGATTCTGCTGACTCAGAAAAATGGCCAAACAGCCTACCGTGACACTTGTGAGTCTTTACTGAAAATGCAAAATGCTCCAGCCATACTCAGCTTCTGAAGGGTGCAAAATTGCAGCAGAACTGGAACGATTCAAAGCAAAAATGATGGCACCCATTTGGAGCATCTAATTGGTGACAGCGTTTTGCTTCAAATTTTTCCAGTTCTGCCACAATTTTGCACTCTGTACAAGCTGAACATGGATGGAGCACTTTGCACCTTCAATAAAAACTCACCTGTCAAGGTAGGCTGTTTTGCCATTTTTTTGCATTGCTCCACAGTCAGTGTAACAGGGTTTGTGAAACTTTGATTTCTCATCGAAAGTCTATTGTCAGTCTCTGCTTCCTGTTAGCACCAGGCCAGTATCATTTGCAAAGTGTGATGCCTTCTCTTTTTTGTGTTTTTGATTCTGATGACTTGCAAGCTGACATTTGCTGTAACCAGAAATCCCAGAATCCCCTGCAGCTGACATCCGAGCAGAGCTACAGTGCCAGGAGATTCAATAGCCTGCAGTGCATGTTACATTGTTTATAACTTCTGATGTTTTGTTTGCTGGCCCCGTTGTCTTCCCGGGACTAAGTACAGTCATAGAGAATAATACTTAGCCCCTGGAGAACAGCCGGACTGGCGAACATCTGACCCAAGTGTATAGAAGTATAATATGCATCGCAGGCTATTGAAACTCACGGTGATGCAGCCCTGCGCTGACATCAGATGCAAGGAATTCTGGGATTTCTGGTTACAGCAACTGTCAGCTTGCAAGTCATCAGAATCAGTCTGATACAATCTATTACACTGCAGCAAAGATTAAGTAAAACATTTATTTTTGCCACACAAAGTGCAAACTGGGACCGACCACACAGTTGGGTGTTAGGCTCGTAGTGCTGATTGTTCCCCTTTAACTTATAAACTAAACAAATATCACCTTAGAATCAATCAAAATGATGGCTGCCCCGAAGGTCTGTTATATTCTCTCCCGTCTCCCTGTGGAGATCCAGGACATCTGTTTTCAGAAACTAAATGAGCTTATACAAAAATTCTTATGGGGAGCAGCCAGGCCATGATTCAGCTTGGCAAAACTAAGAGCCCCTAAATATAGAGGAGGGTAGAACCTTCCTCACTTTCGTCTTTTTGCCATCTCAAGTCTGGTGACTGTGTTCTCCTGTATGTTTGGGGAATTGGCTTTGGGAAAGCCTGCATGTGTACAAATTGAATCAGATGTGTTAGATAGAGCCCACTCATCCATGTACTTCAATACGATGCTCCCAAAAACTATCAACCTTGGCTTGTTATTAAAGCCACCCACTTTGTTGTACAGAAGGTAAGGAAACTAACTAGAACCTGTCTGCATCCTGGAAACTATACCCCCTTATGGAACAACCCCTCTCTTCTGATAGACAACCATCCTATAATATGGGAGACCTGGAAATCTCGGGAGATAAGTATGATTAAAGATGTAGTAGGCCTGGATGGCTACATCTTGGTCTCCTTCCTGGATCTACAGCATAGACATAATTTACCCAGATCAGAGTTCTGGTGATCTCTCCAGCTCAGAAGTCTTTACCTTGCCTGGCAGAAACAACCCGTCTCAGCCCAATTTGTAGAAGGGACTCTGGTGGCCCATACCCCTGCCTCGCCCTTGCACTATGGATACAAAAACCTAAGGGACTGGTGGGTAGAATCCAGACAATGATAAAGCAAAAGGACTTTGACCCCTCCCAAAAGGCTAGCTCTGGATGGCAAAATATGTTGAAAATGGAGATTAGTGACCAAGAATGGATTCAGTGCTGGAGGCTGGCACATGTGGCCTGTAAAGACCAGACGAGCCTGTTGATTAAAAAATGAAATAATGCACTTGTGGTATCACACTCCAACAGTCTCATTTAAAATGGGATTGGTAAACACGCACAAGTGCTGGAGATGTGATGCCACAGGAGCTAATCTCTTACACATACTATGGGATTGCCCTTCCATCCGCTCGTTTTGGGATCAAGTTGTAAAGGCCTGCTCCACATATCCTTTTGGTGTTGACACCCCCATCCTCTTTCTTGATACTAAGAGGCACCCTCCCCCCCCGGAGAAGTCTCTAAAGGTGGAACAAAAACAGTAGCTTTTACAGGCCTCAGTAGAAGCCAAAAGACTCCTCCTTCTGAGATGGAGAACCAGTGCCACTCCCTCCCTTGGGGAATGGTATAAGGCAAAAGAGGGACTGGCAATTAATGAAAAACTCCTGCATTTCTGTCAGCAGTTCCCCCACAAATATCAAAAAGTGTGGGGCCCATACAGTACTTACATTATATCACTAACCAGAGTACTACTACTCACCATGACTGGAGAAAGGACCCTTTAAAGCCCCCTTGACTTATAGCTTATAATACAGTAACCTGAATGAGACTCAGGATCCAACTGTGGCACATTGCACACTCCTTCCCTCCCCATCCTTAGCCTAATGGCTTTGCCCTTAGCAGGAGCAGTCCTTAGGTACAGATGTGTGTGTCTTCCTTCTCCCCCACCGTGTTATAGCCCACAGCTCCCCAAGCTGCTAAGGTACCAAATTAGACTGCAGGGGCATAACTCCCCTTCTTCATCCTGTACTAGCAAAGTAAGGGTTACTGATAAGGATATAACTGTGCCCTCTTGTTTGGATGTACTGCAATTCTAATACTCTGCCTCCTTATTTTATCATTATGTATACCCAGTTACTGTTTGCTGAATAAGGTATGAATCCATGTATACAGTTCCTGTTTTGTTTTTGTTTGTTTTTTGATACTCAATAAAAGGGATTAATTGCAAAAAAAAAAAATATATCACCAAGTATGTCAAAAGAGATCAAGTAAAGGAAACTGTGTATATATATATAGAAACATAGACAATGACAGCAGAAAAAATACCAAATAGTCCATTCATTCCGCCAACAGCACTCTATCAAACCCCAGGACCTATTGTTCATATAGAGTTCTACTCCACACTATCTACCCTCATGCTCCCCACCCTACTGCTAACACCATGAGCAACCACTAAACCCTTCACTCTGTCCCAGCCATGCATTAACGGTTTTAGCACCCATCACGTCAGCTGGCAGACTGTTCCATGGCTCAGACACCCTTTCCGTAAAATAAAACTTTCTCATTTCCCTCTTGCACCTCCACTTGCTAGTTTCCACTTTTGCCCCCGTATTCTTGAACTGTTACACATGCTAAATAGTTCCTCGCAGCTTACCATGTTTATTCCTGTCAGGAACCTGAAGGTCTCTATCTCTCCTCTTGTCTGGCCTTCAGTAAGTTCATGTTCCATGCCTTGAGCCGATCCTTATAAAATCTGCCCTGTTGTCCCTGAATTAATTTGATCACCCTACACTGTTCCATGTCCAGCATTTCCTTATCTTTTCTTAGGTGAGGATTTCAGAACCGGGCACAGTACTCCAGGTGCAGCCTCGTTTTCATTTCATTTTACTTTTTTTATTCTGGTTAGCTGATGAGTACAAAATGCCCATTTTCACAAGTGACCAGACTCCCCAGTGATCTATAGAGAAGTAGTAATACCTCTTTTCTTCTGCTGTCAATACCCCTTTCAATACACCCCAGCATCCTGTTTACCTTACTGTAGGCCTTGTGACACTGGCTTGATTGTTTTAGGGCGTCACTAATGATGACTCCTAGAAACATAGAATTTGTCAGCAGAAAAGGAGTGCTTGACCTACCACATCTGGCTAGATTTTCCTTGCTTAATCTGCCTCTACAGAGCCTATCTGGTGTCCAGCAATCTTTCTCCCACCCTGCCTTTTTACTGATATTCCCCCATGTCTATCATATACATGCTTGAAGCCCCCCCCCTCGTTTTTGCCTCTACCACGTCAGTTGGCAGTCTGTTCCATGGTGTCCCCTACCCTTTCAGTGAAGTTGCACTTCCTCATATCCCTCTTAAACACCTATTGGGTCAATCTGCCATATGGAAAACGGCCAGGTCAAAACTGCACATCACAGACAGCGCGGGTGGGAATAGCGACAGGGTGCAAAACCACTAAATGGTCTATGCATGATTGTGCACCCTGTCACTGTTCCCTAGCAGAGGATAAGTCCTCTGCTGGGAGAGGGTCCACCGAGCAACTGCCATGGCATGACAGGATGAACCACAGGCAGCAATGGAGGTGGTGCATCTGCAGACTGGGTATCGAATCCCGGTCTCAGACACATGACATTTTTCTTTATTTTGCACTTTGTGTGATTTAATTTTACAACCCCCCCTCGTAGTTTATTATTTAAGTTGGGGGAGGCTCAGGGGCATAACCCCCTGTGACGGGGGGTGAGGGGCGGAGCCCCCACAAAACATACAGAAATGCTGCTGGGCAATATACCATGCTGTAATGGCAGCGCGGTATATTGCTGCGCTACTTTGTCCTGTGGCATTATGATCCTGTGCCTCTTAAACAACTCCCCCCAGCAGCGTCATGTATCCCCGGTCCTGCTGCTCTTTCTCATTTGAAAGAAACTCCCTTCTTGCACCCTGTTCACCCCTGTGAGATACTTTTAGGTCTCTATCATGCCCCCTCTCGTTCTTCTCTCTTCTGGGGTGTACATGTTTATATCCCTAGGTCTTCCTTGTGCAACCCCTGCACCATATTAGTTGCCCTCCTATGGACTGCCTCCACCATGTCTGTGTCCTTTCTATGGTGTGGCCTCCCAAAACTGAACATAGTCCTCCAAGTGGGGACTCACCAGTGAGTGAGACAGTGGCAACTCCACCTTCCTCGTCCTGCTGTAGATACTCCTCCCTTTGTAAGCCAGCATCACACTAGCCCCTACCCACTGCTTTGTCACACTGCCCAGCCACTTTGAGGTCATCATTTATGATAACCGTAAGGTCCTTTTCCTGCTTAGTGACAGTCAGTACCTCTGTCCCCACCCCATACTCCTCTCCTGGATTCCTGTACCCTAGGCTCATGCTTTTGTAATTTTGGGCATTGAACCCCAACTGCCATGCTCTTTACCATTCCTTGAATTTCTCAAGATCACTGCACATTCTGTCTACCCCCACCTGAGTGTTCACCCCATTAAAACCAACTAAGTAATTACTTAGAGAAACACCATCTACTTTCGGATTCACAATTGGGATTCTGAAAAGGACACTCCACGGGCACCGCGCTCACTGACCTAATAGATCTTGTCTCCTCCCAGCTTGAGGAGTGTGGGTAGGTGGGCACGGTGTTTGTGGACCTGTCTAAAGCCTTCGAAACCATGGACCACAGGGTTCTACTTTAAAACTGGAAAATTTGTGTTTAGACTCTGAAACATTAGGATGGTTTTCTTCTTATTTATCAGAAAGATCACAACTGGTTCAACTTGAAAATGTAACTTCAAAACAGCTTAAAGTAATTAGAGGGGTATCTCAAGGGTCCATTTTGGGCCTGACCCTGTTTTTGGCTTATGTGAATGATCTGGCAAAAATAGCTACTTATACCAAAAGTAAATGATATGCTGACGATACAGTTTTGCTAGCATACTGTATGGTGTAAACACTAGCGAGGTTGAAAAGGGGCTTCAGGAAGATTTTTTAGGGTTAGAAAATTGGTTAGTCCAGTCAAAATTAGTATTAAATAGTTAAAAAACAAAAACCCTTCTTTTTTCATCTCAAAAGGGTAAACAGAACCTAAAACAGGAACTGAATATAAAAACATCAAAACAGGAAATATTAGAACAGGTTCCCTATTATAAAGTTGATAAAGCAATGGAGCCAGATGGGGTGCACCCAAGGGTCCTTAAAGAACTAAGAGAGGTGGTGGCTGAACCTCTGGCTATCCTGTTTAGCCGATCACTGGAAACAGGGGAGGTACCCAAAGACTGGAGGACAGCAGATGTAGTCCCCTTATACAAAAGTGGGAACAAAGAGGAAGCAGGGAACTACAGACCAGTCAGCCTCACCTCGGTAGTGGGGAAGATCATGGAAGCACTACTGAAGGAGATTGGTGGAACATCTGGTTGTCAATGGACTACAGGACCCAAGGCAGCATGGTTTCACCAGGGGAGGTCATGTCAGACCAACCTCGTTGAATTTTGACTGGGTGACTAGGGAGGTGGATCAGGGAGGGCAGTGGACATGGCCTATCTGGACTTCAGCAAGGCCTTTGACACTGTGCCACATAGAAGACTATTACACAAACTGGGGAATATGGGTGTGGGCAGGACAGTAGTGTGGTGGGTAGGTAACTGGCTGGGTGGCAGGACACAGAGGGTGGTGGTAAATGGCTGTCACTCCACAGAGGAAGAGTGACCAGTGGGGTACCACAGGGATCAGTGCTGGGACGGTCCTATTCAACATCTTCATCAGTGACATTGCGTGGGACCTAGAAGGCAGAATTTCACTGTTCGGTGATGACACAAAGCTCTGTAACAGAGTAGACACACCAGAGGTGTAGACAGAATGAGAAGCGACCTGCAGAAACTTGAAGAATTGTCAGGGTTTGGCAGTTGAAATTCAATGCAAGAAGTGCAAGATAATGCATATGGGCACAAAACCCTGGCACAATATATCAATTGGGGGTGAGGATATAGCATGCACCAAGCAGGAAAGGATCTTGGGGTTGTCATCTCTGATGACCTCAAGGTAGGGAAACAGTGTGACAAGGCAGCAGGTAAAGCAAATAGGATGCTGGGATGTATAGGCAGGGCATCACCAGCAGGAAAAGGGAGGTCATAATTCCGCTATACAAGACACTAGTGAGGCCCCACCTGGAGTACAGTGTACAGTTCTGGATACCGTACCTACGTAAGGACATAGACAGGGTAGAGAAGGTTCAGAGGAGGGCAACAAAGATGGTGCATGGATTGCATCACAGGTCCTATGAAGACAGGTTGAAGGAACTGAACATGTACTCCCTGGAGAAGAGGAGGGAGAGAGGGGATATGATAGAGACATACAAGTATCTTACAGGGAGGAACAGGGTGCAGGAAAACACTATTTTTAAGCGAAAAAGATGTTTCAGGACTAGAGGGCATGGGATGAAGTTGGAGGAGGACGATTAAGAGGAAACATGAGAAGAATTTCTTCACAGAATGGGTGGCGGACAAGTGGAACACCCTGCCAGAGGAAGTGGTGGGGGCTGAAACAATCACGGGATTTAAGAATGCATGGGATAGACATAAAGGAATTCTGGAGGTCAGGGGTAAGGGGCAACAGACTTCTAGGAAAACAAACTGAACTTACAAGCTCAAATGGGCAGACTGGGTGGGCCATAGGCCCTTATCTGCCGACACTGTCTATGTATCTATGTATCTATGTAAGTATCTAGGGGTATGGGTAGACCAGGGATTGAAATCTGATATCCACATAGAAGAATTAGTAAGTAAAGTAAATAGAAAACTTGGGGCATTTCGAAGACACAGGTTTTGTACAGATATTAGAATGTGGCAATCAATTGTTAATCAATTATTAATCCCCTACAATAGAATATGGCAGCTATATATATATATATAATATATATGGGAAGGCTTCTAACTTTCTTTTAAGAAAGCTTGAAGTTACCTATAACAACCTAGCTAGGTTTACCTTACAATGTGACTATAAAACTCACCATTGTGAAATGTATTTAACATTACACTGGTTAACTCTTGAAAACAGGATAAAATTAATAAGGGTTTTATAAACACATAGATTATTACATACAGGGGAACCAAAATATTTAAAGGATAAAATAGAGAACAAAAGTGTTAAACATGATTATAAGCTAAGAGACAATGGGGGTTCCCTCACAAGCCTAAGGTAAAATAATCACTCTACTCAAATGACATTCAAGGCTGAATATGCCTCAAATTGTCAGTTATTAAATTTCATAAAAAAGAAACCAGGTTACAAACTGTCACTGGTTACTAAATATCTGAGGAATTGAAAGTAAGATGTATGTGCAATAGGTGAAGAAGAAATATTTTAGATTTTAAATTTTGTATCCCAAGTAGTAAAGTGAGTAGTATGAATTGTGCTGGAAAACAAGAATGTTTATTGCATGTGTAAAATCTTTGGAGTCTGAAAATGATTGTCGTAAAGGTCTTTGTGTTTGTTGTAATTTCAAAGTCCTATTGTCAGGACCATCTTGTATCAGGACCATCTTGAAAAAAGGTTTCGGCCTAAAGATGTGAAGCAAGATCTATTCCTGACTAAAAAATAAATCTTTCACTACTATTACAGATTTTGGTATCATCTGCAAAAAGCCATACCTTCATTTCCAGTTCTTCTGCCATATCACTCATGAAGACATTGAAGAGGACCAGTCTCAGTACTGAGCCCTGCGGCACCTTGTTAGTCACTCTCCCATCACCACCCTCTGTCGCCTGTCCATTAACCAGTTTCATACTCAATCCATCACTTTGGATCCCACCCAGTCTCTTGTGTGGCACAGTGTTGAAGGAATTGCTAAACCCCAGATAGGCCACATCCACTGCCCTCCTTCAATCCACTACCCTGCTCAGTCAATCAAAGAAATCCATTCATCTGGTATGAGTCCATGCTGCCTGTGATCTTTCAGCCCACGGAATTCAAGATACTCTACCAGCCTTTCCTTAAGCAGGGTTTCCATTAATTTCCCCACCACTGAAGTGAGACTGACTGGCCTACAGTTGTAAGCCTCCTCCCTGCTGCCACTCTTACGTAGAGGGACCATGTCTGCTGTTCCCCAGTCTTCTGGAACCATGTTTTTTTCCAGTGTGCTGGTGAATAAGACCATCAGTGGGGGAAGTTATCACCACCCCGAGTTTCCTTAGTCCCCTTGGGTGTATCTCGTCTGGTCCCATAGCCTTGTCCCCCTTTATAGCAGCAAGTCCCTTCAGGATTCCTTCCTCTGAAAATGGATTTCATTTCATTTTCATTTTATTTCACAAAGAATCGATTAGGCGGGTGCCTGTTTTCAGGGGGTTCACAGTCAGGGACAACATTAATGCTTACAATCACTGATATACATTAGAGCAATAGACACAATTACAGCAATAGCATACAAGGATTTCACAATTACATGTGTAACAAAACAAACCATTATGAAGGGTGCAGTAAGCAAAGCTTACTTTGTCAGGTTACAAAGCAATTCATTTAACTCATTTACAGATTCCAGATCCAGAAAGAGAGGTATACAGCCGTGATTTGAACAATGAAACCGAGTCAGAATCTCTAACAGCATTGGCAAGGCCATTACAGTGCCTGGAAAATCCATATTAGGAGTTTTGACCCAACGCTGTTCTCCACCTGGGTAGTAGCAATGCGTGGCATGCCATGCCCCTAGTGGTATACCTGTTGTCAATGAACGTGAACAAAGACTGCAGTCCTGGAGAGAGCAACCCTTGCAATGCTTTGTAGCCCATGACAAAGGAGTGATAGAGGAGCCTCAAGTTGAGGTTTACCAGGCGTAGCTTGGAATAAAAGGTCATGTGTGTGTGTATTAACACTAACATCAAGTGAAAAGTGGCAAGCCCTGTTATGTAGCCCCTTTACCTGGTTTAGCACCCCATCATTAGGAGACCCATAGACCACAATATGTTTGGATTTGTGTCCACCTCATCCCCCCCACTCTTCTTCTGGCTACTCCCTGTTGGCCACCCCCCCACCTCAGTCCACTGTGAACACTGAGCAGAAGTACCTGTTCAGGATGGCAGCTTTTCTTCGTTCTCTTCTGTGCAGTCCCCCCACCACCACCCTCCTAATCTCATCCCTCTCCTTGCTTTCCTCTTTTCACTTATTTATCTGAAGAAAGTCTCATCTCCTTTGGCTACCCATTTGACTATCCTTACCTCTGTCTGCACCTATGCTCCCCTCACCACCTTACCTGCTTCCCTCTGTTTTACTGAATATACCTCTCTGTCCTCCTCCCTCTGCATTTCCTTATACCTTCTAGATGCCACACTTTTTTTCCTTCACCACCTTTACCACTTCCTTAGAGACCATAACAGTCTCTTTTTCTTCTGCTTTTATTCACTTACTTCATGCAGAGACTGGTTACCTTAAGTATGCCCTCCCTTATTGTTCCCCACTGTGCCACTACCCTTCCTGGCAATCCCCTACATGATGCAGTTTCTGAGGTTGTCTCTCATTTCTTTAAACTCCTCCCTCGTAAAGGCCAGGATTTTCATCCTCATGTGGTTTGTCTCTGCTCCTGTCTCTATGTTAAACCACACTGTACGTTGATCATTTGTACCTAGGGGACTGCCCACTGTGACATCTGCAGTGCTGTCCCTTTTTGTAAGTATCAGGTCCAGCACTGCCCCATTCCTAGTGGGTTCTTTGTCTAGCTGTCTGAGAAAACCCCTTGTAGGGAGTCAAGGATAGCCCTGCTCCTTACCGAAGCTGCCATTAGCCCACTCAATCAGCCTATTTTTCCCTGCCAGATTGAAGTCACCAGCTAGCAGCACCTCCCCCTTACTAGCCATTCTGATGATTCCTTCTTCAAGTGCCTTATCCAGCTCCTCTCCCTGTGCTGGAGGTCTGTACAATACCTCGGTATGATAGTAGCCCCAGAGCCCATCTCTAGGATAAACCACAGCACATTCCTTTTCCTCTGTGTGACCCTGTACCTCCATGGCCTTGATTCCCTCCCTCACAAACCCTCCTCCCTGCCCCTGTCTGTCCCAAAAAGAGTTAGCCAGGTATGGTCATGTCCCAGCAGTGGTGCACAGTGCTCCACAACTCAATTATGGCCACTAAATCCAGGCTAGTCTCTGCCATGATGGTTTTCAGACCTGGAATTGTAGTTCCCAGACTCCTTGCTTTGGCACACATGGGTCTCCTTACCTTCCTCTCTGCCTGCTTCCCTCTCCCTCCTTCCTGTCCCCTGAACTATTTATTTAGTTGTTGTTGACTGGGTAAGTGCACTAGACAATTTCTGCCTATTTTTAGGCATGACCCGGTTGGGGGAGGTACAGATGAATGCCAACTGACTTTGAACCAGATTAAGCTGTTGGTGGCATTTTAGTGAATGGGGGAAATTTGGCCAGGACACTGGGGAAATTCCCCTACTCGGTCAGCAGAGGGCACCGAGACTCTGTGACAGCATGGCAGATTCCAGTATGGATGTGGATACGGAGATGGTCGGAGCTCCGATGGCTGGTGCTGTTGACACCACAAACTAAGAAGTTTTTTCCACAGAGGCGGAACACTCCAGCACTTTAAATAATGTGGATTTACCAGTAACAGAGTTACTGTTGGAGGACAACACTCCTTTATCTTTGATTGAAAGGCAAGGCATTTTGCAGGATGAGCTACAGAGAACTGAACTGCTCATTAATTCAGAACAGTCCGCTTCAGAAGAGCAAGGTAAGCGAAAAAGACTTACGGAAACTTCTCCTGAACTGCAGCAGGCTCCTGCTACAAAGCTCTTTGTTTTTGGGCACCAAAATAAGGACTCTGGTCTTTCTGCCCCCTGTTTCTACATGAGCTCCTGCTTCTCGATGCCGGGATAATGATGTCACACCATGGTCCCTGGAACAGGTGTTAGAGAATCCAGGTTGGTCTCAGACCCAGCAGGGGGCCTGGGTTTCCCAATCTGCAGATGTTGCACGCCGGTCTCCCCAGAGAAGGATCTACCTTCTAATTCACATGATGGGCAGACCGTACCTCCGGTTTCTCTAAACATCCCATTGAAATGGGGCTCAATAACCTTCACAGGCTCCAACTATACAGGACACTTCGAGAGAGACGGCCCTGTCTGTTTCAGGTAGCATTTCCTTTTCCCCATTAGACACTCAACATGAAGTTTTTTTTTAATGCGCAGCAAAAAGTAAGTGGTCAGGACAAGGAACCTTTGGGTCCACCGGCCTCTCCTACTGTGCAGGATGGTGAAGTTCCACCGCAACAAGGCAGTTCTTGGAGGCATCAGAACTCACACAGCTTCCACAGTAATTTCAGTAAACCTCTTGAGTTAGCAAAAAGGAGAAATACCATTCGTTTATGTTATCTGGGTGGGCTGGATGACCCTCTGAACAGACAATATGTGGGCAAGTATTAATAAAAGGATCTTCGGGCTTCACTCCTAAAGATATTTATGCCTTAGTACATATTTCGGGGGAGCATTCTTTTGATGTAAGTTTTAGAACACCAGATTTGCTGAAATGTTTCTGGGCAAAACACGTTACTGAAAACCAGCCCTTTGTGGACCCCCTTCCAGGTTATACCCCTAACAAAACAGGCTTTTTGTTTTATCACTATTCTATTTTGCAGTGAAGGGATCAACATTGTGGATATTCTCTACTGGCTTGAACAACGATATGACTTACGGGGCACATCAGAACCACTCTTTGATAGTGAAGGTTTTTGGACGGGTGGCTGGAAAATGAAAATTAAGCTGTTTCAAGAGGGCATAGATTTTACACACTTGAGTAACTGTTTTTTTATTGGACGGGATAAGGGTTTTATCTTTTACCCTGGGCAGCTGCATAGATACTACAAGTGTGGGTCTGCACAGCATATTAGTACATCCTGTGATGCCGTCAAGTGTGCGAATTGTGGTGAATTGGGTCACTCTGGTTATCACTGTGCTAAATCGTCCATCTGTTCCTTATGTAGGGATACAGGTCACACTTTTACAGATTGTCACAAAGCTGCTCACACTACAGGTAAGGCAGACTTTGGAATTCAAGATTTCTATCAAAAGCTGCCAGAGAGGCAGCAGGTCGGTTCTCTGGTAGGCCTCCCCCAGGACCACAACCCCAATGGCAATACCCGACTACCTTCACGTATGTGGATGTGACTAGAAATTCAGCCTGTCCTCCAGAGACTCCCTCGGAGATTCCTTCGGGATAGGAACAGGCTGACTATGTACCACCAGAGGATACTATGCCCTACCAAGGGGTTGGCGGCACTGTCTCCCCTCCACCTTCCACTTCTATGCCACCTCCTCCGGCACCCCAGCAGGATCTTCCATGTGCTAGACCACAGGGAGGAATGTCTTCTGTATCTCAGCCTGATTTGGTTGACCTGGGCATTCCTACTTTCAATAAATTTGCAGTTTTACAGCCCGCTTGTTCTGAAAATGATTTTGATTCTGATTTTGCTTCCCATACGTCCTCTCAGATGGAGGTACTTTCAGAACAGGATCCGGTTAGAGATTCCATAAAAGGTCCTCGGAAGAAACATAAACTGGGTCCTAGCTTGGGATTACATAAAAGTTCTAGGAAAAAGTCTTCTACTGTGACTTAATAATTTGTCTACCACTTCCTTGGGATATGATCTTCACACTGCTAGTCTTAATGTGAACAGCATTAGATCCAAACACAAATGTCTGGCTACTTTTGCATTATTTACTCATTTCATTTACGATATTGATTTTTTTACAGGACACTAGATTGTATGTCCTTTTGCAATTTGACATGGCTTCCACTGCATGGGTGTGGGGCCTTGTTATTGGTTGGGAAGGGAGGAATTATGCAGTGGTTTGGGCATCTGTTTCACTTTTTCTGATTTTTTTATTGATGCATATGGTGGATATTCTGCCAGGACGAGCATTGTTTTTGAATATTCTAGTGCAGGGGGTAGAATTTCCTCTAATATATATGCCCCCCAAGGAAAAATTCTTAGGATTGATTTGTTAAAGTTTATCCAACCTTATTTATACACTAGTAAAAATGTTATTTTGGGGGGATTTCAATATAAGTAGATGCCAATCTGACAGGGGTTTGACCATGTCAAAAATATATTGTGATGCAGGTTTTTTGAATAATCTCATATTACAAACTGGTCTTACAGATGCTTTTCTTTCCCTGAAGACTGGAGCCCCCTGCACATATTTTCAAGGTCAGAAATCTACTCAGATTGACTATTTCTTTCTCACTCCTACTTCGATTTTTAGGGATTTGACGTTTCAGCTTGTAGCTACGTCAGATCATGGGTTGTCATCATTGACCATCTTGAATTTTCATGGTACCACCAAAGGTCTAGGATACTGGATATTTAATTTGTCTTTGTAGGATGATATTATTTTTCGTCAAGGTTTCCAACACATATTATTAGCAAGACAGTCAGTGTATTTTTTGTATGATTCAAAACAACTGTGGCAGGAAGATAGCAAGTAGGATTTTAGGGCTTTTTTTAGGAAATTGGGAAAATAAAAGGTAGACGCCACAAAGATAGATATAGGGAGCTTAGACACGAGCTTCTCACCTTACATTCCTTACAAAGGTCAGGGGCTGGGTTCCCGCTGAAGATTTAGAAACCATTAAGCATGAAATGTCAGCCTTACAATATAATGGAATGAAGCCTCTAGAAACGGAACAGAGATTTGCTACTTCGGGTAAACGGACATTCTCAAACCCCTTTGATTGTTGCACCAACCACAAATGAGAAAAAGAAATTCAGCAACTTAAAACACAGGGTGGGACATTGGTAATATCAGGGAGGGACATTTTAAAAGAAGTAGAAGCATTTCTTTTTTCTTTTTTTTCCTTTTTAAGGCTGACCCTGTAGTTTCGGATCACAGCATTTGAAATTGGTTAAAAGACATGGAGCTTCCAAAAGTTCTGAAACAATATTTAATTTCCTTGACAGTGCCTATTACAGAAGCAGAACTCGAGGCAGTTATTTCACATTTACACACAGGGAAGGCTCCTAGTCCTGACAGCCTTCCGAACTAACTTTATTTGGTCCTCATGAAAACCCTTCTTTCAGAATTGACTGGAATGTTTAATGCCTGTCTGGCCCAATTAGTCTTACCCACACACATGAACAAAGGCCTACTGATTTTATTATATAAATCTGGGAATAGGGAATTATTAACAAACTGGAGGTCAATTATTCTCCTAAACACCGACATGAAAATTCTTACTAAACTTCTTAGCAATAGAATAAGCATGGTACTGCAGCATATAATCCTTCCAATGCAACTCTGTTCTGTTCCTCGAAGACATATTCTGGATGGACTGATTTTGCTTAGGGAACTTTTTGAGAAAGGGAGGATGGAAGAATAGATGGGTTTTCTGGTTAGTTTGGATCAGGCTAAAGCCTTTTGGTGGCACATGTATATTTATGGCAGTGTTTATGTAAGTTTTGGTTTCCATTGGTACTGAGTCAGAGGATACAATTGTGTTACACTTCAGCTCTTACTGCACCCTATGTAAATGGATGGGTAGGTAAGTACTGTACTGTTGCTAGAGGAGGCAGACAGGGTTGCCCGTTGAGTCCTCTGTTGTATATTTTAACTTTAGAGTCTTCATTACACAATATACACTATAACACTGATATTAGAGGACTATCCATCTCTAGTGACGATGTTGAGATCAAAACAGTTGCTTATGTGGATGATCTGTGTTTTGTGCTGGCAGATCTTCCATCAGGTGAAGTACGGGATGCAGTGTTAGAAAACTTCACCCAGTGCACAAGTTCCAGAATTAACAGAACTAAAAGTAAGTGTTTACCCATTGGAACACATTCTGGACCCCGAACAGAGTTTCTGGGTATACTAGTATCAGATGAGCCTTGTAAAATGTTGGGTATATTTTTTTTGGCTGTGGAGATCTGAACTTTATTAATTGGGAAGCCCTACTGGATGAAGCACAAAGGAAAGTGCAGCAGTGGGACAAGTGGTTCCTTTCAAAGAAAAAGATGGTGCATACGCTCAAGACCTTTCTTCTTGGTATGTTTTTACATCTTAGTTTTGTTTATATGTTCTCCAGACAGTTAGAAATGAAATTATATAGTATATTTTTTCTTGGTATTTGGAGTCATCCGAACCCCATTAAAAGAGGGGTTACATACCTTCCTGTTAATAAGGTTGGATTGGGAATGATAAACCCTGTGGTTTTCTTTTTTAGTATCTTTTTCCAGAACAACATAAAACCCATTTTACAATATCAAGATAAAATCTGGATTTCTTGAGTTTAGGATCATATTGGCCCTGGGTGGAGGGTATGGAAGGGGAAAAGACAATACCCAAACAAACATCTTTGCAAGGCTTACCGGTGTATTTTAGTCATTGTTTGGGGAAGGTGAAGCTCAGGTGCTTGTCTAGGAACAAGAGTGTGTCTCTTACTAGAAAGGAGTTATATGCCTATATACTGGATAATTTTTTTCTAGACACCCCAGGTTTTGGGACTAGGAATATATTCGAGATACGACAGATTGAGTCCATGTTGCAGTTATGTAGGACCCCAATTTATATGTGGGAAGTGTTCTGGCTTACTGCTCTTGGTAGACTGAATGTTAAGGGTAACCTTAGGCATAAGGATTTAACAGAAGGGGTTTGTCCTTGGTTGGATTTTTGTGTAACACAAAGTGAAACCATGAATCATTTATATTTTGAATGCCCTATATTTTACAGTGTTGGTACATTTACATAAATTTTGGATTGATTCTCCTTTTTGAATTCTGACACCTGATATTCTATTGTTAGGTATTTTGCTTACATGATGCGTTTAATTTTAATTTGTTTAAAATGTCATGGCCCAGACATTCAAAGCTTTGCGCAGTGCGCAAACCTTTTGCGTGGGTTTAGTGCGGGATTAGCACGGGTCTGCTATAATCAAAAGGCCAAATAGCACACGCAAATCACATTAGCACCGGACAAACCATAATTATATGCAAGGGGCACACTGAACATGAATACAGGCAGTATGGGATATTCATCAGCTAGTGCTGCGCTAAGGTGTATAGTACGACTTAGCGTGACCCTTAGCATAGTACAAATTACCGCCCAGGAAAAGCTGGTCTTAACCCTGGGCAAACAGCTTTGCATGACATTCGTGCTTTGTGCAGTGTTAGCGTGGGATTTGCGCAGCTTGCGCGACCCTAACATATGAGTATTACACTTAGAAAATGCCAGACATGGAGGACACATGCTGCTCACTGATGGCAATACCATGATCCCAACAGCTGCCACCAGTCCCAGCCATGCTAGGCAGTAAGGGGTGATCTGGCCCACAGGGGACAACATGGTAGTGTGGCCATACAGCACACACCTGCAGACCATACATCTGTGGTGACCAACAGATGCCAGCACACACATGCAGCACTGTGGACATGGTGGACATTGATGGGAGGGTGTACGGGTGGCCAGACCTCACCACAGCCCAGGTGTGGCCACAAGGCTGGGACACATCATGTAGTGCACACGGGCCAGTAGTGAGAATACCCCACCACCTGTGTGCCTGTCGGATCATACGTGCCCACCCCAACCACATACCGCACAACTGTACAGATGCCACAGAACACACAACCAGCCATGTATATGTCACTGTGAGCATCCCATGCCATGGGTGCAGCATCTGTGGATCACACAACAGCGTAACAGTACTGTCCACTGTCAGTAATCACCTACAAGCTGGGCCTGTCACTGTGTACAATGCAGTGGTCATCACTGCCCTACATTCCATAGGCATTGCCGTGTCCCTCACACTACTGGCCCCCTTGCTACTGTAGTGTCTGCTGTGCACTGTAGCATGACCTACAGTGTGATGGTTGCATGCAGCACCACTACCACCACCTGTGCCAATGCTGTGTTGTCCCCTGGAGTATGATATGCTATGCTATGCTGTACTGTTTACATGTAGCCTGCAGCTATCATCATGCACTGCCTGACTGACCTGCAGGTGGAGCTGTGGCCAGATCTGGCCAGCCCCTGTACTTCCAGACTGACCTACAGGTGGAGCTGTGGGACCCTGCAGTAATGCTGGGCTAACTGCATAATGAGATGCTAATCTGGCTGTTTGCCCAGAGACTACCTAAGTAGGCTCATTTGCATGTCACTTTTGAATATGGCAAATCTTAGCACCAGGAAAACGGCTTAGCTCCGTGCTAAAGCAGTGCGGTGCTAACGGTTTGGGGAATATTATACAGTTTTGATCGCTGTTCTTTTACATCTGCTGCTACCTGCAGCTGTACTGGGTCCACACATTTGCTGGCACACACATTGGCCACATAGTTCATCTTTACCTTCCCTCACGTCGCTGTGCACTGTGTTGCTGTTGTGGTTTGCACTTCCTGGTTGCCATATTCAGTGCTGTCTTATTCCAGGGCTACGTTTGCCCTGCACTTCCAACCCAGTTTGTACGGCCTCATTCCCATGCTATAGTCAGAAGCTGTTTGCCCCAGGCTATTCCTTTTGAATATAGCTTGCGTAGGGCTCTGGGCTACATTTGCCTGCCAGGCAGTGTTAACTTAGCCCTGGGGCAAAGTTTTGAATATCTGGCCCCATGTCTGGATTGTACGGTGCAAATGGTCTTTACAAAAACAATATATAACTCTGAAACAGCTTTTTTGGACAGTACATAACGCTATCTTAGCTCTTTGACTAAAGGAGAAATCTAAAGTACCATGTGATATGTTCAGGTTATGGTGGGACAAAATGAATTGGTTAGATACGGGTTAAAAATTCAGGCTACTACTTCTTGGAGGGGTGGCGGTAGGGTATTATTGATTGCTTTAAGTTTTATATTTTATATTAAGGTACATTTTTGATTCAGTTACATTTGTGTAATCTGTTCTAAATGATTATTTTCCTTTCATTTTTTTTTTTTTTTTTTTAACTTGAATTGACTATGAAAGTATGATGTAATGCTTTTTCTTTCAGGTGTGGGCGTGATGCAGTATTTGTATATGTTACTAATGGGGAGGTGTTATTTCCCCCCTTTTTGTATTATGGTTTGTGCATTTAGTGTGAAGTTAACACTTTCGTTAGTTTATATTTGTTTAAAGTTCAACTATTAAATTCTCCTTCTCTTGGGGGTTTGAATAGGATGCAGGATCTGCATTCAGGATATTCACTTTCATGTAGAGTTTTTCCATTAGGGCTTTTTATGTTTGCAGTTCACAGTAGTATCTCTAAGGAGAATAAGTTTGACTCAATACTTAATCTTGCTGACAGTTCCTTTTTCAGGTATATGGAAATATGTATTATGGAATGGTATGATTGAAATAATTCTTTGTTTTTACTTTTGATTTTCATATTATTATTTTTGTGTGTATTATCACTGTTTATCTTCTTTGTGACTAATAAAACATTCCCCATCTCTTCTAGTTGGGGGGGGGATTTTCTTTTTCTGTTTTATGATTTAAATTTTGGTTCTAAAGATTTGTTGTAAGTAACCGGAATACAGTATGGATATAATACTTGTTCAAGTTTTTGATTTGTACATTATTTTGTGTGAAATCAACACGGTTTGTTATTATTTGTTGTTAAAGTTATATTAAAAAAATCCCCTACTTTTTTTGAGAAGTGCCATGGGATCTTTAACATTCACCTGAGCTACCACCAGAACAGGCAGATGGGACCTCAGTTTAATGTCTCATCTGAAAGACAGCACCTCAGGAGTGCAGCACCCCCCTCATGCTGCACTGCAGAGTCAGTATTGGGATATTAACCCAAGTGCCTGGTGTGTGGATAGAACCCACAGCCTTCTGATCTCCTGGCCTCAGAGGCAAGTGTGCTACCTGCTGAGCCACTACCACCTGACCCACTTCATCTCCTTTTAACTTGTCTGTTACCTGTCTCCTACATCTCTTTTCTCAGTGGTGGTGGTGTTCAGCATTACCCATCCCATCCAGTACTCTGTCCAATCCCCTCCTCACTGTTTACTCTATTGCACAGCTTAGTGCCATCTGTGAACAGACACATGTTGCCCTGAATTTAGTCTCATAGCTCACTGATGAGCATAGTGAAGACAACTGGACCCAGGACCGATCCATGTGGCACCCCACTCGTAACTTCCTTCTCTTCTTATATGACTTCTTTAACCACAACCTTCTTCTGTCTCCCTTCCAACCAATTGCCTACCCATCTAACTATGCCCTTTGCTGTACCCAGATCCTCTAGCTTCTTCAGCAACCTTCTGTGAGGCATCGAGTTGAAAGCCTTGCTGAAATCAAACTACAGTAAATCTATGCTGTGGCCCTTATCCACTACCTTCATTACCCAGTCAAAGAACACTATTAGGTTGGTCTGACAAGACTGACCTGCCACAAACCCATGCTGTTTACTATCCTGGAGTCCGCTGCTCTCCAGGTAGCCCATGAGGTCTTCTCTGAGTAATGTCTCCACAACAGAGCTAAGACTGAGAGGGTAGTTACCTGGTTTTTCCTTGTCCCTCCCCTTATGGAGCAGGACTATGTTCACTACCCTCCAGTCTTTTGGAACCACTTCTGTCGGAACTGAGCTATTGAATAGCCCTACCAAGGGTTCAGCTAATCCTGATAGCAATTTCTTGAGCACCCACGGATGTATCCCATCTGGCCCGGGCCTTATCTCTCTTCAGAGATGCTAGCCCTTTCCAGACCCTTTCACTGGTAAATACTTGCTGCTTCATCTTGGATGAAGATCACCTAACAACTGCCTTAATGCCACTTTCTGGCAGAGGCCCACTGTCTTCCCTTGTTAAGACAAGGCAGAAGTAATCATTAAGGGTGGCTGCTTTATTCTTGTCCTTCTATTACCCTCCCTCTCTCTGATAACCTAGCCATTCCATCTCACTTCTTTTTTTTGCCCTAATATAGCTGAAGAACTGTTTTCCTTACCATTGACCCCCCTCCATAATATGCAGCTTTGTGTCTGCTTTTCCTTCCCTGACCGCCCTCTTAGATTGTGTCTAATAAACAAAAACACAAACTAAAAATAAACTTATTTTAAAATCTTACCGCATGCTGGCTAGCCCTCTGGCAAGGGACCACTGCATCTCCTTCTCACAAGGTCTTGGTTACTTGCCAGATTTACAAACAGCTGAAGTGTGCCTCAAATGGGAAGGTTCTGGGATGTTAGAAGATAGGCATTTTATTTCCTGGTGTCTCATTGGCTGGTACCCCTGCCAAGGGGGTACATTAACTTACAGTAAATGACCAGAATATAAAAAGTGCCAGCGTGCCATGCCAAAAGGACAAATTGGTATCCTTATGCCAGTTCAATTTTCAAAATTCCATTCCAGCCATTTTTACTGTATGCTTAGCGAGTGAGTGAGCAATAGACCCCTGCACACTCAGTCCTCAAACCAGTCCATACTGATAGAAATTAAAAGAATTATATAAGTATTTTAATAAGCAACTAAAAAACTACATTTTTTTTTATAAACTAAGCTGCTACCCGGCAGCATGACTCCAACTCCGGTAACCATTTGTAGTAAAGTCCAGCTCCTCTCTTCACTGAAATTGCTAATAAGCTGCAACCTATTTCTGCCATTCTTCACCCATACCTGCTGCCAAAAGCCTGCAAGTGTAACAGTATGATTTATAAAAAAAAAAAAAAAAACCTTAGTAATAATAGCCTGTTTGATTTTCTCTTTCTCTCCTGGCATCACCCGCCGTCAGTGCCATCAGCTACACAGCAGCCACCAGAACAAACAAACTACAACTCCCATGAAACCATGGGGAAGTTAAGAATATTACTGTAACATGGTCTCCTAAACAGCAGTGCCCTCTATTGGCCAAGTATAGCAGTAGAGGGACTACTTTATAAGAAAAATGTAGATTTATTATTTGTTTTAACATTTATTATACTTATTTTTAAACTTTTATTTAATTTCAATAAAAATATATTTTTCTTATAGACATTTTCTAAGTGCAATAATACCCTTCAGGGTGGGCAGTTAGGGCAATACCAGACCTTCAAGAGACTATGAGGCCCTCCGCCTGTGGTGTCGGGCTTCATTACATCCCTGGACAGTCCAGTATTGTCCAATACCGCCCACCCTGTCAGGACATATTGCTTACTTATACTATGCCCATTCCACGGATTTCTAACAATGATTGCCATTGAATTGCATTGTGTGCCTGCAGGATCCTGCAAGATATATATCAATGGCAGAAACTGTGATAAGGGCACTACATCCTGGTGGACAGCACTGCATGTAAGTAAAAATACTTGTCTTGAAGTTCAAGTGACAGAAAGAAAGACATTCCTTTTAAGCCACACCAAAGATAGCCAGTATGTGAGAAGCAGAGCTGCATCAGAAGACCCCCACATGGCCAATCTAGGAGAAGCCGACCACACTGTAGACCTCCTTTTGTCCAGTGGCAGGTCAAAAGGGAAGCAAGGAAAGGAAGACTAAGAATGCGTCAATGACATTATTCATTTTATATTAGAGGAATTAAGAATAGAAAGAGGCGGTTCAATGGCCCAGCAGGTAGTGTGCCTTGCTCTCGTGCAGGTGATCGGAGTTCGGGAATGAGCTCTGGGAGGAGTGATGGCATCAGGTTCCACCACACTGGCAACCCCAGCGGTGGGCCAGGGAGCTTGCATTTCCACAGGGGACACCAGTGGCAAGTTGAGGCCTGCAGGGGCTATGCCCAATGTCAGGAGATGTGGGCGGGGAATAAACAGAACAAGCAGTGGTGCAAGCTTTGTGAAACCCTACCTGCTTGCCTGAATCCTCCTGCCTATCTGGATTTGTGCTGGGGGGGTAGGATGGCCCTCCCCCCTGGCTCCACCAAGGGGGAAAATCCCTGTTGGATTACTGGCGGGTAGTTCCAGGGAGATGGGGTCAGTTGGAGACAGCAGGGATGGAGCTGAAGGGCTTCTGCAATCACTGATAGAAAAAAATGCTTTATAGAAAAAAAAAGGAAAAGAAAATCTACATTGATTATAAGGCACTCATGTCACAGATTTACAGTGGGTGGGTGGGTGGGCTTCATTGTATATAGCACCTTTCACACACACTGTATTCTAAAGCTCTTTTCAAAGCAATGAGTTACCTACTGTTAGTGCCAGAAATGTATTCAGCTATGCAGTATACATGCATCAGCTGTTAAGCATGCTGATAAAATGCAAGGAAAAATCCAGAAGCCTTACTGTCTGGGATAATTCACCTGACTGTGCATTAAACAAGTTAGCGATGCATGATCAGGTGCAAGATCTCACTACCAAAGCAAAAAAGCCTTACTGCCTATAAAACCATGGAATGTTTCATGTATATAATTTTGCTATTTAAAAGGAATACAAATTATTTCATGTTAAAAAAAAAATGTAAATTTCACTTTACATATAATGCATAAGAGCAGTGAACCTTTTTATAAGAAGAAAAAGCCATTCCACTGTGTGCATTAAAGGATTTGAAGGCATAACCCAGTAGCACAAAGACACTCTGCCTTTGTCCTCATACCTCATGCTCCTGGGCCAAGCATTAAAATCCTTTAATGCACACCCTGTCATGAATTATTGCTTACTAATACCACACATAGCCATCCTACGTTAGAGTCTGTGTTCTTGAGAGAGGGAGTATTATCTAGGACATCAGGATTCACACCTACCAAGCAAGCAAAACTTTATTTCTAAACTGTAAAACAGTAAAAGAATCGGGAACAGAACAAATAATACCATTCAAAAATAAATAATCAATAGAAAATAAATAGTCAAGGAACCAAACAAATAATACCATGCAGAAATAATTATTAGAAAATAATCAATAATAATAAATGACGGCTACATATAAGGAATAAAATATGGGTGAGCATACGCAACAAGCCTGTGTTTCTATTGAAGGGTTGAGATACCAGCGTATGGACCTCAAGAGTGAAGCTTGAGAGGTCCAAGCTGGTATCTTAACCCTGAGATGGAAACACAAGGCAAGTTGTGTATACTCGCTCATATTTTATTTTTTATAGTATATGGTTCCCCAGATGAAAAAAAAAAATTTCAACATTAATGTTTTATAAGGTTTCATACCCTGTGTTTGTGCTTATGGTTGCTGTCAGCAGCTCAGTCTATCAGGCAGTGTCTGTTGGTGCAGTCCCGTTCCATTCCTGAACCTGCTACCATTTGCGGCAGCAGTTTATGAACAAAAAATTAAAAAAAAATATCAAATCTGCATGGTTTTGAAACACGGAGCCGACTTCGGCAGTCTGTATCAGAACCATCTTGGTGTGCTGCTTGCTAAGCAGCGCCACCATACTTGTTTTTATTTTCCTTTAAACAGCTGTTTCAACAAATCAGGTGGCAGATAGCACATGGCGTCATTAATATTAATCAGGGGCTCATGAATATTGATTACAGAACATGCACAACAACTTTTAGAACGTGCACAACCTTTGAGCAGCCACCGAATTCCTTACTTAATAAGCCCAAAACCATATACTATGAAATAATAAACATATATTGATAAAAGTATGAAATCATATTCAAGTTGCAAGGAGAGGCCAAAAGCCTCCCTAAAGAGATGGACCTTTGGGGTCCTTTTAATGGCCTCCACTGAGGGGGCCTCCCTCAGAAATCTGGGAAGAGAATTCCACAGGCTGGGTGCAGCAACATCAAAAGCTCTCTCACCTGAAGATTTTAACCAAACCCTGGCAATCACTAAGAAGTCCTCCTAAGAGGAGCAGAGAGGTTGGGCGGTCTGGTAGTGGTACTGAAGGTCTTGCAGGTAGCTAGGACCCTGTCTATGTAGGGCTTTATAGGTCAGTAAGGAGATCCCCAGTCTGTGGAGAACCAGGGTTATATGACAAGATCTTGGGAGACTTGTCAACAACATGGCTACCACATTCTGCACCAGCTGCAGACAATGCAAGGCTCCTCCATTGAACCCCAGGTATAGGGCATTGCAGTAATTGAGCCTGGACATAACAAAGGCATGTATCAGTGACGGCAGGTCACTGGTTGGGATAAAAGGTTTGGTCTGGGTGATATTTCTAAGATGGTAGAAACCATTTTGAACAATGGATGACACCTGAGCCTTGAAGAAACTAAAAGGTTTTGCAACGGGACAGTGGTGTTCTGGCAAAAGTCAAATCATTAAAACAAAAGAAGCTGAGCACTCACCACCTCATATCACACGGACACCAGAGATTTGTGCAAAATGATTACATTTATTATTTAAAACATCAACATGCCTCACGCTTTTCGGATCATAACGGATCCTTTATCAAAGGCCTTTGATAAAGGATCCATTATAATCCGGAACACATCAGGCATGTTGATGTTTTAAATAATAAATGTAATTATTTTGCACAAATCTCTGGTGTCCGTATGACACCTGAGCCGTGTCAATTTGCTGCCCAAAATATCAACCAGATTCTTTACCCTCACTGAGGTAGTCAGAGAGGAAGGGCTGAGTACTAACCCAGTCTTCCCTCCACCAACCCCACTTCTCACCATCGAGCAAGCTCAATCATCCTTCATCAGTACTTTCATCTTATCTGGATTGAGTCTAGCCAGTCGGTATATAAATCCAGTCCTTTATCTCAGCCAGGCATGAATTTAGTACAGAGACCATGTCCTGTGTCCCCAGTGCAAATGAGATATACAGTTGGGTATTGTCTGCATAGACGTGGAAACCCACCCTGTAATGTTTAATGGTATCACCCAAGGGTAGAATGTACATTGCAAATAACATTGGTGAGAGGATTGAGCCCTGGGGACTCTACAGGACAGGGGCATCAGGTGGAAGAAAAATGTGCTCATTACCACTCTTTGCATCCTACCTGTAAGGAAGGACTCAAACCAGTTGAAAACAGTACCGGCAAGTGTACAGAGCTCCTACAGGCGAGCAATCAACAACTCATGATCCACGATTTCAAACACTGAAGAGAGATCATGGGGGACAAGAACTGACCATTCCCCTCGATCCCTTGCCCTGAGGAGATCATTCTGTACCTTGACTAACACCATCTCTATACTATGCCTAAACCAGAAATCAGGCTGGAGTGGTTCTTAAATGTCAAAGGTAGCGAGATATACCTTGAGCTGAGTGGTCACAACTTTCACAATAACCTTCCCTAAAAAGGGAATATTAGAGACAGGTCTATAATTTGCAAGACAGTCTGGGTTCAAAGATGGTTTCTTCAAGAAGGGTTTCGCCACTGCCTCTTTAAGAGCAGCAGGGAATAACCCCCCCTCCTTGAGAGGGAGCACCAGACTATCTCCATGAACATTCGGCTCAGGGACCCCTCGCTCACATCTCACTAACAGGTGTGTTGAGCCTGGGACTAGTTCACAACATGTGGGGCAGATATTCAAGATTATCTCACTGACCTTTTCCATCCCCTACTGGAGTAAACTTACCCCAGATATATGGATTGCCTCTATCAGCTCCAGGTCCGACACCGCCCACCCGATGAAGTCCCACTAGGGAGATGGCTGCCCTGATGGAGAACACATTGTCAGCAAAGTACAGAGCAAACTCATTGCATTTTGTGGCAAACAATGCTCTTGCCATCCAGATACAGGAAGAGTGAACAGGCCTGTCCACCATCCAGAACAAACTGGGCTTTTCTGTTCTTTTCTGAAGCAATCTCTCTAGACAGGAACTCTAACTTCTTATCGGAGATTGTCATTCATACTCTCTATGACTATAATGAGTGATCAAACCAATCTGTCTCCCTTAGTGCCAGATCTCCACCGGTGGCGCTCCAATCTCTGACCCAAGGTGTTCAACTCCTTGAGTTCCCCGTTGTACTATGGGAATATCAAGCATGACATATGAGGTCATACATTGACCAGTAAAACAGAATCAACAGTCACAGTGACAACCTCAGTGTCGGCCATCACTGCCTCTTCCAGTCCTGTTGCACAAGCATCCAGTATACGCGATAGGTCCAGCTCCACCTACTCTTTCGAAATGTCCCACTGGATCTTTAGCTTCTACTTAGGCAGCCACCAGAGATGGGGAGAAGGGACCTTGATTTAACATCAAATCCAAGGGATGATACCTTCAATAGTTCCCCATCACCACTATCAGTGCAGCACTGCAGTATTGGGTACTCACCTGAGTATCTGGTTTAGGACTTGAACCCACAACTATCTTTTCTCCCTAGCTCAGAAGTGTGAGCACTACCAGCTGAACTACTGACACTTATGCAGCACAGGGAGACTCTCAAATTCTGTAGTAGAAAAAAAACCCTGAAATTACAAGACTGCTCTTCACTAGAAAGATGTGTGTTTCTTCTCTCTCTTTCTTTCTCGCTCTCTGATTGAGAGCTACAGTAGTCTTGAGTTGCCTTTTTTCCCTATTTAAGAGTCTATTCTGAAGCAGAGAATGGTTTTAGCTAGGCATGATCAGATGTCTATTTTTGGATCCAGATAGCTTTGATTGCAAACCTAATGTTAGGATTTAGGCTTTATGATTTTAAAATTAAATTGCAGAAAATCCTAAATCCTAATCATTAGGATTCCAATCAGATTCTGAAATCCAAAATTCAAACACAGTTCTTAATTAGATACTTAGTTAATTGGATCAGATTTTGAATTTGGATAGCCTAAATCTGAAAATAAACCGACTGATCAGATTTTCCGATCATCCCTAGTTTTAGCAGTTTGTCAAAACCCGCCAAAGGTGCACTGGGTGGTGTGATCTGGGACTGACTCACTTACTCTGTCATGCTGCTCCCAAGCTTACAGCTCTCTTGCTCACACAAGTTAAGACCAGACTCTCACACTATAAAGGGCCTCTTGGACAAAGGAACCCCCTTAGTAGCTCCAGGTAACCTCTCCTCGCTACTCTGTAACAGACGCAGGTTTTTCGTTTTTAAATTTGGTAGTGTCCTCTCCAGAATTAGAACATGTAATTGCCTGATAAAAGTGGATTACCTGTGATCATTAAAACATAAGTGGAATCCAGGACAAGAACACAGTCACACAAACTGCGCTAAGAACAGTGCTCTGAGAGAGAGTGCCCAACCATAGCAACAGTAACTAGCAAAAACAAACCCCTCTAAGGAACCTCATGAGAGTGACACACTGTGCTGAGTAGGTGATGGTCACATCATGGTTGGGTGATGCCTTGTAATAAAAAAGTTAATTTAACCTATTTTTCTTCTTGGTCTTGTCTGTCCAAGTCCTGGTAAATCTGGATTACTGAGGGTTTTGTATTCACTCATTTCCTGGCTGAGTGCTCCATGAACTGTTGTTTTTGCTTATTAAAACACATCAGTCATATATTTATATGAAATATGAAATATTTAATATTTATTTAAACTAAATTTGCAATGTATACTGTATAGAATATTCATGGCAAAAAACTCTGTTTAATGCATCAGTTAGGGTTGTTCCACAGCGACAAAAGTGAGGAAATTCGCTGTTAGGGTTGAAAACCCTAACTCCGAATTCACCCCCCCCCCAGCACCACACACACACAGACACACACACACATTCAAGTATGGGGAGGACCAAGTCAACACAACCAATGACAGACATCCAGCAGCAGGTGACAGAAATAAACAATTGTCTAAATGTACTACAGACATCCCCACCCACCTGACCAGGTACTGCATGCTCAGTGGAGATCAACAGCAAAACTGAGGCCATGTACAAAGCGTACACATCCCTGATTGCAGCTGCACAGCGTACCACACTTAGTAGTTGCATGGCCTTACCTACCGATGCCCACACACACCACAACTGGTACTGTGCCGTTATTCAATATAAATGCTGAAGGTGCATGATGACAGTTGTAGAAAGGTTTAACACTACTGAGTATACATTAATTAAGAGAAGCACATAAATTAACTACAAGACACTAGCATGCTCAAGATAAAAGTAGTGATACATTTAGTAGGCGATTTACATAGTAGTACATTTACTGCAATGGTTTACTCAACATAGAGAGGCTGATGTAAACGTATGGAAAAGCATTGCCTGTTCAACGCTGTGAAATTGGTACTGCCAGTATCACATGCATTCTTACTGATGAAGGTGTACTGCTGATGTACATACATAGACCTTCAGTGTGTTTCAATATTAAAGATGCAGTAAGTATTCTTTGTAAGAAAGATTGTAATTGCATGGATCAGGCCAAGCAACTTCTAAATATCACAGCACTACTGAGCCAACAATGATGTACCTGTATCGGACATGTATATAGGATAGATTTTCCTGTAGGCACTTACTGAGTATGTTGTACCTGATAAAGACAATCTCATTGCATCTGTGATGACTAACTTATTCAAATAGTAATACATTTGCTATTGTTGCAATGAGTGATCTATGCCACTTATGGACACAGTGTGATTTTTAACAGTTGTTTCATACTCAGGCTGTATGCCTACTGTTTGGGTTTGCCACACTTCTGTCACTGATGCTATCAAAGTGATAACTATGTTAATTCTGCTACAACAGGAATCAAGTAGGTATGGTGTAGATATAAACAGAATGTCTTTTAGTATTGATTTAACTCATAATGGGGTAAGTGTACTAGGACAGCAGGGGTTATCCTCTATCACTGAATCTGTCAGTTACAATCACACTAGGGTTTCAATGACTGTGATGATCAAGTTACACTGTTCATCTTCATGAGTTCATATTCACAGCCATTCTCCAGTAACTAGACAGTGTATGGTGTAACTGGGTGGGACACTGTGTTGCAAAGCTGCTGCAGTGCCTAGGAGAGGGAGAGTATTTACTCATAAAGACAATTAAGCAATAAGGCATGACCAACAGTTATGTTAAATGGTCTGTTAATCACCCTGTAGGGGTTTAATGTTGAATGAGGCATATCCGAGTGCCACATGTCGCTAGACAGTGATAAACTGACCATCAACATAATACCTGGGAGTGGCTTATTGCTATCATAATAAAACTGTTTTTTAAACAACATTAAACCATGTTCATCATATGGTTAGGCTCTACATGTATGTTAATAAAAACTAAACATAAGGCTGTTACAATGTTTACAGTCAATTAGAAAGCTGCATTTCTCAAACCCTTGTTATAATCAGAGATATTATACCTGTACAACTCCTTGGTTTTGCTTAACTCTATTGCTCAGGTGGGCCACCACAAGTGGTGTGTGGTGTGGTGTGGGGCATCGGTAGGTAAGGCCATGCAACTACTAAGTGTGGTACGTTGTGTGCAGCTGCAATCAGGGATGTATCGTTTGGTGTACATGGCCTCAGTTTTGCTGTTGATCTCCACTGAGCATGCAGTACCTGGTCAGGTGGGTGGGGATGTCTCGTAGTACATTTAGACAATTGTTTGTTATTTCTGTCACCTGCTGCTGGATGTCTGTCATTGGTTGTGTTGACTTGGTCCTCCCCCATACTTGAATGTGTGTGTGTCTGTGTGTGTGTGGTGCTGGGGGGTGAATTCGGAGTTAGGGTTTTCAACCCTAACAGCGAATTTCCTCTCTTTTGTAGCTGTGGAACAACCCTAACTGATGCATTAAGCGGAGTTTTGCCATGAATATCCTGTCTTTTCAGAAGTATCACTCAGCATACTACATGATTTATAGTCCTAAGAATAGTGCACATACATATAAAACAATGTTCCAGTATCAGAAATATTTCAACTGTTGTGGTTGCATTTACTGTCATTGTCTTAATTACTTTATTAATTGTCATTTGTCATTCTCGTTCCATGTAGTAGTTTTAATGTTAAAGTGTCTTAATCATTTTGTTTGTGAGCACATATGTTAATTTAAAATGTGCATAACTAAAGACAATATGACATGACATGGACACTATTAGTTCATGTACTGAACAAATGGATATGCTACTATAGTAACTTGAGATTTCATAGAGTGCTTCCACTACCAACTGAGGTGGTACCATCAATCATGTGAACAGCGGTGGAAGAGGTTTGTTGTACTGAATACATATACTGGACCACCAGGGCTATGTTTGGGGGGTTTACTGCTTACATCCAAGAGCAGGAGTTTGGTCCACTGGACCACCAGGGCTATGTTTGGAGGGGGTTTACTGCTTACATCCCGCGAACGGGAGTTTTGGTCCACTAGACCACCAGGGCTATGTTCGGGGGGCAGCTTTACTGTTTACATCCCGTGAATGGGAGTTTCAGTCCACTACACCACCAGGGCTATGTTCGGCAGGAGGGGTTGTATTTCACACTGATACACCCTGCAATCAGCTTTTCAGTACACTGAACCACCAGGGATGTATTCGGGGGAGGGTTGTTTTTAAACTAAAGTAACCCGTGGTCAGGCTTGTGGGGGAGGAACATTTCTGCTGTTGCCCACAATAGGGCCAGTGGTGGGGTGGTGTTGGGGATTGTCACTCTTTTGACCACGATCAGGCTGCACGAGGGGACATGGAGTGGGTTGGGGGCCAGCCACAGCTGTCAGCTGCTGTGTTGTGCCATGCAGTGCAGCAGGTTACCTGTGGGTGATCGTTGACTTGAGCATTTTTTTGGCCTCAAAGTTGTGCAGGCGCAGGTTGCGGGTTGCACCTTCACAACTCTGCACAGCCTTGCTGAATATCAGGCTGTGCAGTTAATGCATGGTTGCTCCCCCTGCAGTTCATCATGCATTCATTTGCATTGCACTGTTACTCAGCATGTTTTCTGTGGTGGAACTGCCTCCTGCTGAATATCGCAGAATGGAGCAAGTCTTGACTTGAGGCAGGCACCCTATTACACATGTACAACCCTTTTGAATATCTGGCCCATAAAGTATAATACTAATAGAAGGAAGGCATTTGTCACACAGAGACTGGTGGCCCCTTGGGATGAGCTCCCCTTGTCACTTATTTGTCCTAAATCAAAGATGCTTTTTAAAACTCAGCTGTATAGAAATTTTTATGAAGGAAGCTAACATGATTACATAAGAGATACTGGCTGGGAACAGCTATGGCCTATTCTTTACTGTCTGGCCTCCTCCACTCCCTTGAACATTTGTATGAACCTTTCTATTAACTATCTTTATATTAGGGATTACAATACTACCACATATACCCAATGTTAAGATGATATGGTTATGACAATTGCCCAAAAAAATGTTGGGGCAGATGTCGCACTATATCTGTTGAATAGCAATAACACACCAAACACAAGAGAGTATAGTTTAACTTTTTACTATAAAAATAGTTTCAATATAAAAATAACAAACAAAAATATATTTTTTTATAAATACAAAAATAGATTTTTACAAAATAATATATACATACAATGAAAAAAACATATAAGGTGTGTATTGCATCATACACAAAATAAAAATTAAATAAAAAAATAGTTTTCATCATATTAATAAAAACATATAAAAATATATTTTAATGTTCTTTTAGTTCAGTCGAAGACTTGCGAGAGGTGTATGCACTGCTTGAGAGCAATCAGACTGGAAGCTGGATTCAATGTAGGCGCAAAAGAAGTGGAAACTGTTAGCCCTCGGGAGATATGCGGAGCGCTATGAAGGGTGGCCAGTTTCACCCAGGAAGCTGCAGGAACAGATGGTAGCCGTGGAGGTGAAGCACTGCTACTTACAACAACACCATCACCCACTGCTACGACCGGCTCAGGGCGAGGTTCACAGTCTGCTGCTGTGCATCCAAGAGAGACTGGATTTTGTCCAGCCTCTCAAGGATCACAACATTCTACTCCGCAGACTGAGAACCTTGCGCGTGAAGTAAATCTGTAGCTGATGACAATAGCCTGTGCACCTTTGCAGTCGCGCGCCTACAAAGATAAAAAAAAAAACAGTTATGATGAATATATAACACAAATTCAACAATTACAACTGTAAAATATTTCACTTCAAATACTTCTTATCTAATGCAATATCAGAAATGCATTCATTTAAAAGTTATGATAATAGTTTTAAGTATGATGCTAAACTATTTAGTATCTAATTTGTCTCTCTGTCATACTTGACTATCTATATTATCTAATAAGCTCACGACATAAAAAAATGTATAGTTAGCTGTGGCTTAGAATGCTGCTCTTAGATTTTCTTTCACTACTCAGAAATATTCTGTATGTGCATACTTTTGCATTATTTACACTATTATACCATAGAGTTGAAATACATCCTCATCAAGTGTTAGAATGTTTACTTCACCATGTCTGCCTATAATGTGTAGTCATGTATTCAGTGAAATTAAAGTACCTTGACAGTAGCAGTATAATAAAATACTTTTCATGCGTACACTATCATGATAAGTTTAATGATACTTTTAAACCAAACAGCTTTTTACCCATGTTTCAAGATCTCAACACACATCAGTACTTTAAATAATTAAGTCACTAATGTAAGATGCGATGCAAAACCATGCCAGATATCGAGCCGAGCTGAGCAGAGTTGTGCAGGCGCAACCCCAAGCTGCGCCTGCACAACTTTGAGAAAAAAAAAGGATCAAGTTGAGGCCACCCACAAGTGAGCTGCTGCATTGCAGGACGCAACACAGCAGCTGCCACCTGTGGCTGCCCTCAACACTCTGTTTCATACGTCTGAACTGTTTGTTCCCAAAATGTGTTACATTGCTTCTAAAATGTTGAAAGAATAGGAAAAGCGTGGAACACTTAATCTAATTTTAAATTAGAAGCCCACAACACTGTTAAAATGTTTGCATTTAAGTTCATAAAGTCTGCAATTTATCAAATTGATATATTTAGCATCATTTACTATAGAATTTTGCAAAAAAATGTTAACACTGAATGTGTTACAAGTCCTCACAATGTGAAACAGGAAGCTTTAGTGAATTAAAATGAGTAACATTCCTCGCAATGTGGTATACTTGAGAGATATGCACTCTACACCCCCTCATCAAGGCAATCACGGGCAGCAATGTCTGCCCTCCAACACTCATGTCTTTTGTTGGGGTGGGTTGCTAACTACATCCCACAATTGGGATTTTCAGGATATGATCGGGAGGTGGGGGGGTTTCAATACTCAAGCCTGCAATTGGGCTTATCAGTCCACTGGTATCACCAGGGATATATTCAGGAGGTAGGGAGGTGTTTCATTACTTAATAGCGCAATTGTGCTTATTGGTCCACTGGACCTCCACGTCTGTGTTGAACGGGAGACACATTGCTGCCCCCAACTGGGCTACTGGGGGGGAGGGTATTAACAGTATGCCTGCAATCGGGCCAGTGGGGGGGGATTTACGCTCTTTTGCCTGCAATTAGCCTGCACGGGGCATCCTTCCCCAACGGCTGCTACCTGGTAAGGACCCAAGCACAAGTCCTCGGGGATCACCACACCTGCATGCTAATGGGATGCAAATAGGGCCATAATCAGATGAGAATGTCCCCACCCTGTGCCTTGCCTGAATTACAACCACATTTGCATATTACCTTTAGAATATCGGGATTTTGCGACCACAAGTAGAATGCTGCAGTTTCTAAACTTGCGCTGCTGCAAGTTACACTGTGCCATGCACAGTGGATGTGTTTAGAGGTGATATTCAAAGTACTTCCTCAATACCACAACTCCTTTGAATATCACCCTGGACACACCCCTGCGCAACTATTTTGCACACCAGAAGGGCTTGCGCCTATGATAGCATATAATGTTCATCTAAAAACAAATGTTTTAAAGTAGACATATTACCACCTTTACTCACATACAGTCTCACAGTCATCTCCTTACACTGTCCCAAAAAGTAATTTCGAACAACAGCCACACCATCATATAGTGACGTTTTAAAAACACTGTTTTAAAGAATAGTTGCTCATTGAAACTATGACACTGTCTGTTGCTAACCCATGCATCATTGAACTATTTAGCAATGTGATCTATGTGGCCCAATATTTGCTTAGTTTCACTACTCAGCAACTTCTTTCATAACACCCAACCCAGAAACACGCACCGTATAATGTAGTGGAATTTGCACCACTGCAACCTGTCATAGTACTGCATTTTAATTAAGCAATAATGCCTGACAGTGTAGGCAGTATTAGAATACCGGACCAGCCAGAGGCGTAATGAGGCCAGCGCCATACAGGCGGGCGGCCTTATACCTCCTGGCCGGTCTGGTATTGCTCAATACCGCCCACCCTGGAGGGCATTATTGCGCTTAGAAAATGGCCCATGGTACTATTTTTATTAAAGAAAAAATATTTTTATGTTTTAATGTGAAAACTGTTTTTATTTTATTTCTTTTGTAATAAAATAGTTCCTCCGCATGTGTCCTAGTCGCAGTCCTGTAGTTGTGGGTTTGGAGGCTGTTGTCATGTTAACATAACCACCCCCCACTGTACACAGGACTACAGAGAGTTCGATCAAGATATGTTTAATAAATTTGTCTGTTCCTTGTCCACCACTAGCACAGCACCGGCCCCTCTCGCACAGCTCCGACCCTGCTGGCCTTCAGAGCTTAATACAAATTCCCAGTCGAATGCATCCAGACCGCCATTTTCCTTCTACCAGCAGAGGCTGTCGTCATTTCGAGCTGCACCACGCTACCGTTCCATGGCGCTACAGCTTCCCAGTCAGGCCAAACTAATCCCACAAAAGTAGAGTGAAGCTTCTGAGGAGGAAACAGTAGAGCGGGAGGGCAGAGGTATAGAGAAGGGAGCGAGGAGCAGTGAATCGTCGGCTAGTGCTGTCTCATTTAGGAACAGAATCAGTGCTGAGAGGGCGCCGTCAGAATAGCGTTGGCTGCTGTGGTTGCCGATCCTAAAAATGCAGGAGCACAGTCTTGGCAGGTGGGTAAGTGACATCAGGGGAGGTAGCCTTAATTTAAAGTCAGCGCTAGTGGAGTTAGGACTACAATAAAACTGTAATATGGAAAAGGTGTTGAAGTACACTGAGCGCGCGATGTCCTAGCGCTGTTTTAAATACAGACATCTTTAAAAGAAATCGAAATCAATACACTTCTGCACCAAATGAATTTGCCTGACAAAAGTTGTTCAGGAACAGTGAGAGTGTGTGTGTGTGTGTGTGTGTGTGTGTGTGTGTCTGTGGTGGGGGCAGTGTCTTTTTGAGACAGCTTGTCATTAATGGGCCAATATCTCTCGCTAAGTGACAGAAAAAAAATGGCAGTGATTTCAAATTTATTTAGATGTTTTTAGCCAATGAGCAACCTGGATGGGCAGAGGGATACTTGAGTGGGTGAGAGGGTACTGGGGCTGGTACTTTTTATTTGCTGGGCATCTATTGAAAGTTAATGTAGCCCCCTGGGAAGGGTACTAGCCAATCAGATGCCAGGAAATAAAAAGCCCATTTTCTAAGTGTGGTGAGACAACTTCCATAGTGTTATTTAGAAGCGCTGATATTCATAGGGTGAACGCAAACAGTCCCATTATTACCTGCATTATTAGTTTTATCGACATTCCCTCAGTTCATGATCACCTTTAAAAAATACACATATATGCCAGTGCACTGAACAGCATCGCACTACATTGTAGAGGTAAGCATTAGGCTGGCAAGGCTGAAGACAGACACACTGCACAGCTATTCACTTTTACTGGGAAAAAGGGATCATGAACACTATAAGGCACACTTTTAAACTTGTAGATTGAGAAAAAAACTAATAAATCATAATTGTACACTTTATGCAGTGCACAACATTTAGGTAACTACAATATCCTACCACCATGTTTGTGTTTTTTGGGTGGTTGGGTATCTGCAGTGATCAATGCATTCCCACCCTTATAAGGTCACATCACACGTAAAGTAAGTAATGTAAACAGTGATTCGCCCACCCACAACAAACAAAATAAAGTGGTACTCCCTCAGCAACGAAGCTCTGTTGCTCACACCCCAAACTATTTTACATTAGCAGTGGGTATGTAATAGACAATGCACTCCCCTATCATGCAGTAGGATTGCAGCGTGTAATTCTCAACAGGAGCATTGATCACCACAGAATGTTGACAACCCTATGGCACTTCTCAAGGATGCAGATAATATCAACAACAGATTTTCACTTACGTGGTGGACTGGCGGCGCTTCCTGCTTCACCTCCACACGTTCCGAACAGCAGCTCCCGGGCTCTATTAAAGGAAACAAGAAAAAAATGATCACATTAATAGATGAAATATCAAGGTCAAAGTGTTTTTCTTTAAAACATCAATTTCTTCAATAACGTATTTTCAAAAACATTACTCACAAATATATAATTGGTAGTATGCAGTGCAGAACAAGTAGTGCCTGACCATCAATCACAATACTTATAACATTGTCATAATGCATGGTTGAGACACATGAACATCCTAAAAACATTACATGTATGTTCAATTTACATACATGCATACCTAATTATATGACGCTCTGTTCCTTTAATAGTTTAAAAATGTGAGTTATAATAAAAAAAACACAAACACAACGATAATGTCACTGTTCACTCAATGACCCTCTAGCTGAATGTAGCAGCCATGTATGTGTTATTAACCATATTACCCCTACAGGGGTATTAAAACACATTAACAAACATGTAGATATTCTATTATGCACATTAATAACTATTGCAATAATAAAAATGAAACATTGGCATGACATATATAAATATTAACTAAATACAATCTAGGGACATGTCATAATTTGCAACAGATTATTTAGCAGCACACCATTGAATTCCACTGAGACACCTACAACACTAGAACAACATTAGAATTTGTTATCTATTATTCATTATACAATTGCAAGAAAAAATCCTGGACTCTGATTGGTCACTCTTGGGCAGGACCCGTGATGTTAATCAGTACAACATCATGGGTGTAGTCTCAGCCTCACTGTGAACCTGCTGATCAGCATGAGCATGCTGAGCATTTGCTTGATTGTTTCGTCTGCTCTTAAAAAACAAAAATATTTTCCCACACAAAAACATCTTTAAAATTATTTTTGTTTCTGTATAACAACGAGCCATTGTATAATAGCAATAATGCCCTCCAGGGTGTGTGTCGTTTGGGATAACGTCACGCCTCAGTTGTTGGACACACTCGGCCTGCGGCCTCGTGCCCAACCACCCGAGGTGTGATGTTATCCCAGCACGACACACACCCTGTCGGGCATTATTGCATAATTGTACATTGAACTCCACCACCAAAATTAGCAGAGGAGAAGACCTGCCCCCCCACAACACCGCATCTACCGCTATGCACACCCATACATTGTCAGATTCATGAAGAATATTATTCCACTCACATCTGTAGTAATACCAGTTTGTTATGGTAGTACAGGATCTTCTGCCGTGGTGGCACTGCACAATCAATAGAGTTGGTTAACACCTTTTTTTAAGTATTTTGGGTGCATATTCAAGATAGTTGACCCAAACGCCGTGCACCACTGTGACTCCCCCCAAACGTATCCCTGATGCTCCACTGCTCTGAAATGCCCGATCGCAGCCATAATTAAGCAATAATGCCCGACAGGGTGTGTGTCGTGATAGGATAACGTCACGCCTCAGGTGGTTGGGCACGAGGCCGCAGGCTGAGTGCATTCAACAACTGAGGCGTGACGTTATCCCAAACGACACACACCCTGGAGGGCATTAGTGCTATTCTACAATGGCTCGTTGTTATACAGAAGAAAAAATAATTTTAAAGATGTTTTTGTGTGGGAAAATATTTTTGTTTTTTAACAGCAGACGAAACAATCAAGCAAATGATCACCATGCTCATGCTGATCAGTAGGTTCACTGTAAGGCTGAGACTAGACCCGTGATGTTGTACTGATTAACATCACGGGTCCAACTGAACGACAATCAGGTCCAGGATTTTCTTGCCATTGTATAATTAAGCAATAATGCACGACAGGGTGTGGTATATCGTGGGATATCGTCACGCCTCGGGTGGTTGGGCACGAGGCCGCAGGCCGAGTGCGTCCAACGACCCGAGAAGTGACGATATCCCACGATATACCACACCCTGGAGTGCATTATTGCTATTATGAACTGGATTAATTGATATTTTATGCCTTTAATGCAAAAAAGTAAAGTTTTTAAATATTTTAATATTGTTTTTATATGAGTGTAGGTAGACATTTAAAAAAAAAAGTTGTGTATTTCATGTTTTGGCCAGTAGGTGGTGCTGTTGCAGGAGGATTTTGTTGTCGTCTTCATTGTTGTGGTATTGACCCCCCCCCGCCGGAAGTTTAGTTTACTTGCGCACGGTTAATTTTTTTCTTTGTTGAGGAGGTGAAGATCAGTTGTGCCATACTTGTGAGGAAAGCGACAAGGTAAGGGTAAAGCGTGAGGAGCGGGTTGTATGTTTTGCCATTTGGCGCGAGGCAGCGTGGCAGTGAGGCGAGCAGTACTTGGCGCTCTGCAGTCAAGCAGTTGCCAGAATGAAAGGGAGACGATTTTTTTTGTTGTTGTTTATAGCGCGTCTGCTTTGGGCGACGTGTATGGGGGCAGTTGTGAGGATGTGTTTTTTTTCCCGTTAGTTTTAGTGGAGGTCGGTGGAGAACATTGCGCTGGCGGTGAGCAGGCTGGTGGCCGGAGGTTTTCCGAAGCCGTGATGATGTAGCCCGATATCATCACGGCTTCGAAACCCTCTCGGCCAATCAGGTTGCTCCATTTACAATCGCCGGTTCATAATGTTACGTAACCTACTAAATGTATCCCTTCAGCTCAAGAGCAGCAAAATGCCCAATTGCAGCCAGTAAGTAAAACAACTCAGCCCTTGTCCTGAACATATCCTTCCTGTTCTACTGACTGAAATGTTTATTTGTTGGTAGTTAGCGTAATACCCCGTCTGAAGATAGCCCTGGTGGAGTGGGTGTTGCAGGATATGTTACACTCCTTTCTGTATCATAAAGCTGCACCGCAGTATTGTTCCCCCATGCCTGCAGCCTGTTAGGGCACCACACACAATTTCTCATGGACCAACAGACCTGCATGGTAATAGCATGCAAATCACAGGATAACAACATGCAAATGTGCCCACACTGCATCTTGCAATGATGATAATACCACATTTCATGTCACATTTCAAATATTGCCCCAGAGACACAGCTGTCCAGCTAATTTGCACAACACAATACCTTGCGTGTATCAATGCCACAATTTCAATATCACACACTTGTGTCATGAGAAACCCTCATTTCTTATTTGAAAACAACCTAAGAACTTTGTAATAAAAAAGTCTTACCGTCAGACTCAGTCATAATTACACTGTCAGTGTCTGACTGACCACCCTCCACAGCTTCGCTTGCTGCTGGCACTACCTCGCTCGCAGCTAGGGAACGCCTCCGATGTTCTACAATAAATGCAAAACAAAAACATTTGAATGTTAGATGTAAATCAGAGTACATTTTTTTAATACTGACAACAACAGTTGTTAAAAATTCTACTTTCTAATTTCTATCACGACGTTATTAGCTGTGTTCAATCTTTGATTATACAATGGCAAGAAAAAATCCTGGACTCTGATTGGTCAGTCTTGGGCTGGACCCATGATGTTAATCAGTACAACATCATGGGTGTAGTCTCAGCCTCACTGTGAACCTGCTGATCAGCATGAGCATGCTGAGCATTTGCTTGATTGTTTCGTCTGCTCTTAAAAAACAAAAATATTTTCCCACACAAAAACATCTTTAAAATTATTTTTTTTTTCTGTATAACAACGAGCCATTGTATAATAGCAATAATGCCCTCCAGGGTGTGTGTCGTTTGGGATAACGTCACGCCTCAGTTGTTGGACACACTCGGCCTGCGGCCTCGTGCCCAACCACCCGAGGCGTGATGTTATCCCAGCACGACACACACCCTGTCGGGCATTATTGCTTAATTGTACATTAAATTCCACCACCAAAATTAGCAGAGGAGAAGACCTGCCCCCACACAACACCGCATCTACCGCTATGCACACCCATACATTGTCAGATTCATGAAGAATATTATTCCACTCACATCTGTAGTAATACCAGTTTGTTATGGTAGTACAGGATCTTCTGCCGTGATGGCACTGCACAATCAATAGAGTTGGTTAACACCTTTTTTTTTAAGTATTTTGGGTGCATATTCAAGATAGTTGACCCAAACGCCGTGCACCACTGTGACTCCCCCCAAACGTATCCCTGATGCTCCACTGCCCTGAAATGCCCATCGCAGCCATAATTAAGCAATAATGCCCGACAGGGTGTGTGTCGTGCTAGGATAACGTCACGCCTCAGGTGGTTGGGCACGAGGCCGCAGGCCGAGTGCGTTCAACAACTGAGGCGTGACGTTATCCCAAACGACACACACCCTGGAGGGCATTATTGCTATTATACAATGGCTCATTGTTATACAGAAGAAAAAATAATTTTAAAGATGTTTTTGTGTGGAAAAATATTTTTGGTTTTTAACAGCAGACGAAACAATCAAGCAAATGCTCAGCATGCTCATGCTGATCAGCAGGTTCACAGTAAGGCTGAGACTAGACCCGTGATGTTGTACTGATTAACATCACGGGTCCAACCCGAGACTGACCAATCAGAGTCCAGGATTTTTCTTGCCATTGTATAATTAAGCAATAATGCACGACAGGGTGTGGTATATCGGGATATCGCCACCGGTGGTGGTTGGGCACGCGAGGCCGAAAAGGCCCAACGAATCGAGAAGTGACGATATCCCACGATATACCACACCCTGGAGTGCATTATTGCTATTATGAACTGGATTAATTGATATTTTATGCCTTTAATGCAAAAAGTAAAGTTTTAAATATTTTAATATTGTTTTATATGAGTGTAGGTAGACATTTAAAAAAAGTTTGTGTATTTCATGTTTTGGCCAGTAGGTGGTGCTGTTGCAGGAGGATTTTGTTGTCGTCTTCATTGTTGTGGTATTGACCCCCGCCTGGAAGTTTAGCTTACTCGCGCCACGGTTAACTTTTTTTTTTGTTGAGGAGGTGAAGATCAGTTGTGCCATACTTGTGAGCGACAAGGTAAGGGTAAAGCGTGAGGAGCGGGTTGTATGTTTTGCCATTTGGCGCGAGGCAGCATGGCAGTGAGGCGAGCAGTACTTGGCGCTCTGCAGTCAAGCAGTTGCCAGAATGAAAGGGAGACGATTTTTTTTGTTGTTGTTTATAGCGCGTCTGCTTTGGGCGACGTGTATGGGGGCAGTTGTGAGGATGTGTTTTTTTCCCGTTAGTTTTAGTGGAGGTCGGTGGAGAACAGTGCGCTGGCGGTGAGCAGGCTGGTGGCTGGAGGTTTTCCGAAGCCGTGATGATGTAGATCGATATCATCACGACTTCGAAACCCTCTCGGCCAATCAGGTTGCTCCATTTACAATCGCCGGTTCATAATGTTACGTAACCTACTAAATGTATCCCTTCAGCTCAAGAGCAGCAAAATGCCCAATTGCAGCCAGTAAGTAAAACAACTCAGCCCTTGTCCTGAACATATCCTTCCTGTTCTACTGACTGAAATGTTTATTTGTTGGTAGTTAGCGTAATACCCCCCATCTGAAGATAGCCCTGGTGGAGTGGGTGTTGCAGGATATGTTACACTCCTTTCTGTATCATAAAGCTGCACCGCAGTATTGTTCCCCCATGCCTGCAGCCTGTTAGGGCACCACACACAATTTCTCATGGACCAACAGACCTGCATGGTAATAGCATGCAAATCACAGGATAACAACATGCAAATGTGCCCACACTGCATCTTGCAATGATGATAATACCACATTTCATGTCACATTTCAAATATTGCCCCAGAGACACAGCTGTCCAGCTAATTTGCACAACACAATACCTTGCGTGTATCAATGCCACAATTTCAATATCACACACTTGTGTCATGAGAAACCCTCATTTCTTATTTGAAAACAACCTAAGAACTTTGTAATAATAAAGTCTTACCGTCAGACTCAATCATAATTACACTGTCAGTGTCTGACTGACCACCCTCCACAACTTAGCTTGCTGCTGGCACTACCTACGCTCGCAGCTGAGGCACCTCCGATGTTCTACAATAAATGCAAAACAAAAACATTTGAATGTTAGATGTAAATCAGAGTACATTTTTTTAACACTGACAACAACAGTTGTTAAAAATACTACTTTCTAATTTCTATCACGACGTTATTAGCTGTATTCAATCTTTGATTATACAATGGCAAGAAAAAATCCTGGACTCTGATTGGTCAGTCTTGGGCTGGACCCGTGATGTTAATCAGTACAACATCACAGGTCTAGTCTCAGCCTTACAGTGAACCTGCTGCTCAGCATGAGCATGGTGATCATTTGCTTGATTGTTTCGTCAGCTCTTAAAAAACAAAAATATTTTCCCACACAAAAACATCTTTAAAATTATTTTTTTTCTGTATAACAATGAAACATTGCATAATAGCAATAATGCCCTCCAGGGTGTGTGTCGTTTGGGATAACGTCACGCCTCAGTTGTTGGACACACTCGGACTGCGGCCTCATGCCCAACCACCTGAGGCACGACGTTATCGCAGTACTGACATCACTGGACACATTGCTTTATTGATATATATGTAGAGACTAAGCACATACAAAACAATGTTCAATACTATTTTCAAAATATTGCAATGATAATACAAATAAGGCACTCTGACTGTATATATCAATGGTCACTTAATCACTGTGTGACTGATGTAGTACTCGGCTGTGCCTCATCCCACATTACACCAGTAAGCACACATTTACACAACATTGAATAATCACTCCTGATGTCTCATTGCTTATTTATGCATGCACAGATATGAAAACTGCGCCATTCTGAATCGCCAGCCCTGCGCTGCTCAAAATAATTGCGCACGGGTGTGTCCAGGGTAATATTCAATCAAATTGTGCTATGGACCAACTTCTTTGACTATCACCCCCAGCCACAGCCACTGGACATGTCGCACTGCAACTTGCGCCACCACAAGTTGCCAGAGTTGAGCATTAAATTTGCAGTGGCAGAAGTACCATTGCGCCATGCACAAATTTCAGATATTCAAAAGCTGGCATGCAAATGAGATAATAGTTTATACAAGACAAAGGTGGGATCATTTACATCTATTTATGGCCCCATTTGCATGCCATTAACATGTAGGTGCATGATCCACAAGGATTTGCACCTGGCCGCCCTTCTAGGCAGCAGCCGTTGGAGACCGATGCACCCTGCAGCCCAATGACACACACTATCTCTCTGTCTACATTTACCCTCCCCCAGACAGATCCTGAAGCCCAATCACATTCAATAAAGTAACATGACCCCCCCCACCCACACATCTACCGACGCCCCATCACGGGCAATACAGTAACATCATTCATAAATGTGGAGTGTCATGTACATTATGGGCTGCACGTCCATTGGCTGTAGTTCGGCATCAATGGGCATGCAGTCATACCAGGCAGTTATTCAGCAGGCAGCGGGGCAGCACACGGGTGGGATGCTGCCACCCACCGCCTGCAAAGGGGGTAGCAGGCTGGAGGGGCTTCATACAGGACTGGGGGGGCACTAGGCACCAGGCTGACTTTTTGAGGTGGTAGTAACTTGACATTCTGCCCACGATCAGACATTACAATCCACTGGACCACCAGGGAGATATTTTGGTTGAGAAGGGCTTCACATTCTGCCCATGATCACGCACTGGGGAGGTGATACACGTTCTGGCCATGATTGGGCTTCGGGAGATGTGTGAGCAGGGGAGGTCATGTTACTTTATTGCCCTCGATCATACTGTGGGAGATCTGTAGGGGGGGCATGTTACTTTATTCCTGCAGTCGGGCGTCAAGAGATGTGTGGGTGGGGGGTATGTTACTATATGCACACGATGGGGCTGGTGGGGGGCACAAGAACCAACTAGGGGTCCAGCCAGGAGTGGCAGCTGCTGTGTTGCACCCTGCAATACAGCAGCTCACCTGTAGGTGGCCGTCAACTTCATTTTTTGGGGGGGCTCAAAGTTGTGCAGCCGTATGTTGGGGGTTGCGCATGCACAACTATCTACAACCCCACTGAATATTGTGTTGAGCAGCTTATGCATGGTTCCTCCCCCTCGTGTTAACCATGCATTCATTTCCATTGATCTTTTGCACAATCTGTTGTCAATGGCATAACTGCCTCCTGGTAAATATCACACAATAGTTCAAAGTTGGACTTGCACATACACAACCCTGTTGCACATGGAGGAACCCTTTTCAATATGTGGTCCACACTATAAGACGCTTTTCACTAAGTCTGAAAACATTGACAACTATAATTAAAAGTTGTGCTGATTTACTTACGGTGAGTAAGGCGCTCCCCCGCACTTGGCTTCCAAGCAGCCTCCCATAATTCATGAGCGAGGTAGTACCAGCATGTGTCGTTGTCCGGTATCACCTCCCGTTCCTTCAGTACATAGAATCGCTGGCGCAACAACTTCCACTTCTTTTTTAATTGCACTATGGACTTATTTTTAACTTTTAGTGCAATATATAAATAACTATTCACGCGCCTCCACATTGCATCCAGCTTCCGGTTTGTGCTCCTCATGAGCACACGAGCATTCCCCCGGGCCTGGACTGCCTCAAGCAGTGCACACACCTCTCGCAAGGTCCACTGCCTCATGTTACTTGATCAGTCTTAGTAGTTCTGAAATACAAACCCAAAAAATATGCACATTAGTATCATGTAACAATATTCATCATTTCTTAAACAAATTCTATACAATAGTAATTAAATTACATCAAAGACCACCTGTCCTTCAAGATAGCAGAAACACAGATCAGTACCATAATAGAACAAAAAAAGGATACAGCCACCTTGACAGTAAAAACAACTGCTAGTACACTAACATGCTATGCTCTAGTCTCATGCGTCGGAGGAACTGTATCAAACATCAAGTTTGGGATACCATGACATATCCATCTGTACCACAGTGAAATATTCGCACAACATTGTAATGTGATGTTAAACACAGATGAACCACACATCACAGAACTGTGTTTTATTGAAGTTGCAAACATACATTACTGGTAAACAGGCCTTGAAATAACGGACTCTTCACCCGGCTCGGACACCTGTTTTTTTCATTGGGACAGGTGTTTTACTTTCTTGGCCTGTCCCTTGGACAGGCAGTTCTGATTTACAACTTTGCCACACATATTAGGCTGCTAGACCCCAACCACAGCACTCTATATAGAAAAAAGGGATGTCAGGACCTCATGATATGAAGATGCACCACAGGACTCGAAATAAGTGGGCACTGACCACTAATATGCACTTCAGTTTTAGTAATTGCCACCTGCCGCTTTAAAAGGCAGCAACTTAAGGGCACTCCTAGTAGCTCCTCATGTGTCTGTCCTGCGTAGTAAATAAATTACACACGGTAGCCAAAATTTAATGTGGGTGAGTCAATCCATCAAGCAGGAACGGAAAGGGGGTATGAAATATTTTAACATGCTTCTGGAAAGCCAAAACTCCTACAGATGAAACTTCATGAGGGCGAGTTAGCAAACACAAAATGCTACAGGGTGTGATTCAAATATATCCTTCATGCTCTAGTGTTCAAGGATGTTTACCACTGTTCATTTGTACAATACCTTACCTGTAGCCTGCCACATCATGATTGTTTTCTCAGAATGTAAAACTACATTTATTCACATATGCACTTTAACATTCTGAGAAAGGAATCATACTGTGACAGGTTACAGGTATTATCAAACAGTTATCACTGTCAAACATCCTTCAACAGTAAACCAGGTAAGGATATATTCTCCTACAACCTGCCAAACTCCGAAAAACACTAAAGCATTAGTACAGCAAAGCATGCAGAGAAATTGGCAGACACTCACTTCACCATGGCAGCTAGGCTACTGCATATTATAAAATCTATTTTTTGACCACATTAATATGGTTCTGAAAAGAACCTTTGTGTATACTATCATATTTCCTCAAACAGTCTCACAATCTTAAAGGACTTTCAGGATTCCATCTTGAAGGTCTCCCAGAAAATGACAATTGCCAGCATGCGAGAAATGCACACCATCTGGTAGGAATAGCCAATCATTACAGAATTTAATTTCGGGGTGACGTATAGTATGCATTCCATGCATGTGTAAAAAAGCAGTAATCTGTACATTTACTTTTCTGCAAGCTCTGTCAATCAGATACATATGATGCTCTGCTTGCCAGACTCTACGCTCTGTAATATCTGAAAATATGACAATACAGGCAGGCAACATAGACATAATAGAAGCAAGGTCCAATTTTGCTTCCGTTACTAAATCTACCCATCGTTTTAAACCCAAATCATTGCCTCCAAGATGTATTAGCAGTATGTCAGGAGGAGAGTGAGTTCTCAAAAGTCTGTGCATGGTTGGCATAAGATGTTCCCATCTCATTCCACCACGACCAAACCATTTTACATAGCAATTCGGGAGCTGCAGGTCCCTTCCAAAATCACTATGAACTGCAAACTCAGCTGCTCGTCTTATGTAACTGCTTCCAACTATCCACAAAATCCTTTTCCTATTTTCTGCCATTCTAAGTTTTTTTACTCAGAACTGCACAGAAAGCTACTAAGAAAGGGACTGTTCACCCTGCAGTGACCAGACAGCACTGAAAATCAAACTGATATTTTCCCTCCTTATTTCAAGCTAGCTTCACTGCATTCAGTCAAAACACACACATAAAAAAAACATTCCCTCCTGCTCTGGCTTCATGAACCAATGTAACTCATGCATTCAGTATTACTAGACTATGTTCCTGCAAAAATCTAAAACCACTGAGAACTAAACAAAATGCATGCTTTTTATAGGCAGTTTTAAACAATTACAACATCAGAAAGAAGTCTGATTGGTTGCATTTCGTCATACAACTCCACGTGCACCTTCCTATCTCCCTCCATTTGCAGCTGTATCTGTACAAGTAAGTACTGAACTTCTTTCTTACTTTAAACTATTTTCTCTTAAGAATATAGCATGCCACATAATAACAATTAACATCATCAGATTAAACACCCAAAAACGTTTTGATTAATAATATGTACATGTTCTAATAAGTTTTTTAAATACTAGAAAATATCATGTGAACATAGACTGTACTTACAGTTTGAACTGCTTCTCTCTCTGCAATTTTCAAAATGGATCTTGTTTTCTTCTTCTTCAGTGTTGTCCGTCACTGATTGGTTCTCAGAAGTGGCCTGACAAATCTTTAATTTCATTGGTAGAGCTATCTGTCACTCAAACAGACTATTTAATGATTCGATAATGAATGTTTCAGCCACTCCCAAGTATTACATTAACTTTACTTTCGAATGCACGAAAGTACATTTGCGACACTTTCGATAGCACGAAAGTAAAATTTGCGAAAGTGTCGAACTTCGACAGTACTTTTGACCATAGTGTCGAATGCACGAAAGTACAATTTGCGACACTTTCGAATGCACGAAAGTATTTTTTTCGACACTTTCGTGCTCACGAAAGTAATTTTCAAGAATTGTCTATATATTGACACAGTTTCACATTTTATGGAAAAATGACTTAATTATCAATTTTAAACACATAATCTGCTGCATAACTGCCTCAAACTCAGCGCAGTGCAGATATTAAAGATTTACAATGCTTAATGCATACCCAAAAACTGTGCAGCGTACACTTGCAAAACACTTAATTGTTGTATTTTTTACACTCAAACGTCCTCATATATCCATTGCACGACCTCTGCTCATAACATTACACTCTTATATGTAAAATTTCTACAGAATAGTCATTTCTCACATCGACTCATGTAAAACGCAGCACATAAACAAAAACACAGTATCATCAAGAAGCGACAAATAAAATCTACACTATTCAGAACATTGTCGTCTGAAGTTAACAATAACACCCTCCAGAGTGGGTAGTGTAGGGAAAAACCAAACCAGCCAGAGGCGTAATGAGACCCGACAACACAGGAGGAAGGGCTTATAGGATCTGGAAGGTACAGTATTTCCCTATATCAGCCACCCTGGAGGGTATTATTGCACTTAGAAAATGTGCACTGTAAAGGAAAAAAATGGAGGAAAAAAGTATTAAAAAATATATATAAAAATACAAAATGAGCTTCAAACAACTTTTATGATTAAGTAATCCCTCTGGCTGTTTTGATTTCTATACTATTGGGGACTCCATTATGTGACAGGGCACTTTGTTGGCATGCACTTTGTGACTGAAGCTACCAGACATGGGAGGGCTCTGAATCTGCGATCAAGATACTGGGTGACCGTTCATTGAAGATTTTTTTTGTAAGGTACTCTGTACCTGCCAGTAGTTTGGGACACAAGCGAGATTAGTAAATACAGTAGAGGGACTTGTGGCATTTGTTTTTAGATTTTCTGAATAGGGCCAGGCAACAGTCACAGCACTTTCCTAACTTACAGTGGCCGTGAATGGAGACATGCTGCAAGCTTTCGCCATGTAATGGATTGCCCAGTCTTTGACAGACCATGATACACGGCATTTTTTTTAGCTATTTGCTGGTAGATGTCATTGTTTTGAAGTTTTTGTATGAGTACTGTACTTCTGTTGGGTTCTGTGTGTGTGTGTGTGTGTGTGTGTGTGTGTGTGTGTATGTGTGTGTGTGCGGGGGGGACATCATGGTCTTATTCATTCATTTGCTTACCAAGTGGTACAAAATGGCAGGTGAAAAGCTTGAAGACTCGAGTTGGCTACAAATACACAAGTAATGCAGCACCCCAAATAGTAACTTCTTTTTTTGCGGGTATCTATTCAGAAATACCGACCCACTAAGATTGGTATCATAGCCAATCAGAAGGGTAGGATTTTCAGACCCATTTTCAAAAGCAAAATAGTAAAGTCTGAACTGAAAAGTATGACACAACACAAAGTTACTAGTGTACCTGTGAACTGCAATGCACAAGCTTGTAAATCAGAAATATTTAGAATTTTCACACACATTTTTGAACATATAGGCCCAGATATTCAAACTGCGCTCAAAATGAGCACAACAGCAGGAGCAAGCACAAACCAGTTGCGCAAATGCGCAACAGGTGTGATATTCAAACATGGAGCAGCACAAATTGCGCAAGCAACCAACGTCTGACTATCGCACATACTGCGCCATCGCGCAACCAGGAAGGAGAAGCTGAGCCGAAATGTTGCGCTATGGAGCAACCAGGGAAGCTCAGCTGAGCATTCCAGAGCTGCCATGGCGCAAGCAGAGTCCCCCCCCGAGCAATGGAACTGCACATCCAGGAAGGCAGGCTGGGGCCCACCACCAGCCATGCCACACATGGGCACAGGAACACACTGCAGAACCCACACCACACCTGCACACCCCAAGCACAGCATCACTGGGGTGATGGATGATCTACTGGGCCATGGGGACTAGCCAACACAGCATAGCGAACTGCCAGCACCCCAGCACAACCACTGGCATGCTGAGAGTGCCACACACAGGGGTTGACAACCACAGTGCACAGCAGCTCCCCAGTCTTACAGCACACCCTGCACTGTGACCCCAAGACACCACCTATGTGCAGTGACTGGCACTGCAGGAAACCATGACACACACCAACCCCATACAGCACAAGAAGCCCAAGCTAGACACACCCTGTGCACCAAGCAGTGGGTGCAGCAGGCAACAAGACCAACAAAAGTCACTGCCATGCTGGAGATACCTCCCCATGCACACACGCACACACACCCAGGACCAGACCACCCCAGATGGCATGTACACCCCTGCAACTGAGCACCCATAGCCAGCTGCAAATCAGAGACCAACACAGTATTCATATATCAAAATAGAAATGTATATTGAACATATTATAACAACAACAATAGAAACTATTTACAAGGGGGGACGGGTACAAGGAAGGGGTGTTCAAGGGGGAGGGATTAAAAACTTAGAGAGGGAAGGCAGGGTGGTAGGGATGGGAGAAGTGGAAGGGTAATGTCATCATGGCCTACGGCTCCTGGTCCTCCCCTCTGCTGGTGCAACGTCCTGTGCCACCTCTGCTGATGTCCATGTCACGGATGGCTTGAAGGATCTCCGGTTCTGGCACCTGACTTGTGTGAGGCGCCTCACATCACGCGCCATCCTCCTGAGAACCTCGAGGCCTAGGAAAATGAGAACACAGTCAATGGCTGTGACTGACCACAACCTGAACACCACCCAACCTGCAAGCCATATAGCCCAATGTCCCGCACCCGTGATGGCATGCACCACCCACAGTGAACATGCACATGGCCATCACAAACAGGCGGCACCAGCTATGCGCACCACTGCCCACACACACACTGCCCACGTCCATCACAGTACAAACCAGGCTGGCAAGTGACGTGGCAACGTGGTGCGATGCCAGTTACACAGCTATGTGCCCAGTGCTTGCATGGGCCACCAGTGACGCATACACAGACGTGCTGTGATACTGCACAGTGATGCATGTCACCTGTGTCATGCATACAGACATAGACACATAGACAGTGTCGGCAGATAAGGGCCTATGGCCAAGCCAGTCTGTGCATTTGAGCTGTAAGTTCACTTTGTTTACCTAGGAGTCTGTTGCCCCTTACCCCTAACCTCCGGAATTCCGTTTTTTCTATCCCGTGCATTCTGAAATCCCATGATTGTTTCAGCCCCCACCACCTCCTCTGGCAGGGTGTTCCACTTGTCCACCACCCGTTCTGTGAAGACAGTCCTTCCATGTGTCCTCTGAATTGTCCACCTCCAACAGCATCCCATTGCCTGTAGTCCTGGAACATCTTTTTCAATTCAAAATAGTGTTCCTCTGCACCCTGTTCCACCCTATAAGATACTTGTATGTCTCTACCATATCCCCTCTCTCCCTCTTCCCCTCCAGGGAGTACATGTTCAGTTCCTTCAACCTGTCTCCATAGGACTTGTGATGCAAGCCATGCACCATCTTTGGTGCCCTCCTCTGAACCTTCCCTGCCCACTGTACGCCCCACGTAGGGATGGTCTCCGGAAATGTGCACTGTAGTCCAGGTGGGGCCTCACTAGTGTCCTGTATAGTGGAATTATGACCTCCCCTTTCCTGCATGGTTGTATTGTGCAGGGCTACTGGTCTCCAGCATGCAATAGCATTGATGATGTCAGTGATACTCACACTGCTCAAGCACAGCTCTGTCTGCCGATGTTGCTGCCACTGTTGCTCCCGCTGCTGCTGCTGGAGGGGTGCCACCCTGCTGGCACCGATCCCTGGCCTGCCCCTCCTCAGGTGGTGCTTGCCTCCTGACATCCCGCCTGTGGGAGACATGTTGAGACAAACATCAGTGTGACTCAAAGCAGAGTGCCCCTGCCCCAGTGAGAGTGCCTGCCCACACAGCCATAACCATCCATCGAACAGCTGCACACACACACAGCCAACCGTGGCCGAGCCGTCACCTATGCACAGCCACCAAAGCACACACACACATAAAGAGAATATAGGTGCATAGATGGTACACTCACCTGGCCTAGGCACCACGCCCGCCCTGGACGTGAGCGCGGCAGCGTCGACAGCTCTGGCTCCCTCGTGAGGAGGTCACTTGTACCGTGCCGGCACTGCTCAACAGACCGCGCACCGTCCAGTGACCCCACCAGGTCAGTGGCCACCTCTGCCACATCCTTGTCCTGGCTATGGTGAGTGTGCCACCATTAGAGTGCCTCTAGTGGGGCTCCACTAGGGTCACCAGGTTGCCACTTCCAGCTGGCTCCAACACACAGCCCTCCTCCTAGCCATGTTGGTCAGCTTTACAGCAGGGCAATATGGCGCTCATGCGCCGTAACCCCCGCGTGGAGATGTTGCGCCGATAGACCACACAGACTCAATCGCTGCTTTCGAATGGCAGCCGTCGCTCCACTAGCACTCTCACCAGACGAGCGCCAATAGGGACATACACATGGCATGCGGTGGCGCCAGGGCAAAGGGGCATACACACAGGTCATGGCAATGACGCGAACTCTGGCGCCAGCCGGACGTATGGGCATCCCGTAGCGACCGACAAGCTGCATACCAATTGCCACAGTGGACTATGCGCAAGTAGTGCCACAGCGCCATATAGTGCCCAGTGCCGTGCGCCACTGGCACAATGGTGCCCATGGCCTGAATTGCCGATCGCGCTCAGCACGTCTGCAGCAGCGACAGATATATCGCGTCGCTATCTGGGCATCGCCAATGCAGTGGCACTGCCAGGCACAAATCTCGCCATTGGCTCAGCCGACTCTTCTGTATGTATAGCGCCAGATTCGCGATATTCAGCACGACATATACAAATCCTCGATCAGCCATTCAAAGGCGCGGTAACACGATTGCATGTCATTAAATTCGCTCCTCCTAATTTGCATGTGTTGCGCTATAAATATGTGACAGTGGGCTGTGCAGGCCAGATTCCGGTTACTGCAGGTGAGAGGTGAGTTACATGCTGTGTGATGCTCAGGACAATGCTCATAGGGAAATGCTGCAGACTGCACAGTGACAGGTGTCCACTTCCACCCAACAGATCACCATGACCGACCAGAGCCAGTGAGAGTGAGGGCCGGTGGAGGCGTGGGAGGAGGCCCGAACTTCACAGCGGCAGAGATGGAGGCCCTCTTCAGGCCTACACTGGAAGATGAGCCACTATTGAGTGGACGGGAGGGCACCACTCAGTCCGGCTGCATGGGAGGGTAGCTCAGACGTTAACCTGCAGGAAGCCACCAGTGCTCCGTGCAGGGATAAAAAAATAAGGGGACTGACAGCGGGAGGTTGAAGGAGAGGTGGCAGCCTTCCAGGCAGACGCGATGCTGGCACTGCCGAGACCCGCCAGTGGTGTTACCAACTGACCCACATGAGGGACACTGTAGCAGCCATGCAGCAGGCGCCATGCGCGGGCAACCAGATGGAGGATTCCAGATAGGTGGAAGCCCATCACTGCGCGGTATGACATGGTGGTGGTGGTGTTTGGGGGTGGTGGTTGTTCACATGCACTCATGTACTCTTTCTGTTACAGATCCTGTTCATCTTCAGGAGACGGCGGAGGTGGGTCCAGACGGTGATGCGGACCTGCTGGACATGGAGGAGGGACCATCCACCTCCACCACCAGCCAGCAGGCTTTACTGCAGCAGCATGCATCCGAACCCCAACAACTCTGGTGTCAGTATTATGGGTGCGGGGTGCGCAGCTGTGTCTCAGCAGTCTGGCATGCAGAAGCATGCCAGCATGCTGTGACCATAGCAGTAACACGTACCACCGTGATGATAGAAGGCCTGCAATGGGCGTGATAGGTGTGTGTCGATGACCGGGTTACCACGTGACGAGTAACCGCGTGCCTTGGGCCTTTCTGGTTCCACCTGTGTACCAGCATGCTGGCACAGTCCCAGGCTACGCCTGTCAACACGGTGGGGCAGCACCGGTGGCTGTACAGTGTCTGGCACTGTTGCCAGCACAGTGATTCGAACAAGTGGACCTGGGAAACTGTGGCGGGAGGGCAGCAGCAGCAGTAGCACACCAGGTCTGGGGTACAGTGTCAACGGTGGCACATGTCCACCACCGCGCATCCGCCCATACCTGGTCCTGGCAAACAGCGCCCACCCTCAAGGGTGATGTGCATCAGGACCGTCCACCCCTGGGGGCCCATGATGCCATTGGGGCACAGTACCCATTGGATGCACACCCACCTGCTGCAGGAATCAGTACAGCTGCGGGGGCGGGTTGCAAGGTCCGTGGAGACACTGTCTGTGTCCGTGGAGTGGCACAGCCAGGGGGTGCTCGGGACTGAGCGAGCTGGTCGTGTAATGAGACGGATGTGACCGCCGCCATTGACAGGCTGACCCAGGCAGTGGTCTGTCATGGGCGCGTGGGCACACAGTCAGGTGCCCCTGTGCCACACACCGTGGTGCCTCTCCTCCCGTTCCCGGCGTCATGCGACACCAGGCCTGTCGCGCGGGTTCTCTATGGACATCCCAAAGCACCCCTGGTGCAGGTTTGTTCGTGCTGCAGACACATGTGAACCTTGAGTCGCGTTACCGGCGCAGTGGGACCCTGGTGGTGCAACAGTGCCACCCCATATGCCCCTGCTCGCCTGCACGTGCTGTTGAGTGCGGCGGGGCGCACGCATAAACAGTGGCCGTGGGACAGTGCCATGACTGAGCTGTCTCCCGTCCAGACCCTGTCTGGTGCCCTGTGTGCCCAATGTGTGTCATGGTGGGCAATGCACTGGGTGCTCTGTCACCATAACCAGGACCACCTGCACAGCCTCCCAACTGCTGTCCACAGGTGCGTGTGCATGATGATGCCTGCATTGCACTGCAACAAGGTGCAAGGTGCCCAGGTTCTTACAACGTACCTGGACAGTACAAGTGGTGGGGGTGGTCGGTGGTGCTGTGTGTTAGCAATGTTGGTTCCACAGTGCTGCCATCTTCCATGTACGCCCTGTACTGGTGTGTGTGTGTCCATATGAGTGCTCACCCTCCTGATGGTTGATGGACATGCCTGGATCCTTCCACTCCTGACATCCATGCACCCTGAGTGTGTTCCCTGTGTTCCTGTAGTGTTGGTTGCACATGTCCCCTTGACTTACCTGTGTTGTGTGTAGTGCTCCTCTGTGATGGTGTCCCGGTGCAGCTGGGCCTGCCGGATCAGTCGGGGGTCCCTCCGTCCTGGGGGGGCTGATCATCACCAGCGCCACCGGCGTCCCCATCACTGTCCCCTGTTAGAACCTGTCAGGCTATCCCATGGTCTTTGGCCACATGTTGTGCAGAGATAAACAGGCCAGGAATATCCACAGGCCTTTTGGGGGCTGTACTGTAGAGCACCAACAGAGGTGTCTAGGCATCCGAAGCGTGCCCTGAGCATCCCAAACACCCTCTATGATGTTGCGTCTTGTGACATGTGCCTCATTATAGCATAGCTGCACTGGCTGGGTCAAGGGGCGATCGCTAACGCAGAGCAGCCAGGGGACGGAGTGGGTATCCATGATCACCTGTGTGGGGAGATAGTGGAGAGCAGTGTCATATTCTAGGTCCATATTGGCCATCTCCTGTGTGCTACTACCATGGCACCTGTGTCACTCCCACCCTTGTCCAGAGTTTGCATTCCATACATGTGTACTCACCCACTTAGATGTCCTGTGGGATGTCCCCACTCTCGAATCAATGGCACAGTGCAGACTGATACCATAAGAAGGCATCATGCGCCCACCAGTGTGTAAAGGCACAGACATTGATTATGCACCAGTGGCATCACACACACCTGGCAGTTGACACTGGAGAATCCCTTCGGTTATGATAGGCATGGCCATCGGGGCCAGGTAGTGTGATGGCCACATTGGTGCGAGTCTATGGCCCTAGCATGCCAGGCATACGTGGCTACCCTGTGGAACTCCTGCATGTTTGCATGTACGCTCTGCCACGGTGCTGGGGAAATGGATGTACTCCGTGGCATGTGGCAGTGCACTGAGGAATTGGGTGAGGATGCATGACATGGCCGACTGTGTGATGCCTGTGGTGTCTCTGTCGCCCTCGGAAGGTGCCCGTGGCGAGCAGGCAGCACGCAGGCTGTCACCTTGTTCTCAACCGGACAGAGCGTGACTGGAAGGTGAGGGTGCCTGCATCACATCAATGCACACAGCCTCTCACAGAGCCGTCTCAGTATCTGCCCTGTTCAGGTGGTACTGGCCCACGATCTCTACATCTGTGCACAGCTCAAAGCTGACGCAGACGCGAGTACGCCTGTGGGGGCATACCGCCACGGGCCCTCCACGCCATGTCCCCCTGCAGCATGGATTCTCACCCCCTCATTACAGCTTCATGGAGAAGCTGGCACCGTCCATCTCCCTGGCTTCTGCCCCCCTGGCTGCTGTTGCTATGTTACCCCGCTGTCCTGACTGCTACTTCCACTGCACCGGCACCCCCGCTGGCCTCTACAAAAGTAGGAAACAGTTTCCTTGCTGCCTTTTCAGTCTGTCCATCTGTCTCCCGTCTGTCTCTCTATCCCCACTTGACAGCCTGGTAGCGTTCTTGCGCCTGCCTTGTGCCTTTTTATTTTGGCTCATTTCGCTAGTCTTGCAGTTTCCGGCTGTGCCGCCATTACGATGGTGCAAGTGTTTGAATATCGTGATTGCGCTCTTTATGCATGGATTAAGCCTCGTCCGGTTCACGCATGCATTTACTACTAAGCCATTGCTCAGCATGACTGAAGGCGAACTGCCTCTTCTGAATATCATCGCAGAATGGCGAGTTTTGGACTTGGCTTATGCTAGAACCCTGTTACAGCATGAGCGAACCTTGAATATCTGGGCCATTGAATTTATCTGTTCAAAACGCATCCACAATAATTTTTAGACTGTGTTCCACACAGTTATTTCATAGGAACTTCATCATTGCACACAGCACATGTAGAGAAAAACATTCTTTTGCCATGTTGTGAAAATCACAGCCTCAATTACAACACACACCAGTAACAAAACACTGTGTTACTACAATGCAGCATCAACATTGAAATTTCGCTAACATGCAACCATATCTACCAACTGCTAACACACTCACACAAACAGTAATAGTGGCATATCCTCCACGTATTGTAAATATACTAATTGTTATACATTTAATAATGCACACTGTCACTCTGAATTTCTTGGTCTACCATATACTTAATCATCAAACTGACTATCACATAACATACACTACAGCATAAAACACGTTGCAGTACACAGATAAAAATAACAGCCATCATAATCGTAAGAACACACGTGAAGAAAAAACATTCAAATGTCCACAAAAATATTGAGAATGAAAAATTTCTGATATTAACAGCAGCGTAAATGCACATTCATAACAGCTATCATTTGCTTGTCTTTTCACCAATTTGTTAACATTCTTAACATGCTATTCTATTAATACATTACTATAAGAAATTTACTGAAGCATATTCTAAAACTTTTTTTTCTTTCTCATACAGGTGCCTGATACTTCTGTAGATTGCTTACTGTTCACTGTCAACTATAATACCTGAAAATACCAACTAAATACAGATGTAGGTGTATCTCAAAATGAGCGGTATAATAGTACTACACTGTTGTATAAGGGCAACAAACAAAAAGTAAAGTTACCCAAAAATGAACATCGACAGAGCATTACTGCAACAGTGACCCCTACATCAAGTCATCACTGCACAGAGAAACAAAAATCCATTAAAAAAAACAAAATGTATAATATCACAAATGTTGTGTCGATCTGCAAGATTTAAACACAACTATCTTGAGTGTAACCATCAACAGACGCTCAAATCAAGAACGTAAAATGAAAAATTGTGACTTACAACTTAGAAAAAGAAAGTATTTCCGATCACTAGCAAGTAAAGCTAAGATCGAAAGACTTATTACTGCTGTGCTACGGCACAGCTGCAAACAGATCAAGAGTCACTTTCTCTGATGAATTTACGCCTGAAAGTACAAACATTTGTCAACAGAGCACTGTTTGGACTACAAAGATTATGGCGTAAGATGTCTCATGTCCTTGAACAATTCAGGAAACTTGTATATAGCATCAAAAAAGGCTTCAACAATATCCTTGTTTGACTGTTGACAACTTGCCATGTCTTCACAGGACAGTGGATGCACACACAGCACTCAGAATCATATTTCTGGAAGAGTCTTATCATGACTCTAAGAAACAACAGACGCTCAATATCGATGGAGTCCGCAAACTTACAAATGTCCTCAGTATCTCTGATGACAATCTATTAGATACTGATGATGACTGTGGTCCAACCATAGTCTTGAATAAGCGGCACTGCCTTACATGGTCATGTGATGCTACCTGCAACTGAGGCAATCATCATTTCAAAAAGTAGAACAGTTTGTTAACCTATTCATAATAACAGATCGCAAAGAGACATAGGCTATTTACAGAATCGACCATTGTGAAATACGGCCATATACTGGACTCATGGGTCACTCACTTGCATAGTCCTCGATACTGGTGTTTGTGATAGTTTTTTTCACAACATCGGATGCTCGGGTGCATCAGACAGGCACGAAACGTTGTCTACAGAGTATATGAAGTACAGCCAGCTGTGCATCAGTACACTTCTTTAAATGACTTATTGCAGTCAGGTGACATGCAGGGTGCCATCACTTTCATGAAAAAAGTGCAACACATTCCTTCTGAACCAGAAACAGGTAATTTCCAGTGTCACACTTCAACAGAAAAATCTGTTTCAGTCTTGAAAAACTACATTCTGAAACAATGCGGAAGAAATTGCTAGGTTTGAGATTGCAAGTATCAGAAGTTTGATTCTGTATGTGTGTCATACAGACCGTTTGTGCTACATAAAACAAACTGTCACAGTCAACCTAGAAACCTGGTCATCATACAATGACATGTGGTTTAGCCTCACAGCATTCTTGCTTCTGAAATCTGACTGCATCCACAAGACACCATTGTACTATGCAAAACACTGTTTCTCAAAACTGAAGTGCAACACTTTGCCAGGAAGGTCAGTGCTAAACAACATGGAAACAGATGTTACATCAACTGAGATTTCAACATTGAATATGTTTGAACGTATTCTAATTCAGACAATGAAACCATTCCAAACGATTCTCATGCCTGAACACAAAGACACTGAAGATTCCACAGAAAGAGCTAGTTAGATCTCTAAAGGGTTCTGTGATGTATCTACCACTTCCTCTACAGGGAAAATGTTAAGCTATCTCACAAAGAAAATAGCTTGGTCATTCTAATAAATGGTGTGCCTTAATAAAGGCCAAGGTCATCTGGCAATGTTGTCAACCTGCAAAAGGTAAAAGCTTGCTCTGGCTTATTTAAAGAGGAACAATTCCTTTATATAGACTCTTGACATAGATCAAATGGCCAACCTCTCTGTGCAACATGATCTATTAGAAAAAAGTAAGCCAATCATTGAGAAAGTCACTACACAGACAAGTGACAATGAGTATGAACAGTACACAATTCACCTACTACATGGTAGAGATCCATTAGGAGACAACACTGATCTCTATCAAATGAAGCAGGTGGAAGGTGAGCCTGTCAGCATTTGGGAGGCAACACTAGAAGCACGCTGCTTCCCAGACCTATTTCCAAAAGGGTCAGGCGGACGCCTAGATGAAAGAGAAGTACGGGACAGGGTGCTGAGTACTGCACCAGCCGTATCCTGAGCAAAGATGGCAAATTCAGATGTAATATACAGTACCTGTTCCATCTGCTCTGGGAAAGTGAGCTTAGCATTCTGTCTCGTCTATAGCACATACCATTTGTCTAACAACTCCACTAGATGGAATTACAGCTGCTCAATTTCTGGAGAAATTGAAACAGAAGAATTAAAATGTGCAAGTGAATCTGTCTTCCATACTTTCAAGCCTCATGGCACCAAAGAATATTGGTATCGCAGACACTGGGAAGTGATGACAATGTTACGAGGAGTATGGCGCAGACCATGGTTTGTCACATAGTTAGTGCAGAATATGCCTGGGACAAACTCATTGAACTGCTAAGTGGGCAAATTCCGATGTCAAAGCATCTCATCAATGACTATCGGAGAAATATGTTCACTTGATCCTGTGTCTGTCACAAGACACTTTCACAAGCGCTTCCATGACATTCTCAATTTCATCTTATCAAAGGACAATCCTCCTCTAGGCATTGTAGAACACTACTTTGGAGGACAGAATATCAAGCACAAGTGCCCCTCATATCCATATGTTATTATGGATCAAGGATGCGCCAGATAACGGTGAACATGATGCAGCAGAAGTGCTATCATTCATAAAAAATATCACTTGTCACATTCCAGACAAGTATGACAGTCCTACACTATGGAAGTTGGTTCAAAAGTTCCAGCGACATATTTAGCATAAAATATTGCCCGGTGAGCAGTAAAGAACAAATCTAATTGGTACAGCGATAATGGCTTTGGATTTCTAGAAGAGTTTGTCAGAATGGTGCCATGAATGACCTTTTCTCAGCAATGCGACACCACTTGAAGGCAAAATCAACCAAGAGGGTATACGAGTTACCCAGAGATGAAAAAGAGGTGTATATCAATGACTACAACCCAACTCTTCTAATGTGGCAAGCAAACATAGATGTTCAGTTTGTAGCTGACAACTCACTAGCCCTGGTTCGCTATGTAACTTCGTACATAACCAAACATGAACAGACTAGCTTGCAAGATCTTTGGGAAGATATTGCCAGTTCAAACAAAAGCCTGACATCTCAGCTGTGGTCATTGGGTTTGAAGACTCTTTCACACAGAGAATGTGGAGCTTACGAAGCCAGTGACCACTTAATGGGTACACATCTGTACGGGAAGTTCGACGCCAACGCTTCTCAGTGTAAACTACAAAGAGAAACGAAGCTGTACTGATTCCTCGATTCGAACCAGGAGCTTGCTGTCAATACACCTTCTTCAAAACATATTCTTGAAGAATAACCTGATAGACACATACTACCCACGTAGACACACGAGATTAATGATATGTGTCTGTTTGAGGTGGCTAAGTCGGTATGACTACAAGACAGGTGCAGCATGACTCAACACGGCACATTTACAAGGTCAATGGACTAGATGGCTGTCTTGTGAAGAGGAACAAAGCCATGGCTTATGGATCACTGCAAACTGCATCTAGGCCATCAGAGAGCACAGAACATTACTACTTTGCTCTCCTATTCCTATTTAGACCCTGGAGGTGAGTCTGAATTAAAAGGTGACTCTGACACATTCAAAGAACAGTTCAATCTCACTTATGAGAATTTCCAAACTGACTACTCACAAACATACATATAAAGACTAAAAGCTGAGAAGAACAGCTCGAGCAGGCAGAGAAGCAACTTCAGGAAGACACTCAGTTAGTTCACAAGACAACCTTGATCCTGAAGGACAAGGTGTTCTAGGTGACCCTCTGTCGTTAAAATGCCCCAGAACTGTTAATCTCAGAAATTGAGACAGCCATGCAACATGGCCACACTCTATAGGTCAACCCAGCTGACGTAAGAAAGACTAAATCAGCTGCAGCATACAGTACACTCCAAAGTGGTTGAAGCTGTCCAACATGGTATACTACATGAAACAAAAAATGTGACTGCACTCAGCACAAACCACTACTAATGTTTGTCAGTGGTTCAGCTGGCACAGGAAGAAGGTTCCTGATTGAAGCTATCACTTCAGAAATACGGAGTGTGACAGGCTCGTCAATGTCTGTTGCTGTGACTGCTCCCACAGGACTAGCAGCATACAACATTGGTGGAGTAACATTACACCATCTCTTTATGTTGCCAGTCAAACATGGGAGAACTGGAGAGTATCGTAAACTGTCATTCGAGGTTGCATCTCAGCTCCGTCCCATGTTCACAAAGATGCAGCTACTCATTGTTGACGAAATCAGCATGGTCTCCAATGTCATGCTAGCCTGTATTCATCTACGTCTACAGCAGATCTTAGGTACTGACGATGCAGTGCCATTTGGTGGCAAAAGTATACTTGTGTTGGGAGACCTTACAACTGCAACCAGTCAATGCAGAGCATGTATTCACAACTCTGACTGCCAAGCAAGCTAAGAATATCCTCGGTTGCATTGCAGGCTATAACATATGGGAATTATTTACCTATGTTGAGTTGTCTGAGAACATGCGGCAAAGTGGTGACCTAGCTTACAAATCACTTTAGATGAAGCTCTCATTCGGTTCTCTATCACCAGAACATGTTTGTATGTTAAATGATCGAAAAATCACAGTAGATAGTACATGCATAGAAACAGCATGTAATGTCTTCAACACATACTCTACTGCCAGACACATAGTGTTCTTATGCCACGACTAAAGAAATGCACTGAATTCAACAATCTAATGCTACAAAGAGAGAACCAAGAGATTGTCACCTCCATGCAATTGATACAGTTGATGGCGTTATTCTTAGTCGAAAGCTAGTAGCAAAGATGACTGAATGACCAAGTGAACTGAAGTCAGATGTTTCACCTAACAGCTGGCCTAGAAGCTGTTCTCACACTTTGTAAGAATGCACGTATCATGCTACGACGTGATCTAGATGTCGAACAAGGCATGGTAAACGGTGCCATGGGAAATATCACTGACTTTATCTATAATGTACAGAAGACATTTATTCAGACACTTGTAGTGCAGTTTGACAACATGCAACACTCTGTACACATAGATCGAACCTGCGTAAAATTCCAGGTTTTTAAGGATATCTACGTAAACAGGAAACAGTTCCCATTATGTGTTGCATACGCTGTCTCCATTCACAAATCTCAGGGATTAAGTTTGGATTCAGCAATGATAGACATAGGTACAGACATTTTCAAAGATGGCATGAGCTACGTTGCACTTTCACGTGTACGAAGCCTTTCTGGATTGCACATCATTAGTATAGCACCTCAGAAAATCCGAGCTGACAAGCGATGTATTCTTGAGTACAACAGATTACGTACTCTACATCAGCCACAAATGTCTTTAATACCACTGCCTACATATATGTCGGTCTCACACAATTCAGTCACAGCTAGACGAAGCAACAAACAGCAGCAAGCTTCACAAAGTGATTCAAAAAAAGAGTTCAGCAAAGGCCACAACCTCAAGTAAACATTCACAACCAACAATTCATCAGAAATCAGTTGGTGTAGCTGCTGTACCACTGTTTGACAACAGCAGTAGAGTAAACTGCTATGCTAACTCAGCTATGCAAGTTTTTCTACACATGCCACAGTTTGTGCAAGCAATATCTGCTTCACAAGACAATCCCCTATCAAATGCTTTGAAGCAGATTATCAACATGACTTCTGACCACTCTAACAATGTACACTCACTAACACCACTACAACAGGTGTTATCTACATATGCTGGATGTAGTACATTTGCTGCAGACATACAGCAAGACAGTACTGAGTTTATGATGGCTGTGATAAACAACCTTGATGAAGACGGCACCCCAATCCTCCAGTACTTCACAGTAACATACGTTACAAAATATGTATGTGTTTCAAGTGGCAATTCACAGCGTAAAACCACACAAGACATGCTGTGGATAACTCTCTTTGTTCCTAAAGCCAAAAGTGTCAAATTTCGACAGCTGTTCACAAATGCTGAATGTAGTCATGCCTGTGGAAGGTGCGGAGGCAGATGCACTCAGTCCATATGCCTGAGGACTTCTTCTCAATATCTGTTGCTTATGTTGCACAGATTTGACACCAATGGGCTCAGAGTTGATACTCCTATCACAGACTACACAGCTAGTAGAATAGTCTTCAACCAATCACTGTTTGACACTCACAGCATTATCTATCACCATGGTCAATCCATGCATTCTGGACATTACACCTCGTTACTAAGGTGCACAGCTGGATGGTTAGAGTGTGACGACTCTACAACAACTTTTAAACAGAGACTCCCACGTCACCTGAAAAATGCATATCTTCTAATATTGAAGAATTATGACAACCTTCATATTTCAGAAGAATAGGACAAAACATGTACCATTTTAACATGAGTACTTTGTCCCCAAAAATGTCATAACTCGTTACAATGTTGTGCAATTTACAACTGTAAATAAACAATACAATTTCAACAAAATTGAATTCAAATACAGATATTACATAGACTGTGACATGTTACATCTTGTGTAGATCAGTGACTACATGAAAATTGTTGTAGTGGCTTCAATCGGTGCCAACAATATTTACAGTCACTAGAGAAACCATGATTACATGTCTATACAAGATTATGCATCTAAAAACGTTACTGAGCTGCACAGCTGGATGGTTAGAGTGTGACGACTCTACAACAACTTTTAAATAGACACTCCCACATCACCTGAAAAATGCATATCTTCTAATATTGAAGAATGATGATAACCTTCATATTTCAGAAGAATAGGACAAAACATGTACCATTTTAACATGAGTACTTTGTCCCCAAAAATGTCATAACTCGTTACAATGTTGTACAATTTACAATTGTAAATAAACAATACAATTTCAACAAAAAATGGAATTCAAATACAGACATTACATAGACTGTGACACGTTACATCTTGTGTAGATCAGTGACTACATGAAAATTATTGTAGTGGCTTCAATCGGCGCCAACAATATTTACAGTCACTAGAGAAACCATGATTACATGTCTGTGAAAGATTCTACCCTTATAACATTCAACAAACATTCCACTCTCTCAGAAGTAGTCTTTAACACTTCTACTGACTCTTCACATATAGAGAACATCATTAGATCACCATGCAACAGTGTAGAACTATCACGCTTTCAGACGTAGTACTAGTATTGTACATATGTAAAAAGAACTACCGTTATTGATAATGCAAGAAGCTGACTTACACAACTGTTAATAATAACCAATTACTGAATCTAATTTAGTGACTCTTACAACTGTTTAAAATTACTTGTACATAATAGAAACATTTGTTTTCAAGTGTACATTGTTAATAACTTGTTTAATAATTGAACTAAAAGTAGCAGTGTAGCACTACAGTACAAGTGAATGTCTTACATATTACTCTGCAGTATACTAACAACATGTAACTAAGCATAAGTTTGTTAAAAAATGCATTCCATTACAGTTTTAGTATTTACAAGTTAAGAATTTACATAGAAGCCAATGTAAGAATTGATAACATTTTTTTGTTCATGTAAAACATTTATTTTTTTTGTACTTGTCACATAACTAACTGTACCGTATGTACAAAATATTGACAATTGTAAATCAGGCACTGTTGCTGATCACAACAAACTGCATACCTGTTCCTGACAATATTTATGATCGCCTCAATTGAAGGGTCGGGTGGGAATTTTCCATTTGCACCTAGTCAGTGACATATTATTTAATAGTAAGAATCAAATGTCACTAAACTTACAATTGTGTAAACTGTACTACTTAGACAATCAGCATATGGGTTTGCCCCGAACATCCACATTAGCAGTCACACAATTACAACAAAACACTTGTCTATTTTGTGTCTAATCACACTTCACAACCAACTGACATTCCCTTATTAACATAGCAGACAAGTAATGCACTACACATAGTTACAACATACAACCATTTTTTAAAAAGTAACATTTTTTACAAACTACATTCACATTCAATAGCAATAGCTTCAGCCTGACTATTAAAATTACAAGTCAAATGCCAGAAAATAGTTCCACACATATAAACAGAAGTGAGTACTGAAGCACAACTAAAAACACACAACATCTGATTAGTTTCATATAATATCACACACTTAGTCCAATCCACATTATACACTTATTATTATTCTTACACATTTACAAATTTCACAAGTAATGATTGCACACATACAAAGATTGTATTGTGAGACTGCTTCTGTTAACACAATTTTAATTTTGATTCGACCTTTTCTCCATTTGACAAATTGGCAATAAATTTTTTAAAATCATAACCACCTGTGTCGACTCATTACTTTAAATACCATACTGAAATGAAAATAAGTGTCTATGACTTAAGCATACAAATCAATGTTTACTAATACTGCTACAACTATACCTCCATCTATTTGTTTGCTACCTATGACATACAGTCAGTAACACAGCAACACAAAGGGTAACACACATGGTGGCATAGACGGTATCGTCAGCCCTAAGTCTCACCCCATGACATGTGTAAAGCAGCAGAAGTATAGGAGAGTGGGGTGAGAGTTAGGACCCACAATCCCAATGCACACCCCAATGCCGGTTTGGGGGGTGGGCAGGGCAGTACAGGCCATACGCTACCACCACATGATGTGTTATGGCACAATAAAACAGACAGCACCGCAAACATAAATGCTAAAAGTGCCACTTGGGGGAGTGGGCAGCGGGGTACAAGTGGGTGTTCACCCCTAACAGCGAATTTCCTAACTTTTGTCGCTGTGGAACAACCCTAACTAATGCATTAAACAGACTTTTTTGCCTCTAATTTCCCTTCTTTTTAAGAAAGATAACAAGAAATAGTAAATGTAATGCAGCAGCGGGAGCGCTGGGCCCCACAACCATGAATGAGAACAGAAAGGCTAATGCATACAGTGGCATACACAGGAATGCTGTGCCACGTGATGCCTTGTCACAAAGTAACGTGGTGCCTGTAAACTGAAATGTCAATGGGCATGGTGACACAAAGTGAAACAGAAAGCAAAACAGTACAGTACACACAAATGGCTCAAAAGTAACAGAAACACAAACAAAAAGAAAACGCAAACAATGGCGCATATGGTGGCATTGGAGTCTGCATTGGGATCATCAGCCCTAACTCTCACCCCATGACATGTGTAAAACAGCAGAAGTATAGGACAATGCGGTGAGAGTTAGGACCCACAATCCCAATGCACACCCCACTGCCGGTTTGGGGGATGGGCGGGGTCCAAGGGGGGTTTTCAACCCTAACAGCGAATTTCCTCACTTTTGTTGCTGTGGAACAACCCTAACTAATGCATTAAACACAGTTTTTTGCCTCTAATTTCCCTTCTTTTTAAGAATGATAACAAGAAATAGTGAATGTAATGTAGCGGCGGGGGCCCCGCGGTCCTGCCACATGATGTGTTGTGGCATACTAACAGGGACAGCAACGCAAACAGAAATGCTAACAGTGGCACACATGCTAACACAAGCACGAATGAGAACAGAAAGGGTAACGCACATGGTGGCATAGATGGGAACGGTCTGCCACATGATGTGTTGTGACATAGTAACATGGTGCCTGCAAACACAAATGGCAATGGTCATGGTGAAGTAAAGTGAAACAGTAAGAGAAACAGTACTGTACACAGAAATGGCACAAAATAACAGAAACACAAGCGCAAATGAAAACGCAAAGGATAACGCACATGGTGGCGCAGACATCAATGGTAAGTGAAACGATTACGGATCTGCAACCGAAAAGGGCAACAGTAACAGTAATGTAAGCACATAGCCTGGTTTTCCCCACAACCTGCATTGAAAAAGACAGTGAGTACAAATAATGGATGCAAAATAATGAGTATCGGCGCAGAAAATGAGATCTTGGAATACTAAACACATTATATCTCAAGAACTGTACGACGTAGAAAAAAAATTTAAAAGTCATATTATTTACAACTGTCCTGGCTAATTTGAATCTTAGCCCCATTATGGGGCTAAGAAATTTTTCGACGAAAAATCCGTATCTCGCACCGTTTCCGAGATACGGGTCCTAAAAGGTGCGGCGAACGCCATAATGTTATCCTATGGGAAAAAACGTCAATTTTGGAGTGCCGTAACTTTGCCGCCATGTGATATTTTTTCACCAAACTACTGAAAGGCACATCTGTGTACTGTTAGCTGTCTTCCTTCCAAATTTCAGGAAAAAAGACCAAATCGTTATTTTGCAGCAGGTTGCCAAAGGATTCTTGTAATGCTTTGGGCGCCACAATGTTATCCTATGGGAAAAACTGTCAACTTTGGAGTGCCATAACTTTGCCGGCGTGTAATATTTTTTCAATACAACACTGAAAGGCACATCTGTGAGATGTCAGCTGCGTTCCTCCAAATTTCAGCCCAAAACTCCCAACGGTTATTTTGCAGTACAGTGCCAAAGAATTGCTGTCATTTCCCACAGACTAGAAAATTACTGTCGCATTCATAAAGCTGCAAAAGTTCGACACTTCGTGAGCACAAAAGTAATTTGCGAAAGTACTTTTTCCAGAAATTTGAAAAACATATTTCTGGGGTGTTTTACCACAAAATAAAGACATGGCAAGCATCCTCAGGGCCCGAATAGCTAAATACAAAAAGAATTACCTTGCTAGAGGGTCTCAAATTTAAATGCCAACCATTTTTATGATCACCAACTGAAAACAAAATGGCGGATTTGCGAAAGTAACAGGCCCATTTGCGAAAGTAAAAATGCATTTGCGACACTGTCGAACTTTTTGTTAACTTTTTCCCATTGACTTATAATGGGAAACTGTTTTTTGAATAACTTTTGAACCGTTTAATATTTTTTCACCAAATCTTCGAAAGGCACATCGGGGACCCCACCTGCACGTTCCCTGAAGATTTCGGGCCGGTCACGCAAACCGCATTTACCCGTACACACGTAATCACAGAATTCTTCAGAAATAAACGCCAAGACAGATCATGCGTTACTAACTCCGCAGCCGTATATCCGATCAGTATGAAACTTGGCAGATCCCGAGGCCTATGGGTCTTGATTGTACATTCCAAATTTCAGGCAAATCCATCAAACGGTTGCAAAGTTATTAAGGTGCAAAATTTTGGGTTTAACATGGAAATGGCTCCTCAACCCTAACTATGGTAGCGCTACCGAGCTACCATAATTAAAGGAAATACAACAATGCTAGGAACTTTTAAAAAGAAACAGTTTGAAGCAGAAATAATTACATATAGAAAACCTCACTAACACTCCCTTAAATCTGAATTTTTACCCCGCTGGTCTGCTTAGGAAATGGTAGACTTTAGGCCACCCAGGCCTGAGATTTAACAGATCAGTAGCTCCCCTTTTGGCTTGGTGGACTTCTGGTATTATACCTGGCTACAAATCTTCCCGCTGGAGCTAAGACCCACATGGATGTATACCTCAAGACCAGCCCATCTAGCCACATCAGGGGACCTTAGTTCATCTTTTTACCATGTGACTCAAAGCGTTCAGCTCACTTTCTTCTAGAAACCTCTACATAAAAGCATACATTTCATTTACAAAATTGTGACCAATTTAGACGAGTCTGACTCTGCAACTGTCCATGGTAATTAAGGGCCTTGCTCCTAATGAACCACCTATTACCATGACTATCTGCTATTGTGAGGGCTAGCTACAGTCACAGTGGGGGAGAGCCTTGTGGACTGGCCTTCATGCAGATGGCTAGGCTTTGTTCCAGTCACATTTTAAGTGAGAACTCTCAGAGCCATAAACAGCACTGATCTATGCCTGTCCTGTTCTCCCCTCACCCCACAGAAAAGTATCCTTGCTCTAAGCGACTTTTAATTGAAGCATATATAGGAGATGCACAGAAAAAATAATTAATGAAAAAATAAATGTTTTCTTGTATAGTCTATATAATAACCTTTGCATACATGTGTTACAGCTGTTAGTATATTAAAAACTGCATTAGTTGAAGATGGCGATAGCTATCATAAGACTGAAAGAGATACTGTACATAAATGTTACAGCATGCAAGCTTTCAGAGCCTCATAGGTCCCATCATCAGGCATTAATCTATCCAAGCAGAAGAAGCCAATTTAAAGTTACACAGTTGCTACATAAGTATGATACATTCATTTTGGTAGGATGCATCCCATGTGGCACTCCCTGCAGCTGTCTGATGTCAGTTTCTGATGATAAAATTAGAAGAAATGCCAGAACATTTTTTTTGTCAAAGGGTGGGAGCCTGTGGAACAGCTGGTTGCCAGACAAGGCTTTAGAAGCAGCAAGTGATAATACTTATTCAATTAGCCTAGATAAGTATCTATTTGAATGGAATACCACTGAGTAAAAGATCTAAACAAGCAAGAAAGGATGAGGGCAACATTTTCCATTGGATTTTGAGGGAGAGAATGGTTGCAGCTATGCTAGGCCTTGGAAAACTGCATTTGTTAAAGACACTGATACAATACCTGCCACTGGACCAACATAAATATTGCACATGGATGTTAGAGTGAATACATTACATAAGTGTTTGGTGTATGAGGGTTCCATCATCACTGTTCTCAGACTGCTAAAACATATATGCAAAGGCACCTGTGTGGCCCCAAAAGTTTGTGTACTATAGAACCTTTGTGCAATATAAGTGCTGGCCCAAGAAAAAGAACAGTATAATACATCTCAATGGCTGCAGGTGACCTACAGCTTTACCTTGCATAACCGCTAGGTTGGTTAGGTTGTGTTGGTAAGATTTCATTTGTTTGAAGATTATATCTGGTTAATCTAAAGCTTCAATTAACACCATTTTGGAAGTATTTTGCTTCCAATATTAGGGTGAACACTTCCATAATGGAGGGGGAGGCAGTACTTGACTTCCTACACAGGAAAAGAAAATAAGGCAAGATTTAATTTTGCAGGCATTGAAGTCCCAAATTGTGGATTTTCCTAAAAGAACAGGACTTTTTTAACAATATTTTGTCACATTACTGTACCTCTGAAAATGTGATTTCTGTTAGAGTACTGACGTCTATAGTTTTGGACCCGAGAATATATTTTGATTTCCACAAAAAAAGCAATGACTTCCAAATTAGCATCCAAATAAATTTTTGACTTCCATGCAAAAATCTTTGCTGAACCCCTGAATAAATCTGTTTTACATTCTTGTTGGTCAGATATTCCAAACCTATAACTACTCTCTATCCCCCTAAAAAGCCCAATCAAGTTTTTAAACAATTAAATTTTGCTTGTCACTGGGTTTTAAAATTATGAATAAGATTGCGAAAGAAAATGTGTGTTTTTAAAATACACAATTATTAAAGGGAGGCAATAATGATATTCATATCTTGCAAGTACCCTCAAAATATCATTGACTGTTTTCAAAGTCTGGGAATAGGTGATCTTTGCATTTACTCTATACTAAAACACATTTGAAGGATACCAGCATGGTACACTGCAGCTGCTGTGTAATTAATTTTAGCAGATCCTCTACCACAGCAGCTGCTTACAGGCTTGAAATTTTCGCTGTTTTTCCAGTAACCCAAGTAAAAAACTGAGCTGAAAGTGTGCCTTTTACAATTTCTATTTCATTCCTACTGATTTGTTCTGTTTGCTTCTCACTTGCTGCTAAGTTCTAATCCCCCGTCCCCCTGATTAACTCCTTTGTGCATATTCACTGTCTGACCCAGCCCTGATTTTCCTGTATTTAAGCCCTTGTGTGTTTCTCTTTCCCAGGGTCGAGAGGGCAACGGTTGTTGAAAAGCCCTTCCCAGCTCCCTCGGTTCCCCATACAAGGCTGGCAGCAGTGAAGGTACGATCTTCAAGACTGCGCTTCGCGTTTAACCTTGGTGCCTTTTTTCTGTTCAGCTCCTGGCGCTGTAGTACTCGCTGCTGCAGCCACTTTAAACCCAAGGAAATTAATGTATTTCGACTCACGAGACTGTGCCTAAGACTGGCCTACGATACACTCTAGCCTGCCTACCTTGATTTAATTAACTTTTGCTGATTCTGGTACACTGCAGCTGCTGTTTAATTAATGTTAGCAGATCCTCTAACATAGCAACTGCTTGCAGGCTTGAAATTTTCAGCTCACCCCCTCCTCCACCATTAATTAAATACGCTAGTAATCCCGCCCACTTTTGTTCCAACCTATAAACTCACTTGAAGGGCAGTCCTACCCCTTCCCCTTGCTGTATCAGTCCTAATTCAAAGCAGCGAGGCAGTCCTTTTCTTTTTTTCCCCCCTCCACTCACGTTTGTCTATTCTCTATGTTTGCCTCTGTTCTACACTAATTTTGTCTGGAAAAGTAACTCAGACTGAGGGTATCCCAGTTTTATCTTTTCCCCTCACCTTTTCAAATTCACCCTGCTCCTGTCTGCTCCTCATAAACTGCACTCTATTGGAATACCTGCCTCTTGTGAATAACTTGTATAATTGACTGCCAACCTCTGGCCACTAAGGGTTTCACTCAAACTGCCTGCACTATAGGTGTCACCCTGCCCTTAAGTCACCATTTCTGTCAGTTATATTCTACTCTTATGAGGGACAATCCACCTCTGATTTACAGAGGTTTCATACAAGGCATACATAATGTTCTCTCTTGCATGCCCAAGATCACTTCTGGTGGTATCAGGATTACTACCCACTGAAATCATCCTCTCCTGTCTCTCGTGTAACATACCAGCTGGATACCCTGGGTCCCATTGCCATGAAGAATTCTCCTTTGTCTTCTCCAACCTTATACCAACTAGAACCTTGGTCCCTTCTCCTAACCTGTCCCTCCATATAACTCATCCTTCCAAATTAGGGCATTTCCTTCTCTACCACCCCCCCTAGCATGCCCAATTACCTCAAGCACAATTACAGATTCTACAAAGAAGTTTGGGTGATGCTTCTGCGCTTATGATTATCAGGAGACATAGAATCTATCCCTGGCCCCCATTGGAATGCCAGGTCCACAGATGACTCCTCATGGTTCTCCACTAAGGGCATGAAAATTGCCCACATGAATATCAGAAGTTTACCGGCAAACTTTCCTGAACTTGAAGCCTGGATAGCCCTCTACTGTCCGAACATACTTGGACTAACTGAAACATGGCTCAGGCCAGAGATGCCTGATTCCATGTACAAAATACCTGGCTACAGCTTGTCCAGATCTGATCACCCCATGAAACAAAAGGGTGGAGGAGTTGCCCTTTATTATAAAGAGCATCTCAATGTCTCTGTACTCCAGTCTTGGATAACAAATTACTGTGAAGCTCTGCATACGGTTCTACAACTAGGGGGTGATAAAAGGCTAAATCTGATCTGTGCCTACAATCCTCCAAAGGGGGCACTCCCTGGCTTAAATGGGCTCTTGGATTATCTGGCCACTCTAAAGGGTAGATCAGAAGTCATACTAATAGGAGACTTCAACCTAGACCTATCAGGGAGTCACGCCGGTTCATATACTGAAGCTCTCGCCCGACTTAACCTCGCTCAACTTATCTCTAGCCCTACACGCATCTCTTCCAACTCAGAGCGCCAATCTCTCCTGGACTGGATGGCTACAAATAGAGCAAATAAAATAATTGCTGCAGGGACCTTTTCGGATTCTATTAGTGATCACCTGCCTATGTTCTGTATCTGGAATGGCCACTGCCTTAACCCCCCCCCCAAGAATCATTCAATTTCGGGATTTTGCCAAACTAAACCAAACTGAACTTCTCGAGGATATTAATAATATAGACTGGTCTCTTATCTATCACACTGTTGATGTAAGCACTGCACTTGAATACCTGATGATTCAGCTTCTTGCCCTTCAGGATCTGCACATCCTTCTGAAAATAAGGTGTCTCAGGGGTTCCCCTAATAAATGGCTAAAATAAGACCTCCTTCGAGCCATGATAAAAAGTTACAAGGCCTGGACCTTGGCAAAGAAGTCCCAACAATCAGAAGATTGGGTTAACTATAGACAACTGAGAAATGCCTGCAAAAAAGATATTCGGAAGGCTAAAAGGAGCTACTGCCTTAAGCTTCTCCAATCTTCAACAGGTAATACCAGGGGTTTTTGGAACCACATCAAAAATTTAATTGGGCAAAGGCCCAAGACAGCCATTACCGACATGACACTGAATGACGCAAACTGTAATAAGTTACCTACTGTTGCTAATGCTCTTAATGCACAATTCTCAGATCTCTCTGAATACACTGAGCAATTCAACCAACCTCTTTCACCTCCTCCTGAGGTGCAACGTTCGCGTGAAACCCCTTTTCATCTCACATTAGTCTCCTCCACCGAAGTGCTGCATCTCCTCAAATCAGTATCCACCTATGGATCTGCTGGCCCAGATGGGCTACTGCCAAGCTTCTTGAAGCAGGCAGCCCCTGCCCTTGCTGTTCCTACTGCAAGAATCTTTAATCTTTCCATAATAACCCAAATGGTACCAACATTGTGGAAAACCGCTCGCGTTGTCCCTGTTCACAAAAAAAGGATACCAAAAATATGTCAAACTATAGACCGATTGCCATTATGTCTACCCTAAATAAACTTCTCGAGAAGGCCATCGCTACTCAGGTCACAAATTACCTGCACCTTCACAACCTTATATCCCCTACCCAGCACGGATTCCGAGCAGGACACAGCACCACAACTGCTCTACTTCAGCTGACAAATGCAGTCCTTACAGCGATGGATAAGAGCCTGCTCACTGGGGCCATATTTATCGATCTCACAAAGGCATTTGACCTTGTGAATCACTCTCTGCTACTTTCAAACTGTCCTGCCTTGGCTTTGACCTGTCAACCATCTCCTGGTTCGATAGCTACCTCTCAGGAGGTTGCAATTTGTCCAAATTGAAATCTGTCTCAAATCCTTCCCCCTACCTCTGTTGGAGTCCCCAAGGATCTATTCTTGGCCCACTACTTTTCTTCCTTTTCATTAACAACTTGCCCTCCCTTCCCTGCTCCTCCTCGTTAATCCTTTATGCCGATGACATGGTGCTTCTCTCCAGTGGTAAAGATCCCTTATCAGTAAGAGCACATCTTCAAGCACACTTCAACTGCTTGCAGGAGTGGTTACTACAGAACAGGCTCCTAATGAATGGTAAGAAAACCGTAGCTATGCTTTTTAGCCCCCCATCAAGAATCAGATCTCTTACTCCAGACTTATTGATACATTCTCTAGACGACTCCCCTCTTGAATTTGTTACCTCCTTCAGGTATCTAGGAGTCACTCTCGACCCATCTCTTGACTTTAACCTCCACATTGCGGCTACATGTAAGACAGTTTACTCAAAACTTGGTCTTGCCTTTAAAATTAGGTCCTCCCTCAATGATGCTGCCCGGCTTGCTATTGCACAAGGATTTCTCCTCCCTGCTCTGACATACTGCTCTCAGGTTTACCTTCAAGCTAGCAAAGGAGCGCTCCAGAAATGGAGCACCTGCTATAACAGTATATGCAGATTTGCTGTCTCCACTCACAGACTTACTCATCATTGCCTGCTCTACTCGAAACTAAATTGGATCTCCCCAGACTCGCTCAGACACTATTCTGCAGGCTGTACAATTGATAATATGATCAGAACAGGGTCCCCTAAATACCTTGCCGAACTATTAACTCAGCCCTCCCAAGCATACCTCTTCAGGGCATCTGCTCAAACCCAACTTTAAATGCCCAGATATCTCACAAAAAAAGGAGAACGATCCTTCGCCATATCTGCCCGCCGCTCCTGGAACTCTATTCCCTCCCACATCAAACTCTCCAAATCCCACAAGACCTTTAAACTGGGTCTTCAGGCACACCTATTAGAATCTGACTGCTGCTCTTGTGCTGTAAATTGAGCCTCTCTCCTAGCATTTTCCCCTCCCTATGGCACTTACTGATTTCCTGCTGGTCTCCAAAATCTGAAAGTTTCCCACATCCAGCAGAAATCCTATTGTTATAATGCTACTTCATTTAAGTTTTGTTTGCTGTTTGTCATTTCAGTTTAGTTATTGATGTATCATCAGATGAAAATAAGTAATGTAATGTTATCTGTTTCTCTTTGTCATCACTGATAATGACTATACCTGTTCAAATGTTTGTTCTCACCTCATGCTGTGTCATGAAAGACTCTTTAATGTTGACTCTGGTCTCCCCTGTCTGTACTCTCCCGGGTCGTGCCTGAATATAGGCAACATTGTTGTCTAGTGTACTTACCCGTTAAACAAAAACCAAATAAATAAATAAATAAACCCGCGAGTCATTATTATGTTTGCGTACCCGCATGAGCAAAGCAAACATATTTGCAGTGGAGGGGGCTGCGAAGGTGTGTGCTGTATAAGCCAATGGGTGTAGAATGCAGGAGGCTTTTTCTGTTCAAATCTATTGCTGAGAAGGCTAATGATGACAGAGTTCAGCTGGCTGATAGGTATAAACGTAGTGTAGTTCAACAGATGGAGCTGCACCAGTTACATTAGTTTTCCATCTATTAGTCAGCTAACAGACATAATCATCAGGCTTTGAAGATGAAGCAAGCATGACTCTGTGTGTGTGTGTTCCCTCTTTTAGTGGTTTCCCCTAGTAACGGACAGGAGTCTAAAAAGCATTACTTAAAAAGCACTGAAGGAAGTGGAGAATAAAAACACTCAACATGCAGAACCAGCATACTATACTGTGGTGATTTGCATATACAGCCCATGGGGCTTTGCATTATGGGGTATGTGTGATTTTGTAATTCTTTGAAACTCGGCTTCCCAGCCAGCGCCCTTTGGGATAACCATTGCCTCAGTGCTTGCGTGTTGAGGTTCTTTGTCTTTTAGCTTGTTTTTAGTTTTTATTGGGTGTACCACAACATAACCCAGATAGACCATCTTAGGGTAGCTGGTTCATTCCACTGGGGTGTCACACAGATGAGGCACACTGATGAGTCCTGGTAGGATGAAACATGTGTACTGTATGTGTTTTTTGTTGGCACCCTTTGCAGACTGGGTGAGAGACTTTCTGATACCATGCATTTCTGCTTAGAGTTGAACCAGCATAATATAATGTGGTGATTTGCATTATGGAGGTACAGTATGTGTGATTTTTATAATTCTTTGAAACTTGGCTTCTAGGCCAGTGCCTTTTGGGGTAACCATTGCCTCTGTGATTGCACGCTGAGGTTCTTTGTCTTTTATGCAGAATGCAGTACCATCAGATATGTTAACTGCATGTAAATAATGAACAGAAACACCAAAAATAGTTTATTTAAATTCAATATCATTTTTTGTTCCTTTTAAAGCTCTATTACCTTACAAGTAATCATCTGGCATTGACAAATACTTGTTGTTCTACAGCAGTTGCTTTTACATTGGTTCACACTGGATCTTTTAGTAAACTCCCATAGAACATAACCACACTCAGATTTGCTAATGCTGTTAACTGGTTCAGTTTCTCAAAACATATTCCATCTCATTAGGAGAACACACATACACACATATACACACATCTTCACGTGCTGGATAAGACTGTGGAGCAGCGGTTTTATTCTGGCGTTTATGTTTTTTAAATCATGTGGCTATGCCACTACAGGTTGCAGCAACTTACAGAGTTATTTGGCTCTGCCCAAGTCAGTGAAGATCATTTTACATTACTCTATGAGCAATGGCTTTAACAGAATGCCTTTTACAAAGTGCCTAGTCAGGTGCAAATACACCGTTGCATGCAAAATACTCCAACAAAGAAGGAACAAGTGAGCGTTACCACTCAGCCTATCTACCTGAAGAAGACCTCGGTGGTCAAAACGCTGGAACTGAAGGCGGTAAATGTGCTGAGGGTAATGTTTACTTGTTCTTCTTTGTTGGAATATTTTGCACATAACAGCGCAAGTGCACCTGACTGTAGTTCTATAAGTCACTGCAAGCTGTAGTGGCATAGCTACATGATTAAAAAAAATGAAAGTGCCAGAATAAAACTACTGCTCTAAAGCCTTATCCAGCATGAGGAGATATGTGTGTTCTTTTCTAAGGAGATGGAGTGTGTTTTGTGAAACTGAATCAGGAACCACTGAATGGTGTTAGCAGACTTGAGTGTGGTAATATTCTATATGGAGTATACCTATTAGTGAGAGGCAATAGCCAGGCTGGTTTACTGGCACCTCCCCAATATTTTTACTTTATTGAATTCTTGGATTACAACCTTTAAGCTAAAAGCTCATTTTCTGAGGTTCCACATCATTAACAGAATAATTTGAAAACAATAACAGATGATAACATACACAGATCATGGGATGTCCCCAGGCAAAAACATTATTGTAAATGCAGCATAGAAGTTCGGTACAGATAGTAACACATAAATGACTATACAAATACGGATAGTAAAAGCAAGAGCTTTCTAGTGGACTGACTAAACTGGGAGAAAAAAGGGATTAGGATATTCAATGCAGGAAACCAGTTGGGCCAATTTACTTTATCAAGGGGAGTGGGTGGAAGGAGTAAGGATGTAGTCAGTAGGAAAGAGTAGAGTAGTGGGGCGGGGAGGTAAAGTTAGTGGAGAGCAGGATGGGAATAATGCAAAAAGTGGGATGAGGTAAAGGAAAAAATGGGTAAGTAGCTTTTCTGGGGTGTCCAAGTGCTATGACTGTAGGTTCGATCATTATGCAGCTCGCATTGCATACACAGTTTGGGAAATTGGTATACTGTGTACAGGGTAACTGTGATTGACCGCTTACAAAAAGGGTGACTCAATCACGACGCCTGTGTACAGGGCTACCTGGCAGGGTAGGGAGCGGATACCATGGTGGGCAAGGTAGGCAAATGGATGTAAGTGCATATATATGCACGTGGGGGGGAGGGGAAGGAAGGTATGTGGAGGGGGTGTGGCAAGCAGTTGTTGAGCTGAATCGCTAGCATGGTGGGGTGGGTGATCGCTTGGGAGGTGCAGGGTTCGGATCCGACATGGTGCATGTTTTTCTAGCTGGCAGGCGGCTTGTTATTTTCCCAAGTAAGTTTTTCACCCCCTCAACATGCACCTCCCTGGAGTTGAAAATCCATTGTTAGGGGGGTGTGGGGGGTGCAGGGTGCACAGCCCCCTGCATTAAATAAAAACTAGGGTGCCGTCTTTATCCTCGCCATGAGTGTGCATCGCCAAAATTCATTTTCAGCTATGTACTCTAATCAAGAAACGTGTTAGCAGTGAGGGAACTATCATACACTTTTGCAAGGGATAAGAGAACTGAGTTCCTGCCCAATTTACATAGAAACATAGAATATGTCAGCAGATAAGGACTTCCTGGCCCACCTAGTCTGCCCTGTTCTCCCTTCCTACAGAGGCATCGTAGACCCTACTCAGTCTCTGTGTTTCCCCCGCCTTACTTCTAATATCCTTTTGTGTCTATCCCATGCTTTCTTGAATTCTGTAATTGTTTTAGCCCTCACAACATCCTTTGGAAGGCTGTTCCATGCATCCACCACCCTCTCTGTAAAGAAGTACTTCCTCACATTTCCCTTGAGCCCTCCCCCCAAGCTTCATATTGTGATCCCTTGTCCTTGAGCATCTTTTTCTTTCTAAAATGCTACCTTCCTTACCTTGTTTATACCTGGGAGGTATTTGAATGTCTGTATCATATCCCCTCCCTCCTTCCTTTCCTCCAGGGAGTACATATTCAGTTCCTTAATTTAACCTCTGGTTCTTCTCTTTCCAACCCTGACACCAACACATTTAGTGAGACCAAGTCTGGCATTCATTTGATGCTGCTGCTGCCACAAGAGAGGATGCTTTGTCACCAACTGGCTATGCTGTCCAGCATTACTGAAATGTGTCCCAGGTTTGCCAAGACTCAGTAGAGACTGTAACATTTACCATATTGCAACACACTCACCATTTTTGTGGGTTACATAGAAATCCCATATTGAACATGTTCAGGATGGTGAGGGTTGTTGCTAAGCTGTTTCCTGTCCCTGGAGGGCACTGGACCTGTACCTCAACTTGTATCCTCTGCACCGTCATGCATACGCCATGCCTATTACTGCATCCACAACCATGTCCATGGCTGAACTGCTGTTTTTCATTGTCTCATGATATGCACCAACAACACAGAACAAAAAAATCTCATTTTGCTGCTGCAATGAGCGCACACTAAAAATAGAACACTAGATAAGGGACTGTATAATACAAGGCTATAATCCCGCTTTGATCCCCTGGCCCAATCTACTACCCCTGCCCTCCTGGTGGATGGCTCACTGGTCTCTGCCCCTTCCTCAGTGTATCCAGTGATGTGGGTGACTCAAATTGAGCAACTCATTTTTGGGCGACTCGATTTGAGCGACTGTCGGGTCAGCAACCTGTAGAGAATAACAACTGTAGGGAATAGCGAGGAGACAGCAACAAAAATGCGAGTAAAGAGTGAGGCAGCATTAGGTAGCGTTAGGAAGAATACGTTATGAGTACTTGTCGGAGGGGACAGTGCTGTGCTGCTAGCTTGGCATGGTGGTTAGAGTCCTGGTCTGTGATGCTGGTGGACCTGGGTTCAAGACTAGACATGGATGTATTTTATTTGTAGTTTGTTGGGGGGGTGTAAGTTTTTTTATTTTGTTGTGCCTGACATTGCCCCCCCAAGTTGCTCCCCATGTTCTCCCCCTCCCAATTTGTGTCTCCCCAAGTTTTGTCTCCCCTTGAGTTTTCCCCCTCCCTGACATGCACTCCCCGGAGCTGGTTATAAAAATATAGGGGGTGGGGGGCAGTGTGCCTGAGGGGTTCGGGTGCACCCCCCCCACATAAGTTTGCTAGTTTTGTTCCTCGTATAGAAGTTGTATTTGTGGCTGTTTTGTATTCGGTGGAGTTTACATCACCTATTTTGATTTTCAGCGATGTACACTCACTGTAATGGAGGATGAACACCTATATTTAAAAAAAAAAAACAAGGGGGAGGCGTCCTGTCCTTCCCCTCCTAGCAGGGGTCCCACAGAGCTCCATCCTGGGCCCTATCCTTTTTTCAGTTTTCCTAAATGACCTCCTCTCTGTGTGTGTCTCGTCACACATCCATGTGTATGCAGATGATATGGTCATTTATGCCTCTGGGCCTTCAGCCTCAGCTGTTGTGGGTCCACTCCATCATGACTTCCACATTATACTGTGATAGTTACATGTCACAAACACACTCAGCAGGTCAGGGCCTCTGCTCCCACAGTGATAACCTCCGAGCGCAATAGTGTGAACATGTAACAGACAGGGTAACCCTCCTGTCTGCTTTTGGGTCCGAATCACCTTTAGTCTCAAGTTCTGGGGGGATTCAAACTGTGAACCTTATGCTACGGTACCCAATGTACAGGCTCAGATATGTACCCCCTTCCGGGATTGTGGTACATTCATTCACCAGGGGCACCAAGTCAGGCTTCCAAAATAAACCCTTAAAACTCTATAAGAGACCTTCGGTATATGCTTACCTTTTTTACTCAGTAACACCATCAAGCTGTTGAACAGTTTTGTCAGACTTAACCATCTATACATCACATGCAAAAAGAACTGACAGACACCCAGGCAGTCTTTTAAAGAAAAGGTATTGTACTAAAAGATGATAAAAATATGAAAATGTAAACACAGAACAATATACCAAAGAGCTCACAATCACATAAAAGCATAAGGGAAGATTACAAAACAAAATGCCTACCACCATACATTTAGACCTTTGCTGTCTAAGGTATTACCTCTGGAAGTGCTTAAGTTAGTTTCTCTTGGAATCCCCCCAAAAATATATCTCAAACAGTTCAGACACAAGTATTAGTTTAACTCTGTCTCTCCACACCCCTTCAGTGAGTCATCTAGCTCCTCCTTTTAGAATACAAAATTACAAAAAAAATTATTTCCTGTCAGGAGATATTTTAAATAATGTGACCTCAGAAGGTAAAAGACATTTCCTAAATTATGGCAGTCTTTAATCAAGCCTTTCCTTTGAACTGGTGGCTGGTTCCTGTTTTCCCAAGGAACACCAAAGGGTTTACAACTATTAACACCATGTTGGTAGAAAATGTTCTTCCTCTTAAGACATCATAAAAGTTTATTAGACTCATCCTCTGGCAGACTTATAAAGTCACATTTCATTTCCACTTCAAAGAGCCTAAGTATGTCATACAAAGGTAATAAAATGCCATTCTGAAGGAAGTCAGTTAATTAAATGGTTCCTGGTCAGTTTATATATCCTGTAGCTTCAGTGAAACCTGTGGGGGGGGGGAGGGGCACCCATGGAAGCCCAGGCTGTCTTATGTGAGACACTCACATGCTATATTTTTATATTACAAATATCATACAATAATCATAACCAGCTGGCCAAGCACCACATGATACACCAACCAACTCTGGGTCAACACCAAGAAGATCGTGTCAGTGACCTTTGGCACCAGCCAGAAACTGGCCAGGCTCTCGCTCTTTCATGTGTTCTCCACATTGGACAACACCCCTCTGGAGGTTGTCCTTACCTTCAAGTACCTTGGTCTGTGGTTTGATAGAAAGCTTGATTTCTTGGCCCACCTTGATGCCATCCATTCACAACTTCACCCTAAACTTGGTGCTCTGTATCACAGTAAGAACTGCCTCTTTCTCCACGTCCAGCAGGAGCTGGTAATCAAAATGGTTCTCCCAGTCTTCGACTACGTGGATGTGGTAGATGACACATGCCCTGAAGTGCCTTATTGCAATTATAAAATGGATCCATATATGTGTGTTTACAGTTGGACATAGGCTGTTTTGTGGGTACTAGTTTCACATGTGTGGTTGTTCTGGGAAAACATCATGGGTGAAACTGGCTCTCAACCAGTCAGCATTCAGCATTTTTTCTATCCATTTTATGTGTCCTTATCACCCGTTTGTTAATTGGAAATACCAGGTGTGTTTACTAACTGGCCTATAAATGCTGAACAGTAGCAACATGTGAACCAGTTTTGGGGAAGCAGCATCTATGCAAAAATACAGGATTGTATAATAAATGTGGTTCTCCTTTTTTTGAGTGGCACCTCAGAGCAGTGCTGGGTGGAAATCATGTTAAATTCTTAAAAAGCAAAAGAGAAAATTGCACACTCACTTTTAAACCTGAAATCATCTGTATGTATTGTATTTACACATGACTGGCTGAGGTTTTTTATTTAGTAATTTATTTTTTTGGTAACTGAGTAAGACTGGACCAGAGGCTCGCTTCCAGGTATGACCCAAACCAAAGAAGCACAGCAATTTGGTAAAATACCTCAGAGGGAGGAACACCTGCACAGTAATACAGTATATAGGATTAAGCAACAATTTGATAACAAAGTGGTAAGTGTAACCAGAATAAACAAATCAGCATGGCATAATGAAATGAACATGTCATACACCAATGATTCATGACCGTTTCCCACCAATCTAATTCTTAAATGGACATATAAGAAAAGTAAACTGATTTAAAGCTGTTGTACAACAATATCGTACCTGACAAGACATGGCAAGAAAGAATATTAGGGGGAAACAAAAATTTTCAAAACAATCAGATGTCAATGAACATTTTTACAAAACAAGAGTAATGGGTAAGTATGTCAAAGTTTGTTTTTGTTATATAAAGGATTGAACATCTAGGACAAAGAGTTCTATTTACAGAAGTTGTCCTATGTCTTCAGGTGGTACTACTGCAAATAATACATTACATAAACAGTATTAATAGGGACTACACAATGATGTGATTCAATATATGCAATTTAATTCCCCCCTTACAAGTAGAGAGAAACTGTATGTTTTAAGTCAAGCCATTGTGTATTCAGTTTATACAACATCAGTAGTGCTTGGTGAAATTGCAAAAATCTGTTTTGCGTACTTTTTGAGAAATTATACCATTTTTGCGTAATGTTGCACAGTTTTGCAAATTGAGCACATTATACAGTACTATCTGGAATGTGTAGTACAGTACGGGCTGCACCCCCATTGGCTCACACTGCGGACCAATGGGCGTACAGCCCTACCTACGGTGTCAGTTGGCGAGTGGTGAGGTTGCAGGTGGGTGGGTGCTGCTGCCCGCCACTGACTGGGGAGCGGGGTGGTGGGGCTCAGTGGGCGGGTGGGGAGGGGTCCGCTGGACTACCAGGGATATTGGACATAATATTATTATCTGAATGCCCTTGATTGGGCTGGCAGTGGTCCACTGGACCACCAGGGATATGGACTTTATTCTTTCATACCTAAGCCCGCGATCAGGCTGACAGCAGTCCTCTGGACCACCAGGGATATTGGACTTTATTCTTTCATACTTAAACCTGCAATTGGGCTGACAGTGGTCCAGTGGACCACCAGGGATATTGGACTTCTATATTTGTACATTCAGCCCGAGATCGGTCCACTGGACCACCAGGGATATTGGATTTCATTAATTCTTATTACAAATGCCTGCGATGGGGCTGTGAGCAGTCCACTGGATCACCAGAGATATTGGATATTGGATTTCATTATTGTTACAAATGCCCGCGATCAGGCTGACAGTGGTCCACTGGACCACCAGGGATATTGGACGTTATTATTCTGAACAGATGCCCATGATCGTGCATGGGGGGGCACCACCACAGAGGTGCAGCCAGAGCTCGGGTGGCCACCCACAGGTGGCAGCTGTCGTGTTGTGCCCTGCAACGGGTGGCCAGCCGTTGTTCCTTTTTTCTTTGCCTCACCTGTGTGCGGCGCAAGTAGGGGTTGCACATGCATGGACTCAGCACATCCCTGGCTGAATATCGGGATGTGCAGAGTATGCATGGACACGCTCCCCCTGCGTCGCGCCGATATCTGATACACTCGAGCGATCGGGATTTGTGCCAGGCACAATCCCCGCTTGAATATCGCTCGGTGCATTAGTGGGTTGTAGATGGCAGCAACCTTTTAAATATTCTGGGCCAATTAATTAAAAAAGATAGCAATTCTATAATATGAAGCTGCTGGTTATGTTGTTTTCATGAAATGACTTAAAATACGTTAATAAAATTCTTGTATGGTGGAACAAAAGATGAGCACTAATCTCCTTTGTCGTGCTGGTTCCAAAAGCAGCCTTTTGAGGCCATAGTGCTATGGAAAACATGTACCTATCTACCTATTACAACCATTTTGTAGGTTCCTTGTTTAAAATTAAAATGCATTTTCTCAAAATGTTAGTCTAATAGCATTGACAGTGACAGGTAAATTCAGCAAGTTTTAGAATTTGTTTACTCCATTTGCCTGGCTGGTTTTAATTGGTAATCATTTTCAAGATTGTATGCCAGTAGACAGTACTTTATGGCCATTATCCAAATGCTGTTTTCATTTTAGGATGTTGGAAACCCTGCTGTTTCCTTGTCTTGAAGAATATAAAAAATTGGTCGAGCAAGTGCATCCTTTAAGAACTGTCACAATGTGGGACTTCCAAATTAATCAATCTAAATAGCTACAATATCCACGCACTCTCACACCTGATCTCAAGGGGCACCCTATTTAACTCTGCAGGCATTTGGCAGAGGAGAATAGCGTAGTGGCAGGACCAAATAAATGTACAAATCTGTTACATGTAACATGTTTTGTTAATGTTTACTTTGCAGCACGTTTAATACATGTGCATCATTAAGAACTCATCATATCAGCTGATTTACGATTTTACAATGGAAAGCATGTGGTAAACAGGTCAGCATTCTTCTCACAACACTCACCTTTTAATTTTACTTAGTTACCAATTTAAGAATATGTTGACTGGAGCTTAGGGCTACTGTAAATCACAACTCCTAAATATTTGGACTCCATAACTTGTTCCAGGTGGGTGCCCTGAGAGAATGTTATTGCACAGGTTTCCAGATTTCTTTTGTTAATCTCAGAGACTTCCAAAAAAACTTACACTGCATCTATTTCACATTCATAGTCTGATAAAACCTGGTTAACAACTCCTTGAGGCATGATAGATCTTCCTGAAGAATCTGTCCAATCTGAGATATTGTATCTGCAAAGCTATCAAGATAGTATCATCTTAGTACAATTTTACTTCAGTATGTTTTAGAATAAATGGCACATTTTTTTATAAAAATTGTAAACAATAATAGGACTAATTCTGAGCCCTGGGGTCCCCAGTGAGATTTGCCCAAATGTTGTTAATTTACCCTCAATTGTTATTACTGGATGGAAAGGATGGGAGGATTGGGGAGGGGGGCAGGGTCAGCAGCTTGAGCTTTGGACCCTGCAATACAAGCAGACTAGATAGACCCAATGGCCTTATTCTGCTGGCTTCATTGTACGTTCATACTCTTTATTTTCAACCCTGTAGATACGAATGGAATCAGGGAAGAATGTTTGAAGATGCCTCTATCTTAGTCTTTCCATCAACGTGGGATGGTATACTAAGTCAAAGGCCTTTGATACTGTAGCTCCATGAATACAGCACATGCTCAGTTTTTCGCTATCTGGGGCTTACCAGATTATTGCAGTCAATTAAGGTTGTGTTCGTGGATGGCCTGCTCGAAGGCTATAGTAAATGGGGAGGGGGTAATCACTTTATACAATTCTAAGAAGTGATATAATTGTTTGACCTGTCTTTCAAATACCCTGGAGAGAATAGGCAGCAACACAAGTGGCCCATAATTTCCATAATTGATGGATTAGTTAGATTCCCTCCCTTCTGAACTGGAGGGTCAGAGAGAACACCCCTGGCCAGTGATAGATGGGATGGTTGTTGTATATAAGAAAAGGCAGTGCAAAGCATTGTCTTATAGTGTTGAAGGCTGTGAATCACAGTGTTAAAGCAGTGCTGAGTACCAACAACAGCAACAGAGACCTTTAGTGGAGAACTGCAGAACAGTAAGCATGAAAGTCAATTAAGCACTCTAACCTCCTAGCTAGGGAGAATTCTCCTTTCCCAGGAGCATCCCAGTGGCAGTCAGTGCAAGGAACCTGTGGCTGGTAGAGGTGCTGAGGGAGACACTTCTGATACAGAGAGTAGAAGAACCTACCAGGGAATGAGCCATACTTGATTTGGTCTTCCAAAACTGGGGCCATTTCAGGAAGGTGCCATTGGCCAAATAGGACTGGGCAGACTGGGTGGGCCAGTATGCCTTTTTCTGTCATCATGTTCTGTGTTTCTAGGTCACAGTTCAGGACCCACTGGGAAGCAAGAATCACCAGACCACGGGGTTTAATATCAAATCAGATGCAGATAGAAAGCAGTAAAAAACACAAAGGTTCTAGACTTCAAAAGATCAGATTTTGGTAGGACGCTAGAGCTGCTAAAGGAGAAACTGGACAAGGGTGGAAACAAGTACAACTTAATCAAAAATGGGTATTAGAGGCAACAAGTCTCTTTGTAAGGGTAGTAGGAAAGAAACCATTGTGGTACATGAAAGAGGATGGGTATGTAGTGAAGGAGAAAAGGAAGGCTTTTAAAAAGTGAAATACCAGCCAGGAAGAGGATGATAAGGAAGAGTATTTTAACAAGATGTGGGAGGTCAGCAAGACAGTGTTGAGGTCAAAGTTGACCGGCAGGTCAGCTCACTGTAGAGTTATTGTCTGGCCTGGAATGCTCTGCAGGACTCATTAAATAGTTCCTTATTCTTTTCTTTCCAGGCAGTTCATACAGACAACCTGACTGGATCTTCTTTCTACATTCCATTGGATTAGTGCACTAGGATCCCTGTTTTCCTCCAGAGGGAAAAATCTCATCACAGCCGGAGCATTCTTTTTCTCTCTCCACCTCACAGTACTGCAGTCACACTGCCCAGCAGGAAGGAAGCCCCTCCATTATACAGGAACACCCAGTGATTACAACATTTTAAGGTAAGGCCACTGCAAAATGACTTCAACTCAAAAATACAGTTACAAAGGGAAACAGAAAGTCTAGTTAAAATGATTTGAGAGGTAGAACATGATCTTATAAAGGCTACTAACTGTTATAGCACAGTTGGTGATGTTATATATGTGTATAATGTGATCTTAAAAAGGCTACTTTACTGTCACAGCACAGTTGGTGATGTATATATATAGAACATAAACTTATAAGGGCTACTTTACTGTTACAGCATAGTTGGTAATGTTTACATATAGAACATTGAACTGGGCTGGCAGTGTACCCTAGAAGTTAAAGTAATGAACTGTGAATGAGCGTGACACACCCAGCAGACCTGAGTTTGATTCCAGCAGCCTCTACATGCATGCTGCGTGACTCTGAACAAGTCACTTAACCTCCCTAATTCTCCTGGGTTGCACCTGAAAACAGGCATTTGTGCCTAGTGGGCTATACCTGGTTACCAAAGAATAAAAACATAAGCTTATAAGGACTACTTTACTGTTATAGCACAGCTGGTGATGTATATACTGTATGTTCCCACATGTCCCACATCTGGCACTTGGGTTAATATCCCAGTACTGACACTGTAATGCAGCATGAGAGGGGTGCTGCATTTCTGAGGTGCCGTCTTTCGGATGAGACGTTAAACCGAGGTCCCATCTGCCTGGATTGGTGGTAGTTCAGGTGGATGTTAAAGATCCCATGGCACTTATCGAAAAGAGTAGGGGAATTTCCCCGGTGTCCTGGCCAGATTTCCCTCATTCACTGAAAAAAATACCACCAACAGCTTAATCTGGTTCAAGGTCAGTTGGCATTCATCTGTATCCCCTTCCCCTGGGTCGTACCTGAAAATAGGCAGGATTTGTCTAGTGCACTTACCCAGTCAACAAAAGCTAAAAAAAAAAAAAATGTAGAGGGCAAGCTTTCTGTATAATGGCTACTTTTCCGGTACAGCACAGCTAGTGATGTTGAAAATGTGTAGGACATGAGCTTATAAAGATTACATTAATGTTACAGCACAGCTGCATTGTATATGTGTAGAACACAAGCTTATGAAGGGTACTGAACTGTTACAGCACAGTTAAGGATGTTGTGTATGTGTAGAACAGGAGCTTATAAAGGCTACTTTACTGTTACAGGACATTTGGTGATATTGTGTAAACAGTAAGACATGATTGGGTGGTGGTTGTTATGGTTTACTGCATATCCAAGTGTGTAGTGAGGCATGAGGCGCTTGTGCAGAGTGCCTTCAGCACCTGGAATTGCATTAACCTATACCAACCACCACACCGGGGTGTCTTATTACACTTATAAAATGGTCTGTCTGTTAAAAAAATGTTTGAAGATATTTAAAACAAAAACAAAATACAGATACACACATAAAATATTTGATTTGAAAGTGTTCTTCAGTAGCAAACAAAAAATAATTCCTGTTGCAGCTTTGTGTGGTGCTATGGTGCTGCCCTTGTGCGGTTGTGCTTATGAGATGGCAATGCAGCATTGTTTCATGAAAGAGATATGAGTGCTGCATGGAGAGAGCAAGCAGTTGGTAGCGTGAGTAGTGAAGGTCGTCAGTGCTGTCAGTTGCAAGCACCACCAGTGTGAGCCAGGGATGGGAGCCAGCAAGTGAAAGGGCAAGCGGGCAGGTGCAGGTTAACAAAGGGGTTAACAGATTAAGAGTTAGAGCAGGGGTGGGGTACGGAGCAGTGTAAAGTGACAGAAGAGAAAGAGACAGCATGTTGCTTCCTTGTGAAAGTGACAGAGATGACAGTGATTCCTTGTTAGACACAGAGATCACGGTGCAGCATGGAGACCGTGAGCAGCATAGGTATAGCGAATCACACTGGTCATTTGCAAGCACTGCCAGTTGTGAGCGTGCCAGGAACTGCTGGAAAGTTAACAGTGGTGGTTGAGAGGTGAGCAGGTGAAAATGAGTGAGCAAGTGCAAGGGCAAGAGGGTAGGCAGGGGATTAATAGAGCAAGAGTCAGAATGGGCAGGTGGGGGGAGCTGGAGTGATACAACAGCTCTGGTTGCACATAGGAGAAAATCAACACAGAGGACTGGAGGCCTGTAAAAGCAAAACGTACACAGAAGATGAGAAAAAGTAAATAGATGGTCTTAAACAGTTTATTTTAATATGATAGGTGTTTGTTAGGTGGGGCTGGGGGTGGGGAGTTTTTAAATTTTGGTAAAATGTTATTTTTAAAGTTATGGCAACTCAGTGGTGTTTATGTGTTTTACTGTCCAAACATGGCTGCCAGAAATATTTTTTTAAAACATTTCTGGGAGGCATGGGTGACTAAGTGCACTGTGTTCTGGTTACTGGAAGGGTTCCTGACCTAATGGTTGTCACCTCATAAGGCATTAGATTCTGAACCCTCTTCACCAATCAGGTTGCAACAAATTCCCTAACATTTTAAAAATACAATACGAGTACCACATGAGCTTGTAAAGGCAACTCTACTGTCACAACACAGTTGGTGATGTTGTTTATGTGTAAAACGTGAGGTCTTAAAGAATACTGTACTATTACAGCACCGTTGATGATGCACATGTGTAGAACACAAGCTTTTAAAGGGTACTTTACTGTTACAGCACAGTTGCTGCAAGAAACCGACCTGTCAAAAGTGGAGCACACTAAACTTTGGAGGGATTGTATGGGCCAGGTATTTGCCGTCCCTCCTTTCCACACACTTGAGAGGGCTGGTGATCCTTATCCATAAAAGAGTGTCCTCTGTAAAAGTGATGCCTCTGCTAGGTGATCTAGATCTTGGTAAAGGGTCATCTCTACAACAAGCCTTTAGACTTGGCAATATATGTGGTTCAAACTATATTGATGCCAAGTTCTAACAGGAGTCTGGATTTGATTTTAAGAGTGAAAGTGCCTGGGCATAGAATATGGGGAAGAGATTTCAACAGAAGTTTGGATCCAATTTTGGACAGGTTAAGGTCCTCTGTAAAACCATATCTGCTTTCAAAAGCAGCCAGTATTTGTAATGGGCAGGTTCCAGAACTGGCTGTACTGGAGATGTGGAGGATCCTGAACCCAAAGGATAAAGATTATTCTTTTTTTTTCCTATGTGCACAGAACTCATGCTAGAACTGATTGGGTTTATGCCTTGCCAGAAATCTACCATGATGTCTGCAGTGCAGTATACAGTACTTGCTGTTTTTGCAGTCAGTGCAAACTCATTTAATGTTAGATAGGCACTCCCAGTGAATCAGTATATCATCCCAGTGTTAGAGTAATAATCTGCTGTTGTTAAATAGGGAGGACCTTATGGAACAAAGATAACAGAATATCTTATTTTCAACCAGGGGTAAGTAACATCTCAGGGAATCCTCTAGGACTCTCCTAAAGCTTTTAGAAGAGGACAGGTTATGCCTTTATGGCAATGGTTAAAAACGAAAGGACTACATAACTGAGGAAGATTGTAGGAACAGATATAGATGTTGGAAAAAGAAGCATAAATAAACGTTGGACCCCGCCACATACTTACTACAGTACCTTATGCATGGAGTATGTCTTAAGCAGCAGAGAAAGCTCTGACCTGGAAAGTAAAGCATTATAAACACACTAATAAGTGTGGGAAGAAGTTAGCATAGCAACTGAAAAACAAAAGAGACAAGACCAAACATACAGTAATTTAGGAGCTATAATCATACCCACTGTAGAGTTGGTAACCTCTCCTTCCAATATTAATGACACTCTTTTAACGTATTTCAAGAACCTTTATTCCAAGGGTGTGAAAAGGTTTCTGTGGATCCAGTGTCAGCTGGGTTTAATTTTTGTTCTGAGTGAGCCACTCTCTACAACCCATAAAGCCTCTTTACATTCTCCCCTTACTTAAATGGAAATTATGAAAGCAGTTGGATCTCTCAGCTCTGGGAAATCCTCAGGTCCTGTCGGGCTACTGGTAGAATTGTATTTAAAAAATAAGCCCCTACTACATTAGGCCCTTCATTTCAAACTTTGCAGTTTTCGGGGTGGAGGTTGGCTTTCCCATCATTCTGAGACAAGAATTGTCATACTCCTGAAGCCTATTAAAACTAAGACAGATGCAACATCTCACAGGCAAATTTTATTATTGAATTCTGACATTAAAATTCTAATTAAAGCATTGGTGAAGAGGTTGGAATCCATCCTCCCTTCTAGTATCTCTATGGATCAGTCTTGAATTTATGCAAAACAGAGATGCCTCAGCCAATCTTAAAATGTTATTAAATGTCATTGCTAAAGAGGCGAGGGGGGCTGCTGATTCACCTGTGGTGGTGGTCTCAATATGTGGAAAAAGCTTTTGACCACAATGAGTGGAACCATCAGTGTGAGGCCATGCATACATTTGGAACTGCACCTGCTGCAAGTATCTGGCCACTGTTGATACATTATATAAGGCACCCATGGCATCCATTCAGACTAATGCAATAATCTCAAAACCATTTTTCATGGAATGAGGCACTAGGCAGGGGTGCCCTTTGCCCCCTCCCTGTTGTTTGATATGACAACAGAGCCACTGGCGCTTGTAATTGAAAAGCATCCTTGACACAATGACATCTCTATTGCTGCAGAAACCCCTACTGTGTCTCCTTATGAAGACAACTTCCCAGTGATGGTTAGTCACCCTGAAAAATCCCTTCCAGCTTTGCTGCAGCTGATAGATGCCCATAAAAAGCAACTATTGACATCAGATATAGTATATAATAGATTGGCAAGATTTATATTGAAATGTAAGTATAGCACTCACCACTGTACAATGTAGTATACACTAGGTTGGAGCTCCCTTGATCTAAGAAGAAAGGGTAAATGAGTAAAACATGTACAGGGTATACTTCAAAACAACATATTATCTGGCTTAATTGGTAAACTACAAAAGCCAAACCATGGCCTAAATCTGAGGAAAAAGGGTGCCAGGGACTTAGTAATACCAAAATAACTAACAATATTAGTAAACTGACATTTCAATATAAAGCTGCCTACAGCTGGAACAAACTTCCTCCACATCTTAGGAATTTGGACATCTCTCCAGCTGCTTTTAAAGCTGGATTCATTTTTCTCTGTGAGTGCAGTAAGTGAGCAAAAGTGAACCTGAAGATGAATTGATATTGTTCATTGTTATGCTTCTATAGTCTTTTATTGCTCTTTTGCAATTAACCCTTCATTGTGACAGGAGTCTGTAATGTGTACCTTAGTACTGTATATTTACACCGTTTTATTGTAGAAAACTTTGTTAAAAGGGTGCACCTTTTAAAGAGCATTTATACAGCATAGCCCTAATGGTGACATTACTGTATAAATAAAATGTTGCTATTACTACTATAAAATGGGGAAAGAATTTTAGCAATTGTGATTGGTTGTTAGCCATGCATTCAAAGTCTCTAATGAACAGCTAAAAACTAGTACTGAGAACCTGAGTGCAGGTCATCAAGAAAATTCATTAGGGGCCAGATATTCAAAATTCAGCCCCGGGGCAAATTAGCACTGCACTGCTTGCAAAATTAGTCTGCAACCATTTGCACGCTATATTCAAAGGAATAGCCCCGGGGCTAAATCAGTTGAATATAGAGTGCAAAGGATGCCATGCAATCAGGGCTGTGACTGCAGTGCAAAAATAGCCCAGCAAACAACACAGCTGTGAAAATAGCAAAGAACAGAGCTCTGAATATAGGAACCAGGCAGTGCAAACAGTAACAGCAGCACAGTGCACAGGAGAAATGTGTCCACTGGGGGCGCAACCTAAGAAGTGCAGCCCAAAATGTGAACACCAGAGCATACAGCAGTGTACAACCCAATCCACAGCAAAGGAACCATGAAAAGCAATGCCAGGAAAACGCACATGGAAAGCAAAGCCACAAAGGAAAGCAAAAGCAAACAACATGAAAGAGAAACCCCAATATGTAGCAACACAATATGGATGTGAACAGTGGGAAGGGTGCAGGGATGGAACAGTGGGGATGTGACCCCAGAAAGGACAGTCCAGGCTGTGGTCATACAAGTTCTCACATGAAGAGTTGAAGGCCCTTGTCAATGGCTACAAGGCAAGCAAGGAGGCCATATGGCGTTACAGAAATACAGATGCCAATATACGAGAGATGTGGCACCAGATAACTGCAGAGGTCAACGCAGTGGGTGGCAGTGGGCGCACTATGGAAGCTGTATGGAAGTGAAGGCATGATATGCAGTGCAGGGCCAAGGAGGAGGAGGCAGCCCACCTATGTGCAATGCATGCCATTGGAGGAGGTCCAAGACCTGCAGGACTGGGGACAGCAGACCATATAATGGAGTTGGTTACAACGACCATACAAACAGTGGCTATGGCAGGTGTGGAGGGGGTGGTGGCTGTGAAACACAACTGGTGTTACACTGCACATGTGAGTACAGGACAGTGCAGCACCATGGTATGCATGTCACCACATGGGGGTACTGTTGGCTGTGCTTGTGTTGTGGCACATGGCTGGCCTGGCCTGTGCATACATGAGTGCATTGTGTAGGCCTGTTTGTGGTCTGGCAGTCACTTGTTTTGTGTACTATGCATTGCCAGACCTGCTGCATGTGTCATGTTCACACAGTCATAGTTTACCCTGCAGTCACTGTTACTGTGCCTCTGCACAAGGTCTGTACATTGCCAGTGGATTTGCATTCACCTTGTAGTGTTGCATGCATGTGTCACTGTGTACTAATACTATCACCCACATTATAGTGGTAGGTTTCATATGTGTGTGTGTGTGTGTGTGTGTGTGTGTGTGTGTATACGTGCGCATTGTGTGTGTGTGTGCGCGTGTGTGTCTGTGTATACTTACTCATACTTTGTGCTGGTCAACCGCGGACCTCTGGGATGCTAATTCTGGTTTGGTTGTGTGTGCACCATGGCTGTGTGGGTGTGTAGGCTGTGTACACCGGGTTTGGTCTGCACTGTGCATCGTTGACAGCATTAGTGTGCATTACATGTGGTGGCACTGGGGTGGACCGCTATGTCATGTGCAGGGCACTCACAGTCTTATCCTTCCTCCACACAGCGCAGGGTGCTGGATTCGTAGCAGGGGACTGAGTGGAGGTGGACGAGTCAGAGAGCCCGTCAACATCCAGGTTGCTGAGACAAATGGCTGCAGGTGTGACCATGGATGCAGGACTTGGAGCGGCCAGTTATATTTAGGATGAAGAAGAGGAGGAGGAGGAGGAGGAGGACAGATAGGATGACACATACATCCCCACCATGGACTACATGGGTGACATTGCTATGGGGGGGGGGGTTTCCTCACCATTGGACTTTGGGTTTGAAGTTTCAACTCAAAGATGTCTCCATGGTGGTGACGCTTTTCATGGAGACTCTCCGCAACCTCCAGGATACCACCAGGAGGGTTAAAGGTGGCAACTCCCGTTAGCTATCAAGAGACAATCTGGCAAGCTTTCAAGGCATTCCCCTTCCCCAGTCATGGAAGGCATACAGGCAACTTCGAAACTCCTGCAAGCAGACTGTGAAGTCGCTGAAGCATAAATACTTCACTAACCGACAATATGAGTCTCTTGGTAACCCTCGCAATTTCTGGTCCTCAATAAACTCCCTCCTAAGCCAATAAACAAATAACAGAACTACACTCCCTCTCCAGTCCCATTACTGACCCAGGCAAGATCGCTGACACCTTTAATAGAATGTTCATCGACCTTAGGTCCTACACCAGAAAACTCCCTCCACAGCTTCCCTCTACCCAGAACAACCAACCATGCTGCCCACAGAAATCAAGCCCTGCCTTTTACTTCAGAGCCATTGACCATAGCGATACTGGAAAACCCCTTAAGACACTACCTGCCAAAGACAGCCTAGGCAGCGATGGTCTGTATTCCACCTTTCTGAAAATACTCTCCCCTGCCCTTGTAAGGCCTTTGACCCACATATTTAACCTTGCCCTCTCATCATCTACTGTGCCTGATTTATGGAAGCACGTGTACGTGGTGCCAATTTTCAAACCCGGTGATCTCACTGCCCCAGAAAACTATTGTCCCATCTCCCTCCTCCCATACCTAAGCAAGTTATTAGAAAAATCATTCACCACCAGCTATCCAAGCATCTGGATAGGTGCAACCTCCTGAGCCCCCTCCAACATGGCTTCTGCAAACACCAGAGCACTTCTATGGCCTTGGGCCTTTTCTCCAAACATGTTCTTAGAAATATGGACATGGGTACGGCCACAGGTATGGTGTTTGTGGACCTATCTAAGGCCTTTGACCTTGTTGACCACCACCTTCTCAAATCCACCCTGTTAAACCTAGGCTGCTCCCCGGATGTCACTGCTTGGTTCAGCAGCTACCTTGCTAACTGATCCCAGTCTGTTCTGATAGGCAAAGATACCTCTGCTGCATTACCTGTCCATACTGGTGTATCCCAGGGCTCTATACTGGGGCCTCTACTATTCTCACTGTTCATAAATGATCTCCCCACCATATGCATAAACTGCAATGTGCTCCTCTATGCGGATGACCTCGTCATCTGCCATAGTGCCAAGTCCCTGGAAATCATATCTTCTACCCTCACTACAAACTATGGAGTCACTCAGAACTGGTTCCTCTCCAAGAAACTTCTTGTAAATGAGAAAAAAACAAAGTCCGTGCTGTTTTGCTCCAAGCTGTACCTCGCAAAACTCGCTAAATCTGAAACCTCGTTGCACAGTTACCCAAGTGACTCTTGATCCCGACCTCACCTATAATGACCAAATTTCTAACACCATGAAGAGAGTCCATTAGAAGTTGGGGGCAGCTTACCGTGTTAACCACCTCCTGACCCCAGAGGCTCACCTTGCAATTCCCCAGGGAAATCTTCTGCCCCTACTTGACTATTGCTCCCTAGTATTCTCCTCCTCCATGTCCTCCTCACTTCTTTCACGTCTAAATATCACATACAACTCTATCTGTCGCTTTACCCTTCAGGTCTCCTACTCCATTCATCACTGCTCTCTATATCAGTCCTTAGGCTGGCTTTCTCTGCAGGGCCATTTTGAATATGCCATGGGCTGTCTAGTCGACACCTCTCTCAGGAACTCACAAAAGTCCCCTTACTCCTTGCTTCTCACTGGCAGGGTGGTAACTCGATGCCTCAGGATCTATTCTGCTCCCTCCCCCTGGTTGTTCCCCGTGTAGCTTCTGTCATGAAGAGCAAGGCTTTTTCAGTCTCTGACCCCTCATTTTGGAACAGACTACCACCTGCCATCAGAATGATACCCTCACATCAGTCCTTCAAATCAAAGCTAAGAGATTGGCTTACATTTCAGGCCACCTGTACCTGCTTCCTAGGAAACACCCTTATCAGAAATCCACCTTAGGGGTACATAGAAACATAGAATTTGACGGCAGATAAGGACCGCTTGGCCCACCCAGTCTGCCCATTTTCCTGCCTACTGGATAAGCTGCAGATCCTAGTTAACCAGCAGCCTACTTTTTCCTACCCCCATCCCCTAGAATTGCCTTATGACTGTCCCATGCATGCTTGAATTCCACCACTGTTTTTGACTCCACCACCTCCTCCGGAAGGCCGTTCCATGCATCCACAACCCTCTCTGTGAAAAAATACTTTCCTAATTACCTCTGAGCCGCCGCTCTATCTTCAAATTGTGCCCTTGTTCTTGTACACCTCTTTTTGAAAGATGCTACCTCTTGACTTTGTTGATTCCCTTGAGGTACTTGAAAGTTTCTATCATGTCCCTCTCCCTCCTTTCCTCGAGGCTATACATATTAAGCTTTAGTCTCTCTTCATATGTCTTCTGGTGCAGACCCTGCACCATTTTAGTTGCCCTCCTCTGGACAGCTTCCATCCTGTCTATGTCTTTGCGAAGACTGGTCTCCAGAACTGCACGCAGTACTCAGATGGGGTCTGACCAGCTGTCTGTACAGAGGATAATAGCTTCCTGTTTTCTACTGGTGATGCCTCCTCCATGCATCCCAATATCCCCCAGCCCTCATTGCTGCCCTCTCACATTGCTTGCCCACCTTAGGTCATCTGATATGACTACCCCCAGGTCCCTTTCCATTTTGTTGTTGTTAGTATCTCACCCCCCATTGTGTACTCTTCCCCTGGGTTTTTGTTTCCCAGGTGCATTACCTTGCACTTCTTTGCATTGAATCTAAGCTGCCATACATTTGACCATTCTTCTAACCTTGCCAAGTCCCTTTTCATCCTTTCCACCCCACCTTGTGCATCAACTCTGTTGCAGATCTTTGTGTCATCTGCAAAGAGACACTTTTCCTTCCAGTCCCTCTGCAATGTCGCTTATAAAGACATTGAAGAGGACTGGTCCTAATACTGAACCCTGCGGTACCCCACTAGTAACCCCCCTTTCATCAGAGTGGACTCCATTTACTATTACTGTCTGTGTCCTATTTTCCAGCCAATTTTTTACCCAGGCTGTCATCTTGGGACCCACTCCCAGGCTAGCTAACTTGTATATTAATCTTTTGTGTGGGACTGTGTCAAATGCCTTGCTAAAGTCTAGGTAGGCCATGTCCACAGCCCCTCCCTGATCTACTGCTTTGGTCACCCAGTCAAAGAAATCTATCAGATTTGTCTGGCATGACCTTTCTGCTGTGAATCCATGCTGCCTTGGGTCCTGTGCCCCTCTGGCCTCTAGATACTAGACAATTCTTTCCTTCAGAAGTGATTCCATCATTTTCCCTACCACTGAGGTTAAACTAACAGGTCTGTAGTTTCCTGCTTCTGCCTTGCTCGCACTTTTGTGAAGGGAATCACATCTGCCCTCCTCCAGTCCTCGGATACCACCCCATCCTCCCATGATTTGTTAAACAGGGTAGTCAGTGGTGTCACTAATTCTACCCTTAGTCCTTTTAGAATTCTGGGATGAATCCCATCAGGCCCCATTGCTTTGTCCACCTTCAGTTTTAAGAGTTCTTTCAGAACCCTTTCTTCTGTAAATGGGCTGGTATCAACTTCTGTATCCAGTGTGTTTCTACTGTTTGTTCTAGGTACACCCCCCCTCTTCCGTTGTAAATACTGAGCAAAAATATTTGTTTAGTATCTCTGCCTTTTCACAGTCTCCCTTGCCCACCCTCCCCCTTTATTAAGCCTCACTCATCCCTCCCTTGGTCTTTCTTCGCCCTGATGTACCTATAAAGGTTTTATCCTTCTTAACTGAGTTGGCTATCTTTTCCTCGGTTTGGGCCTTTGCTGTTCTGACTGCCTTCCCAGCTTCCTTTTGCTTTAACTGATACAGTTCTCTGTCCTGCTCCTTCATGATTTCTTGTACTTCCTGAAAGCTTTCTTTTCTCTTGAACCTTCACTGCCACTTCCTTTGAGAACCATAGTGGTTTCTTACATCGTTTAGTTTTGTTTATTTGCTTCACACAGGCTTGTTGCCTCTGTGATGGCAGTTTTATTATTCCCCATTGTTCTTCCACCTCTCCTTCCTGCCCATGTGCTGTGCATTCCTTAGGCACTACCCATTTTGGCAAAGTCAGCCTCCTAAAGTCCAGTACCTTTGCCTTTGTATGGCTTTGACTCTATTGCTGTGTTTATTAGAACCATACTGTTCGATGGTCGCTAGTTCCCAGATGGCTACCCACTTCTACATCTGTGATCCTCTCTTCATCTCCATTTGAGAGAACCAGGTCTAAGATTGCTCCCTCTCGAGTGGGCTCCAATACTAGTTGTCTAAGGCATGCCCCCTGTAGGGCATCTAGAACAACCCCACTCTTTGAAGTGGCTGTGGCAACTGCACTCCAGTTAACATCTGGCATATTCAGATCACCCATCAGCAATATCTCCCCTTTTTTTGCCATACTAAGTATACTTTCTATCATTTCCTTGTCCATTTCCTCCCCCTGAGAAGGGGGTCTGTATACAACCCCTGTGCGGATTGTGGTGCCATTGCCGGTCTCCAAATTTACCCACAGTGCTTCTTCTCCTACCTGTTTTCTCTTTTGTTCTGTTACTTTGATTCCTTCCCTTATGTAAAGAGCTACTCCTCCTCCTCCTCTTTTACCCTCCCTGTCCCTCCTGTAGATAGTGTATCCTGGTATGTTTATGTCCCAGTCATGGTTTTTGTGAACTATGTTTCTGTGACTGCCACGATATCCAGATGTTCCTCCTCCATCAAGGCCACTAATTCAGGAAGCTTGTTACTCAGACTACGTGCATTGGTACTCATTGCTCTCCATTTTTGATGGCTTTACTTTCTGTTGCAGCATCCCCACTGACCTTTCTACCTCGGTCTTTTTCTCATTTAGTACCCTGTTTTGTAGGAGAGGCTGGGATTTTCCTGCTGCTCATCAGTGCCTCCCCCCTTGACTAGTTTAAAAGCTTGCCAATGAAGCATTTAAACCGATTGCTCAAAAGACTTGTTCCCTTCCTGGACAGATGCAGACCATCCTGCCAGTATAGGCTGGTGTCCCTCCAGGTGGAACCCCAGTCCCCAATGAAGCCAAACCCCTGTGCTCCACATAGGGTTGCCACCTTTGGATGAGGCAAAAACCGGATCCTTAGCTCCACCCCTAGCCCCACCCCTTTTCATGACTCATCACGCATTGTTCCTCCTGGAAGTCCATTTGTTATATCATTAAAAAACAACACTTAATGCAGCAGTTAAATAAAAACTGTACTGTGCCTGTTAAAGTTACTTTCCTAGGTTCTTCCTAATTATTTATTTACTTATGTGTTTATTTATTGACATTGGTTAACCAGCTAAACATACAGAGACAAAATACATCTAATTTATAGATATGATCTGGGTGAGACAAGGAAATACTATAAATAGCATGCAGTAGTATACATGCTTTTATATCTTTTTCTGGCTTTGTTCTTGTCCACAGTACTATTTCAAAGCCAAAGAAGTGACCATACTTTTTCTTGAGGAAAAAAAAAGAATTTAAAATGCCTAAATTCTGTTCAAGATGAAAGAAAATGTTTACCAGCAAATGAAAGTGGAGGACAACTGGCTCTTTTACTGTTACAAAGGTGGGGGCAGCTGTGCTGCTATGCCACTAAGATGTATTGAAAAGATTAGGTAAATAAGTTCTAATGGTGTTAATGGCCATACTTTACACCTCCCAGGGTGACTGCATTCACAAACAAAAGGCTACATTGACAACAGAACTTATCTGTAACCTGGACATGTAGCTGAAACAATGAATTATATGACAAAATTTGGTTCAAAAGTATATAAGCACTCAAAATGGCTCAAAAACCTGACCAGCACAGAGCAAAACCGGATTACCTGATAGGCACCCTGAAAACCTGATCACCAGGTAAAAAACCTGACAGGTGGCAACCCTAGCTCCACACCATTTTTTCAACCACTCATTAAACTGCATGGTGCAAAGTACCCTTGCCTCACGTATGCCATTTACAGGCAGCACCTCTGAGAAGGTTACTGTGTGTGCTACTTTTCTTAGGCCCCTCCCCAGTTCTAAAAAGTCCTTCTGCACTGCTCTAATCTCATGTTGAGCCAAGTCATTTGTCCCTAGGTGGACAATGACATCCAGCTCAGACTCCCGTGCAGCTGTTCTCGTGATCATGAGGATGCGCTCCTGTCCCTACAAGCCATGGCACCAGGCAGGCACTTTACTCAGTTTTCCCTGCTCCCCAGTTCTATCCCCTAATAATTGAGTCCCCCACCAGGAGCTGCTTCCCTTCCTTGTGGCATCCTTTGCCTCCTCCTGTGGGCCTCCCTTGTGACAGGTGTCCTCAGCCTCCTTAATCTCCTCCGTAGGTGCATCCATGGGGAGCTGTGCTCCCCAGAATGGTGTATGGATTGTGGAGTGAACAACTGACTGGGTGTGCCTCTGTTCCACCCTCCTCACCCTCCCTGAGCCCACTGTGGTCCAACTGCTGTGCTTTGCAACCCTGAGGTAGTGGTGGTGGCTCTGGTGCTCCTGGATGGGGGTTCCCTTCCTACCATCAAGTCTGGCCTGGGGAAGGTTCTCTTACTGCTGTCCAGTGTGGCCTGAAGACGGGCAACTTCCTCCTCAGGGCAGAGGTTGTCTGCAAATAGGCAGCATCTCAGCCTTCAGAAAGACTCCCGGAAGACTGCTGCCCCACAGCCATTACATTGCACTACTCCCCACATGACTATGTACTTTTTTTTTTTTGTGTGTGTGTGTGTGTGCGCTTGTGTGTGTGATTGGTTTGTTATATAGAAATATATGTATATTATATAATGTGTATGCGTATATTTTCAGTGCTGTGTGCTAGAGAGGATATGACATTGGTATGCCTTGCACTCTTGAGAAATGATGTCAGAACCCTAGGTATAAAGGAACTATTTCTGGGGGGTGGCGTGAGGGTGGGAAGGGTTGGGCCTAAACTGTGCCCTCACAAAACAATCAGCTAAGAGCTCTGACCCACCGCTACGATGAGTGCTTTCCTGTCTGCAAGATACTATACACAACAATTTGACAGAGAAAATCCCCTGCTAATCAAACAGAGAAAAATCAAGACATCCAAGTCAGACACAGGTAAACCTCCCCAGCCCCAAAACAGCCTGGTGGTTTGTGCTCTGAAAAGCAGTCAGCCCCAAAATAGGTCAGCTGTGCTTTGAACTCTTCCTGCACTGAAAATCTTAAGAATTGTAACAAGACTGTCTTTTCCTGATAATTGTAAATTCCTTCTTTCACCTTTCAGTTAGAAGCAGCCTCCACCTGCAGTATATCTGCTACAAACCACAGACAATTGAAAGGTTCCCCTCCCTCTGTTGTGAGCATAACTCGCTTTCTTGCAAATCCTATGTTCAATATTGCAGCTCCCAACAAGAGATAGTTTGGCTAGGAAAAATATTAGCTGTTCTGTTGTGAACCAATTACCTTACTTCCAAGTACTGGCTACCCAATAAATAATTGACACGTTGACTCCATTGTGAAAATATTGTTTGCAATAGTGTAATCTTTTAAGCACTGTTTTGTAACCTTTGACTGGTTCAATACTGCCCTGATTTGCTGTAAGTGTATGTCCAAGTCCTCTGCAAGCAGGAAAGCATTGTTTATTTGTCTTTATGTCCTTAATCCCCTATCTTAGGATGCTGATGTTTCATATATCACTGATTTCAGTCACCACTGCACTTTCTGTATTATGTGTTATCTACAGTATTGCAACTTGCACCTATTGTCTGTGCCTCTGTACGGCCCGGGTCACAACTGAAAATGGTCCTTTGGATCAGTTTGCTTACCCATTTACCAAAAACATACATACATACATAAATAAAATAAGTTGAGGACCTGCCAGGAGTGGACAGCAGTGGCCGCACTGCTGCCACAACTGAGTTATCCGCCAGACAGCCAGTGCCTGTGCTGCTGCCAGGCTCCCCCGTGGTGTATGCCCCCAGTATAGCTGCTACCACTGCCTGCAACTTGCTTTCTGTAGTGTTGAAAGGTGGTTCCTGGATAGTAAACTTGTGCTAAACCACAATAAAACAACAGCCATGCTCTTCTCCAATCACCAAAACAAAAATAGGCATACTCCACTCACCATACAAACCTCTCCGGGAATTACACTGGACCAAGTAAATACTTTCAAATACCTTGGCATCACTTTTGACCAAGGGCTCTCCTTTGCAACCCACATTGACAACACTGCGAAAACAGTGAACCAACGCCTTGGAATACTATTCCGTAACCATCAATTTCTAAATCAAGCGGCATTGAGAATAGCTATACAGAGTTCCATAATCTCAATCATTGATTATGGCCTTATTATTTATGGCTCAGCTACCTCCACTGCTCTAAGGCGTATCTCAATCACTCTAAATAAGGCCTGCCGGCTCCTCACGGGGGCTCAAAGACTGACTCACACGTGTGACCTGTACTATGAATCAGGCTGGTTGAACCTATCAAATCGTCTTATTTATCTCACCTGCACAATGGCAAAAAATCTATCTTGGGACTGACTCCATTATGTATTCAAACCTACTCCGACTGAATCCTGGCTCACACCCTCCACCAGATCTGAACACCAACCTTTCCTGGTTCCGAGATGCGGACTGCACAAGGACAAAGATCTTTGCATACGGGGCCCGACATGGTTCAATGCGCTTAGTCCACCTACTCTATCCTCAACCTCGCTTGAAGCTTTCAAATCCATGCTCTATGCCCACCTCACCACCACTAGCAACTGTGATTGCGCTAGATAAAGACTACTACTCCTCATGTCCATCCTCACATCTGAGGCCTCTTCCTCACTGACTAATGAACCCTCTGGTACCTCTACTACTTCCTGTCTCCCACCCAAACTCACTCCCCTTTTTCCTGTTCCTCTCACTTACTCTCCCGCCATCACCTTTCCCTCCTCTCTAGCCTCCTTTGGCACCTAATGATCACCTCTCCTGGAAGTTTCCTTAACCTCGAAATTGTCTACTGCTTGAACCTGTTATAGCTTGTTTTTCTATGAAACTTAAAAACGTTACTGCCTTAAACTGTTAATAGCAAATTTATGATGTAACTTTCCTGTCTGGTTTTACCTGTAATGTGTATCATGCTTTGTTAAATGTTCTTTGTGACGTGGAACCTTTGTAAAAGAGCCCTGGCTCAAAGGTATTAATTTCCTAGACTAATAAACTAAACTAAACTAAACCAGCACCACCATCACAACCACCGCCAGTGTTGCCCATGACAGGTCTGGGACCACACACACATAAGCCAGGCTACGTGACAACCACCTGTGGGCAGGCATCCTGCTAGCCAGTCAGCCTGCTCATGCGACATGCGTGGTGCAGCGGACGGTGCATTGAGGTGGCAGGTGGCCACACAGGGTGCTTGCTGCTCCCAGACCACTGAACGACCCCTGCCTTCCCCACCCACTGTTCAGGGTTACCAAGCACCCCAGAGACGAGTGGGCCCAGAGTCCCGGCAGCTCCTCCACTCTGTAGTGGAGTCACACACTGCCATACAGCAGGAGCTGCATGCCTTCAGGTGGGAGGTATGGCAGGAGCTGTCCCTGCTCAGGGAGGCAGTAAACACTGCCCTATTGTTAGTGGACAGCATGCAGAGAAGCATCAGGCACATCACCGCAATGCCCTCCACCAGGTCTTTGGTGAGCTCACTGGGGCTGTGAGGGAGCTCACAGCCACAGTGTAAAATGTTGTGATGGCTGGGTAGCGATGCACCACTGACACACAACGTCGCTCTGCCAGTAGTGTCCCCCAGCATGCCTCCACGACAGATGGTGGATGCTCAGGGTCGGCCAGCATTGCTGCCACACCATCATCTGTAGGCACACCAAGGAACCGTGCATGGTGAAGGTTATTGGTCACACCGAGCCTGCACAGTAGCCACAGTCATCCCAGGCATCTCCATCCCCACGGTCTTCATCTATTGGCTCCTCAGCCCACAGTACGCCCTCCTTGCGGGTATGCATTAGGGAGTCTGTAAGGGTCTGTGGTGGGAGACGGCAATGATGCCATGCGTGTGCCACACCTTCCTGCACACTTCACCCACCCGCACCCATCACATGCACCTCTATGTTCATGACCACATCCCACCACACTCCCACTATCACCTGTGTGACTTTCTTATAGTTTTCCATTGTTCTGCACCTGTCACCATTACGTGTCTGCCACTGTACTGTCGCTACTGTAAATATGGAGTAGGTTGTTCCTAAGATCAGGACACGCTTTGGAGCAGATGCTATAAGCCATGTCCTTCCAGCGATATGGAACATGCAAAAGGTTCTAAAGCTTGCAATACCAGTAAACTGGGCCTTCTTTAAGGCTCTGTTCCTTCATAAGTTCAGTGACTCTTGTGACTGCTTTAACTAGTGGAGCCCTGTATCTTGAACCCTGTATATTACTTGTACACTGTCCGCCCCTTGTACATCTTCAACACATCCTTTGTCCACCCCGTTGCTAACTCAGTACCCTCCTCTTCTTAAACACCCTATTGTCCTCCCTTTGCTACCTACCCCCTTGACTTCCCCTCATCTCTGACATCTTAGCGCTCACCTTGTCCTACCATTCACACCTCCCGCCCTTGACTTCCCCTTACCTGACACCCAGCCCCCCATCCAATAAGTCTTGTTGCACTGGCAGGTATTGTTTATATTGTAAATACTGATTTGTATTATTCTGTAATTATTTTTATTCTTGCCCTATCAATGTTGCATTTGAGTTTTTGTTACTGTACTGTTAGCCACATTGTATGCACTGTTATTTATGCCTAGCTCATATTTGCTCTACATGGACTATTGTCTCATTGTATTATAGCAACATTTTGCTTATGTGTTTTTGTTATGACCTACTCACTTGCAAATGAGTCCATCTCAGTTGTGTTTAACCTGTAAAATAAAGATGATTGATTGATACACATTTGAATGTGTTTGTTGTCCGTGTTGTTTTCACTCACCCGGCTATCCATATTAGGGTTCCAATTAAGTTGTTCTGGTGGTCCTGGACCTCCTGGCCATGCAAGGGTCTCTCCTTTCAAGTTGCTGTATTATCCCTTATACCTCTGACTCTGGGTCACTGTCTGACTGTTCCTCAGGTTTGGTGCGTGTAGTCCACTGTTAAGTGCCGAGCTGTGCAACATACGACAGGCTAGGAATATGTGACATACCTTCTGAGGGGTGTATTGTAGGGTGCCGCTAGACAAGTCCAGGCATCAGAATCTCATTTTGAGCATGCCAAAGACTCGCTCAATTACATTCCTTGTAGCATGTGCCTCATTGTACCTCTCCTCAGCCACTGTTGCTGGCCGGAGGACTGGTGTTTGCAGCCAGGGTCTCAGGGGATAGGTACTGTCCCCTGTGGAAACATGACCACATGTTAGCAGGTATATACTATACCAATCACCCTGCCTGTTCGTAGACCGTACTGTTTGGTCGTCCTGTCTACCTGTACACAATCCCTCCCTTCTCTCTATCTCCCTTGCCTGCTGTTCCATGGCATTATCCCGCCATTGGGGAGGCTTTGGTTGTGCCTGCTGCAGATACTCACCAATAGGTGTCCACCAGGTATTACGCCAGCCTCAAATGCCTGGCACAGCCATGACTGGTACCAGATGAAGGCATCATGGGCACTGCCGGGGTACTGTACAAAGACATTGATGATGTGCCCCATTGCATCGCACACCACCTGGCAATTGATGGAGTGGTAGCCCTTCTTGTTGATGAATGTATCTCCAGCATCACCAGGTGCTGCACAGATGGCAATGTGGGTGCAGTCAATGGCACCAAGTGCAGCTGGTAGGTGCACAACCTGATTATATTACTGCATTGTTTCTGCACTCCGGTGCTGCGCTGAGGAATATGAGAATTCACCAGTATGTGGCACAAAAGCATCCAGGAACTGGGTCAGGAGGTGTGAGGTGGTTGATCATGACATGCCAATAATATCTCCAACTGGGGTCTGCAAGGTCGTGGTGGATAGAAATCACATCGCTGCTGTCACCTTTTCCTCAGCTGACATGGCATGGCTGCGTTGGGTGCTAGGCTGCAGCTGCTCATGCAGGAGCTCACACAGCTGCCTCAGCATGACCCTGTTCATTTTGTACTGGCCCACGAGGTGGTCATTTGTCAGTGTCTCAAATGAGACTCCTGGCCGGTACATTCTGTGTGCAGCGTATCTCCTCCTTGGCCTACAGTGTGACCCAGGGTGGGCTCGGTCCCTCTTTTCCTCCTCCAGCAGAGCTGCCATCAGATATACCATCACCGCATTGTTTCTGACCGCCATCTTGATTCCTGCAGTGTTCATGCCCCTCTCTGTGGTTTGCCTTGAGTTCAGACTACCTTTTTATAGGCAGTAAATAGCACCATGCTAGCGGTTGTGCTAAGACACGTTGAGCGGCACAAAATCTTTGAATATGCTGTTGTGTCTATATGCATGTCCCCTCCCCTCACTTTGCCCCATGCATACTTATCTTTCTGTGCCAGCACTAACGGGTTGCGCTGGTGCTATTTGGCCTTTTGAATATGATAGCCTGGAGCAATTTTGATGCAACCGTGGTGCAATCAGTTTGCACACAGCACAAAGTTTTGAATATTTGGCCCTAAGTCTTCTCAGAATTAAAAAAAAAAAGGAACCGCCTCCAGCTTTCACCACTTAGTGAGACTGCACTGCACAAAATAGTAATATACAACAGCTGCCTGTCACTCTGTCTGCCAAAACTCAGATCAGCAAAACAGAAAGCAAGCCTGAAAATTATTCATATTAATGTTATTACCTGTGTGTCTTTGTGAATTGTGATTGGTCCTCAGTTCACCAGCCCCACACATCCACTCACTCTCTCACTTCTTTTTTGTCAGGAACCCCAACCCTGCATGCAGTTCTCATTAGCTCTGTTTATAAGTAACTGCCCCCTGAATCGAGTCATACTGCATCTCAACCAGCATACCTAATTAGAATCACTACAACTGAGAAGCTTGCTGTTCTTGTTTTTTGTTTTTTTTTAACGTCACTCACTTACCAGGTATAGTGACTGTTTCCATCAGCTGTAGTATCATTGCTCTCCTCCTGCCCAGCCGGCTGACTGCCCACCTACTCATTCACTCGCTCACAGCTCACAACTACTGGGGTCAGTTTCAACATGTGCAGGTACATATAAGAAGCATACTGCACTAAGATCATGCTTGCCAGCACCATTTGTAAACTATAAATGTGATTTTTATGATTGTGTATGGGGGATGGGGTGCATACAACCACCTACGTGCTCAGCTAAGTTGGTCACAATTGGACAAAAAGCATGATATCAAAATAAAAATGTGAATCTTAATGCAGGCAGAGGAACTATTTCACATACAAATACAGAAAAAAAAAATACTCTTTTACGATTGAAACCTATAAATGCTCTTCTGTGCCCCCATATTACATACACAGTCCAATTTAATAAGCCCAATAAGACACTTGGAGTATGTGCACTAGACTACTTGCACTACCTGTGCCCTTGTGCCTTACTACATCCCTGGCCATGTGTTAGAAGTGTCTAATGCACAATGTGTCATGTCTTATTGCATACTTAGAAGTACTACTGACTTCAGCTGCCGGTTGGAAATATCTACTGCCACACCCCTATTTTCTTTTAATTATTCTGCCCTGCATGCTTCACTTCCTTTCCAATGGAATAATACCAGCTATTGATACCTTGGAGTGAACATTACTTCTAAAATCCAGGATCTATTTGAGGCCAGTTTTTCACCCCACTCAATTTGTGCAATCAGAATTGGAAATGTGAAAATGTCTGCCTTTGTCACTATTAGATAGAGCAAAAATTATTAAAATGTCCATCTTACCCAATTTCTTATACTGCTTACTACTTCTGTATATAGACTTTTTTTTAGATGTCTGAATACATTTGTATGGGTTGGATTTGGCAAAATACAGCTCCACGAACTAAAGTGTCCATCTTGTCACAACCCTTTGGTAGAGTGGATACTATATCAGCTTACCAGAAATAAAACTTTATTATTGGGCAGCACAACTGGCAGGGTTGAGACGCTGGTTTGAGGCACAAAGCAATGACATGGGCATTAAACAATGAAAAGGCTTGGATAGGTTGCCACATACTGAATGACATATTTTATATGGCTTTTCACCTATTCACTTTCAAATTGGGAAAGGGAACCCGATAGTTGTACATTTAATTAAAGTTTGACATTGAGGGAATTCGATGATGGGACAGTCCTGTAATATGACATCTCTCATGTCCCTGTGTGGTACTAAAGAGACAAAAGATTTGAACTGTGGCATGATGAAGGTATTGCTACACTGGGGCACTCCTATGACTTTGGTAAAATATCACCATTGAACCAGTTAGTAACTACATATGGTATACCCGAGCATCATTGGTTCAGATATGCACGTCATCAGAGACCCTGGTTTTCCAATTTTACTGGTAACACCGTCAACAATCACGGAATCCTGCTTGGTTTGCAGATTTTGAATTCTTGTACCAGTGCGTCACAGAAATTGCATATCACTGCAAAGAATCTCTAAGATTTCAGCATCTTTTTTAATTTTTTTTTTTATTTTCTCTTTCTATGTCCCCTTCTCACAATATCAGTCTCCACTTTTCAGAGATCCCTAGATTGGGTATCCCTTATCTTCACCCCCAGGTAATGCTCATGAGCTCCTGTGGTCCTACCCCCATCCTGCCTGGATTGTACCCCCCAGGCGGGAAGGGAGGGGACCCCAGGTCACCCCTTCACACTCCCTTAGTGTGTGTCAGGCAGCTCAGTGGGTCCCTCATGGAGCGGGTTATGAAGTCTGGGGCACCTGGGTCCTTTCTGCCAGTGGCCAATGTGGGGTAATTGTTCCTGGTTTTCTGGTCTCCATTCCTGAGGGCACTGGCACTAGAGGAGATCCAAGGAGGCAGGTCACATAGAGACATGCCACTGCTCCAGATCCTGGCTAGCATCCTCCCCCCTCCTGATCACTCTGCAGCACCATTGCATCACCACCCGTGGTCACACAGGTGGTGGTAAAGCAGCAGGACCTGCAGCCACCCTCCCCAGAGGAGGAGAGCAGTCCCCCAGGTGCTCGATCTTACTCCCCTGGCCAGACCTCCAGCAACCTGAGTTCGCTTCTGACCCTGGATCACTGGCATTGCAAGCAATAGTGCTACCGCAGCACCAGCAGGCCGACACAGATTTCAGCAGCATCTTAAAATGAATGCTGCTGTGCCTTGTATTCTTTCTGCTTTGCTGCATATAGAGTCAGTAAGGAAGTCACCCACACCGCTTTTGTTGTAATCAGCCATTCAGTTTAACCACCCATGCCTAGTGGTTAGAGTAACAAACAGTGAGTGAACTGGGTACATCCAGTAGACTTGAGTTTGATTCCCACAACCTCCACTTGCATACTGTGTGACTCCAAGCAAGTCACTTAACCTCCCCAGTGCTTCGATGTCACTCCTGAGAACAGACAGTTCTGCTTAGTGGGCCTTACCTGCTTTACAAAGAATATAAACAAAAAATACTAATATATGTTTACTACATCATAGAATAGTAGTCAGGGTACCATGTACTTTACCTGAGTTTTACTTGGGCTGCAATGATTTTGTATAGGTAAAGATAAATGTTCAGATACATTCAGATACATTTTATGTGTTTTATAAGCTTGTTTTTAGATTTTAGTCAGGTTTTTGTTGTATTCTTTGCATACAAGCATCTAGGTTATAGATTGCTAAATGCAGGATCACAGTTACCAACTAGCTTATTCAAGTTTATAATCAGTAGGGCCATCCAAAATCCTCAGCTGTTTGAATGAAACCTAGTCTGAATGAAAGTATGTTCACAAAGAAGAAACTGCCTTACTACTTATGAAAAGACTTCACAGTTAGCACCCCATTTAGGTGAATTGGATAATTTGCACCTTTTCTCCCACCTGCTGTTTCAGTCTCTGTGACAACAAAAAGTTTTCTGATAGACTGCTTCAACAAAAAGCAAATGTTAAGTATTTAAATATACTTATGTTTGGCCAGTGGATTTTGAAAGCACAGTCAATGACGTACAAAAGGTAAGACCCCAGGGGCTGTATGATGCTGGTGGGCAGAGTGGTGCTCAATTCACATCTGAACAAAGACATGAAAACTGGGAGACACCCTTTTCATGGACACCAAGTAAAAAAAAAAAAGCATCCACATGTCTGGGAGATGCATAAATCCATTTGAACATCCTCCAGTAATCACTTGTGAATTTTTTAGGTGAAGATACTTTATTTCAAAGAAGCAAATTCAAGCAGTTTTTTTTGCTCCTCCTACCCCCCTGGTGATTCACTCCTTCAGGCCTGCCAAGGCCTCCTACCACCGCTGCTGAGTCCCGACCACCATCCACTGCCCCTTACTGCTGTGCTACCAGGTAACCCAAAGTAACTCTTCATTGAGGGCCCCACCCCTGTGGAGGCTACCAGGGAGGAGAATTGCCTGAAGAGTTTCCTGTGTATCCTGGGCATGGCAGGGTCAGAACGACACATGTCTGGGTCTTCCGCTTATGGAGGGACTAACAGCTGTCCTTCGGTTGGTCAGCGGGTGTTTTCCCATTTTCTTGGGAGTGTGACAGGCCACATGATGTCAAGGCACAAGCCAACATCCGTCACGCTCCCTCCTGCAGTGAGGGCTGACATGTTGTTGTGCCTCTGGCCTCCACCAGGGGCCAGCAAATGCTGAGCCATGAACCCACCCTCCCTCCCAGGAGAAGGTGAGTGGTCGTTGGACACTCAAGCCTTCACCTACCAGATGGCCCTCCAACACACAAGTCTGTTCCCAAACCCTGGTCAGCAGTGTCACAGGCAGAAATCCAATTCAGGCAGTTAAATAAAAGATAGGAAAAAAACCAAGGTAGTCCACCTTAGCGGTGATGGTTCAGATTAATTCACATCTGAGTTCTAACAAGCAAAAACACCAAGTCACTTGTAACTTGTGCATGTGGGGTGTGGGTGTTTGAAGAAGGGGGATCATAGTGCTGTCACTACTGCCATCACCCCAGAGGGATGTGGACTGCATTGTTGCTACTGCCATCACACTGAAGGGGTAGGGGCTGTAGTGCTTCTGCCATCACCACTGGTGGATGGGGAATGTAATACAGTACTGCTGCCATCCCACCTGAGGAATGGGGACTATAGTGCTGATGCTGCCATCACACCTGAGGAATGAACGTAGTACTGCTGCCATCACACCTGAGGGATAGGGGCCACAGTGCTGCTGCTTCTGTCACACCTGAGGGAGGAAGGGAGGTCATAGTGCTTTTGTTGCTGCCATCACACCAGAGGGATGGGGGCCTTAGTGCTGTTGGTGCTGCCATCGCACCTGAGGGATGGGGCCGTAGTGCTCTTTCCATCACACCTTAGGGATGGGGGCTGTAGTGTTGCTGCTGCCATCACATCTTGTACCTAAAATAACTTTAAATTGGTACAAGGATGTAAGGATGTGTAATAGGACTTTTCCCCTGCTTCTGCCACCTGGCACTTTTTACAAATAGATTCTAGATAGAACTAAGCACATTTTAAGTGTCTAATAGAAGTTTTTTTTTTTTGGCTTAGTCCTCTGACCAGAATATTCAACCTCTCCCTCAGCCTTAGCTAGTTCCCGGGCAGATGGAAATCTGCCACTGTCACCCCAATCCATAAAAGTGGTGACAAAACTGCCCACGATAACTACAGACCTATCTCTCTATTACCCCCACTTTCCAAGGCACTGGAATGCATCATCTCGGACCAGCTCACAGAATACCTGGATACATACAACATCCTGTGCAAGCAACAACACGGGTTCCACAAAGGTCACAGCACCTCCACAGCCCTACTTGAATTCACCGGCGCAATCCAGAATGCACTTGACTCCAGCGAACTACTAGGCTCAATCTACATTGACTTAACTAAAGCCTTCGACACCGTGAATCACCGCCTCCTGCTTGTCCAGCTTCGGAACACTGGTCTGTCAAACAACTCCATTGGCTGGTCTAAGAGCTACCTTGAAGAATGGTCCCAAACAGTAAGAATCGCTGATACACTCTCGGACCCTAGACCGGTCCACTCGGGAGTCCCCCAGGGCTCCATTCTGGGACCCCCCTCTTCAGCCTTTTCTTAAACTCACTACCTGACAGCTGCCCAGAACAAATAATTCTCTACGCCGACAATGCTGTGATCCTCACCTCGGACCCTGATCCAATCCAATTACAAAATAAACTTCAGCAGGCCTTCTCCCCCATCGAATCCAGGTTTCTAAGTCATAAACTGCTTCTCAATCAGAAAAAAAACAAGTCTATGGTCTTCAGCCCCCACAACAAAAACAAACAACTCCACCTCTGCATTGCAACCAAACAAGGAGCCATCCTAGAACAAACACAATCATTCAAGTACCTCGGCATCACCCTTGATCCCCACCTCTCATGCACTGTCCATATCAGCAATGTTGCAAAGTCTGCCAGTGCGAGGTTAGGCATATAATTCCGGCACAGGAAACACCTAACCCCAGAAGCACTGGCAGTGGCTGTCCAAAGCTCCATCGTCAGCATCATAGACTATGGTCTTATCATATATGGGTCTGCAACTACCTCTGCTCTCAAACGTATCGCAACCTCCTTGAATAAGGCCTGTCGTCTCATCACTGTCTCACATTGCCGTACCCACACATGTGACCTTTATTCCCAATCTGGATGGCTTCAACTGGACAAATGCATAAAATACCAAACCTGCATCACGGCCAAGAAAATTATAATGGGTCTGGCCCCACCTGGTGTCTGTGCCCTCCTTAAGCCTAGACATAGGAACGTCACTACAAGGAGATCCAGTTCCCATCTATTACATATCCCACGATGTCGCACGACCCAAGGACAAAGATCATTCACCTATCGGGCATCCAACTGGCTCAACTCTCTTGGCAGTGACATAGCGACTGCTCCAACACTCAGCCTCTTCAAGTCCAAGCTGCGCCTCTCACTGCTTGTATCCTGCGATTGCCCATCCTAACATTTCCACCGTTCCAGCTGCAAATGCCCCAGCACTCAGCACTTACAATCAGTCTTTGCACCCTTAGCACCTTACCTGTCATATTCCCTTGACAAGGCCCCCTGGCTGCACTGTCTCCCACCCTTGCCCACCTCCCCCCCGTATCTCCACTCCTGCCCCCGCCCCAACCACCTGTACTCCCCCTTACCCCCTGCACCTCCTTCCCCCGATCTCCTACCCTCACTTCCCCACCACCCATCCTCCCTTCCCTTGTCTTGCTCATAGCTCAAGTCTTTGTACTGGTTATTACATGTCTGTAAGTCAATGACTATATGTTTGTAACTAAAAATGATGACTGTTGCACACGCTGACGTGGAACCTTTGTAAAAGTGCCTCGGCTCAATGGTATTGTAATCCTAGATTAAAATAAATAAAATAAATAAATAAAATAGTGGAGGTCAAAATTGCTAAAATGCATGTTGTTAGAGTTAAAAATTGTTAAAGTACATAAAAACAAACACCGATAAAACTGGATTTTGGTTTAGCAGACACCGGTGACAATATCGTGTTTTGCAATGTGCAAAACGGAATATGCCACTACTGAATCCTGGTAAACCAGTGTCCCTGCACTTCATCATTGCTGTATATTGCTTCTGTGGTAGTTTTGACACTGACACAGAACCTTCCTCTATAGTACAAGCTTTAGAGTCCACCAGTAGTAGCAAGGGGCTAATATCTCTATATATAAGAAAAGTTTGTTTCACTAAAGGGGATAATAGTCATAATAAATGAAAATAGTAGGAGTGGTTTGGACATCAAATACTGGATGAAGAATGGGAAGTCATTCAGGAGGCGCATTTTAGAATCCTACTTTATAACACATTTAAGTTGATACAACTGATGCCCACTTTACAGGCTTATTACAACCCTAGTAGGGTGGCTAAAGTTTCTGCTGCAATGGGTGGATCTTACCCTCAATGTGGAAAGGGTAATGCCAGTTTATTACACATGTTAATGCAGTACTAAGTATTAAACCCTTCTGGGCCTATACAGAATCAATGGTCAATCAAATACTGGACAAATGGTTGTCTTTATCCCCTGATGCAATTCTCCGTGGTGTCTTGCCTGAAAATGATGAACCGACACAGGGACACAGTAAATTCCCATATCTTGCTCTGGAGTGCCAAATTGGGAATATTAAAACTGTGGAAAGATAAACTTTCTCTCTTTCAGTGACCACACCATATGGAACACATAATGAATAAGGCGCAGTCTTTTTTTTGGGGGGGGGGGGTTGAATGAACTTGGTCATCATTCTTATCATATTTGCCACTTACAGTATGATGTAATGATGTTCTCATTCAAGGCTGGTTAACTGTTATTTATTACTGCTATTATTGACTGCCTGTTGTATTTGTTCCCATTCTATGCTGGCAAATTGCTAGTTGTGACTGCCTAATGTCGGCTACCTATTGTGTGTAGTCTTATTACATTATAGTTTGTTTCTGATAGTTTTAACCTGCTCTAATGTGCCTTCAATGTTATCCTGCCTTGCTTTACGTGTAATTCATGATTTATTGTAATGTTGTTTCTTTTGCACTCTCCCGGGTCGTACCTAAAAATAGGCATTTACCCACCTGGTTAACAACAACTAAATAAATACATCTTAGAATATTCAGAAAAAACTCAAGTCCATAACAAGACTTAACCAGTTAATAGACTTTATTGATCACTGCATCTTCCTTCATAAAACTATGAAGTGTTGCTGGTCTATATTGACTACATTATTTCAGCAGATGGCTGGTGAGATCCGTGATTGCTTGTGAGTTTCGGCATATCTCCCTGCTGCATTCTTTGTTGTGAACTTCTCCATTGTACTCTGTACATAACACTGCTGTATGTGATGATTGAGATTGTTGTTCTGTAACACAATAAAATATTTGCTAAAAAAATAAAACAAAGGAATGCCAATTACATTTAGGAAAAAGCCAGGATGGAACAATCACAAAATGTGAACTAGGGATACTTGCAGTTGAGGAGTTGGAATCAGATTCTTTGAGTTTATTTATTTATTTGAATTTTGGTAACTGAGTAGGCCCACTGAGACAATACAGTCCCTTTTTCAGGGGCGACCTGGGACAAGACAATAGTACGTAAATGTAATACATAGTTACATACACGAGACGGGGGTGTAGAAATACAATGGCTATCAAAACAGTGCTAACACAAGTAAGTACAACAAGTTACATCATGATAAATAATGTACCAAACATTGTAAATGTCATCAGGCTACAAAATGTTCAAGACAATGAAAACAATAACAGTTTGGGCTAGCTACTAGACATTCAAAATGGATAGAAGTTACCCAAATGGTGAGAGTTGTACCACAGGGTCCAGGTGCTGTCAGCAAAAACATGTACAAGGAGAGGGGACAAGGAGGTGTTGTGCAAGGTGTTGTTTAATTTGTGGGAGGAAAGTGCTGGATAGAATCACATGCAGGAGGGAATTCCAGGTGGATGTAGCCACAAAGGCAAAGGATCTCTTGCAAAGGCATGGGGTCATAATGTCGCATGACATTATGCCACTTGCAAAAATTGCGCTGCCAATACAGCGCGATTCTTTACATGTGGCATAAGTCTTTTTTTTTGTGAAGGGCTCTGCCCCACGCACCTCGGTACTGGGGGTTGTGTCTCAACCCCCAATAAAGATTCTCAACTCTGGGTAGGAAATCGCACTAAAGTGCTAAAAAATGTTCTGGGACCAGGAATCAAACCTGGTCCCAGATGCAGCGCCTGGGTTCCTTACTGCAATGGCTCAGTCCATTGAGCCACGGCAGCTGCTCGGCAGAACCCTGTCCCAGCAGAGGTCTTATCCTCTGCCTGGGATAGTGCGAGGATGCAATACCGTGTATAGCAGTATTTGCAGTATTGCACCACTCGCTGTCTCGTACAGCACTATTCAGGGTTGGCTGTAATGTCGTACACTATGCAGCATACAACATTATGACTCGGTAGGTCTTGAGAACTGCCAACTGAGAGTTGGGAGTTACGAGTAGGGGGATGGAGGTAGACCATAGTGTCCACTGGGAATGTTTAAGTTTGGCAAAGTCGCCCAGGCAAGGAGGGGTATGAAGGTGGACCAGCTTAAACATTAGACACAAGGTAATGTACTGGAACTTAGTCTCAAGTGGTGACCAGTCAAGCGATAAAAGGATATTACAATGGTTGCGCTGGGGGTCAGCCCCTAATGCAAAATGTCCTACGCTAAGACAGAGTTGACTGAGGTGAGAGAGGATGTTGGCCCGGGCAGGGAGGAATAGTGGGGTGCCATATGACAGTAGAGGGAGGAGGGTGGACATAGCTATTTTTAGGCACAAGGCAGATGATAGGTGCAGACGGAGACAATACAACAAACCTAGCTTCTGGTTGATCACCTTTGTTAATAGTGTAACATGGGTTTCGAATGTGAGCGCAGGATCTAAGGGGACACCCAGGTATTTGAACAAATGGACTATTTTTTTTTTTAGTCTTTAGTAACCAGACAAGGCCCACTAGGCACAATTGCCTGTTTTCAGGGGTGACCTGGGAGCACTAGGCAGTTAAGTGACTTGCTCAGAGTCACACAGTATGCAAGTGGAGGTTGTGAGAATCAAGCTCAGGTCTGGTCTGCTGAATGTACCAAGCTCGTTCACACCTCGTTCCTCTAACCTCTAGGCTATTCTACCAGCCCAAGTTCAAGGGCACACCATCTAGAGATTGGGTCTCGGGGCAGTCAAGTGGAGGTGTGGAGGCAGGGTAGAACATCATACTTTTAGTCTCTTTACATTGAGGACTAGACGTTTTTTCCTGAACCAACCCTCAAGAGTCTGGAAGCCGGATGCAAGTCTTCAGGTAATCCAATCAGTGTCTGAGGAGGAGTGGTAGATTATGGCGTCATCTGCATACAAATGAACTGTGGCACCACCACAGTTATTTGGCAAATCATTGATAAACAGGGAAAATAACAGTGGTCCCAGAATGGAACCTTGGGGCACACCATGAGTTATGGATCTGAAGTCCTGGAGTTAGAATCGGATTCTTCAGATTCTGACCTTTCTTGGAATTAGCATTTCCAGAGCTGCAAGTCAAAACTTCTAATTTCAAAAAAGTGTTGAATCTAAATGCAGTTTTGATATGGATACATCCTGACAATTAGTTATCCTCCCTCCTCCCTCATAGCACCCAAACAGCCACATTATATGCTGGTTTGGTGGGTGGCCAGGAGCTGGATGCAGAACAGAGAGCAGATGGTAACCATGGGGGTGAACTATTGAAACTCAGGCCTATAACAAGTAGGATCCCACAGAGCTTGGTACTAAATCCAGTGTTATTTAACATCTTCATTGGGGACATCGCAGAAGGGACCACTAGTAAAATCTGCCTATTTGCAGATGACACTAAGATCTGTACAAGAGTGGACAGTGAGGACGGGAGGCAGGAGCTCAGTGAGGACTTGGCTAAGCTCAAGCACTGGTCGGCCATCTGGCAGTTGGGGTTCAATGCTAAGAAGTGTAAGGTCATGCACCTTGAGGCCAGGAACCCTAGAACTAGCTACTGGTTGAGGGACTGCAGGTAGCCACCTCTGAGGAAGAAAAATATTTAGGGTTGATGGTCACAGGGAACATGAAACAAGTAAAGCAGCAGCCAAGGCAAACAAATTGCTGGGGTGCATCACCAGAGGTATCACCTCAAGGAGCAAGGAAGTCAACATGCCATTCTACGGGACCCTGGTTAGACCACACTTGGAATACTGTGTGCAGTTCTGGTGCCCACATTTGAAGAAGGATATCAAACTGCTGGAGGGGGTGCAGCAAAGGGCGACTAAGATGATTCAGGGCCTGGGTGACAAGCCCTATGAGGAAAGACTGAGTGAGCTCAACATGTACTCCCTGGAGGATAGGAGGCAAAGGGGGCACATGATAGAAGCCTTCAAATACTAGGGCAGTTTTAAGCAGGGGTGGGACAGGGTCAAAGGGAATGTTAATTCTGTGGGAGGACGGGGGATGGGTTGGGTAGGGTAGGGGAAGATAACTCCATGGAGGATATGGGGGGCAGCTACAGCAGAATAAACTGTATGTAGCATACCCGAGTAGACTTAATAGACTGCAGTGGCCTGTTTCTGCTGGCATATTCATATGTTTGTATGCTGGTTGGCTGGCATGTAAACTTCTTGAAAAGCTAGTCCACTTGGTCAGTATCCTGAGATGTCCACTAGTATTTCCCACTGCTCAAGCCCATTCCTTTGTCTCTCTCTCGCTCTGGTTGGTGGTGCTTCCCAGTGCTAATGAGTAGCATAGTGTTAACTACACTGTAACTGCTCTGCAGTGTTAATGTAGTTGCATGCAATGGACATGTAAATACAGTGTAATTACTCTGTTGTATGCAATTAATGATTAGTTACATTGAAATGGATACTTAAATTGTAAACTGGTGTTGATCTAGTTGTTACAAATAGTACTACTGTAAGGGTAGATAGGTTAAAAAATTATCCATGGCTGCACAGGACAGGTAAATTAGGCAGAGCCAGGAAGCAACTGACACAACACTTTCGACCACCTCGGTTGGTCACTGTAGACTGAATGAATGAGTGAATGAATGAATGCATGAATGCAAGGTGCACTAATGCTTTTGTTTTTGGTTTATTGAGTCTATGGAGGCTGACTGAGGAGGCAGGAGGGTTTGGGCTGGTCGTCCCCTGGCTCTGCATCATTTACATGTCCTGTGCAGACACTGGATAATTTTTAACCTGTACAGTATTACTACTAGTGACTACCAGTCCAATATCATACCTTCCTGTAAAGTAGTACTAGTAGCCCAGCTCCATGCCATCCATCAGCATTTGGGGCATAACCAACCAGAAAAAGATGGAGGAATGGGCTTGGACAGTGGGCAGAACTACTACTGGATATCTTAGGACACTGACAGAATGGACCAGCTATTTAAAATTTTACATGCCAAACAACATTTATAATCATAATATAAGTGACAGTGGGGGGATTGATCCTGGGTACTATGATGGCAGAAGGATATAGAGGTACATTTAATTGTACAGGAGGGGAGCTGGATGGTACTGGGGCCTTCTTTGTGTTTTGATGCCGCAAGTAGGAATTTCTCGAATGCTTCAGATTTCAAAGTGTTATTGGATTTGGATTAAAATTAGACTCGGAATTGGAAATTTATTCTAATGGATGCCAACAGCATGGAATCAGCTGATTCTGAGCAACTCTAGTATGAGCCAGTATTTGTAAAGCAGCTTCTATAGAAAATGCAGGCATGCATGTTAAACACAGTTTGTTGTTTAGTGAAAATACCAAAGAAGAGTGGTGTGTGTGGGGGAATAAATCCATCCTTTCTCATATGGAGCAGGATCTGCTTATACCCAAATGCAGTCAGGCTCTAGTGTGGGGGTTATTACCATTCTACTACAAGGTTTTCTTTATTAGATTATTTGAAACTTAAAATGTATGGGGCCTCCCATTTCTAGTCACAAGGAAGTGGTGCAAAAGTACTTGCATGGCACTTTGCCTGGGACCATGTGAGTTCTATTTATTTATTTATTTTATTCATTTTTTTAATTTAGGTTTTGTTGACCGGGTAAGTGCATTAAACAAATCCTGCCTATTTTCAGGTACGACCCGGGGGAGGGGGATACAGATGAATGCCAACTGATCTTGAACCGGATTAAGTTGTTGGTGGTATTTTAAGTGAATGAGGGAAATTTGGCCAGGACACTGGGGAAATTCCCCTACTCTCCACTGGGGGCTTGCGGGCCCCCTGTGGAAGATGGCCACTTCACCGGGAGCTGCAGAGAGGGAGGACGTTCCTAGGATGGGAGCTCTGGCCTCCGCTCCTGTCCTTTCTACACAGGAGGCCGTAGATGTGGCGATGGCAATTGAGGATTTTTCTCAAGTTCCTGGTTTGGATATGGCAATGGAATTTACATCCGCTTCAGCGGACCTACCTGTTTCTGGTACTGTTTCGGAATTGGGGGAGCCCCCTGCATTGCCAGCTTTTACTCGTCGACAGGCGCTCCTGCGATGCAAACAGGCATTGCAAAGAAGAGGTGAGGACATTGAGGCGGAACTACAGACACTGCAAGAGGCTTCGCAGGTGGCCAAGGATGCTTCGGACCGGATAGAGCTTGTATTCCGGTCGGATGAACCTCCGTTGGTTGACGTTCCTCCTCCTCAAGCAGAGCTACCGGATTTTTGACTAACTGGCGGAGAAAACTGTGTTCCTGTGGTGTGCCCACAGCCCTCTGTTTCTACTGCAATCTCTGCTCCACTAGACACTTCCATTAGGAAAGCTCGACTTGGGATGATGAGGATGGTCCCGGACCTACCGGCATGTGTGAAGGCTGCTCCGGTATTCACAGAGCAGATGTTTTCCTTTTTGGATCACAGAAAAGCAAAGACATGGGGTGATTTAGCCCCTGAACCCCCTGCAGTACATAGTGCATCCTGGTCTCCTGAAAGAGCTTTAACTGAGGCTGGTTGGATTCCTGGGGCTTCGGGTCAATGGACTCCAGATCTGACAGATCCCTCCTTTCTAAAACTGTGTTCTTCAACTGCTGCTGTGGCCACTGACGACAGTTCTTCAAAGAGCTCCACCATACCCCGGGGTAATACTTCTGTGGCATTGCCAAATGTTTCTGTTCCTTCTGTTGTTATTTCTACCTCACAGGTTGTTCATGATAAAGTATTGCCATCTGAGGTTGGGAGGGGGTCTAGCTCGGTTATCAGGGCAGAAAATCAGGATTTGTCTTCTATGGCTCCCTTGTTTTGCCTGGCTGATTTATTCCAGCCAACTGGGGATCCTGCTCCTAGGAGGAACGCAGTCTGATTATTATACAAGGGGGGCTTAGAACAAGCACCTGATAGATTGTTTATAGCCCGGACTCTGTTAAAACAGTCTATGAAATATTTCTCCTCAGAAATGTTTGCCTTAATTTCATTAGGGAATGGTAACTACGATGTTAGTTTTAAACATGTATCAAATCTTGACAGGTTTTGGGCACAATATGCGAACCTTAAGAATGACCCTTTATGGGTTCCATTTCAGGTTATTCCACTCACAAAACCTTTGATTAAAACCATCACTATCTTATTTAAGAATGAAGGTGTCAATATAGAAGACATTCTATTTTGGTTATGTAAGCGGTTGGGAAATTTTGGGGAGGCCTACTCCCACTCTGGATAGTGAAAAAATATGGGATGGCAGTTGGAAGGTGAAAGTGAAGCGTTTCTCCACTAGTTCAGGTCCTGTCCATCTACCTAGTGTGTTCTTTTTAGGGAAAGATAGGGGGTCCATCTTCTATGTTGGTCAACCCAGATCCTGCTTTAAATGTGGGTCCCGTCTGCATCTAAGTTCGGCCTGTGACACCTCTAAATGCAATCATTGTCTGGAGTATGGGCAGTTGGCTTCAGCTTGCCTGAACCTTTTTAAATGCAATCTCTGTGAACAGACTGGTCATGCCTATGGCCGATGTCCTTGGGCCTCACACAATAGAGCTGACTGTCCCTTTCATGAAGGACTTATTACTCAGGCACAGTATGCTTTTGCCCAGAAATCTGACAAGGCTGCACCACAAGCATCGGACTCTGTTCAGGTCCCAGCCCCTACAGTTCCCCGTCGAGCTAGCCTCATTGACACCATGAGCGTTACTCCCTCCGGTGCACAAGCAGCAGCAGACTTGCCTTCCATTGATGTTATTATTCCTGCTGATCTGTCTGTGGAGGACACTGTGGCTCATATGCCCCCTCCTCCCATCTGAAGCCACATTCAAGACTATGCAACCTAGGAAACGGAACAGACATGGTAAAGCCATCTCAGAACCTAACCCCCCCCCTTACAACTATTGCCCAGAGGGAGCCTGTAAAGGTAGGGAACGTTTTTTCCCCCTTAGAGGAGGATATCAGTGGGGATTCGGGAGATGACACAGACTCTTCTTCGGTTGTTTCTAACACAGATTCAGAAACCAGAATCGATGATTCTATTGCCAAACAAACAAGACGTAGGCAACTGGGTAAACCCCCCTGAGGTTATCCCCTTGTTTTTCTTTTGAATTTCTCTTCTTTTTTTCCCTGATATGTCTTCTTTGACGATTTCCACATTAAATGTCAATGGTTTGAAGTTTGTGAAGAAGCATATTGTTTTTTTTTCACTCCTTAAAACTTTTGATTTGGATATTGTGTGTGTACAAGACATCTGATTGAAGACATCTCAGGAACTCCAACATGCCTCCAACTATTGGACTTTGGGCCCATCATTCTGGTCCATTGGGGAGGACCCTTGTGATGGTTTGGGTATTTTGTTTTTTAATTCTGCAGTTTCAGTGTCCAGATTAGTGGATATTCACCCTGGGAGGGTGTTATGTTTGGATATCTCTATTTATGCAGCTAGATTCCGGATTATTACTGTATATGCCCCACAAACAAAAGCTCAATGGATAGCTCATTTTAAAGAGGTTCAGCCATATTTGCGTACTTCTCGATTAGTGATTTGGTTAGGTGATTTTAATTGTGCTTTATCGACAGCTGATAGAGGTCTCCAAACTGACAAATTGTTTTGTGATTCAGTTGCTTTAAATAAAGTAGTGTCCACGACCCATTTAGTGGACGCTTACAGGGTTTTATATCCTACGGGGGGTTCTACTTATTTTCGGGGTGTCCTTCGGACGAGAATAGATTTTGTTTTTTTATCAGCAGTTTTACATGTAGTTCAGGCCTCCTCTAGACCTATAGAATATTCAGACCATACTGTTCTTACAGTCTCTATTTCTTGGGATGGGGCCCCAAGATGTCAGAAGAATATTTGGAGATTGAATGAAAGTTTATTGGAGGACCCTACCCTTAAACAGTTATGGTTGAAAGACTGGGCGGCCCGGTTGTCTGTTGTGGAATGCTATGATTCCATCTTAGAGTGGTGGGAGGATACTAAACTGGGTTGGAAAAATTTTTTTCAGCATCGGGCTCGTGTTAAGTCCCAGAAGGAATACATGAGATATTTAAAGCTCAGACACCAGTTACAACACCTCATATCACTTGCTGAGACGGCGACACATAATTATAGTGACCTTATTGCTACTCTTAAGAGACAAATGGTGGATTTACAGTATAACAGGTGGAGGTCTTTAGATCAAGAGTTAAGATTTGGCACACAAATGTCCAAACATTCTTTGGACCCTTTCAAGGAAAGTCAGAAAAGAGTGAATTACAGACTTATTACCTCCCTCACTGATGAGCAGAGACATCCTGTGAGTGACCCACACAAACTTCTGAATATTGTGGAACAATATTTATCCTCTAGCTTGGCTCCAGATACTGTTTTGGATGATAATGCCATTAACAACATTTTACAAGATTTACAGTTACCGAGTTTATCAGGGGATCAACAGCATGCTCTAGCAGTGGATATTACTTTGAAAGAAGTTACCTCTGCAGTGAGCGAGTTGACCTCTCAGACGGCCCCAGGCACGGATGGTCTCAGTGCTGGGTTTTACAAAACCTTTTTACAGACCATTGGCCCTGTTTTGGTTATTCTTTTAAATTATATTTTACATTCTGGATCTTATGCTCTCTCTATGAAAGAGGCAATATTGCTTTTTATATATAAAAAAGGGGACAAGACAGATATTGGTAATTGGCATCCACTTAGTCTCTTAAATACTGACATGAAAATTCTTAGTAAAATCCTTTTGGCCAGGCTTCTAGGATTACTCCACTACTACTTCATCCTGCACAGACATGTGTGGTTAAGTGCAGAAAACAGCAGGATAACCTGATATACCTTAGAGAGGTTTTTAGTAGAGGTGACCTTGGACAATTACAGGGGTTTGCTTTTGGACTAGATCAAGAGAAAGCCTTTGATCGGGTATCTCACAACTTTCTCTTTTTGGTATTGAAAGCCTTTGGGTTGCCAGACACATTTGTTTCTTGGATTTCTGCAATGCATCAGGGGGCAGTTCTCATACCTAATGTAAATGGATGGTTGGGACAGAAGATGGCTATTACTAAAGGAGTTAGACAAGGTTGCCCACTGAGTCCTACCTTATATGCCTTTTCCATTGACATTTTTATTAGATTTATTACAAGCCAACACAGCTCTAAGGGGTCTTGACGTGTCCCCGGCTATGCCACCACAGCAAGTGTTGGCTTATGCAGATGACTTAGTTTTGTTATTACCACTGCATTTTTCTGTATTGGCGTTGCAAGAATCCATCCGCCTTTTCTTAAGCATCTCTGGTTCCCAAATTAATTATAGTAAGAGTACTGGGGTTGTCATTGGATCCACACCAGTGCCTGAAAATGGAAGTGTGGCTGGGATCTCAGTTTCCAGAGCACCTATTAAAATCCTGGGGGTGTTTTTTGGCCCAGGGGATATGGCAGGATACAACTGGGAGATAGCATTAGCTAAGGGATTTAGACTAGTGAGGGAATGGAAAGGAATGCCACTCTCCAAAAAAAAAAAAAAGGTTTTGTTGATTAAGACAATCCTAGCCCCTGTTTTCTTATATGTCAGTTATATTTTCCCGCCCCCTTCTCGTATGCGGACACAGCTTTTTAGTGTTTTTTTTTTTCAAGCTTTCTGGGGGTCTCGTCTAAATCCTCTTAAAGAGAATTAACTTATCTTCCTATCTCGGAAGGTGGAGTTTCCATGCTCCACCCTATTGCTTTCTTTTTAAGTCTTTTTTTCACATATAGTTTGGGAACAGTTTTGAAACCTGGGTGTATTATTTGGAGATCATTCATGGAGCACTGGATTAACTTATGTCGGTCAGGGTGGCAGGAGAAGAAACTTAGGTTATTATCCAGGCTGATAGTTACCTATGTATATGAAAGAATGTATGAAGCAGCTTATCAAATGGGAGGTTACCCCGAAGCATTTGCAGACTTATGACAGGAAGAAATTGTATAAATACATACTCTCCATGGAACGTACCTCTGAGGTGCTGTTCCCGGATTGTCCGCCAGATAGGCAGGTGGTTATTTTACAGTTCCTTATGAATAAACGCATTCCACCTTATGCATGGGACTGTGTATGGTTAGGAAACTATGGTAAATTAGGAGTTAAGGGTAATAGTAAACATAAACAGTTGTCGGAAAGGTATTGCCCTAGACCTGATTGTGTTCAAATTCTAGAAACCCCAATGTCATTTATTTCTAGAATGTTCATATATTAAACCATTCTGGGGCTTACTGGCTGATTACGGGAAGGTGCCTGAATTTTGGTCCCTTGATTATCCTACAGTTATGTTTGGTCCTTTTCCTAATACTTTTGTTAAATATAATAGTGCAGCTATTTATGTTATATTGTGTATTTTGAGATTTCATATTTGGCAATCTAGGTGCCTTTGGATTCTGCAACAGAAAAACATTCTTCCTGCGGAACTGGTTGCCACAGTTTGTAAAGCTGTGGATAGACTTATGAACTATGACTCCACTAATGGACCACATGAACAATTTATGAGTTATTGGATTAATTGTACTACATGGACTAATTGATGGTTTTTGTTGTTTTCTTCCTTTTGTTTGTGCTCTGCTATTTGTTTGATTGATTATTGTATTTTATGTAATGAAGTCCATTCTTTCAATAAAATTTCCCTACTCTTTTCGAGAAGTGCCGTGGGATCTTTAACATCCACCTGAACTACCACCAATCCAGGCAGATGGGACCTCGGTTTAACGTCTCATCCGAAAGATGGTACCTCAGAAGTGCAGCACCCCTCTCATGCTGCACTACAGTGTCAGTATTGGGATATTTAGAAGGTGCTACAGATCCCTCCTGTGCAGATACAAATCACTTTGCAAATTTGTGAGGGAGGAAGTGAGGTTGGTTGTTTCTGAAGCATGGTGACCCTTGCTTTTGTGGTCACAACTTTAGTGGCACCCCCTGCCTATAAAAATGTTGCAGGCAGTAGGGTGTCGCTAAAGTACAACAGGAACTGCAGAGTTGGCTGGGGTAAGGAAGAGGAGATCCACTGAATGCCAGGAGCTGTATTGTGGTGGGGGGTGCTGGACTACCAGGAATGTCTGAAAGGCAGCAGTGCAGATGAAAAATCTTCAGCAGCAAGTGGGCCTTAAGGCAAGTATTGTGTGGGGGGACTACAATGGCTATAGCACCAGGTACTGATGTCAGTGCAGGTCATAGCTCATGCAGGTGGCACTTTGCTATGAACCAAAGCCCATGGATGTCACACTTCAGGGGTAATTGTGCACACCCTGACATCTGGCAAAACTAAATTGCATTCCAACATAGGGACGGGGGGGGGGGTGGTACCCTTCTCTCCTCCCAGTGCCTAGTATGGATATTTGTATATAGCCAGAATGTGTGATGGCAGTATAGGTGGGCTGTTTGTGCTCTGATTTGCACCTTCACAAATTGTATTTATTTATTTCAAAAGTTTTACTAAGAAGGGCATACTGAACTGGCAGCAGCTTGCCTCCAGATGCATCCTGGGGGAAGGGATGTAGAAACAAACAGTGCAAAGAGCAATTCATTAATAAGTTGCACACATAAAAACTTAAAACATAGGACAGTAACTTTACAGAGGTAAAAAGGTAAAAGCAGTTACAAAATAGAATAAGCACTATAACCACACCACAATGATAGGAACAGTTTCAATACTGCCAATGCTGCAGTACAGTTACAATAACCAGATTGGGAGATGCATTCATGGGAGGGGGGAACCCTGGCACAAAGACCACAGGAGCTGACAGTAGTGCAGAAGGGTAGGGATAGGAGGGGTCAGAGGCATTCGCAGGAGTGAGTTGAGAAGCCTCAAAGGAGGGACTTGAGAGAGAAGACAGAATGAATAATAGGGAAGAGAACAGACCAGTGTTTAGGGAATCTGAAAAAGAAAGATGTTTGACCTACAAATGATTTCATAGAGTAAGGGGGAGTGGGGGGGGCATCTTATGAAGGGAATACATAGGGAAGAAGAGGTGGGAGAGAGGGGAACCAAGATATGATGGAGAGGGCCAAGCCAGTATCTTGAGATGAAGGAGGCACAATGAGAGAGGGGTCTAGCTCTGAGAGAAGGGAGAGCAAGCAAAGTGTATTGGGAACAGAAGTGGGTGTGGGAGACCATCCAGGGAGAAGCAGAAGAAGGAGTGAAACAGGAGGTCCAGTCTGGCAAGAGTGGATTTGGGAGTGTTTCTTTAAACAGTGTCACTATAGTCGAAGAGAGGGATGGGTCCACTTCAAGATGATTTTTCTGCATGCAAGAAGTGGTATACATGCTTTATGTCTGTACAGAGGCCCGAATTTGGGGTGGAGCGTCTGGCAGATGGCATTCGGATGGAGAGAAGTCAACATGATGGTACAGCCAGACCTGAAATATTTAAAGGAAGAAACATCCTCAATAACAGCACCATCAAGGTTATGGAAAGTGGGGGAAGGGAGAGAATCTGGCAAGCCACTACCTGGTGCCAAAGGTCATAGAAACCATTTTCCTGGCATTGAGGGACAGGTGATTTGCCCAGAACCAGAGCTGGACATCAGAGAATCTAACTAGAGCTGAGCAACCAGGTCAGAGGCAGAGGTACCAGCTGCAAAAAGGGCAGTATCAACCAAACACATATGGCTGGCTTAGGAGATACAGGCATTAGGGAGATCAATTAGAAAGTTGGAAAACAGGATCAAAAGAAGAACAGAGCCTTGGGGAACACCTGAGCAGATGGGGGGTGGGGGTAAAAGGCTGTCTCCGATACAGAGAGCTTGGGATCTGCCCTCAGGGTAGGAGCTGACAGGTAACTGAATGGTCAGAATACTGTCCCTTTCAGCTTGTCCAGGAGAAGGGGTTGCACATCTGTGTCAAACACCTTGGCCAGGTTGACAAAAATTGCAGCTGCAACCAGGCCCTAGTCCATACTGGTCAGGATAGAGTCAGTGAGTCAGAGAAGGGAGGCTGTGGTGGAGTGGGACTTCCTGAAGTCAGATTGGAAGAGAGTGAAGAAAGAGGAGTAAAGAAGGGGAGAGATTTGTGAGAGAAGAAGGAATTCCTGGACCTTAGCAAGGATTGGGAGGGGAGAGATAGGATGATAGTTCCCAGGAGAAGAGGGGTAACCACCTTTGAGAAGGGGTATGATTGTAGAATGCTCGCAAATGTCAGGTACAGCAGCCATGGAGAAAAAGAGGTTGACAGTGGATGTGATATGATGAGCAATGGAGAGAGGGAGCAGACAAGTAGATGAGTTCTGGGTCAAGACCTTCAAGACGTAAGACTTTGAGGGGGGTTTATATCATGAAGGGCCTTAATAAAGGCAGAAGGTATGGTGGGTGAGAAGGAAAAAGTGGGGTGGAGGAGGAGGGGGAAAGGGAGGGTAGCAGGAGAGATGGGTATGTGCAGAGGAGGTGAAAATGGTGTTGAAAGAAGTGACTTCAACAGGGTGAGTGATGGAGGAGTTATCAAGCTTGAGGACAGGGGAAGGAAACTAATTAGGAGGGGAAAATAATGATTGGACATCCTTCCAGAACTTAGGTGGTTTAAATTGTTCTGGAGCATGGATGCAAAGTATTCAGATTTTCCCTGGTAGCTTTGGTACAGGCATTGCAAAGGGTCTGTTATATAAGTCCATAATTAGGCAGATCAGCAGCGGAGCCAGATGCCTTGTGAGCCTGCCAAGCTAAGTCTCTTGCACAGAGCAAGCAAGAAGCTCAGATTAAATCCATGTGTGGTGTGTAGCTAGGTTGAAATACATGGGAGGTGCATACCTCTAACCCTGGTTTTTCAAAGGGGGGGGCCATAAGAATCCCAGAGAGCCATAAATCTAGATTAGAAGAGTTGGAGAAAAGTGTAGGGTTGGGGGACCAATCAATGAAAAAAGGTTAGTTTGAAGAGCAGACAAGCCCAGTGACCTTAGGGAGTGAATATGGATGAGCTTGAGGGGGACTTTGGGCTGTTGGATTTTAGACATACAGAGACCATATAGTGGTCAATGATTTTGACAGGGAGCATGCTGGCAGCCACAGTATGGTGGGGGTTGGAGGAGAGTGCCCATTCAAGATGGGAGTGGTTTTGTTTTTTGACATTAAGATGGGTGGGGACATAAGTCGGTTGGGAGAGTTGAAGGGATTGAATGTTTTGACAGATGTATGAGAAGAAGGGGAAGCCAGCTTATACTGAAGTCACCAAGAATGAGTAGTTCACCCAAGATACACTAAGAGGAGATGGAAGAGAGGAGCTCCATGATAGTGGCAGGATTAGAACCAGGGCAACAGTGGATCCTAGCAATAAAGATAGGAATGGAGAACAGGAGGGAGAGTTTAAGGAGTAGAAGCTCATAAGCAGAGGGGAAGGATACAGAGAACACAGGCTTGAATCAGATGTGAGTGAAGATGTAGCTAACTCCACCACCTCTCTTTATGCAGTCCTGCCTGGAACTAGAGTAACCAGGGAAAGTGATAGGCATCAGAAATCTTGGAGGTGAGCCAATATTCTGAAATTACAGGACATCAGGTTTAACACTAGTGGTTGCAATTGATCCAACATGGGGAACAGGCTGTGAATGTTAAGTTTGGCTTCTCTTAGTCCCTTAGGGGGCTGGGAGAGGTGATGGAAAAGGGACCGGGATTTAGCTCAACATCTCCTGCAACCATAAGCAACATAGAGACAAAGAGCTTGAGAGAGCCTATAAGCAGCCTGGAAGAAGAGGAGGAGGGAGTCGGGGAGGGGGGATAGTGAGGGAGAAGGTGCCAGAGGCCTTCAAGATGGAGTCAGTGAAATAGAGCCAAGGAATTAGAAATATAAAATATGCAATATTACATATAACATAGCAAGCATAATAAAAGGATAACACTTTGAGTTTACTTGACTACACTGTAACTGCATTGCAATTGCAATGCAGTTACATGCAGCAAATGTGTAACTTCAATATAATTACTCCTGTTGCATGTAATTAATGACTACCTACCCCTGCAGTTACATTAAAACTGACACATAAAAAAAGATGTAACCAAAAAATTAGCCACTTTATTCTCCAACATCCCTTTTATGAGGTCCTTCACCTTCTGGTAGATTTGATTACTTGGTTACATGGTACAAATGGGACAAAAAAGGCTGAAGCTCATCAAGATTGTCCCCCACTGTGATGTGGGACATTATTCCCAAATATAATTAACAGTTAGCCAGCTATCCAAGCCTTCTATAAAGGCACTGAAAGTTTTTAGCTCTATCAGTTCTTGTGGGAGCTGATTCCAAACTCTGGGTGCTCTAATTGTGAAGAAGTTTCATCTCTTATTGGTTATTGCCTTACTAACTTCAGGTAGCTTATTGTGCAATCTGGGCACTATTTTTCACTTTGAGTATGTTAGTCCACACTGCTGTAACAGGGTGGGTGAACCTAGCATTTTAAAAAGGAACAAAAGATCCCCTCTGGATCTTCTTTGCTGCAGAGAATGGAGACCAGTAGCATGGAGTCTCTCAGTGTATTTTTTTGTTGATAGATATAGGACCATCCTGGTTGCTTGTCTCTGTATGCGCTCTATCTTTTCAATGTCCTTAATAAGGTAGGGGCTCCAAAAGGGAGAACCATAATCTGAGTATGGTCTAACATGTGTCCTGTACAAGGGTATTAGGCATGCCTCTGTTTTTGAGATAAAGGTGCGGTTTATGCATTTAAGGAGTCCATTGAAAAGTGTAGCAATTTTTGTGCAGTGTTCTGTAAAGAAAAATTTGTTATTAACAATTATGCCCAGGTCCCTCTCACTATCTGAGGATTTCAAGGGGATGTTGTTTAAGGTGTAGGTCAATTTGGGGTTATGTCTACCAAAATGTAAAACAGTACATTTATCTATATTATATGACATACCGTTGGTATAGGCCCTTAATCCTGTTTTCAATACTGTCAACTCTCCCCCCTAATTTAATACAGTCAGCGAATTCTGATAAAAGGTTATAGGGGCCTATTTGCATGTCACTGATAAATAGATTGAACAAAGTGGGGCCGAGAACCGATCCCTGTGGAACCCCATTATTCACAAGTCCAATATCTGATTGAGTTCCATGGATTTTTACTCGCTGTGATCTATTCACTAACCAGCTATTGATCCAGTGCACTAAGTGTGGAGAAAAACCAAGTGAGTCAAGTTTGGCGATAAGTTTGCCATGCGATACCCTATCAGAGGCGCGACTGTAACCAAGCAAGATTATGCCCATAGCAATTCAAGAGCTGAGATCTTGACTTATATGATTGTAAAAAAGCTATAAGGTTGCTGGTGCATGAATAACCTTGCTTGAATCCATGTTGGGACAGATCTAAGATGTCAAGGATTTCCATTTACTTTTCCAATAGGGATTTTATTATCTTCTCCATTAATTTGCAGACAACTGAGGTCAGACTGATCGGGCGATAGTGCTCGATATTAGAGCGGGATCCTTTTTTTTAAAATGGGTATACATGTGGCCTTTTGCCAGTCTTTTGGGACCGTACCTTGGAACAGAGATTTATTAAATATAATTGTCAAAGGAATGGCTAAAGTTTCAAAGGTTTCTTTTAGGAATTTGGGGTTAAAATCATCGGGGCCTGGACTAGAATTTATTTTTAGAGTTTTTAAAACTTGAATGGTATCTGCTATTGAAATTATATGTGGTCTAGTGTGTGCTAGCGTGTTAGTGAGTTGGAATGTTTCTTTACTGGAAAAGACAGAACAGAAATAATAATTAAAGATATTGGCAGTTACTTTTTCCAATGTGATTGTAGAGTTATTCACATTAAGGTGGCCAATTTGCTTATAATTTCCATTTGCACTATTAAGATATGAAAATAAAGATTTATGACAATCTTTGGTGTGGGCTATTTTAAATTCTAGGTTTCTTTTAGAGTGTTTCATTCATGGTTTTAGTTTTTTAACAGATTGTTTATAATAATGTAGGGTATTCCCTTTATTGTTGTTACCCTGGCCTTAAGACAGGGAAACAGTTTCTTCTTTCTTTTTATTTGAGTTTTAATAGATTTATTCAACCAAATGGGAATCTTCCCTTTCATTATTATATTTAATTTTAACTGGGACAAATTAATTTTCAAGATCTATAATAGAGGATTTTAGATAATTCCAAGTGTCCTCTAGAGACAGTGGAGTAAGAATTTTATTCCAATCAATTTTATTTAAGCAATCGTTAATTTCCTTATAATTTGCTTTTGATCTTGGTTAGTATGGGCTGATACCACTCTCTTATAGGTGGATGCTGTCGAGTGGGTATTCTGTGAGTGACTGCATCAGTTTCTATACTTATCCAAATGACTGGAGAATGCTGACCGGTGTTTAAGGAACAACAAAATGACAGTGACAATGCATCTGACAATCTGCCTTCTATTGTTTGATACATACTGAAAATGAGTATTGGTAATGAAACAAGCATGTCATTAAAAACAATACTACTTGGACTTACAAAGAGATGGACTAATATCATTGCTGCCCTATGCCTGCTTTCAAACCCACAACATTCCCATGAGGTCATTTTAGTCAGTCTCAAATTATTTATACCTCCTGGCCCTTCACAAAATTAAAAAAAAATAGTAATGAGGTAAACATTTATAGTGACAGAATGTCTGTTTTTATCAGGAGGGAAAACTGTGCCAGGACTAAGCTCACATAATGTGGTTTACCACTGAATGTTGTAACGGTGACGCTTCAGAGCCCTGCAACCAAGGCAGCTGTTTGAAGATCTAGAGTTGGCTTGGGTGGGGAAGAACTATTCATGTCATGCTAAGAATAATTCCAATAGGTTTTGATATAAATTAGTCAGGTCAGTTTGCCTTATACAAGTAAGTAAGTAACATTTTATTTTTATACAGAAATTACATACTCGGGCCAAAGCCTATTTTCATATTAATCCTGTTTCATACATAAGGGATATGCAATGGGGATGACTTAAATAAAAGATTTATCTACACAAGAGCAGGGTGACCTTGGGAAACCTCATGAGTGGCGTAAGCCACGACTGAGTTGTCTGAGGTCAAACTGTCCGGGTGCACATAAATAATTTATTTAATGAGTTCTCCATTGCATAGTCCATTTATGCAATAGGAAAGGGGCTTTTTAGGATGGTTATTTTTTTGCTTTTTTTATTTAGTGTGTGTTTTTTTTTTATATATAATAGAGGATTATTTTGTGCTTTGCCCTGTCTATGCCATTTATGGCTGGTTGATAAGGATGGCAATGTGGTTGCTAGGGCTGCTGCGTGTCTCCTTTTCCAGTGCACCATTTGATCGTGTTGGGTTGTGTGTGTGGGCAGGCTTCACAATTCAAACAACATGGCGGCTTCATTTCTCACTTAGTGAGGAGCTGTTACCATGTTTGTTTGGCAGTTTGTTTTATTTATTTAAATTATTGGTTATCTGGTTGATCCTGTGTTCATCAAGTAGCTGGTGCTGGTGAAGAAGTGGACGTCCTCAATAAGTGTTAGGTGAGTGGGACTGTCTGTGAGAGCTGGCCAATGTGCGAGTGGCGGAGAAGAAAGCTACATTTTAAAATGTAAAGTTTTATTTATTGATAATGCGGTTTGGGCCTGCGTAATGCTTAGTAGCTGAAGGCATCTGAAGAGGAGGGAGTACTGAGTGATGCTGTGGGACAGGTACGTGTGAGAGTGGTAGGCATTTGAGGATAAAACTGCATTTTAACAGTAAACTGTTTCTTTTCTTTTACATGATGTGGTTTCTATGTGGATAGAGTAGCAGATTAGGATATGAAGTCATGTGAAGAAGAGGCAGAGGACAGTACAGCTTTATATTATGGGCTGAAGGCAGGAGGTGCAAATGCATAATAGGGAGATAGTGAAAGGGCAGTGAGGATAACTGATGGGAGGGGGGTAAATTAAATCTGCATTTATCTAACACCAGTGGAAATAAATTAATTTATTTAACAGCTGTTGTGACCACTCCTATTGCATAAATACAAATACATTAATCCTTATAAACATACAATATAAAGATATAAAAAACATACAAGATAAAAATATAGACTGTATCTACTCTTAAATCTACATCAATATTTTAATTTCTAATCATTTAACATACACAAATCAGTTAACATTTGCATATGAGAGTAAATTCATCTTGCAAGCTCTTTTTAGAACATATTGAGTGTTGGTATCATCCTAGTGGTGACACTTGGCCTATTCCAAAATCTAGCAGCATTACTACAGACCCCCATTTCCCCAAATGCCCATCTGGTCAATACCACTAAACAATATGAGAGCAGTAATAACAACGCAAGAAAAAGTGCGTGAGCGAATATAGCTACAGGTAATATACAGCGCTGAACACTACAGAGCTATATCTGTAACTACGTTCACTCTTGCTGATGGCTTGTTTACTCGCGCTGATGGCTTAAGGAGTCAAACTGTGGGAAAAGTTGGCATGCTGCCACAATGGCTCAGAGGATAGAGCCACTGGGTGGGAAGGCAGAACAGGTGAAGGAGTCAGGGGTTTGAATCCAACCCCCTGCACCCGGCATATTTTTACGTTCCCAGTGGCTGCTTGTACTTTGATTTTCCTGGCACAATTCTGCCCGCATCAAGTTTTGTCCTCCCTGAGTGTGTCCCCCCTTGGAGTTGATTATATTTTTTAAGGGGAGTGTGGGGGGTGTAACCCACCATATTACACAGTATATTTGATATTTTAATTCCTGTAGTGTTTTGTGTCGGGGCTTAGTGCAGGATCATGGTATTGAGAATGTTAATGTTTTTCCCCACTGCGGTCTTGTGCCTCACTGTTTTCCCCACATTGTTTTTAACTGCCCTATTCTGTTTGCATGATCTTGGACTAGATCCCCCCAATCGTAGTCCTGTTTCTAGGTACCTTTAAACTCCTCATATTTGAATGTCTAAGTTCTGTTATCCTGGTTCTCCAGAAACAGGTAGTGAGGCAATGGATAATCACCTTCACTTTTCAACATTTTAAAAATCATGGTTAACCATTTCATTGCACATCTAGTCCCCAAAGAATTCCAACACAACTGGAAATATAAATCACAATGGTGAGTATGACATTTGATCTTCAAAATAAAATATACCAGTTTGTTATATACTCTGCTCAATTTCTCCAAGTCCTTTTTATTTTCATTTATGTAAGCATTACTCCCATATTCCATCACAGATAACAAAAGAACAATTTTAAGGCATGTTTCCCTCGAAAACAACCTGAGAGATGTCTCAAGTTCCCCAATTTTTTTTCTTGTTTTAAGACAAGTATTTTGGATACAATGCAAAAATGTGAGTTAATCCTCAAACACCTTATCCAGATATTAATACTGTTGAACAGTACCAGTTTTATGTCTTCAAGATATTTTATACATAGCTCAATTTGTTTATTTATCCACTGTTCCAAACCCCATGTATTGGGACTTCCTTTTACTCATAACTAGCTTCGACCTGATGAACCACTCCTGAGCTGCTACAAAGTCAGATTCTAATTTCCATCGGAGTTCATCTATGTTATTATGCATGTGACTAATACAGAGATATTGGTGTACATCTGATTACAGAGTGGTGCAGGACCTGAGGGAAACTATTTGTATAAATCAGAAATTATAAAGTACCTAGTGTAAAACCTTGTGGCACTCCTTTGCAAAGGTCCCTGGGGCCCATCAAACAACTGGACACCTGCACTCTCTATTTTCTTCTGTTAAACAGGTCCTGAACTACTGTCAGAGTCAGTATGCATGCTAATCCCAGCCAACCTGTCCAGCAGAATGGAGTGGTTCAGCAGGTTGACTGCTTTCATCAAATCTATATAAACTGCTCCAGTAACCTTCCTATTTTCAATACCTGTAGTAATCAAGTTTGTTTTAAATCCACCAAAGCTGTATCAGTAGAATGTCCAAGACAGAATTCATGCTGGAATTGTATTAATTTGCTTAGTGGCAGCCAAGAATTCATACCACTAACCAATTCAGAACAACTGGTTTGATACCTTTTATTGGACCAACAGGGATGTTACAAAAAGAATAAACAGTTTTAACTTTTGGACCAACAAGTCCTTCTTCATTAGTGTGTTTGTCTGAGTTAGCTGAAGTGAAAGGTTATCGGAGCAGTTATCTACGTGTAAATCTCAGATGGCTGAAGGGGACTGTTATCTGTGCAATTTAATTACATATAGAAAAACCTATTAAGTAGGGGGAGTGACTTAGCTAGAAGGAAGCTACATTTAAACACTGCCCTAGAAGGATTCTGCCAGAGGCTTGGCAGAGAACACCAGGAGGAAGGAGTGCTGTTTGACTGGACTTCTCTACTGGGATTATATTGCCCTCCTTCCCTCCCACCCAAAGCTAGTTCTACTTTTATAGGCACAGGATTTGACTGATAACATGAACTTCCTGTTTGGGAGCAGGAGTGAGTGATCACAGAGCCACCAAAGACTCACCATCCTAGAAGGGCAAGAGTAGCTCTCCGGCCCCCCCAGCTGCTGGAGGTCTGCCTCTGAGCAAGTAAGGAGTCTCCTGAGAAATATAGGATCTTCTTTTCTCAGAAGAGGACGATCAGGAGCCTAAAGGTCACAGAGGCGGTAAGTAAGTAGGGAGATAAAAAAAAGAGGAAAGAATAAGGATTCCAAACAACAGTGAAGAGGCCAGAAATAAGACATGATGGGAGTGGTGCAGTGCAGTGGCTGTGGAGCAGTAGTCTTCCAGGAGATGCTCTTGAGGATGTGGTGTTGTTCCTTCTGCAGGCACCTCTCTGGGCTGAGGGAGGTGGCTGCTCATCTCTAGGCTGAGTTGGCCAGGATTTGTGGGACCTCCTCTTCCATCTAGGGACCACCAGGGCCACTGCTGTTGCCTCAGAGGTTGCCAAGAAAGAGGAGTGGTTGGACCACAGTGGGCTCAGGGAGGGTGAGGGTGGTGGAACAGAGGCGCATCCCTCCAGTTGTACCTCTCCACAATTCCTATGCTGTTCTGGCAAAGTGTGGTTTCTCTATGGAGGCACCCGCAGTGGAGACCAAGGAGGATGCTGGGAACCTCCACAAGGGAGACCCACAGGAGGGTGGCATGGGACCCCACAGGGGAAGGAAACAACTCCAGGTGGGGGACTCCATTGTTAGGAAGGTAGAGCTGGGGCAGGAAGGGGAGAGGAAGGTAAGGTGCCTGCCTGGTGCCATGGCTTGGAGGGACAGGGAGCAAATCCTCAGAATTGCCAGAGCAGCTACACAGGGGAGGGAGCTGGATGTCAATGTCCACCTAAGGACAAATGACCTGGCTAAAAAAGGGATCAGAGCAGTGCAGGAAGAATTTGTAGAGTTGGGAAGGGGCCTTAGACAAGTAGCACGCACAGTAACCTTCTCAGAGGTGCTGCCTGTCTATAGCGTAGATGAGGCTAGGGTGCTGCACACCATGAGATTCAATCAGTGGGTGAAAAACTGGTGCAGAGCTCAGGGATTTAGCTTCATTGGGGACTGGGGGTCCACCTGGAGTGATGTAGGCCTATACTGGCATGATGGGCTGCATCTGTCCAGAAGGGGAACCAGGATCCTAGGTGATAGGTTTAAATGATTCATTGGCAAGCATTTAAACTAGCCAATGGGGAGGCACTGGAAAGGAGCAGGAAAATCCTAGAACCCCCCAAAAAAGTCAGGGTAGTAAGTGAGGTAAACACCATGATAGAGATGTCAATAGGGAGAAGGGCAGAGGTAAATGGAGAAAGTGACAAAGGCAGTAAGGACAGGGATAGGGCAAGAAGGTGTAAGGCCATCAGGAAATGGAGGGTAATTAGTACCAATGCCCATAGTCTGGGCAACAAGCTCCCTGAACTGGTGGCCTTGATGGAAGAGGAATGCCTGGATATCGTAGTAGTCACAGAAACATGGTACACAGAGAACCATGACTGGGATGTTAACATACCAGGGTACATAACCTACTGGAGAGACAGGGAGGGGAGAAGGGGGGGAGGAGTAGCTCTCTATGTAAAGGAAAGGATAAAAGCAACTGAACAAAAGAGTAAACAGGGAGGAGAGGAGGCACTGTGGGTCACCTTAGAGACTAGAAATGGCACCACAATCTGCACAGGGGTTGTATACAGACCCCTATGTCGGGGAGGGAATGGACAAGGATATGATAGAAGGCATTCTTAGGATGGCAGAGAAAGGGGAGATACTGTTGATGGGAGACCTGAATATGCCAGATGTTAACTGGAGCACCTTTGCTGCAGCCACATCCAAGAGCAGGGCCATTCTCGATGCCCTGCAGGTGGCATGCCTCAGACAGCTAGTTTCGGAACCCACTTATGACGGAGCAGTCTTAGACCTCGTACTCTTAAATGGGGACAGTGAGAGGATCTCAGATCTAGAAGTGGGTTGCCATCTGGGAACAAGTGACCATCTAACAGTGTGGTTCACGATAAACTCAGCTACAGAGTCAAGCCATACAAAAGTGAGGGGTACTGGACTTCAGGAGGGCTGACTTTGGCAAGATGGGAGAGTGCCTTAGAAAAGCATAAGCAAACAGGCTGGAAGGAGGGTAGAGCAACAATGGGAAACATCAAAACTGCCATCACAGAGCAACAAGCTTTCTGTGAAGCAAATAAACAAATCAAATGAAGAAAAAGCCACTATGGTTCTCGAAAGAGGTGGCGGGGAAAGTCAGGGAGAAAAAGATAGCATTTAGGAAGTATAAGGAAACACAGAAGGAGCAGGACAGAGAGCTGTACCAGTTAAAGCAGAAGGAAGCAGGGAGGGAAGTCAGAATAGCAAAGGCCCAAACTGAGGAAAAGATAGCCAACACGGTTAAGAAGGGGGATAAATCCTTTTATAGGTACATCAGGGAGTGTAGAAAGACAGGGAGGGATAGTGAGGCTGAATAGAATGGACCTTGGGTGGGCAGAGAGGGACAGTGAGAAAGCAGGGATACTGAACTAATATTTCTGCTCAGTTTTCACAAAAGAGGAGGAGGGGGCAGTGCCTAATCCAATTAACAGAAGCACTCTTGATAGGGGGGTCGATCCCATTCCTTTCACAGAAGAAAGGGTTCTGAAAGAACTCCTAAAACTGAAGGTGGACAAAGCAATGGGGCCTGATGGAATTCACCCCAGAATTCTAAAAGAATTAAGGGGAGAACTAGTGAAATCACTGACTACCCTTTTTAATAATTCATGGGAGGATGATGTGGTACCTGAGGACTGGAGGAAGGCGGATGTGATTCCCCTTCACAAAAGTGGGACCAAGATGGAGGCAGGAAACTACAGACCTGTCAGTTTGACCTCTGTGGTAGGGAAAATGATGGAATCACTTCTGAAGGACAGAATTGTTGAGTATCTAGAGGCCAGTGGGGCACAGGACCCAAGGCAGCATGGGTTCACAGCGGGAAGGTCATGTCAGACGAATCTAATTGATTTCTTTAACTGAGTGACCAAAGTAGTAGACCAGGGAGGGGCTGTGGACATTGTCTACCTAGACTTTAGCAATGCATTTGACACAGTCCCACACAAAAGATTAATAGTCAAATTAACCAGCCAGGGAGTGGGTCCCAGGGTGGTAGCCTGGGTAAAACATTGGCTGGATAACAGGACACAGAAGGCAATTGTAAATGGAGTCCACTCTGAAGAAAGAGGTGTTACTAGTGGGGTACGACAGGGTTCAGTACTGGGTCCAGTCCTTTTTAATGTCTTTATAAGTGACATTGCAGAGGGACTGGAAGGAAAGTATGCCTCTTTGCAGATGACACAAAGGTCTGCAACAGGGTTGATAAACAAGGAGGCATGGAAAGGACGAGAAGGGACTTGGCAAGGTTGGAGGAATGGTCAGAAGTATGGCAGCTTGGATTCAATGCAAAGGAGTGCAAAGTAATGCACCTGGGAAACAAAAACCCAGGGGAAGATTACACAGTGGGGGTGGTAATAACAACAACAAAAATGGAAAGGGACCTGGGGGTAATCATATCAGATGACCTTAAGGCTAGTAAGCAATGTGAGAAGGCAGTAGGGAGGGCTGGGGGGATACTGGGATGTATAGAGAGAGGCATTACCAGCAGAAAACAGGAAGTTGTTATCCCTCTGTACAGACAGTTGGTGAGACCCCATCTGGAGTACTGTGTCCAGTTCTGGAGACCCCATCTCTGCAAGGACATAGACAGGATAGAGGTAGTCCAGAGGAGGGCAACTAAAATGGTGCAGGGTCTGCAAGAGAAGCTGTATGAGGAGAGACTAAAGGAGCTTAATATGTATACCGCTGAGGAAAGGAGGGAGAGGGGGGACATGATAGAAACTTTTAAGTACCTCAGTGGACTCAACAAAGTCCAAGAGGGTAGCATCTTTCAGAAAAAGAGATGTGCAAGGACAAGGGGACACAATTTAAAGATAGAGGGAGGGCAGTTCAGGGGCAATGTGAGGAAGTATTTTTTCACAGAGAGGGTGGTGGATGCATGGGACAGCCTTCCTGAGGAGGTTGTGGGGTCTACAATTGTGGGAGAATTCAAGAATACATGGGACACACATAAGGCAATTCTTGTTGGGGGGTAAGAAGAAATAGGCTGTTGGTTAACTAGGATCTACAGCTTATTCTGTAGGTAGGGAAATGTGCAGACTAGGTGGGCCAAGCAGTCCTTATCTGCTGTCAAAGTCTATGTTTCTGTGTTTCTAATGACAGTTATTTAGAGAATCCCATATTATTAACACTTAGAACATGCAGAAAAAAACAGAAATAATTCTCATTGGTTTAAAACAGGCATTCAGAACATAATTAAAGTGACGTCAGAGAGCTTGAATATCTTAAGTGTGCTTTCAGCTGAACCAAACTTAAAGGTCAAAGGTTGTCCAGAGATAACAGCAGGCAGAGAGTTCAACCCACATATATTATAGCATGTGTCAGTCTAATGAATAACAAAACACTAAGATTCTCTACTTGCTAAATTATATGTCAAGTGAAAAAAACTCCCAAAGACACATACTGCAAGAGTGATGTCAGAGCACCAACGGAATGTTGCAGAAACCTTTGCAGAGCAGTGCCACTAGGTTTTATATTAGGTACCTTGTTATTTCTGATTTATACAAATAGTCTCCCTCAGGTCCTGCGCCACTCTGTGATCAGATGTATGCCAATGTCTCTGTACCAGTCACATGTGTAATAACATAGATGAGGTCTGAATGCCTGTTTTAAACCAATGATAATTATTTCAGTTTTTTTATGCATGTTCTAAGTGCTAACAAGCATTTGTCAATGCCTAATGTTGGCTTGCTGGCATTGGCATTGGTAGTGCAGGAGTTAGAGAGATGCATAATAGGCTTAGCAATGAAGTAGTGAACTGATGCCGACCCCAGCCCCACCCTGCAGAGAGTGACCGGCATTGGGGTGTGCCTTTGGGTCTTCGGCCATAACACTCATGCCATTTCACCTCACCCTACCCCACAGACACCACCAAGTATCGCAATGTGCCTTGGGGTCTTCTGGCCTTACACTCACCCCATTCCATAAGTAAATACGCTGAGATGGGTGTAGCATAGGAGAATGGGGTGAACTTTGGGGCTGAAGAGTCCAAGGCACACCTTGATGCCTGTCTCTGGCTGCAGGGTGGGGATGGGGGTGGAATGGCATGAGCATTACAGCCGATAATGCCAAGTCACACCCCTAACGTCTGTCAGTCTCTACAGGGTGAGGTGTTATGGTTGGAAACTGTAACGCCCGGGTATGTGTATTGGTATTTTCACTCCAAATTTTCAACATGGGCTTTTTGTGACCCCACCTCATGAACAGTGGCAATATGAGTTCAATAACCAAAAGGTGATTTTGCACAGCGACTGTGCCATTTGGTGTCACAGGTGCGAAAACAGATTTTTGGCAGGATGTGAAAAATGACAGCTGTACTGTTCATGAGGAAGTGTACAAAAATGGCAATGTTGAAAATCTGGAGTGAAAATATGAAAAATTGGTGAAGTCACGAGCGTGCATAGAAACTGCGCAACACACTCCTGTAACACAATTATTTGGGGGATTTTACTAACCAAATTTTCAACATAGGCATTTTGGGAACTCCGCTCATGAACAGTGTTACTGTGATTTTGTTAATCTGTTTTGAACATTGCAATCCCACAGCAACCACCCCATTGTGCACCACATGTGTAAAACCACATTTTGGGCAGGATGTGAAAAATGACAGCTGTACTGTTCATAAAGAGGTGTAAACAATGGCAATGTTGAAACTCTGGAGTGAAAATATGAAAAATTGGTGAAGTCACGAGCGTGCATAGAAACTGCGCAGTGCACACCCATAATGCAATTATTTTGGGGATTTTTTTAACAAAATTTTCAACATAGGCATTTTGGGACCTCTGCTCATGAACAGTGTCACTGTGATTTTGGCACTGTGTCCTGAACCTTGATTTCATACAGTGATCGTACCATTGTGCGCCACATGCTCGAAAACACATTTCGGGCAGGATGTGAAAAATGTCAGCTGTACTATTAATAAGGAGGTGTGCAAAAATGGCAATGCTGAAAATCTGGAGTGAAAATATTAAAAATTGTCGAAGTTATGAACATGCATGGAAACTGCACAACACACACTCTTAAGAGTCATTTTTTGGAACTTTTCCACCAAATTTGCAAGATAAGCTTTTTGGGATGCCACCTCATAAACAGTGGCACTGTCATTTTGTTAATCAGTCCCGAAAGGGGATTCCACGCAGTGACCATGAAATGACCTTTTGGGACCAAGTAACGGGATGGCAGTGCATGTGTTCATGAGACGGGGTCCCAAGAACCCCATGCTGAAAATTTGGAGGCAAAATTCAAAAAAATGGCTGAGATATCCAACCTAAGTTGAACACCCCCCCCCCCCCATTTATGCTATTATACAGCTTACCGGCAGTTCTTCAGTTTGCGGTCGGCTTTGAAGAGTGCAGACATGTTCCCGCTCCACCGAAGATCACAGTGCTGACCTCCAGAGATAAGTATGGGGTGAGGGGATGTGGAAGTGGGATGCACAAGAGAGTGGGTGGGGGTTGGGGGAGGGGGCACAGCTGACAGCGAGGACCGTTTTCTTTGTTTCAGGTGCAGAAAAAAAAACAAACACTGCGGACGGTTTTCTTTCTTTACAGGTATAAGAAAAGAAATGTTGGGCACACTGGGGTGGGCTCCCACTGTGCCACTCAATGGGGTGGGGTGGGGACAGGAACATGGCGATGTGGTCAGCATTCAATCACAGGGAGGAACACTGGGGTGGGCTCCCAGTGTGCCACACAATCTTGGGGCGGTGGTATTAAACATGCTGACAGGGGGATTGGGCACCCCCAAAGTCGGCTTTCCGGGGATTGTGTGTGGCACATGGCGGCAGCCGCCGCTGCCCTGTTTATTGAAATGCTTCACTAGGAAAGGCACGTTGGGAGGTGTGCCATCGATGCTGCTGCATGACAAGCTTGTCTCTGATTGCAGCGGCACTTTCCTTACAAGATGTCTCCACTTTATATAATTCTGATGTCAGCACTAGCATGCTGGCTTATTGGGGAATGAGGGACGCACCTACTAAACCGTGCCCTGTATTCGCCAACACAGACACACCTCTGAATTGTGCTACTAGTGCAAGATGTTGCTTGTGCATGCGTGCAAGCCAACATAATAATATGGAATTTTCTAAATAACTGTCATTAAGCTTCTGAAGAAGAACTTGTTGGTCCGAAAGCTAAAGCTATCTGTTCTTTTTGTAACATCCTTGTTGGTCCAATAAAAGGTATCAAACCATTTGTTTTAGATTTATTCTTACTAGGACCAATATGGCATTAAACAGTTTGTTTTACAACTAACCATGAACCAACTTCTCAAGAGTCTTTGGCAATATAGGCAGAAGAGAAATTATTCAGTGGTTTAAAGGGGCTAAGTTACCTCTTCCTTTTGGGATTGGAATAACTTTGCTGGTTTTCCAGCTTTTTGGAAAATTTCCCTGCATAAGGTTCCAGCTAAACAAATATGTTACAGTCAGAGCAATCTCCTGGATACAAATCTTAAGAAATTTAGATTCAGTTTGATTCAATTCACAAGCTTTCCCCACATTTAATTTTTTATATCTCTATATACTTCACTAACCGACAGTGTCCTAAATCTAAATTTCCTCTCCATCCCGCCTTTACATTCACTATCTACATCCCCTTCTAAACTAATACCAAATTATTCAGTCTATCTTCTGACATAAGTTCAACATCTGGTAATTCAGAAAAATTATTATTTAATTCCTCTGCCACTGTACTTGTATCTTCTATAAACATTCCATCCTTTGGTAAATTAATCTGAGACTGTTGTCTAACAGGATTTCTCAAGTTCTTGACAATCTGCCAACATTCCTTTGTTTTTTTTTGCTGAGGACAAATTACATTTAAAGTACTATGGCTTGGCCAAACTCAATCACTTATCACATTGCTCACACGTTTCCTTAAATTTACTCCAACTCTGAGGACATTTCAATTTCTTTGCTTTCCTCCATAAGCAGTTCTTTACCTTCAGCAGTGTACGTAACTTTTCATCAGTCCATGGTAAATTACATTTTTTTAGCATAACATTTTTCCAAGGGGCATGTTAATTGCAAATTTTGTTAAAAGGTGTAGAAAACAATTCTTCTGCTATGTTCAGTTCTAGAATGAGCAAACACCTATCACATCTAAAAGTTTTAACACTACTTTTAAATTCTACCTTCACACCAATTTTTCCAATCTGTCCTAGTTAACACTGGGTTCACAGTGGGCCTGCATTTAATCCTGTCTGTCTTGCATTGTACAGGATTGTCATCTCCTAGGTTTAGCCTCACTATGACCATTGCTCCCAAACCCTTTGAAGTAAAAATTAAATCTAAACTTGTTCCAGAATCCACATCCCTATTTTGTCTAGTAGAAGAATTTCTATGTTGTGTTAACCCCAACATGTTCATGATTTCATTTAACTTTTTCCCACTGTCTTGCAATCTTACCTTAAAAGGTAGCCTGTGTTATAATAGTATAGTGAGGGTTTACAGTCATCTTGAGTGGGCCTCCAGTACTCTCAGCCTGAGCATTGATTAAGGAGCATTTCTACAGACTTGTTAATGCTTGAACAATACCACTCAGAGATGTTGTTTTTTTTTTTATCTGTGTGACAGACTGGTCCTTCTCAGACTCAGCCTCTATCACTGTTACCAGATTTCTAAATACTCCGATAGCACCACCACTGAGTTTGAACACTGTTTTGAGGAGTCTCCAGGTTCGCATCCCTTCAGAGACACTGCTCACACAGTATAGCGCTCCTTACTCAAGGTCCCATGATCACCCCTCTCTGTTCCAGCTGAGAACACCTTACTTTAGAATTAGTATATGGTAACTGTAGTTTCTCCTCCACAGGTGGAAAAACAGTTCTTGTCAGTTATAAATTGGTTAGCTGTACCTCAAAGGATTCAATCACCATGAAATATAAAAATAATATTTTTAATATTTCGGGATAACTACACAGATTCCATAAGATATTACAACAAACTGTAGGGGATAATAATTCTACAGAAAAGGAAAAGAAGCTTGTTTACGTCCAGAATTCACACAGAAAACTCTAACTCTGTCTCTGTCTCTCCCCAAAGGTTTAGCTTCCTACTCAACAGTTGAATCAGGCTGAGAACCCTAGCTGGTAGTTTTTTCCCCGTCTCTTGACTGAGTGACCCTCAGACCTCCTACCAGAGCTAAAACCATCCTGCAGCATGTCCCTCTGACATCACAGATTCAACAACCCCTTTGCCTCCAAGCATCCATTAGGGGAACCAGTCTTCACTAGTTCAAGATGTCCATTACTGTGGAATGTTTTTCATAGCTGTGGTCTGGCTGACAGAGGCCCTGATATTTACAACCAGGACTCTGCTAGTTTAAAACCTGATCAGCAGAAACTCATACAGTTCCCTAATGAAAGTTAAAGCCATGCCACAATACAGGTACCCAGCCCATCACAATCTTCATGTCACATTAGCAGTTTTACCAGCTAACAACCCTGGTTGGTGCACAGCACCAAGGATCCAGAGGTCAAGAGCAACATTTCTCAAATCAGGCCACAGTGGCCACATGCGGCCAGCAACACAATTTCCTGCAGCCACAGAGCTTTTATGACCTCTAATTACAAAGGTAATGGAATGGACAATTTCTTACCTTTAAACAAACATAAGAGATACATTTCAAGTGGAAATAGTGGAGGCAGTATAGCGCAGTGGTTTAAGGCTCTGAGCTGCAAATCTGGTGACATCCAGCAGACCAGACCTGGGTTTGAATCCTACAGCTTCCGCTTGCATACTGTGTGACTCTGAGCAAGTCACTTAACTTCCCAGTGCTCCCAGGTCGCTCCTGTAAAAAAGCTTTCAGCTTAGTGTGCTACTCCTGGTTAAAGAACTAAAGGAAAAAAAAAAAAAAATCAGGAATTGATTTAATGCATATTGTATGAAAAGAAATATGTTATATCAGAGGGTTTGGGGTATAACAGGAGATCAGGGATGATGCAAATAAGAAGTGAGGCCAACAGTAAGTTCTGGTGGCCACACTTTCAGGTCCTTTGAGGCCACCAGGATTTGGTGCTTGAGAACCGTTGGCCTAGAGAATCCCATCTGCAGCTTTGCCAGCCCCAGCTGGCCTGCTACACCAGAGTTCCCAAGGCAATGTCCCTGCCACAGTGTTAGCAGCTCCAGCTAGCATACCGCAAGAGTGTTACCGAGGCTGAGAGTGTTGTCTGTGCAGGTCTACCAGACCCAGCCTTCCCATGGCCTCTTAGATCCAAAGGCTGTAGGTGGCCCCTCAGTGGCATACAAGACCCCATTAACCTACATCCACTGAGATTCTGAGTCTGACATTTCCTCCTCAGTGCTTCAAGTACTAGCAAGCCAACAGCCCCAAAGCTCCTAAGACTGACAGCATTTTCCGCACAGTACTTTCAGCCCCAGCTGGTCCACAGTACCATGGATTCCAAGGCTGGGAGCATCCCCCCCCTTAAGAAGTTAAGGAGACTGGGGAAAAATAAAGGAGTAAGACCAATCAAAAACAAAAGGGGCTCTGGAACTAGTGGGAAAGGAGTCTGCCTTAATGGCAGAAGTCTGGGAAATAAAATCAGTAAACTCCAGGCATTGGCTGCAGACACTGAAATGGACTTTGCAGCTATCACAGAAACTTTGGTCACAGAGAATAATGACTGGGACCTGACAGTCCCAAGTTCCACAATGTTTAGGCAGGATAGGGGAAAAGGTAAAGGGGGAGGCATAGCCCTGTATCTACTGTAAGGTAGGACACCTAGGTTGTGGAAGACAGATACACGAGAAGTAATAGGGAAACAGAGCCATGGTGGGTTCAGCTGATGGCAGCCTCAGGCAGGAAGTACAGGTGGGGATGATCTATAGACCACCAGGAAAAGGGGAAGAGAGGGGCAGGGAGCTGGAGGAGTGCTAGGAAGGGGAGTGGCAAAGGGGGGTGTGGAGGTGTATAATCTGAACCTGCCAGATATAGACTGGGACATGTAAGCAACCAGTATCACCAGGAGTCAGGTCCTTCTAGATTCATTGCAGGACTGCCTACTGGTGCAGCTGGTTAAGGAACCAATAAGGCAGGCTGCTATTCTCAATAGTGTGCTAACCAATTCAGAGGTATGGGGAGGGAGTGTGAGTAGGGGAACCACTTGGGTCCAGTGACCATATCTCTATTCGGTTCAAGCAGGTCCTTGGGACCAGAATGCCCTTATCAAATGCCGAAGTCCTAAATTTCAGAAGAGTGGACTTCAGCCGGATGAGGGAGCAGGTCCAAGACAAGATAGCCAGAGGAGATAGCATTGGGGGAAGGGGAGTAAAGATGAGGGGGCAATTAAGAGGACCATTCTTGAGGGAACAAGTCACACATGAGAACCATAACAAAAAGAAACAGGGGACAACAGTCCTTGGTGGGAAGTTGAAATGCTACTTGGATGAGATTTAAACTAGCCGGAGGTGGCAGTAAAACAAAGGGAGACAACAACTGCCCCCCCTTCCCCACAGATGATAGAGCAGCAGAGAGGGAGGGAGGGCCTGGGGGGAACTCCTCTAGGGCAGGGGCATAGAAAGGTGGGGATCGGGAAAAGATGGAAGAAAAGGGGGTAACGCTCAGCTTAGCAAGGGTGAAGGACTGAAGGAGATAAGGAATGAATAAATTAGAAAGGTAGACCGGCCCGGTGGCGCTGAGGGTTGAGGCGCTGGACGCTACACCTCACTCCACGCCGGCGACCCGGGTTCGGGAGCGGACTCGAGTCACTGGTGGGCCGGCCGGGGGGAGTTAGGCTTGAGCGTCCCACAACAGCTCGCCTACTCCGGGAGTGGGTTATAGAGCCCCCGAACACTTGCCTGACTCCGGGCGGAGGCTCGGAGTATTGCAAGCCCCCAATGTTAAGGGAAAGGGCTGCCGACATACAGCGTGACGTCAGAGGGTCCTACGCTGTAGGGGGTGGGAGAAAGCGGAAAAAACTCCTGCCATCGCCGGGAAGATGGAGCCTCTGGAGACGTGCCCTCGATGTGCCTTCACCCGCCCGATGGCCCCCAGACCGACGAAAGTTGATTGTTGAGGTAAGGGGGCTCTGCCCCATCCCCGCTCGCGGGGTAAACCACAGCTCTATGGGGTTCTTGTGGGGTCATATGGGCAGGGTGGAAGGCAGAGGGATGTCTGCCTTGAGGCTCCTGAAGGGTCGGGGATGGCAGGCAGGAAGGAGGAAAAGTAGTAATTTAAAAAAAAAAAAAAAAAAAAATTAGAAAGGTAGGCAGAAAGTCAGGGGGAGCGTCAGGAAAAAAACACAGTCAGAAATGGGAGGAGGAAGCAGGACAGCAGGTAAGGGGAAGGAGGAGCAATGTGCTCCAATTCAAGGAGTCTTAGAAACAAAATTCCAGACCTAGAAGCCATAATGGCTAAGGCTGACCTGGATTTAGTGGCCACTACGAAGTCATCGTGCACGGAGTACCATGACTGGGACATCCCATACCAGGCTACTCTATGTTCAGGGAGAACAGGGCAAGGGGAGGGGTTGTTTTACAAGTAGAGGCATGCAAAGTTAGGAAAATTTACCTCGCATAAAATTTCGCAGATTTCCACTTTTCCGCAACGTTTTCAACACTGCGAAGTACAACTTTGAAGACTATTGGCAGATTCACAAAATTTTGAAGTCGAAAACTTCAAAACACATTAAAGTTAATAATAGAAGTGTCCCAGATCCTTGAAGCTGGAACTTCGCTGTCGAAGGGAGGCAGTATAGTGCAGTGGTTTAAGACTCTGAACTGCAAACTTGGAGACCTGGGTTTGAATCCCACAGCCCCCACTTGCATCCTGTGTGACCCAAAGCAAGTCACTTAATTTCCTTGTGCTCCCAGGTTGCACCTGTAAACAAGCTTTCAGCTTAATGTGTGTCTTCTGGTAAAAAAAAAAAAAAAATTAAAAAATAAGAAGTGAAGTTTGCAGTATACCATGGGATATGGGGTCACATGTTACTGAACAGCCAATGAGAAGCTAGTTTGGTCATTCTATGAGTGTAGTGTGTTGGAGAGAGCAGAGCTTGGGCTTGTAGCTTAGGGTCAAAATCTAAAAACGTTATATAAAAGAGCATTTTGATGGTCAAATTGCTTCAAAACTGTGTTTGTGAGTGACCTTTGCACACACAGTACTTTTTTGTGTTGATTTTTTCCTGTATTCTTTACTTGAGGTATTTAGTTTTCTGTTAATAGAGAAGCAGTGGTTTGGTGGCTTGTGTGGGGGAGGGTAGGAGCAATTTAGAAGGTGCATGTGTCTTAAGAACCAAACCAGTGCCCTGTCTTTTCTTTTTTTTTTTTAAACTTTATTTTATCATTTTTGCTTACAAGTTAATACAACAGACAACAATTAACATACACAATACATACACAAAACTTTGGGCACTTATTCTATAGATTAACATTCTGGAACATATATACTCTTGGACACTCATTCCATAATTTATCATTTTGGAGCATTTATAATCCCAGGGTGATACAAAAGGGAGAGCTACAGGAAAGGGGGCACGACGGAGCAGGACAGATTTAACCAAAGGGTTATCAATTATAACAAATGATCATGATGTTTTACAATGAGCTCGGTTGCAACATTTCTCTAAGGGATAAAGTCCGGATTTATTGAAGGCATATACAGAACCCATCATCTCCATACAAGTTCAAACTGTGGTACTCTCTTATTTATCATGGCTGTTAAGGCTTCCATTCTATAAATTGAAATCATAATCTCATGCCACTGGGAGTACAGGTGCCTGCTTAGTAAGTCACTTTTTAGTGGTTGCCTTTTCAGCTGCCAAAAGGGCTGCCCGCAGTAATTTTTCTGTATTTGGGTCTCTATATCCTTTTGGTGTATCCATAGAAAAGTACATGTACGGGGTCAGCACCAGATCAGGATTAAATATTGTGCATAGTGCTCGCTGAAGGTCTCTCCGGAACCCTGCTAAGGCCAGGCAGTCCCACGGTATGTGACCTAAGGCAGCTGTGGAATAGCCACATTCTCTCCAACAATGTGCAGTGTGGGATGTCTGGTATTTGGCTTGCACTGCAGGGGTCCTAAAACGAGCATTTGTCAATGCCGAATGTTTGCATGCTGGTATTAGCACTGGATGTGCAGGAGTTAGACAGATGTAGAACAGGAATGGCTGTGAAGTATTGAAGTTCATGCCAACCCCACTTCTATCCTGTAGAGATGGACAGGCACTGGGGTAAGTGTTTGGGTCGTCGGCCATGACGGGCATGCCATGTGACGTCACCTTATTCTGCAGACAGCGACACATGTTGGGGTGTGCCTTAAGGTGTTTGGCTTTACAGTCACCGCATTCCATAAGGACATATGCTGAAATGGGTACAGCATAGGAGAATGGGGTGAAGTCTGGGGCCAAAGAGTGCAAGGTACACCTCGATGCCTGTCAGTGGCTGGAGGTGGGGGTGGGATGGCATGAGCAGTACAGTCAGTAATGCAAAGGCACACCCCGATGCCTGTCAGTCTGTGCAGGGTAGGATGTTAGGTTAGAAACCGTAATGCCTCAGGCGTTTGTTGGTATTTATACTACAAATTTTCAACATGGCCTTTTTGTGAGCCTACCCATGAAGAGTGGCACTGTGATTATGTCTATATGTCCCGAACATTGATTTCCAACAGCAACAGTGCCATTCTGCGCCACATGAGCAAAAACACAGATTGGGCAAGATGTGAAGAATGACAGCTGTACCATCCACAGGGAGGTGTGAAGAGATGGCAATGTTGAACAGCTGTATTGGGAATACAAAAAGTGCTCGCACATCCGAGCATACAGTATGTGGAAACTGCGCAATGCATGCGCATAACACAGTCATTTAATGGATGTTCATCACCAGAGTTTCAAAACAGGCATTGTAGGACCTCTGCTCATGAACAGTGTCACTGTGATTTCCTTGATGTGTCCTGAACACTGATTTCCCACAGCAACCACACTATTCTGCACCAGAAGTGCAAAAACATATTTTGGCCAGGATGTGAAAAATGACAGCTGTACTGTTCATAAGGAGGTGCGGAAAAATGGCAATGTTGAAAATCTGGAGTGAAAATATTGTAAATGTGCGAAGTTACAAGCATGCGTGAACACTGCGCAACACACGCTCATAACACAGTCATTTTATAGACTTTTGTCAACACATTTTCAACATAGGCATTTTAGGACCTCTGCTAATGAACAGTACCACTGTGATTTTCTTCATGCATCCTGAACACTGATGTCCCACAGCGACCGCACTATTCTGTGCCGGAAGTGCGAAAACACATTTCAGCCAGGATGTGAAAAATGACAGCTGTACTGTTCATAAGGAGGTGTGCAAAAATGGTAATGCTAAAAATCTGGAGTGAAAATATTGTAAATGTCTTGAAGTTATGGCGTCATGTCAGAAACTACTAACGCACGCTCGTAACACAGTCATTTTATAGAGTTTTGTCACCAAATTTTCAACAGAGGCATTTTAGGACCTCTGCTAATGAGCAGTGTCACTGTCATTTTCATAATGTGTCCCGAACACAGATTTCCCACAGCGACCGCGCTATTCTGCGCTGCAAGTGCGAACACACATTTCACACAGGATGTGAAAAATGACAGCTGTACTGTTCCAAAGGAGGTGTGGAAAAATGGCAATATAGAAAATCTGACTGAAATATTGCAATTTATGAACTTACGAGAGTGCGAGTACTGTGCAACGCACGCCAGAACAGTTATTTTTGATGCCCACCAAATTTGCAATATACACTTTTTGAGAGCCCACCTCATGAACACTGGCACTGCTGTTTCGTTAATCGGACCCGAAAGGTGATTCCGTGCAGTGACCGCGAAATCACATTTTGGTACCAATTAACGCCATGACAATGATTGAATTCATGAGGAGCGGTCCCAAAAACCCCATGTTGAAAATTTGGTGCCAAAATTCCAAAAAATGCCTGAGATATGCAACAAAGTTGAAAAAACCCTATTTATCCCATCATACAGCTTACCGGCATTTCCTCAGTTCGCGTTCGGCTTTGCAGAGTGCAGACGTGTTCCCAGTCCACTGAAGATCATCGCGCTGGACTCCAGAGGTAAGTATGGGGTGAGGTGGGTGTGAGGAGGCAGGGTGCGCAGTGGGTGGGCGCAGGTCGTGGGGGGAGGGGCCAGGGAGACTGCGAGGGACCATTTTTGCTTTCCAGGTTTTAAAACAATAAAAAATTAAAAATAAAACATCGTGGGACAGTTTTTCCTTTGCAGGGGAACTATTAGTTGAGCAATGACTTTTATTTTGCATATGCAGCCCCTACCCTTTGGAACTCTCTACCCCGTTGGTTGCGGGAGTGCACTTCCGTGGAGGGCTTTAAGAGAGGTTTGAAGACTTTTTTATGGGAAACTGCATTTTTAGAACACTGACTGTTATGATTGTTTTGTTTTAATTGTATTTCTTAATGATTTTTTACTGTTCTGATTTGTAATTTATGTACGGCGCCTTGGCAATTGAAAGGCGCCATATAAATAAAATTATTATTATTATTTATAACAAAGTTTGCTTTAACATACATAAAACTGTTTTGAAAATTTCATCCATTGATGTCTATGTGGCACACTCCTGTGTTCTGCCTGGTTAGACATCAAAACTGCCTGAGCATGGGGGAGGGACCAGCAGGTCAGCAACTGAAGAGGTTGCCTGGCCATCTGTTCAGCACAAAGTTTGATAACTTCCCTTCCATAGTTGACTTAAAGAGGACAGGAGATGATTTCTAATTGGTTGCTGTTTATGGTGTTCCAGGTTTTAGAAATGATATCCATAAGCCTGAATGATCCATATGTAACTGTACCTGAATAAAAAGTGATATGAAAAACTGTATTTTGCATTGTTTTGTTTCTATGGGCAGCATTCTGTTGCAGTTCTCTTCACGGAACCAGAGATCTGGAGTTTTAACTGTGTCACGGTTTGAGGAAAAAACTCTAAGCATGGTTCTGATAGGACAGTAGCTCATGTTTAGCATTCTGTATTCAAACCGTGACATAGTAAACACTCCAAAATTGCTGGTTCCAGGAAAAGAACTGTTCGGAATGTTCTTCATAAAAATAAAACAATTGAAAACACAGTTTTTCACATCAATCTTTATTAAGGTACATAGAAACATAGATTTTGACGGCAGATAAGGACCGCTTGGCCCACCCAGTCTGCCCATTTCCCTACCTAATGGATAAGCTGCAGATCCTAGTTAACCAGCAGCCTACTTCTTCCTACCCCACCCCTAGAATTGCCTTATGACTGTCCCATGCATGCTTGAATTCCACCACTGTTTTGACTCCACAACCTCCTCCGGAAGGCCGTTCCATGCATCCACAACCCTCTCTGTGAAAAAATACTTCCTTAAATTACCTCTGAGCCCCCCTTCTATCTTCAAATTGTGCCCCCTTGTTCTTGCACACCTCTTTTTTTGAAAGATGCTACCCTCTTGGACTTTGTTGATTCCCTTGAGGTACTTGAAAGTTTCTATCATGTCCCCACTCTCCCTCCTTTCCTCGAGGCTATACTTATTCAGCTCCTTAAGTCTCTCTTCATATGTCTTCCGGTGCAGACCCTGCACCATTTTAGTTGCCCTCCTCTGGACAGCCTCCATCCTGTCTATGTCTTTGCGGAGATTGGGTCTCCAGAACTGCATGCAGTACTCCAGATAGGGTCTCACCAACTGTCTGTACAGAGGGATAATAACTTCCTGTTTTCTACTGGTGATGCCGCTCCCTATGCATCCCAGTATCCCCCCAGTTAAATGTGATTCATTTGGAGGCAAAGTTATCATTTCTCTTACCAGGAACATTACTAACTGCTGCCAATTAGCACAGATTTCCTGTCTCCTCTAAGGAAAACATTCCTTTCTGTGCTCAAATCGCTATCCCCAGAAGAAGGTAATGAGCTACTGTATTTAAAATACCATTACCGAAATCATAGACATTTCCTTTAAAGAAAACACAGAACGGGAAAAGGACAGGCCATGGTCATCACAGAAAGAAGAATGCTGAACTGTACATGAGGATAAAATTAAGGGAGTGAGCAAGTGAAAGGATGAGATGAAATATGGACCTCGGCAACTTATAACAGTAGCACAAAAAAGTTTAGAAATAAATATTTGATAGTAATTAAAAGAGAATGAGATCAAGTATAGAAAGAAAATAATTTTTTTATAACTTTTATATTTTTGGGGGGCAGGGGTGTACACAATGGGGGGGGGATAATAATAAACAACAAATAATAAAATTGCCAATGACACAAAAACACATCATGAGTCATGACGACACCAGTCACACTGTCAGACTCATCACACAGCACCACTGTTGCCTCTAGCTGTGCCAGGACTACCACTGCCAAGCAGCTCGGACAGGACAGTGAGAATCCTTTCATGACTGGACATAACATTGTCCAGCCAATCTCTCACTTCCTGCCAAACCTGACTGAAGTCCTGGCGCAGCTGTTGCACCTCGTCCCACAGTACCTCCACATCCCCCTGTGTGGCAGGTGCTGTGGGGTCCACATCACCTGCTGCCACTGCTGCCTGTCTTGTCTGTGGCCAACAACTGCTGTGTTCCTCCCTACGGCCACCATGCTGATTTACTGTAGCATGACAGACCACCTCCCACTGCTCTCCTTCACCACCACATTTTCCACCCACCTTACGCTCCTTCGCCTGCCACTCTGCCAGGTGGTGGATCTGGAGGTGTGTCCGTTGGCTGCCAGTCCCAAGCTAACTGCCTTGTTTCCCCACCATACAGTGTGACCACAGACCTTGAAGATGGCCATCATTTTACTTGCAGGATCTGCATCAAAAGGATGCTGGACATTGCCAGTGGTGGTTGAGCTGCTGGTGGTGGCACTAGCAACATTGGGACTCAGGACTGGGGTAGACACCACAGGCTCCTGCTGGGGGGGCTGTGGATTTTTCTGCTGCTCCTGCTGCAATGGAGCAGCGGAACTCCCATCCTGATCTTGGGGGGTGGGCTCACTCGCTCCTCTCTCAAATGCTCTCCTACTGATCCTAATCCCAGCCACCCCACCTTTCCTGATCTCCTTTCCTCTTCTCTCCATTTAAAACAAAATAAATAAGAAAATGAGAAATAAAGAGTCGCCACAAACACACACCCCCTACACTTTCTAAACAAACTAAAACAAATATACACTAACAACATTTCTCAGTGCAAAATAAAGATAAAGATATCAATGACAGACACAGGAAAGTGAAAATAAAAACAGAAAATGTACAAAATTAAATATTTCAAATAGGGTTGGTTTGCTAGGTAGCTCTAAGATCTGCTACTGTCTGCTGCTCCACTCTGCTCTGAATGGTGAAATTGCACTGATTCCTGCCTGACTGGGGCCTCCCATGTGACATGCAGGATGTGAAACACATGACAAACCCCTTTTTTCAAGAACTTTGAAGTTAGGAACGAGTCGAAGTTAACAGTTGAAGTTAACTTCGATGTTACGCGTGAAGTTTTGTCATTAAAAGGCAATTTCGCAAATTTCTTCGTGGAGTAAATTTGACCACTTCCAACAAACTTTGCAGGCTGAATAACTTTGCAACATCTCTATTTACGTGTGAGGAAGGGAATAAAGTCCATGGTGATACAAGGGCACCAGGAGGAAAAGGAAGGGCTGGAGATGCTGTGGGTCTCCCTGGAGACAGGCTCCAGGACTGGCATCCAGCACAGGGAGAAGAGTTGGATATGGCAGTTGGGGAAGCCATCATCAGGATGGAGACTAAAGGGGAGGTGCTGCTAGTTGGTGACTTCAGACTGCCAGATGCAGAGTGGAGCCTTTCAACTGCAGCTTCCCTTAGGAAATGGAGACATCCTTGACTCCCTACAAGGGGCTTTTCTCAAGCAGTTAGTCAAAGAGCCCACTAGTGAGGAAGCAGTGCTAGACCAGGTGCTTACAAAGAGGGACAGTGTTGCAGACATCACAGTGGGCAGTCCCCTTTGTACCACTAATCACAGTACAGTGTGGTTTAACATTAACAGAATCCAGGATTCCTGCACTCTCAGAAGAAAAAGCACAAAACCATTTCACGCCCCAAAGTGAAGTGCAAATTTCATTGGTTCAGTGCAGAACTCTAGCTGCAGCCAAAACCCTAGTGCTCTGGCTTCAAACAGCCTTTGTCAGGGGTTGGGCTGCAGCTCAAGTTTTGCACTGAACCAATAAAATGTGAATTTGCACTTTACTTTTGGACATGAAGTGATTTTGTGCTTTTTCACCTGTGAGTGCAGGAATCCTGGATTCTGTTCTTGCATTAGGGCTGGCTTCCCTCTTCCTGCACCAACCCTGCACAATGGGATTCGTGGCAACAACCATTGGGAGCCATTCATTTAACATTAAGGCAGGAACAGACACTAACCATATGAGGATGATGGTCCTGGATTTTAGGAGGGTGAATTTTAAAGAAATGGGGTACTGCCTCAGAAACTGCCTCAAATGGAGGATTGCCAGGAAGGTGTGGTGTCACAGTGGGTAAAAATAAGGGAGGATATAACTAAAGCAACTAACTGCTGTGTGACGGAAGTGAGTAAATTCAGAAGGGGAACGAGACCATTGTGGTTCTCTAAGGAAGTGGCAAAGGTAGTGAAGGAAAAAAAAGGAGGCATTCAGGAGGTATTAAAAAAGGAGGGAGGAGAACAGGAGGTATACCTAACAAAAGAGAGTGAAAAAAGCAAGGTAATGAGGGAATCAAAGGTGCAGAGAGAAGAAGGAATGGCCAAAGAGTTCACTAAGGGGGATAAGTCTTCAGATACATAAGTGAGAAGAGGATGCAAGGGGAGAGATAGTGAGGATTAGAAGGGTGGAAGGGGAAGGCTGCATAGAAAAGGACCAAGAAAACGCGGATATCCAGAAACACAGGTTACTCACCTGTAACAGTAGTTCCAGGAGTGGTATATGTTGTTCATCCACACTTACTGGCAGTGTCCTTTCCCTTTAAGAGGTGCCAGAAAGTCTTCAAGCTGGCTCCTCCCATCCACCCGGGTGGTATATCCCTCAGCTCCACCCCATGATGCCAGATCTTGCCTTCTGGAAGCAGAGGTTGCGCACCTGAGCCTGTGGAGATTGTGTTGGTCCGTGAGGATGAACAACATATACCACTCCTATAACTACTGTTACAGGTGAGTAACCTGTGTTTCTAGGGATGTGGGTATGTTCTATTCACACTCACTGGCAGACTCCTAGCAGTTCTCTGGGAGGAGGGAGGCAAGGTGCACACCCCCAACTTAGGAAACACAGACTGGAGAACTGAGGCCCCAAAACCAGCATGACTCGAGGTTAATGTGGTAATGGGAAATGAAGGTGTGTGCTAACTTCCAGGTAGCAGCCCTGCAGATTTCCTGGATAGGGACATCCCTAGAAGCAGCCACAAATGCAGCAGTATGGCAGGTGAAATTAGCTCTTAGCCCTCCGTGAGGCTTCCTACCCACCCACCTATAGCAGAGATCAATGCAGGATGTGATCCACCTGCCAATCATCTGCTTGGCTGCAGGTCTGCCAGATGCAGCTTCAACGTAGGTGACAAACAGCTGGCAAACCTCTCCCCAAACTCCAGCCGTATGCTCTTTATAAGAGAGCACTCACCTCAGGTCCAGAGTATAGAGCCTGTGTTCAGCCTCCGAGGTGTGATTCAGGAAGAACACTGGAAGAGTCATCACCTGATTCAGGTGAAACCCCGACATAACCTTCAGGAGGAACTTTGGATTGGGGCACAGGACAACCTTGTCCCTGTGGAAGACCAGGTAAGGAGACTCCACCTGGAGCTCAGTGATCCTTCTGGCTAACGTGATAGCCACCATGAAGGCGGTCTTCTACGACAGGTGAGACATGTCACACCTGTGCGCTGGTTCGAATGACATTCCCATGAGCTTTGCAAACCAGCAGCAAGTCCCACGATGGTGGTGGTTCATGCACCAGAGAGGAACTGTGATCTAAGCCTTTGAAAAAGCACCAGACCACCTTCTGTGCCACCGACTGCTGACCAGTCCTCATCCGGTAAGCAGAGATGGCTGCCTGGTGCACCTTAAGGGTCGTTGACCGAGGTCCCCCTTTGGAGAGGGACCACAGGTAGTCCAAAATGCTGGCTGCCAGACAAGACAGGACAAAGGCCCCAGCCCCTTGCCCTGACACCAAATGGGGAATCTCTTCCATTTGAAGGCATAGCATTTCTGGTCAGTTCCTTTCTAGATGCCACCACCATGGTGAGGACATCTTTGGAGAGACTGAAAGCCTGGAACTATAGCTGCTAAGGAACCAGGCTGTCAGGTGCAGGGATTGAAGGTCTAGGAGGAGTACCTTCCCCTGATTAATTGGCAGCAGGTCTGGGCATAGTGGAAGATGCCTCACAACCCTGTTGCTGAGGCTGAGGAGATCAGGGTACCAAAAGTGGTGTGGCCAGTCCGGAGCCACGAGGATCACCTGCACCTTGTCCCTCCTGACCTTGAGCAGCCCCTTGTGGATCAAGGGAAGTGGAGAGAAGGCATAGAAGAGGCTTGGGGTCCAAGGCCTCGAGAAGGCATCCCCCTGCAGTGAGCCATGCTGAGGGGGGTGGACACAGAACAGCCTCAGCTTTGCATTCTCCCTTGAGGCAAACAGGTCCACCTGAGGGGTGTCCCACTGGGATAACAGACTGTGAACTACCTCCGGATGGAGAGACCACTTGCAAGATGCCTTGCCTACCTGGCTGAGGGCGTCCACCAGCTGATTGGAGGCTCCTGCCACATGGATGCCTAGGAGATCCACCTCCAGGCTGTGCACGAGAGTCCATATGTAGAAAGCTTCCTTGCACAAAGGCAGGGAGTGCGTCCCACTCTGCTTGTTGAGGTAGTACATGGTTGTGGTGTTGTCTGTCTGAACTTGGACTGCTTGACCCAGAACATACGGAGCAAATGCAGTCAGCACCAGGCAAATTGCCCGGAGCTCCAGCAGGTTGATGTGCCATTGGGACTCCTTGGGGTCCAAAGCCCGTGGACTCTGTGTTCACCCAGATGGGCACCCCAACCCACGAGAGAGGTCTTGGTAATCAGGATGCTCATCAGCTCGAGGCGGACAAATGGGATCCCTTCCTGAAGATGCTCTGGGACTAGCCACCACTGGAGGGCATCCCTCATCTTCTGGGTCACAGTGACCAGCTGGTCGAAGTGACCTTTGTGCTGAGACCACTGGCTGGCCAACTGCCATTGCAGGGAGTACATATTCCAATGGGTCTAATGGACCACAATGGTGCAGGCCACCATGTAACCCAGAAGGCACAGGAAGTCCCGGGTAGGGCACAATTGCCCATCCCGCAATGATCGGTCAAAGGAGGAGAAAACCTCCACCCTGTCTGCTGGGAGCCGGGCTCTGACTTGGCAAGAGTCGAGCTCTGCCCTGATGAAGCTGATCACTTGCAAGGGCATGAGTTCTGACTTGGTCTTGTTGACCAGGAGGCCAAGGGAGGTGCAGGTCTGGAGGACCAGGTCCCGGGACCGCTCCACCTCCTGCCTGGAGGGACCTGCAATCATCCAGTCATCCAGGTAGGGGTACATCCTGCTCCCTCGGCACCTCAGGTAAGCGGCCATCACTGCTATGCATTTGGTGAAGAGCCTGGGGGGCTGAGGAGAGGATGAATGGCATGGCCCGGAACTCGTAGAGGGTTCCCTCAGCTCAAAAGTGGAGGAACCTTCAGTGGGATGGACGGATAAGGACGTGAAAGAATGCATCCTGAAGATCCAGGGAGCAAAACCACATGTCTTGCTCTAGAAATGGTATGATCTGAGATAGAGTTACTATCCTGAAGGTGCGCGACCTGAGGAACTTGTTTAGGTCATGCAGATCTAGAATGGGGTGCCAGCACCCATCTGCTTTGACACCAGAAAGTACCTGGAGACAAACCCAGGGTGTTCCGGAGGATCTGCTACTCTGACCACAACCTCTTTGCAGAGGAGCTGGGCTATGTGGTCTCAAAGATCTGACTGATTGTCTGCGGACCCCAAGTCCTCCGTGGGATGCGGGCTTGGCTTGGAGGGTACCGCTCGAATTCCAGAGGCAGACCCTGACCGACCACTTCCAGAACCCACCTGTCCGTGGTGACAGCAGACCAGGTGGAAAGGAAGTGATGGAGTCGGACCCCCACAGGAGGACCCAGGGGAGGCATGATGGGTATGAGGGTGGCGCCCCCCCATCCTGTCACTGAGCAGGCTTGGAGGAGGAGGAGGAGGACCCGGCTGAGGAGCCACTGGGTTCCTTCCCTCCTGGCTTACGGACTACCGAGGCCACTGACTTGGGCCTGGGTCACCAGGACTGAGCCTGCTGACCTGGCTGATGCTGAGCATGTTTTTCTGCAGGAGTGGAGGACCGAAAGGACTTTTTTTCTGCTGCCTGGAGCCGTTGGGATCCTTTTGCATGGATGTTACGGTGTCCAAGGTGGCATTGGATTTCTTGATATGCTGGAGGTGACCCTCCACACTGGGCTCAAACAGGTTGATACCCAGGAATGGAACATCCACCAGCTTGTGCTGAGTGTCTGCCGAAAAGGTCGAGATCCGCAGCATGCTGCATGGCAACTGTGGTCGCCACCAAGTGGGCACAGGAATCCCCCAGATCCAGAGCCGTCTGAAGTTGCTGCTTGGCCACAGCCCTGCCCTGATCTCAGATCTGCTTGACCATTGTCTGGAGGTCTGCAGGTAGGTGAGGAATCACCTCATCCAAAGAAACCAAGAGAGCATGGGAGAAGTGTGCCATCATGATGGCTGAACTCACTTGGCGTAGGCCGGGCGAGGAGGCAGCATAGACTTTTTTAGCCACATGGTCCTATTTCTTGGACTCATTGTCTGGTGGCCTGTCAACATCACTGGTATTGTCCGAGCACTGAAACATGGAGTTGGCCACCAACTCCTCGGCCAAGGGGTGCTCTATGAAACCTGAGAGGGTACCAGTGGGCACCACATATTTGTGGACCATCTGGGCAGAGGGAACAGGGCAAGACGTGGGGTGCTGCCAAAGCTCCAGGGCTGGGACGACAATGGTATTGGCCACTGGGAAAGCCTCCATAGGAGAGTACCCTTTGTCCAGAATCTTTGTGAGGGGATAGCGAGCCTGCTTCTGGACTGGCTCCAGTTTTATCCCCATGGACTCGGAGATGAGGCGGAGGATGCCCATGAAGGAAGTGGGCCCTTCCTCTGTCGAGAGATCCCCCACAGACTCCACGTTGACCAGACAGGAGTGCAGTGAGGAATCCTCTGACTCAGAGGAGTCAGCATAAAGCGGCCAACTGCCCAAGTCACCGTCAACCCTCCGCAGATGGTCAAACAGTCGATGGGGAAGTCCCTTGGCCATCTGAGACTCCTTAGTCAAAGCACCGGTCGGTGGCTGCTTGGGCCGCAGCTCCACCACAATCGGTGGAGAGGTCGGCTTCAACCAAGCCAAGATGCTCTTGACCAGTTCCACTGGGGGAAGGGCAGTTTCGACCAACCCCACAGGTGGAGTCGGTGTCGGCCTGTTGGGCGACAGCCAAGTGATGGCCGGTGTGGGAGCCGGGGTTGGCTTCAGACTGGCCAGCACCAACTGTTGCCACATGAGGCCTTCATAGCATCAACGCAACTTGTACCGAAGCCTCTACTCATCCGAGGAGGACAAAGATGAAGAATAGCAGTGGCACAGCTTTCCATGGCATCAAGAACAGAAACACCGATGATGGCGAAAGTTGCTCGACCCACTGGAGGAGGAGGTCTGAGACCTCAACTCCGGCCACCGGGGGTGCCGACATGGTATCTTGGAGGGAGCCAGTAAGTGCCATGGTGCCTGCTGGTCTGGGTCAGTGACTGGAGAGTTCTGCTCAGTGGACTGAGCAGCCCCTTCTGAGGTCACGGGCAGGACTGGAGTCCTGAAAAGATAATTGCTGGCCTCTTCAGATTTCTGCTGGTCAATAAGGTTGAGAAAAATCTCAGCCGCATCATCAACTGGCGTCTCGACCAACTGACCTGTCAGGGTCTCTGTGAAGTCAGCAGCCAAGACCACGGTTTTGACCGTGGTCAAAACCTGGGAGTCCTGAGACCGAGAATGTTCTCAGTCCCAGGAACATCAATGGTGAGTCTTCACTTTTTTTTTCTTTGACTTCATCTTGTGAGAGTGGGAGCTGTGCAAACCAGAAGGACCCTGCCCCTTATTCAGGAGGTACTGGCACAGCTCCTTGAAGGAGCCCGAAAAAGTAGAACCCAATTTGAGCGACACGAAGGCAGAAGCGAGGAGGACTGCGCGGCAGCCCGAGCCACCTCCTCCTCCTCAAAGACCGTAAGCTGTTCTAACTGCTCAGCAGACCCCACAGCCATGGAGACCACCCAACGGGCATCTTTAGATTTGACCAGCAGATGTTGTTTTTCTGGGCGGCCCAACTTAAGGCGGGAGAGGTGGTCCTCGAGGACCATCATGTGAAACAACTGGCAAATGTTGCAGGCCTGGGTATCATTATCGTGGTCCAGGTAGTAGATGCACATGGCATGAGGGTCGGTGCATGACATCTTCTGCCTACATTGGCACTGGCGAAATCCGGGCACGGACTTATCGTCCAATGAGGTTGCGATCTCAAAGATCGAGCTGAAGATGGAACTTGTAAGAGTTTAAAGTTTTAGAAGTAAATCCGAAGATTTTAGCATTAGGGTCCACTCAATGCGGGACCGGTAAGGAGGGAACCTGCTTCTTACAGCAGAAAGGAAGCTCTGGCGTCATGGGGCAGAGCCAAGGGATATACCACCCGGGTAGGTGGGAGGAGCCAGCTTGAACACTTTCTGTACATCTTAAAGGGAAAGGATACTGCCAGTAAGTGTGGCTAGAACAACATATCCATATCCCTAGAACATGTATTTCTACTCAGTCTTTACAATGTAGGGGGGATTAGACTACCAGGGAATAGCAGGAATGAGGGGTGGGGTGGACGTAAGTCTATTTTCAGAAGAAAGAGCCTGGAAGGGACTTGCAGCTTTGAAGACAGACAAAGCTATGGGACCAGATGGAATATATCCAAGGGGTCACTCTAAAGGAACTCAGAGAGGTGCTAGCTGCCCCACTGACAGCTTATTTCAACAGTTCACTGGAAACAGGCATGGTTTTGGAGGACTAGAGAAGAGCAACAGTGGTCCTCCTACACAAGAGTGGCAGTAGGGATCAGCTAGCAACAATAGCTCAGTCATTCTTACTTCAGTAGCGGAGAAATTAATGCATACCCTGCTAAAGGAAAGTCTAGTAGAGTATGTTGAATCCAGTGGGCTGCAAGACCACAAGCTGCATGGATTCACTGGGAGGGGGCATGCTAAATGAATCTGATGGATTTCTTTGACTGGATGACCAGGAAATAGATCAGAGGAGGCCAATGGATGTGGGCTGTCTGAACTTCAGTATGGTCTTTGTGCAGCACAGATGGCTGATAAAGAAACTGATCAGCCTGGGGGTGAGGACCTAGGCACATTTTCTCCTTAGAGATAAGACAAGACACTTACTTTGGGACCTAGCATGTCCTTTACTTGACTTTACCGTGACATGTAAAACAATCTGTAGTTGGGAGCCTTCCCCCATCTTCTGGTCAGGGAGGCAAGACCCCGTTTTCCAGTTAGAGTGATCCACTCTGTCGCCTACAGAAACTGTCAAGGAAGCACCACTTGGACTGTTATCTTTCAAACATTTTTCCTCATAAACTGGAGTTTATTTCTCCCAAACCCACACAGGAATTCCCAATGGAGCAATCCTGGGAGAGCCAGAACTGGGCAGCATCACAAAAGTAAGTCTCTCACAGTTCAGGGTTGACTTCAGGGTTGAGCCACACATTTTGTTATACTGTTACATTCGGTGAGCAGGGAGCTTGAGGTAGCTGGCTACTGACATCAGAAAAGGGGTGGGGTTCCAGCATTTAAAACCCTACACCACTCGCTATCAGCTTACATCTTCAGCTGCATGCTCATCCTTGGAGCTGATTCCCCTGCACCAGTGGTCTCTCAAGAACATTTCTGACGGAGTGGGAGGCTGTCCAGCAACTGCATCTCAGAGGGACTTGAACTGTTTTTGTTATACTGTTACATTCAGTGAGCAGGGGGCTCGAGGGAGCCGGCAACTGACAGGAAAAGGAGCGGGGTTCCAGAATTAAAAACCCCATGCCACTTGTTAGCACAAGCAGTAGTGAGTCCTCCATGAAATTTACTAAGTGCCTGGTCCTGGATGCTAACTTACCATGGTTTGAATGAAAAGGTAATCTGTAGTTATAATTTATAGGTCCCTTACCCTGTAGCTTTATATAGGGTTAAAAGGCTTTTCCTGTGTGAAACTATTAGCAAATACTGGGACATTGTGAAATATAACTAGCAGGTTTTTTTCAGACGTTTTAAACAGGGTCAATAGGTATTCTGTGAGTGAAACCATTGGTAAACACTGGGATAAATTATTCTGTTTGAAAAAGTTACCTACCCAACATTTGGCTCCATAGGAGTTCATAAGGTGATACCTGACCTTTTTTCCTTTTGAGTCTTTTATAATTTTATACTCTGTGGCCCAGATATTCAAAAGGGTTGTGCCCCGGTGCGATATTCAAAAGGCAAAAGTGCGCGGCACAAATCCCGATGCGCCGGAGCGCATCAGTAATGTATGCAGGCACAGGTGGGGGGGTGTGCCCATGCATAACTTGCACACCCCGATATTCAGCCCGGGATGTGCAGAGCCATGCATGAGCAACCCCTACCTGCGCCAACACAAAGTTAAGCCAAAAAAAAAAGGAACAACTGATGGCCACTCACAGGTGAGCTGCCGCATTGCAGGGTGCAACACGGCAGCTGCCACCTGTGGGTGGCCACCCGAGTTCCCGCTGCACCTGGTGGCACCCCCCCATGCCCGATCGCGGGCATCTGTGTATGAGAAAGATAGAAGTTCCTATATCCCTGGTGGTCCAGTGGACCGCTAGCTGCCCGATCGCGGGCATGTGTATAAAAATGATAGAAGTTCCTATATCCCTGGTGGTCCAGTGGACCGCTAGCTACCCAATCACAGTCATCTGTGTAATAATAGAAAAGCGTCCTACTGTATATCCCTGGTGGTCCAGTGGACTGCTATGTGCCTGATCGTGAGCATCTGTCCAAAACATATATAGAATGTGTAGTACGGTAGGGGCTACATGCCCATTGGCTCATGCTGTGAACCAATGGGCGTGCAGCCCTACCGAGGTGTCAGTCGGCGGGCGGTGGGGTGGCAGGGTGGGTGCTGCCGCTGACGGGGGAGTGGGGCTCAGTGGGTGGTGAGGGGCACCCTAGACCACCACAGATATTGGACCTTTTGTTTTCTTTACAAATGCCTTCGATCGGGCACATAGCAGTCCACTGGACCATCAGGGATATAGGATGCTTTTCTATTATTACACAGATGCCCATGATCAGGCAGAAAGTGGTCCACTGAACCACCAGGGATATAGGACGCTTTTCAATTATTACACAGATGCCTGCGTTCGGGCAGAAAGCGGTCCACTGGACCACCAGGGATATTGGATGGGTTTTTTTATTTTTACAGATGCCCGCGATCGGGCTGCAGGGGTTGTCGGTCCCCGACAGCTGCTGCCTGGCAGGGTGCCAGGCACGAGTCATCGGGGATTGGCGCACCTGCATGCAAATGGGGCCATAATGACATGCAAATGGCCCCATGTGTGCCTTGCATAAATTATGGCCCCATTTGCATGTCAACTTTTGAATTTCATGGGTGCTGTACATGGCGCAATGGAACTTGCGTTAGTGCATCTCCATGCTCCACTCTGGCCACTTGCGCTGGCGCAGTGCCACTGCGCCATGCACACTGGGGTTGGCCGGGGTGTGATATTCAAAGCTGCTGAGCCATGGTGCAGCTTCTTTGAATATCACTTAGTCCACACCCCTGCGCAGCTGAGTTGAGCTGCGCCCAAGCTTGCACTACAGCCTGGTGCAATTTGAATATCTGGGCCCGTGTATTTAAAATTGCTTAACTAGGGGTACTTTTATTATAACATGTGGCTATTATAATAGTCCAATTACATTTACAGTCCTGAATTCAAAATGAAGGTTGTAATGCTAACTTATTTTTTATTACTTGCTAGTTTTATTAGAATTAATGTAAACCACAAAAAGTCCCACACAAAGCTACACCGATCGTATGAAGCTGCAAAGAAAAAATTGGGAAAATATGATGGAATTTTATTGACTAAATGGTATTATATGGGACAACATATGATCACAAAAACACAGACAGGTGTAAGGAGAAGAAACTCATTTTATTTTCAAACGGAACTACTATAAACTAGGATATTATCCCTTGAGTCATGTCTCCCAGAGATATAGATCCCAATATTCAGATTATTGCTTTTTACGGCTAGTGGAGATATTTTAATTTTATTTATTTAGTTTTTGTTGACCGGGTAAGTGCACTAGACAAATCCTGCCTATTTTCAGGCACAACTCGGGGGAGGGGGATACAGATGAATGCCAACTGACCTTGAACCAGATTTAGCTGTTGGTGGTATTTTTAGTGAATGAGGGAAATTTGGCCAGGACACTGGGCAAATTCCCCTACTCTTGCCAGTAGGGGGACCCTTGGCCATCAGCGTTGCGATGGCCAGTCTGCGTGAGATGTCGGAGAAGATGGATGCAGAAGGTACAGAAGAGTGGGCCTCCTCTCCTGTGCTGTCAGAGCAAGAGGCCGTTGAGGAAGCTTATTTGGTGGCTGAAATTGTTGAGCTTAGTATCATTGACACTACTATTCCTACTGTGACATTGTGTCCTGAGCACAAGTCAGTGCTCCCACCTGGTGGTGATTGAGCTCATTTGCTTGCTGCAAGATCTCAATTGTTGCTACAAATGGACTTACTTGATTGGGAACTTGCTACTTTCCCTGTGGACGCTAAGCTTTTTGCTCTGGTTTCCCCTTCTTCTGTTTCCATTCGGACTACTGCAGCGGCTGGACCTGTCTGTACTGATGCACCACTGAATTCTGTTGTTCTGCTGTCCACAGCAGCATTACCTCCTGGTTCTGGGGCTGGCAGTTTGTCGGGTTCTGCTCCTGAGTGCCTACTGTCCTTCCAGACTCGTTCGCCTTCCGAAATTCAGCATCCTGACAGTGCCCAAGTAGCTCCCTTACAGTCCACGGTTTCGGCATCGGGACACGCTACAGGCGGTCCTGTGTTTTCTTTTGCCTCTCGCTCACAGAGGCCTGGTTGGAGTAAACTACCAGGAGTTCTTTTTACTGATCTGCCTGGCGAGAATCATGGTTTGAAACCTGCTGTTTTACAGGATGGGTCGGCGTGGTCTCCCGAACTGGCTCTGAAAAACGCTGGTTGGAAACAGTTGGACAGTGGTTCTTGGTCGCCTGATTCACAGGATCCCTCCTATATCAACATGTTGAAGAATGCAGCAGCACCGGTGGCCACCGCACCTTCTACGCTCATGAGCTCCAACTTGCCCCGGGGTAATGTTTCTACTACTTGTGTCATAAACTCTAATGTTGCTTCTTGTACTGTTGATAGGGGTATTTCTGTACCTGTTCTTGATGTGAATTCTGCAGGCACGCCTACTACTTCCTCTAGTCAGGCATGTCCTGCTTCTAGCTTGGCCTTGCCAGCTCAGGCAGCAGGGGTGGACATTGTTCCAGAGGTACCAGTCCATTTGGGTCCTGACCCCGCGTTGCTACAGGACACAGGTACTGATTCTGGTAAGCCCGTAGGCTTTAAGCTCACTGATTTATTTCAAAATAAGGGTGAGCCTGCCCGTAGACGCAATGCTGTGCATTTCTTATATAAAGGAAGGCTGGAAAACCTCCCAGATAGGGTCTATATCACAAAAACCTTACTTAAGGGTTCCATGCGTTTTTTTTTCATCCAAAATTTTTGCATTAATTAGTTTGGAGAACGCTAACTATGATGTTAGCTTTAAAAATGTGTCCAGTCTGGATTGTTTTTGGGCTCAATATGCTACTTGTAAAACTTTACCCGCTTGGTCTCCTTTTCATGTTCTTCCTTTGACAAAACCCACTGTCAAAAATATAACCATTATGTTTAAAAATGAAGGGGTGAACATTGAAGATATCTTGTTTTGGTTGAAACAACGTTGTGAGGTTTTGAATAGGCCCACTCCTACTCTGGATAGTGAGCAGATTTGGGACGGTAGGTGGAGGGCTGGAGTAAAGTTATATTCTACAAATTCAGGCCCCAATCACTTGCCTAGTTTTTTTTACCTTGGGGGAGATAAGGGGCTGATTTTTTATGCTGGACAGCCTAGATCTTGCTTCAAGTGCGGCTCTCGGGCCCACTTAAGCTCTGCTTGTGATACTGTTAAGTGTAGTCACTGTTTGGAGTTTGGCCATAATTCTAGTTCTTGTTTAAATCTTTTCAAGTGTAACCTATGTGAACACACTGGTCATGCCTATGGTCGATGCCCTTGGGCCTCGCATAATTGGGATGATTGTCCCTCTCATGAAGGCCTAATTAATCTTGCTCAGCAACAGCAGGCTAAGAAGATTGCAGAGCATCATTTATGGGTTGGTTTGGCAGCTTTGCCCCCTCCCCAACAAAAAAACAGCCCCTGGGACGGGGGACGTAGGGGAAACTGATTTATCCCAAGGGGACGTTGTTCATATGCAGGAGCTGGTAGATACTGGGGAGACTGAGGGCCCTATTCACATTGCTTCTGTCTCTAAAGATCTTGATGTAATGCCCCCCCCACCACCTTTGCCCCAGACCCTGCTAGATCCGGAGCCGTCTGCCTTTATCACTGTACAGCAGAAAAGGAATAGGAAGGGGCTGGCTGTTTCTGGACAGGGTAAGGTTTCTGGAGGTAGGACTTGGAAATCTGGCAATAAATTCGCTGTCCTGGTTTCTGATGTTACAGATAGGGATTCTGCGGATGAAGAAAAGGATACTTCCTCTATTGTTTCTAACACAGATACGGAGGGGGGTGGTGACATGGACCCAATCGCCAAAAGAACTAGGCAGTGTCGACGGAGTAAGTCGCCTTAACTTTTCCCTATGGATTCCTTGTCGAGCCTCTCTTTAAATATCAATAGTATTAAGGGGGTATTGACCATACCTGGTCAACAAAAACTAAATAAATAAATAAAAAAATAAAGGGAGACAGGAAGCTTGGGGGCCTCATGCTTTCTTTACAGGATATGCATTACGACATTACCTGTTTAGTTGACACTTGGTTAAAAACCAATAGAGAACTTCAGCAAGCCTCTAGGGCTTGGTCCCACGGACCTTACTTTTGGTCCTTTGGGGTGGATAAATGTGACGGAGTAGGTATTTTGTTTTCCAATTCTGCCCTTAAAGTGTCCAGACTTGTGGATATTCATCCCGGGAGGGCATTACTGCTTGATATATCATTTCATTCTGAAAGATTTCAGTTGATTGCCTTACATGCTCCTCAGACTAAAGCACAGAGGTCTGCCCTTTTTCATTTGGGAAACCCTTTTTGCATACTTCTAGACTGGTTATTTGGGCTGGGGATTTTAATTGTGGATTACATCAGGTGGATAGGGGGCTTCATATCTCTAAACGTTTCAGCGATACCATGGCCCTTCAAAATATAATCTCCACTGCTAAACTTCAGGATGCCTATAGGGTTCAGCATCCTAGGGGTGGGTTTACTTATTTCAGGGGTGACTGTAGAACTAGAATAGATTTTATCTTTCTTTCTCATACTCTTACTGTTATTGACTGTCGGACTGTTGGGAGTGAGTTTTCAGACCATGCTGCCCTACGGGTTACGATCTCTTGGTCTAATGTTTCCCGTTGCAAAAAGAATAGGTGGAAACTTAATGATTCCATGCTTCAGGAACCCAAAGTCCAAAAATTGTGGAGGCGAGAATGGGCGGCACGGTTGTCTGTTGCTGATCTCTACGAGGATGTTTTGGAGTGGTGGGAAGACACTAAGGTTAGATGGAGACAGGTTCTACAACAAAAAGCTGCTGACGATCATACCAGTCGCTATAAGAAGTACTTGGCATTACGTCAGCAACTACAGACTTTAATTTCATTTTCGGATAGCTCTACTCATGATTATAGCATGCAAATTTCGGTCCTTAGTCGTCAGATGCGGGATTTGCAGTATGATAGAGCCAAATCCTTGGGGCAAGAAGCAAAGTTTGGGACTAAGTTACCCAAAGGTGGCTTAGATCCTTTTAAAGAATGTCAGGGCAGGGTTGCATCCAGGGTTATTTATCATTTGTTATCTTCCCTGGGGGGCCTTGTTAGCTCTCCGGAGTTGCTTGTTAGGGTAGTTGAGCGTTATGTTTTGGACATGTTTGGGACTGAATCTCCCTGTGAAGATGCTGATGAATTTTTAGCATCATTGACCTTGCCCCACCTCACTCCTGGGGAATGTGATATGCTGACTACGGATATCTCTGAGGAGGAGGTGGTGCAAGCCATTGTTGGTTTGAAGTTGAATTCTGCTCCTGGATCTGATGGGCTCATCGCAGGTTTTTATTCTACTTTTCAAAAAGAATTGGTCCCAGCTTTAACTATTTTGTTTAATGAGATGTTGTCCAAAGCTAAATTTTCTAAGTCAATGAATGAGGCAATTTTAGTTCTAATCCATAAAAAGGGTTCGGTATCAGACATTAATAATTGGAGACCTTTGAGTCTCCTCAATGTGGATAGCAAGATTATTGCTAAAATTTTAGCCAGACTTATTCAGGTAGCCAGACTTATTAGTCCTGCCCAGACATGTGGCATCCCAGGTAGATGCCAAACTGATAATCTTATTTTGTTGAGGGAATTATTTGCCTTGGGGGACCAGAATCGCATTAAGGGATGGGTGCTTGGGATTGACCAGGAGAAAGCTTTCGATAGGGTTTCCCACAAGTTTTTGGTTTCTGTTTTGGCAGCATTTGGACTCCCTACTAAATTTATAGGGTGGATTAGAACCCTTTATCATGAGGCTGTTATTCTTCCCAGTGTTAATGGTTGGTTGGGGAATTGGGTTCTGGTTAAACGAGGGGTTCAACAGGGCTGCCCTTTGAGCCCCCTTTTATACACTTTTGGAATAGACATTTTAATTAGGACTGTTCTCCACTGCCCTGGGGTACTTGGCTTGCAAGGAACATATAATCCTGCTCCCGTTAAAATCTTAGCTTATGCAGATGATTTGGTCCTAACTGTGGTAACCAACTCTGATGAACAGGCCTTGGCTGATGTTCTCCACCAGTATTCTTTAGTGGCAGGTTCCCAGATTAATTTTGAGAAAAGCTCTGGACTTCCCTTAGGGAACCCTACTGTCCCTGAGACAGGGTCCTTTGCTGGAATCAAGCTTTCTCCAGAACCCATTAAAATTCTTGGACTTTGGTTCGGATCGGGAGATATACAGTTTCTAAATTGGAACACTGCTTTGGGGAGGGTTGATAGGCTCATAGCTGGATGGAGACAACAGCAGATTGGTAAAAAGAAACTGATTTATTTGCTTAAAGCTTTGATGGTCCCTATTTTTTTGTATCTCTGTTATGTTTTTCCCCTGCCCATGAAATTATTTACCAAATTATATAGTGTTTTTTTTCCCAGGGATTTTGGGGATCTCAGTTGAATCCTATTAAAGGGGATTTGACCTATAGACCTCCTGGTGAGGGAGGGGTAGGGATGTTAAATCCGGTGGCTTTCTTTTATAGTATATTCTTGAATTATAATTTTGGTTGGGCTTTAAAACCTGGCGATAAGGGTTGGAAGCCTTTTCTTTGTTCTTGGCTTCTGCCTTGTCTTACCCCTTGGGAACAAGGAAAAAAGGGGTTGTTAGCCAGAGTCCCCACTCTTCTGGCCTATGGTTTGGAGGCTGTAAAATTGGCTATGACTTGGGGTTTTACATCTCATGATTTTTGTATACAAAGCAGGAGGGCCTTATATGAAGGGATTTGGAGGCAGGGTGCTCAGGATCCTGCTGAATTTCCGTTCTGTCCTCCTGATCGACAAGCCTGGATTATGAAACAACTCTTGAATCCTAGGACACCGCCTTATGTATGGGACATGGTATGGCTTAGTAATTATGGAAGACTTAGTGTTAAGGGAAATCATAAACACAAAATGTTGAATGATAGATACTGCCCTTGGGAGTCCTGTCCTTCTATTGTTGAAACTCAACAATATTTGTTCCTTGAGTGTAGCTTTGCACTTGATTTTTGGAGCACTATTTGCTGTTGCCTGGGCTGAATCTCTCTTTTCTAAATTAACATATGCAGAAATTATGTTTGGGACTCATTTTGCCTTAAACAAAAAATATAATGTTGCAACTGTATATATTCTTGTTTTGATGCAATATTTTTTTATGGCAGGCTAGGTGCCTGTTGGTTCTACATCAAAAGTGGATCCCTCTCCCGGAAATTGTACAGAATGTTGGGAATGCAGTACTTGCAGTGAAAAAGTCTGACTTTTCAAACTATTTCAGAATGCAATTTCGTCATTTATGGTCTAATTGTGACTTGTGGAAGTTGGAATAATTTGTTGTTCTATTCTTTGTTTTTATGCCTTTGTATTTGTAATTTTTTTTCTGTATGTATTTTTGTAATGAAGTCCACTTCTTCTCAATAAAATTCCCCTACTCTTTTTGATAAGTGCCATGGGATCTTTAACATCCACCTGAGCTACCATCAATCCAGGCAGATGGGACCTCAGTTTAACGTCTCATCCGAAAGACGGCACCTCAGAAGTGCAGCACCCCTCTCATGCTGCACTACAGTGTCAGTACTGGGATATTAACCCAAGTGTCAGATGTGGGAACTGAACCCACAGCCCTCTGATCTCCCAGCCTCAGAGGTGAGTGTGCTGCCACTGCCACTGAGCCACTGACACTAGAGCATCAAACCCTGGGCTCAGACAACTAGGGGGGGGGGTTACAAGTAACACACGAGAATGCTTGTAGTTTGTTAAAGAAGATAGATCTGGTGAGGGTATGGGCTGACATCTCCAAACCAGATGTTATGGGTTTCTCTGAATCTTGGCTTCATAAGGACATTTTGGACAATGAGGCTCAGGTGGAAGGATTTGAATTAGCCAGACAGGATAGAGGTAAATGTGTGTGTGTGTGTGTGTGTGTTTGGGGAGGGGGGGGGAGTTCTGTTATATATAAAAAAATAACTTGGGACCTTATAGGATTAGATATGCTGAGGATTTGGAGGGGCATGAACTGTTTAGTAATCAAATTAATATTGTTTAAGCTTATGATAGGTATAGTGTATGCACCTCCTATAACCAATCTGACTTACTTTGATGAACTAGCAGCTATACTCTTAGACATAGTCCAGGGAGCAGATCTTGTTCTATTAGGAGACGTCAATGCTGATTGGAATAAGGGTAGGGGGAAAAGATTAAAGGAAAGCTTCGATGTACTGGGATTAAAACAGGTAATACACGGGATAACTAGAAGCACAGGTAGTATAGGAAGGGGTCCTTGCTGGATTTAATATTTATATCTAAACATCTAATAATAACATCAGTAGATATAATGCCATTGAATTTGAATGACCATTGTCCCACTAGATGTATAATTGAATGGGCAACTCCTGGGCGGGAGTCCCCTGGGGTTACTTGGGTAACAAATTGGAAGGTTTTTAGTGCTGGTGCCTTTAGGGATAGTTTGTATAATGAGAACTGGAATTGGATAACACTTATACCTGAACTAGATTTAGCAGTTCAGGATTTTACCAACATACTGGTTAGGGTTAACAAACATGCCCCTAAGATTAGGAAGGTAATAGGGAAGAATCAATTGCCATGGGTTACTGAAAAAATTAAAACATTTCTCAGAATAAAAAATAGGCTTTGGAAAAAAATCCAAAAAAACGAAATCTCCTGATGATTGGAACATCTTTAAAATTAATGGTGAAATAAATGCTCACTCACATATGGTATGGGTGGCTAAACTACATTAGCAATAAGACACGACAGGGTGTGTGTTAGAGAGTTTAATGCACGGCTAGGGGGTATAGTGAGTCACAAGGCCGCAGGCCGAGTGCTTCCAGCCCCTAGTCATGCATTAAACTCTGTAACACACACCCTGGAGTGGCTTATTGCATTTATGAAATGGTCAGTGAATTTTTAAAACATAAATGAGTCTATAAGTTTTATATTTAAATAAATTTAAGTTTATTTGAGGAAAAATCACTATGCTGGAAAAAATAGTTCCATTTGTAGTTAACTGCAAGTTTTATTTTAACATTTCATTTAAGTTGTAAAAGACAGTGAACTTTACTTAGAACAGTACTTGTAAAAGTAAATGTAAACATTGTGCATCTTATTAATTTTGGTGTACTTGGATATCTATGGTGGCTGCTTTTTATTTATTTTTAATATTTTTATGCTTTTAGCAGCAGGTGGTGTAAGGGAGTTGATGCCAGTACTGTTTCTGTGACATGGGTGAAACATGCAGAAGTACAGTGGGGAATAGCAAAGTTGTTAGGTGACAATGTCGGCAGCATATTTAAAAAAAAAGATAAAAATTAGTATAGCTGAAGAGCTAAGGCAGAGAAAGTAGTGATCGGCCGTCGAGGAGGAGAGACAGCGAGCTGTTGAGGAAGAGAGTCAGCAAGTGGACTGGAAGGGGGCCAGAGATTATGGCTGGCTGGCATTTTTTGAAAGGAATGCTTTATTTAGTAAGCAAATGAAAGTGAGGATAAACAAAGGAACTAGCGAGCGGCTGACAGGGGGAATCGCAACGCTGTTAGGTGGCAATGTGGACAGCATGTTTGAAAAAAGATAAACATTAGGAACTAGCAAACAGCTGGCAGATCGGCTGTTGAGGAGAGCGAGCGAGTCGGGGGATAGGGGAGATATTTTGATACGCAGCAATTTTGTTGGTGTGTGTCTGTCTTGTGCAGCAGGAATTAAAGAAAATGTTTGTGTCCTGTGTGAAAATGGAGGTGGCTTTCATTGCATTTTCATTTTGCCTACTGTGGCTAGCACAAAAAAAATAATGGCTACTGTTTGAATTGCAAAAGTTCTGAGGTGGTTGTGTCACCCATATCAATGCCCACGGGAGCGCGTTAATTCGCTCCCGACAATTCGTGCTGCGACAACTCGCTCCCGACAATACGCTCCTGACAATACGCTCCCTTGTGCATTTCGCTCCTAGTCTTTTCGCTCCCACAAGCAATTACAATTACAACAAATGTCCCAAAACTCCTCGTTTCCCTAAGCACCAAACAATGTCAGACTGAGAAGTTGTCCTCGATTCTTGAAAGAATCCTGAAGAAAGGCTTTACATTTGTGCACACATAAGCCCGCAACAGACCTTGGAGAGCACAAAAAAAGAAATCCAACATCCCAGCTGTTTCCAGCTCGCAGATCCATTTGATGTGTTCGGTATAAATCCGACAGTCTAGAAGCAAATACCAGCACAACCGGTACTGTGCAATACGGCTTTTATTTAACTTCAAAACGTGAACTGAATGACTGCTTCTCATCTTTTCGCTCCCACAAGCAATTACTAGCCCAAAACTACAACAAATATCCCAAAACTCCTCGATTCCCTAAGCACCAAACAATGTCAGAAAATTTTAGATTAAGCTATTTTACACTTACAGGGGCTAGTAAGCTGAGAAGTTGTCCTCGATTCTTGAAAGAATCCTGAAGGAAGGCATTCCAGGGATGTGCTGTTTCAAATTGCCAAACTGTGAACTGAATGACTGCTCCTCGTCTTTTTTTAAGTGTGTCCTGATACCAAAATGCTTGCCTCTGTAAATCAAATAGGTTTCTTATCAGCAACTGGGCTGTTTAAATTTCATTCTGAAGCAGTCCGAAATGCTCCCTATAATTGCTGCACACTACCTTAAAAATAACAATTTATATTGTAACAAGGACAGAGACAGAGGCAAAGAACCTTCAGTGCAATCACAAATTAGCTATGCTATTAGGCATATCATTTTATCACTGAGTGTTGGGGAGTGAAAAGACATGGAGCAGGAAGTACAGGAGCCAATTGACTTGTATACGAGTTGTCGGGAGCGAGTTGTCGAGGCGCGTATTGACGGGAGCGAATTGACATCGACCCAATGCCCACTGGACCTTTTTCCTGTGCATTAGACACTTTTTGCACAGTCACTGACCAAACAGCTTATATTCTGATACCCATTTCATAAAGTATTATAAATCAGGTATGGAAAATGCAACTGATCCCAGGAAATTTTGGCAATACATGAAAAAGCTGCAAAACACAGTAAATTCAGAAAGATCTATCCACATAATTGGCAATAATCTGCTGGTAGAGAACGAGAGCCTGGCAGCAAATTTGTTAAATGATTATTATATTGATCTCCCTGACCTGGACCTGTCAGACTCCAGTCCAGATTCTCCAGACTTAATTCAACAAGCCCAAATTCAGGGTCTGAAGAAGCTGGAATAGAGGGATAGGTGACCCAGGTTCAGGTTTCGGTCCTTAAACATCTTTGAAATGGAAAAAGAATTAAAAAGATTAAAGACGTGCAAGTCCTGTGGCCTGGATGTGATTGACTCTGAATTTCTGAAAATAGGGAAAATAATTCTGATAGATAAGGGAAGGGATTCTTTGGCTCTATCTAATTATAGGCCAATTGCCTTGCTCTCGGTCCTGTTGAAGGTGCTCAATAGATTAGTTTATAGGCAGCTTTCTGAGTATTTAGAGCAGTGTGATTTGATCACAAATAGTCAGCATGGGTTTAGGGCAGGGAGGTCCATGGACACGGCCCTCATTGATTTTAACAATCTCATAGCTGTAACTGTGAACCAGGGTTGCAGCACGGGGGCCGTGTTTGTGGACCTCAGCAAAGCTTTTGACCTGGTGGATCATGGCATTGCCTTGAGAAAATTGTATGAAATAGGACTGCATGAGGAATCCCTATCTTGGTTTGGATCTTATCTGTCCCAAAGAAAACAGTGTGTATCCGTGGGTATATCTTTGTCAGTATTGCGGGTAGTGAGAAGAGGGGTGGCCCAGGGCTCAATAGGCCCCTTCTCTTCAATATTTATGTAAATGGTCTGCATGATGTCATAAAAAATAGAGCTATGTGGCTGTATGCGGACGACACCGTCATGGTGGTGTCTGCGCCCAGTCATACCATTATGGAGGCAAAATGGCAGGAAGACATGTTTGCTATGGAAAACTGGTTTTGTGAAGCCAGATTGTTGATGAATCTCAAGAAGACACAATGTATGACATTTACAACTAACAATAGAATGCAGATAGGAAGGGAACTGGACTTGTTCTTCAAAAATAAACAACAGATACCTAAGACGAATGTTTATAAATATCTTGGGTATTGATTGATCGGAGGTTAACATATGAGTAACACGTTAATACGATAGTAAAAAAGTGCAATCAGAAATTGGGTGCCCTAAGGCGGATTTCTGCTCCCCTTGGGAAACCTACTAGGACTAAATTGGCAAACCTACGTTTGCTTTCTGTCCTAAATTATGGCATGCTGGTGTATAGTAAAGCCCCAAAAACTGTTTTAGAAAAAAGTTAAACATGCCTATTATATGCTTGTGAGATTTGCCAGTGGAAGCAAATTTGGAGAGCACCACTGCAAAGTGTATGATAGGCTTAAATGGATGGGACCTGACTTAAAAAGGGAAATCCAGTGGCCCACCTGGTGCTTTAAGTTAATAAATGCAGTCCATGCTCACCCCTCGAAGTTCCAGATAACATCAAGTAATAGAGAAAACAAATATGGTTTGAGAATGGCCTCTTTTGACATGGAATGGCCTAGGGTTAATAACAGATTTGAAGATATTGCACTGATTCCCACTTTAAGATGTACATGGAATGCTATTCCAAATTTTATTACATTGAAGGATACAGCATCTGCATTCCAGCTGGAGTTGATTAAATATTACTATAATGGTTGTTCTTGTTATGTTTCTTCTTAACTTACTGTACCCTGTTTTTTATGAAATATTATTTTTTTATTTATACGGGGCTAGATATTCAAAAGTGCACCTAGAACAAGCGCAATTGGATGCACAGCGCAATCCAGTTGCACCACAGCAAAATAATGCAATAGTCAGCAGATGTGCCACAGAAATGCACTGGTGCAAACCATGCTGAATATAGTACATATGCACCATGGCGCAAACAGACTTGCACCGGAGCAATCTGAAATGCGCAGGAGCAACAGTGCATGCTGAATATAGCAAGTGGAGCAAACTGCACTTTGCACCAGGGAACACAGGCAGGGCTGCGCAAAGGCACAAGGCCATGGAAGTGGAGGCAGAGCAGAACCACAATGGGAAAAAAGTGCAGTAGGCACAAAACAAGCATAGAGCCCAATGGCCATGGACAAGGCGCACAGAGACCCACACAGACCCGGATAACCAATGTGACAGGGCACATAACTGCCATGGAACAGACAGATGCAGGGACTGAGCACCCCAGGACCACAGTCCCAATATCCAGCATGGAATATTTGCATGTGTGCACTGTGGAACACACACAGCCACCACCAGTGACAGCAACAGGGTACCAGCACACAGATGCCATGCGCACTGTGGGACTACCACATGCTGTCAACCAACACCAGCAACGGTGACTGTGAACCAACACACGCCCAAGCACTGCATGCAGGCATTGCCCTGCTATGTGTAATACCCCCCCAACACCCATCCCCAGGTACTGATGTGAACTGCATATTGCACACACTTATCTGCTGCCTGTCCCGCTGGCCCAGCTGCTGCACCATCAGCCGGATGCTTGCTCTGTCTATCGGCCTTGGCCCTGGCCCACCTGCACACCTCTGGCCCTGCAAAGGAAACACATAGAAAAAGGACTATGGGAACCATGCTAACAACAAACACACAGCCACCCGCCCAAGCAGGCACAACACGGTGCACCGCTACACAGAGTGCTATGCTGGGAACTGAGCCCACATCCCACAAGATGGGACCACCGTTGAGGGACACTGGCATGGTGCAACATAGGGTCACACAGAGTGCAGCTTGGCCTCGCCACAGTACCCACACACCCAAACAGGGCTGGCCAGGAGCACATGCACCTGCTGCAGACCTCAATGCCCCAGGCCCGATCATAGGTTGCATGCACAATGCACAGACATACATACCTGGTTGTGGGACCACACCACAGTGGGCATGGTCCTGCAGTCTCCGCAGCCACTCAGGATCGTGGCGACACAGGTCACCATAGCAGTGACAGCACACTGTTACCCTGTCCTGGGAACACCAGAGTGCCTCTCTCCAGGCCCCCTGTCACATGGGCCCACACCTGGGACTGTGCCTCCTGCAGGTCCCCTGCCCCAAACAACTGGTCCTCCAGTGGGGCAACCACTGCCACCAGGTTTGCCATCTCAACCTCACTCCAGTTCCTGGCCCGATGTCCAACACTCCCACCATGTGCCATTATGTCCGTGCAGTAAACAGGCCTGACTCTGCAATGTGGTGTCTAACCGTGACCCCTGTAGCACTGCCGCACCTGCTGTGTGACAGGAATGCATAACAAGTCATCGCGCAACACATGAATGCGCGATAGGTAAGCACCATTGGGTTAGATTGCGCAATGCCAGAATTGCAGACAGGAGACTGGGGTCATGTCCGTGACCCACATACGCGCAAGGGTGTGTATCTGCCATCTTGTGAAGGTCATGTATTGCCACACATACTGCACACCAATGGCACAATGACTGCACATGTGCAGCAACTGCCAGTGGTGCAGCAGGGCCAGATGTGTGATAGGGATGTCATGCGCATCACTGCTGGATGCCGACATGCACCCACAGATGCATGCGCAGTAGGACAGTTGGATGCGCGACACGCAGACACATACAGAGCTCAGCAATCCACACACATGGCAACTGCGGTACTGTACAGCTTGCATGTTTGAAAACTGCACATATGAATTGCTCCGGCACATCTGTGTTGCGCATGACACAGTCTGTTGTGCATGGAGCAATTCTGCAATATTCAGCCAGAATATACAAATAGCCTCATAAGCCAATGCAAGGCACAGGTGAACACATTAGCATCTCATTACTGGTTAGTCCCCAGCTCATTTGCATGAGTTGAGCCATAAAAGCAACACCACACAGCACTGGTCACTGACAGGTATTGCAGCCTTTAAGGTAGATTGGTTTACATTTTGCTCACTGACAGTTGTATTGCAATGGCACAATGAAATGTTGCACAGCAACAGGGAATGCAACCATGCAGCTCATCTGTGCACCATTACTGTTCACAGGAAGCAGAATGTCGGATTCGGAGGGTACTGAGGAGCAAGGGCCAGCAAGGGAACGCAGGCCAAAAATCACTAAAGATGAGAAGCAGGCCCTGGTGGAGGCCTATCTTGAGAGGGAGGAAGTCCTGAGTGGGGCAACAGGGACCACACAGGAATGGGCCATAGGCTGGGATGAGGTGGCGACCTATGTCAATGCCCATGGATGCACAACCGCACTCCAGAGGAGTGCAAGAAGAAGATGGGTACTGACAAAAGATGAACTAAGGAGAAGATAGCTGCAATCAGGGCATCACTCAACAAGATGGGTAGCAGACCATCTACAGCAGCTGTCCTCACAGCCGAGGAGCAGCTGTTGACAGCCACTATCAGCCAAGCAGCTGTTGAGGGTGCCCTAAGGAGTGGATTCCAGATAGGAGGCAGCCCATCACAGCACTGTGAGTACACCAGCGGCGGGGGGCGTGTGTGCAGGCCAGTGGTGTGGCATGTACACAGCAGGGGTGCCAGTATTCTGTTTCTGTTGCATTCTGGTGTGGTGCACCGCCTGCACAGCCACACTGTGAACCAACATGGTGCCCTGTGTGCCGTGTGGCAGCTGCATGAGGTATGTTATGGATGGGATGTGCAGGATCCAGGGGGTGCACTTCATCTGGCGTGCCTGTCAGATGGGTGTGCACTGCAGGATGTGCAGGCACATGCACATCCACAGTGGACACCATCATCGGCATGTCACATTGTGCAGGGCATGCACGTGTGCTGTATGCAGGGGGTGGACTGCCTATCATTCATGTGCATGTGCCTCACATTGCTGTGTGTGTGCACAGATGCGGATACATATCCTATGTATCGCATGTGTCATGACAGACATGGGCTGTGGTGCTGCCACATCACACGCAGGGCAGGCCTGTCACACCTGTGGCACACATGCAGACATTGAACAGGACAGTTTACTACCTGCAATGAATCACCAACACAATAACCACTCACCATTCCATCTTACATCTCCATCACGCCTCAGGGTGCTGTGAAGGACGAGACGAGATGAGGATCCACTGGCTGACCTCCTTCTCCTGTGCTTGTGCCGGCAACACAGGATGATAATGAGTATGACAGTGATGATGACATCACACTGATCTTGGGTTGCACCAGTGTCATCACCCCTCCCTGAGTTCAGGTATTGACACAGGCAGCGGCAGGTAGCTCTGGCGGGACAGGGAACACGCAGCCCCCCCCAGTGGCCTGCTCGGCAGCATGTGGCACTGCTGTCGGTGTTGGCCAGGGATGGGGCACAGATGTGGGCACTGGTGCCACCAGACAGGTCCAGCAGGCTGCCATTATACTGCAACAGCCTGCGGGAGACTCTGTGCAGCAATTCCCAGGGGACGCTGTCGGTGCCCACAATCAGTCCCCGCCCCATCTGCAGTCTCCTGTGTGGCATTCCCAGTTGAGGGATGTTGCACAGCAGGCCACCACCCCCCCAGCCTGTTGGTGTCTGGACCATGATACGCCTGACACAGACAGGCTGCATGAGCATACCAGGCTGCTGCGGGATTCCTTGGGTAACCAGGCTATGCTTAGGGCAAAGATACATGTGCTGCGGGTTGAGGTGCATCAACTGATTGAGTGTGGGTCCATGGGATGTGCTCAGCTGATTGGAGCCATCCGGCAACTGCAGGAGGCCATGACTGCATCACTGGACCGCTCTGCAGAGACCATCGCTGCGGGCTCTGCATCCCTGGTGTCCATTGGTCAAAGCAGGGCATGAAGGACTCCCCCAAAGTGCTACGTCTACATCAAGAGCTCAGTGTCTGGCAACCCCATTGAGGCTGATGCCGCCCACTGCCGTGCCCATCCCTGACACACCTGGCAATAGTCTGTTTGCTGATTTGTACATACCCGTTAGAACCCGATCATGTTCTCAGGCCTCTATCCCCGTTAATATGGTGATGACACTGCCTGTGGCTGCCACACAGGGCATGGCCAGCCACGTGGCCATGGCAGTCATGGTTTCGCATGGTAGTCCTGACGGGTGCACTGCCCCAGTCTGTCTCCTGTTGCTGTTGCCAGCTGCGTGCATGCCTGGCTGTGGCCAGGTTCGCGTGCTGTGGCACGGGTCACATCCAGCATGTGTGTTGGCAGTGTTGCTGGACCATGTGGCATGGACATGATGAGTGCATCACTGTGTTGACATTGTCTGTGTGCCAGTGCATACCTTCTGATCCATGCCACAGCCTGCAGTATTGTTGTGTGTGTGTCCCTGTCCATGGCTGCACTGTTGTGTGTGTGCCCCGTCTGGTGCTGTGTACCCTGTAGCGATACTGCTGTGTGTGTGCCTGCCTGTGATTGTCAACCTGGGCATACACCACATGGCACCTGGGTGGTTGGGTCTGTTTCTGTTGTTCCATGGGAGTGTGGTTGTACGTGTGCATAAGTGCGTGACCACCTGTGTGAGCAGTATGTGTTCTTGTGTCCCTGCATGCATATCTGTCTGTCCGTGCATATGTGTGTGTGTGTGTGTGTGTGTGTGTGTGTGGTGCTGTGCATGCCCTGCTTCCCTGTGTGGTACTCACCTGTGGTTCCTCATAGTGCTCCTCAGTGAAGGTGTCCCTGTGCCTCCTGGCACGTGCGGCCAGCCTGGGGTCCCTCTTCTCCATGGCTGGCTGCACACCCCCATCTGGTTGGTCCTCCTCCTCATCATCATCATTATTTTTACTGTTGCCCTCATCCATCTGAACAGGTATTCCATGGTCAACTATGTTGTGCAGCATACAACAGGCCAGGAATATGCCACAGGCTTTCGCAGGGCTGTACTGTAGGGCACCACTGGATCTGTCTAGGCAACGGAAAATGCATTTTGAGCATGTCAAAGACACACTTTATGATGTTGCGTGTGGCGATGTGTGCCTTATTGTACTGCTCCTCAACACCATTGCTGGTTCACCATATGGGGGTAAGTAGCCAGGGTCAGAGGGGATACGCACTGTCACCTGTGGGGACAACACATGTGTTAGGTGACTGCCTGTCTTTGCCTGTTTCCACTCCCCCTTCCAGTCCACACTGCCACTACCTGCCACCCTGTGTGCCCTGGCCAATGCCCCCTATGCATGGCTGCTGTGCCACTGTTCCTGGCTTGGCATGTGTGTCCTACATGCCTGGGCCCCTATGTCTATGCTCTCCAACACTGTCATCATCCTCCATTTCCAAACATGTCTCCTCACCTAGCACTGTCCTCGTTTCCCACCTCCCCATCCTGCTGCAGTGTGGTATACCACACAGCCACTGGTTTCCCCTTTTCCCAGTCCCTACTCACCAACTAGGTGCCCCATGGGAATCATCCCACTCTCAAATCTCTGGCACAGCATGGAATGGTGCCATATAAATGTGTCATGTGTACTCCCAGGGTGCGTGGCACACACATGCGCCCAGTGGCATTGCACAACACCTGGCAGTTTATGGAGTGGTATCCCTTCCTGTTTATGTATACTGCATCTTCCGGGCCAGATGGTGCACATATGGCCACATGGGTGCAGTCAATGGCCCCTAGCATGCCTGGCATGAGTGCCACCCTGTGGAATTCCTGCATGTTTGCTGTACACTCTGCCGGTGTGCTTGGGAATTTTATGTACTCTGAAGCATGTGGCAGCAGAGCATTGAGGACCTGGGTGAGGAGGCGGGACGTGGCCAACTGTGATATGCCAGCAGTGGCACCCACTGGTCTCTGGAAGGTGCCCGTGGCAAGCAGGTACATTACTGCTGTCACCTTGGTTTCCCCCATCATGGCATGACTCCTTCTGGTGGGTGCCTTCAGCTTTTCATGGCACAGCTCACAGAGCTGCCTCAGAAGTGCCCTGTTGAGACAGTACTGGCCCACTATCTCTGTATCACTGTAGTTCTCAAATGTGAGCCAGGCACGGTACCGTCTCTGTTGGGCATACCACTTATGGGCCGTTCCTTGGCCACGTTGTTGTTCCTCCCTCCTCCTCTCCCCCTCATTACCTGCTCCATCAGGAATGGTGCAGCGTCCATCTTACTAGCTCTCCTGTTTGTATGCAGTTGAGCCTCTTTCTTTTATACTCAGCTTTGTGTGGCCAATCTGTGTGTTGCTCCACAGTTGCACCGTGTGTTTTGGCTGAATATGCAGTTGTGCCGCATATTCATGGTCACAACCCCTATACTTGTGCAGCGTACATTACTTTGCACAGTGGTGCATCCGGAATTGTGCTGCGCAATACTGCTGTTTGAATATGGCTCCGGGGTGCATTTCCGTAGTTGCGCTGGCACATTTTGTTTGCGTCGTGCGTAACTCCTTTGAATATCTTGCCCACTGTGTACGATCTATACATTTGTACTTGTTGATGTTAAATGTTTATGTACAGGGCATTATTCGTAAACAGGGACTGTTCCCTAAATTTTTTGGGGGGATAAAAATAAAAATATCATCATCATCATCATCATCATCATCATTGTTACCATGTCCAGATGTTTTTCAGGATTTTCACCCCACAAAGGGGTACACCACAGGTTAAGGCCTCCACGATGACTCAATGCTCAGTTACTTTCTGACTGAACTAGGGACTGAAAAAGGGCAGGAGAGTGGTGGTACCTCTTCAGAGGCTCTCCTCAGTCAGACTGACTCAGAGCTCTTAGTGAGCATCTGGCACTCACTGCAACATTCCATCATGCGTTATGCTCCTGCGAGTTCCCTCCCACTGAGAACCTTTGTCCAGATGACTAGCCGGGGTTTCAGTGGAGACCTGGAAGTTAACCATTTGCTGCCCAGACTAACTAACAGCAAAACTCACTACACTACATAGGGTTTAATAACCCCAAAGGGGACAGCTGTGGAACAGCCTGCTTGCTGATGTGGTAGGCGACAAACTGTAAATGGTTTCAAGCATGGCTGGGATGGAGTGAAGGGGTTAGTGGTAACTCAGGATGGTAGCAGTAGCTGGGGATGAACAGTGAGGGCTAGAACCCTGAGTGAACTTTAGGACCCAGGGTTTGATAGGGTAGTGCAGGCAGATTAGATGGGCCACTGATCTTTTTCTGCCATCATTGTCTACATATCTGTGTAACCAGTGTTGAGCAGCTTGCTGTGCCAGAGGTCAGAGGCTGCTTCTGAACCTGGGTCCCCTGTTTGTAGGCACAGAGCAATAATGACTAGGGAAATCGTTCAACCATGGACACATCTATAACTCTCACCCCCTATCTCACAAATCAGTGACAAATTACCAGAATGTGGTGATGTGCTCAGTGATCACTCCCCTATCATTTTCTTCTGGTCATGCATGAGGCCTAAGTATCCACCCAAACTATCCACTTATCATCTCTTATGCCCTGGTAAACTTGCCCAACTAAAAGAGTACCTTGCTGGTTGTGATTGGTCACCATTGATCATGCCCCTGACATTGACTCTGCCCTTCTCTATTTTATCCAAGTTTTCAACAAGGCCTGTGACAACTTTGCTCCCCTTTCCAAAGTTGTCTCCAAGGACCGTGAATCTTCCTGGCTCACTCCATTTCTGCTTGGTCTCATGTGCCACAGAGACAACCTTTGGCACTGGGCTGTTCAGTCCAGTAGGACTGTGGACAGGCAAGCTAGCTTACCGTACCACTAGAAATAAATGTACCTGTGCTATCCGTAAAGCCAGGGCTGAACACTACAGGTCCATCCTTGCCTCCTCCTGAGGCTCATCCAGTAATTTCTGGAACATTATCAAGGAACTTAATGGCAAAGCTGTGACCCTCCCTCCCTCCTGCCCATCTCTTTGTCAATCGTGCCTTGTCTACTGAGCCTATGGCTATTGCTGACTGCTTAAATAGTTCCTTCTCTGACCTCTCGGCTGTCCTCCCTCAAAATGTTTTTGACCCAGTCCCACCCTCCTCCTCCAATCCAGTTGCTCATTTCCTGTTCTATTTCAAGGCCCTCTCCCCTCATGAAGCAAAGCCCTACCTGCTCAGATCCCTTAAGGGCACGGGTCATAGCAGTGACTCCCTTGACATCAAACTGCTTAAAAGGGCCCTAGATGCTGTTCTCAGCCCCCATACCAAATTGCTGAATTGCTCCCTCTGCCTCAGTCGATTCCCCCTTGCCTGGAAAACAGCAATGATCACCCCTCTTCATAAATCTGGTGACCAGACCTCCCCCAGCAACTATCGCATGATCTCTATCCTCCCCCCTCTCTCCAAGGCTCTGGAAAAAATTGTGGCTTATCAGCTCTCTGACTACCTCTCCACCTATAACCTCCTCTGCTGTGAACTACACGGTTTTCATCACGTATACAGCACCACTACCACCCTTATTGAATTCTCCAATTTCCTTCACACTGCTCTTGACAAAGGTCATGTTGCTGGCGCTATCTTCATTGACTTGTCAAAAGCTTTCCCCTTCTCCTATTTCTCTCCAACCCCTCGGCCTCTCACAGGGTGTGTTGGATTGGTTCTCCAGCTATCTTTCCTCCCGTACCCAGTGTGTCAAAATCAGGTGTACTGTCTCCTGGCCCTGACAGGTTCGTTCCGGTGTTCCCCAGGGCTCCATCTTACGGCCCTTGCTTTTCAGCCTCTATCTGAATTCTCTCCCCTCCACTTGTGACGGAAACCTTCTACTTTATGCAGATGATGCTGTCCTGTTTGACTCACACGCTGACCCTCTCCTCCTACAAAACTCCCTGCAGGACTACCTCACCCAGGCTGAACGCTGGTTCTCTGACCACAGGCTGGTTTTGAACTTAAAGAAAACTAAAACCATGCATTTTGTGAATAACCAGAGTAAACATAAAGATTATCCACTCTGGGTTTTATCTAGTATCCTTTTCCCCCTTCAACAAACCTCCTCCTTCAAATATCTTGGCATTCTCTTTGATCCCTACATATCCTTTCATGACCACATCCACTCCCTTTGCTCCACCATCAACTCTAGGATAGGCTACTGTATTGCTATCATGACTGTCTCCCCACTGAAGCTGGCCATCTCATCCTCAGTACTGTCCCTCGTGGACTATGGTCTGTTTATTTATGGTGCCACTAACAACGCGGCTCTGCACAAAATTAAGCTATCCCTCAATAAGGCCTGCCGGCTGCTTACAGGTTCCCCATGTCTTACCCATACTTGCACACTGTATTCCCTCTCTAGCTTCCTTAATCTGGAGGAAAGGCTCATCTATCAATCTTGCCTCTTGACCAAAAAAATCACTGCAGGTTTGACTCCCCCAGGTTTGTCTTCTATCATAAGCCTATCTACCACCTCCCTCTCTTCCCACAGTGCTGTTCGCGCCCCTCTGCAAGTCGCCAGAGTTAGGACCTCCCTTTGCAGAGAGGTCATTCCGTTACCGTGCCCCATCCTGGTACAATTCCCTGCCTGTAGCTACCACCTCCCTATCAAGATTGAGGCCTTTTAAAACTGTTCTCAAGAACCACCTCCTCTCCTCCCACCACTGTGATGGCTGAGTTTTCCCTGCCTTTACTCCTCTCAGTCTGCCTATTTTTGACCTCCTCTCAGTCTGCCTATTTTTGACTCTGCCCTTCATTTGACTCATTATAGCCCACATTATTGTTCATGTCTGCTTATTATTGCTAATTTACCTTGACGTGGGGCCTTTGTAACCAGCCCTTTATTCTGACTGTTTGCTTTTATTTGAACTCATTTACTTTGTTTTCTGTTGCTTGCTATTAATATATTTGTCTTCCTGATGAGGGGCCTTGGTAAATGAGTCCCTGACTCAAAGGGTTGTAATTCTGATTACTTCTTAAAATAAAAATAAAATAATAAATCAGGAGTACATCTTTAAAAAATGGCAATATCTGTTCAATCGTCACACTATGTGTGTTAATGTGAACATGCGTTTTCTGAAGGAGAACTAGACTGCAACTGTAATCATATCTCAGCTGCTATGAATTTTGCATAATGCTATGATTTTTACATTGAAATTTCCTCTTGCTCCACAAAGGTTTACTGATGTTCTTAAGAATGTAATGTTGGAGCTATTTCAGGGCATACAAACTATTAAATCATTGAAGTACCTTGATAGAAACATTCCTTTACACTAACTATATGGAGCCCACTATTTGTAGACATATTCTTTAGAATAAGAAAGTGCTACACATTCTGGTCATTTGCTATGAATGTTGAAGGCCAGTGCTATGATTTTTAATGCTGAGAGGTGGCGAGGTATGGCTGTAGTCTGTCATGATTTCATCATTCAAATATTAAATCTTCAGTGACTGAAATGAGAATTGTAGGATGGAGAGACTAGAGTCACTGGATAGTTTGATACCTTTTGTTGGACCAACATATACAAAGATGGTTTAGTTCACAAGATTTCAGAGCCACACAGGTCCCTTCGCCAGGTACAGTCTGAAAAACTGCTGTATAGAATTGCTTTTTCAAAGGGCTGAGGACTGTTGCTTGTTTATGTTTAAAATAAATTAATCTCAGATTTTATTCAAGTGTTGGTAATGTTTGGTTTGATGTTCGGACGCTGTTTTATTTAATACTATTTTGTATTTTTTTTCTGTATTGTAGGCTGTAAAGGGCTATGTGCCAGAGAGATACTATATTTCTTTCTTTCTTTCTTTCTTTCTTTCTTTCTTTCTTTCTTTCTTTCTTTCTTTCTTTCTTTCTTTCTTTCTTTCTTTCTTTCTTTCTTTCTTTCTTTCTTTCTTTCTTTCTCTAGTAAATTCAGTTTTCAAAGGACCAACACAGCCACTGACTCTGTTTCCTGGGATAAACTTTTTTTTGATGCAAACCAGTGTTTTCACTAGAAATCTGACAGAGAGGTATGGAGATAGACATAGCAAAAACAGAATGGACCAGATTCCAACAACATTACTCAGGTTTCTCTGGGCTTCCAAAGAATGGTAGCCCTTTGCCCCTTTCAAAATTTAAATGGAGCTTTAAAAATTCTCCTTTTCATGGAAGAAGTCTGATGGAGGCCCAAGGGGTGGGATCAGCTTGCCCCTTTAATTGGTTCGGGTTTAACTTCTGTTCATGCTTGAAAAATTCGGAAAAGGACCATTTAGTAGTAGAATGGCAGCCTATTCAGTGAAACCTGAAAGAGCTCTTCTCAGCTACACTGCTTTGATGCTTTGGTTTCAGTTTAGATAATGCATGACCTCGGAGCAGGAAGGGAGGCAGCTTTTTTTTTTCTTGTTTTCCACATGGTTGAGTTCCAAAATATTAGCAGAACATGCTTTTGTGCTGCTCACACAATCAGAGGCAGCATTTAGATCTTCCTAAAGATGTTTTCATGACACAGAGAAAGAGAGTAAATAATGTCAAGTTCACCACAGGTCATGGGGGTCAGAACTTTGCACTACTGAGCAAATGACTTGGGAGCAAATTTGCACTTTTAATAATCAGGTTATTTACTTATTTTGTAAAATTTATCTACCCTGGGGACCCTGCTTCTCTTGTTTTTTCAGATGGGTGGACACAAGGATGTGGAGGCCCAGTGAATTCTAAAGGAGATGCAGAGACTCAGTGGCTGAGGTGGGATTCAAACTTAGGATTTCCTTGGTCACAGTTCAGTGCTCTACTCAATAGACCCCACTGCCTCTCCTAACTAGGTGGTGCTAGGACCTATCAGCTATATAAACTACTGTGCGCTAACTGTATTAACAGATATGTCACTTTCCTCGCTCTAGGAAGCTGTACTTTCGGCATTAGTGGTCCTAAATTATGGAATACATTGACCATTACATTTTGTCAGTGTCCAGGTTTCCCAGAGTACTTTTGGGACATTTTAAGCTGGTTAGAGAAATTGGAATTCTTTTTTCAATTGTTTAACTAGGAGTGGCACACTAAGCTGAAAGCTTTTTTACAGGTGTGACCTGGGAGCACAGGGAAGCTAAGTGACTTGTTCAGGGTCACACAGCATGCAAGTGGGCACTGTGGGATTCAAACCCAGGTCTCCAGATTTGCAGCTCAGTGCCTTAAACCACTGCACTACACTGATTTGGGTATTTGCTATTAAGTATTCTATACTGTCGAGAATCTGTCATTTTGATGTTTGCATCTGCACTGTAACCTCTATTTATTATTGTAACAATTTTGTGAAATGGATGGTATTGCAAATTAACTCTGTACTCAAATGACCTGTCTTCATCCAAGTTTAGATTTTAATTAAAAAAAACAAACAAAAAAAAACAATTGGAATTGAAATGTCACCAGCAGGAGAAGCTTGGGTTTTGAATGTCTGAGGCAATGGAGATGTTTAGCTTTGCAGTGAATACATCTTACTACGTCGCATCATTGCCTGTGCACCAGACACGCTAGTAGTAGTAGTAATAGTAAAATAAGTTCCTTACAAGGACAGAACCAAATGAGTAGCAGCTCCTTTTCAGTAGCTTCCTCGAGATTATAATATTGCAGGCAATTAATAGCAGTGTCAGTGGCTCAGCAGGATGCACACTCACCTCTGAAGCTGGAAGATCAGAAAGCTGTAGGTTCTATTCCCACACCAGGTACTTGGGCTTAAATCTCAATACTGATATTGTAGTGGCGGCGGCGGCGGCGGCGGGGGGGTGCTGCACTCCTGAGGTGCCGTCTTTGAAATGAGATGTTAAACCAAGGTCCTGCCTGCCTATTCTGGTGGTTGTTCAGGTGGACGTTAAAGATCCAATGGCATTTCTCGATAAGAGTAGGGGAATTTTTTATTGACATCTGAACAATCAAGCATATGATACAATCAAAAACAAGGGGGGAAATGGCATAAATAAACTGGAAGGCATGGACTGTGTAAATAAATACTGCTACAACATCAAGGGATAATGAAAGAAAACTAAAAGGAAATCACACTTTCACTTAATACAACAGAAAAAGGAAAAATAAACTGTTGCATGCAAACATTGAAATCCTTATTTTAACCAATAAAAAGCATTCCAATGTTCGAAATATACAGCAGCAGAAACCCCCTTTCTATTTGCCCTTTGAATAGCTGATGCTTAATTTAATACTGAAAAGAACAATTCCTCTTGGGATAACATTTGTGGTTGGAGAAATGATTTACATTGAATATTCCAAACCCCAAACTTCAGACAGGCAAAAACCACTCTGAGACCACCGGCATTAAAAGGCACGCCAGGCAGCCAGGAAAAGTCCCAGAAATAAAATATCAGGCATGAGCTGGAGAAATAAAGGAACATGCCATCGTTGGTGCAATGCATTCCAAAACTCGATAATGAATGGACAGTCAAAGTAAGGATGTTCCATGGTTTCCAGTACCTGGCTACAGGATGCCTGAGGACACTACCACTCTTCTACCCCTTTATGATGCAGATTACCTTTTACATGTAATTTGCCTTGGCCATTCAGCCACAATATATCCTACATTTTGGTCAGAATCTGGGAATCCACCAACATCTCCCCTATCTGTATCACATCGGAGTCTGTTCTTTGCAAAAAGTGTGGGGGCATGTGAAAATAAGTTTGCATAACATACTCATATATCCATTTCCTAGAAGTAGTAGAAATTTGGATGGGGTTAAAGTCAATTTCTTAATGTAGTCAAAACATACTATAAAGTCAGGGTTAAGCTTTTGCTTTCGTTTGTTTTTTTGTGTACACAGGAGCCCAAATGCCATTCTCTCAAAATTTCTGTAAGGGATGGTGTCAGCCATATCACCCATGGTTTGGTGAGAAAAGAGTAGGGGAGTTTATTGAAGGAAGAAAATCATACAAAAATACAAATCACAAAATAAACAAAAAGTAAAGCATAAATCATCCAGTACAAGGAAAAAAAGAGACAAATTAGTAAATACAGGACAGTCATAAACATCATGATCATGTCTGGTGGAATCTAAGGAAGATCCATGATATGGAATCAGGCAGAGGCATCTACTACAGTAAGAAAAAAACAGAAAAGCACAACAGTAGTTTTGATAGCTAGGAAATAAGGAGATAGAAAAGTGGTCCATCAGTCACAGCTGAGGGTATAGCCTTGCTCCACCACAGTCCCATTTGTCAGTCAGGCTGTCAATCCATCACGTTAGTATGTAGAGGTGTCAGCATGGCTCAGTTGGTAGCACATCCGCCTCTGGACCAGAAGGTTGTGGGTTCTTGTCCCACACTGGGATTGGACTTGCACCTAACAATCGCTGGCATCCGAGTGCAGTATTGGGGGTGCTGTACTGGTGGGGTGTGCCATCCTTTGGATGAGATGTTAAACAGAGGTTCCTTCTGCCCATCCTGGTGTTGTCCTGGTGGGTGTCCAGGTGGAAGTAAAAGAACCCAGGGCACTCTTCGCAAAGAGCAGGGAACATTCCTGGTCAACATTCCCCTTCCCATAAACCGGTTCATGCAATTATCCAGGCTGTGTGTGGGTGATGATGTGCGATATGGCCACCACCACACATTCAGTCACTTCACTACCAGTCTAGCATTGCTTGTAAAGTGCTTTGGGATACTGTGAATGAAAAGTGCTATATAAATGCTGCTGCTTCTTCTTCTTCCAGAATATTCATTTGATGCCTGATTGGTTGAGGGAAAAGGGGCCAATACACAGTCCTCTCCTTCTCCCAAGAGTCCCTTTTCTCTAGTTCTGTTGGCTCCTTGAATTCCCATTGGCTGCAGAGCAGGTCAAAGGTAACAAAGATGGCTGCAATAAAAGGTTTATATAGAGTCCCATCTTTAAAGACTTTTTACAGGCAAACTGTCCAGTTTTAGGAAATTATTGCAACATGGTTTGGTAGCTGGCCCTCCACTCTACTATCCGGTGGCAGAGTAGGTTATGGCAGAGACTCCCCCTGCCTGTTACTAGTGCTGTAGCACTTTCCCCCCAGGCAGCAGGCACAACATTAATTTACAATGCAGCCTCGGCTGCTCTAGAAGTTACAGCACCCCTAAGTGCTTACATATTTTTTTTTTCTTTCTCCTCATTCCCAGTGTGCTTCAAGACCCCCAACCATATATTGAGAGTCCTGGGGTCGGAACACACGAAGGAGACATCAGCCTGAGCCACCAGGGTGGCTTTAACATTAGGTGCTGAAGTACTAACAGGATCTGCAAGCAGACCACTGCAGCTTGAATGTTCAGGCAGGAGCCAGCTTGAACAGGCGCACACAGAGTTGTGTGGCACACTTCTGGCTTGCCCAGTGCTAACTGAGCTGTACCACTGAATGGGTGGTTTTAACCTTAATACACATGTTCCTCCAGTCCCACACAGCAAAGCAGGCACATGGGGCCAGCAGGAGCAATAATGAAGGGAACCATGGACTGGGACTGACGAAACCAGACAGCCGGAGGCCAGACCAGGTGTGTGTGTGTGTGTGTGTGTGTGTGTGTGTGTGTGTGTGAGGGGGTTACACATATAACCAATGTAAGTCTATGGAACAGTTTTGCTGTAGATGGCTCCATTTCCCTGTAAAATACAGGAATCCCTGTAGATCTGGGAGCCTTGAGCAGGGGGTCAGCAGGGTGAAGACATGGAAAAGAGGTGAGAAAGCCAGTTAGGCAATTGCATGGCTGTGGGATTTGTGAACTTAGGCTGTTGTGTTTAAAGTTAAAGTGCACTAATGCTTCCCAACCTGCAGCACAAATCTACAGGTTCACAACCTTTCAACACGGGATACCTAGGGACTTCCATAGAGGAACTCTTTTTGTGTAGAAATCAACACCCTGGTACCAGGCAGGAGCAGGCAGCATCCTCCAGTAGATGAAGTGGTTTATTGGAGATATCAGTAAAATACAGAGCAGCACCTTGGTGGGCGTATTTAACTGCAAATGCCACTACTTGTTTGGGCCACTTACCTAAAAAGGGTCTGCTTAATCAGCAGTTTATGTAGGCAATAATACCCAATGGCAGGGTGGTACTGGGCTATACCTGCCCACCCAGAGGACATCATGAGGCCCAGTGCTGTAGGCAGAGGGCCTTGTAGCTCCCAGAAGGGTGGATATAGCCTAAACCATCCACCCTGGAGGGTATTACTGCACTTAGAAAATGGGTTATTGGTTATTTTTAATAAAATATACAAGACAAGCAAAAATTCTTAAAATTGGTGAAAACATTAATTGAAAATCAGTTTTTTTGTAAGGTAGTCCCTCTACTGGTGTACTTGCCAATGGGGAGCAATGCTGTGTTTGAGAGACTTTTTTCTATGTTGGCATTTTTCTTTTCCCCAACACCAGTGTCTAAGCCCCACACCAGCCACCCCACACCACCTTTTACACTTGTGAACAGTGAGAACTGTCAATTATGAACAGAGGAATGTATTTAAATAAATAAATAAGTATGGCTTACAGTGAGAGCTGCTGACTTTGGGAATGAGTGCGGCTGCAAGGAGCATGGTTGCCAGTGAGCATCGTTGATTTCTGCAGTGAGCACCACTGACTTCTCCAGTGAGCACCTCTCCATGAGATGAGTGCATAAGGTAAGCCGGAAAAAAACGCAGTGGTGCTTATGTTCACTTTTGTTATTGGATTAAAAAAATAATAGTTGCTATTTTAAAGCTGGCAAACTGATGGGTTTCTAAATGGGGGTCTCTTTTGCTTACTAAGTGAGAGAAAAAAAATGGTGCTCATTTCAAATGTGTGTTCACGAGCTCACTGATTTTGGTGGGCAATGAGCAGGCAGGCACAGGAATTCGTTATTTACTGGTCTCTGTTACCTGATACGCGCACAAGTAGTGGGAGCTCTCAGCCTATCAAAGAGCAGTGCTTCTCTAACCCATTTTTGTGTTGCTTGCACGCATGTGCAAGAAACACATTGCGTCAGCTTCCTGCAAAAGTGAGTTATGGAGGCGTGTCAGTGTTGTGCCGAATGGCAGCAGTCCGTTCTAGGGCTGGTCTCTGCCACAGTCAATAGAGGAGCATGCTGTCAATCACAGCAGTTAATGAGCATGCCACAATGCATAAAGAAATCGGCACGTCACCACGCAGTCAGCTGTTTTGGTGCATTACAAGCTATCAAAACAGTTGATTGCGTGGTGTCCCCATGGCGACAGCTTCTCTGTCGGCCTCTCACAGTCCCAACAAAGCTGATGGAAAGCCGCCGCCCACCGTTCAGTGTGCCTTCCTGGTGAAACATTACAATAAATTTAAAAAAAAAGTAAATGGGGTGCCCAATCCCCCTGTCGGCATGACTCCCTTCCCAGTTAATTTGCCAATGGGTATCCCAGTCCCCATTGGCATAATGTAACTCCCCCCATTTGTTGTTTACCAAGGGGGATGCCCAATCCCCCCTTGGCTCATGTGTTCCCCCCAGCACACTGTGTGGCTGACGGGGGTGCCCAATGCCCCGTCGGCTCCACTGCCCCCCTCAACAAACTTCCATGTGCCATGTGGGAGCACACCCCAGCATGGCAAAAGTCTCTTTGGCCCTCAGAGGTGCCCAATCTCCCATTGGCTTCACTGCCCCCTTCAAACAAACTTCCTGGTGCCACGCTGGGAGCCCACCCCAGTGTGGCAAAAGTCTCCCATTGTCTTTTAAAAAAAACAAACAAAGAAAAAAAGGTCCCTCATTGATTTTCTTGCCCCCTCCCCCAACCCACGCTTACCCTCTGAGTACTCCACCTCCCCACACCCCTCGCCTCACCCCATACTTACCTCTGGAGCCTGGCTCGATGATCTTCTGTGGACAGGGAACATGTCTGCACTCTTCAAAGCTGTCTGTAAATTGAAGAAATGCCAGTAGGCTGTATAATGGCGTAAAAAGGTTTTTTTTCCCAACTTTGGTGCATATCTCGGCCATTGTTTGGAATTTTTTCACCAAATTTTTAACATGGAGTTCTTGGGACCCCACCTCATGAACTCAGTCACTGTCATTTTGTTAGTCCGTCCTGAAAGGTGATTTCACGGTTATTGTGTGGAGCCAGCTTTCAGGACTGTTTAACGAAACAACAGTGTTACAGTTCAAGAGGTAGTCCCCCAGAAACCCTATGTTGAAAATTTGGTGAAAAAATTCTCAAAAATTACTTTCACGAGTGTTGCGCAGTTCCTTTGCACACTCGTAACTTTGAGCATTTTTAATATTTTCACTCCAGATTTTCAACATTGCCATTTTACCACTCTTTCTTATGAACAGTACAGCTGTCATTTTTCACATCTCCCCAGAAATGTGTTTTCGCACCTGTAGTGCACAATGGCACAGTCAGTGTGCAAAATCAATGTTTGGGACAGATTAAGAAAATCACAGTGACATTGTTCATGAGGTAGTCCCCCAGAAAGCCTATGTTGAAAATTTGGTGAAAAAAATTCCCAAAAATTACTTTTGTGAGCATGCGTTGCGCAGTTCCTTTGCACATTCGTAACTTTGAGCATTTTTAATATTTTCACTCCAGATTTTCAACATTGCCATTTTACCACACCTCCTTATAAATAGTACCGCTGTCATTTTTCACATCTCCCCAGAAATGTGTTTTCGCACCTGTAGTGCACAATGGCACAGTCAGTGTGCAAAATCAATGTTTGGGACAGATGAAGAACATCACAGTAACACTGTTCATGAGGTAGACCCTCAAAAATCCTATGTTGAAAATTTGGTGAAAAAATTCCCAAAAATGACTGTTTTACAAGTGTGCATTGTGCAGTTCCTACGCACGCTCATACCTTCGAGCATTTTTAATATTTTCACTCCAAATTTTCCATATTGCCATTTTATCACACTTCCTTATGAACAGTACAGCGATCATTTTTCACATCTTGCACGAAATATGTTTTCACACATGTAGTGCACAGTGGCATGGTTGATGTGCAAAATCAATGTTCGGGACAGATTAAGAAAATCACAGTGACATTGTTCATGAGCAGAGGTCTTAAACTGGCTAAGTTGAAAATCTGGTGACAAACGTCCATAAAATGACTGTGTTATGAGTGTGCATTGTGCAGTTTCTACGCATCCTCATAAGTTCTCAAATTCGTAATATTTTCAGTCCAGATTTTCAACACTGGCATTTTTTCACACCTCCTTATGAACAGTACAGCTGTTATTTTTCACACCCTGACTGAAATGTGTTTTGCACTTCCAGCGCAGAATAGCACAGTCACTGTGGGAAATCAGCATTTGGGACAGAGCAAGAAAATCACATTGACACTGTTCATGAGTGGAGGTTCCAAAATGCCTGTGTTGAAAATCTGCTGTAAAATATCCCCAAACTAATTACATTACGTGTGTGCATTATGCAGTTTCTACGCCCACTCATGACTTCACCAGTTTTTTTATATTTTCACTCTGGATTTTCAACATTGCCATCTTTACACCTCTTCATGAACAGTACAGGTGTCATTTTTCACATCCTGTTCGAAATATGTTTTCGCACTTATGGTGCCAAATGGTGCAGTCACTGTGCAAAATCAAATTTCAACTAACAAATTGTTAGTGTCACTGTTCATGTGGTGGGGTCACAAAAAGCTCATGTTGAAAACTTGGAGTAAAAATACCAATAAGTGCCCAGGTTGTTAGTTTTTGACCATAATGCCCTATCCTGTAGAGACTGACAGGCGTCAAGGGTGTGACTTGGGATTGTCGACTGTAATGCTCATGCCATTCCACCCACACCCTGCAGCCAGTGGCAGACATTGAGGTGCACCTTGGACCCTTTGGCCCAAGAGTTCACCCCATTCTCCTATACTGCACCCATTTCAGCATATTTCCTTATGGAATGAGGTGAGTGTAAAGCCCGAACACTCCAAAGCACTCCTCGACCCTTGTAAGTGTCTGCAGGGTAAGGTGAGATGAAATGTCATGACCATTATGGGCAATGACCCAAAGGCACACCCCAATGCCTGTCCATCTCTGCAGGGTGGGAGTGGAGCTGGCGTCAGTTCAATACTTCACTGCCATTCCTATACTGCATCTGTCTAACTCCTGCACTTCCACTGCTAATGACAGCAAGCAACACTTGCATTGACAAATGCTTGTCTAATATTGAGTTGTCTCCCATTTATGTGGGTTCTGAAGACGGGTTAAACAGAGTGAAGTATTTCTGCCTTAACCTGTTTCTCTCTCAGAAGCTGTTGTTGTAATAAACTTGTGTTTCTGTTAACTTGGTATCATCATTGTCTGATCACTGCACAGTACTGCATTGTTGTACGGTTATGGTTGGGGGCTGTCCATCCAAAGAGGAGGTGGGGAGATACAGCTGCCAGAGAGTTGTACTAGAATTACAACCACTCTATTTCCTGGGTGGAGACACCATGCACATAAGATTTTGAACCCCAAGTCCAGGTGTCACTGAAGAGAAGTCCACTGTCAGATGATAGTGTGAAGTGGGCTTCACCCTCAAACACCCCTTACAGTACTGTGATACATTCAATAAATATAAAATACATTTACATACAGCAGTATTTTTCTGTGGCCATAGATGTTGACCAAACAGTTAATACTTTAAGAAATGGTGGGCTGGAAGGGGAAGGCAGGGCTTGTTGCAATATATTGTACCTACGTTTGGGGAAGATAGCTTTTCTTGTGTAGAACTGATGTGGTTGAAAGAGACATGGACTACAACAAACACTTCTAACTGATACTTATGACCACTATGAAAATCAGATTGACAAAATCACACACTGAGTTTACTAAAAGGCCAAAGCCGACGCAATAACCAATGTGGAATGTTACATAGACACATAGAAGTTGACGGCAGATAAGGACCGCAAGGCCCATGCAGTCTGCCCATTTCTTTTTCTACCTTATAAATGTGCCATTGGCCTTCTGTCAGTGGCCTATCTATTCATACTCATATGCATTGCTCCCTTATGCCTATCCCATGCCTGTTTGAAGCCCTGCACTGTATTCATAGCCACGATATCCTGAGGTAGGCCATTCCATGCATCCAACACCCTTTCTGTGACAAAGAATTTCCTTACATTCCCCCTTAATCGGCCTCCCTGTAGTCTCATGCTGTGTCCTCTTGTCCTGCTATTTTTCTTATATTTAAACATGTTAGACTCTTTCACCGTGTTAATGCCCTTAAGGTGTTTGAATGTTTCGATCATATCGCCTCTCTCCTCCTTTGCTCAAGGGTATACATATTGAGCTCCGTTAATCTGTCCTCATATGTCTTCTGATGCAGTCCCTGCACCATTTTGGTTGCCTTCTCTGGACTGCCTCAATTTGGTTAATGTCCTTGTGAAGGTGTGGCCTACAGTACTGCTCTGTAGTACTCAGATGGGGCCTAACTAGTGTCTTGTAAAGAGGGATTATTACCCTCTTACGACTTGTGATACCCCTACTAACACACCCTAACATCCCCTAGCCTTACCTACTGCTTTAGAGGTCTGCTTGGATGATTTCAGGTCATCGGTTATGATGATGCCCAAGTCTCTTTCTTCCTTTGTGACTGCCAGCAACTCCCCTCCCAGCCTATCGGTGGCTTCAGGGTTTCTCTTCCCTATGTGCATGATCTTGCACTTATTTGCATTAAATCCCAGTTGTCACTCTTCTGACCATTTTGCTAGTTTATCCAGATCTCTTCTCATTCTGCCCACCCCTTCTGGATCATCTACTCTGTTGCAGATCTTGGTGTCATCTGCAAACAGACAAGCCTTACCCTCTAGTCCATCTGCAATGTCACTAATGAAGATATTGAAGAGGACTGGCCCCAGGACTGAACCCTGAGGTACCCCACTTGTGACTTGCATCTTTTCTGACTGTACACCATTCACCACCACTCTCTGTTTTCTGCTCGACAACCAGTTTGCCACCCAGTTGATCAACTTCTGACCCACCCCGAGCCTACCCAGCTTATTTATCAATCTTCTATGTGGAACAGTGTCGAATGCTTTGCTGAAGTCAAGGTAGGTGACATCAGCTGCTCCCCCTTGGTCCACCACTCTGGTTACCCAGTCAAAGAAATCTATGAGATTAGTTTGACAGGACCTTTCTTTTGTAAACCCATGCTGTCTTGGATCCTGTGCCCTAAGGATTCCAGGTGTTGCACTATCCTTTCCTTAAGGAGTGCCTCCATAATCTTGCCCACTACTGAGGTAAGACTGACTGGTCTGTAGTTCCCTGCCTCCTCCCTGCTGCCACTTTTGTGGAGTGGGATCACATGAGCCCTTCTCCAGTCTTCTGGGACCTCTCCTGTGCTAAGAGACTCACTAAACAGTTCTGCTAATGGCTCTGCTAGTTCCACCCTTAGCTCCTTAAGTACCCTGGGATGTATGCCATCAGGTCCCATTGCCTTGTCCACCCTGAGCTTAGCGAGCTCTTGTAAGACCCTTTCTTTTGTGAAGGGAGTAGTGCTCACCTCCCTCCCCCCTGTGTCCATGGTGCTGAGCTGTGGGCCCTGCCCTACCTTCTCTTCAGTAAATACTGAGAAAAAGTATCCATTTAGAATAGATGCTTTTACAGGGTCCTCCTCCTCACATGCCCCATTTTCTCCTTTGAGCTTAGCAATACCTCCTCTGGACTTTCTCCTTTCACTAATGTATGTATAGAAAGTCTTGTCACCTTCTTTTACTGGTTACAAGTCTTTTAAAAGCTGCTCATACAGGAATAGTGACTCATACTAGTTATTTATTTATTTATAGTTAGTAACTGGAGAAGCACTCTGAGCTGAGGCTCATTTCCAGGTGCGCCCTGGGGGAAAGGGAAGAGGAGACAAAAGTAACATCATACTTCATGTGAGACAGCTAAACATAGTGTCTCAGGCAAGTTACAATATAGCCTGAGTAAAAAGACATACAAATAGTGAGGAGACACAGGCAGGTTACAATTTTGCCTGAGGAGGTAGCAGAAATAAAACAGAAACTGGCAAAAATACAACTCAAACTCAGGTTGTAGAGTAACATATTAGAATGCAAGTGATACAAGGGTGGACAAACAGTAATGACACATCACAGAAATTGTACAATAAGGGCATTGAGAAACAGACTACTGTACAGGCTGTCTTAGAATTAACAGGCTTTACGGGAAATTTAGTTAGGTTGATTGCAGGAACAAGGGAGGAGGGGAACTATAGAGTGTACATTTAATGAGATTTAGCAAAGGTAGCAAATGGAACGAAGTGGGAAAAGAATTCCACAAATGGGGGAAGAAGGAGAATGCAGCCTTACCCGAGTTCAAGTGTGGGCAGGGGATAGTGAAAGAACGAGGGTTACATGTGCAGAGACTATAGGATGTGTGGGGGAAGGGGATAGGAGGGAGGAGAGGTAGAGGGGGAAGCAAGTCGAACCAGAATTTGGCAGAGATGATGGAGGTGTGTTGGCTTCAGTGAGAGGAAAGGGAGGGGAGTGATAGAGAAGAGTAAAGGGAGCAGTGATGAGTACTATAGGATTAAATAAGTTTTCTTATACACATGTAACCCTAGTCCACAAGGAGTGGCTTAAGCCCAGCATTAGATACACAACAGGGTCTGTGTCCTTCGGGCAGATGGCCAAAAACACACCTGGGTGGACAGAGACGGCTCTGAATGTGTAGCTGTAATCACTAAATAATGAAATAGGAAATTGACAAGAAGCAGATACTGTACCCTAATTGAACCAAAGCTGGGTGTTTGTTTTTTGTCATGGAACATTGAAGGACTACAAATGAAATTAGCTGATCCTGAAACAAAGCAATTCTTAGTGTCTCGTGATGTATTATGTTTATAGGAGACATGGTATGTGGGTTCAGAACTGCCTTTAATTCCAGGATATGCAGCCTATACACTTCCTGCAGTGAAATGCAATAAACATGGTAGACCAAAAGCAGGCATAGCAACATATATTAATGTGGTTCTCAATTTTAAGATTACACAAATTACCTTGCAAACTTAGCTATTTACTGCCATTGGTGTTGCAGTCACCAAAACTCATTTTATTATTGTTAAATATATACATACCCCCATTAAATAAAAAGTAACAAATTCATATATGATTGGCCTATATATACTGATTTCTTAGAGACAATAATGGATACATACTACATGGATTAAATCATAATTATGGGAGACTTCAATGCTAAAGTAAGCAATGAAAATATTATCTCAAATAAAATTATAGAAATAAATTATGGTCTGGCAACACTGAACCCAAATATCAAAATAATGAGAAATAACGAGGATAAACATTTAAATACACAAGGAAAGAATTTACTAAAAGCAATTGAAAATGTTGACTGTTATATTCTAAACAGCAGAATAAATGGAGATTCAAAGGGATCCTATATTTTTAATGAGCCAAATGGCTCTTCAGTTATAGATATGGCGTGGATGAATCCAGCGGCTGCAGAGTACATAACCATTTTGCAAATACTGGATAGGGCTGAATCTGCCCATTCTCCTTTATTAATCACAATTAATATGCAGATAAAAATAATCAAAATAAGGCAGAAATAGAAGTAGATTCAGATCTTGAAATAGTAAATATGTGTAGGATATGATGGAATGCACCTAACAGGGAAAAGTTTAATGAGCTATTGGCAACAGATAATCTACTAAAAAACAGAAATAAAATAATTAATCAAGAAAACTTTACATCTGCCTGCCTGAGTTGGCAAGAAATTAATAAATATATAGGCCCCATGTTTCAAGTACCTAGGAAACTTATTGAAACATCACACATGTGATTCAATTTTATCTTTACGAGGGGAAAAAAGAAACTAAATAATTTAGTGAGGAAAGTGAAAAAACATCCTAACACAAATAACCATTGCATTCTCAATCACGCTAGGAAGAAATAGAAGTATGTACTGGAAAAAGAGAAGAAAAACTATCAAAACAAAATGTGGAATAAACTTAGGATAGCTGTACAAAATAAGGACATAAAGAGGTTTCAGACCTTGGTCAGTATGGGTTACAATCAATATGATAAACATATAAAGGCCTCAAATACCCCTATAGAATGGGAGAAGCATTATGAGACCCTTTATTATTCTCTACAAGAAGAATACCAACCCCATTTTATAAATCTAGATAAAGAACAATCTCCAAGACCTATCTATATTAATAAAGATGAAATACTGAAAGCTATTTTCACTCTCAGAAATAATAAGACCCCTGGACCGGATAAAATCATGGTGGAGATATATAAATATTTTGTAGATTGCTGGCTTCCAGTCTCACATGTTATATATTACAGCCTAATACAAGGGCATGAGATACCCTTTTCATGGAGGAGGAAGTATAATCTACCCTATTTATAAGAAGAAGGGGAATCCTACGCACCCAATTATGTATAGGCCGATGAGCGTCATAAAATACTCCCAGAAAATATTCTGCAGAATAATACTTATAAGACTCCAGAACTGGTTAGAAACAAACAATATACTGTCTGAGTACCAGAATGGCTTCAGGCATGGCTGGTCTACAACAAAACACTGCTATGTACTTACCCATTTAGCATGGAAATACATTAAAATCAATAAAGGTAAACTCTTCTGTTGTTTTGTAGATTATAAATCTGCTTTTGACCTTATTAGCACAACTCTTTTATGGGAAAAATTATCAGTATGCAATATACATGGCAGATCCTGCCAAACCAACCTGTTGGAGTTCTATGACTGGGTAACTAGGCAGTTGGACAGGGGCCATGCAGTGGATGTCCTGTATCTGGACTTCAGTAAGGCATTCAACTCGGTGCCACATGGGAGGTTGGGAAGTAAGTTAGAAGGCACAGGGGCAGGTGCAAAGCTGGTGAGATGGGTAGGGAACTGGCTTCAGGGAAGGCAACAGAGGGTGGTGGTGGGTAGGGCACTCTCATCCCCAAGGATAGTGATGAGTGGTGGTCCACAGGGCTCAGTGTTGGGACCAGTGTTGTTTGGGATATTCACTACAGACATATCATTGGACATCAAGAGCAAGATCAGTCTGTTTGCTGATGACACCAAGGTGGGAGCAGTGGTAGATGACCTAGGGGGATGGCAGGGGTTGCAGGATGATCTGGAAAAGCTGGAAACCTGGTCAGACACCTGGCAACTGGGGTTTAATGTCAAAAAGTGCAAGGTGCTGCATTTTGGGGTGAAGAACCCAAGGAGGAGTTACCAGCTGGGGGAGTGCAGCTAGCCAAGACAGAGGAAGAGAAGGATTGGGGGGTTCTCATTACAGGGTCAATGAACAACTCAGCACAATATAGGAAGGCAGCTGCAAAGGCCAACAAAATGCTGGGTTGCATTGCAAGGGGTATCTCCTTGAGGAGGGGGGGGTGATTCTGCCACTGTATAGGTCATTAGTTAAACCGCACCTGGAGTACTGCATGCAGTATTGGTGCACGTATCTGAACAGGGACATTAAGTTACTAGTGGGGATGCAGTGCTGGGTGACAAAGATGATCAAGGGGCTGGGGGACTTAGCATATGAGAGGAGGCAGAGGGAGCTGAACATTTACTCACTGGAGGAGAGGAGGGGCAGGGGGACAAGATTGAAACCTTTAAGTACATGAAAGGAAAAAATAGACAGGTACAGAGGTGCTGTACAAAGTAAGGGAGGGGAGGGACACCCAGGGCTGTGATATGAGACTGGAGGGAGAAAGGTTCAGGAGGGAGATGAGGAGGCACTTTTTTACAGAGAAGGTGGTAGCTGGGTGGAATGCATTACCAGCAGAAAGGGTATCCAGTAGAACAGTGGACTGCTTCAAAGGGCTGGGACAGGGCAAGGGAGGTCAATGGAGGGAAGGGTGGGAGGGAGGAGGGGCAGCTGCAGGATAAGGGTGCTAGCTGCACATTCGAGCAGACTTGATAGACCTCTAGGCTTTTATCTGATGGCAAATTTTGTTTGTTCGTATGTTCGTATAGAACAAACTTTGCTAGACGTCCTGATAAGATTACACAAAGACACATGGTTGAAAGTGCAATATAATCAGAATGGTGACCTGACAGATATAATAAAAACTAATCTAGGTGTTAGACAGTGTTGTTTACTCACACCAACCCTGCTTAATGCCTACATTGACTCAATGCTAGTGCAGTTAGAAGATTGAGAATATCATTCCCCTGTTATAAATGGTAGGAAAGTGTCACTTTTAGCCTACGCGGACAATCTCATCTTACTTTTCACATCACTCTTGGGTTTGCAAAGAAAAATCAATCACTTTTACAATCTGTGCCAGGTTAACCATCTAATAATAAATAAAGATAAAACCAACCTAATGATGTTTGGCCATAGGCAAAAGAAACTGCGAGGTATTTATATAGATAAAGACAACATTTTAACCGTCACCAACTATACTTATTTGAGTGTCTACTTTTCCTCAAATCTTTTGTGGAACGAACATTTAAAAATAATAAAACAGAGCGCAATAACCTTATTTAATGCCTTCAAAAGGTTTTCCAATAAGTTGGGGGGTGGCTTAGTAATAGAGCAACTAACAACAAAAGAAACAAAAATTAGGGCAAGCTTGCTATGCAGCAGAAATGTGGGCACCTAAACCTCTGAAACAGTTAGAAATACAGCTTAATAAGCTGTATATATATATATATATATATATATACCGAGAGTGTCCCAGTCCACTCCTGATCCCATTATAAGAGCAAAGCTGGGTCAGCTACCTTTATCAGCTTTTTGTAATGGAAAGAAATATAAATCACGAATTAAAGCTTTTTTTGCTTCCAGAACAAAGAATGCCCAGATACTGTATTGCATTGAAGAGGAGTCAGATTATAAAAACAGGGGCTTTCTATCACCTACAATATAAATCATAAAAAAAAAAAAACATAATTTGTCATGGTATGACTGATATTCTTTACCAAATATGTAACAGACCCTTTGAAAAAATAAAACTTCAAATTAAAAACAGAATAAGGGACATTCATTTTGTCTCAGATATGGAACAGATACAGAAATATATTTTTTTTTGTACAAACAAATAGTTGATCATAATTATGAATCTTATTTATTTACACATAATGACATTAAGAAAAGAAGAATAACGGCACAATTCAGATTAGAGCAATTTAAGAGTAACTATAATCTAAACAGAAGCATAATGGTAATAATACAGAATATTGTAGGTTTAATATGAAGCTGCCAGATGATTTGAAGCATGTGATTCTTATCTGCCCTATGCTGGAGAAGCAGAGGGAAAAACGGCTGGGGTCTATCCTGGGAAAACTGAATCTACACCCAGAACAACTATTACTGACACTGTTTAGTTCAAAGGATGGCATGGTTCAAAATATTTTTAATTGGGTTTATGAATTCTAGTAAACTGTAATCTAAATATATAAGAGCCATGATAAATATAGTCACAATGATCATAGATAATTTATGTACAGTATGTGAAAATGTTGAATGTCATTACTGTGTACTATATGTTTTAAAAGGTTTTTAGAAAAATGTTTTTATGAACTTATATGATGTATGCTAAATTGTAAAAGCACTTTTTCTGAACAATAAAAGGATTGATTGATTGATTGATTGTACTGTGGTTGTAAAAGTGTTTCCATTGCTGCAGTGTCTTCACTCGAGTTGACTCTTTTCTAGGCAAGACTAGCAGTGCCACCCCTCAAGAACTGTACTGCTACAACAGTGGCACCTGGCTCTTCCTATCCCCGAGGATGGGAGGGTCTCTCTGCTGTGCAACCCCCCCCCCTTCACTCTGTTCTCTGACTGACATAACTGTGTGCCAAGATGGGGTGGGCATGGTCCAGGGCGATTCCTGCATCTAGGGGATATGGATGGTACAGCTTGCTGTTAGCCCTCTTGAAGAGTCACCGTAGACTGGTTCACATTTCTCATGTGCCCCAGAGCTGCTGGGACAAGACACTGTGGGAATGATAGAAAATAACCCCGATGACACAGGAATATCAAGTCCGTGACTTTCCTTTACAAAGGCAGGTGGTATGTGGGGCACAACATTTAACTCATATGGTCACACAGACTTAAATCAGTTCAACATCATCAGAATAATTTATTGTAACTCCTTTGTGTGTTGCTTGATCCCAGAACTACAGCCATGGCTTGATCTGTACAATTCTCCTAGACTCTCCCAGTCCATGTTTTCCTGGCACTTACCAAGCCTTTTGGAACATTCCTGGTCCCAACACAGCTACTGTCGTACTAGGAAACAGATGACTAAACTGATACCACTTCTGCCCTTTGCTAGCATAATACTAATATCATTACTAATTGATACTGGCACACTGACAAGGTGCCCAAAGCTTTAAGGATAATGTATTGCCTTGGGCCCTCCAGACTAATATTCTTACCTGTGCCCTCATACCCTGGAACTTCTGATGCCCCTGCACACCTGCCAGGGCCTACATCAGCTGTGCTTTGCTTTCACTGTGGCACATTGAAACCCAACCCCTGGGGACAACCTTTGTGTGTGGCCACAAGTGTCCAGCTTTACTTTTACAGGGTCGGCTACTCCGGATCTGCTATATTAAAATTATTTTTAAACTGCAATGCCCATGAATCTTGAACTGCTTTGGAGTGCGGTACTTGTACTTAGTTTTAAGGGGACCCTCCCCACATTGTCAGGGATGATCCGCTACCTGTACCTTGCAGAGTCTCTTCATATCAGCTCAGTGTGCAGCTCCAGCCGATATCAGCCTCCACCCCTCACCGTCTTCAGATGTCTTGGCTGAGTGCTTACCTTTGTTGCCCTTGTGGCCACAAATCCTTGACCCCTCCTTCAAGGCAATCCTCTTCAAGGCCAAAGGCCATTAGATGTGCCTCCTTAAGGGCATATCCCCCAGAATGTCCTTCCCTCCCTGGGACCCTACATCTATCCCACTCTAGGGCCACATGATTTGACTCCTACCTCCCGTCCTCCAGTCATGGATCATCCGAGTGCCTGAGATCCATCTTAACCCAGGGCCAAGCCTACTGATGTTCTGTGTGATGCCTCTACCAGGCAGGGTGTCCAGACTTTATTCCACCTCCCCCCCCCATTGGTAAATGTGACAAAGAACTCACACATCCAAGCAGGAGGGAACTGTACTCTCCTGGTCTGAGCCCTGAGCCGGCCATCTGGAAGACTACATAGTGTAGCCTGCCCCTCCAAGAGCATACATCAGTCCTCTGAATCTAGTTGCTGGGCTGGTATACCTGAGGAGCATCCCCTAGTCACACCCTGCATAGGGCACTGCACCGGTCCCTTGCCCATGCCCAAGGACACTGCCAGCAGGGCACCTAGAGCATGAAGCCCTCTCCTCACCTCCAGGGCTGACTAGCCCAGTTTTTCTATGACTTATGTCCTGCAAAAAAAAAATCTCTTTTTCTCCCTTTATTTAGCACAATGCTCACTCCCTTCTATGTCACAGAGGCTAATGCAGATGCACTAATTCCCTGTTAAGGGCATGGCTAGTAACAACCCTGCACCCTACCATGGTGGAAGTGGTAGTTACACTGGTATAAACTCTGCAGCTGATTATATGACTGACTACTTCACACCCCTGTGGTGACTGACTCATTACTTGAGTTACACACAATTTCACATTTGCCTAGTAATCTGCAATGCATACCTCAGCATCCTCGCTTCTTTGTTCATTGCATTAGACAGATAGAAAGGGGGGGACACACAGACTTCAAATTCTCTGTCAAGTGAGAACACGTTAATGAAAATTTATGCTTCCCATTCATGTTGTCTTACAGTTTATTTACCCAGGATAGCCCAGTGGAAATGCAACACCCCATTTTTATTGGGGTCCTGCTTTTTACTCAGGGTTGGACTGTAGCACTGAGAGGTTATATGACTTGCTCCGGGGTCTCACACAGTGAGAAAGTGACTGGTGGAATTTGAACTGGAGTCTCCTGGTTCTCAAGCCTGTGTTCTAGCCACTAGACTATGATGCTTCTTATTTTCTTAAACTATTGTATGTGTGGCTCAGACTGGAGTGTGGTGCTGCTTCAGTTGAAGTGCTGGTACTGCCCCGTTGAGGCGCCAGTGTGGGCCCGTCGCAGTGCTTGCTTGGCTTGGTTTGTAGCCCTCACTTCTGGGCCACAATGCCATATGTTTTAATTCTACTCCAGAAGCCAGGACATAGATTTATACCCTGTGCTGCCACTGCAGGGCAGCACTGGAGGGGAAGGCTGCACAGCTGTATCTACTGCCATTCAGATGAGACATTTTAAATGTTGTTATCAATTTAAGTGCTTTTGAAAGGTGCCGATTGATGGTACATGGTACTGAAGTTCTTTGTTTTTCCATCTGTCAGGTACTGCATAGGGTGATAACAATGTGAACTTCCTCAGACTGCCTTATTTTTGTGATGGAAATGGGACCACAACATGGGTGAGAGGGTAGTTCACACCCCCTTGCCCATTCAGCCTTTGACCTCTCATGTCAGGCTGCCAACAGTGATGTCAGTTGGTGCCAAAATGACAAAGGTGGATTTGTGACATGATACCTGTTCACTAGGTACTGAGCCCCCCCCCCAATCGCTGGTCACACCTGGAAATGAGCATCAGATCTGTGTGCCTTACCCAGTAGCTTGTTTCCAAATTAATTAATTAAATGAGCACAGTGACTTGCACAGGTTCACACACAGTACGTAAGCAGCAGCTATGGGATTTGAACCTGGCTCTCCAGGTTTATACCTCTGCAATTTAACCACTAGGTCAAATTGCCCTCTTCCAAACAATAATACATAAATATATATCAAAATACTTATAAACCTTATAGTAAGCCCCACTGCCTTATCTTCTAACTAAAGGGTCAAGACTCAGTCACATAAGAGTTGAGCCAGGTTCAAGGCTAACTCTCAGTCATCACTGCAGACTGCTAAGCCTTCCTGTCCAGAAGTCGCCCTGAATTACAGACAATCCAACATAATTTCATGGCCAGCAAAGCAATAAGAACAAAACACTTTGATATGTGCATTCAGAAGTAGGAATAAAAGAATCCCCAAGATGGACAGTGTCCTGGGTGTTTTTTATATTTCTAATTTTCCATTTAAAGAGATGTCTGGAGAGTTGCCATTGACTACCAAGCCTTTCCTGTAGATACCAAGAGAAATTAACCTTGGATCCTGACTTTGTGAAGAAGAGGTCCAGCTGGGTTCTTTATATCTGCCCAGCACGGCCTCTTCTTTCAACACAGATGTGTTTCATCATTGTTATAAGAAACTAATACTTATTTTGCTGTGGGGATTTTTGTTTTGCAGAAACAGGGCTGCAGTGCAGCTGAGCACCTTAAACATGAAGTCTAACAGGAGTGAAAAAAAATTGCCCACCACCTCAACAAAGTAGCAGAATCCCAGAAGGATACTTGCTAGCCACTTTGTATTTGATAAATTTAGAGAAATTCTTACAGTTCAAACAAACAAATTCAATGCTTTGTCTGTTGGCCAGAAGAGCATTACTATTTTCATTATTTCTGTTTTAGTAATTTACTTATCGATCGTCTGTGAGATGTGATGGCTCGAGTTCAGTGAGGTTCTACTTTTAGTCAATTTCTCAGGGACAGGGAAGTCAAATGACTTATGAAAGGGCACTGATTAAGCCAGTGGCTTTGGTGGGATTTGAAACTGGAATTCCCTGGTTCACTCACAGTCCAGTGCTGTAGCCACTTACATTTCTTTCTAAACAAACAAATGTATCCCCCCCACCAACCAAGTATCAAACCTTGGGTCAGCGTGCATTTTCAATCTGTGCCACCAAATGTTGGAATGATCTTCTTATTGCTGTTCGTTACAGTATGTTAAAACTCATGCGATTTTTAAAGTTCGACTAACACAATATTTGCTTGCTAACTCTGGGTGCAATTTCTTGTAAAGTTCACATTGAAAAGTGCTTTTTATTCTACATATTTGTACCTGCATATTGCAAGTGTAATTTACACTGTTTTCAATTTACCGTATGTATTCCATCTTTTATTCTGGGCTGCACCTGGAAAAGCGACTTCGGCTCAGTGTGCCAAACCAGTTAACAAATAAAAATAAATATACACACACATACATACATATATACATATATACCTGGGGCCAAATTTTCAAAGGACGACGCAGGGCTTGACCCCTTTTCTGGTGCACCAAACACCTTTGCTGCAGCTGTGTCCGATTTTAGTATGTCAGGCACAGTTTGCAGTTGCAACAGTTTACCTGATTTACTGCAGCTTAAGCCCAATATTTGGTGCCAGCCCCATAAAAAGAGTACCTGGGATTATGCAAGTTAGACCAGCAAAAAGCTGATGTAACTTGTGTCAGGTGGCACACGGGATAGAAAATCCCATTTGCTGGGATTTGAGCCAGAGATTTGAGCCCCCAACCCCAGCTCTCCTTGCAGGGTTCCTCATCATCCTGAAAGGGAAATAGTGTTGGCTGCCTCCCCTCCCTCACCCTCCTGTCCTTCCACTTTCGACCCTTCAATACTTATTAGCTACTCCCCTTACTCTTACTACAGCACTTGTGTACTACCTTGAACCTGCTCTTGGTACATCATCGCACTATGATTCTTCTGTTTGCATTATTTGTTCCACCTGTTATGCTGTATCCTAATCAGTGGACTCATATTGTTGTATTTTTTATTTTTTTTACAAGCTGTAATTACCTGTACTGCGCCCTACTGTTGCATTATTTTGTCTACCTGCTCCTACTTAATATGTAACTCTTCTTCCATCCATTAATTGTATAATCTCTGTCTTCTTATCCTCGTGTAACCCCCTCACCCCAAGTCACATCGTGAGACGAGCAACTTGTTGTTTAGTGTGCCCTCCTGGTGAAACATTTCAATAAATAAATAAATAAATAATGTTACAAGCTCCATGTGCCATATATTTGGTGCACCAGGGGCTTGCAGTATTTGGCATTTTTTGAAAATCCAGCCCATTGTCTGTGTTGTTATGAGAGCAGAATCTTTACTACAATATATAATCATTATATGTTTGTTGAGCTGGCAATGTAGTCTAGATAGTAATATGTCCCATGGAGCCACTCATTCCGGTGTAAGAGTGGTGTCATGCACGTTATGCCCGAGAGAGAACAGCTGTTCTGACTCGAGCAGAACGCAAGTGAGCCCACTCTTGTAGATCGACGGATCAATGTTACTATTTTTTTTTAAACTATCCTGGAATGTGCCCATTTACAGGGCATCTGCACGTGAGATGCTCTTCACAGAATAAGATTGTCTAATGCGCAGGAAAAAGGAGCACTATGATTGGTCGGGAGCACTCCCTTGATCTATAATAGAGGTTAGAGTAACAAGCTGTGAGTGAGCTTGGTACATCCAGTAGACCTGGGTTTGATTCTCGCAACCTCGACTTGCATATTATGTGATGCTGTGCAAGTCACTTAACCTCCTCAGTGTTCCCGGGTTTCCCCTGAAGACAGGCCTTGAGCCTAGTGGACCATACACGCTTACCAAAAATAAAAAAATGTATATATTGGGAGACAGAATCAGAACTCACCGCTGTGTAGAAGAGGCTGTAGAGCATGAAACCGATTACAGACTTTTCTTACACAATCATAGCTGACTCAAAAACCCTTCAACCTATGCATGTACAGCCAATAGATGAAATTCACATGAGATACAGTTGTGGCCAGCGGCGTGTTGCTTTCCTCCATATGGCCACCTTGGCAGATCATGGCATGGTGCAGCAAATTGCAATTAAAAAACATGAAAGGACCGTTTTTTTCTTTTAATTAGCTGCCTCATCACTGGTGATGCGATCTATCGATCGGCCCCACAACAAAAATAGCACTCCGCTGGTCACAACGGTACCTGAGGTAATACCCATAACAGGCACTAGTGCAGTACCAAGGGGTGCTGCATTGCTGGGGTATGGTCCTTGAGGTACAATGTTAAACCGAGGTCCCTTGTGCCCATGTCTGGTCATTGCCCAGGTAGAAGTTGAAGATCCCATGGCATATGTCAAAGAAGAGTAGGGGGATTATTAAGGAACAAAACCAATAATACATCAAAAACGATATTACATTATATACAACAGGAGCAAAAAATGGAAACAAAAAAGCATACACCAAACTCTGATTCCAACCCATAATTATACAAACATGCTTGATGCCTAATTTACCACAAGTAGCCCCATTCCCTAAATACTGTACCTTCTGGCTTAAGAAACTCATAATTGCATACTGAACAAAATTCAGAAAGTACTTAGTAAACCTTGCAATAAAACCTGCTTCTTCTCCAGTGTGAACTGACACCTGATCTATCAAATACTTCATCTGAAACAAGAGCAGAGTACCCTTAAAGTGCACTCATCCCATTTTTTCCATATCTGGTCTAGGAGTCCAAAATTAGAATAACATTGTGACCAGCTTCTCTCCTCAACCGGCTTGAGGTAAGTTACCAGAGAGCACTTGAAGGGTTAAGCCAGACCCTGAGAGCTGTTCTCTGGAGGGGAGTTGCCCAGAGACAAGGGGCTGGATTTTCAAAGCCCGGGAAATGATGCAAGGTGCCTGCGTAAAACATAAATGATGCAAGTGGCACCTTGCGTCACAAGATGTGGCTTTCCCAATTTTCAAACATGATCTGTGCCGAAAAGGGGAGCTGTTGCACCAAAGTGGAACTAGGCCAGTCTTGCAACCCAAATTGGGGTTTGCCAGGTTGCAAGAGGGCTTGCCCCATAGCGGGGCTGCAACATCCCCTTTTTGTGATTTTGCAAACCCCGCTGTGGATGTAGAAAGGGGCTCCACTTAGACCAGCCAGGAGGTGGTCTAACGGAGGTGCACCAATGCCATACATTGTGGTGAAGGAAGATGAGGTCTGACACTGGGCTGCCAGGGGCAGTAGGGGCACAGTACGTGGCATGGGGGAGTCAGGGAGACAGCTGCTGGGCAGGAGAAGGAGTGAGGTGGCACCCAACGGGGTGCGATTGCTTTTTTATGTATTTCTGTATTGTCTGTCACATCTTATCAGTGTAATACAAGGTACTGTACCTATTATGTCTACACTAAATACAGAAACAGACAAGACCACCTCATCTATGGAGGGGCAAATGATATTCCTGAATAACATTGCATCATATGTAAATGTAACACAGCAGACCTTAAACCCTGTAAGTTATACAGGCCATTACAGTCATCTACGATATACCTGTTCTTGAGGGTTCTGTTTGCATATCCTCACTGCCAATAGGATGGGACCGCCAAGGGGGGGGGGGGTTCCAAAGACAGAAAGTGACATGGCACCAGTTGAGCATGGGGCAGCTGCCAGGGCTCGGTGGGCACCCTGCTCCACTTCACAGATAGATAGATAGATAGACAGATAGAGAGATAGATAGATAGACAGACAGACAGACAGACAGACAGATAGATAGACAGACAGACAGACAGACAGACAGGCTCCTGATGTTACATAGAAACATACAACATGATGGCAGAAAAAGATAAAGGGTCCATCGAGTCTACCCAGAAAGTTTCCCTGGACCTAGTGTCAATCCAGGGACCTACTATCTTCCTTTCAGCTCATCCCCCAATTTTATTTTTTAAAAAAATGCTATTTATTGTGCCGTTCCTGTTAAACTTTTCCATAAATATTATTTCATTATATCTGTACGGTGCTGAACTGCAGTGGAGCTGCCTTAAATATTATCATTTAAAAACAAAACGAATAAAAATACCCTGAGAATAATTGACTATTCATGTGAACTTTATAGAACAAAGCAGTTTTACAGTACATATATTAAATATTTAACACACAATACTGCTGACACTGAATATATACAGGATCAGATGAATGTCTGTCAATCTTCATAACACACAAATATGTTCAAAATACAATTCACACATTTTGATCAGTTCGTGTTGTTCTCCCAGGTGAAGGAAGTGTTGCGCTAGGGTATTACCAGACATTGACTAGAAATATGGGCAATGCATAGTTTTCTGTACCCACACTATTGAACAATGTCACTTGGTTTTATTCACTGCTATTAACATAACTGTCTGCTTCTCAGAGGAAGTACACCATATCAAATTTGCCCCATGTGATTCATGGGGCAAGGAGTTATCTTTTCCATCTATCACCGCAAACTTCTGTGGCTCATAAACAAAAATATATATCAGTGATTTCTTTTTGCAACAGAAAGGTTTTGGCCAGATGCAGATGACAAAAATGCAAATAACATACGAACATACGAAGAAGCCAGCAGAAGAATGCCATTTGGTCTATCAAGTCTGCTTGTACTGCAGGGTCCACAGCTTGAGCTAATGTCCCTGCTCCCCCTCTCCACTCCTCCCATCCCATCCCATGATCCTTACCTTCCCCCTAAGTCTATCCCAGCCTCTCTTAAAGCTGCCCACTGTCTTCAACGAGATGACTTCTTCTGGCAGTGCATGACAAGTGTCCACCACCCTCTCTGTGAAGAAGTGCTTCCTGACCTCCCTCCTGAACCTCCCACCCTCCAGCTTAAGACTGTGCCCCCTCATGTTATGGTTGCCACTCAGCTTAAAGAGACTCTCCTTATCAACCTTATTTATCCCTTTCAAGTACCTGAATCTCTCAATCATGTTCCCTCTCTCTTTCCTGTCTTCCAGGGAGTACATGTTCAGTGCCCTCAACCTCTCCTTGTATGCCTTACCTTACTGACCAGCTATTATCTTTGTAGCCCTCCTCTGGACCTTCTCCAGCAGGTTAATGTCCTTTTTGAGGTGTGGGCACCAGTACAAAACTCCATACTCTAGATGCAACCTTATCAGTGAGCTGTACAAGGGCAGTACAACCTCCTCTCTCCTACTACTGATCCCCCTAGATATGCATCCAAGCATCTTGTTGTCTTTGCTGCTGCTTTCTTGCACTGCATGGAGTGCTTCAGGTCACTAGCGATCATCACTCCCAGGTGCTTCTTCTCCTCCTCTGATGCAGATACTCGGACTCCACCCAGGTAGTACTCTATCCTGGGATTCTTGGCTCCAATATGCATAACTTTGCATTTCTTGGCATTGAAGCCAAGCTGCCAGATCCTGGACCACCTCCCCAAGCTTTTCCAGATCTTCCCAAACTGAGGAAAAGATAGCCAACTTGGTTAAGAAGGGGGATAAAACCTTTTATAGGTACATCAGGGAGCGTAGAAAGACAAAGGGAGGGATAGTGAGGCTGAATAGAATGGAAGGTGGGTAGGCAGGGAGGGACAGTGAAAAAGCAGGAATACTGAATGAATACTTCTGCTCAGTATTCACAAAAGAGGAGGAGGGGGAGGTACCTAATCCAATTAACAGAAGCATTCTGGATAGGGGGGTTGATCACAGTCCTTTCACAGAAGAAAGGGTTCTGAAAGAACTCCTAAAACTGAAGGTGGACAAAGCAATGGTGCTGACGGGATTCACCCCAGAATTCTAAAAGAATTAAGGGGAGAACTAGTGACACCACTGACTACCCTTTTTAATAAATCATTGGAGGATGGTGTGGTACCTGGGGACTGGAGGAAGGTGGATGTGATTCCCCTTCACAAAAGTGGGAGCAAGACAGAGGCAGGAAACTACGGACCTGTCAGTTTGACCTCTGTGGTAGAGAAAGTGATGGAATCACTTCTGAAGGAAAGAATTGTTGAGTACCTAGAGGCCAGTGGGGCCAGGACCCAAAGCAGCATGTGTTCACAGAGGGAAGGTCATGTCAGATGAATCTAATTTAATTCTTTGATTGGGTGACCAAAGTAGTAGACCAGGGAGGGGCTGTGGACACGGCCTACCTAGACTTTAGCAAGGCATTTGACACAGTCCCATACAAAAGATTAATAAACAAATTAACCAGCCTGGGAGTGGGTCCCAGGGTGGTAGCCTGGGTAAAACATTGGCTGGACAACAGAACACAGAAGGTAATAGTAAACGGAGTCCACGCTGAAGAAAGGGGGGTTACTAGTGGGGTACCGCAGGGTTCAGTACTGGGTCCAGTCCTTTTTAATGTCTTTATAAGTGACATTGCAGAGGGACTGGAAGGAAAAGTATACCTCTTTGCAGATGACACAAAGATGTGCAACAGGGTTGATACACAAGGAGGCATGGAAAGAATGAGAAGGGACTGAGCAAGGTTGGAGGAATAGTCAAAAGTACGTCAGCTTGGATTCAATGCAAAGAAGTGCAAAATAATGCACCTGGGAAACAAAAACCCCAGTGGAAGATTGCACAATGGGGTGGAGGTTGTAACAAAAACAAAAATGGAAAGGGACCTGGGGGTAATCATATCAGATGACCTTAAGGTTGGCAAGCGATGTGAGAAGGCAGTAGGGAGGGCTGGGGGATACTAGGATGTATAGGGAGAGGCATCACTAGCAGAAAACAGGAATTTGTTATCCCTCTGTACAGACAGTTGGTGAGACCCCATCTGGAGTACTGCATTCAGTTCTGGAGACCTCATCTCCGCAAGGACATAGACAGGATGGAGTCAATCCAGAGGAGGGCAACTAAAATGGTGCAGGTCTGCAAGAAAAGCCATACGAGAAGAGACTAAAGGAGCGTAATATGTATACCCTTCTTTATTTAGTTTTTGTTGACCAGGTACGTGCACTAGACAAATCCTGCCTATTTTCAGGCAGGACCCGGGGACGGGGATACAGATGAATGCCAACTGACCATGAACCAGATTAAGCCGTTGGTGGTATTTTTGGTGAATGAGGGAAATTTGGCCAGGACACTGGGGAAATTCCCTTACTCTTTTCGATAAGTGTCATGGGATCTTTAACATCCACCTGAACTACCACCAATCCAGGCAGATTGGGCCTCAGTTTAATGTCTCATCCGAAAGACGGCACCTCAGAAGTGCAGCACCCCTCTCATGCTGCACTCCAGTGTCAGTACTGGGATATTAACCCAAGTGCCAGATGTGGGAACTGAACCCACAGCCCTCTGATCTCCCAGCCTCAGAGGTGAGTGTGCTACCTACTGAGCCACTGACACTGCTTGAGGAAAGGAGGGAGAGGGGGGACATGATAGAAACTTTTAAGTACCTCAGTGGAATCAACAAAGTCCAAGAGGGTAGCATCTTTCAGAAAAAGAGATGTACAAGAACAAGGGACACACTTTGAAGACAGAGGGGGGATGGCTCAGGGGCAATGTGAGGAAGTATGGTATCATCCGTGAATAGGCACATATTGCCTTTAATGCCATCCCCAGTGTCATTGATGATGGCATTGAGCAACACAGGCCCCAGCACCGAGCCCTGTGGGACCCCACTGGTTACCTCTCTGGTGCCAGATAACTCTCCCCCGACAGCCACCATCTGGGTTTTGTCACTCAGCCAGTTTTCCATCCATCTGGCCATCTTTTCCCCAACTCCACAATCCACCAACTTCCTGATCAACATTTTGTGGGGCACAGAGTCAAAGACCTTGCTGAAATCAAGATAGAGGATGTGGGGCCCCTGTCTTCTATCTTAGAGCCACAGTCAAAGAAGTCAAACCAAATTTGTTTGACATGATCTCCCCCCAATTAACCCATGCTGGCTCTTATTCTGGAGACCATGCTCCTCTAGATATTCAACCAACCTTTCATTTAGTATGGTCTCCATGAGCTTGCCCACAATGGAGGTCAGACTGATGGGTCTGTAATTCCCTGGGTCATCCTTGGGACCGCTTTTGTGGAGGGGCATTACAGGTGCTGTTCTCCAGTGCTGCTGTACCACACCTGACTCAAGTGAACTATTACTATGACAGCACTTTAGATACCTTTCAGGAACAACCACTATTAGTAATGATGAATACTGCTCGATGCACAATTTATTTTTAAGGACAATTAAGTTAGACAAGAGTCTAATGGTATACTGCCTAATACTATCAGTTATTTATTTTCTGCAAACCTAACTTGCAGTTAGCAGGAAAGTCTATACAATTGTCCCAATTTCTACCACACATTTGTGCACCAAGTACCTAAAATGTGATGTCATAACCGGAAGAAAGGGCAGAAAAAAAAGTGTTGGTATAAACAAAGTTTCTGTAACAGATTCACCAAATGAATTAAAGTTTGCAAGTCTGAAAGTACATGATACAGGTCATGTTAGGAAACCACAACTGAATAAAAAAAATTACTTTCAAAAAGTAATTTTTTTTTCTGACTGATTGCTTTTCTTATTTTGTTAAAGCAACTTTCTAAAAGCACGACTCAGGGTGACTGTAACATAATTCAAATGGTGTAGCCAGCTGCAGTGCTCAACTTCTTCTCATTTATTTAGAAATGCCTGGTGGATCCTATGATGTAAGCACTTGCTACCTTTTCAACATTGCATTAAGTGCAAACAAGACAAAAAACTCTCGCACCTTTCTGATAAGGGTGGAACCGAACCGGTTCTCTTTAGATCAACAGGACAAGTCTGTTTGCATCTACCACGAACAGTGGGCACAGTGTCTCCATCCTTACCATTTCAGCTACTCCTCCTGTGATCAGTTGGAAGTGAAATTTTAGGAACGCCATATTTTCTTTGGCAGCACTGAGATGGCGGGACATTCCAGTCATAAATATACACTTAACTTGACTTCTTCCTTGCACAGTTTACAATCTTTTGTTAGCATCTGGTGTTTTTCAGGCATATCTTTGATGCTCTGTTTGTGTGTCACAATGTACTTATTATTGCAACCATGGGATTTTTATTCGGTATCAAAACAGGGATCATGAATACGTCGGACATCAACTGGTGCTAACCATGCTTCCAGTGAAACTGCTTCACTCTGCAAAACTTCAGGTAGTTCTTATTAATTCTAACATAATGTACTAGTCTGCAGAAAAAACATGACCTCCACCAAATGCATTGGGTAAATAGTAGTCACGAAGAATCCAAGAGCTCTCTTTCCATTTCCCTGCGGGCTTGACCCTACCTCTACTGGAGAAGAATCCCCAGTATAGCTTCTTTGGTTCCTTCATTTAAAGCTCTACCTTAATGATATCCAACCTTGTGAAAGTGTCATCATCAGCTTTTAAAAGGGTAAGTCCATGAAAACGGGTTACCAAAGTGTGACATATGGGTACATTTTTCAAATCCACAGTAGATTAATTTTAATAAGCTTGTCAAGACACTGTGACACAAGAGTGAAAAAGGGACCAGATTGTAAGATAACTCCCTAGCAGAGATCTGAGAAAAATCACCTTCCGTGTCACGTGTGTAATGGTGGACACCAAACATTGCAAGTGCAACAGTGGACACAACAGGTGTTTAACTTGGGGAAAAATTTTACTTTTCTTTACTTTATTTTACTAAGCATTTCAAGACAGTATGGCTCAAGAGTGAAAAAGGGATTATGTTGTGGGATAACTCCATATCCGACTTGGAAAGAAAAAGCACCTTCAGTGTTGCATGTGTAACAGTGGACACCAAATGTTGCATGCACAACAGTGGACAACATGCAAGTATTTAAGTTAAAAAAGCATTGCCTGCACCCCCTCTTACCAAAGTCATGTAGTACTTTTAAGACCCTATCCCAAAAGAGAATCACCCACTCAAAAAAAGCTGGATGTTTTTGCTGAAATTTTGGTGAACATGTGAAAAATGCAATTTGCTTGGACACCACAGTTGCATGCACCACACAAAACTTTGAGTGAACTTGAAATGTTATATGCATTGAAAAACTAGGGTGAAAATGTCTTCATTAACAAAAAAAACACCAGAGGCAGTTTTCAACATAACGTTATTGAAGTGCAACTAAAATTAAGTCTGCATAGAAGCAGTGGAATGTACTGCATTTTTGCATGTCACATTTTGCAAGGAAAAATCTGTGATATTTTGGAGCTGGGCATTGAATAAAAAAAAATGGGTGCACCTGGGTTTCTCAAACTATGAAATGTATCTGTACTTGTGGCTACCTTTAAAATTCACTTATCGTGATTGTAGTGGCTGTTAATTTTTTTAAAATCATTGTACAAAATATTTGGCACTATGGAACCCCCCTTTCACAGAATTACCCAAAACAAACTTAGTCAACATGCAAGTCCAACCAACTTTACATATGAAGGAGCTTGTTGGTCACATTCTCATAGGAGTCTTTTAAGTCCAGTAGTATCGAAAGATCATGATATCTAACATTTTCCAGTTCAAGATTTTGAAGCTCTTCTTGCAGCAAAACCACCAACTACAAATTTACAAAGAATAATCGGGTCATGCTTTGAGAGCCACATGCTTCTAATAATGCTCCTCCTGTTCGTGTATTTTGGTCCAGTTGTGATCAACATTACCAGAAGGGCGATCCTGGGGACTTCAGAGTCCCTGTCATACACTTGGCCAAGTACAGAAGGACCATGGCAAACAATGAAATACTGCCAGTGCCGAGGATGGTTTTATATTGACAAACAAGGCTCACCAAGTACGCAAATATGTTATCAAAGCCCTTGGTAAGTCAAGATTCAGTAATGACTCCCTCAATCGCAAAATCCTGTCTCTCACACTTGATGAAGTGCTTAGTACTCTGACCAGAATTTTCAACCTCTCCCTCAGCCTTAGCCAGTTCCCGGACAGGTGGAAATCTGCCACTGTCACCCCAATCCATAAAAGTGGTGACAGAACTGCCCATTAAACTACAGACCTATCTGCCTACTACCCCCACTCTTCAAGGCACTAGAACGCATTGTCTCGGATCAGCTCACAGAATACCTGGAAACATACAACATCCTGTGCAAGCAACAACATGGGTTCTGCAAAGGTCACAGCACCTCCACAGCCCTACTTGAATTCACCAGTGCAATCCACAACACACTTGACTCCGGTGAACTACTAGGCTCAATCTACATTGACTTAACTAAAGCCTTCGACACTGTCAATCACCGCCTCCTGCTTGTCCAGTTTCAGAACACTGGGCTGTCAACCGACTCCACTGGCTGGTTTAAGAGCTACCTTGAAGAATGGTCCTAAATAGTAAGAATCACTGATACACTCTCGGACCGTAGACCGGTCAGCTCGGGAGTCCCCCAAGGTTCCCTTCTGGGACCCCTCCTCTTCAGCCTATTCTTAAACTCACTACCAGACAGCTGCCCAGAACAAATAATTCTCTACGCCGACAATGCTGTGATCCTCACCTCGGACCCTGATCCAATCCAATTACAAAATAAACTTCAGCGGGCCTTCTTCTCCATCGAATCCTGATTCCTAAATCATAAACTGCTTCTCAATCAGAAAAAATAACAAGTCTATGGTCTTCTGCAGCCCCCACAACAAAAACAAACAACTCCACCTCTTTATTGCAACCGAACAAGGAGCCATCCTAGAGCAAACACAATTGTTCAAGTACCTCAGCATCACCCTTGATCCACATCTCTCATATGCTGTCCATATTAGCAGTGTTGCAAAGTCTGCCAATATGAGGATAGGCATATTATTCCGGCACAGGAAACACCTAACCCCAGAAGCACTGTCAGTGGCCGTTCAAAGCTCCATCATCAGCATCGTAGACTATGGTCTTAGCATATATAGGTCTGCAACTACCACTGCTCTCAAATATATCGTAACCTCCCTGAATAAGGCCTGTCATCCCATCACTGGCTCACATCACCATACCCACACATGTGACCTTTATTCCCAATCTGGATGGCTTCAACTGGACAAATGCATAAAATACCAAACCTGCATCACGGCCAAGAAAATTATAATGGGTCTGGCCCCACCTGGTGTCTGTGCCCTCCTTAAGCCTAGACATAGGAATGTCACTACAAGGAGATCCAATTCCCATCTACTGCATATCCCACGATGTCGCATGACCCAAGGACAAAGATCATTCACCTATCTGGCATCCAACTGGCTCAACTCTCTTGGCAGTGACATAGTGACTGCTCCAACACTCGGCCTCTTCAAGTCCAAGCTGTGCCTCTCACTGTTTGTATTCTGTGATTGCTCATCTTAACATTTCCACCATTCCAGCTGCACATGCCCCAGCACCCAGCGCTTACCATCAGTCTTTGCACCCCTAGCACCTTACCTGTCATATTCCCTTGACAAGGCCCCCTGAATGCACTGTCTTCTGCCCTCGCCCACCTTTCCCCTGTATCTCCACTCTTGCCCCTGCCCCAACCACCTCCAATACTCCCCCTTACCTCTGCACCTACTACCCCCTCAATCTCCTACCCTTACTCCCCCACCCACCTCTCATCCTTCCCTTGTCTTGCTCATAGCTCATGTCTTTGTACTGGTTATTACTTGTCTGTAAGTCAATGACCATATGTTTGTAACTAAAAATGATGACTGTTGCACATACTGACATGGAACCTTTGTAAAAGAGCCTCGGCTCAAAGGTATTGTAATCCTAGATGAAATAAAATAAATAAATAAATAAACAAGGTGGATTGCAGATCTTGCAGAGATGTGGCCTTAGTGTGAACTTTTATTTCCTTTATGAACAGTGAAATAAGCCCAGAACAGTCTCTCAGACACCCAAGCCCTCCAAAGAGAGGAACTGGCTGCATCCCTCAGTCTTCGTTACTAAACAAGATACAGTGTAGCACAGTTAGCTGGAGCATCACTGCTACATGCAAATGTGATGTAGCTGTCCTCAACTGTCCACCTCCTGTGAAATCAACAGCACAACTGACACAACAGCTAGTTGGCAGCAGCAGCGGTACAGACGTGGGCAGCAGAGTACTGCTCCAGTACCACTTTGCTCCATTCTCTAGACTCTCAGTCTGAGTCTCTGAGCAGCTGCAGCACCAGGACATAGCAATGGCAACCAGCTCTCAGGCTGTCACCAACTGCAGCGCTGTGATGTTGAAAGCTGATCAGCTGCTTGTTGACCAGCTTCATGCAAATGAAAGAACCAAGGCCTTCTCTGAATGGAGCAGCTTCGATCCTTTCAACTACATGAAGTTTCCACTCAGCAAGCAGCGAGTTGTGTCATGACCACAGTGTGTGGTCATTGGTCCGGACTACCGAGCCCCTTCCAGTTTGAACTGCAATGGGCTCAGCAGAGACACACCTCCAAAATCCCATTTAGTGTAACAAAACGTTTCTTGTGTGTGCACAAACAAATATAAAAAGACCATGAAAGAACACTAAAGTCGTCACCATTCCCAGCCCTCCCTCAGATATGGAACACTAGGTGTATGCCCATTTCACAGGATTAAGTCTATTAGCCCACAAAAACTGCAAACAAGGGTGTGTGGCTTAGCAGCAGAGCAGAGCAGACATTCTGAGCTAGGGATCCTGAGGAACAGAGACCTTAATTTATAAAAAATAGTGTTTTACTGTGTTTTCTGCCATTAAAACGCTAACACCAGTACAGAGCAACTATTAGGACACCAAAATGGGTAAACTGAGGATATAGCACCAGCGGTCAATTTGTTTCAGTCAAAGACATTGAAGCCGCAAGGAGCAGGGCCTCCATTACAGGATGCAGCCATGAGTGGCAGTGGCGCCAAAGCAGTGTCTCTTGGAACGGTTAGCACAACACTGACACAACTAGTCAGGATGGATCAAGATATGGACAGAAAACTGGATTCCCTTACAGCAAGGGTTTCCACCCTACAGACCTGAATGGAGAACACTGAGCACAACATACAGAGGATGGACAGCTCAGTGCGTAAATCGATTGGTGCTACAACTAAATTGATTAAAGAGAAGGCCTTTCTTTGTCAAAGACTGGAAACAGTTGAAAACCAGACCAGAGAAAGAAGTTTAAGACTAGTGGGAGTACATGAACAAATGGAGGGGGAATCATTGATGGAGTTTGTCATCACAATACCTTCACTTTCAGAAGAGGATCCTGCTTTCATTATAGAAAAAGACTATTGGATTACCCCAGGGAGAGTAGTAATGGATGCAGCAGAGCCTCGGACCCTATTGCTTCTCTGTAACAGAGTGGGTGCTTAAATGGACATAGAGTTGTTTTACTGTACAAACTTTGCACTCTATGAACTTTTTCATCCTGCATGTATGTTACGGAGACTTCAGTCTTCTTTAACGGTGTATGGTGCAAGACTCCTTCATAATACGTTATATAGAAACATAGAAATTGTCTGCTGATAAGGACCTCTAGGCCCATCCAGTCTGCCGTAACCCTAAACTTGTGCAGCTACTGACCCCACCTGCACACTGGCCTCTTCCCACTCTTCCCCACCTCTAAGGTTCCCCATGCCTCTCCCAAGCATGTTTAAATCCTTCCACTGTCCTTGCTCCCACCACCTCCTGTGGCAGGCTATTCCATGCATCCACCACCCTCTCTGTGAAGAAAAAATTCTTCATATTTCCACTCAAATGATACTTCCCCTTCAGCAGATGCTAGCCTTTGCCTTTCAGCATGATAATTAAGAAGGTTGCCTACTTGTGTGACCCCCATGGTGGAGTAAGGGTGTGGTAGGTTTCCAGTGCACAAGTCAGAGTGTGCACTCGGGCCAATACCATAAGTAACAAAGGAATAATGACCCTCTAATCGAGTACTGCACTCACATTAGCTAGCCAATCTTGTATGTATGTAATGTATATATAGGCTGCTTAACCTTCAGGGTAGACTTTTGTCCCGTACAGTACTCACAAGTTTGCATGCTCGATTTAATCACATGTACTAGCACTAGTCATCAAATTGATCTGAAAACTCAGTGGTTTAACACTGTTTCAAATTAGATAATGTTAATTATGTAGATATTTGGCTCTTCCTCAGGGAAACCATTCTGATAAATAATTTATAACACCTATGTGGGTTACAGGGTGCCTTAGGGCTGGATGGTTAATGGGACACTGACGTATAGACAACAGTATACAGTAACCCTATAATACTCTGTGCTGCTTAAGGTCATAGATTGAATAGATAAGAAATGCAATAAGATATATTTCCCCCCAATGTTGTAGCACTGGGAAAGGTGTCTGATATATGCCTTTTTAAGAGGACATGTGATATGTAATTAGTTCACGTATCCTTTTGTGCAACCTTTATTGTAAGTGTGGCTTACATAATTTCTAAATAAAAAGTTATATATAAACTCAAACCCCATCTAATCTGGTTTCTAGTCTAACTGGGTGTGGGAATCATAAGAAATGTGCAAAAAAAAGGGGTAATAAAATGGTATTAAGCATGTTCACCCTCTTCTTCTTAAACATTGGCTAGCTCTTTCATCTCTCAACCATGTCTTCAAAAATTTTCATTTGTCTAAGTCAGTTTTGTCTCTCTCCATATTTCCTTTGCCAAACCGAACCACCCAGGATATCCAAATATTTCTGTGATACTGTTATACCAGCTACGACCTCCACCCCTGGTGAGGATAAAGCCCCCAACTGCAGCCCCTTGCTTTTGGACCCATTAGTCATAGATACAGAGACCTTTGAAAAATCCTGAAAAAAATCAATTGCTTGTTCTAAAAGTCAACAGGGGTGGGGGGAGGGTGGCTATCTGTTTTAGATCCGAACTAGGCTTCACCCTGCACCCAGTGAGAGCACCACATTCATTTGAATGTGTGGCCATCCATGGGGGTCCGGGTGCAGGTTGCCTGATTCTTTTGATTTATCGCCCCTCTGGGGCAGTGGGAGACTTTCTGCAGGAGGTGGCCGATTTCGTGGTCAGGGAGACGTTGGAGGCCCCCAGATGTTTAGTGCTGGGGGACTTCAATGTCTGGGCTGACAACGAATCTTCTCAGCTTGGTTCCAACTTCCTCCAGACGATGTCTTCCTTGGGCTTTGTGCAGGGTGTTTCCTCTGTAACTCATCTGGGTGGCCACATATTGGATCTGGTGTTCTCACTGGGGCTTGAGATTAATAGTCTCAGGACTGATCGGGTCATCTGGTCCGATCATTACACGGTGAAGTTCTTTTTCAGAGCCCCCCTGGTAGTCCTTCCCCTGCAGAGATGGTCAGATATCGCCATTTGAGGGGTTGACCCCTGAGGTTTTCTGGTGGTGGCTGACCTATCTAGTGTGGATAGTGCATGCACTGGGTGGGTGTGCACGGCAGTGGATGCCTATAACAAGGTGCTTGCTGGTGCGCTCGACTTCCTCGCACCAGTCCATGTCCAACCTAGGTCTTCCCACTTGAGGTCCCCTTGGTATGATGTGAGCTCAAGGGGATGAAGACCTTGGGTCAGAGATTAGAGCGCTGCTGGCAGAAATCTGTCTTGGAGGTGGACAAACTGGCCCTGCGTGTGCACTATGGTGCATACCAGGGAGCAATCAACCATAAGAAGGCAGAATTTCTATCCAGGGAGATTGCTTCCAGGAGGAACTGACCAACTATGCTCTTTTTGCACTGTGGACAGACTTCTCCATCCTTCCTGTCTGCAGCCTAAGGTAGCCTTTTCCAATGCATTGTATGAAGAGTTTGCTCTGTTCTTCTCAGACAGGGTGTCTGCCATCAGGCAGGGGGTTCTGCCAATGGGTCAGAGTTTGGCCGACAGTGGTCACCATGGGCGACTGGAGAGCTCTCCACCTGGTTGGGGTGAGTTTAGACCAGTGGAAGTGGCTGAGGTCATTGAGATTGCTTCCAAGCTTCGGCACACCTTTTGTGAACTGGACCTGGTGCCAACTCGTTTCTTATTGAGATATGTTGACTCCGTTGGCCCGGTGTTTGCCTTGATTGTCCGGTGTTCCTTGTCAGAGGGGATCTTTCCTGATGTCTTGAAGGAAGCATTGGCGAGACCCCTTCTGAAAAAAAACATCGTTGGACCCTGAGATCAGGGCAAATTACCATCCTATCTCTGATCTTCCATTTTTGGGTAAGATTGTGGAGAAAGTGGAGCGCTTCAGCTTGAGGAGCATCTCGTGGCCCATGATCTTTATGATCCACTCCAGTCTGGGCTTCATGAGAGGCATAGCACAGAAACTGTGCTGGTTCGGGTCCATAATGACCTCCTTAGGGCTAGAGATCAAGGGGAAGGGACAATTCTTGTTCTCCTCAAGCTCTCTTCAGTGTTTGACACGCTGGACCATCGAGTGTTACTTGACCGCCTAAGGGAATTCTGAGGACTTGCCGACACTGTCGTCTGCTGGTTTGAGTCTTTTCTATCTAACAGGAGGCAGAGGGTAGTGATGGGGAATTTCTCCTCCTCCCCCCCAGCCACCTGTCATGTGGGGTTCCCCAGGGTTCGGTCTTGTCGCCGATGCTATTTGCCATGTATATGCTTCCCCTGGGAGGGCTCATTAGGAAGTACAGTCTGGATTTTCATTGTTATACCGATGATACCCAGCTGTATTTTTCCTTTGCCCCTGGAACATCTCATGCAGTGGAAGTGCTTAATAGCTGCCTCACTGAAATCAATGACTGGATGGCCTCCAGCTGGTTGCGAATGAACCCCAATAGGATGGAGGTACTAGTGGTGGCGTTGAACAGAGGGCATGATAGGTTGGCCTCTGGTACAGAGACAGGACTTTTTCTTGGCTCTGTACCAGCACAGTGTAGGAAGTTGTTAAAGTGCTGAGAAGAGAAACGATGAATCAGGTGTTCGCATGGCAGAGCTGAAAGCTTCGATTGTCGTGGGAAGCAATGCAGTAGTGGAGAGAAAAGGCAGTGAGACACTATATGGGACAGTGCAGCTCAGTGAGACAAGTAGCAGAAGAAAGGAAGACAGTGAAACCCTTTTTGTAGTAGGACAGAAATGCAAAGAAAAAAAGAAGCATATCAATGAAGCAGCAGATGTGGAGGGGTTAAGAAATACATTCAAACAGAAAAAGAAGGATATCATTGAAAACAGAGATGTGGAGGAATCAAGAGAAAGAATACATTACACAGACATGCTGACCTGTCTAGTGAAGAGGTCAAAGATCTGGAGCGCAGGAAGTCGGAGGCAAACACACAGAAGAACACTTCATAGGCTTGTAACGTTTTTTCAGATTGAATGAAGTCAAAAAGTTATCATTAGACTTAAGTGTAATACCTACCCAGTATTTCAGAACTACCAAATATTTTGAGAATGTTTTATGCCACAGTGAGAACAGAACAGGGGAAGCAATACAGCATAAGTTAATTTGCAGGTCTGAGAGCTGGACTGAATAGGTATATCAGCAGTGTGGATATTAATAGAAAAGTGAATATAGCCACAGATGCTGACTTCTGCTCTGCAAACAATGTCTTTGTTGCTGTTTTAAAGCAGTATTGTAGAGATAGTCAGGACACAGCAACGCACCACCCCAGAATATCAGAGACTGATTTACAGAAAATCAGATCCTGTATTAAACTATCACCACAGTCTGCGTATGGCCTTGTACGCAGACTGTGGTTTGAGCTTTGGCTAGGATTAGCTAGAAGGGGCAGAGAAGGAGTCCGTCAGTTGAAACAGGATTCTTTTCAAATAAAAGTGGATGACAGAGGTCAAGAGCACATTGCCTTATCATTTAATGAGAGTACAAAAAACCACAATCGTATATCAGAGCCCAATAAACAGGTACTTAGAGGTGTACTTTACTCTCAGCCTGGAAGCCCTGAGTGTTCTGTTGCAATGCTTCGTCATTACTTGAGCAAATGTCTCAGTAATGCTCCATCATTGTACCTTCACCCATTAAAAATAGCAGAAGACCTTCTGCAGCATAAGGAATGTTGGTATAGCAGACAGCCAATGGGACGCAATGATTTGGGAAACCTGATGTCGCAGATATGTGAGGATGCAGACCTATCTGTGAGGTATACTAACTGTTCCATCAGAAGCACTGTGGTGCACATTCTTTTTGAGGCTGGTCTCACAGCTCATGAAATTATGTCAGTGACTGGTCACAGATGCAAGACCAGTCTTAGAAATTACTGGAGTCCATCAAAGAAAGATCGGAAGAAGTGATCTTCTATGCTATTAGGAGGTACTGATAAAAGTGTAGACAGAGCAGGTGACATCACTAGTTCCCACAACCCAAAAAGTAAGCAAACCTGTAGACAGCCAGCAGGTATTAGAAGCCGGAACAGTGAATGCTGCAGATCCAGAACTGCAAATAGGTGATGCAGGGTCACATCGCACATCACAGGGGACATCAGGTGAAACCTCTATATCTCCTGACAAAACATCTTCTCCAAAACACATACCCTTGACACACATGCCATTTACTCCATTTAACCTGTCACAATTCACAGTGAATGTCACAGTAAATTTTAATTACTACAGTACTCCGAATCAGAACGCCGAGTTCAGTTCCAACACAAGTGCACAGTGAAAAGATGCGGTAATAATTCCGGTGTCAAAGTTCAGCAGTCAGCTCATTATTACTGTAGTTTCTGAATGATTAATAACAGTTTTCTGTTAAAAATTGAAGTCAGTAGCACTGCACAGTTACACAAAGTGAACAAATATGTGAGGAATGAAATGTTACTACAGTTGTCGCTGTTGTGCATGGTTACTACAATGACGGAGATATGCAAATGAGGTTTTCTCCGATGTGAGATGCAGTATATGTACTGTTCATTACTTTAATTTCTCATTGCAGTTTTGGAGTGAAAATCACATGTACACATCAGATTAGTAATTTAATACTACTTTCACCTTTAATGCAGTGTAAGCAAACAGCGTCATTTCTAAATGTTACTGTAATGAAAATGATCTTTTCAGTATGCAAATTATTGCTGCCATACTACACAGTTGTTCATTTCCAGTCATACAGGACAAATTTTGTATTCCTGTCAGTTGTTTTTCAAAAACATGTATTAACCGTACAAAATGTAAACTATTTCATGATAATGTAACAGAGAACAGTTGTCATTTGAAACAGTTTGTTAACAGTGTTAACCAGAATATTAAAAAATGTTGTTTAAGGGAAACTTCAGGATACATAATTTTTTCTATGTTTTTAACATTAAAAATATAGGTATTAAACATCTTCTTCTGTATTTGTACACCTGTTAATGAAAGTAATGCCATTTCAATAATATCAAACATAAGCACATATATTACGAACCAAATATTATCCATGTTACAAGCGCATTAAGCCCCACGAAAGGAGGCTTCTACTAGGGAATTAATGCATGGTTGGGTGGTTGTAGGCACCAGGCCTTTGGCTTCGTGCCACAACCCTCCCCCAACCATGCATTAATTCCCCAGTAGAAGCCTCCTTTCTCATGGCTTTTGTGTTTGTGGAGTTGGGGAGGGGCCTTAGACAAGTAGCACGCATGGTAACCTTCTCGGAGGTGCTGCCTGTCTATGGCACTGGTGAGGCCAGGGTGCTCCACACCATGGGATTCAATCAGTGGTTGAAAAACTGGTGCAGAGCTCAGGGAATTGGCTTCATTGGGGACTGGAGGTCCACCTGTAGGGATGCAGGCCTTTACTGGCGTGATGGTCTGCATCTGTCCAGGAGAGGAACCAGGATCCTAGGTGATAGATTTAAATGCTTCATTGGCAAGCATTTAAACTAGCCAATGGGGGAGGCACTGGAGAGGAGCAGGGAAATCCTAGCCCCCCCAACAAAATCAGGGTTCTAAGTGAGGTAAACACCAAGATAGAGATGTCGATAGGGGCAAAGGCAGGGGTAAATGGAGAAAACAACAAAGGCAATAAGGACAGGGATGGGGCAAAAAGGGGTAAGGTCATCAAGAAATGGAAGGTAATGAGTACCAGTGCCCATAGTCAGGGCAACAAGCTTCCTGAACTGGTGGCCTTGATGGAAGAGGGATGCCTGGATATCGTAGCAGTCACAGAAACATGGTACACAGAGAACCATGACTGGGATGTTAACATACCAGGTACACAACCTACAGGAGAGACAGGGAGGGGAATAGGGTGCTGAGTAGCTCTCTATGTAAGGGAAGGGATAAAAGCAACTGAATAAAAGAGTAAACAGGGAGGAGAAGAGGCACTGTGGTCACCTTAGAGACTGGAAATGACACCACAATCTACACAGGGGTTGTATACAGACCCCCATGTCAGGGGGAAGGAATGGACAAGGATATGATAGAAGGCATCCTTAGGATGGCAGAGAAAGGGGATATACTGTTGATGGGGGACCTTAGTATGCCATATGTTAACTGGAGCACCTTTGCTGCAGTCACATCCAAAAGCAGGGCCATTCTCAATGCCCTTCAGGTGGCATACTTCAGACAGCTAGTTTTGGAACCCACTCGTGAGGGAGCAATCTTAGACCTCATACTGTCAAATGGGGACAGTGAAAGGATCTCAGATATAGAAGTGGGTAGCCATCTTGGAACAAGTGACCACCAGTGTGGTTCACGATAAATTCAGCTACAGAGTCAAGCCATACAAAAGTGAGGGTTCTGGACTTCAGGAGGGCTGACTTTGGCAAGATGGGAGAGTACTTTAGAAAAGCACTAGCAAACAGGCTAGAAGGAGGGGTGGAGCAACAATAGGGAACATCAAAACTGCCATCACAGAGGCAACAAGCCTTTGTGTGAAGCAAATAAACAAATCAAAACAAAAAAAAATGCCACTATGGTTCTCAAAAGAGGTGGCACTGAAGGTTAAGGAGAAAAAGATAGCATTTAGGAAGTATAAGGAACCACAGAAGGAGCAGGACAGAGAACTGTACCAGTTAAGGCAGAAGGAAGCAGGGAGGGTAGTCAGAATAGCAAAGGCCAAAACTGAGGAAAAGATAGCCAACTTAGTTAAGAAGGAGGGATATAACCTTTTATAGGTATATCAGGGAGCGTAAAAAGACAAAGGGAGGGATAGTGAGGCTGAATAGAATGGATGGTGGCCGGTGGGTAGGCAGAGAGGGACAGTGAAAAAGCAGGGATACTGAACGAATATTTCTGCTCAGTATTCACAAAAGAGGAGGAGGGGGAGGTGCCTAATCCAATTAACAGAAGCGCTCTGGATAGGGGGGTCGATCCCAGACCTTTCACAGAAGAAAGGGTTCTGAAAGAATTCCTAAAACTGAAGGTGGACAAAGCAATGGGGCCTGATGGAATTCACCCCAGAATTATAAAAGAATTAAGGAGAGAACTAGTGACACCATTGTCTACCCTTTTTAACAAATCATGGGAGGATGGTGTGGTACCTGAGGACTGGAGGAAGGTGGATGTGATTCCCCTTCACAAAAGTAGGAGCAAGACAGAGGCAGGAAACCACAGACCTGTCAGTTTGACCTCTGTGGTAGGGAAAGTGATGGAATCACTTCTGAAGGAAAGAATTGTTGAGTTCCTAGAGGCCAGTGGGGCACAGGACCCAAGGCAGCATGGGTTCACAGTGGGAAGGTCATGTCAGACGAATCTAATTGATTTCTTTGACTAGGTGACCAAAGTAGTAGACCAGGGAGGGGCTGTGGACATGGCCTACCTAGACTTTAGCAAGGCATTTGACACAGTCCCACACAAAAGATTAATAGTCAAATTAACCAGCCTGGGAGTGGGTCCCAGGGTGGTAGCCTGGGAAAAACATTGACTAGACAACAGGACACAGAAGGTAATTATAAATGGAGTCCATTCTGAAGAAAGAGGGGTTACTAGTGGGGTACCACAGGGTCCAGTACTGGGTCCAGTCCTTTTTAATGTCTTTATAAGTGACATTGCAGAGGGACTGGAAGGAAAAGTATGCCTCTTTGCAGATGACACAAAGATGTGCAACAGGGTTGATACACAAGGAGGTGGGGAAAGGATGAGAAAGGACCTGGCAAGGTTGGAGGAATGGTCAGAAGTATGGTAGCTTGGATTCAATACAAAGAAGTGCAAAACAATGCACCTGGGAAACAAAAACCCAGGGGAAGATTACACAATGGGGGAGAGGTAGTAACAACAACAAAAATGGAAAGGGACGTGGGGGTAATCATATCAGATGACCTTAAGGTTAGCAAGCAATGTGAGAAAGCAGCAGGGAGGGTTGGGGGGATACTGGGATGTATAGGGAGAAGTATCACCAGCAGAAAACAGGAAGTTGTTATCCATCTATACAGACAGTTAGTGAGACCCTATCTGGAGTACTGCATCAAGTTCTGGAGACCCCATCTCCGCAAGGACAAAGACAGGATAGTGGCAGTCCAGAGGAGGGCAACTAAAATGGTGCAGGGTCTGCAAGAGAAGCCATACGAGGAGAGACTAAAGGAGCTTAATATGTATACCCTTGAGGAAAGGAGGGAGAGGGGGGACATGATGGAAACTTTTAAGTACCTTAGTGGAATCAAGTCCAAGAGGGTAGCATCTTTCAGAAAAAGAGATGTGCAAGAACAAGGGGATACAATTTGAAGATAGAGGGGGGACAGCTCAGGGGCAATGTGAGGAAGTATTTTTTCACAGAAAGGGTGCTGGACGCATGGAACAGCCTTCCTGAGGAGGTTGTGGGCCTAAAACTGTGGGAGAATTCAAGAATGCATGGGACAAACATAAGGCAATTTTTGTGGGGGGGTAGGAACATAGATACATAGACAGTGTCGGCAGATAAGGGCCTATGGCCCACCTAGTCTGCCCATTTGAGTTTGTAACTTCACTTTATGTTTTCCTAGAACTCTGTTGCCCCTTATCCCTGACCTCCAGAATTCCTTTATGTCTATCCCATGCATTCTTAAATCCCGTGATTGAAATAGAAAAAATAGGCTACTGGTTAAATAGGATCTGCTGCTTATCCTCTAGGTAGGGAAATGGGCAGACTAGGTGGGCCAAGCGGTCCTTATCTGCCATCAAAGTCTATGTTTCTGTGAAACATGACACATTCTTGAAAGGCTGGTCAGTAGCTTAGCAGCTGCGTTTTGCACTAGCTGCAGCCACCAGGTGTACCTCCACTCACCTCGAGGTACAGAGTATTTCAGTAGGCGAGCCAAGTCATCACAAACGCGTGTACCAGAATTGTCTGGTCCCAGGGGGGAAGGGACCTAATCCTGCTGATGTTCCTCAGATGGTAAAAGCCACGATGGTAAAAGTCACTCCCGACTATTGTCAACACCTGAGCCTCAAGTGTCAGCCCCTTGTCAAGTTTAAGTTTCATATTTCAGGTTTATTTGTGGGGTTTGTAGGACAAATCCATTGATTAAAACTCATTTGCAATGGAGACCCAGAGCATTTTTAAGTAAAATAGTTACATACACTATTGATTACAGGCAGTCAACATATAATACTAAATCAAGCTGCACAGTGGTGCAGAGAGCTGAGGTGCTTAACTTATCTCCCACCACGCTGGCAACCCATGTTTGGGAATGAGTACAGGTTGCCGGGTGTCGGCCTGGGAGGGAGAGGATCGAGTACCCACAGGGCTGCTTTCCTCTCCCAGGGAGGGAGAACTGTATGCTCTGTTGAAATGGCTGCCACCAGGTGGAAGCCTGGTGGCAGTGCAGGTCAAGGAGGGCAGATGCAGGTAGGTGCTGTGGGACTCAGCAACATGCATTTGCCTCCACACCCGTACATTTACAAACATGCCCCGTCATGGGGATTGGACAAAAACTGGTGGAAAATGGTGGCAGGAGAGGTATTAATGAAGCCTGCCCACCGAGACTCACGTGCCACATCACTGGGGACCCTGGGGCTGGAAAACTGGAATGTGTTTTGGGGGGGTGTCCCTCCCCTCCTAACCCTGACGTGGGGGTGCTCTGTCTCTCAGGTAAATCCCTGGGGAGATGCAGGATGGTGGGATCAGTGGGGCAGAGCTGAAGGGAGCCCAGCCTGTCCTGGCCACAAGGAGGGAAAAACAGAATGTGGAAAAAAATATATAATACTAAATCACAATTACAGTATACATATTACCACAATACAAATAACATACAGAACAACTGTCATGATTCTCGACACAAGGCAGACAACCGGTCCTGTGAAGTTTATTTTTTTTTTTTATTTTATTTAAACAGCAGTTTGGAAAACCTTTGAGCCATAGGCTCATTTACAAAGGTACCTTGTCACAGTAAGACCAACGAAAATACACAGTATAACAGTACAACACATAAGTATAACAGTATAGTTGCCTGTACTAGGAGCTGTTTTATCCATGAATCAGTTTTTGTGTACTTATAAAAAGAGTTATATCCTCCATAAAGCCCAGCTCATACAGTAACTCCCTGGTACGGGCCACTGAGCACTGTAGCCCCACCCCTTAAAACTGCACTTTGATGACCCGAGGTAGGAAACAGGGCTGCAGGTGCTCTGTGGATATTGTATAAGGTTGGAAGGGGCCACCTAAATGTACTTACATTATCTTTGCTGGCAGATATGCATGCATTGGGCTATTATACATTAGTCCCATATATGTATGTATACCTGCCAGCAAAGATAACAAGGTAAAATGAGGGGTATCCTTCCCAATTACCTCTCAGAACCCCTTTGTTCATACTTTTCAAGTGTCCCACATTAAAATGGATAGTTCTTACCACTCCGAATCTTTCTGTTCTTGCCTCTCAACTGTCCCACATTAGAATGGATTTCCCTAATTCTACCTCTCTGAATTCTTCTGTTCATATCTCTTTTTTATTTAGTTGTGTAACCAGGAGTAGCATACTAAGCTGAAAGCTTTTTAACAGGTGCGACTTGGGAGCACAGAGAAGTTAAGTGACTTGCTCAGGGTCACACAGTATGCAAATGGAAGCTGTGGGATTCAAACCTAGGTCTGGTCTCTTGGATGTTACTAGATTTGCAGCTCAGAGCCTTAAACCACTACGCTATACTGCCTCCTTAACTCTTAACTCCTCTTAACTGTCCCACATTAGTAGAGATAGCCCTTGTGTAACTGCAAAACAATGTACAATTCAGATACACTCTATGTATAACTGTCATATGAAGACACTGCATTAAAAACTGGGTTAAAAAAAGCTATCCCTCTTTGTACCACTTAGAACCCTTCTGTTCATACCCTTCAACTGCCTCAAAGTAGAAGGAATATCCCTTATTATATCTCTCAGAAGTCCTTTGTCTATACCTTTCAGCTGTCTCATATCAGCAGAGATAGCCCTCATGTTACCCCTCAGAATCCCTTTGTTCAAACTTCTCAACTGTCTCACATTAGAAGGGATAGCCCTCATTTTACCACCTCAAAAACCCTCTGTTCATACCTCTCAGCTGTTTCACATTTGGTGGGGTGGCCCACGTCACCTCTCAGAACCCCTCTGTTCATACCACTCAGCTGTCCCACATTACAAACGATGTCTCCATTTTTGCCCCTCAGAATCTCTCTCTCTGATAAAATGTACCTCTAAACCATTTTACATTTTTCTGCCACTCATAAGCTCTCTGCCACTCAAGGAGAAGCTGCTGTCCTGCATTCTGTTTATTTATTTATTTAGTTAAAATTTGATAACCAGGAAAGGCACACTAAGCCAAAGCTCATCTCCAGGTGCAACCCAAGGGCAGGGGTACAAATACAACTGAGAAATAACAAATACAGATACAGTGTAGAACAGTGTACATAAATGGAAGTTTTTTTACATGTGAATCTATACATGTTGGATATGTACATATATACTGTATATATGTATGTATATATATACACACACACACACACACATACATATATATGTAATATATGGATGAGCCATATATATATATGCAGTTGAATACAGATAACGTTTGGTATGTACGTGTTGATATTTACATAGATACGGTCGAATGCAGATGGCCAGAGTAAGCCAGCCAGAGTAGCACTACCCAATATAGCTGACATATATTGGGGGGGGGGGATCACCCTCATTTAACCACACAGGGCTGCCCGTCCCACCAGGAAAAAGGTGCTGTCCCACATTGTAGTTAGATTCATTCATTCATTAATTCCCAAACTGTTCTGATCTTGTCCCTATAAAATGATTATGTGTTCTGCATGTTGCCTTCCCCACGCACATTTCTAAGGTAGTGCCCCACATTTGTGTGATGAACTGTCGAGAGGTACTTCACTCAGTTTTGGTCCTCATCCTCAGTAAGACAGCTGATTCTGTGTCTGCTCATGCTGCTGAATGACAGTTGTGGTAAAACAAAACTGTAAGTTTGCAATTATTGTCTTGGTTATTCTGGGTTGTGCAGCCTGTGGGTGTGTGAGGCAAACTTCGTAACTCAGACATAATATTTTTATTTTTTATTTTATTTATTTAAATCTAGGATTACATAATACCGTTGAGCCGAGGCTCTTTTACAAAGGTTCCACATCAGAAGAATGGACAATACAGTTTATGAAATTACAGAGCAAGTCAGTCATGATGCCAAGTGGTTATAACAACTTGATTTCAAGTACAAACAACACGACATATTACAATAACAATAGGAGGTGTATTATAACATAAGTGAGGGGTAAGGGAGAGAGTGGGGGTGGTACAGAGTATAGCAGCCTAGAGGGCTTTGTCAGGACAGAGTATTTGAGTATAAAGTTGAGCAAGAAAAAAAAAATAGGGAATAAATGAGCACAAGGAGCAGGGTTAGCATGGACAGCAGTGGGTAGGGGAGCTGCCAAAATGATGTGTGCTCAGCTAAGGCAGTCACAGGTACTAGAAGCCACCAGGGATTTATGGAGCTTCTTTTTGAAGGCGCCAAGAGTTGGTGAGGCATTGATGTCACTGGCAAGATTATTGAGCCAGCTGGGGGCCCTGTATGAGAAAGACCTTTGACCTTAAGTTGTACGACAATCAGGGATTTGAAGTAGTTGTGGTTTTGAGCTCCTGGTGTTGCAGTAGTTTACTTTGGTCTTAAGAAGGGAGCAGACTCCTGGGGGGGCAATGCCCATCATTATTTTCTTGGCCGTGATGCAAGTTTGATACTGAATTTGTTTTTTTAATTGAAGCCACCCTGTTTGAGAGTAGAGATTGCAGGTATGGGTGAGATGGTGAGCTCCAGTGATGAGACGACATGCTTTATTTAGTGAGGTGGCAATTTGTTTGAGTGTGGAGGCAGTGGCAGAGCCATAGACTACGAGTCCATAGTCAATAACACTCACAACGGAGCTTTGAATGGCAATAGACAATGCTTCAGAGGTTAGGTGTTTTTGGTGATGGTACAGTAAGCCCAGTCTGGTGTTAGCCATCTTGGTGACATAATTGATATGGGAGGCATAGGAGAGTTTAGAGTCAAGGGTGATGCCAAGATATTTGAAAGTATCAACTTAGAATCAAATAGCCATCCCAGGGACCTCGCTAACACCTAGTGCTATAGATTTTGTGATTATATTGGATTCTTATAAACTATACAGGGAGGATAGGGTAACAAACAAGCATTTGTCAATGCTGAATGTTTGCTTGCTAGCATTGGCAGTGGTAGTGTAGGAGTTACAGAGCTGCATAATAGGAATGGCAGTGAAGTATTGAACTCAAGCCAACCCCACCACCACCCTGCAGAGACTGACAGGCATTGGGGTGTGCCTTTATGTCATCAGGCATAATGGCCATGCCATTTCACCCTGCCCTACCCTGCAAACACCGACAAGTGTCACGGTGTGCCTTGGGGTCTTTGGCCCTTATGCTCACCCCATTCCATCAGGAAATACAGCGAGATGGGTGCAGTATAGGAGAATGGGGTGAACTTTGGGGCCAAAGAGTCCAAGGCACACCTTGATGCCTGTCACTGGCTGCAGGGTGTGCAATGGTATGAGCATTACAGGCGAAAATCCCAAGTCACACCCCTGATACCTGTCATTCTCTACAGGGTGAGGCGTTATGGTCGGAAACCCTAACGCCTCAGGCATTCGTTGGCATTTTCACTCCAAATTTTCAACATGTTTTTTTTTGTGAACCCCACCTCATGAACAGTGGCAATATCAGTTTGTTAGCCAAAAGCTGCTTTTGCACAGTGACTACGGCATTTAGCACCACAGGTTCAAAAACACTTCCCAAACAGGATGTGAAAAAAGACAGCTGTACTGTTCATGGGGAGGTGTAAAAAATGGCAATGTTGAAAATCTGCAGTGAAAATATAACAAAAAAACTGGTGAAGTCACGAGTGTGCGTAGAAACTGTGCAATGTACACCCGTAATGTAATTAATTTGGGGATTTTTTATAGCAGATTGTCAACACAGGCATTTTGGGACATCCGATCATGAACAGTGTTACTGTGATTTTCTTTATCTGTCCTGAACAATGATTTCCCACAGCGACCACGCATTTCGGCCATGTTGTGAAAAATGACAGCTGTACTGTTCATAAGGAACTGTGGAAAAATGCCACTGTTGAAAATCTGGACTGAAAATATTACAAATTCATGAACTTAAGAGGGTGCATGGAAACTGCACAATGCTCACTTATAACACAGTCATTTTATGGACTTTTGTCACCAAATTTTCAACATAGCCATTTTAAGACCTCTGCTCATGAACAGTGTCACTGTGATTTTCTTAATCTGTCCCAAACATTGCTTTCACATACCGACTGCACTGTTGTGCGCTACAAGTGCGGAAACACATTTTGGGCGAGACTTGAAAAATGGCAGCTGTACTGCTCATAAGGAAGTGTAATAAAATGGCAGTGTTGAAAATCTGGCATGCAAATATTAAAAATTCACAAACTTGCGAGCATGCATAGCAACTGCGCAACGTGCGCTCTTAATACAGTCATTTTTGGGAATTTTTTCACCAAATTTTCAACATAGCCATCTTAAGACCTCTGCTCATGAACAGTATCACTGTGATTTTCTTAATCTGTCCCAAACATTGACTGCACACACTGACTGCGCCATTGTGTGTTACATGCAGGAAAACACATCTTGGGCGACGTGAAAATTGACAGTTGTACTGCTCATAAGGAAGTGTGGTAAAATGGCAATGTTGAAAATCTGGAGTGCAAATATTAAAAATTCGAGAACTTATGAATGTGCGTAGGAACTGCTAATGCACGCTTGTAAATAGCCATTTTTAGGAATTTTTTCGCCAAATTTGCAACATAGGCTTTTGGAGAGCCCACCTTATGAGCACTGGCACTGTTGTTTGGTTAATTGGTCCCAAAAGGTGATTTTGCACAGTGACTGAGAAATCACCCTTTGGGCTCGATTAACACCATGACAGTTCCAGAATTCACGAGGAGGGGTCCCAAAAACCCCATGTTGAAAGTTTGGTGCCAAAATTCCAAAAAATGCCTGAGATATGCATTAAAGTTGAAAAAACCCTATTTATTGCATTAAACAGCTTACCGGCATTTCCACAGTTTTCGGTCAGGTTTGAAGAGTGCAGACATGTTCCTGGTCCACTGAAGATCGTCGCGCCATGCTCCGAAGGTAAGTATGGGGTGAGGGGGGTGTGGGGAGGTAGGGTGCACTGAGGGTGGGCAGGGAGACTGCAGAGGGAAAGTATTTTTGTTTATAGTTTTTTTTTTTTTTTTTAGGAAGACGACATGGGACGTTTGTCACGCCGGGGTGGGCTCCCAGTGTGGCAGCTGGAAAGCTGTTTGGGGGGACCTGGAGCTGAGGATTGGGCACCCCGGTCCATAACAATTTTGCCACACTGGGGTGGGCTCCTGTGTGGCACCTGGAAAGCTTTTTGGGGGCGGAGCCGATGGGTGATTGGGCACTCCGCCGGCCATACAGTGTGTGCGTGGGGTTGCGATGAGCACTAATACGCGGCGGCGTGGTGGAGGGGAGCACTGCTCACTGAAACAGAGCCTCCCTTTCAACTGTACTGCACTGCATTTCAACTGCTGTTATAGACAGCTGCAGCGTTCATAGGAGAACTGCAGTCACGCCTGCAAACATATTGCCTGAATTGGAAGATGGGTGCCACACCTCCGAAAACGCGGATGATGGCACTATGTTTCTTGCACATGCGTGCAAGCAAACATAAAAAGGGAAGGGGTGTGATATTTATTTAAAAGACTATATAATTACAACTAAGCTTAACATTAAGGATATAGATCCAAGCTGTAGGGTTTTTTTCCCACTAAATTTATTACTGGGTGTTTGAAAACCTAATTGCTGGCACAGTTTGTATGCCACCTCAAATTACTTATCAGGGACTGGATTTTCTTCCCTGTTATTTTAGGCAAATGAATAAAACCTATGAAAAATAATATTGGGAGATTTAATATTAATAGGAAGGGTAATGGCCAAAAAGGGCACATGCTATAATAGCAACAATAAATTTAACCAGATAGTTAAGGACAGTACACCAATTGCTGTAATTATAAAACCTGAGCCAGTAATTGATTGACTGACTGGATGGTAGTGACCATGCAAGAGCAAATTAAGAATGATAGAATATTATCAGACTCCCTGAGTGATCACTCCCCAGTTTTATTCAGTTGATCTGCCCATCAGACTAGAGTGCATCCTAACGTGACGTACTGTTTGTGTGGGTGATGCCAAAGAATAAAATTCAACCACTTAAAGAAAAACTAAGATCTGTGGATTGGTCATTCATGGATGTTGCACCTGATGTTGACACAGCCCTGGACTACTTCACTCACGTATTTAATAAGCTTTGCAATGAATTTGCACCATTGTACTAGGAGGCAGTATAGCGCAGTGGATTAAGGCTCTGAGCTGCAAACCTAGATACATGGGTTTGAATCCCACAGCCCCCACTTGCATACTGTGTGACCCTGAGTAAGTCACTTAACTTCTTTGTGCTCCCAGGTCACACCTTTAAACAAGCTTTCAGCTTAGTGTGTCTCGCCTGGTAATAAAAAAATATATCACAAAGTTATGACACCGGGAGATGTCCAGGGCTCGGTCAGCAATGATCTAATAAGAATAATGTGACTGAGAGTCAAGAGTGGGACAAATATAAAAATGGTGATGTTTCAGCATTTCTACAGCAATAGAAAGAGCTCAGAAATGAATGCAAGTATAATATCAGGCTGGCCAAGGCAAAGTACTTTTGCAATCAGCAAAATGACACATTAAATGACCCAAAAAAGGTTTTAAGCAGGTGTTAATGCTTTTGCGCAAATGTGCAGTATTGAAAAGCCCAGTTATTGTGGGAAAACAGGGTTTGCACCTGGGCAAATTTCAGAGGTAGGCACAATGTAAATGAAGGGGCAGGGACCTGATTATTGGTGCAGTCTAATATTCAGAGTATGTGCACTGTGTTAGGCTGCTTTGCCTAGCCCCATTGTGCGATGCACATACCAACTGAAATCCCAGTGTACTCCCGCACAGCACTAGCAGTTGGTGGAAGAAGTGTGGTGGCCCCCGATCCCCAACACAGTAGTGCCTGGTGTCCATTGGTCTCTGCCCTTGCCGATCACCATCCCTACCTGCCAGGGTGGGGGGTCCACTAGACACCAGGGAATAGTGTAATATTATGGTACAAGGGACAGAGGATAGGGAGGAGGGTTCACTAGATACCAGGGAATAGTGTAACATTATGGTACAGGGGATCGGGTGGGTGGAGGGACCAGTGGACACCAGGTAAAGATTATATCTGACATCTGGATGGCTATTGGTGGGGAAGGGACCACTAGCCACCAGAGAATTATGTTATTTTACATCAGGACAGCGATTGGCGGGGGCGGGATCACTTGCCACCAGGGAATTATGTTATTTTGCATCAGGACAGTGCTTGGCGGGAGGGGGCAGTAGCACCAAAAGCAGGCTGGCGATCAGTGGGGGTGGGGGCACTAGCACCAGGGATAGCTCTGTGGGGCCAGGCAAGTGGGGGTAGTGACACCAGTGATGCAGTTCAAGTGTGATTTATTGAAACAACATAGTTACAGCTTCTTCCAGTCACGTGGAGCGGAAATCACTTCCTCCTAGCCCAACCGATTTTTTTGTATGTGCGCTTCCTCCTGGAGGCCGGCCGTACGTGAAAACATTCAATATATACATATGTACATGTGAAACCAGCTGGTGAGTTAAAACCTTGTTAAACACACAAGGCCAAACAGAATTCCAATTGGTAAGTTCGTGTCCCATATTCACTATCTGTTACCACTGCACCACACTATGTCTAATAATGGAAATATCACTGGTATTGATGCCGACCTCCTTGTTTTGCTTACATTGATTTAGTCTGGCACAACAGGAACTGGAGCTGCCTTTTGTCCATAGCGGGGGTAGCACCATGCTAAATTGCTGAGCTACCCATGCAAATGAGCCTATCATGGGCATGCAAATAGCCATTAGCTCCTTGCATGCTCAATGAGCTAATTTGCATGGGTTCGTTTGAATATGGGAAATTTGTCGCAGACACAAGTCATTATGACATCCTATTTCAGGAGCCATGCCTGCCCAGTGCTAAGTGGCATAGAGTTGGACCGTAATGTCCCTATATTCAGTGGAATGGTGCTAGTGTGTTATTCCACTAAATATAGCAGTTTGTGGCAACAGGGCAAGGTGCAGCATAAATATTTGCACTCCACCTTTCCAATTTTTGAGTATTGGGCCCTAGGTATTATTAGGTATGGTGCAGGGTCTGCACCAGAAGACACATGAAGAGAGACTTAAGGAGCTTAATATGTATAGCCTTAAGGAAAGGAGGTTGAGGAGGGACATGATAGAAACTTTCAAGTACCTCAAGGGAATCAACAAAGTCCAAGAGGGTAGCATCTTTCAAAAAGAGGTGTGCAAGAACAAGGGCACAATTTGAAGATGGGGGCGGCTCAGAGGTAATGTAAAGTATTTTTCACAGAGAGGGTTGTGGATGCATGGAACTGCCTTCCGGAGGAGTTTGTGGAGTCAAAAACAGTGGCTGAATTCAAGAATGCATGGGACAGTCATAAGGCAATTCTAGGGAGTGGGGGTAGGAAGAAGTAGGCTGTTGGTTAACTAGGATCTGCAGCTTATCCATTAGGTAGGGAAATGGGCAGATTGGGTGGGCCAAGCGGTCCTTATCTGTCATCAAATTCTATGTTTCTATTAAGGATACCTGCCAGTTATTTTTATATTCACATTTGCACAAAGCGATGATGTTGCAGTGATAATGGATTTGAGAGTAGTGTCACTGTTGGCCCAGTGCAGGGCAGTCTGCAAGGGGCTTGACAGTGTCAAAACAATCTGCAGTCAGACTGATCATGATGCTCTTCAGTGCTTGCTGGGTGGAAACTTCATGAAGTTCAATGAAAAGAGCCACCCAAATCATAGGGCGGCTCTTTCCTTTGATCGGCATGTTGCCACCCATCAAGCACAGCTGATCAGCGTCATGATCAGCCTGTGCCTCATCCCCCCAATGCAACTTCCAGCTGCCAAGTATCCCTCATACCTCCTGATTCTTTCCCAGTACCCCATGAATAATAATGCAACTTTCTCCCACTGCCAAGTATCCCTCCCACCTCCTGATGCTTCTCCAGTACCCTGTGAATAACACAACTCCCTCCCACTGCCTAGTATTCCTCCCACCTCCTGATTCATTCCCCAGTGCCTCGTGAATAATAATGCAACTCCCTCCCACCACCACGTATCACTCCCACCTCCTGATTCTTCACCCAGTGCTTCATGATTAGTAAACCAACTCCCTCCCACTGCCAAGTATCCCTCCCACCTCCTGATTCTTCCCCCATTGCCCCATTAATAGTAAACCAACTCCCTTCCATTGCCAAGTATCCCTCCCACCTCCCAATTCTTGTCCCAGTACCCCATGAATAGTAAAGCAACTGCCTCCCACGGCCAGTTATCCTGCCCACCTCCCCATTGCTTCCCATGCCCTATATCCCCTTCAAACACCCCAAATAAAAAAAACTGTGACTTGTAGTCTTTTTTTTTTTTTTAACATCTTGTACAAAAAAAATGGTCAATTGATGTTTGTTGAAACTGATATCCACAGCTGCCATTGCCCTCTCCCACCCGCCCCCACTCAGTACTCAACACCCCATACTGCCCCACCCTTTAATACCTACCAGGGTCCAACATCATAATCCTCTCTGGACTGGAGACATGTCTTTACTCTTCAACCCAGGACCAGGAACTGAGGCAATTAGGTAAGCTATGATCAATGTATTTCAGTGCATGTTGAACCTGTACTCATAACTTGGTCATTTTTAAATATTTTTCCCCAAAATTTTCAGCGTGGTCTTTTTGAGAGCACACATCATGAACAAGGTACAGGTAGGTGATATTTGTCAAATCCATCCCAAAAGGTGATTTTGCAGTCACACCTCAAAATTACCTTTCGGACAGGATTTAAAAAGGCTCACCTACCAGGTTTATGAGGTAAGTAAGTATGTACTATTTTCAAGTTTCAAAGCACTGTACAGCACCACAGTAAAACCACACAATCAACTGAATAAATAAACTTAAATAAAACAATTAAAATACAGCTAATGAATAAAGATTATAAACCATCAAATTCCTGAAAAAACAGCTAAATGCAGTCAAAGAAAAGCTTGTTGAAACACATAGGTTTTTAAATTAGTTTTAAAACTTTTGACGGTCAGACATTCTCTTAACTGATCAGGTAGAGAATTCCACAGGGTAGGCACCACATACGAAAAGGCTCGGGCACCAGATGTTTTCAAACACACCCTGGGAATCTCTAGCAATCCCTCGTTGGCGGATCAGAGGGGATGGAGGGGGCAGTAGGGCGTTAAAAGATCTTTCAGGTAGTCGGGTCTCTGCCCATGTAGGGCTTTAAAGGTTAGCAAGCCAACCTTAAAGGTGATTCACCACTGAGCAGGCAGCCAGTGCGGTTCACACAGCACAGTTGTAATATGACTGGTCCTAGATATGCCAGTCAAAAGCTTGGCCACCACGTTCTGCACCTGCTACAAGCAGCGAATATCAACCCCAGGTAGCCCTAGGTAGAGGGCATTGCAATAATCAAGGCGGTTGGTGACAAAAGCGTGGACCAGGGTAACTAAGTCATCCGGGGGGACCAGGTGTTTCACCTGGGCGATATACCTCAGATGGTAAAAAGAGTACTTAACAAAGGCTGACACCTGAGATTTCGGAGTCAGACCACCGTCAAGAATAATGCCAAGGTTCTTCATCCGGTTGGAGGTGGGCAATTGGACACCATCAAGCCATAGGCCTGAAGGTTGCCCAGCCCCCAAACCTAGCCCTGGGCAACATGGGTCCACAACTAACACCTCTGTCTTCGCATTCAGTTTCAGCCAGCTGGCACTCATCCAGTCTTTGATTAAGGTGAGACAGCTATTGAAGATGGAGCCTGCATCCACCTGTTTGGGTAGAAAAGACAAATATAATTGAGTATCATCTTCATAGCAGCGAAAACTCAAACTGTATTGTCTGATGAGATCTCCTAATGGCAGCATGTACACTGTGAACAGCATGGGTGATAAAATGGAGCCCTGTGGAACCCAAGATGGGGGGGGGGGGCATCAGAGGAATTAATTCCTGAGACAACCCTCTGAGATTTGCCCATTAGGAAAGATTGACACAACTTAAGGACTACACCTGACAGACCACAAAGGAAATGCAGGCGCTTTGACCAAAAACACACCATGGTCCACAGTGTTGAATGCTGCAGAGAGATCAAGAAGGACCAAGATGGTGCACACCTTTCGATCTCTCGCTATTAGGAGGTCATTCAATACCCGGACAAGGGCAGTCTCCATACTATGTCTCTTCCTAAATCCTTACTGGAGAGCCTCATAGATACTGTGAGATCCCAAGTAATCCTCCAGTTGTATTACACAGATACACAGAAATGTGATGGCAGAGAAAGGCCCCTCGGCCCATCTTGTCTGCCCAACACCCTACCCCCCCCTCAGTTATGCTTCCACCCTTCTTTCCCAACCCCTTAATTCTATCCCAAGCCCTCTTGAACCCCTCCACCATTTCAGCTGCCACCAACCTCCTCTGGCAGCTTGTTCTCTGTGAAAAACTGCCCCCTGACATTACCTCTGTATTGTCCACCTTCCAGTTTGAGGCTATGTCCCCTTGTGTTCGTTCCCTTCTTCAATTTGAACAAACTATTATCCTCCACCTTGTTTATTCCCTTCAGATATTTAAAGGTCTCAATCATGTTCCCCCTCTCCCTTCTAGTCTCCAGAGGGTACAAATTTAGCCTTCTCAATCTTCCCTCATAGGGAACATCCTGCATCCCTCGTGCCATTTTGGTTGCCCTTCTCTGTACCCTCTCCATCAGCTCAACATCTCTGCATAGTTGAGGCCTCCAGAACTGCACCCCATACTCCAGATGCGGCCTGACCATGGTTCTGTATAATGGCATTAGCACCTCCCTCTTTCTGCTATTAAAACCCCTCACAATGTAAGCCAACATTCCATTTGCCTTTCCCACCACCCTAACTGGCTGCCCACCTTGAGGTCTCATGCTACCATAAGCCCCAGGTCCCTTTCTGTTTCCTTCTCCTTAATCACCACCCCCCCCAAGGAAGTAAGGTTCCCTCCTATTCGTCCTCCCCAGGTGCATCACTGAGCACTTTTGTGCATTAAACTTCAGTTTCCAGGTGTCTGACCACCTCTACAGCCTCTCCAGGTCCCGCCTCATGGCTTGCACCCCAATAGGTGAATCCACCATATTGCAGACCTTTCTATCGACTGCAAACAGACACACCTGTCCCTCCAGACCCTCCACTAGATCACTGACATAGATGTTAAAGAGTATTGGTCCTAGCACTAACCCCTGTGGCACCCCACTGTTCACCGCCCGTTCCCTGGAATGTGTCCCATTTACCACCACCATCTGACTCCTTCCCTTCAACCAGTTTTCCACCCACCTGGTAATCCTGTGGTCCATCCCTAGTCTGTCCAGCTTATGCACCATTCCGCCATGCAGAATGGTGTCGAAGGCCTTACTGAAATCCAGATAGGCCACTTCCACCACTCCTCCCTGGTCCACTATCTGTGTCACCCCATCAAAAAATTCTATCAGGTTAGTCTGACAGGGCCTTCCTTTGGTGAAGCCATGCTGCCTGTCATCCTGCATGCCGTTCATCTCCAAGTATTCTATCAACCTGATCTCAAGTAGTGTTTCCATTACCTTCCCAACCACTGAGGTAAGACTAATGGGACGGTAGTTTTTGACCTCATCCTTCCTTCCCCCCTTTATGTAGTGCAACCACCTCTGCCCTCTTCAAGTCCTTTGGCACCACCCCTGTGACCAAGGACACATTAAACAGCCTAGCCAGATGCAGCACCAGTTCATCCTTCACCTCCTTGAGAACTCTTGGGTGTATTCCATCAGGCCCCATTGCCTTGTCCACCCTAAGTCTACCCAGCTCTTCCCTTACTCCTTCAGTTGTGAATTTTGCCACACAACCCTGCCTGTGGCTATCACCCTCCTACCTCCACCCCCGTCCTGGTCCTCTACCCTCTCTTTCCTCTGTGAAGATTGAGGCGAAATAGTTTAGTGCCTCTGCTTTTTCGAAATCTCCTTCCAGTATTGTTCCACTTCCCCCCTTATCCTTCCAATCCCATGTTGTGCCCTCCTCCTTTCATCAACGTACCTAAAGAAGGTTTTGTCCCCCTTCCTTGCCTGCTTCGCTATCCTCTCCTCAGTGGCCTCCTTAACCCTCCTAATTTTTTGCCCTGCCTCCTTTCTTTTTTCCCTGTAGGGTTCCCTGTCCTCATCCTTTTGTGTCTTCCTGTACCTCTTGAATGCTCTAGTCTTCTCTTTGACCCCCAGTGCCACCCCTCTAGTGAACCACAGAGGTATTTTCCAACTTCTATTTTATCTCACCCTTCTTATACATGAGTCCATGGCTTTATATACTCCACTCCTGATGGCTGCCCATGATTCCTCCACCCCCCTGCACATTCCCTATCCTCAGCATTTCTTTCCTAACTACCTTCCTCATTCCATGAAAGTCAGCCTTCCTGAAGTCCATTACCTTGGTTCTCATCCTAACCCTCTCCCTGCCCGCTCTCACCCTGAATCTGACAGTCCTGTGGTCACTGGTACCAAGTGCTTCCCCCATCTCCACCTTCTCCACACTGTCCCCATTTATGAGGACCACATCCAACAGGTTTTCACCCCTAGTGGGCTCACTTACCCTTTGCTGTAGGAATATGCCCTGCAGAGCCTCCAAGATGCCCCTGCTCCTCTCGGAGATTGCTGTCTGGGCCTCCCAGTTGATGTCCGGAAGGTTTAAGTCCCCAACCATTACAATCTTCCCTTTCCATGCCATCCCCGTTACTGATTCTACTAGGTGTCTATCCCCTTCCTCCCCCTGCCTAGGAGGCCTATAGACTACCCCAACACACAGGTTTTCCCCCTGTCCCCTGTCTAGGGTGACTCACATTATCTCTGTTTCCCATCCTCATCCTGTCCCTCCATGGCCCCAATCCCTTCCCTGACATATAATGCCCCCTCCCCCTCCCTCCAGATCCTTCCTAAACAAATGATACCCTGGGATCACTGTCTCCCAGGCGTGGTGCTGTTCCACCAAGCCTCACTCACTGCTACAATGCCTAGGTTCTCCTCCATCATGGTGGCCTCGTGTTCTCCCATTTTGTTCCCCAGGCTACTGGCATTTGCAACCAAAGCCCTCCAACATGTATCCCCATCCCATCTTTCCCTGCTGCTAACTGTTTCCTTGATGAGTGTTGTGACGGGGGGGGGGGGGCTGATAGCCTCCCTGCTCTGCCTCCCGTAAGGATAACCCTGTACTTAGTCCCCCCCCTATTATTTAGTTTAAATTAAACTCCCTTGCCATGAAGTCCCCCAGTTTACTCTTTAGTGCAGCTGCCCCTGTAGAGCTCAGGTGCAGTCTGTCTTGGTCATACAGCCCCTCCCCCTCCTCCCATGCAGAGCCCCAGTCATCTGTCCAGCCAAACCCCATCTGAGTGCACCAACCTTGTAGCCAATTCTTGAATGCCCTTATCTTTTCCTTTCTGGATGTGCTCGCTCCTGGTACTGGCAACACCTCAGAGAAGAAAATGGAAGGAAAAACAGTGTTGCTCCTACAGAACCTAGTGAGTTCCTCAAATCTTGCCTGTACTTCCATCAGACTGTTCCCCCTCCAAGTCATTTGTGCCCAGGTTAAACATCAGATGTGTTCTTTCATCCTGCTGCTTACCCTAGGAAGGAATATGAATGATGCCTTACCTCCAGCGCCATCAACCCTAGCATGCACTGTACCCATACTGCATAGTTTTTTGCCCCCTTCTTTCCCCATTTTAGCCCCTTAATTATTGAGTCCCACAAGAGTACCACCCTACTACCCCCTACTTTCTGTGTGTTCTTTTGGCCTCTAGCCTTGTTTCGTGGGGTTTGGCTCCCTTTGGCCTCCACCTCATGTTCCATCCTGTCATGGTTATTGCCCCTGCTCATCATTTGTTCCCCATCACCTAACCTATCCTGATGTTTACCCACACCCAGCATCTTTCCTTCTTCACCCTGTCCCTTTAGCTTTTCCTCCAAACCCCCCCCCCGTACCTCCTCATCCCTTGTACTTCCACCTGGCTTCCTTCATCCCTGCAAACCCCTCCTGCATCACTGCTTGAGCATGAGCAAACTTCACTTGGCCCCCCTCTATCTGCTCCTGGCCTTCCCCCGTCTGCATCACTGTGTGAGATTGTGCCAGCTGTGCTTGACCCCCCTCCAACTGTTTCTGTCCCGGTCATCCTTGCAGAAGGTTTTGAGCACCGTACCCCTCTTGGGGAAGTCTTCCTCCTCATCACCTGCCCTGTCTGCATATTCCCCTTCTCCTGCACCCTCCCAACACATGTCCCAGCCTCCTAATGCAGCTCCTGCTCTGCAGGGTTCCCTCCCATTCATTTTCAGCCTCCCTGGAGCTCAACTGCATCTCTTCCAGTGCCTTCTTCCTGCCCCTTTTTTTTATGCCCCAGTTCCTCCAGTGCCACTCTCTGGAGTGTCCCTAATGTGCCAGTCCCCTCCTCCACTTCCCCTGCATGCGATGTGCCCACCCCCTGTTCCCCCCTTCCATTGCACCTGAGATCTTCCCCCTGCAATCCCTAGCCACCCTGCCCCCCTTTTCTGATGGCCCCTGCTGGACCCCTTCCAGCCCAATGTCTTAGACTAGAATACTTAGGGGGGCCAAACTATTTGTTATTTCTGCCCACTGGCCCATTTCACCTATGCCTGTGTCATCCTTCCTTCTGGGCATCCGTCTGCCCTTCCTTGTGCCTACTGTCTTCCACTCCTCTTGATCCCCAGTTGCCCCCTTTTCTCTAGCCACAGGCGTCAATTTTGTGCCTCTAGCCTTCCTGCTGAACATTTCCACTGACCCCTTCCCTCCTGTCTCTGGCGTCCTTGTCCCAACTCTGGACTTGCTGCTGTCTGTTACCACCTCTGGTCTATACCCTCTGGATCGATCCCCTTCCATCCTCTCCCTCCCAAGCCCTTGACTTCTGGAACAATATATCTGATTTTCCAGTGGATCCACTCAGCCCTTCCCACTCCTTCCTTGGCTCATACTGACCCTGTCTCTCTACCCCCATTTCCCAGCTCCCCCCCATTTAACCCCCACCTTAGCCACACCAATTCCTCCCTCAGCTGAGTGAGCTGCTTACACATCATACACCTTTGTAAAAGAACCCTTGGTTCAAAGGTATTTGTAATCCTAGTAATAAATAAATAAATAATCCCCCCATCCTCCAAGCCCAATTTAGGATCATAGCCATTCCACAGCCACTGCACCCCACCACCCTGCCAAAACCCCCCTTCCTCTGTGCTGCCCTACCATTTTTTCCTTGATACAGTACTCAGATACAGTCCTAAAAACACAGCTCCCCGACCATCACCCTCTCCTCAGCCCCAACCCACAGTCAAGACTTTTTAGAAATATTGAAGCATGTGCAAATCACAGACTTCTAGAAATTAATAACCAATAATAAGCATGTGCAAGCCATGGATGTCTAGATATTAATAACCCCCTCCTCAGCCCCAACCGACATTCAAGACTTTTTAGAAATACTAAAGCATGTGCAAACCATAGACTTCTAGAAATGTATAAACCTTAATAAGCCTGTACAACCCATAGACATCTAGAAATTAATAACCACAGTCACCAAGTTCAAGTCCAAGACAGCAAGTTCAAGCCAAGTCCCCAGCACTTCCAGTGTCAGTAGTCCAAGATCAAGTGCCCAGCACCTCCTGTGCCAGTAGTCCCGACCTAGTTCACATCACCGCAATTTTGGCTCTTTTGTGAATGGTTTCTTAATGTCTGTGTCAACTTCCCATATCCACCGAGGTTTTAAGGCCAAGTCCCCTGTGAAGAAATGCAGGACCCAGTTCCTCTGCTATAAAACCAGCTCCTCGCAGTGCTTTCCTTAGCTCAGGACCCACCTTGCTGCCACTTTCAGCTCCTTCGATGCTCTCAGCCACTCCCCATTTAGATCAGCCTGTCAGCTCCTCTACTTCATAATGGCTCCTCCTCCTCTCCTCATCTAACAGAGGCCAGGATCGGGAGGGAGAGTGGGAAACAAATACAGTGCTCTGCGCTATAGCTCTGTGGTCTGGCTGGCTTTTTAAAGCCTGACTGCCTTGGCGCCTCACTCCCTGATTGGCCTGCTCCTAAACCGCGGTCTGTGGTTCGCCAGCCGTCCTCACTCCAGTTGCCGACTGCGACCTGTGCCCAGCTCCCGAAAACAGCTCCTTCCTTTGTCGCCAATTGCGACCCTGCTGCCAACTGCAGCCACAGCTCCACGCCGGCCTCCACTCCTTCTCTGGTCACCGACTGCAACCCGCTTCCTGAAATACAGCACTCTGCACCACCACCACCTTTTCAATAACCTTGCCTACAAAAGGCAGGTTAGAGATAGGCCTGTAGTTAGCGAACTGGTTTGGATCTAAGCAGGATTTTTTAAGGAGTGGTCAAATGACTGCCTCCTTAAGGGGATCAGAAAAGACCCCCCTCTCCAAGGAACCCCAAACAATTTCAGCTAGGATCAGGCAGACAGTGTCAGCACAACCCCTTAGTAAAGGGGTTGGGCCTGGATCCAGACTACTGTACAACTAGCTGGGCTCATACCCTGGATAATTTGGACAATATCCGTGAGTTCTAGCTGGCTGAACTCCGACCAGGTAGGCTGGGTGCTCATCTCCTCCTGATGATCAATGCAGTCCCCCATGGGGAGTGCCGGGCCAGTGCTGACACAGATGTTGGCAACCTTATCTGTAAAAAGCAAGCAAGCTCATTGCACTCTGTGACAGATACCTCCATATACCAGGCAAATCTATTTTTTTTTTTTAAGTCTGTTGCAACAGCCCTTTTTACTCTTCTCCTTTCTTGCTGTAATTCCACATCTTTCTTTCCATGTTATATAGGCAGGACACCTGTATACCGTTATTTCTATCCCTTTATGTATTCTTGCCCTGGTATATGAAGTTCTGCACAGCTCTCTCTTTGGTTGCCCCCCCCCTTCCCGTTTCAGAACCTTTTTAATGTGAGGTATGCAGAAACACAATAGTTTGAGTATTTCATTTCATTTGGATAATATGGGAATTGTAAGCACTCAGTTATATCCATGGTGTGGGTCTTGTAATGACCCCTTTATGTATGCAAACCCTCATATGGTCTTGGTTTGCATCCCATTTAGTGTTAGGTACCCCCCATCCCCCTCATGGTAAATATATGGAGTAAGCTAGAGCTGCTTTACAGGCTAGTTGTTCTGTGGAAATAATGTAAATGCAGCCCCAAAATGTTTGCATATAAAACCCCTTTAAAGTGCCTTCCAGCCTGTTTGCTGTAGAAAATGGGTCTTTCTGGTTTGAAACTCATTCTAAATGACAGCAGTAACACACAGAGCACTTCCTATTGAGTAAATAAATAAACAGCCTGCATTTTATACAATTTGCAGCATACAAAAAGGAATTCAGTCAGTAGAAACTACAAAACAACTAATTCATGACCTAAACAAACTACAAAAACAAAAGAAGGCCTGTAAAAACAAGTTGTACAACACTGTGGTTTGTTTGGCCTTAACCCCCCCTTCTCTGTTAAACAAAGGTTAAATAAAAGTGTTTCTTTTTGTGTTTTTACTTTAGTTAAAATGCTTCTAAAAAGTGGATTTAATTCATTCTATTGGAATAATTTGTAAAACAAACAAATGTTTCCCTCATAAAAGGTTACCTGCTTCTCTGTGTGGAGTCTCACTTCCTATTCTGTACTATAGAGCTGGCCGGCTGGTCAACTCCCATATTTAAAGGCACAGTACTAGGAGGTGGAGTTACTCCTGCAGTGTTTGAAACTAAAATTTTATTAACCAGTTGTTGTTTCTATAAAGTGATGCTGACAACATTACAACTTAAAAGGAAATGTTATTCTGAGCTCAGAAATGAAAATAGATTTATTTTGCTGTTTAAAGATAATTTTGAAAAGCATAGGGAGGAGTTCAACAAGTCACATGTTCTCCTTCTGGTATATAAGCCTTGGTTTTATTCAGTTCTGTAGATAGCCTGGTGGGGGTACAGATGTACTCTGACCCCAGTATGATGGTCACGAGGGCCTTATAGTGTCTGAGATGCTGCTTGGTAACTTATGTTTATTTTGAAGAAGTTTTATGTTATTTATTTTTTTCATTTGAAGTTCGCAGTAATTGTCCAACTTCAATAAAATGTTTGCTTCTAAGTATCTACAACTGTGGAACAGTGTCCTCTTTACAAACCCACAGCTCACATATCCACCTGTGAAAAAGTTCTTCGGGGCTGAAGACAGATGACCGAGTACCCGACTGGAACAGCTGAGGCCAATATAGGGCCAGCATTTTCACCCAGCCAGGTCTCGGTGATGCAAGCCAGGTCAGTTGTTCCAACAAGATCAGCTATAATAGCTGTCTTGTTTTTATTTATTTATTTATTTATTTGCTTTTGGTAACTGGGTGGGTGCACTAGGCATAGGCATGCCTATTTTCAGGCACGACCTGGGAGAAATACAGTTTGAAATACATGAGTATACATGTGATGCAGCACATGGAAAAAGTTACACAGTTAGGAGGGATTTCACAAACATTCAAACTTAGGTGTAGAACAACATTGTTCAGTATAATACCGTCAAATACATTTTAGACAAAAATAACAGTACAATCAGAAACAATGTGAGAGAAATACTATACACAGTCAAGTACAATAAGTGCCATTTGTGGTAAAAGAAGAGGAGGAGAGAACAAAAAGGGGGGGAAGCGGGACTAGAAGAGGAGGGTAAAGGATAAGAGAAGAATATGTTGGAGGATTTAGGAGAAATAGAACATGGTGATAAGAGAAGTAGATTTCCAAGATTAAACAGAGGGCAGGGAGAACAGATGATCCAAGGTGGATGAAAGCAAGTGCGGGGGTTAGCAGCATGCAGGTGATCTCGGTGAAGTTTTTCATAGACTTGGCATTACATAAGGAAGACCTCAGCTCCTGCCCACTAACTGTGGAGCCCTCAGGTATGGGTACCAGACAAGGGGATCCCCCTGTCCTGGTGCCATTTCACCCCAGGGCATCTTCTAGTCCCTACCACCTCAATCAGCCCCCCTTCTCCCACCAGGCCCAACCCTTTCTTGTCCTGATTACTTAGTGATCCCAAAAGCACAACATTTTCTATGGATTTCAGCAGGCAAAGGGATGTAATTCCCTGAGCCTTGTGAGGGAATATTGCCTGACCATCTGAACACCTATCCAACATATGCCACCCAGAAAACAACAAACAGATAAACAAGCAACAACCACAAGCAACCAACACACATACACTCTCAATCCACCAATAAACACAGCAAATAAAGTTAGTTTATACTCTAAAATATCACCAGCAGCCCTGAAATACACTAAATCCAATTCAGAAAGTGCACTGCCCTGTGTGTGAGTATATGAAAAATTCCAGGAGTGGGCTCTCACCACCACTCTAAAAGTCCAAAAGTCTGTTTCTTCATACAGGAGTAAATACATGTTTTTAAGTGTAGGCTCTCACCACCACTCCAGTAATCCAGCAGATACATAATGCCTCTTCAGACCAAAATCAAAATAAGCTCAGTGTAAGGTGCAAGCATTCTAGGGTGAGCTCTCACCACCAACCTTCAGATGTCCAAAATATGGTACTCTCACTACCACAGCAGTTAAAGTTAAAATTCAAGAGAAGCAAAAGGGATAGATACTCCACACAGAAGGAGTGCTCACTTCCACAAAATAGAGTTCATATGGAGACTGTAAAAGCAGGATCACAGGAGTTTCCATGAATTACAGCCTACAGCCAGCCCTGACCCCACACCGAGGGGGGCACCACACTGACAATTCTCACCAACCCAGGTCTAATGGCAAAGCTGGCCTCCAACTGCCCAACTGAGAGATCCCAGGGAGCTCAGAGAACTAGTCCTCTGAATGGTACACCGACCTCACCTGGGGAGTGAAGCCAGACCCTGTCCCCCACCCAGCGCAGGCCAGGTCCACCAGCTGTTGCTCCCCATAGCCAACACCAGTCTTTACATAAAACAGTCTCACCAATAACAGAGTTCCGGGCTCCTAGGCTCACTCCTTGAATCTTCAAAAGATATTGTCCAGTAAAAAGCCGTGTGATTCCAGCTGCTAAAGCCACTGTTCCAACTGAGTTGTTTGGAGAGAAAGCCAAAAGTCAAAAAACAATCCCCACAGGCAAGTAAGTCCATGCAACATAGAATATAGAAACATAGACTTTGATGGCAGATAAGGACCACTTGGCCCACCTGGTCTGCCCATTTCCCTACCTACTGGATAAGCTGCAGATCCTAGTTAACCAACAGCCTATTTCTTCCTACCCCCCACAAGAATTGCCTTATGTCTGTCCCATGCATTCTTGAATTCTCCTGCAGTTTTAGACCCCACAATCTCCTCAGGAAGGCGATTCCATGCGTTCACCACCCCCTCTGTGATAAAAGACTTCCTCACATTGCCCCTGAGCCATCCCCCCCATCTTCAGATTGTGTCCCCTTGTTCTTACACATCTCTTTTTCTGAAAGATGCTACCCTCTTGGACTTTGTTGATTCCACTGAGGTACTTAAAAGTTTCTATCATGCCCCCCCAAGCATATACATATTAAGCTCCTTTAGTCTCTCCTCATATGGCTTCTCTTGCAGACCCTGCACCATTTTAGTTGCCCTCCTCTGGACTGCCTCCATAATGTCTATGTCCTTGCAGAGATGGGGTCTCCAGAACTGGATGCAGTACTCCAGATGGGGTCTTACTATCTGTCTGTACAGAGGAATAACAACTTCCTGTTTTCTGCTGGTGATGCCTCTCCCTATACATGCCAGTATCCCCCCAGCCCTCCCTACTGCCTTCTCACATTGCTTGCCAACCTTAAGGTCATCTGATATGATTACCTCCAGGTTCCTTTCCATTTTTGTTGTTGTTACTACCCCCACCCATTGTGTACTCTTCACCTGGGTTTTTGTTTCCCAGGTGCATTATTTTGCACTTCTTTGCCTTGAATCCAAGCTGCCATACTTCTGACCATTCCTCCAACCTTGCCAAGTCCCTTCCCTTCCTTTCCACGCCCCTTGTGTATCAACCCTGTTGCAGATCTTTGTGTCATCTGCAAAGGGGCATACCTTTCCTACCAGTCCCTCTGCAATGTCACTTATAAAGACATTAAAAAGGACTGGACCCAGTACTGAACCCTGAGGTACCCTACTAGTAACCCCCCTTTCTTCAGAGTGGACTCCGTTTACTATTACCTTCTGTGTCCTGTTGTTCAGCCGATGTTTTAACCAGGCTACCACCCTGGGACCCACTCCCAGGCTCGCTAATTTGTTCATTAATCTTTTGTGTGGGACTGTGTCAAATTCCTTGCTAAATTCTAGGTAGACCATGTCCACAGCCCCTCCCTGGTCTACTACTTTTAGTCACCCAGTCCAAGAAATCGATTGGTTTGTCACAACAGCCTTCCACTATGAACCCATGCTGCCTTGGCTGTCACTAGTTCTCCTTAATTCTTTAGAACTCAGGGTGAATCCATCAGGCCCCATTGCTTTGCCCACCTTCAGTTTTAGAAGTTCTTTCGGAACCCTTCTGTGAAAGGACTGGGATCAACCCCCCCATCCAGAGTGCTTCTGTTAATTGAATTAGGTAGCTCCCCCTCCTCCTCTTTTGTGAATACTGAGCAGAAGTATTCGTTCAGTATCCCTGCTTTTTCACTTTCCTTTCTGCCCACCCACCGTCCATTCTGTTCAGCCTCACTATCCCTTCTTTTATCTTTCTACGCTCCCTAATGTACCTATAAAAGATTTTATCCCCCTTCTTAACTGAGTTGGCTATCTTTTCCTCAGTTTGGGCCTTTGCTATTCTGACTGCCTTCCCTGCTTCCTTCTGCCTTAACTGGTACAGTTCTCTGTCCTGCTCCTTCTGTGTTTCCTTATACTTCCTAAATGCTATCTTATTCTCCCTAACCTTCCCAGCCACCTCTTTTGAGAACCATAGTGGATTTTTCTTTCATTTTGATTTGTTTATTAGCTTTACACAAAGACTTGTTGTCTCTGTGATAGCAGTTTTGATGTTTCCCCTTTGTTGCTCTATCCCTCTGTCTTGCCTGTTTGCTAGTGCTTTTCTAAGACACTCTCCCATTTTGACAAAGTCAGCCCGCCTGAAGTCCAGTACCCTCATTTTTGTATGGCTTGACTCAGCAGCTGAGTTTATTGTGAACCACACTGTTTGGTGGTCACTTGTTCCCAGATGGCTACCCACTTCTAGATTTGAGATGCTCTCACTGTCCCCATTTGAGAGTACCAGGTCTAAGATTGCTCCCTCCTGAGTGGGTTCCAACACTAGCTGTCTGAGGCATGCTCCCTGTAGGGCATCGATAATGACCCTGCTCTTGGATGTGGCTGCAGCAAAGGTGCTCCAGTTAACATCTGGCATGTTCAGGTCCTCCATCAACAATATCTCCCCTTTTCTGCCATTCTAAGGATGCCTTCTATCATAACCTTGTTCATTTCCTCCCCCCTGAGATGGGAGTCTGTATTTATTTTATTTTTATTTGTTTATTAGATCATCGGTTTACAGACCCTGTGCAGATTGTGGTGCCATTTCCAGTCTCTGTAAAGATCAACCTGTCTGCAAGTAAAGATCAACAGTCCATGTAATCCATAAAACAGGTTTCGAGTTCATTAATCTATGGGCTCCCAGGGCACGGACACTCCAACAACTATGATGGGAGAGGGATACCACACTGGCGCTAACAAACCAGCAAACCAACAAAAAATTCGATAACAGTTGGCAGCCTGGCGGGGTGTCCAAATGAAGCTGTGGGTGAAAAGATTTCAGGGGTTGCAAGAACGACAGGTGCCAGATGTTGTAAGAAATTCACCAAAAATAGAAAGCAGGGCTGCAGGCGAAAACCACAAGAACGCCAGAGACTAAGCACAAAGAAGCACTTATTACTTCTTCCTTAGCGTTCCTCCAGTTACAGAAAACCAAAGAAAAAACAAGGAAGTAAAAAGATGGGCAGACATTGCTAAGAATAAGAAAAAAGGAAGTAATATAAAATTCAAAACTAAAGGTGGCAAAACTCAAGCCACAGGCAGCTCACACACCGCCACCATATTGCTGTAAGAAGGTGGGGTCATAAGAAGACTATGTTTAAAATTTGGGGTCAAAATATTAAAAAAAAAACAGAGTTACGAAGGTGCATTGAACATTTTCAGTGCTCGCTCATAACTTCAGTAATTTGCAATATTTTGACCCTAAATTTTCAACATAGCCATTTTTTCACACCACCCCATGGACGTGGCAGGTGTCGTTTTTCAGATCCTGACCAAAATGTGTTTTCGCACTTGTGGCACAAAGTTATGTTTCTGTCAATCAATAAATGACACATGTCATGTTCAGAAGGAGGGGTCATAAAAGGATTAGATTGTAAAATTTGGGGGTCCAAATGTGAAAAAACAACTAAGTTATGAAGAAACATTGAATTGTTCCAGTGTTTGCTCATAAGTTTCTTTTTGCAGATTTTGGTCACTAATGTTCAACAAATCCCTTGTGTTACCCCACTCCTGAACATGACAGGTGTCATTTTTCAAATCCACTCCGAAACTTGTTTTCACAGTCACACTGCACAATCAACTTTCGGATTGCATTTAAAAAAATTTCACCTGTCTTGACCATTATGTCAGGTCATAAAAAGACTTAGAAATTTGAGGTCAAAATGTGGGAGCCCACTGAAAATTAGTTATTGTCTCTCAGCTGACCTATCCTGGGTAAATACAATCTAAAAATGTGTAAAAGCAGCACTCCACTGCAAATAAGACACTGCATCTCTTCTGGTCTATCCTGGGTAAATATATAGTAAAAAGGTGTATAAAAGTGTATAGGCAAGACTCAGTACAAAAGCAATGCAAGTAGCGAACATTCAGCATTGACAAATACTTGTTTATGAAATCATGGTTGAGCAATGGGAACCTACTTGCTCTATCAGATTGCCTCTAGGGTGATTTTGATGGGGTGCAAGAGTTGTTTATTAATTAGAAATTGATCATTAATACAAAAAATAATTTTTATTTTGAAGTAACAAAAATGTAGCGACAACAATACACTGGATCTGGTCATGCTTGTGGGAATCTTATAGAGCAGTTAAGTTTTTAGAACATAAGCGGTATAGCACAGTGGATAAGATCACTGTGCTCCAAACCTGGAGACCTGGGTTTGAATCCCATAGCCCCGATCTGCATATTTTGTGACCCTCAGCAAGTCACTTAACTTCTTTGTGTTCCCAGGTCGCACCTAGAAACAATCTTCGGCTTATTGTGCCTTTCCTGGCTAAACAATTTCCACTTTAAAATATCTGAGCATTTATCTGGACAGCAGGATGACATACTCTGACCATGTAGACCACCTGGTCAAAATGATAAATTATTTAACTTGGTCTGCCATGCAGAAATATGTAACATTTTACAGCACTTACTAGGCAATTGGCAGCAATTGACTATATTTTCGCTTTACTTGATTTCATCGTCTATGGGGTGGAGTGAAAGACAGTTAACTATTGAGCATTCAAACAGCCTTTCAAAAGGCTTGAAAATTTGCTCTTGACAGAGAATCCAGTACTCAGCATTGCCATCCTCTCACTCGAGCTGGCTGATTATCTTTGTGAAATTGTTTGAAATATTATATGTGGCCCAAGGATTCTGGAATTCAGTTACTCCAGACCCCAACTAACATAATAGGCATGATAAATGTTAATGATAACAAGTATAATACTGGAACAGCTGTGAATGGTCATTCCGTTCCTCTGAAAATTAGAACTCATTTGGGTCGGGGGTCATTTTCTTGTAGAATTGCTTGAGACTGGAACATCCTCCCACCAGTGCTGTTTGTTGGCAGAGCCTTCCATTCATTCAAGGCTTTGCTAAATGACTACTTAATGTGTGCACTGGTCTGTAATTGTTTCTATACTGGCTGTTTATTTAATGACTTTATAATAACTTGTTATGGCAATGTGCTATGCACAACTTTATGATTCATGTTAATTAGTTTTAACTTGACTGTGGTCATCTGTTCAAACAGGCACTTGTTGTCCATTAACCTACCTACAAAGTAATTAAATAAAATATATTAAATTCATTTCTGTTTCCCTGGTAAGTGTGCTAGACATTCGGTGCCTATTTTATGCACAACCACGGAGAGTACAAAAACAGGCCAAGTACAGTATTAATGACCGCATTAGAAACATAGAAACATAGAATTTGATGGCAGAGAAGGACCGCTTGGCCCATGTAGTCTGCCCATTTCCCTATCTAATGGATTAGCTGCAGATTCTATTTAACCAACAGCCTACTTCCTCCTACCCCCCATTAGAATTGCCCTATGTGCATCTCATGCATTCTTGAATTCCCCCACTATTTTTGAGTCCACGACCTCCTCAGGAAGGCTGTTCCATGCATCTACAACCCTCTCCATGAAAAAATGCTTCCTCACATTACCTCTGAGCCGTCCCTCCTCTATCTTCAAATTAGCACATTGCAGATCAAGCACAAATACAGGGAATTATAAAATCACACCATATACCAAGTAATAGGTTTATAACAATCTAGAGACACAGGGTATATGAAATATTAGATAAACAATCAATGTGAAAAATACTGACTTTAGATAATAATGTAGCATCATAGAAACATAGAATTTGACGGCAGATAAGGACCACTTGGCCCACCTAGTCTGCCCATTAAAGTTAACAATTAAAACAGTTAAATCAGTTAACAAATAGCAACAATACTCAATATTGGAGATACAGTATTCAAAAATAAGACCTAAAACATATGTGCAGCTGTAAGCACTTTAAAATAAATAATCCTTATTTGAATTTTTTTTATTATTATTTTCCACCCCTAATGGAACTCATGTGAAAGAACTATGGAATATGACGTGCAATATGGTTGATGAGATATCTGACCTGGATTTCAGTCTCAAAACTATGGAAAATGACATGCAGCATGATTGATGAGATTTCTGGCCCAGATTACAGTCTCAAGGTGTAACAAATAATGATTTATGCAGGGATTTAGGGCTCTAACTCCCACCACACTCCATTTAATGTTTTTTTTAATTGAATAAACTTTATTAGTTTGATATAACAAACAACACAATCAATACAGCCAGTGTAATATCATGTGTCAGGATAAATAAAATATAAACCAAACACCCGTTAAACTTAAACCTTCTCCCCCCACCCCATTTAATGTTTATAAAAATTGAATAGAATAATCCTTCCCAATGAAGAAATAAAAAATTAAAAAGCTGCTCACATCTCATCCAGAAACTCTCCTCTGCTATATTAGATATCACCAGTGTGTGTTATACAATGTATACTACCCCGTCATCTCCCTCCTTGACAACTGGGGCAACCACAGTTGAACCCTTCCTTCCTCCCTACCAGAAGGTAAATGAGGTGCCACCTTCATAGTCAATACCAATAGCTTTCTGTGACCAGCTGACTGTGCGTATATGTGTGTCAAAGCTGGCTGGCCCATGCTCTCCTTTCCCAGAAGCCAAACTCTGACCCCCCCCGCCACTGTGCTGACTCTGATTGTGCCTTTCAATACATTTATTGGTTGTGTTATTGGGCAAGGGGTGAATCCAAACTAAACGTATCCTACTGTAAGAGAAATTGTGGCAGAAGCTGAGTATGTTTGTGTTATGGCTGTACACGGGGCTAAGTTTTAATATTTGTATTTGTGTCTCTGGTATTCGTATCGTTATTTTTATTTGTGTTCATGTTAATGTTTGTAAATATTTGATTTTACATTTAGACATCTTTCTACTGTTAATGATTATGACACGCAAAACCCACGTGCTTAAAAAAGCAACCCGAATGCACAGACCGAAACAGTTGTGAAATAAAACATATGTGGCACAGCTTACCATGTCTTCAACCTTTATTCTGGTCACAACTCATGCTGCTGATTCCTCGCGCATCACGCACGCGGGTCTGGTCTGCCCGGCTGACCCGGTCCGGCGAAACAATATGCACTAATTGTGAAAATAAGTTTTATTTATTTATTTCGTCTGGTGAGTCGCACCGACTTCGTATGTTGCTGTTTGAAATGAGTTGTGACCAGAATAAAAAGGTTGAAGACATGGTAAGCTGTGCCACATATGTTTTATTTCACAACTGTTTCGGTCTGTGCATTCGGGTTGCTTTTTTAAGCGCGTGGGTTTTGCATTTGATTTCTCTGTGTCCAAATCAGCACCGGGTCAAATTGTTCTCACATTGAGTGAACTTGAGCACCTCGAAGTTTGTTTTGTTTCATAATGATTATGACACACCAGGGCCTGGATATTCAACAGGGTTGCACCATGTGCAACCCACCAATGCACCCCGGCATGATATTCAAAGGGGAAAGTTGTGCTGCACAACTCCTGATGTGCCGGGGCACATCGATAATGTATGCGGCAGAAGTGCGGGGTATGGGGGGGCATGCCCATGCATATGCGGCACATCCCGATATTCAGCCCAGGATGTGTGGCACATATGCTGGCACAACTCCGCCTTGCGCCACTTGGGGGGTGCAAAGTTGTGCCTGGTAAAACCAGGAACAAGTCCTGGCCACCCACAGGTGAGCTGCTGTATTGCAGGGTGCAACATGGCAGCCGCCAGCCATGGGTGGCCACCCGCCCACCCAGACCACTGTCCAGAAGCTCCCTGCCCAGGGAGCGTTGTGTTCTGCCCCATCGCAGGCATAAGTATATGAAATCCCTGGTGGTCCAGTGGACCACTTTCCATTGCCTGATTGCGGGCATAAGTAATTGATATCCCTGGTGGTCCAGTGAAACCCCCGCAGCACCCGATCATGGGTGGAAATAGCGAAAGACACCCTGGTGGACCAGTGGTACCCCTCACCCACCGCCCACCGAGTGTCCCTGCCGCCAGCACAACCTCCCCAGTCGTTTGGGCGCAGCACCTGCTCGCGATAAGCGCCTTGCCGCTGCGAGACCGAAGCGAGAGTATGGTCTGTACACCTAGTGGTCCACTGCATGGGCCAATGGTAGTGCAGACCATACTGTACTACACAGGCCTGATATGAATGAAGATATTCATTCACATATTGGGTCAGTATAGTATGGTCTGCATGCCCATTGGGCCATGCAGGGACCAATAGGCATACAGACCATACTGCACGCTGTCAGTCGGCGGGTGGCATGTGGGCGGGTGGGGTGCTGCTGCCTGCTGCTGACTGGGGGGTGTGCTGGGTGGCAGGGGACCTGAGTGGGCAGGTGGGGAGAGGGTATCACTGGTCCACTAGTGTGTCTTTCGCTATTTCCACCCACAATCGGACACTGGGGGGGTTCCACTGGACCACCAGGGATATCATTTACTTATGCCCATGATCTGACCATGGAGAGTGGTCCACTGGACCACCAGGGATATCGTGTACTTATGCCCACTATCGGGCAATGGAGAGCGTTCCACTGGACTACCAGGGATATCATGTACTTATGCCCGTGATCGGGCGATGGAGAATCGTCCACTGGACCACTAGGGATTTCATATACATATGCCCATGATCAGGCAATGGAGAGCAGTCCACTGGACCACCAGGCATTTCTTTTACTTATGCCCGTGATTGGGCGAAAGGGATTGGGGACCGCCATGGGACTGCAGGGCATCGGTCCCCGACAGCTGCAGCCTGGCAGGGCGCCAGGTGCACCACATGCAAATGGGACCCTTAATGACATGTAAATGGGCCCATTTGCACCTTGCATGCATAATGGCCTCATTTGCATACCCAGTGCTGAATATCGTGATTGATGCGCCTGGCTCAACCGCACTTGCGCTGGTGCATCCCCCTGCTCCCCTTCTACCACTTGCGCTGGCACAGTGCCACTGTGCCATGCACAGTGCATGCACCCTCAGTGCCATATTCAACGGTGCTGAGCCATGGCACAGCACAATTGAATATCGGCTGGTTCATGCCCTGGCGCAGCCCAGTTGCGCCTGCGCCCAGGCTTGCGCCCCTGCCTGGTGCAGTCTGAATATCCAGACCCAAGAGTTTGAGACTGTAAAATATACACAGTTATCAATAAAATATGTATTCATGCTGCAAGCAGTAGTAGTCATATACAGTATGTGTTGCAACAACATTGGCTAAGATGTAATACTTTATATGATCTATCACAAATCCAAATATTTAAGAGTGTTTGTTTGCATTTGTAAAATGTGTTGTATTTGTGTGTATTAGTCACCAAAAAGTATTTGTTTTACGCAGCCCTAGTTTGTGTGTATCATTCTTCCTTTTTTTTTTTTTTTAATTTACCAAGGATGGCCCAGCTGAGGTGCAACATCTCATTTCTAGTGGGGTCATGCTTCTATCCATGTGTACAGCTGGGTGAACTGGAGCACTTGGAGGGTAAGGCCCTGGACACACGGTAGAACTTAAAATGGTTGAGGTACCTTAAAAAGTTTTAAATCCCCCTAGCACTGTTTGCAGACAGACTACAAGCCCCTTAAAACATTTTAACAAAAGTGTTTTTAAACCCTGTTAGATACCTAGTCTTAAAGCCATTTTTAAAAATGTTTTGGAGCTACCATGGTTTTACTCACAGGTCTGTCCAGGAGTAAAAACATTTTAAGCTGTAATGGTTTAACTAAAACAGTTCTAGCTGCAGTGTGTACAGGCAAACACAGTTCTGTGTGTTGGACTTAACACAAAATAGTTACAAGGAGAACAGGTTTAACACTATCAGTGTGGCCACATTAAACCATTATCAACAAGCATTTGCCAATGCCGAATGTTTGCTTGCTGGCATTGACATTGGTAGTGTAGAAGTTACAGAGCTGCATAATAGGAATGGCAGTGAAGTATTGAACTGAAGCCAACCCCACCACTACCCTGCAGAGAGCGACAAGCATTGGGGTGTGCCTTTGGGTCATCAGGCATAACGACCACGCCATTTCACCACACCCTACCCTGCAGACACCGACAAGTGTCACGATGTGCCTTGGGGTCTTTGGCCCTTATGCGCACCCCATTCCATCATGAAATACAGTGAGATGGGTGCGGTATCGGAGAATGGGGTGAACTTTGGGGCCGAAGAGTCCAAGACATGCCTCAATGCCTGTCACTGGCTGCAGGGTGTGGAATGGTATGAGCATTACAGGCAAGAATCCCAAGTCACACCCCTGATGCCTGTCATTCTGTACAGGGTTGGACGTTATGGTTGGAAACCCTAATACCTCAGGCATTCATTGGTATTTTCACTCCAAATTTTCAACATGTTTTTTTTGTGACTCCACCTCATGAACAGTGGCAATATCAGTTTGTTAACCGAAAGCTGCTTATGCACAGCGACTATGGTATTTAGCACCACAGGTGCAAAAACATTCCAAACAGGATGTAAAAAATGACAGCTGTACTGTTCATGGGGAGGTGTAAAAAATGGCAATGTTGAAAATGTGCAGTAAAAATATTTAAAAAACTGGTGAAGTCACGAGCGTACATAGAAACTGTGCAACGCACACCCGTAATGTAATTAGTTTGGGGATTTTTTTACAGCAGATTGTCAACACAGGCATTTTGGGACCTCCGATCATGAACAGTGTCACTGTGATTTTCTTTATCTGTCCCGAACAATGATTTCCCACAGCGACCACGCATCTCTGCGCTGAAAGTGTGAAAACATATTTCAGCCAAGTTGTGAAAAATTACAGCTGTACTGTTCATAAGGAAGTGGGAAAAATGCCACTGGTGAAAATCTGGATTGGAAATATTGCAAAGTCATGAACTTACAAGGGTGTGTAGAAACTGCGCAATGCTCACTCATAACACAATCAGTTTATGGACTTTTGTCACCAAATTTTCAACATAGCCATTTTATGACCTCTGCTCATGAACAGTGTAACTGTGATTTTCTTACTCTGTCCCAAACATTGCTTTCGCATACCGACTGCACCATTGTGCGTTACATGTGTGAAAACACATTTTTGGCAACATGTGAAAAATGGCAGCTGTACTGTTCGTAAGGAAGTGTAATAAAATGGCAATGTTGAAAATCTGGAGTGAAAATATTGAAAATTCGCAAACTTACGAGCATGCGTAGGAACTGTGCAACGCACGCTCGTAAAACAGTCATTTTTAGATTTTTTCATCATTTCAACATAGCCATTTTAAGACCTCTGCTCATGAACAGTGTCACTGTGATTTTCTTAATGTGTCCCATACATTGATTCGCGACACCGACTGGGCGCCATTGTGCGCTACATGGGCTGAAACATGTTTTTGGACAAGATGTGACAGATGACAGCTGTACTGCTCATAAGGAAGTGTAATAAAATGGCAATGTTGAAAAATCTGAAGTTAAAATATTAAAATTGCAAACTTATGAGCCATGTGAGGAACTGTGCTAACGACGCCAGAAAACAGTCATTTTAGAGATTTTTCAAATTTCAACATAGCCATTTTAAGACCTCTGCTCATGAACAGTGTCACTGTGGTTTTCTTAATTTGTCCTAGACATTGATTTCACAGAAACACCAACTGCGCCATTTGTGTTACATGGGTGGAAACACATTTTGGGAAAGATGTGAAAAATTACAGCTGTACAGGTCATAAGGAGGTGTGGTAAATGGCAATGTTGAAATCTGAGTGAAAATATTGAAAATTCACAAACTTCTGGCGAGCTGGTAGGAACTGCGCATATGCGGCTAAATAAAACAGTCATTTTAGGAATTTTTAACCAAATTTTCAAAATAGGCTTCTTGAGAGCCCACCTTATAAACATATTGGCAGTGTCATTTTAATCGGTCCCAAAGGTGATTTCATTAACAATGCAAAATCACCCCTTCAGGCCCAATAACGCCCATGACAGTGACAGCATTCATGAGAAGGGTCCCAAAACCCCATGTTGAAAATTTGGTGCAAAATCAAAAATGCCTGAGATATGCAGCAAAGTTGAAAACCCTATTCATTACATTATACAGCTTACCAGCATTTCCTCAGTTCGGGTCGGCTTTGAAGAGTGCAGACGTGTTCCCGGTCCATCAAGATCATCGCCGGAGTCCGGAGGTAAGTATGGGGTGGGGGTGTGGGGAGGCAGGGTACAGTGGGGGTGCGGTGGGAGCAGAGACTGCGAGGGTCCGTTTTTAAGATAGTTTTTTTTTTTGTTTAGGTGATGACATCGACGCTTGCCACGCTTGGGGTGGGCTCCCAACATGGCACAAGGATGGCTGGTGGGGGCCTGGAGCCGACGGGGATTGGGCACCCCATCGGCAATAGCATTTGTTGCCATGTTGGGTGGGCCTCAGCGTGGCACCCTGTACTGGGGGAGAAACAGTGGAGCCGGTGGGGGATTGGGCATCTCTGGCTATACAATGTGCGTGCCACGCTGGAGTGGCACCCAGCATGGCCTATGTAACTTGTGTTTGAGGGGCGTAGCACAGCTGACGGGGGATTGGGCACCCCGCCGGTTATACAATGTGCGGCCACACTGGGGTGGGCACCCACGCGGCCTAGTGTAACTGTGCTTCGGGGTGCACAGCCGACGGAGATTGGGCACCCCGCCAGCCACACAGTGTGTGCGGGCAAGTGCATGCAGTATGCATGTGTGTGTGTGTGTGTGTAGTGTAGGGGAGGCGATGAGCAGGCGATATCTGATCGCTGTCACTGGAAGCCGTAGCTCCCCCTTCAACTGTACGCCACTGCATTTTGAGCTGTCACATACAGCTCCAGCAGGCATTGGAGAACTGCGGCCGCGTCTGCAAACACACTGACTGAATTGGAAAAGGGCTGACACACCTCCAAAAACTCCAATGATGGCACTATGTTTCTTGCACATGCGTGCAAGCAAACATAAAAATGGCTACTGAGTAGTGTGGATGCACTGAAATGGTTTAGCTAAACTGGTTTTAAAACGGTTTTCAAAAACAGCTTTGTAGTGTGTCCAGAGTGGCTTGCTCAAGGTCGCACAGTGAGGTTTGAACCTCTGATCTCATGATTCTGAGGCTGGTGGTCCAACCACTAGCCCACACCCCCTTTGTGCATATATTTAAAGCATATGAGTATTTCTTTAAGAAAGGAATGCTAGTACAGTTCCAAAATGTGGCAGCATGCCTGGTTTCTCATTTTTCTCATACATGCTGTCTTCCCAGCTGGCAAAAGCAGCATCTGTGCAGGTCAGGGCCGTACTATTCTTGAAATACAAAAGCATACAATTTGTTTTGTACTGCGTCTTCCATACAAATAAAGGAAACTGTAGAGAATAAATATAATGCAGAATCAACAACCCAGACAATGCAGTACAACTAACCCTGGGAAACAAGAAACAGACAGAGAGTGCTGAATGGGGCAATGAGAAAGCTGAACAAGGGGATTCAGATGTCCAGGCAGCTGTGTGTACCACCCCAAACAAACTTCCAAACACCAAGGTGGGCATAGAAATGGGACTGGACTGAGAAAATAAAGAGATGAAAGCACACTGGATGGGAGGCAATTAGACAAAACAAATTCACTATTATAAAGAGGCAGTATAGGGCAGTGGTTTAAGGCTCTGAGCTGCAAACCTAGTGACCTGGGTTTGAATCCCACAGCCCCCACTTGCATACTATGTGACCCTGAGCAAATCACTTAACTTCCTTGTGCTCCCAGATCACACCTGTAAACAAGCTTTCAGCTTAGTGTGTCTCTACTGGTTAAAAAAAAAAGTATTAAAATATTTGTATTCATTTGGGCTGACACCTTGCTTTTCCTTAACAAATGGCGGCAAATCACTGCACTGCTGCTGTTGTCTGGGCACAAAGCAGTAAGGTGCTATAGGACTCGTACAGTGCTCAGCAAGGCTAGGGAGAGTACAGCTTAGCTCCTGCACACAAGCCAGAAAGGTACAACCAAAGACGCAGATACAACCCACCTGGAAGTAGCCACAAACTGCTGTATTTAAAGTAGAGTTCTCATGACCAGCAAAAAAAAAATAAATTTTGCTAACAGCAGAACTCAGTTACACTCTATTCCCCACTCCACATACCCCAACAATCATTGCCTGCTTCGGTACTGGGGGTATTTGGATGAACACAGGAGCTTTGCCTTTTACAGTTTATCTGCAGAGGAGGTTTATTTGGGAACCAAAGTCGGTGCATTTCTGATATGCAAATTATGGATGCAAAAAAACTGAATTTTGGCATTTCTCCATCCACATCATGGACCGTGGCTCATTAAAGGTTCAGTGACTTCATGTACCTTGTGTTGATGAACAGCTCATGAGCTTGATTCGAGAACTTTGCTGAAGAACTGATGCAGAACTTTAATGGATGCTCATGAACCATTCATTTTTTTTTTTAGCTTACTGTTTCTGGAGCTGGCTTGTCATCTGGAGGGAGTCCCCAGCCCATCCCCAGGTGTCCACCATCTGGCGCTGACCCGTACCCCCAGGGCTTTCCCACCCTAGCGAGGCTGGCGGGGTTCCCCAATCCCCACTCGAGACTGGATTCAGTGGTCCAGCATCATGGCTGACCAGGAGCTTAGCCTGCAGGGCGCCCTCCGCCATTGTGCCATGGCATCTTTTTCCTGGTTTTCACCCCAGGAGTTGAGGTGTGCAATGACGCCTAAGGAGAGAAGCATGCCCATGTCCACATGCGTTCCATCCAAGCATTTGCCCAAACTCCTCCCCCTTCTGCAGTGCGGCGCCCTGTCCCCAACCTCCACTAGGGAGCAGGCAAGTGCTGACATACGGAGAACCCCCCACCCTGGAGAAGGAAAGCAGTCTGTCGGATGCTCAATCCTTCTCCTCCCCTGCTGACCCCCAACAGCCCATACTCATTCCCAAACATGGGTCGTTGGTGTAGCGCGAGGTAAAGCATCCAGTGCTCCAGCCATCAGCGCCACTGGACCAGCTCTCATAAACCATTCATGATGGCTCCTCAAAGTGCATGACATCACTTGTGTTGTGACATGACAATTAGTTTCAAATTAACAAACTGTGATGTCATGGCAAGGGGGTGATGTCTTCATCTCCATGCCTCAGCTGAAGGGATAAAGCATCAGTCACCAAGTAATATAGATGTCCTTAGCAACACAGAACAGCATGACTTGAAATTGAAACCTGTTTTTTAATTGATTTTTTTATTCCTCTACTGCTAGACTACTCACGTCCTGCTCCTGCCCTTCTCAGACCTCTGTGACATTTTGCCCACCTGCTTCACAGGACATAACTTGAGCTTTGTCTAGATTACTGGCAGGAAAGCACCCCACAGGGAACCCCCATGCACCCATGGTGGACGCTGGAGGAGTAGGGCTGACTTCTGGGCTCATGAGTAGTTTCCTCTTTTAACCATGAGGATTCAAGAAGATTATACAGCTGTTAGCACAGGGAAACAAGGAGACATCATCTGCATAGTCTGTGGCCCTTTTTTATCCCATGGTTTATCCCACCAACCTTCCACACATGCTAAAGTGACTTGGTGTACACTTGCTTGGGGTGACATGACATGGTCACCCATGAACCCCAATGTGGCCCCCTACCCTGCTAAATGAATACTGTACTTTGATTCAGTGTTCACCAGAGGCAACCCTGGTGGGTGGAGGACACTGACAGGAAGAGCCCATGGCATCGGGGTAGCAACGATGTAGCCAGTGGGTATCTTGGACAGCTTGCTAGCTGACTACCTAGCAAAGATCAAGCCAAGTAAATCACAAGAGGTGGATGGGATATACCCCAAGATCATAGTGGCGCTAAAGGAACAACTGACATGGCTGCTTACAGTACTCTTTCAGAATGCTATCCAGACAATTGCACCAGAGTGCTGGAAAATGGCTGATGTGGTCCCCATCTTCAAGAAGGGGTCAAAGTCAGATCTGAGTAACTACAGGACAGTTAGCCTGACATAAGTGTTGGTCAAGGTCCTGAAAGCAATTATCAAGGAGAGAATTATGGAGCACGTGGTTGAGATCAACATTATGAAGAGCAGGTTGTGCCAAACCAACCTGATCACTTTCTTTGAGAGGTGGCCACTGGAGGGGAACAGGGACAGGGCCGCAGACACAGTCTAGCTTGACTTCAGCAAGGTCTTTGACACTGTGGCGCATGACAAACTTCTGGTCAGAGTAAGCCAGTGGCATACACACAAGGCACACCGTGTACAAGGTAGATTGCTAACTGACTTGTGGGCAGGAAGTGGAGAGTGGGGAGAGATGGTCAGTGCCGCAAGAGAGGAGGAGTATTCAGTGGTGTCTCTCAGGGATTAGTCCTGGGGTCACTACTTGACATTTTGACAATGATCTGGAAGCTGGGGACTCCGGCAAGCTGCTTAAGTTCACTGACAACACAAAGCTGTCCAAGGTGATGGACTCTTTTCAGGATGGGGATAAAGTTCAGGAGGACCAGAACAAGTTGTGTGAGTGATCAGAATCCTTAAGCCTCAGATTAAATGTAGCCAAATGCAGGGTGCTGCACTTGAGGAATAGAAAGAGAGGTAAGGTAGGGCTTGCACACTGCGTGGGGCTCCTCATGCTGCAGAAGAGGAGGATAGGGATCTGGGGCAATGATGGACAGTGGGTTGAAATATGATAAGCTGTGCACAGCTGCCGCCAAAAAGGCTGGCAGAATGCTGGGTTACATTAACAGGTGGGTGACCGACAGAGCAGAAGTAATCTTACCACTTTACAAGGCCCTGACTAGGTCCCAACTGGAGTATTGCATGCAGTTCTGGTCTCTTCAATACAAAAAGGGCATAGAAGCAGTCAGGATGGTGCTGTGCAGGGCTATCAAAGTAATCAGCTATAAGAGGGGTGTCAGGACAAAGGCTTATAATATCACTTTTTATAATGATGCACTTGGATTCACCTCGGGCCTACCCAAAAATTATTTCATAAATTACCAAAAATAATAAATATTCACATGTGATATTATCCTATGCTCTCCAGATTCAAAAATGACGGTGAAGAACACTGTTGCCACACTTTAGATTATATAAGAGATAAATATATTTTATTCACATATGTACAAGTCCTAAATATTCATAACTAGCATAAATATCAAGCATAATAAAAGTAATGTAAACATAAACTGTAATGTAACCAAAACAGGTTTCAGAAAATCAAGTAAAACAAATTTTAGCAAATAAGCAATGTAAATGAGTAAGCACTTTTCAGCATAATAAATGACAGTTTATACTATTTCTTTAGCATGCTTATAAATAACATGACCTTTTCTTTTTTACTATGAGAACTTGCAACTCATTACACTAGTGTTTCAGATTATCATGGTATGATACTTGTTTAAACTTTATAGTACGAAAAAGGTATTTTCTTTAGATTTAAATCCAAGCTTAACCATAAACCCAAGGTTTGGAGCTAAAATGCATTAAGTTATCACCCCAGATAGCCAAATAAGTACTAAAAATAGGATAAAGGAATACTTATGTTTTAGTTATTTGTAGATGTGGTCTTCTACTTATTAGCTTTCAAAGTCTTGGTGAGAACTTTTGGTTTTGGATGACAAATGTCCTTGGTGGTGAGTTTGGCTTTAGTCTGCTGTCTTTTTCCCTTGAACCTGGAACTGTAGAGTCTTTTGACATCAATGAAGCAATGCAGGCTGGATCCTTCTTGCTTGACGTCACAAATCATCAAAAGTCACTTCAGAATTTAGCGGGAAAAATCAGACAACAAGATTTTAGCAGTTCAGCACAGTCTGTAGAAAGATCTCTCCCTGTGGACAGCAGTGTTGTTGTGGGTAACTGGACTATGTGACTCTTTTCTGTTTCAGTTCATTTCTGCTCTTGAACCTGCAAATCCAGACTCACTGCTATTTAACAGCACTGCAGGCTTGTGGGCTGGTAAATTTCAAAATCAGTCTGTTGTTCAGGCTTTTAACAGAAATTCTAATACATTACTTTTAGTCCAAATTCTCAGTATGCAAAACGTAGGCCTTGCTTAATCCAATACTGGAAGAAAATCCTTTCTGTAACAGTCAGTTGCAGCAGCTGGTTTAGCACCCCCTTGCGGTGGCAATGTCCAAGCCCAAATAATGTTCCAAGCAGGTGTGGCTTAAGGCTTTTGGTACAAGTCCAAGCTCATCCAAAATTGTCAGGACACCCAACACAGGTCTTCACACACCAAAGAATTAAGCAGTTCTGGGCCGGCTTTGCCAGCACCCCATTTATGTCCCACTTACTGGGCGACATCACCATCAAGTTACGACTGAGCTGAGTACTCTTTGAGGGTGTTACTGTTAGCCCCACCTAAGCCATTTTTTATCAATGTGACCTCATCCTGAAAAACTATTTTTGATATAAAACAACTTTTCTTTCTTGCATCTATATGCACTTCTGTACATATATAAAATTCACATTTTTAGATGCAACTTAAAGAGAAGATTAACTTGAGACCAAACATGATGGTGTCAATCCTGATATAAAATCTATAATTTATAAAAGCATTTTAAAATGTTTTCCTTTATAGATATCTAAAAAGTATTTCCAGAGTTCAGAAGTACATTTTTTCCTGTTTAAAATGATGTTAGTTAGGCATACCTGCTATCATGAGAACTGTGTAAATGTAATAAAACTTCTTTAAGACAGGGATCTCCTTTGTTTAAAGTAAATGAACCATGACCTTATGTTGCTATCCAGAGGCTTATAATCCACCTGACTAGTTGTTTCTATTAGACAAACACTTCAACTCTCATTCCATTGAAAAGGTGGCAAGGTCAGCTTACTATAGGCACCAAACTTGTCAATATATTTTAAACAGTTTTGGGGCTACAGATTTTTGTAAATAGCTCACAATACACTTTTGTTAATGGGTTTAAAACTTACTCATTGGGCAGGTGCATGCATTTCCAATAACCTGTATAATTTTGAAATGTCTCAGAGTTTTTGTATATTTTCTATAAATAAAAGTCTTAAAATTTCTTAAAGCCAGTCTAAATCTGTGTTAACCTCTGAGATGTGCTCTGGCTGGTACTGAAAAACAAGATTGTAAATTGTGTCAAGTTTCCAGCTCTTCTGCTACTAATTGGAAGAGGCTATTCAATTTAAACAGACTATCCCTGAACCAATTTTTTTTCTTGGAGTTGACCATATATGCTGTATTTCCTTTTCATGGCATCATTCCTCCATTTCAGTATTCAAGCCTTAAGCAGCATTGCACTTGTTTTAAAGATTCATTTAGACATTAATTTGACCAGAAACATGTATAGGACTAAATAATTAAGCCAATATAAGGATATAGAATAACAATTAAGAATATAATAATATTATAATAACATATTCAACTCAAATTAGTTCTGTTCCTATGGGGCAGTGAGACAAAAGGTTCAAGGAGAGGGTGGAGGCCCTTAACATGTTCACCTTGGAGAATAGGAGGCCGAGGGGGGTCATGATCTCAGTATGCTGAATCCTCCAGGGTATCAAAAATCTCTGATAGTCTGAGATGTTTGGTCTGGTGTCCTCCAGAAGACACTGGGATATTCCCCAAAGCTCAAAGGTGGTAACTTCAGGGGAATTTTTTTTTTTTTTTACGAATTATTTTACCAGGTGAGACACACTAAGCTGAAAGCTTGTTTGCAGGTGCAACCTGGGAGCAGGAGGAAGTTAAGTGACTTGCTCAGGGTCACACAGTATGCAAGTGGGGGCTGTGGGATTCAAACCCAGGTCTCCAGATTTGCAGCTCAGAGCCTTAAACCACTGCGCCATACTGCCTCCTCGAAATATTAGGAGACAGTTTTTTCTCTCAGAGGGTGGTGAAGCTCTGGAACAGTCTACCAGCAGAGATGGTGGATGTGAAGACAGTAAAGGCCTTCATGGTATTCCTGGAGAAATGTATGCTTACCAAGCAAAGCACAGGGCACATTGAGCAGCAGACTGATTAGGGAATCCCTAAGAACTGGTGCATGTTTGCATAGCATGCTTACTGGACTTCATCCCTGCTAAAGAAGGGGTTGGAAGGGGGGACATGATGAACCTAGAGTCCCTTCTGACCATAAATTACTAGATTGCTGAGTTGCTACTCAATGTACCCTCCACAAGAGAATCCTGAGGAGTGGGAGTGTCACCCCTTCCCCCCGAGGTCATTAAAGGAGAATGGCTCTGAACTTGTAAGTCATTTCCCCCTGTAGAAGCTAAATTTTCAATACTGGTTCCAATTATGTAACTGTTCCATCTTTGCAGGCTTTGTAGTTATCCTGGTGGATGTTTCTGAGTTGCACATGGGTAGTATGTGCCATTTTAGAACTGTGTGATGTAGTTTATGTTCCTTCCTTAGCACTTCCATTGTTTGTACAATGCATCCATATTCTATTATAGAACTCTGTGGTTGTGGTTGAGAGGGACATAAACTGCAACAAACAGTTTTAAAATGGCACTTAACACAAGAGTTTAAATTAAAAGCAAAGACTGAGATTAGTTAAAGGTCTACCTAGACTAAACAATGACAGAACTGGAACCTGTATTAAAAAAAAACAAAAATAATTTCTACTGGGGAAAAATGACTTGCAGGATCAGCACAGTTCATCCTTTAACTCCGGTCCTTAGTCCGTCATCAACACCTTTTAGGCTGCAATGTGTTCTCCCCCACCCCACCACCCCCTTGGCTGTACTGGGACCATAGTTACACTGCCACACTTGAGCCCAAAACAACAGGCTTTTTGTTGTTAACGTGAGGAAAGTTAAGCTCTGTTATCACCGTAGGAAGAGTGGCTCTACATTTTCTTTATAAATGTAAGCCTGAGATCTTTATGTAGAAAAATAAAATCGTAATTGTCATTTCTTTACAATGAACCATTTTTCTGCTTCTGTTTTGTCTTCATGAGATGAGATCAACAGGTTTTTTTGGCAGGGATTTAATAAATGCATAACTATTCTGACAAACGAGCTGCTGCCAGTTTCTTACAAAGCGTACTGCTTGGAGCAAGTGGCAGCTGCTGTAGAATACACCTTTCGTCAGAAATAGTCAGGCATGAAGAACATGTCTTCAACACAGGGAGCATCAAGAAGAAGCCCACGTCTGAGCAGCAGTTGGGGAGTTTTGCCTGAGGCAGCTAAAATGCAGCCTTGCTTGGCACGGAAACAGACAGTTGCCTGCTAATTCTACAACACTGCAATCTGTACTTACCTGGAGTACTAAAACTTTGATTTACAGTATTTTACAAGTTATCTACCCAGGTCAGCCAGCAGAGATGCAGCATCTTATTTTCAGAGGGGTCCTGCTTCTGCTCATTTCTGTAACTGGGTAGACTGGAGCCCTGTAAGACAATTGCATGTGACTTGTCTATAATCACACACCAAGTAGTTGGGTCTAGTGGGCTTTGAACCTGTGATTTCCTGGTTGCCAGTCTGGTACTCTAATCACTAGACCATACACCTGACAACTGCTAAGAGACTCATTTTTCAACCCTGTCAGTCATCATATATTCAGGTTCAGTGATAATCTTTCTGTAAGGTAACTCAGTATCATGGACCACACTGAACAGAACTAGAAGTGGATCTGCGCATTAACTCCTTTGGTGCTGGCTTTCAATACACAGCACTCAATCACAATTTAATAGGAAAAATCTACTCTGCTCCCACTCTAGTCTTAAAGTAGTATGCAGTGCTGCCCACTTCCTAACTATAAATACAAGGTGCCCCCTGTAACAGGAAAGAGCTGTCTTAAGCTAAGATCTTTTGAAGTAAGGAAACTGATTTTAGATAGTAGTGCTTGCTTGACACCAGGTGGTATTTACAGAGATGAGATTTTGAGAGAAAATCCTGCTACCCAGTTGGACACAGGCAAGAAGAGAACAGAGGTCAAAAAGTAGAAGTGTTTCTAAATCAAAAAAAGATTTGAGAAAACAGCAACAAATTGCCAAACTCCTGGAACGAGTCACAGAAACTGAACCTGATCTTAATGATTCCCCAGGTCACACCTGGAAATGAGCTCTGAGGAATGAGGTGTAGCCTCCGAAACATCAGCACATTCACCTGGCTGACCACCTGACTTGGTTTGAATCACATGCACAACCAGGCTGTAGAAAGCTGGAGAAATGAGTGGTAAAAAGGAAATAACTATGGATCCTGGACGCGGGGTTCAAGTTGAAATAGGAACACGTTATTGTCTCCATTAAGCAAGTGGATGGTGAGCAAAAGCTGGATTAAAAGAACTGAAGGTTTCAATGGTCAACCGAGTTTGATTCCCTGCAAAGAACATTGGCAAGTATGTAGACAACTGAGCCAAGAAGGAGAAAGAAAAAAATGGACACCCGAGATGAATTAAGGAGGGTCCAGGTAAAGTAAAAAGAATGAATGGTCAAAGAAAAGATTGTATAATGAAGAAAGTTTTAGAAGTAGTGGTATTGCTTTGTCTTACACAAAAAAAATAAATTATTTTGTGAATTAAGAATGGATTCTCATGCAGGCTTTTGAAGGCTCTTGTTAAAAAATGGGCCAAAAAGCAAGTGGTGAATACATGAAAGAGCGTGCAGATGAGTGAGCTGATGGGGTGCTGTTAGTTAACGTGATAGTTTAAATCCCTGCCATTGTTTGCACTTAGAACTTTCTGCCTAGAAAGATGTTTTGAGTTGCACAAACCATTTTGCACTGCCAAATAAATAAATTTATCAGAGCAATGTATGGGGATGGAGAAGAAGAGGAAACTGGACCAGTAATAGTTGTGCCTTAGACTCTAATTCAGAGTCCCAGCAAGAAATATTATTGGGTTCAGTGCTGTGAAGCGTTGGTGGTGAAAAACAGATATGACCATATGGAATCATCTGTAATGGACTGATGTAAAATGAGGACCATTATATCCACAAAACCAAAATATATTAATATTTTGAGCTGGAACATTGCAGGGTTGAGGTCAAACTTTAAAAAAACAGTGCACACACCATGAAATGGTTAACACAATTTATTGTGCAAAGTTTAGAGAACCAACCAGTACCTCTATGTATTGCCTACTAAATGAGGATTGCACCAATAAATTATATTAACCATTTCACTGTGTGTGCAGTGATTTTTCTTTTAATGTTCTAAATATTTGAGGACAATAGCACCTTTGGGAGCAAGGTGTGCTCCCATGTTCCCCCTTTCTTCACATTGATGTCTAAAGTAAATAATTGATCCTGGATAGAGTTTTATAAAGAATTTTGACATGGTACTTTAAAGGAATCCTGGATAAGAAATGAAGATGAGTTTGAATGGTGCTTATCCGAAATTTGAGAGGTTGGGAATAAGAGATAAAAACCAGGGAAGGTTTAAATGGGGTTTAATAATGCCCATATCAACAAAACTTGATTGTACTATTGAGGTAATAGGAATGGGGTTTAATAATGCCCATATCAACAAAACTTGATTGTACTATTGAGGTAATAGGAATGGGGCAAGAGTGCCTGCTTGTAACTATGCTGCCTACTCCCACTGGAGAAAAATATGTATTTATAATGTTTGTATTCATCAAAGAGCTTATACTCAGAGCTATGAAGCTATTTTGCCTGACATAATCAGGGGCTTAAATTTATAATTAATCTATTCTGTAAATGTGAGCAAGAGATTTTAATGCTAGAGTAGTACAATATTCTAAAATGGAAAATAAATTAGATATTTGTGAACCAGATGTATAGTTCAGAATACCAAAAAGGTCCTCACAAGAAGAAAAATTAAATCACTGATGGCAAACTGCATTGCTATGTCTTTGTAAAAATAATCTACTTCTACTAAATGAGAGAACAAACAATGGGAGATGACCAGGAAACTATTACTGATCAGACTAAATGGGGTGGCTCTGTTTTGGGTCTTGGTATCTCATACATCTAGTCATATACTTTTGTATGACATTTCAATGTGTGATAGAAGAATTTAGTAGTGATCACTTCCTGATTGTCGTAAGGGTATAGGTCAGGAAGCATACGCTGACCAGAAGTTATAAAATTTGAAATTTGCAAGTAGTGTTTTATTATTATCAATAACAATACAATACAAAAATGTAGAATTGTACAGGATAGCTCTTCATGAAGGCCATACAAACAAAAAAAAATATTTAATCTGCGAGTCAATGTTAATTTAAATCTCAGTCTCTCTGTCTCTCTCTCTCTCTAAAGAAAACATTGCTCGCTTTTCATAAGATGACTTTTCCTGGCACTTTAAACTCTGCATTCTGATGTTGTAATGTACATCTCCTGCTTCTCACAAAATATACCACAACCTTGTCAGTTTCCTGCTTGAAGCCAGTCTGAAAAGCACATCTAGTCTTAACAGGTGCAACAAAATAATACATTTTGTCCCAGAGCAGTTTTCCTGTTGTCAGTTTTGTAAACAAGCTTGAGGAGGTCAAAATATATCTCAAGGTTAACCCCCTGTGTTCCAGATTGATACATTTTCTTAGAAACCCAAACAGCTTTCTGCAATCATTTCAACAATGTAATTATATACATTTGCAAACCAAGGGAACATAGCATCACATAAAGATTGACAGATATTTTTTTAACCACAGAGAAGCAATGGGAGAAAGAAAGAACAGAAACAGCAAGTGATGGAATGCAGATAACAGGGGAAAATTGTGGAGCCATCAGAGTGACCAGTTCCTAGGTGCTACAAGAAAAATTGATTATGCAGTCAGACAGGCAAGAGATAGAAAAGTGCCAGCATAGAAAAGGATAAAATAGATCCTTGCTTTAACTCTCCCTGCATCACAAATGGGACAGGGCCTTACTGAACCCTGTCACATAGTCACACAAAAAGTGATCTTAACAATGATCTTAAGCAATTGAGAATACTAATAAAAACCCGGTCTGAGCTTCATTAGACCCTCTCTCCCCATAGCTGTTCTTCCATCAGTCCCTATAGTCCCTTTTGCACTCTCCTTATCCCTAGCATCTTTTCTTCCCACTGTCACTCTTCTACTTCTAGCTCCACCTACTCACCCACCCCTAAATTTACCAACCTTTACACATTTAAATCTACCCTTTTTGCTGGCCCATCAGTGCAGTGGTTGGATTTCTGCTTGCAGCGCCAGTGACCCAGGTTCGGGAGCAAGCTCAGGTCGCTGGAGGGCCGGCCGGGGAGAGGCAGCTTGAGCATCCCACGACTGCTCGCTGTCTTCAGGGAGGGAAGGGGCTACGACCCGGTGTTGGAGTGACCACTGGTGGAGGCCAGTGGTGGAGCAACACGTCGGGGTCGTTTGGGGTGGTGCGTGACAGACGTCGGCTCTTGCCTTGATGTCCGGATGTCACGCACCTCAAGGAAACCAGGAAAAAATTGCTCACTGGCCACCAGATGATGGCTCTCTGTTCTCTGGGGGTCTCCAATGCCTTCCCAGGGCCTTCTGTTCCTCAGCAGCATCCCCAGGCCCTAGAAGTATGTGCTGGGGTCACCCCTCTCTCCCTGGTGCCTTCCCCTTCGGAGGAGGGGGACCCACCCGGTGAAGGGATACACCGGGATATCCCAGGGGTCGGCTGCGACCTGAGGATGTGAGGAGGGCTGGGTAAGGACAGAAGGGGCTGGGGAGGAACTTGTCAGAGCCTGAAGGAGTGGAGGACCAGTGAGCATGGGGGCAGAAAAATAGATTATACAAAAAAAAATCTCCCCTTCAATCCCTTTCTCCTCTGCCTAGCCTCCTACCCATCCTTAAATGTTTGCTCCACCCTAGTCCTAATTTCACCTTCCCCCTCAGCATCCCTCATCTGCACTCCCCTTCTAGCTCAGACACTGACCCATTATCCTCACCCCATCATATATCTTTCTGCCCCATATTGCCTAACTTCTAATCTCCAAACCTCCCTCCCCTTGTCTCAACCTGCTTTCTCTGCTCACTTCTGTTTCCGCTCCATTTCTTTTCCTCTACCATCCCTATTTAGCTTCCCCTCTGTTCCCCTTCCCCTTTTACACTTCCTTTATGGTCCTGCTTCTCCTTGCAGGGTTCCTAGCACCCTGAAGATTGGTTATTTGTTCCTGGCTACCTTCACCTCCCCTCCTCCCCCTTCCCCTTCTCACTTGATCTCTCACTTACACTTACCAAAACCCTGCCCACAATTCTTGCACTTATGATTACTTTGTTTGCGTTAGATCCTTGTTGTTATGTTGTAGTCATCTACTTTGTAATGTACATAATTGTCACTGGACTGTGTGATGTCTGCTTTATGTTTGCCTCTCCCTCCATTCTAACCGGCCCCCAGACGCTTCTGGAAACGAGCTGCTTATCAGCTCATGCTGTCTTTCCTGCTGAAACATTTTGTAAATAATAAATAAATAAACAGAGTGTTCCTTTTAATATTTCAGTTGCAGAAAAAAGTGGCACTGCAGACTCAAAATTGGAGGAAGGGTATCATACAGATCTGGAGATAAGAAGAAATCTAAAATAAAATAAAAGTATAGGTCAAATTTGTCACTGCTATCATGCACTGCTGCTTTAATTTTAATAAATAATTCTGCCAAAATATTTGCCCACCATTTATGGTTAGTCCTAACCATGTCTACAGAAATATCATCTATTCTGGGGGATTAATTTATTTATTTTGAATTTTTTATACATGATTCAACTTCCTCAACTGAAACTGAATCCCACAGAATTGTATGGAAAGATCCCAAAGTAAAGTGTCCTCTTCTTGTACCTCTGTGCTATAAAGATTCTATAAATATGCTTGCAAAGTACTTGCTGGTATGGAAAGGAAGGGGAAATTGTTTAACCAGGAAACCAGGAAAGGCACACTAAACTGAAGCTTGTTTCCAGGTGTGACCTGGGATTACAAGGAAGGTAAGTGACTTGCTCAGGGTAACACAGTATGCCAGTTGGGGCTGTGGGATTCAAACCCAGGTCTCCAGGTTTGCAACTTAAACCTCTGCACTATACTGCCTCCAACATATAATACACGTATAACAGTATCTATGTTTATTTTGTTCCCATTCTTTCCATATCTTATCATATTCCAGAAAGTTTTTGTGCCTGTTTCTTGGACTACTTCCTGTAGATATACCCGTAAGTTTCTTTCCAAATCTCTTTTTATTTTTAGATAAATAATAACCTTATGTGTTCTCTTCTTCCATTAACAAAAGCTCCTTTACAGTAAATTATTTCTCTTGGTTTGGATAGTCTACCAAACTTATTAACTGCCTTCTTCAAATGCTGACATTCTGTATCACGACAGGGGGACTCTGATCTAAAACTTTTCATGTAGTCACTACTTCTTGTTCCAGCTACTGGTCTATTGTTAAAACATTAATTATTTGTTCATACTGTAGTTATTATGCAGTTTCTCAAAAGAGCTATCTGTTTTCAAAATTCTGTATCTGCAATTAGACATTTCATCAATTTTCCATAATTGTCTCTAGTAATTCAGGAAGCATAGGGTCCCATTCTACTTTTTCCTATTATGTACAACCAAGTGGGAGTCAGCTCAGTTAGTTCTTGGACTGAATTATTATAAGATGACCTGATTCTTGGATTTTTTTGGGCCAAATGTATTATTATAAGTGTGGCAGTGTTGAGTAAGACCTTGTTCTATTTGTTATGAAAGGATCTATTTTGTCCTCTCCTATGCTGCCACTTGTCTGTTTCTTGCCTTTCTGTTGTGCAATTAAATGTTTCTTGTGGTACTTAGGAACTGGCCACTCTGATGGTCCCACAATTTCCCCTGTTATCTCCCTTCCTTCACCTGTTGTTTCTAGTGTTTCTTTCTCTAATTGCTTCTCTGTGGTTAAAAAACATGTCTGAAACTGGGATCCCTTGCTTTGCAAATGTATATAATTATATTATTGAAATGTGTGCAGAAAGCTATTTGGGTTTATTCGTAAAGGTATCAATATAGAACATAGGGGGTTGACCTTGAGGTGTATTTTAACCTCCTCAATCTTGTTTGTAGAATTGACAACAGAAAACCAGCTCTGCAATAAGATGAATTGTTTTTGTTGCACCTGCTAAAATTAGATGTGCTCTTCAGACTAGATTCAGGATGGAAACTGACAAGAATTTGGTACATTTTGTGAGAAATAGGAGATGCAACTTACAACATGAGGATGCAAAGTTTAAACTGCCAGGAAACACACTTCATAAAAAGAGCACAATGGTTTGTTTAGAAAGAGATAGAGAGAGAAAGAGGTTTAAACTGAAAGAGACTCTCAGATGTATGTTTTTTTGTTTGCTTGTTTTGTACTGCCTTTTGAAGCACTATCCTGTAGAATTTTATTTTTATTTTATTTTGATTGATAATAATAAAATGCTACTTGTGAATTTTATAACTTCTCCTAGTCTGCCTATGCTTCTTGACCTATACCTCTATGACAGACTATAATGAACAAGCATGCAGCAGATAGTGCTCCCTGATCTTATTGAACATCGGGGGGAGATATTCAGACTGTGCCAGGCAATGGCGCAAGAGGGGGTGCAGTGCATCCAAGATGCGCTGGGCCAAGACAGGGAGATATTCAAAGGTGGTGTGCCATGGCGCATCTCCATTGAATATGGCACATAATGCGCATGGCACATTGACAATGCACTGGTGCATTCCCCAGACAGGGAGGACTGGGAATGCTCCAGCACAACTGTAGTTACGCTCGGCGCATCACCTGTGATATTCAGACATGGGCATGCAAATGGGATCATAATGTATGCATGGCGCAGATGGGGCCATTTGCATGTGTTGTGCAGAACAGCCTGGTGAAATGTGCCTGGTGCCCTGCACCGAATGACGTGTGGACCGAGGGTGTCCTGGGGCACCTCCCGCCCTGTAACCACGATTGCGGTACATGTAAGGGGAAACATGGCCTGGTGATCCAGTGGTACCCCCCGCTCTCCTGTTAGCCTGATCGCAGGCAGCAAGATGTACATATGTCTCTGGTAGTCCAGTGGACCCTCCTACCCGCCCATAACCATGAATGGACCAGTGGAACCCCCCCCCACCCAAAACAATGAACGCCGGTGAAGCGGTACCCTAAACATCCATGGTGGTCCAGTGGTACCCCCCAACCCCCACCCACACAGGACCTGAGGCCACACAGCTCCCCCAGTCATCGGTAGGTGGCTGTCACTACGCTTCATACTGCCCAGCCACCACCAAATGACAGCTTACAGTATGCTGTAAGCCTCATGTTTCTGAGTGTGGACCAATGGGCCTGCAGGGCATACTGTACTGGACAGTCACAGATATTTGAATGACCCATTCACATATTTGTGACTGTCCCAGATGGCCGGGCAGTATGCGGGTGGGTGGCAGCTGTCCACCGATGATGGGGGGAGCTGGGTGGGCTCAGGTCCTGTGTGGGTGGGGGGTTGGGGGCTACCACTGGTCTACCATGGAGGTTTAGGGTACCGCCCCACCAGCGTTCAGTGTTTTGGGTGGGAAGGGGGGTTCCACTGGTCCCCAAGGGATATTTCAGATGCAAGGAAGATGGCAATTGGAGGGTTGGAATATTGAGCGGGTAACACTAGCCTACCAGGGCAGCTGTTGCATTGGCATTGTCAGGATCGGTGCTACGGGAGGGTTGTGGGGAACACTAGACTGCCAGGGGGTCTATCTGTTACACTGCTCCCACGATCATGGTTACGGCCAGGTGGAGGGGTTCCACTGGACTACCAGGGACTGGATGGGTGCTTGTGGATGGTGTCCCTGCTTGGCAGGTGGCTACCCACAGCTGGTGGCCACTGTGTTGCACCCTGCAATACAGCAGCCCACCAGTGGGTGGCTAGCATTCGAGCCAAGTTGTTGTGGCTCAACTTTGTGCTCCAATATGTGGTGCATCTGGGGGTTGTGCCAGAGGATGCACCGCACATCCCTGGCTGAATATCAATATGTGTCACATATGCATGGGCATGCCCCCTTCAATGCCCAGTGCATTGGGACTTGCATTGAGCAAGTCACCCTTTGAATATCGTGTCAAGACATTGCAGGTTGCACCGTGTAACTTCACAGCCAGGCACAACCCCTTTGAATATCTAGCCACAGGTGTACAAAAACTGCTCAAAATAGTGATAAAAACCTGGTCTGAGACATATTTAAGAGCTAGTGGAGCCAAAACAGTTAGACAGGAAAATAGTACATATTGTAAGAAGTAACAATTGTAACTTATTTCTGAAGTAATTTTCTTTTTCATTTTGCTCATTACAAAGTCTTTTATATGATAAGATTGTGCTGGATGTATGGAACATCTTAATCTGGCAGCTGACATATCTGTCTCTATCTCCCCCACTACATCACCAGCATTGTGAGCTCACTGACAGTCAGATCACAGATGATTGACCTGGCAGCTACTGAGTGGCTGTTCCTAAGCAGCAGTGAGGTCACAGTCAGTGAGGTCACAATGTTGATGACGTTGTTGGAGGGAATCGAGATAGATATGTCAGCTGCCAGGCAAAGTGCTGCCCAACACATCATGCCTACTAACTTCAGGTAAACAATCTTCTAATTAACCAAAGAGAAAAGAAAAAATACCTCAAATGTAAAAGGTAATGGTTGACTGCTTTTAAAAATTAATAGTAGTTTTAGGCAGTACACTAGCGCTTTAAAAGGAGCTCTTCTCTTATTATTTCAAATGTGAAAAAAGTGGTGATGCAGACTCAAAACTGTTCAAAATAGGGTGGCATGGAGATAAGGGGTAATCTGAAACAAAATAAAAGGGTATACGTTAAAAATATGGAGTTAAGGGTCCCGAATATGTGGCCAACAGGAGAGAAAATTTCTCTTTTCAAAAAGGGAGATACTAAAGACATTGCCTGCTACCAAGCAGTTTACTTTGTGTTTTAGCAAAAATCTTTTCTAGCTGTCTGCTGCATAAATATATGGGTCATTAAAGAAACTATCCTCACAAAAAACAGTTTGATTTTAGAGAAAAATGTGCAGCTTCAAATATATTTCTCTTACATTACCTTAACAGAAAACATAACAAGAAAAAAGTATGTTTATTCCTGGCATTTCTTGACCTACTGTGTGGGGAGCTTTTGATGTGGCGAGAAACATCTTAAGGGAAAGTCTTTTTAAACAGTGTACAGATGTGTACTTACTAGCGCTGATTTCTATGATACACAAAGATGCAAACATTAAAGTAAGGTATAGCAGAAAGGAAGATTTAACAGAAGAAATAGAGGTAACGAAGGATGTGAAACAAGGTTGTTTGATAGCACCTTGACAATATTTTTTTCCTATATAAGTGTTTATCCTCCGTAGGCAGATACGGGTGGTGGTATTCAGCCCTGTTCCCATCAGCTGCAGCTATCCTGAGTCTCCCCCAGTATCAGGGGACATTATCCCCAAGGGGTTGCCCACCATGGCGGGGCCAGGAAGGGAGGATCGCCCCCTGCCCCACCAAGAACAGAAATCCAGACTGTCCCCAGACCCCGAGAGATTGAGCGGACCATCAGCATGATTGGCAGAGCTTCATGAAGCATGTCCTCCACTTTTTCTCCTACTTTACTCCCTTGGACACCTCAGACGTGCAATAAGCACATTGTGTAAGCTCTACCTCCATGGAGTTGCCCCATGGTGCTCTGAACATGGGCCCCTCCCACATTGTAACTCACAAGTGCCACCTCCTGGATCCCTCTAGGTGGCAGTCAAGTGATGAGTCATGAAATCACCCCTCCCTGAGTGACGAGCACAGTCCTATGGATGCTCAGCCCTCCCTCTCCCAGCCGACCACTGAGCGACACACATCCATTACAGAACCCAGGTCACCGGCGTGGGAAAAGACAAGGTGCCCATGGTGCCTTTACCCTCTTCACCACTGGGCCAGCTTGCACCCCAGCTATTGAATGCATACACTGATAGGTTGGTCCAAGAATTAGGTAAGACTGACACAGGTGCACCTAAGATAAAATATCAAGAAATCTGTATCCTTTTATATGCACATGGTGCCCTTGTTATCTCTTAAACAGCCAGAGCTTTACAAAAACAAGTTAATTCTATAAACCTTGGATAGTCTGAAATTATGGTTGAATATAAATGAATCTAAAATTATGGATTTTGGTTGTCCTAGGGATCAAGATTTCAAATGGGAAGTACAGAACATGGAGCTTCAAAAAGTCAATAATTTTATATATCTGGGGATTTCAATTGCCTCTAAAGGCATATGTTGCCCCCACATTAAAAGTGTCAAGAGAGCTGCACAACAGTCTACATTAGGGATTAATAAGTTTGGGAAGCATTTTGCAAATAATTCCTTTACAGCTGCAATGGGCATTTAGCAGGCAAAGACCATTGCCTACATCTTAGTTTGGCTATGCTCATTGGTTTTCATAATAAACTAAACTGAACTGAACTAAACATATACAGATCTGAGGTATGGGGTCTAGAAAAGGGGGTAAAGGATCTAGAACAAAGTCAAAACCGCTTTTTAAAGTTGTGCCTAGGGCTCCCACAATTCACCCCAGAAGAACTCCTGAGGACTGAATCAGGGCAATTGTCGATTTTGGCTTTAGCAGAAAATAGAGCTATAACCTACTGACATAAAGTTGTGAAAAGCTGTCTTAGTGGTATTTTAAAAGCAGGCATGCTGAGAAGAAGCCATCAACAGTAATAATGAAAATGTTTTGGTCCTTCATGGTTTAAAATTCTGGACCAAAAAATGAAATACCATGGACTTGGCCCAATTTATGTACCCAGGATCTATGTAAATATGGAAATCTATTAAAAAAACAGCTATTCAAAGAATTAAGGATACAGTGCAAGCCTGTTATAATGGATGCATCTGTGCTCTCAGCTTTTGTCTGTTATATCCAGAGGAGGCAGAGCGTATGTATTAGGTGTGCTTGTGTGTGAGGGGCTCAGTATGAATGAAAATCGAATACAGAACTTAATAGACTACTCAAACTCCTGCCTGGAATGTATGTTTCTGTATTCTATGGGTTTAGTTAAGTAAGCAATAACTTATGACGGGGTGTGCGGTAATGCTAAATTAATACACAGTCATGTGACCAATTTCTACCAGTCAGATTGCTTGTTTGATTCAAAGCATTTTATAAAGACACTTAAAGAGCTGCTGATGCCTCAATGAAAACTTTGAAAAACGTAATAATTAGGTACAATTCAGCTCACATTTCAAATGTAGTCTATAGATTTCACCTAGCCATCTTTTGTTAGAAAATAAATTTGCACGAATATATGATCTTTATCTGTTAGAGTTCATCTGCCTCTATAGCTTACTCCCTACCTCGCATCATAATCCTCTGTTGTAACATCACAGTCTGTTGCCATGGGAGTAACTGTGATGTCACAAGCCATGCATTATTACCTCAGATGGAGAGAAAGCAAAAGGAATTGAATTCTTCAAGAGCAGAGATCCTGTTTTCATCCAAATGGCCTCACTAATAAATAATGGTGTAGCCCCTCTCTGACACTGTCCTGCAGAGGGCCACTGCTTCTGCCTTGTGGTCCCAACCAACGGCAAGGGGTCTGGGTTCCCAAAGCTGACCTATGGGGGTCCTTTCTCAAAAGTTAAAATAAAATGGCAGTACCTCCACCTACAGTACATATAGTAATTCTGATTACTTGCAGTACAACCCACTGGGATGTTGTATCAACCCTCCTCCCCAATAGTTACCCCAAGCATGGACTTACTAGGTTCAAACCTCCCCACATTCCATTACACCATTCACCTTTTCCATTCCAGTTAATAAGCAGGCTCACTAAAATTATGCTCTGGATTCATCTCTGCTGCAAAACAGTAACTTCAAGGTTTATTTACGGGGGAGGATGTTAGGAATGGGGTAAATGGAATAGATTTCAAGTAAGCATTTCAATTTGCATTTCCCAAATCACATTTCCCTTTTTCAATTCCAATCCCATGTTTCAATCAATGCAGCCATTATCTCTGTTTAACTAGCTAACTGCTGCAGGTGCCCAAAACCAGACCCACAGGTCCCAGTCCATTTCCTCAAAGTCCAGTACCTGGGTACCCAGAGTTAAAGTTGTAGGCCTGAGGAGCAGCTGGTAGCCAGTGTTGGTACGCTTTTTTGAATTAACAACTTTTTACTTCTCTCTCTCTCTCTCTCTCTCTCTTTGGCTCTACCTCCAGCCCTAGTGTGCTTACTTAACTATTTATAGTCCTCAGGTGCAGAGCAGTTCCTTCTTATCACTCATGGATATGCAGAATCAGTCCTCGGATAGCACAGTTCACTGAAGTCCTGAGGATGGATGGCAACACAGCAGAACTGGGCACAAAGCTTTAACAAGGGCACAGAGGCTGCAGCTTGCTCTTCCACAATCTTGCTTAAAGATCTTGCAGCTTGTCCCCCTTCAGCCCTTTATAGACCCCATTACAGGGCACATGTGCAAGGCCTGCCAACTACAGAGGATTCAGACTGGGGAGTGGCCCCATGGCCCGGCTCCCTCCGATCACAGCGCCCTAGCACTCTGGTATAAGACCCATAACCCCCTGCAGTGGCAGACCCCACTTGATGGTGGTTAGAAAGTTCCCCACCTGGCCCTGGGTGCCAGCAGAAACATTCAGCACATTCTCTTCTGCTTCTCTTTCTTTCTCTTATCTCTCTGCAATGGTGTGTAGCTACAGCAATCTGTCTCTCTCTTTGCTGTATCTCAGGAGCAGATAACAGGTACTCAAATCTCTCAAAACCATCTGTCCATCCTTCTGCTTTCACAGTCTCTCAACCTGAACACAGTCACATTTTCGCTCAGGCTCACACATCTTCAACTGCACTCAGTCCCCTTTCTCACTGTGCAGGTACTGGATCAAAGAGGCTTACTCTTTATTTTCCTTTTCTCAGCACATTTATTTTCTCTTGTTCCTCATCCTCTGTATCCCATCTTTTTCCTTGCTTAGATGCAACCTTTGTCCTTTTATTCAGGCTCAGGACACAACCTCTTTTCTTGCAATCTGCAGCTTTCCCTTGTCCATTCGAGCTGTGCATCTCTCACCACTGTGGTACAACTTCAGAACAACACAGAACTTTCAGCATCCTGTAGCTTTCCCTTTTTATGTTTGCTTGCACGCATGTGCGAGAAACATAGTGCCATCATACGAGTTTTCCAGAGGTGTGTCAGCCTCTTCCAATTCAGTCAGTGTGTTTGCAGGCACGGTCGCAGAGCGCCAATCACTGCTCCAGCTGTCCATGACAGCTGAAAATGCAGTGGCATACAGTTGAAAGGAGAGCTCCGCTGAGTGAGCAGAGCTCTCCCCACACACTGCACACGCACACCGCGTGCCCATGCTGCTTCTTCCCCTCCCCCACTGTACGGCCGACAGGGGTGCCCAACTCTGTCGGCTGCACGCCCACCCCAAAGCATCCAGGTGCTATGCTGGGAGCCCACCCCAGCGTGGCAAATGATGTTATTGGCGACGGTGGTGCCCAATCCCCCATCGGCTCCACTGTCTCTCCCCCAAGCATCCAGGTGCCACGCTGGGGCCCACCCCAGCATGGCAAAATGTGTTATAGGCCGACGGGGTGCCCAATCCCCATTGGCTCCAGCCCCTGAACAGCTTTCAACTGCCACGCTGGGAGCCCACCCCAGCGTGGCAAACGTCCCTTGTCGTCTCAATAAAGAAAGAAATGCAAATAAAAACCTGCAAATCAAAAACTGTCCCTCGGCGCTTCTCCTGCCCCCTCCCACAACCCGCACCCACCCACTGCGCACCCTGCCTCCCCACACCCCTCACCCCATACTTACCTCCGAAGCTCGGCGCAACGATCTTCGGCGGACCGGGAACACATCTGCACTCTTCAAAGCCGACCGCGAACTGAGGAAATGCCAGTAAGCTGTATAATGGAATAGATAGGGTTTTTCAACTTTTTTGCATATCTCAGGCATTTTTTGGAATTTTTGCACCAAATTTTTGACATGGGGTTTTTGGGACCCCTTCTCATGGATGCTGTCACAGTCATGGCGCTACTCGGGCCTGAAGGGTGATTTCGCAGTCACTGTGTGAAATCACCTTTCCTGAATGATTAATGAAATGACACTGCCAGTGTTCATAAGGTGGGCTCTCAAAAAGCCTATTTTGAAAATTTGGTGGAAAAATTCTTAAAAATGACTGTTTTACGAGCGTGCGTTGCGCAGTTCCTATGCACACCCGTAAGTTCATGAATTTTCAATATTTTCACACCAGATTTTCAACATTACCATTTTACCACACCTTCTTATGAGCAGTACAGCTGTCATTTTTCACATCTCACCCAAAATGTGTTTCCGTCCATGTAGCGCACAATGGCGCAGTCAGTGTGCGAAATCAATGTACGGGACACATTAAGAAAATCATAATGACACTGTTCATGAGCAGACGTCTTAAAATGGCTATGTTGAAAATTTGGTGAAAAAATTCCTAAAAATGACTGTTTTACGAGCGTGCGTTGCGCAGTTCCTACGCATGCTCATAAGTTTGCGAAATTTCAATATTTTCACTCCAGATTTTCAACATTGCCATTTTACCACACCTCCTTATGAGCAGTACAGTTGTCATTTTTCACATCTCGCCCACAATGTGTTTCTGCCCATGTAGCGCACAATGGCGCAGTCGGTGTGCGAAATCAATGTATGGGACACATTAAGAAAATCACAGTGACACTGGTCATGAGCAGAGGTGTTAAAATGGCTATGTTGAAAATTTGGTGAAAAATTCCCAAAAATGACTGTTTTAGGAGCGCACGTTGCACAGTTCCTACGCACGCTGGCAAGTTTGCGAATTTGTAATATTTGCACACCAGATTTTCAACAGTGCCATTTTACCGCACTTCCTTATGAGAAGTGCAGCTACCATTTTTCACATCTCGCCCAAAATGTGTTTCCGCACATGTAGCGCACAATGGTACAGTCGGTGTGCGAAAACAATGTTTGGGACAGATTAAGAAAATCACAGTGACACTGGTCATGAGCAGAGGTCTTAAAATGGCTATGTTGAAAATTTGGTGACAAAACTCCTGAAATGACTGTGTTATGAGTGAGCATTGCAGTTTCCACGCACCTCATAAGTTCATGAATTTGTAATATTTTCAGTCCAGATTTTCACCAGTGGCATTTTCCACACCTCCTTATGAACAGTACAGTTGTCATTTTCCACAACATGCATAAATGTGTTTTCACACTTTCAGTGCAGAGATGCGTGGTCGCTGGGGAAATCATTGTTCGGACAGATAAAGAAAATCACACTGACACTGTTCATGATCGGAGGTCCCAAAATGCCTGTGTTAACAATCTGCTATAAAAAATCCCCAAACTAGTTACATTATGGGTGTGTTGCACAGTTTCTACACACGCCGTGACTTCACCAGTTTTTAAGATTTTCAGCAGATTTTCAACATTGCCATTTTTACCTCCCAGAACAGTACCGCTGTCATTTTCACATCCTGATCGAATGTGTTTTGCACCTGTGGTGCCAAATGCCATAGTCGCTGTGCAAAAGCAGTTTTCAGCTAACAAACTGATATTGCCACTGTTCATGAGGTGGGGGTCACAAAACCATGTTGAAAATTTGGAGGAAAATACTAACGACGCCTGAGGCGCTAGGGTTTCCAAACCATAACGCCCACCCTGTAGAGCATGACAGGCATCAGGGGTGTGACTTGGGATTCTTGCCTGTCATGCTCATACCATTCCACCTCCACCCACACCCTGCAGCCAGTGAGAGGCATCAGGGTGTGCCTCGGACTCTTCAGGCCCAAACTTCACCCCATTCTCCTATACCGCACCCATCTCACCATATTTCCTGATGGAATGAGGTGCGCATAAGGGCCAAAGACCCCAAGGCACACCGTGACACTTGTCAGTGTCTGCAGGGTAAGGTGTGGTGAAATGGTGTGGTCGTTATGCCTGACGACCCAAAGGCACACCCCAAAGCCTGTCACCCTCTGCAGGGTGGTGGTTGGGTTGGCTTCAGTTCAATACTTCACTGCTGTTCCTATTATGCAGCTCTGTAACTTCTACACTACCAATGCCAATGCCAGCAAGCAAACATTCTGCATTGACAAATGCTTGTTCTCTCTGCCAAGCTGCTTCTTCCTATTCCTGATGGGGCAGGCACTCCCTGCCCTGGGGGACAAATAGCTGGCAGCCCCCAGGCAGGCCCATCTCGCAGCCCCAATCTCTGCAAGGGCAGGAGCCCCCTCCCTCTGGAGGAGCTCACACTGAACTGGCTCAAAGCCCAACTGTCCTTAACTTTTGGAAGCCCTTTCCTCACTCCTCATTGGCTGGAGCCACTGTCCTTAAGAACTATAAATATTTATGAGGCTCCCTCGATGCCTCAGTGGTGCAGAAAAAGGTGCCTAAACAGTCCCTGTCCCCCCCCCAAAGTTCTTTCAATCAGTCCCAGAGTCCCTGGCAAGAATCCTGGCAAGGTGGTTGACTGGCTGATGTCGCATGGCTGCCCAACATGGTGGCTGTTGTAAACAGTATCCATACATTTACACAGTGTCCCAAGCTGCAAACTTTCCTGCAGCCAAACTCTTTACTCTTATTTATTAATTTTCCCACACAGCTGTAGCAACCCCTGTTCCCTGTTATTTGACTGCATCCCTTTACACATTCATTTAAGCCCTTTGCAGTCACTGCTGCCATTTCAACCTGTCTCTAGGCAGCACACACATAGCCCTATTTCTGGCTGCAGTCCATGAACACATTTTTACTTATTTATTCCCCCATTGACTGGCAGCCTTTCCTTTTTCACCAGGGCTTTATCTATTTAATTCATTTTGCATCTTCCTCTGCCTGTCACTAGCACTAAACACTGTCTCTCCAGTGCTAAACAGGATCTCGGTACTTCAGTGGGTGCTGCCTCATTAATATTCATGAGGCGGCATTTGCATTCCTGAGTGCAATTGGCACTCATAAAATCAGCTCCTTCTGCTTCCCCTCTGCCTCTCCAGTCCCTCTCTCGTTGCCCAACAGGACCAGGACCACTAGAGAGGCACACTGAAAGGCCCGCCGAAATGGGCATACAAAAATGCGCTTTTGCATATGTGCGGACCTCGCCGGCACCACTGTGTCATCTCTAAAGCTGTCAGCTCCACAAACTTGCTCCTCTGGCCCCACTCTCTCCATAACCAAGTAGGAGCCAGCAGGAGAGAATTAAAACACAGGGATAAGCTGGGATAAAGGGACACAGGACAAAAAAAAAGATGGGGGGTGGAAGCAAAATCCCAGGGAAACTGAGCTTTTTCCGGGGACTCACAGGTAAGCCCCTAGCAGGGGGGGTTACAATGGGGAGGAAAAATGCAGAACTAATGTGAAATATAAACTGAACTGTGTCTAAATATTATGTTTTGTTTAAGTTATCCTGAAGGCGTCAGCTGCCCTTTAACCATCAGGGAACATGAGTTTTATTAACAAACATTTCTTGCAGAAGGCATTATGAAAAGTGACTGGATGTTGGGGTTCCAGGACAGTAAGAACAAAGGCACTTGCTATTGTAAGTATTTTACTAAACTAAAAAATAATTTTCCGTTAGTGTAATTAACTTATAAAAGTGCATGCAGCTTGTGGAGAATTATTTTGTAAGAAATTAAATCTCTGTCGCTTCTTCATCTTAATTCTATACTTGCTGACTCTCCTCTGCAGCTCTACATCCCCCCCCCAAAAAAAAAGTACGGCAAATGCCCATAAAAGCTCCATAGTGACCACAATAAGCAATGTTTCTCTCCATTATAACCAGAGAAAAATGTATTGAATTTGATGTGTTTATCAAATGAAATCAGTTTTTGTCCAGTAGAACTGAATGTCCATTATAAGTGGGAGTGCACAGTACTCACAAGCAAAGTGATTTGGCAACATTGGTTAGTCTAATACCTTCAAGCCGTACAGGACTTTAAAAGTCCACATTATAGAGAACAACCATTACAGTTATGTGAACACAATCATCATGTGAAAATACTGGCTCAACTAAGACATGATTTCAACTGTGGCATTAAAACAAGCTTTGCTAGATTGGAGGACTTAAAGATGGGAGTAAGCACGATGTGTAAGCTCTGCCTCCATGGAGTTGCCCCATGGTGCTCTGAACATGGGCCCCTCCCACATTGTAGCTCACACATGCTACCTCCTGGATCCCTCCAGGTGGCTGTCAAGTGGCGAGTCATGAAATCACCCCTCCCCAAGTGAGAAGTCCAGTCCTACGGAAGCTCAGTCCTCCCTCTCCCAGCCGACCACTGAGCGACACACTCCATTGCAGAACCCAGGTCACCGGCGTGGGAAAAGGCAAGGTGCCCATGGTGCCCTTACCCTCTTCACCACTGGGCCAGCTTGCACCCCAGCTATTTAATGCATACATTGATAGGTTGGTCCAAGAATTAGATAAGACTGACAGAGATGCACCAAAGATAAAATATCAAGAAATCTGTATCCTTCTACATGCACATGGTGCCCTTGTGATCTCTCAAACAGCCAGAGCCTTACAAAAACAAGTTAATTGTATAAACCTTGGATAGTCTGAAATTACAGTTGAATATAAATGAATCTAAAATTATGGATTTTGGTTGTCCTAGGGCTCAAGATTTCAAATGGATAGTGCAGAACATGGAGCTTCAAAAAGTCAATAATTTTATATATCTGGGGATTACAATTGCCTCTAAAGGCATATGGTTTCCACACATTGAAAGTGTCAAGAGTGCTGCACAGCAGTCTACATTAGGGATTAATAAGTTTGGGAAATATTTTGCAAATAATTCCTTTACAGCCACAATGAGCATTTAGCAGGCAAGGACCATTGCCTACATCTTATATTGGCTATGCTCATTAGTTTTCATAATAAACTAAACTGAACTGAACTAAACATATACAGAGCTGAGGTATGGGGGTCTAGAAAAAGGGGTTAGGGATCTAGAGCCAAGCCAAAACCGCTTTTTAAGGTTGTGCCTAGAGCTCCCACAATTCACCCCAGAAGACTGAGGACTGAATCGGGGAAATTGTTGATTTTGGCTTTAGCAGAAAAAAGAGCTACAACCTACTGATATAAAGTTGTGGAAAGCTCTCTTAGTACTATTTTAAAAGCAAGCATGCTGAGAAGAAGCCATTAACAGTAATAATGAAAATGTTTTTGTCCCTCATGATTTAAAATTCTAGACCAAAAATGAAATACCATGGACTTGGCCCAATTTTTGTACCTAGGGTCTATGTAAATATGGAAATCTATTAAAAAAACCAGCTATTCAAAGAATTAAGGATACAGTGCAAGCCTGTTATAATGGATGCATCTGTACTTTCAGCTTTTGAGTGTTTTATCCTGAGGAGGCAGAGCGTATGTGTTAGGTGTGCCTCTGTGTGAGGGGCTCAGAATGAATGAAAATCCATTACAGAACTTCATAGATTAATGGATGCACTGATGCAAAAGTGGGAACAAAGAGGAAGCAGGGAACTACAGACCAGTCAGCCTCACCTCGGTAGTGGGAAAGATCATGGAAGCACTACTGAAGGAGAGATTGGTGGAACATCTGGTTGTCAATGGACTACAGGACCCAAGGCAGCATGGTTTCACCAGGGGGAGGTCATGTCAGACCAACCTCATTGAATTTTTTGACTGGGTGACTAGGGAGGTGGATCAGGGAGGGCAGTGGACATGGCCTATCTGGACTTCAGCAAGGCCTTTGACACTGTGCCACATAGAAGACTATTACACAAACTGGGGAATATGGGTGTGGGCAGGACAGTAGTGTGGTGGGTAGGTAACTGGCTGGGTGGCAGGACACAGAGGGTGGTGGTAAATGGCTGTCACTCCACAGAGGGAAGAGTGACCAGTGGGTACCACAGGGATCAGTGCTGGGACCGGTCCTATTCAACATCTTCATCAGTGACATTGCACAGGATATAGAAGGCAGAATTTCACTGTTCGCTGATGACACAAAGCTCTGTAACAGAGTAGACACACCAGAGGTGTAGACAGAATGAGAAGGACCTGCAGAAACTTGAAGAATGGTCAAGGGTTTGGCAGTTGAAATTCAATGCAAAGAAGTGCAAGATAATGCATATGGGGCACAAAACCCTGGCACAATATATCAGTTGGGGTGAGGATATAGCATGCACCAAGCAGGAAAGGGATCTTGGGGTTGTCATCTCTGATGACCTCAAGGTAGGGAAACAGTGTGACAAGGCATCAGGTAAAGCAAATAGGATGCTGGGATGTATAGGCAGGGGCATCACCAGCAGGAAAAGGGAGGTCATAATTCCGCTATACAAGACACTAGTGAGGCCCCACCTGGAGTACAGTGTACAGTTCTGGAGACCATACCTCACGTAAGGACATAGACAGGGTAGAGAAGGTTCAGAGGAGGGAACAAAGATGGTGCATGGGTTGCATCACAAATCCTATGAAGACAGGTTGAAGGAACTGAACATGTACTCCCTGGAGGAGAGAGGAGGGAGAGAGGGATATGATAGAGACATACAAGTATCTTACAGGGAGGAACAGGGTGCAGGAAAACACTATTTTTAAGCGAAAAAGATGTTTCAGGACTAGAGGGCATGGGATGAAGTTGGAGGGAGGACGATTCAGAGGAAACATGAGAAAGAATTTCTTCACAGAACGGGTGGTGGACAAGTGGAACACCCTGCCAGAGGAAGTGGTGGGGGCTGAAACAATCACGGGATTTAAGAATGCATGGGATAGACATAAAGGAATTCTAGAGGTCAGGGGTAAGGGGAAATAGACTTCTAGGAAAACAAACTGAACTTACAAGCTCAAATGGGCAGACTAGGTGGGCCATAGGCCCTTATCTGCCGACACTGTCTATGTATCTATGTATAACAGGTTTGCACTGTATCCTTAATTCTTTGAATAGCTGTTTTTTTAATAGATTTCCATATTTACATAGAACCTGTGTACACAAATTGTGCCAAGTCCATGGTACTTCATTTTTTGGTCCAGAGTTTTAAACCATGAGGGACCAAAACATTTTCATTATTCCTGTTGACGGCTTTTTCTCAGCATGCCTGCTTTTAAAATAGTACTAGGAGAGCTTTTCACAACTTTATAGACTACTGCATAAAGGCCATTGCCTAGACAAGCGTTCCACCATACATATGTTATTGGACTATCCACTGTCGCATGATCTGCTCTCCAAATGACTAGGACCTTACTTAAAACCAATTTCAAGCTGTACAAAGATGAATACTTTCCAGTTCTTGTGGAATAATTCTAATATTACATTTTTTTATTTTAAATAAATAAAATAAATAAAATATTACATTTTTGTAGTCAGTGGCCAAATTTGCTTTTATTTTGACTTATTTATTTAAAATTTGGTGACTGAGCTTGGCACACTGAGCCAAGGCTCATTTCCAGGTGTGACATAGGGGAGGGGATACAACAGGGAGTTAAATAACAATAACAAAGTGACAACAATAGGTGCTTGAACATGTATAATTAAATCATAGTACAAGTAAAGAATTTCAGAGAAAGGCAAAAACAATGTAAATCAATATACATGTACGTTGGTTACGGGGTAGCCAGGCAGGCAGGTCTGTAGCACATTGCTCTTCAGCAGCACTTAATGGTGGTGCAGCAGTGGTACCCTTAACGCAGTATGAGACCACGTAACATTGGGTACCCCCACCAGTACTACTGCATGTGTGCACACTTGCTGTAGGGAAGGAGAGTGCGGGAACACAGAGCAAAAGAGCTCCTAATTGGTGACAGGGTGACATGTGGCTGCTTGGAACACCCACGTCCACCAGCCGTGCCAATGAGTCTGCATTCTATAAGTGAACAGGTGATGCAATCCTTTCTTGCTGAATGAGTGTTTTCAAGGGGGTCTGTCTGTAAATTGGCAACTTGCACCATGGGTGAAGCTGTGGGCAAGGTACTGCGGTCTAAAAGACCCAACAGGACAGATAAAGGCAGACACAACTGGGGAAATAAAGAAAGTAACCAACAATGAAATTTAACCAATGATCTGGGGGAGTTACCCTATATAGTGGGAGGCATACTGGGGTTCAGGTCTTGAAATATGAATGCAGGGGTGCAACACTGGGACCTATTCAGCCATCTAAATTCTGACTCTGATTTCAAAAGTTTTTTACACATGTCAGCATATTATGTTACATGTATGTCTTTATTGTTCCTCAGCAATGCTGCAAACAGCCTCTGGATCCTTCAGGGGACCCCACTAGATAAGCACATGGACTGTCTTTATGGAGCCCCTCACATAAAACTGCAAGATATGGGCTCCCAGATGGGCAGAGGAAGCAGTCCTGCCTCTCTAGAAGGCCCTGTTTGAGCCTTACAGACAGTTACAGAGTCAGTCACTCACACTAAAATTTAAATCTTCTTTAAATGTTGGATATATGACATAATCTTAATGCCATCACCCTGCTCCCATAAGAGGCAGAAACCACTGTGTACTGCCATGTGCAGGCCACATCCCCCACAGAAAATGATAACCCTTGAAGAACTGAGGCTTGTCATACTGGACAGCCGAGATCAGTGGCCAGAAGGTTTGTATGCACTGAATTTATTTTTGTTTATTAATTTTTTTGCTCGTATTGCACTGCTAGCACTTTATGAGACAATAAAAGTCATAGACTTTCAGTGGTGTCTGGAGTGCTTTGTTTCTGTGCTTCCCTGTTCAGGCCGCACCTGGAGTACTGCATGCAGTTCTGGGCTCCTCGATACAAAAAGGATATTGAGGCAGTTGCGAAAGCACAGTGCAGAGTCACTAAAATAATCAGGGGTATTGAAGAGAAAAGTTAAAGGCTGGAGTGTGTTCAACCTGGAGAAAAGGAGGCTGATAGAGAACAACATCTCAGTCTTTCACATACTCGAGGGTACTGAGAATATCAAACAAACAGATGTTTGATCTGGTATCCTCCTGAAACTCGGAGGTGGTTAATTCAGGGGGTAATATTAGGAAGCATGCTTTCCTCCCAATGGGTAGTGAACCTGTAGAACAGCCTACCAACAGAGATTGTAGCATAGTTACTGAAACCTGCTTAAGATGCGGTGGATGTTGCATGACGGCTCTTGAGTCCCTTGCAACCTTAAATGACTTTTGTATGTTATGTAATTGTTTTTATGGGGATTTATAGCAATAATCCCATCAATCCTCTAACATTACTGAAGCTTCTGTGCAAGCAGCATGAATATCATTCAGATAAGGTAAAAACAAAACACTTGCCTGTAGTTATGTCTGGTGGCCAGAAATAGCTAGGCATACTTATGAAACATTGGTTAGCAATGTAAACTTTACAATAATTGTAATATGCCAGCTACAGCACCTATTGCACCATGGAGGTTAATTATGAAAGTGCAACGGAGAGTTCATATAGATGTTGCAGAAAAAAAAGCAAATGTTCTTAGCACTAGTTGATGTAAACTCCAGACTGACAGAAGAGGTACTGATACCAAGCATAATAACAACCACAAAAACAATAGGGATATTGCAAAATCTTTTTCTGCACAGGGTCTGCCAGAGAGAGAGTGGTTTCTGATAATTGGCTACAGTTTGCCCCTGGGGAATGTTATTCATTTTTGCTGCTTAATTGGGTCAAGCACAGTAAAATGCCCTCATACCATGTAGCAGCTAATGATGCTGCTGAGGGACTGGTACACAACTCTAAAGGCACGTTTACACTACCCTAATAGAACCAATGCGTTCTACTCTGCTTCACCACCACTCTTTCTGATACACTCCTGCTGGGCATTTGCTCACCACCCATCTTTACTGGTGCAGATTCTGGCAGTGTTGCACCCAACACTTCTAGGGTTTCGCATCACAGCGTCCATCTGAACAATAAGAGCAGCAGACCAATAATATGGTATAGGGTAATGAAAAAGTCCAGTGACTGTGACTAAAAATGCAAAAAGTTGGTGTCTCTGTATGAAGTAAGCATGTCCTCCCCCTTTCAGTTGCACAATACTTACCAATGCCAGACTCTCTGTGCATGCTGGGTGAACTCTGGGCACAATGGTCACTGCTCTGTAACAATAAAAGCCCTCACAGTCCAGCCCTGGGGGAAGTGAAGCACATATACTATATAGGGCAGGAATGTGTCTATATAGACCCATGGGTTGTGCTAGGGGGCACAAACATTTAACAATGGTCCCAGCACTGTCTGATTGAAGCAGGATGCTGAGTCTGACAGGTACTTGCTGTGAGGTGCCGCAGAGGTACAGCAGCATGTTCACATGCTAGCAGAAAATGCCTGCACCTTTACACAATCCCATCAAAACAGGAGGTGCTTTTACATGGAGCTTACTTTCAGCGTTCATTTTGTAACACGCTCTGCTCCACTCACTATCTTTCGCTCCCTGTCCCTTTTACACACACCTCCTTGCATCGGTGTCTCTGCCCTATAGGGTGTCACGTGGCTTGGAAATAAAATGAAAAACAATGGAGTGTGGCGCATTGAGAGGCAGGACGTGTTTACATGGCATGGCAGAATGAAAGAGATGACTGTGAACCTAGAAAAGTAAGGAATGTGGTTTCAGTGAATGCTCACTTTGACTGAGGAACGGATTGCCTTTACATGGCAGACATACAATTTCAGTGGGTCTGTATTGCTCATTGTAATACAGACCACTGCATGTAAACGTAGCTAGGAATTGCTGTAAGCCACAATGGAGCAATTTGCAACACTCCAGCAGGTGTTTACACATGCCAAGATCTGCACTGGTGCAGCTCATCTGCACTGCTTCCAACAGTGAAAATCCTGTAGTGTAAATGCACCTGTAGACCACTTTAGACAAGGTAAACTCTCTGACCAATATGATATTACAACCCTGTATAGCAAATTTATTTTTCAGTTTTCAAACAACATCACTTTCTGTTAATGAAAAATTGTCCAATAAAACTGGCCAGTGAAATTCAAAGTACTAGCCTAGTAATACATAGAAACATAGAATCTGTCGGCAGATAAGGACCATACAGCCCACCTAGTCTGCCCATTTCCCTACTTGGTTTGACAGACCCTACTCTTATCTGGACTGCCTTTCCCCAACTCTGCTGTACAGCAGGGTGCCTTTATGCTTACCCCATGCACTTTTGAATCCTTGTACTGTTTCCACTCCTACCACCTCCGCTGGTAGACTTTTCCATGGATCCACTACCCTCTCTGTGAAAAAATACTTCCTTGCATTCCCCTAAGCCTCCCTTTCTCCCTCCAGCCTCATGTTATGTCCCCTTATCCTTGTGCACTTTTGTCTCTGAAATATGCTCCCCTCCTGTACCCTGTTTATTCCTCGAAGGTATTTTAAAGTCTCTATCATATCCCCTCTCTCCCTTCTCTCTTCTCTTTCCTCATAAGGTTTGTGGTGCAGTCCATGTATCATTTTTGTTGCTGTTCTTTGGACTGCTTCCATTCTGTATATGTTCTTCCTGAGATGCGGTCTCCAGAACTGGACACAGTATTCCAGATGAGGCCTCACCAGTGATCTACTCAGTGGCATCACCACTTCACTCCTCCTACTGGTTATGCCCCTTCCTATGCACCCCAGCATCCTGTTTGCCTTCCCCACTGCTTTTTCGCTTTGTTTGGCTGACTTCAGGTAATCGGATATGATAACCCCCAGGTCACTCTCCTGACTTGTGGTGGCTAGAACCTGTCCTCCCCCACCATCCTGTATTCTTCTCTTGGGTTTCTGTGTCCCAGATGCATTATCTTGCACTTCCTAGCATTGAAACCCGACTGCCAAACTCTTGACCATTCCTCAAGTAGCCTTTGGTTGTTTCTCATTTTATCTAGCCCCTCCTGTGTGCCGACTCTGTTACAGATCTTGGTGTCATCTGCGAACAAGCATACTTTCCCCTCCAGTCCCTCTGTAATGTCACTTATGAAGACACTGAATAGAGCTGGACCCAGCCCCGATCCCTGTGGAACACCTCTGGTCACCTCCCCCTCTTCAGATTTTATGCTATTTACTACCACCTTCTGGGTCCTACCAACCCATTTTACCACTTTAGAGCCCACACCCAGATTCCCCAATTTGTTAAGCAACCTTCTGTGAGGAACAGTGTTGAAGGCCTTACTGAAATCCAGGTAGGCCACATCCACCACTACTCTCTGATCCACCACCCTGGTCACCCAGTCAAAGAAATCAATAAGATTAGTCTGACAGGACCTACCCTCAGTGAATCCATGCTACCTTGGGTCGTTTGCATTGCTTGAAACCAGGAACTTCACTGCCCTCTCCTTAAGCAGGGACTCCATCAGCTTGCCCACCACTGAGGTCAGGCTTACAGGTCTGTAATTGCCTGCCTCCTCCCTATGTCCAGTCTTGTGCAGGGAGACCACCTCTGCCCTCCTCTAGTCCCCAGGTACCTCCCTCATCTCTGGTGATTGGTTGAATAGGGTTGTCAGCAGACCTGCTAGGACTTCCCTGAGTTCCTTCAACATTCTAGGGTGCATTCCATCTGGCCCCATTGCCTTGTCCGTCTTTACTTTTCCTATTTCCTGTAAGACTCTATCAACTGTAAATAGGCTGGTGTCCACCTCTCCCCCCATACATCTTTCCTCGTGAGTCTTGGCCCCTCCCCTGCCTCTTCCTTGGTAAATACTGAGCAAAAATATTTGCTCAGTACCACAGATTTTTCAAGGTTATCCTCCACCCACCCACCATCTCCCTTCTTTAACCTAACAATACCATTTCTGGTCTTCTTCCTGTCACTAATATAATGGAAGATGGTCTTGCCCCCCTTCTTAATAGCCTGTGCTGTTCCTTCCTCCGTTCTTGCCTTAGCCCCTCTGACAGCTTTCCCAGCTTCTCTCTGCTTCTCCAGATATTTCAGTCTGTCTTCTTTCTGTGTCTCTTTGTATTTCCTGAATGCCTTACTTTTTTCTCACACTTTCTCGACTACTGATTTAGAGAACCACAGTAGCCGCTTCTTTCTTTTGCTTTTGATAAGCAGTCTGACACATTGACTTGTCACTCCTACTATGGATCTTTTGATCTTTTGATCTTTTGATCCTAAGTCACTGTTCTTCTATGCCTCCCTCCGTATCTTCTGCTGCCAGGGCAATTTTGAGCTGTTCCCCTATCTCCATGAAGTTGGCCTTCTGGAAATCTAGGATCTTAATCTTTGAATGTCTTTCTCCTGCCAATGTGTTAACTCTAGTAGTAGTAGCAGTAATAAAATGTATTTATACAGTATATCATCATTAGGACAATTGACACCCTATTTGCAAGGTGTACCTGTGCAGTAGACATATAAATACAAGATTCACACACAACAGTGAAACTAACATTACATACAGTATGTGTTATTCAATCAATAATTTAAACACACAAACATTTGACAGAAATGTTAAAACATTGTTACAACAAATAATCAACAGGGATGACACTTAGACTACTACAAACCACAGATAGCATTTAAGTACTGTTGCACTATCAATTCCACATACATGTTAAGCTAAAATACTGTCTAGCCTTTATTTTGAAACTAAGTTTGGAAAGATCCAAGTTTCTTAAATCTGGGGGCAATGCATTTCAAGTACTGGCTGCACTAAATTCAGGGGTCATTTTACCAAACTTATTAGTGATCCTAGGCTGTATCAGGTCCCTAGCCCTATCTGTCCCTAAATTTAAACAGTGTTTAGGTCTTTGCATTTCACTACTAAGTAATGAGGTGATTTGTTTCTAAGCATGCTCCAGACAAGATTTGTCCAAATATTCCTACGTTTTAACTCAAGTGATTGCCAGCCCAGCTTTTTGTACATTATACAATGGTGAGTGTTATAGCTGTACCTCAAGACAAATCTTGCCAGTCTATTATAGAGGCGATCCAGTTTTTCCAACTGCTGCTGACTTACCAACATACTAACGTACTAAAATGTCAGCAGAATAGGCCTAATGGTCTTTCGTGTCTACTCGTTTGGTCAGCCCCCACCCTAGGAGCTGACCTTGCTGGCCCCCCCTCGCCTCCTCTGGCTTCTCCCTTCCCAGTTCTAGATATTCTCGCTGCACTGGATTTTGCTTCCAGAACCCTACCCCTGTACCTGTCCCACCCCCTCTTGATCCTCTCTACCGTCTCTGCCTCCACCAGCCCACCGGGCAGCGCATTCCATGGCTCCACCACCATCTCAGTGAAGTAGCACCTCCTCCTTTCTCCCCTGAATCTTCCTAGTTGCTCCCTCCTCCTTCCTTCGAAGCACCCTGACTGCTCCTCCCCTATTTACCCCCTTCATGTACCTGAAGACCTCTATCATGTCCCTGCAGTCCCTTCTCTCTTCCAGTGTGTACATATTTAGCTCTTTGAGCCTCTCCCCATAGGTCCTGTCCCCCAAGCCCCCAAATCATTTTGGTTGTCCTCCTCTGGACCCTCTCCAGGAGTTTAATGTCCCTCTTTAAGTGTGGCCTCCAACACTGCACACAGTACTCGAGGTGTGGCCTCACCAAGCAGTTATACAGAGCGAGTAGCACTTCTCTCCTTCTGGAGGTGATCCCCCTCGCGATGCATCCCAGCATTCTGTTGGCCTTGGCTGCTGCCCTCCTACAAGTCTCCGAGTTGTTCATCTTGACATCCACCACCACCCCCAGGTCCCTCTCAGCCATCGAGACTTGTAGCATTCCCCCCCCCCAGGGTGTACACTTGGCCTGGGTTTCTGGTCCCCAGGTGCAGTACCTTGCAGTTCCCTGCATTAAACCTCAGATTCCAATTTCTAGACCATCTTTCCAGAGCCTCCAGGTCCCCCTGTAGGGCCACCCTCCCCATCCACCACTGCCCCCAGTTTTGAGTCATCTGCATCGCCTGATACCTGTCCTTATGTCGGAGATGTAGGCGTTGAACAGGAGGGGCCCAAGGACTGATCCCTGTGGGACCCCACTAATGACTATCCTTGAGGATGAGACTCTCCCGCCAACTACGACCCGCTGGGTCCAGTCCTGGAGCCAGTTGTCTATTCATCTGATCATCTGGTTCCCCACACCCATTTCTCCCAGCTTATCCAACAAGCCCTCATGAGGAACAGAGTCAAATGCCTTGCTGAAGTCTAGAAAGAGGATGTCCACTGGTCTACCCAGGTCCAAGACACTCATCACCCAGTCATAGAACTCCACAAGGTTTGTCTGACATGATTTCCCTGGGACAAATCCATGTTGTCTATTGTCCAGGCACCCTGACTTTTCCAGGTCCCCTCCAGCCTCTTCTTGACAATGCCCTCCATCACCTTGCCCAACACTGATGTCAGGCTGACAGGCCTGTAGTTCCCTGCCACCTCCCTTGATCCCCCCTTGTGGATAGGCATTATATGCGCCACCTTCCAGTCCTGGGGCACCCACCCTGTCCTCAGAGAGATGGTGAAAAGCTCCGCCAGGGGTTTTGCCAGGACATCCGCAAGTTCCTTCAGCACTCTGGGATGTAATTTATCTGGCCCCGGTGCTTTCTCCGTCTTAAGGGACCTGAGGGCTTCCCTCACTCTCTCTGCTGTGATTTCCACCTCCGCTACCTCTTCTCACTGCTTAGCCTTCCCCGCTCCTGCCAGTGATGCCGCCTCCTTTCCCCAGACCCACCGATCGGTAAGGGTCCCCCCTCCTGAGTATCACTGTCTCTTCCCATGTATGATGCAGCACCCCCATTTTCCTTGGCGAAAACTGAGGTGAAGTACTCATTTAGTACCTCAGCCTGCTCTCCCAGGTCTTGTGCCCATCTATAGACTTGAAAGTCTATAAATAATTGTTTAATTAGTATTTCGGAAAGACCTTTGAGCGTGAGCTCTTTTACAAAGGTTCCATGTCATGGTGGACAATAAGACAATACACATATTCAGTGGTTACAGAGGCCAGATTATTAGGCATTAAGAGCAGCTACATGAGAATTAGACAAATAGGAAAAAACTAAGCAGTTGTAATTGAATACTAAGCTATTTCTAATCGGTTGCCCTAGGTAGCACACCCCTGGAAACCTCCAAATCCGTTGATAGACTATGGCAGAGTAACTGCATAGGGTTAAACGCTATCCCAGATGGCGAGAGGCTGGGTGACAGTGAAACAAGGGGGATTGGGTCTGAAACCAACCGCAGAGAGCGAGAGGTGGGGGATAATGAAAAGGGGGGCTGTGATGGGGGGAGCAGCTCAAGGGGGCTTTGTCGAGTATGGTGTGTGTATGTGTGTGGGGGGGGGTCCATAATCAATAATTGGCAAGATTAATTGATTAGCTATCATAAGACGTACAGTTTTAGTTGTACTAGTTGAAAACCTTCTTGCTGCCCCATACGGCTATTTACTGTTTTTACTAGATCTGAAATATGACAATCAAAACTTAAATACTGATCAAAATAAATTCCCCAGAATATGTAAGTGGCAATTTGAGTCAAAGATTTCCCTTCCAAAATCATTAGGTGCAAGCACAAATCCTTTATTCTAGATTGCCTAGATCCAAATAACATTGTTTGCATTTTTTTATTATTAATGATCAAACCCAGAGAAGTGAAGCACTCCTACACTGCTAAAAAATCTTAAACCATGCTGTTCTGTGGTTACTGGTACCAAGGGGACTGCCCACCTCAACATCCATGATTCTGTCCCCATTTGTCAGCACTAAGTCCAGTACAGCCCCTTCCCTGGTGGGCTCAACCACCAGCTGCCTTAGGTTTGCCCCATACATGGCAGACATGAAGTCCATGCTCCTTGATGTACTTGCAGTCTGGGTATTCCAATCTGCATCTGGCATGTTGAAGTCACCCACTAATAGTAGTACCTCCCCTTTGGCTGCCATATTATGGATTGTTTCCACTAATACCAGATCTGTAGCCTCTCCCTGCGCAAAAGGCCTGTAGACTACTCCAGTATGGATGGTTATTTTGTTCCCTGACTCCAGAGTGACCCACTATGCCTCTGTTTCTTCCCTGGATCCCTGAGCCTCTATAGCTTTAATCCTTTCCTTCACATACATAGCAACCCCTCCTCCCCTTTCCCCTCTCTATCCTTTCTAAAAAGTGTATACCCTGGTATGGCTTCATCCCAGTCATGGTTCCCTGCATGCCATGTCTCCGTAATAGCCACAATGTACAGGTGTGTGTCTGCCATCAGTGCCGTTAGGTTTGGGATTTTGTTTCCCAGACTGCAGGCATTTACGCACGTGGCCTTCCACCCTGTGTACCCTCTTAATGTTCCTTGTTTATTGGTCTTTGCCCTGTGCTGCATTAGTGATGTACCTTCTGTTCTCTCCCCCATTGTAACCATGCTAGTTTTATGGTTAGATATTATGCCAGTTATGAGGTCCTCACTGCTCTCAGTTATGTCCTGTGGGGGGAGGCGGCTATGATAATCCCCTTTACTGTCTATGGCTCCCCCTTGGCAAGTTTAAATTATCATTAAGGATGCACTTAAACTTCTGAGAGAGGATACCTTTGCCTCCCCTGGATAGATGCAGGACATCTGGAGAATATAGTCCTTCATCCCTCCAGATGAGGTTCCAGACCCCAGAGAAGCCATGGCATAGCCCACCACTCTGCACCATTTCTTCAGTCATTTGTTGAATTCGATGATATGGATGTCCCTCCCTTCCCCCTTGCCATGGAGAGGTAGCACCTCCAAAAAGGTCAGAGTGTGCTACTTGCCCAAGACTTCTCCCCAGCTCCTTGAACTCTTCCTATACTCTTCCTACATCTACCCCCTCTCTAGCCAGGTCATTAGTTCTCAAGTAAATAATGATGTCCAGCTCCTCTCCCTGCTACCACCCTTGCAATCCTAAGGATTCGCTTACCCTCCTTCTGAACTGTGCCTCCAGGTAGGCATATTACCTCCCTTTCACCATTGCTACCTAACCCAAGCTCAATCCCCTGGACAATGGAGTCCCCAACCAGGATTTGTCTCCTCCTCCTGTGTGTTCTCCTTGCATCTGCCCTTGGGGTTCCATCCTGGATGACCCCCTCAACCTCCATGGTGTTCACTCCCGAAGATGCTGCGCAATCTTTATGCTCTGCCAGGCTGGTATACAAAGTTGTGAAGTGCCACCAGCTGGGGGATGTGCCTCCGTGCTGCCTCACTCACCCTCCCTGAGCCCACCATAGTCCATCCTTCCCTCCTTCTGAGGGAGTGGTGGTGGACATGCTGATCTCTGTATGGGGGAAAGGTTGCCAGTATCCTTGCCAACTCTGCTCGGAGTCCAGCTATGTCCTCCCTCAATACAGAGAAGTGCCTGTAGATATGGCAGCACTGCCATGTCCAGAAGGTCTTTCTGAACACTGCTGCCCCACATCCGCTGCAAAGCACCACACCCATCATCTTCCTTCTACTATCCTTGCCCGAAATGCCCCTTATTGCCCTGTACCTGTAACCTCCCTGTTACCCGGGATTACTAGAATCCCAGTAAGACCTAGTGGTAGGCAGGGAAGGCAGCTTGTGAAACTCCAGTTAAATGGATTTCACATTGCCTCACTCTGTTCTCAGTCTCAGCTGAAACTGAGGGATGACATCACCATAGAACTTTCACAGCTGCATAAGCCAACTGGAATATTGCAGTTGGAGGTTAGCATAGAACATTGGGGATTTTGAATTCAGTCTGTGTGCAGTCTTGGTGAGAGACAGTAGTACAGCTGTCTGCGTGCAGGCTCTCAGAGCTTTAAGCTCTGTTTTAGAGTTACTGATTAGGGAGGTGTGTGTTTCCACTGTAAGAGGAACACAGAAACTGGTAGTTGAAGTCGTGGAGACCGCTGTTACTGGTCCAAGTGCCCCATCTCTGAGGGGATGGGGGGGAAGGTTTGCCTGTTTTCCAGGGGCAACCCTCCTGGTTCCGGTTAAGGGAGGAAGCTGCTTATTTTAGTTGTGCCGCAGCACCAAAAACTCTGAGAGAGAAATTTCTGTGGAGGAATCGCCTGTGGGGCACCTGCAACCAAAGGATGTGTTCGCTCTGAAATAGGGCCAAGTGTTTTTTCACCTTAACAGAAGGAAACTAAAGGGACTGTTACTGTGGGGTCAGGAAAAGACAGCCAAGTACAGTTGTAAAGTGGGGATTGGACTGCTTAATCGGTGAGGGGCCTAGAGCAATGGGCTATGCCAATTAAAAGTATGTTCAAGTCCAGCACAAAGGGAAAGCAAGACAAGTAGATGGAATGTGACATACATTTAGCAAGAATCTACATTGCCAAGCTTTACAGTATGAGGTGTTTATTGTCCAGAGAAATTGCCAGGTATGAATTGTGGGAGCGAGAGGTGGGAGACCCCCCAACAGTAGTAACCACATTCACCTCTATGGATTTGCTCTGAGGCACCTTTTACTTTCTCTCAGGTACTTGGCTAGTGCCTGAGGAAAGTACCCAGACGTGGGATTAAAAGGAGAATTCCCTGATAGAGCTGAGGTGCTCTTAGGTGGTTTAGGGAGCCACCAGAAAATGTATCCATGACATATGGAAGGTGTCCGAGTGGCTGGCAAGGGAGCCGAGCCTGGGAAATCCCAGAACAGTGTACAAGTTCGGGCTGTGTAACCCAAAGCAGCATGCAAGTCCGGGCTGTGTGCCCGGTGCGTACAGAGCCTGAGGGCTAAAGTGTTGAGGAAGTGCTCTTGGTTCTTTTAATCTGCATTACCAGGAGTGTAGCCCCATGGGGGTCCATCTATGCTTTGTTTATTCTGTTTTGGATGTGAATAAAAAGCCACACTTTAGAATCCCACTTCTGGTATTGGACATTACAGTTATTGCTTCCTGTGTTTGGAGTTACTTGGGTGCCCCTGTGCAGAGTAGCCAAACCTAGCCTTTGTGCCGAGTTACTTATTCCTCCTCGAACCCAGCCCACCTGGTATTGCTGTCAGATTCAAACGGTATACCGGCCCTGGGTTACAAACCCTCTGCTGTTCCTTTCTTCTATACCATGTCCAGTGCCCAGCTATATCTATTTATACTGTTAATACTCTTTAGTGGTATAATACACTGATAGAGATTGAGTTCTATCTTTATCTCTTTTCCGTCCTAGTCAGATTCTCACTTTTAATTTTTTTTCCACTTGGACTGACATTTCTAGACTAGTCTTTTGTTCATTTGTCAAGGTTTTCAACTGACTTAAAAAAAACTATCAAGGTTGTTTTCTACGGAGTGAGTTTAAATAATTTTAAGTAGCATTTTTTCAATTCTGATTTATTTTTGAAGGGGCTGTAATTCTTTGTGTTGGACATTCGGTGTCTGTCAAGTATGCAAGTGTCCTTGCTGCCATCCATTTAAATTGGTGCAGTACGTATGTTAATTCATTTAGTTTGTTTTGTTGAGTGGGAAAGAAGCACTTGGAAATACATGGTGACAGCCAGGTGCAACACAATCCCTTGCAGTAGTGCTGCAGGATGCTGCAGAATGATGCAGAGAACAGTGTAATTCATACATAATATGAACATATAAAAACATTAGCAGAAAAAGGCCCAAAGGTCTGTCAAGTCTGCTTGAGTGTGCAGCTCACGGTTTACTTTAATGCAGCTGCCCCCAACTCTCAGTCCCCTCCCTTGAACATCCCAGCCCACCACCCTACCCAGCCTCCCATCAGTATTGATCTTACCTTTGACCCTCTCCCACCCTTTTTTAAAACTGCCCACAGTCTTCAGTGAGCTCACCTCCTCTAGGAATTCATTCCATCTTGCTACCACCCTTTCTGTGAAAAGGTGTCTCCTCATTTCCCTCCTGAATCTTCCCCCCTCCAGTTTTAGGCCATTTCCCCTTGTGATCCTCCCTTCCTTTAAGCTGTATGTGCCCTCCGTACTGACCCTATTCATACCTTTTAAGTATTTGAAGGCCTCTATCATATTCCCCCTTTCCCTTCCATCTTCCAGGGAATACATGTTGAGCTCCCTTAATCTTTCCTCATAGGGTTTATTCACCAGTCCTAGGATCATCTTTGTCGCACTTCACTGCACTCCTCCAGCAGTTTGACATCCATAGGGGCCCCAGACCTGCACACAGTACTCCAAGTGTGGTCTCACCAATGACCTGTACAATGGCAGGATAACTTCCTCCCTCCTAGAGGTGATAGCTCTGCCTATTCACCCTAGCATTATGGTGGCTCTGGCTGTCACCTTACAGCACTGAGCAGAATGTTTCATGTCCCTTATGACTAGCACCCCAATGTCCTTTTCCTCTTCAGAAATGGATACCTGCACTCCATCTTCCCAGTAGCTAGTCCTGGGGTTTCTGGCTTCCAGGTGCATGACCTTGCATTTCTTAGCATTGAACCCCAATTGCCATATGCTTGACCAGTGCTCAAGTTTTGCCAGGTCCTCCCTGAGTTCTTGCCTCCCTTCAATGGCTGTGAAACCCTTTTGTCATGCAGTATTTTCTGACATGTCATTTTCACAAGGTACTGCGCTGCATCCATACTGGTTCCCCTGTACTTCCTGTTTTCAGCCTCGTTCCGAGGGCCAGGCTTACAGATGTAGCATGACTGATATTGAGCCAGGTTAAGCTGTTGGTTGTTTTTAAGTGAGGAAGGGAAGTTTGGCCAGGACACTGGGGAAATTGCCCTGCTCTTTCTGGAAAAACTCTGGGGATCATCATGGAGGAAAAATGTGTCCTGGATTTTTCCCAGGTAATTTATCCTATAATATCCTTTATAATGTTTCCTTTTTCTTTCTTTCAGATGAGATATTATTTTGCTTATACTTCTTTTGTTCTTCTGATAATTTCGTTTAAAACATTTTGTGAGATTTTCATTTTGCCTGTAATAATGTGATTCATGTTTGTGATCTGTTTTGATTTGAATAAAAATTCCCCTACTCTTTTCGAGCAATTGCATGGGATCTTTGAGGTCCACCTGAACAGTCACCAGAACAGGCAGACAGGACCTCAGTTTATTAGCCAAAACAAAGTGGGCAGGATTTTCAAAGCATGGTGCACAGCTTGTGCAAAGCCTTACGCCATGACACTTAGGTTCTGGCAGTGCACCAACCCTGTCACTGCAACTGTGCCCAATTCTACAATCTCAGACACAGTTGTGACAATTTTCACGATTTATGGCAGCATGCACCAAATATCTCTTGCAAGGTGTGTAGAAAAGGCCCTCAGGATTGCCGCAGGTTAGACCAGAGAAAGTTGGTCTAACTGTGGCAATTGCTGCATGGGATAGAAACTCTCGTTAGATTGCTGCAAAGCCCATGTGCTGTATCGTCGGCACTCTCGGGACTTGCAGTGATTTAAACCTTTTGAAAATCCTGCTCAGTGCCTCCAACAGCACAGTACCCACATCACCATACAGAGGCATCAATATGGTTACTGTTAACCAAGGGGAGAGTGCGACCTTTACTTCCTACTTCATAGTACCCTTACTGTGTGTCTCGGCTTCCCTTTAACCTTATGTGCTGTCACTTAGGTAAACTGTTCTATTAATTCCCTTTCCACTTCTGAATCATACCCTTTCATCTACACTGTTTCTAGGTGCTGTATACATCCTGCCTAGACAGTAAACCCCATAAATTTCAACCAGTTAGGAGCCAGCTTGCTGAGGCTATGAAAGCCTGTGGAGTTTGAGGTCCTGGGCTGTTCCTGTTCTAGCCCAAGAAGAACTAGATGTGCTGCCAGAGGCCAGAGTGAGTTTACACATCGAAAATCATGAGGAGAAGGCACTTCATTTCCTGAGCTGATAAGGAGAAAGCCCAGATTGTCTGGAGCTGGACAGGTCTGCTCTAGAGACTTCCCCCCTGTGGGGTACTTTTCTAAACAGCCTGAGATGGATTCTCACAGTGGGGTATTATTTCTAAATGCCATCAGGTATTTCAAGAGCCTCCCAAGGTGGAGGCAGTGCATCACTAACAGTCTTTCCCAGTCATAATACCTGAACACAGGCTCAGCTCCTCAGAGGTTAAAGGGCTCATGTCTCATCCTAGTCAACATCCTGCACTGGCTAAGTTATCTCAAATTTTAGCTGTCTAGATGGTACTAATCCTGTTACTATCTGGTATTGTTCCTGTACTGTATAGCACTTGTATCTTAATCTGCATTTTATCTCATCTTTATTTTTGTAGCCCTGAATATACTGCCTGTAAACTGTGACTGCGTACTGTTATTGTTGTTTTATGTTATTGTATGCATTTTACTGTACTTGTTTTTATTGCTACTGCATCTTTCACTATGGTATTTTCATCTACACATCATGTACTGTATGACCCCCTGCTCCACCAGGACGCATCCGGAAATAAGCTGTTAGCAGCTCAGTATGTCTTTGTTGGTGAAACTTCTGAAATAAGTAAAGAGTCATCAGAAGACAATCACACGCCTTGTGGGGTCAGAGCAAGAGTGGCTTATAAAAACAATATTTTTTATTGATTAAAACAAGAGTTAACTGTGGCGAACAATGTTTTTGCTGATACATATCAAGGTATTCACGTGCACTGCAGTGCACACACAACTTTGTATAATGACACAAAAATTGTTGGATTAGTGGCACAACTATAACATACTTTTACAGATGCATACAGACAGACCAAATAGGAATTATGTCAAGGGGTTACAGGATATTGAAGGAGCTCAGAGAGGTGCTGGCTGTACCTCTGACAGTCCAGTTCAACCACTCACTGGAGATGGGAGTTGTCCTGGAAGACTGGAGGAGAGCAGATATAGTCTCACTTCACAAAAGTGGTAGCAGGAAGGAGGCTGACAATTAGTGTTGCTCAGATAGTATCCTAGAACTCAGGATACCAACAGATACCTCCAGTTTGGCCAGCTAGTTGCTGTGGTAGGATAGTAGTGCTATCTGACCATGGATCATACCAACTAGGATACCTGGATCCTAACCAGGATCCATCACTGTCTGGCCCCGGATCCTGCATATGATTTAGACAGGATATCTGGTAGGATCCAAGTCAGGATACCAGCACTATCTGACAGATAGTGGTAGGATCCACAAACGTACTATCAGAGCAACACTACTGACAATTACAGGGCAGTCAGCTTGACTTCAGTGGTGGGGAAATTAATGGACCCATTGCTGAAGGAAAGGACTGTGGAAAGTCTTGAAACCAGCGGCTTACAGAATCCAAGGGAGCATGTCAAAGAAATCTGATAGATTTCTTTGACTGTGTGACCAGAGAAGTAGATCAGGGTGGAGCAGTGGATGTGGCCTACCTAGATTTCAGTAAGGCCTTTGATACAGTTCCACATAGCAGACTAGTGTAGTGTACCTCAGTGGTAGGAAAAATGATGGAATCACTTCTGAAGGAAAGAATTGTTGAGTACCTAGAGGCCAGTGGGGCACAGGACCCAAGGCAGCATGGATTCACGATGGGAAGGTCATGTCAGATGAATCTAATAGATTTCTTTGACTGGGTGACCAAAGTCGTAGACAAGGGAGGGGCAGTGGACATGGCTTACCTAGATTTTAGCAAGGCATTTGATACAGTCCCACACAAAAGATTAATACACAAGTTAGCTAGCCTTGGAGTGGGTCCCAAGGTGGTGGCCTGGATACAAAATTGGCTAGACAACAGGACGCAAAGGGTAGTAGTAAATGGAGTCCACAGTGAAGAAAGGAGGGTTACTAGCGGGGTACTGCAGGGTTCAGCACTGGGACCAGTCCTTTTTAATGTCTTTATAAGTGACATTGCAGAGGAACTGGAAGGAAAAGTATGTCTCTTTGCAGATGACACAAACATCTGCAACAGGGTTGATACACCAGATGGAGTAGAAAGGATGAGAAGGGACTTGACAAGGTTGGAGGAATGGTCAAATGTATGGCAGCTCAGATTCAATGCAAAGAAGTGCAAGATAATGCACCTGGGAAACAAAAACCCAGAGAAAGAGTACGCAAAGAGGGGTGAGATACTAACAACAGTAAAAATGGAAAGGGACCTGGGGGTAATTATATCAGATGACCTAAAGGTGGGCAAGCAATGTGAGAAGGCAGTAAGGAAGGCTGGGGAATACTGGGATGCATGTGGAGAGGCATCAATAGTAGAAAACAGGAAGTTGTTATCCCTCTGTACCAACAGTTGCTGAGACCCCATCTGGACTACTGTGTACAGTTCTGGAGACCCCATGTCCGCAAAGACATAGACAGAGTAGAGGCTGTCCAGAGGAGGGAAACCAAAACGGTACAGGATCTGCACCAGAAGACATACGAAGAAAGACTAAAGGAGCTTAATATGTATACCCTTGAGGAAAGAAGGGAGAGAGAGGGGACATGATAGAAACTTTCAAGTACCTCAAGGGAATCAACAAAGTCCAAGAGGGTGGCATCTTTTGGAAAAAGAGATGTGCAAGAACAAGGGACACAATTTGAAGATAGAGGGGAACGGCTCAGAGGTAATGTGAGGAAGTATTTTTTCACAGAGAGGGTTGTGGATGCATGGAACAGCCTCCCTGAGGAGGTCGTGGAGTCAAGAACAGTGGGGGAATTCAAGAATGCATGGGACAGACATAAGGCAGTCCTAGTGAGGGGTAGGAGGAAGTAAGCTGTTGGTTAACTAGGATCTGCAGCTTGTCTGTTAGGTAGGAAAATGGGCAGACTAGGTGGGCCAAGCGGTCCTTATCTGCCATCAAATTCTATATTTCTAGTAAACAAACTGGGCAGCCTGGGAGTGGATACAAAATGGTAAACTGAGCAAGGAATTGGTTGGGGGAAAGGTGCCTGAGGGTGGTGGTAAACAGAGTTCACTCTGATGAAGGGAGGGGGACCAGCAGGATGCCACAAGTATCAGTACTGGGACCAGTTCTCTTTAATGTCTTTATTATTGACATTGCAGGAGGGCTAGAAGGGAAGGTATGGCTTTTTGCAGATGGCAAGGCAAGGCAAATTTTATTTAAAAGACGCCCAATCCTAGAGGCTCTGGGTACCGTACATAAAAACCAACAGAAAACAACATCACTAAATAATATAATCATAAAACTACAATACTAATTAAGTAAAATTCAGTAAATAAAGAAAAAGAAAATGGGGACAAGCAATGTAACAGGTCAGAACAGGGTAGTATTTACAAAGCTGGGTCAGGAAAAGCCTGCGCAAACAGGAAGGCCTTGAGGCATGCCTTAAATACCTCCACCAAAGGGGCCTCCCTTACTGATGGAGATAGCGAATTCCACAGGATGGGGCCAGTAACACTAAAGGCTCTTTCGCCGGCAGTTTTTAGCCTCATTCTGGGAATCACAAGTAGGCCCCTCAGGGAGGAACGAAGGGAGCAGACTGAGGTAGCAGGCATAAGAAGAGCCACCAGGTAACCAGGGCCCAGGCCATGTAGGACCTTAAAGGTGACCAAGCCCACCTTAAAGAGGATCCTCCACCTGACCAGCAACCAGTGCAGTTCACACAGCACAGGGGTGACGTAGCAATCCTTAGACTGCCCCATCAACAACCTGGCAGATACGTTCTGCACTAGCTGAAACCAGCGAAGGGTACCTCCTGAACCCCCGAGGTTGAGTGCATTACAGTAATCAAGCCTCAATGTCCCGAAGGCATGCACTAAGGTAGGGAGGTCCAGGGGCAGAACCAGGGGCCTAATCCTGGCAATATTCCTCAGATGGTACAAACTGGTACAGACCACGGCCGACACCTGAGCCTCAAGTGTCAAACTGCTGTCCAAAATAATGCCCAGGTTATGCACCCTGGAGGAGGCCTTCAAAGGTACATAACCCAGCACAAGTCCTGTCTCTGCACCCTAGGCCATCCTATCACGCCCTCTGTTCGTCTCCACTACCAGTACCTCCGTCTTATCAGGATTCAGTCACAACCAGCGGGGGGCCATCCAGTAGTTGATTTCAGCAAGGCAGCTGTTTAGCACATCCACTGCATTGGATGTCCCCGGTGCAAAGGAAAGGTACAGCTGGGTGTCATCGGCATAGCAATGAAAACCCAAGCCATATTTCCTAATGAGCCCTCCCAATGGTATTATGTACACAGCAAACAACATTGGTGACAAGACTGAACCCTGAGGTACTCCAGAAGACAAGAGGGGATGACACTAAAATTTGCAATTGAGTTGACATTCTGGGGTGGGGGGTGTGTGTGGAAAAAATGAATGGGGATCTAAGAAAGCCTTGGAGTGGTCAAGAGCGTGGCAACTAAGCTTCAATGTGAAGAAGTACAAAGTCATGCACTTGGGGCACAGAAACCCAAGGGTGGAGTATACGATGGAGGGAGTGGTACTGATGACCACCAAACAGGAAAGAGACCTGGGGATAATCATATCTGATGACCTAAATGTGGTCAAAAGTGTGCTAAGGCTGTAGGGAGAGCCAGTGGGATGCTAGGGTGCATAAGGAGCAATATCACCAGCAGAAAGAGGGATGTGGTGATAACACTGTATAAATCATTGGTGAGACCTCACATAGAGTCATGTGTGTCCAGCTCTGGAGGGAACATCTCTGGAAGGACATAGACAGAGTAGAGGTGGTCCAGAGGAGGGCAACTAACATGGTGCAGGGTCTGCACCAGAGACCCTATTAGGAGAGACTAAAGGACCTCAATATGTACACCCTGGAGGAAAGGAGGGAATGGGGAGATATGATAGAGACTCTCAAATACCTCACAGGTATAAACAAGGTACAAGAGGGAAGTATTTTTCAGAAAAAGACGCTCAAGAATAAGGGGCATGCTTTGAAGCTGGAGGGGGAGTAAACTCAGGGGAAACTTAAGGAAGTTCTTCACAGAAAAGAGGGGTTGATGCCTGGAACAGCCTTCCAGTGGAGTTGGTGGGGGAAAAATCTAGTGGGACTCAAGAACGCATGGAATATACATAAGGAAACCTTAGTCATTAGGGAAAAGAGCGCTAAGCCAGAGATCAAGTAGGTCTATGGTGTTACAGTAGGTAGGGAAAATGGGCAGACTGGGTTCGGCCAAGCGCTCTTTATCTGCCGACAATATCTACAGTATGTTTCTATGCCAGACACTGACATCTACAGGCTATCATTTACTAGAGGACTGTTGTACAGTGTTATGTGAAATGTGCACGTGGTGATTCTTTTGCTTTCAGAATGAAACTGACTTGTGCGGTCTCTAGAGGTTTCAGAATGCTCTTGTACCACAGAAGGGTACAATTACATTCCATAATGTTTGAACTGTGGTACAACAGCATTTTGAAAGGAATGGAATTCTATACAGAACAGTGCTCTATTATACACTATGTAAGGCCCCCTCTCCGCGTCTAGGGGTATAAAGATGGTAAATGACCTGGGGAGGGGCACTGTACAGACAGAAACACAGTCCAAGAAAATAAATATGCTCATTACCTGGTTCATGGATGTTGCGAGATGGTGTCACGTGCAAGGAAGCAGGTACGTTGCTTCACTCGGTGGGGATAGCTGCAGGGGCCATGTTCACTAACAGGCACATACATCAGTGTTCCCCATTCATTGTTTTAGGGCGGTGGGCCATCACCCTATATTTTTTTTTACCACCGCTCTATATTTTTTACCACCACCCTATATTTTTTGCCATCACCCTATATTTTTATCAATTTTTTTATAAAATCCTCCAAAATTGTCTTTTATTGACATCCTTTATTGCAATACTACCCATTTAATACCAGCACACTATATGTTACTTAAAAGCTACTTATGCACATGTACAGTGCATATAGGAGGTCCCGAAAAATAACTCACCATTTGACCCGATCATCATTGCCACCGCCCTATATTTTCAGAGAGTGGGGAACCCTGTTCATGAACAGTTATTGTATAGTAACTCCAGTGTCCACTCTGGAATCAAAAGTACAACTGATTTATTGTAAACAAGTAATCTGATTAACCACTCCATGGAGCCTGGGGCTTACTCAGACACGGTGGAAGCAATTCACGGGTACAGAAACTGACATTAAATTTGGCAGCAATCTCTTTTTCCAATAGATTGACTTGGTTTTATGCAGAAATCTCCTTGAACCGAAAAGGCTACATTATTGACAGCAGCACTTTAAAAGGTGGGCTGAAAAGTGCCACGCAGGAGTATACATCGACTTAGCAGTGTTTCCTTCACCTATTTTTCCTTTCACAACTTTTCTTCCACCAGACATTTATTTATGCTCTTTCTCTTTGTCATGCAACTATTCACATCAGAAGTAGCAAACTGAGACAGCACGAGATGTTTCTACTGTCCCAATTCCAGTTTCTGTCTGCCTTCTTATTACTGGGGTTACTTTAAAACAGGGAGAACTTGATTATTGGGAGTGCTTTTATTACCATGTCGGTGTTAACTTTTAGCATGAACAATGCCAACAAAAGCCCTCCTGTTACTCAAGCACTGATGCCACATTGTCAAAGGGTGTGGATGCAAGGACGGACACTGACACCAAGCGTAGAGTGGCAAGGCTAATCAGCCAAGCCTTCAAAAATGTATTGAAATAACAACAGAACAAAATATACTCATACGTGTAACAAAATACAGGAAAGAAATCAAAAGGCACAAAAATACATATTTGTTCTCACAGGCTATACCAGCATAAGCCACCTGGGAACATAAATGGATACTAGTCTGAAAAAGGTGCAGACTTCCCAGTGGATCAGTACTGGGCTGATCCCAAAATGAATCTGACATCTCACAGGACTGATCCTCCTTTTAACCTAGGGGATCATCATGTGATCATGTCAGACTCCACCTCCAAATTCTTAAGTTTAAATCTTTCTTTATCACTATCAGAATTAACATATGGAAACAAATTACATTATCAGGACCTGTGTAGATTCAATACATATTATTAAACATAAAGCAGAACAGTCCTGTAAAAAAATGAAATATTCTGAACACTGTAGCGCCCCCCCTTCTTTAGTCCATAGTATAATTGTGGAGATCTGAGGGCCAGCTGACTCCTAAGGACACACTCAGAAGGTATAGGATTCTCCACAAGGCAGTAAATCGAGCATGCGTTCGTTCCAGTTAAGTTCTACTTTTGCTACTGGTATCACAGCTCAATAAATGTAAGTAAACTAATATGCCAGTTACATTTAAACCAGGAATGTACACATCACTGAGAAATTAAAGGTATTTATCTGAAATTCTGCACATTAGTGCAGAAGTCTCGGTTCCTGTTAAAATGCGGTGCGGCCCAAGAAAGCAAGCGAGACTTCTGTCGCTTTTAACTACTGCTTGAGCTGCACATATGTTACCTTACTGACTTAAGGTCTCTAGGTACACATCTTGAACAAAGAGAAAACCAACTGAATATCTGTGTATATTTATATTTATACTTCGAAGTATTGTGTTGGTGGCTGACTTGGACTTCGCATTATCATGCTATGTGATTGGGTGCTGGGACCCACAGAGCTATTCTGAACAACGGCTCCTTTTTCAAAATGATGCTTAAATAACTGCATAATTTTCTCACCTACTTTACTCGGAGGTTTTTTTCCTGGATGTCTTGCAAGTGCGAGGGGGGGGAGGGTGTCACCTTCCGGCAGCGCTAAACCACTGCTGTACAGATCATGCTGCATGGAGGCTTTTTATTCAGGTTTTATTCCAGACAGCTTGACTAACACAGCCATGTGGCAAGGTTACTTCGGTATGTGCACAGCACACTGCTATACTAGCACATTACACCATCTGAAGAAAACGCAATTATGTTTTTTACAAGGTACAACTGGACTTTCCCCGCACATATATTAAGGCTATATGGGGATATGAATACTGAGGCTCTAACAGAAAAGAAAAGAAAGGAAAAGAAAAGAAAAGAAAAGAAAAGAAAAGAAAAGAAAGAGACAAGGAGACCTTTACCAGGTGGCCTGCCTGGCAAAAGGGGAGAAACGAGAAACAGGACAGAAAGCAGCAGAAAAGAAACAGTTTAAGTGCTACTGCAGTAGTCTTTATAAGTAAAGAAATGAAACCTCTGGAGGGACTTGAGTATTCTTTCTCACACATGCCTGCTCCGAGCATCCCAAGGAGTTCCATATATCCCTTGTGATCCTGGAGACCCGAGGCACTTTCCACTCATGCAGCGATTCCAGTTCAGGATGGCTTCCTCCCAGGAGCCTGGCTGAAGTGCTACACGGAGCACCCAGACAGCCTGCTGCCTTGCCTAGGATCCCAACAGCCACTCCCCATGCAGAACTCCTCATGCTTCCACAGGCTGCACCACCTTGGGAGCCCAAACACTGCAGCAGCCCTATGGTCTGGGATAAAGGGACTAGGCTGCCACCACTATAGCCCCAACAATCCATGCTGCCACCTGTGGACTGTGCCTCATGCCCCCTCTGCCATAGCAGGCCCAGCCACAGAAAACCTCAATGACTCCCAGGCTGCACTCATCCATGGGCAAGAGTTTTATTTTACAGGATCCCTACAGTGCCTACCCCAGCCAAGGTAATGGAGATCACTTGGCGGGCTCTAATGTCTTCCTTTCCCAGGCTCCAGCTCCTATAAACCAGTACCAATGGCCAAACTTGTGGGCCGACCCCCCTGACTCATTGTCTCCTACCACCCTCCTTTTGTGTGCCAAAAACCTTCTATTTCTTTGCTATGGGAGGGTTCCCCCTGCTGGCAACAGGCAGGCCCACATCCCAGACCTACAGGCACTAATAGCTTTTCCCACCTAACTGCTTCTAGCTACAAGAGTGAACCAGTAAGGTCTCAAAGGGGTGCTTACGACTATAAATATTTATTTAAACGCTTTAGAAATATTATTTCAGGACCACCGCTCATGATGAAGTGGCAGTGCAGCAAAATGTCAAGCTTCAAATGGCCCAAATGATCAATAAATGTTCATCTGAACTCTGCAGAGATTGAGTCACGTGTCTTTTTTTATACAGGATGCACAAACACGTCTGCACACACAAATGTGTCTGCACACACAAACGTCTGTACACACAAACATGTCTGCACACACAAACATATAGACACAAACATTTCCACAGATGAACGTGCATAAATATACACATAAAGGGTGAAAAGGATTAAGTTCTTGTTATTAGAAATGCAAAACATGTACTGAATGCAGTTCACCATTTATGCCCCCTGAAGTCGTGCTGCCCTCGCTGAAATTAATTTGTTTTCCTGTATGACACTCAGCCTAGCGACATTTAAGGTAGATGATGTCCCTGGATGCAGAAAAAACATTTGATAGGATTTCATTATGGCCCTATATGTTTTATAGCTGTAAATCTTATGGGCTGCCAGAAGAATTCACTGAATAGATACATTGGCTATAAAAGGCCCTTTCAGGCAAAAGTTAATTTTAGTGGCATATTATCGCTGGTTATAAAATAGAAATATAAAAATATAATAGAAATATAAAATAGAATGATCAAGGGATTGGCAGCTGAGTTTTAATGCTAAAAAGTGGAAAATAATGCACATGGGGCACAGAAACCCAGGGGCAACATACCGACTGGTAGTGGAGGTACTAGCAGGCTCAGAGCAGGAAAGGAGCTGGGGGTAGTCATCTCCGATGACCTGAAGGTGGCTTAACAATATGACAAGGCAGCAGGGAAGGCTAGCAGGATGCTGGGATGCATAGGCAGGGGCATCACCAGCAGAAGGAAGGAGGTAATAATTCCACTGTATAGATCATTAGTGAGACCACACCTCGAATACTGTGTTCAGTTTTGGAGGCCCTATCTTCAAAAGGACATAAATAGGGTAGGGGCAGTTTAAGGAGGGTGACTAAAATGGTGAGGGGCCTGCATATAAAACCCTATGAGGAAAGACTTAGGAAATTAAATATGCACTCCCTGGAAGAGAGGAGGGAAAGGGAGGATATGATAGAGACAGTCAACTTCCTCAGAGGAAAAAACAAGGTACAGGATGGTGACATTTTCCAGATCAAAAGATGCTCAAGGATAAGGGGGCACAATATGAAACTGGAATGGGGGAGGTTCAGAGGAAATGTGAGGAAATACTTCTTCACAGAGAGGGTGGTGAATGCATGGAACAGCCTTCCAGTGGAGGTGGTGGGGATGGAAACAGTCATGGGATTCAAGAACGCATGAGACACACACAAAGAGATCTTGGGAGATATGAGTGGAGGGGAGACCTGAGACCAAGCAGGGCCTGCAGCATCACAATAGATAGGGAAAACAAGGGAGACTAGGCAGACCTGGAGGCCCTTCTCTACTGATGACTTCTATATTTCTATGTAAATGGAAAATCAAGCAATCTGACTGGCTACCTATATTCCAAGACCCATGATTTTAGTTTGCATGGCTGCACTACTGTGAAGTACAACCTCATTACCTTATTACAAAAGCAGTTTTTTTTCCATTTTATAAGTGTAACAGTCCAGGATGTTTGGTCAATGTGAAATAAATGCTCTTCTTAAGTGGTTTAATGGCACTTGGCCATGCCTCATGCCAAACAATCACTTAAGGTGTAGAAATGTAAAAACATAGAAGCTGTCGTCAGATGAGGGCCTCCTGGCCCATCTAGTCTGCCCTATTTATCCTACCTATAGTGACACTGCAAACCCTACTGGGTCGCTGGTCTCCCCTTCCCCTCGCTTACTTCTGTGATCCTTTTTTGTCTATCCTGTTTATTCTTGAATCCTTTAACAATTTCAGCTCACCACCACCTCCTCCGCTAGTAGGCTGTTCCTTGGGTCCACCACCCTCTCTGTAAAGAAGTTTTTCCTCCCATTTCCTCTGAGCCTTTCCCCTTCTATCTTCACAGTGTAACCCCTTGTCCTTGAGCATCTTTTTCTTTGGAAAATACTTCCTTCTTTGTACCTTGTTTATACCTGTGAAGTACTTGAGTGCTTGTATCATATCCCCCCTCTCTGGGATTACATATTTAATTCCTTAAGCTTTTCCCTGTAGGGCTTCTGTTGTAGGCCTACACCATTTTGGTTGCCCTCCTTTGCACCACCTCCATCCTATCTATCCATGTTCTTGTGTAGATGGGGTCTCCATAACTGTACACAATACTCGAGGTGTGGCCTCACCAGTGATTTGTACAGGGGTATTATTACCTTCTTCTTTCTGCTGGTGATTCCCTGGTGAGGCATCCCAGCATCCCGCCAGCCATCTCCACTGTCCTGTCACACTGTTTAGCTACCTTCAGGTCATCAGAAATTATCACCCCTAGGTCCCTTTCCTGTTTTGTGACTGTTAATACCTCTCCTCCCAGTTGGTATTTTGCCCCCAGCAAACCCTTGACCATTCTTCCAGTTTTTTTGCATCGTCCCTTATTCTTTTATCCCCCGGTGTGTCCACTCTGTTGCAGAGTTCTGTGTCATCTGTGAACAGGCATACTTTACCTTCCAGTATTTCTGTAATGTCACTAATAAAGACATTAAAAAGGACCGGCCCCAGTACTGATCCCTGTGGCACCCCACTGGTCACTTTGTCTATTCCAGAGTGCATGCCATTTACTACCACCTTCTGACTCCTACTGTTGCTCAACTTTCTACCCATTTTACTACTTTAGGCCCTATTCCTAGGCTCTCTAGCTTGCTTATCAGTCTTCTATGTGGAATGGTGTCAAAGGCCTTGCTGAAATCCAGGTAAGCCATGTCCACTGCTCCTTCCTGATCCACTTGACCAAGTTTGTCTGGCAAGACCTCCCCCCATGAAACCATGTTGCCTCGGATCCTGTAGTCATTGGCAACAAGGTATTCGCCAATCCTTTCCTTCAATAGTGATTCCATTACCTTGCCCACCACTAACATCAGGCTGACAGGCCTGTAATTCCCTGCCTCCTCCCTACTTCCAGTTTTGTGGAGTGGAACTACATTTGCTCCCCTCCATTCCCCTGGTACTTCCCTGTTTCTAATAACAGGCTGAAAAGGGCCGTCAGAGGTGCAGCCAGCACCTCTTTCAGTTCTCTCAGTATGCTGGAGTGCCACCGTCTGGCCCCATTGCCTTGTCTACTTTTAATGTTGTTAGCTCCTGAAGCACTCTCTTCTGTAAAAGAACTTGTGTCCACCTCCTGTCCCATTGTACCCTTGTCCATTATCTTTGGCCCATTTTCTAACCCCTCCTCTTTAAATACTGTGCTGAAGTATTTGTTCAATATATCTGCGCTTTGGTGATTCTCTTCCACACAACCTCCTCCTTCAGCCTTACTATTCCTCCCTTTGCCTTTTTTTTTTCACTTATATATCTACAAAATGTTGTAACCCCCTTTGCCACTGATTTGGTAGTCTTTTCCTCTGTTTGCACCTTTGCACTCCTAACAGCCTTCCCTGCTTCCCTTCGTTTCTATCAGTAAGTTCCCTATCCCCATGATTCTGCATTCTTTTGTATCTTCTAAATGCCATCTTTTCTGCTCTCACTTTTTCCACTACCTCCTTAGAGAACCACAGTGGCCTCATTTTTCTCCTGCCTGACACAGAGGTTTGTCACTTGTTCAGTGCCCCTTTCATTTTTGTCCAGTGTTCCTGGACTCCCCCCAGTTTTTCTGTACCTGCTAGGGCACTCCTGAAGCATTTTTCCATTTTCTTAAAATTAACCCTCCTGAAGTCCAGCACCCTCACCCTTGTGTGATTCGCTTCTGACCCAGCTCTTGTATCAAGCCACACTGTACAGTGATCACTGATTCCCAGGTGGTTCCCCACTGTTGCAGCAGTCACACTTTCCCCGTTTGTCAGTACTAGGTCCAGTAATGCCATCTTTGAGTGGGTTCCAATACTAGGTGCCTGAGGAAGGCCTTTTGCAGGGTGTCCGGGACGTTCCTACTCCTCGCTGTAGTTGCAGTGGGGAAACTCCAATCCACATCTGGTAGATTGAAGTCTCCCACTAACAATACCTCTCCCTTGGGAGTCATCCTCAGGATTGCTTCCAACATTTCCCTATCCACCTCTTCCCCCTGTATTGGAGGTCTATAGATCACTCCTGTTCAAACAGAAGCCGCTTTCCTTCTCTCCAGAATGACCCACAGTATCTCCACTCCTCCCTGCTCCCCCTGTATTTCCATGGCTTTTATGTTATCCCCTTACATAAGGAGCCACTCCTCTTCCTTTTCTACCAACCTTGTCCTTCCTGAACAGAGTATATCCTGCTATGACCACGTCCCAGTCCTGGTTTACATTGCAGCATGTCTCCATGATGGTGACTTTGTCCAGGTCTGCATCTGCCATGGTAGCCTCTAGGTCTGTCACCTTGTTGCCCAGACTTCGAGCATTTGCACACATGGCTCTCCAGGTTACGTTGCCACCCTCTACCCTTTTTCCTCCCCTATTACGTCCACTATATCTTTTAGTTTTATTCAAGTCTTCTGCCCCTTGGCATTCATTGTCATTCATTCCATTTCGGGTTGTCTCTCCCTTTGTATTCTCATTGTTTAACTCATGAGCTTGTGGGGAGGAGGGCAGTTTTTGTTTCCCTGCCTACTCCCACCTACCCCCCACCCCCGGCTAGTTTAAATGCTTGCCAAGGAAGCATTTAAACCGTTCACTAAGGACAGTGGTTCCCCTTCTGGATGGGTGCTTGCTGTCACCCTTGTACAGGTTCTCATCCTTCCAGGTGGGACCCCAGTCTACAATGAAGCTGAAACCCTCCTCTCTGCACCATTTCTTCAACCATGCATTGAAATCCCTGGTGCGGCGTTTCCTAGCTTCCCCTTGCCATAGACATGCAGACTCTCTGAGAAAGTCACAGAGCATGCTACCTGCCTAAGACCCCTCCCCAACTCTTTAAACTCCTCTTGCACTGTTTCTATCCCTGTCTCATCCCTTGCCAGGTCATTTGTCCCCGGGTGGACAATGACATCCAGCTCCCCCTTCCTTGTTACTGCCTTGGCGATCCTCAGGCTCTTCTCACTATCCCTCTGAGCTGTGTCCCTGGGTAGGCACTTAATCTCCCTCTCCTCCCCACCCCACTGTCTGTTCCCAAGTCTATCCCTCTAACAATGGAGTCACCAACCAGGATTTTTTTCCTCCTCCTCTGGGGTCCCCTGCCGCCCACTCTTGGGGCTCCATCATGAAGGACCCGCTCATCCTCCCGGGGCACTACTTTGGATGTCACTGTAGGACCTTCCCACTCTGCCAAGACAGTGTAGGAGTTCTGTAGCTGTACTGGATGGGGGATTTGCCTCTGTCCCACTGCCCTCACCCTCCTTGAGCCCACAGTAGTCCATCCACTCCTCCTGCTAGGCAACCTTTGAGGAAGTGGTAGCAAACTTGGTGGTCCCTGGGGGGGGGGGGGATGGTTCCAAGAATCATAGTCAACTCAGCCTGGTGATTAGCAACCTACACTGTATTTGTTTATTCTGCATGACCGCACACTCTGTTGTGTGTTATCGCTTACTTATCAGCATATGAAGAGGCACAGGACAGGGTGCCCTCTCTTTCCATTTTTGTATAAGCTGTATGTTGAACCTCCGATAAGATATTAAATGACTCACAGCAAGTTGAATGAACAAAAATGGGTAGAAGGCCTACAAGCTCTGTACAGTATATGCAGATGACATTGTGCTGCACCTCTAGAATGTACTAGAATCATTGGATGCAGTTCTAAACAACGCACATGCTCTGAAGTTCACAAAATTTTAAATGCTATGAACCAAACTTACTGCCTTTTGTATCCTTTTCTGACAAAGTTGCTTATAGCCCAGATTGATGCCATAAATACTGTAATGAGAAAGATCCCTACTGGGGCATTTTTAATGTCATATTGTCAATTGATAAAGGACACTGGATGGATGCCACAATATTTTGATGCTCAACCCTTATAGGATAATTTGATTTTTTAAGGTGGAGAGAAAGCCAGTATCAATTAAAACATGGAGGGATATGGGCATCCATGTGGTGGGACAGGTTATGTATATGTGTCCATGTTTGTGACATAGATCCTGCCACTGCTGTGAATGAAATAAATGTGGCTGGGTATTACCATGCTTATTTTATGTCTTCCACTGTGGTGGCGAGTGTTAATAGTTATTAGAAAATGGGCAAGTTAAATACCGTATTCTGACTGGCTGTTGTCATTCCATTGGCATATGTTTATGTGACAATACTCCCCTGTGAAGAAAAAGGTCCAACATGTGATCTGGAATTTGAACGAATCAGATACAGAAGTCATGAGACACTTCACTCGTTTTTAATTTCCATCACAATCCTGGCAGTCACTTTTATATATAAACCTTCAATTGGGCCCTAAAAATAAAACTCCCTCTTACATTAGTAAAAATATATAAATAATTGAATTTTCTTTCTGTTCATGATCCCTATTATATACTTAAACATTTTTTTAAATCAAGCACTAATCAGATTTTTTTTATTTCTTGTGTTTCTTTGACCATGAAAATCCCCTCATAGCTAACTAGCTTGACAGTGCAATCTCCACTGCTAACCCTGCCCTGGGTAAAATCACACCTCTGGCTCTATAACAGGCTTGTATTTGTTTGTTTGTATGCCAGTGGAATGTTGCTGAATTTTGAATTCATGCATTCCGCATTAACATTCCTTGCTCTTGGGGTGGGGTGGGGAATGGGAAATTGTTTAACCAGGAGAGGCACGCTAAGCCAGAGCTTGTTTCCAGGTGTGATCTAGGAGCACAAGGAAGTTAAGTGACTCGCTCAGGGTCACACAGTATACAAGTGGGGCTGTGAGATTCAAACCCAGGTTTCCAGGTTTGCAACTCAGTGCCCTAAACCAAAGTGCAGTACTGAGGAATATTGCAGTATATTGCAATTTTGTGTTCCATGGTAAATTAACAAACCTTCTATGCATGTGTAGAAAGACAAATGACAGACAGGTAGAAAGCATCTGTGGAGGGACTTTTTACATTTTCTAAGCAATATTTTTTGCATTTATGTGTCTTTTTTGTCTTTTAGAGTTTTTTTTTTTTTTATTTATCCAGCCCATTTTCTAAGTGCAATAAGACTCTTCAGGATGTGGGGTATTGGTAGATACCTGCACTTCCAGGGGCACCATGTCAGGTCTTTTTGCTTACGTATGATGCTTACTACAACATTTAGACTTACTGTTGCAGTAAGTATTATTTTACACATTACCACCCCCCCCCCATGGAAGTAATAGATTAGTATGGTAATACCCAGCTACTTCTGCTTCAATCATAACCGTGCCAGGATCTATGTTCAAACTAGGCCATTTTACCCATGAAGCCTTGTGTCCACATTTTGGATACAAGCAATCCTATATCTAGGCTTCTGGGTTCACAGAAATAACATGGCATGACTTTAAAAACAAGCATTTGTCAATGCCGAATGTTTGCTTGCTGGCATTGGCAGTGGTAGTGTAGAAGTTACAGAGCTGCGTAATAGGAATGGCAGTGAAGTATTGAACTGAAGCCAACCCCACCACCACCCTGCAGAGAGTGACAGGCATTGGGGTGTGGCTTTGGGTCGTCAGGCATAATGGCCACGCCATTTCACCACACCCCACCCTGCAGACACTGACAAGTGTCACGGTGTTTCTTGGGGTCTTTGACCCTTATGCGCACCCCATTCCATTAGGAAATACGGTGAGATGGGTGCGATATAGGAGAATGGGGTGAACATTGGGGCCGAAGAGTCCAAGGCATACCTCAATGCCTCTCACTGGCTGCAGGGTGGAATGGTATGAGCATTACAGGCAAGAATCCCAAGTCACACCCCTGATGCCTGTCATTCTCTACAGGGTTGGGCGTTATGGTTGGAAACCCTAATACCTCAGGCATTCATTGGTATTTTCACTCCAAATTTTCAACATTTTTTGTGACCCCACCTCATGAACAGGGGAATATCAGTTTGTTAGCGAAAGCTGCTTATGCACAGCGACTATGGCATTTAGCACCACAGGTGCAAAAACTCATTCCAAACAGGATGTAAAAAATGACAGCTGTACTGTTCATGGGGAGGTGTAAAAAATGGCAATGTTGCAAATCTGCAGTAAAAATATTAAAAAAAATGGTGAAGTCACGAGCGTACATAGAAACTGTGCAATACACACCCGTAATATAATTAGGTTGGGGATTTTTTACAGCAGATTGTCAACTCAGGCGTTTTGGTGCCTCCGATCATGAACAGTGTCACTGTGATTTTCTTTATCTGTCCCTAACAATGATTTCCCACAGCAACCACGCATCTCTGCGCTGAAAGTGTGAAAACACACTTCAGCCATGTTGTGATAAATGACAGCTGTACTGTTCATAAGGAAGTGTGTAAAAATGCCACTGGTGAAAATCTGGACTGAAAATATTACAAAGTCATGAACTTACGTAGGTGCGTGGGAAACTTAATGCTCACCGTAACACAGTCATTTTGGGGACTTTTGTCACCAAATTTCAACATAGCCATTTTAAGACCTCTGCTCATGAACAGTGTAACTGTGATTTTCTTAATCTGTCCTAAACATTGCTTTCAGACACCAACAGCACCATTATGCGCACATGTGCGAAAACACATTTTAGGGCAAATATATGAAAAATGGCAGCTGTACTGTTCATAAGGAAGTGCAATAAAATGGCAGTGTTGAAAATCTGGAGTGAAAATATTAAATTCACAAACTTACGAGCATGCATAGGAACTGCGCAACGCACGCTCATAAAACAGTCATTTTTAGGAATTTTTTTCACCAAATTTTCAACATAGCCATTTTAAGACCTTTGCTCATGAACAGTGTCACTGTGATTTTCTTAATTTGTCCCGTACATTGATTTCGCAAACCGACTGTGCCATTGTGCGCTACATAAGCAGAAACACATTTTGGGTGAGATGTGAAAAATGACAGCTGTACTACTCATAAGAAGGTGTGGTAAAATGGCAATGTTGAAAATCTGGAGTGAAAGTATTGAAAATTTGCGAACTTACGAGCCTGCGTAGGAACTGCGCAATGCACGCTCGTAAAACAGTCATTTTTGGGAATTTGCCCACCAAATTTCAAAATAGGCTTTTTGATAGCTCACCTTATGAATGCTGGCAGTGTCATTTCATTAATCAGGCCTGAAAGGTCATTTCACGCAGTGACTGCTAAATCACCCTTTGGGCCCGAATAACGCCATAACAGTGACATCATTCATGAGAAGGGGTCCCAAAAACCCCATGTTGAAAATTTGGTGCACAAATTCTGAAAAATGCCTGAGATATGCAACAAAGTTGAAAAAACCCTATCTATCCCATTATACAGCTTCCGGCATTTCCTCAGTTCGCGGTCGGCTTTGAAGAGTGCAGACGTGTTCCCGGTCCACCGCAGATCGTTGCGCCAAGCTCCGGAGGTAAGTATGGGGTGAGGGGTGTGGGAGGTAGGGTGCGCAGTGGGTGGTGCGGGTTGTGGGAGGGGGCAGAAGACTGCGCGGGACCGCTTTTTCTTTACAGGGATTTTAAAAAAAAAAAAGATGATTGGACGCTTGGCCACGCCTGGGGTGGGCTCCCAGCATGGCACATGGATGGCTGAGTGGGCGTGGAGCCGATGGGGGATTGGGCACCCCGTCGGCCATATGATCAGTTGCCACGCTGGGGTGGGCTCCCAGCATGGCACCCAATACTCGGGAGGGGTGAGGACAGTGGAGCCGACAGAGGTTGGGCACCCCGTCAGCTATTCTATGAGTTGCCAGCTGGGGTGGGCACCAGCGTGGCATGTAGAAAAACTTTGGAGGGCAAGCACAAGCGGCGGGCATTGGGCACCCCATCGGCTATCGTGTGTGCCTGGGGGACAGCACGCAGTATGCATGCGTGCTTGTGTGTGTAGGGGAGCTGCACATGAGTAGGTGATATCTTATCGCTGCTCACTGAAGCTTAGCTCCCCCTTTCAACTGTATGCCACTGCATTTTGGAGCTTGTCATAGACAGCTCCAGCATGCATTGGCGGACAGGGGCCGTGCCTGCCAACACACTGACTGAATTGGAAGAGGGAGTGACACACTTCCGAAAACTCGGATGATGGCACTATGTTTCTTGCACATGCGTGCAAGCAAACATAAAAAGGAGGCAAAAAATTAAATGATGTTTGTTGCAGTGTCAGAGTTCAGTGGCAGTGTTAAAAGGTATGTGACAAAACAGAGCTGGATGCTGGAAGCTTTGAGGAGCACCTTTAACAATTATGTAATCTGACAGATGGACCTGGGGGTACAAAATTATGGGTAGCTCTTTGGGGTAGGGCATGAAGGGATATACAGTTGCGGGGTAGGACATCAGTGTTAGAGCATACAGAATCAGTGCATATCCTGATGGTAGATAAAAAAAAACAGATTTAGGACAGATCCAGGTGGCAGTTTGAAGATAATCAAGTTAAGGGTTCAGTGGGCACTTCAAAGAAAATCAAGGAAAGGAAATATTCAAGGTTTGGTAAGAAGCATATCAAAGGCAGATCCAGGGGTAGTCAGAAAAATATAAAGCACTGATTCAATAGATAGTAAGAGAAAGTCAAGGATACATTCAAGGGGTAGTAGTTAGCTAAAAAAACAATTCACGGGGCTGGCCCACCAGCACAGTGGCAGTCCTGCCGCTCACAACACAGACGACACAGGTCTGCATCCCAAACTGTGTTTGCCAGAGGGCCAGCAGGGAGAGCATTGAGCATTCCAAGAGAGATGTCCATATCCTCCAAAGAGGGAAGGCTGTGTGACTTTTGCTGCATTACCGCTTCCTGGGTGACGACAAGTAGTGATGCAGCTGAGTGCTCTGTATATATTTGTTTGTTTAGCATGCTGGCACCTTGTGACATCACAGCACTTGCCCTTGTGTGTAGGATACTGAGGCAGCAAACAGAAAAACTGGATAGACCACCTACTGGACAGATAACGCTTAACCCACCCACCATGAACGATATGGGTCGTGCTTTCCTTGTGCATCTCCAATACCCCAGCCGAGTGATCAGTCAACTCAGAAGTTGCAAGCCTGATAAGGGGACATATGCCCACTGAAGATACAGCGATGGCAGGGCCCTCCCTCAGGGGAGATCTGGGAGATACCGACTGCTTGGAGGTGGTTTTGAAGGAATGGCATACTTGAGAGGGACTCCACAGCCAGAAAACAAGTCACATTCACAGCAGCAGAATGAGGTTTCAACAAAGTCAGTTCCTGGAACAAGTGTGTTAAAAAAATTAAAAAAATCAAGGCGTGATCTAAAAGCTAGTGAACTGGTAGCACTGTTACATGAAAATGAGAAATGGATGACTTTATAGCAATCAGTGAAGGGTGAAAGCGTAAATCATGCATGAAGAGGTAGCAATGAGAAAACACAGTCTTCATCTCATTTGTTTATGTAAAAGAGTTGGAGAATCATTCACTACATTAACCATCCCAAAATCAACGCATTTTCTTCTCCATTCTCTCTGTATTCAGTCCAGTGATACTCATCTGTCTCTCCATCTTCAATCTAAACCTTGACATCTCCCCTCCCAATCCACACTGCCAAGGTTGCACACTCCGAGCTGGTAATGCACATTTTGAAAAAGAATTAACAAAACATAGACTTAGACAGAATGCATCTGACACTGACATCTGACACCACAGGGACAATGTTAAAAATATATAATAAGTTGACACAATTTAAGCTTCGATTTCCTATTTTTGCCTTACTTGCTGACTTTATTACTTATGAAATCTTCATGAGAACAGGACCTCAATTATGTGATCTTCATCTGTTCTTGCTGTTTGTCTATTAGTGGCATCAATCACCATCCTTCACTTGTGATGTCACAACTGGTTGCTATAGAAATAGTTCATGATGTAATTAAATGGTAATGCACGTTCGGGGTTCATTACTGTCATGTGAGCTGATCCCTTCCCCCAGTGTGCCAAACTGTACAAATCTGCTTTACTGAAGTTATAAAATGTGGTAAGGTGCTTCGGTGCAATATTTATGATTTAAATTAATAAAAAAAACTTATTGTGTTCCCCATTCTCCCACTCCTGTTTTATACAGTGGCTGAGCATGAGTGACTCATCTGATTATGATGTGGTATTCAAACAGTTCCCAGCCCTCAGCAGGCTTGATCTGCAGGCTGTCTCTTGTTCAAGCAAAGGATTAGGATGTAACCTGTAGACAAGCAGCCAAAGCAGATAAGAACCACGTCACACAGACTCCTGTGTTCATGCAAATGTCCTCAGTAATAAACATTATAAAATGAGTAAGATAAACCAAGACCTGTGACTCGTCAGATGTGATTACATGACTGCATTAATCCAGCACCACAGCACAGGTCAGAAATTGTTTTCTGAGCCTTATTGTGTGGATTTGATTATACAAATCAGATGAATCATTTTATAATTGCTATAAGGCATTCCAGGCTGTACATAATTGTGGGATAACAGCACTTCTGTGGTGTGTAAGGTACTCGCCATTCCCTCATGCCTCACTTCCTGATGTGTGCTATTGTAACTAATAATGCACACCCTGTCATGCCTTACTGAGCAAATGAAGAGAAGGTAATTTATGGCAACATCTTAATTATGAGTTGAATTTTGTCTAAATATTATGGTTTTCTAATCTTCCCTATGGTATCAAAAGCTGTTTAAGATAGTATAAAGTATTTATTCCAGATCTTGAAGATTGATGCCCTCCTTCTTTTTGCATATTAGCAAGTTTGAACAATGGCATCAAGTCAGATTGTCAAGTGAATTCTAGAAGTACATTATATTCCATAGGAGTTGTGCCCTATATTTATTTATTTGCTTTTGTTAACCGAGCAAGTGCAGATAAAAACCTGCCTATTTTCAGGCTTGACCTGGGATACTACAAATTGGAGGGAGCAAAGACAGTTGCAGTAAACATGAGAGAAACATACACCATAAACAGGATAAGATACAAAATACTAGGGGTTACAGTGATTAGGATCAAAATGCAGCAAGTGCAAAATTATCAGTACATATTGTTTTAGTAAATTGGTCTTAAGGCACATTTATGTTGCCCCATAGATCCCTATCTACTGATTTGACCTCCCAACCTGATGTTACTTTTCTTACAGTGCCTGCCCCTGCTATGGTCAGCAGGTTTGTCTCCTCTTTCTCCCAGGGATAAAATGGTTGCTTTTTAATCTAGTGAGACCACTGGACCAAAAGCCTTTCCTTAAAAGCCCATTACAGTTTTTTTTCCACCAAAGGCAGTTAATTGCAATAATTCTGTCTACTTGGGAAGCAGTAAACCCTTACATAGTAACATGGTACTTAAAATCAGTGTCACAGACTGGTCTTCCCAGAATTCAGTCCCCACTGTACTACCAGCTCTCGTGACCCTTCATATACCTGAATGGCCTCCAGTATGCTGCCATTACCCAGCTTGACTCTCATTTGGGATATCTTTAAGTCAGAATTCCACCACACTACTATTCACACAGTACTGTGACCTTTCTCAAAGGACAAATGACCCACTCCTTGTGTCACAGCTGTGACCACTCCTTCACTTACCCTGTGCTAGGCAGAGATGGACCTTGGACAGTTTAGTAGTCTGTCCCTTCTGCAATGGATCACAAACTTGCTAATTACCCCGGGTTAGCTATACCTTTAAAAATATAATCACAAAGAGCATGCCTTCTATAAAAATAAGTTGATTTGATTTGTATACGTTGCTACTACAATGGGATACAATCCCTTTTACAGGCACAACCCATAGTCCATAAAAAGATGCAGTTACACACAACAAAAAACACAGTAGCATACACAAATCACAGTTACTAAACTACAATAACAGCATACAATAGTACATATAAATAGGAATAAACATTCCATGTCATTAAAATAAAACATTCAATTTAAAAAACAATCACAACTACGCAAGGTTCTGAGATGTGATTTTAGGGTTTTAGCAAATAGCGCAAAACTTCTTATACAGTATTCCTAATATGAAACTGTATGCTATTCCAGACTATAGGTGCAATATATCCAAAAGTACGTTTGCCACCAGATGTACATTTAAACAGAACTTTTAACAATGTTGTATCACAGGTTGATCTAGTATATATTTCATTCTATAATGTCATAAGTTGGATTTTTAAACTATAGGGGAATACCTGATTGTTGAATTTTAAATAAGAACTTAGCCAGGCTAAATTTATATGACTGTTTTATAGTTAACCGCCCCAATTCACTAATAATAACACAGTGGTGTACAGTATTTGGTGCTAATAGAACAAATCTCCCTCTCTTATTTAATAACACAGCTTTCAATGTAATGTACTCTCAGGGAAATTATCAACTATTATTGAAGCATATTGTAATATGGGTAGTCAGCATTGAGATGCAATTGCCAAACAAGCATCATAAATTAAATAACTGTGAAGTCTATACAATAAGCCAAGTTTTACATGAATCTTAGATGTAATCATCTGTATATGAGACCCATAATTAAGAATAGGGTTCAGTATAACTCTTAAGTATTTAATATTAATCAAATTCTCAAACACTGTGCCATCCAAATAATTAATATGTAACTTGTTACTATTCTCTTTTATCCTTGCAGATGTCCCAAAAGTATTATCTTGGTTTTCTGAGTATTCAATATCATTTTATTTCTAATTAACCACCCCTGCATTATATTAAGCTCTGCCATTAAGGCAGAGTTTACATCTAATATTGATGCACTTTGACAATACATAACAGCATCATCTGCATACAGTGTAAGTCTAGCATTCTTAATAAGTGATGTGACAGAATCAAAAAATAAAGAAAATAAGACAGGACACAGTACGGAGCCTTGTGGGACTTCACATTTTACTAGTGCCTTTTCAGAAACTCTTCCCCCAGATTTAACCATCTGCTATCTATCCAACAGATAATTTGAAAACCATCTTAGGACTGGTTCTCCTACACCAATATTTCAATTCAATTCAATTCATCTTTATTTTTAGAAGGCGCTTTTCTTAAAATCAAAGCGCCTGTACAAATTCACAAAACAATAAATACAATAAAATTAAAACTAATATAAATCTCCTTAAAAGCTATGCTAAAAAGGTGGGTTTTCAATATGGTCCAAGTTCTCTATTAATAATCATCAAGCAAGTCAAATGCCTTGGTCAAGTCCATGAACGCAGCCCCAGTCAGACAACCACCCTCCATGCCTTCCTGGATCGCACTCGTGAACTCATCCAAGGCAGTCTCCATGCTTTGCCCTTTCCAAAAGCCATGTTGACTTGGTGACAACAAATCGCAAGTTTCAACATAATTGATCAACTGACCATAAACTAACTTTTCTTGTATTTTAGATAAGGCTAACAATATAGATATAGGCATATCATTAGAAAAATTACCAGTAGGTCCTGATTTATGTATTGGAACAACAAATGAGTGTTTACACAATTCAGGTTCTTCCCCCAGACAGGACAAATTAAAAATAATACTTATTGGATACGCTATTTCAGCAGATGCTAATTTCAATATTTTAGGGGGACAACCCATCAAATCCACTAGATGCATCAGCTTTAAGTTGTTTCAGTAGTTTAAATACTTAAAACTTGAAACAGCCCTGAAATAAAATGTAGGTCTACCCAAGGAACCACTTTTGCCTTTGGCAGGCCTATTTACACCATGGTCAGTCCTATAAGCATCCAGGTCAGTGAATATTCTGTTAAATTCATTGTTAGTATCTAGAGAGTCAGTCAATTTATCACTTCCTTTCATCATTGTTACCTTATAATTTCCCCTAGGATTAACTAAGCTGTTAACTGTGCTCCAAAACCTTTTATTATTTGTCAGTCCTTCAATTTGTTGCTGTCTTATGTAGTCAATTTTTGCACTTTTGGTTTCAGCCTTACATTTATTTCTTAAGTGCCTGTAATTCTGCATATTAGCTATTGATTGATTCTGCCTATACAGTTTCCAGGCCTTATCTCTTTCTTTCATAAGTTTAAATAGTGGTGGAGTTAGCCATTTAGAGTCAGCGCCTCGAATATGTCTTTTTATAATTGGAGCATATACATCCAATACTTCTGTAAACTCCTCCACAAAGTAGTCTAAGGCACAACTGATATCCAGTATTATTTCTCGATATGACCAATCAATGCTATGTAGCCAATTTCTGAAACCAGCCACATCAAACCTCAAAACGTTTCTGAATTCAGTTATTCTTGGCACAGCTTTTTGCTTAGAGCAATGTTTCCAGACACAAAATACAGGATGGCGGTCACTAAGGGAGTCAGCAATCAAACCACAATTCTGAATGTGGTTAACCCTGTTTGTTAAAAGCTAATCAAATACTGTATACTTTCGAGTTTTTAAGTGTAACCTGGTCGGTAAAGTATTAAGTTGTTGTAAATTTGTTTGCGCTAAAACATCCCCAAGCCGAGAGATCTCATCCCCATTCCAGTTAGAGTTGAAGTCCCCCAACACAATGATTTCATCCACCGAGCTAGGGGATATCAAGTCAGAACATTTCTGTAGACCTTCCTTACTATCCTTGAGGGCTATATACACAGCACACTGTAATTTTTTTTTATCTGACCAATTACTATCTGAACTGCTAAAAATTCCCAATATTTTGGGGGAGTTTTTCATATACATTTTTTGACCACTGTAACACTGTCTTTTATATAAAACATTACCCCCCCCCCTTTCTTTCACCCTATCACTTTTAAAAATATTGTACCCTTCCAGCTATATTTCACTATTCAAAATAGGCTGTTTCAGCCAGGTCTCACTAATTGGTAAAACATCTAGTTTGTAATGTATAACCCATGCTTCTGGGGGCGTAGTTTGACCACTGAGAACATGGCCACTTAATCCTGTGTGCTCCTCCGAGTTCAGAGAAAATCCCCTCTTGACTACTCAAATCTGGGGTAGAATTCATTAATACTTGCCTTGCAGTATTTCAGGCGAAGTACCTCGACTGTCCAGTGTGACCTTTGGTGGTTTCTGGTGTGGAGCTTCAAAGTATTTAGTGCCAGTTACCCATGAGTTGTGACCTCAAGTTAGGCTGCGTAGGCCTTGGTCCCCTCATACAGGATCCACCACCCTGATCCCTCTTAGCCTGCGAATTGCCCCAATGTTAGACATCCCTCCTATCTCCTGCTGCGATGGCTTCCCAAGGCTCCCCCTGCCACATGCTCCTTCTCAAGTAGTCACTCAACAACAACCTACCTCAGTGGGGGACTCTCTGAACTACATCACCCGCATGCTGGAGGCTTTGCTATCCAGGGTGCAGAACATTAATACCACCCTCATGGCACCACGGCAGATGTGCGGCAGCTCCAGGATAGGGTCAATGTGGCAGAACAATGGGTTGAAACCCTGAAACAGCAACAGACCAGGCTTTGGCATAAATTGCAAGCTCAGGAAGAGAGACTGGCCTCCCTGCCTGAAAGATCAGTGGACCAGGAAAATAGGGGATAAGCGATGGTTGAGGCTGCCAAGGAGTATTTTGCTAATGACTCAGCATGTGGATCTACTCCAGGTGTTGTGTGGAAGGCATTTAAGGAGGTCCTGCGGGGCCACATTATATCCTTTATGGCTAAGTGAAACAAAGACTGCAAGAAAGCCTTGGAGTCCCTGCAGTCAGAACTTTCTGGGGTGGAGGTGAGGTTCAAAGCTCGCCACGGTGCCCCTAGGGATACCTTCTTAACCAGAAGAATAGTTGGTCTCAAATACCAAATCAACTCCCCTGCTGTCAGAAGGCTGAATGGCTATTGTTGAGATCAAAACACCAGTATTGGGAGAGTGAGGGAAAAAGGAGGTAGGCTCCTAGCGTTTCAACTGCAGAAGTAGCAGGCTTCCTCCAGAATCCAGGCTCTCCCGTACAGCAGCTGGTGTGGTAGTTACAGACCCACTGGATATCAATGAGACTATGCAGCAGTACTGCTGCACATTGTACCAGTCCCATTCCTCTCTTTCTGATGCCCAACTATCTTAGAATCTGCTGTAATTTTGTAAGGGCTCTACTATACCGTCCTTATCTCTATCCCAGGTAGCGCTCCTGGAGGCTCCGATCACCTGTGATAGGTTGACCGGGCTCTCTCCCAGATGGCCAAGGGCCCCAGGACCAGCTGGAATGACTGTCGAGTTATACCAGGCAATTAAGCAAGAGATTACCCCTCCATTATTAGCTGTTCTACAAGAATCACATTCTGCCGGTTCCCTTCCTCCCACTATGAGAGAGGCTCTGATCACCCTACTTCTAAAAAAGTCTACTGACCCTCTTAACTGTGTCAACTTTCACCCCATCTCCCTCCTATCAGTTGATACCAAGATTCTGGATAAAATTCTGGCCACCAGGATGCTGGAGGTGTTGCCCTATTTGATCCATCCGGCCCAAGTAGGTTTTATGCAAGGGAAATGGGTCAGATAATACCAGGCTGTTGCTTAATTTGAAATGGATAGCGAGCCGCTCGAAGATCCCTATGGCTTCACTGGCTGTTGACTTTACTAAAGCATGTGATTTGGTCAAATGGAACTACTTGCATGAGATACTTTGGCTGTATGGCTTTAGCCCTTGTTTTCGCCAGTGGATAGCTACCCTTTACAGCTCCCCTATGGCCAGAATTTTAACCAATGTGAATATTTCCCCTCCCTTTCCCCTAGTCAGGGGTACCAAGCAGGGCTGCCTTCTGTCCCCCCTGCTTTTCTTGTTAGCACTAGACCGGTTAATTCGGTCACTCTCTGCTGCGGATGGTATTACTGGGATTTCAGCAGGAGGTAGATCACATGTGGTGGCAGCTTATGCTGATGACCTTCTTCTTACCTTGTCTCATCCTCAGCAATCCCTCCTGATGGCTCTCTCTACCTTGCTTGACTTTGCCAAAATCTCTCGGTTGCAGGTCAATCAGCGTAAGCCATCATAGCCCCCTCAACTCACTCTGTACCAAGGATTGCCTCCATGGCAGTAAGTTGAGTTGGGCAGATTAGGGCTATATCTATCTGGGGGTTTATATACCCAATACTTGGGCAGATATTGAATCCTCCAACTTCTCCCTGATATTAAAGCAACTCTTGGACCAGAAGTGGAATGCTGGAGGAAGCTGCATTTATCTCTCCCAGGGAAAGCGGCCGCTATTAGAATGCTCCTCCTTCCCAAAGTGGCCTATCTGTTTAATAATCACCCGATCCGTCTCTCTCTCCTAAGTTGTTTGCCTCCCTTGAAAAACTCACTACCTCCTTTCTGTGGGAAGGTAGAGTGCATAGATGGGGGAAGTATAAGCTTCGAGCCCACTGGTCTAAGGGGGGCTTAGAGGTTCTCTGGTTTCAGGGGTACCACTTGGCCGGTATCTTGGTGCAGGCCACTAAGTGGTTTGTCCCTATGGCTGCTTTTCCTCCTGCCTGCGTTGAACTTGAAGCCAGTCTGGCTCGACCCTTTCCACTTAGGTCCTTGTTGGGGGTTGGGGGTCCCCCAATGAATGACCTATCCTTTCCCCCACCATGTGTGAAACCAGGCGTGTCTGGTGATCCATTATGTCCCTATCAGGTACCCCTAAGGAGGCATGGCTCTCCCCTCTGAGATATGCTAACTAGTGGTGCAATCATTTGTTTATGGTTGGGGTGAACCCCTAAACTGGCCAACATGGGAAGCAAAAGGAATTTGATACGTGCAGGACCTTCTGATAGGGGATTCAAATACCATGTTTTCTTTTGACCAAGAGAGAAGGAAATTTGATCTCCCATCCAGCGATTTCTGGAGATACCTCCAGTTACGAAGTTCTATTAAAAGCATGCAAGCTCAGTGTAAAGTGGACTGTAAATGGCTCTGGTGGTCGACTCTGCATAAGTCAGCACCATCTCGGGGTCTGATAGGTCGGTTTTATAGTACCTGGAGGGTACTATAATCAATGCAGGCTTAAATGGGGTGCTGACATTGGGAGGGACATACCTGAATCCTCCTGGTCTCGCTATTTGCAGGATGCCCATACCATCTACAAAGATTCCAAAAGCTGCTTTCTGCAGCTTAAGATTCTTTTACATTGGTATAGGACCCCAGCTGCTCTCTGCGTGGTGGGGGCATTACACCATTCAGAGTGCTGGAGGTGCCAGCAATCTGATGCTCACTTACTGCATATCTTGTGGTCCTGTCCCCATGTCAGGCCCTTCTGGGCCACCATTGCTACTAAATGCTCCAGGGTTTTGGGCACCCGGATTACTTTGCAAGATCCCTGTCTCCTCCTTGGGGATACTTCCCAATTATACCCACTGACCAAGGCTCAAAAACAGTGGCTTATGCTGGTGATGATGGAGGTTAAAAGGCTGCTGTTGGTGCATTGGAGACAGACGGGTCTTCCGGCTCCTAGCACTTGGCATGCGGCATTGGCTCACCTTGCCCTTCTGGAGCAGATATCTTACTCCCACTGTGGATGGATGGACCTTTTTTCAGCAAAAGGGAAGCCTATTTAGAATCCCCCCCTCTGTAAAACCCCCACACCACTGGGCAACCCTCCTTGAAGTTAGTCTTAGAAGCACTGGTATGTACTACTAACTGCTTAGGGCTGCTGCTAGGAGGAAAGATACTCTACTTAAAAGAAGTAACTTTAATTTATTTTAGGCTGCTAAATACTGTTGTGATATTGTGATATTATGTCTAATTGTCAGGAGTGAGTCTTGCTGTTGTGTATTGGTCACTGTCGCCCTCTAGGGTGTGATAATTCTGTGCTACTTGTACAATGGTGTCTTGTCAAAACTTGAAAATCTCAATAAAATCTTATATGATAAAAAAACAACCCATGCATCTGACTCATGAAATTTTGACATAATGCTCTGTGCATTTAAATGCATAATTTGCATCCCATTTGAGGCATTTTCCCAGTAGGAACTGCCCGCTGAAGGCTCCTGAACACCTCAGCCCCAAGACACTCCCTGTCGGCCAGGCCACCCACTACCAGCACCACAGGAACTGCCCACTGAGGGCTCTTGAACACCTTGGCCCCAAGACGTGCCCTGCTGGCTGGGCCACCCACCAGCCACACCACAGAAACTGCCCGCTGAGGGCTCTTGAACACCTCGGCCCCAAGACGCTCCCTCCTAGCCGGGCCACCCGCCACCAACACCACAGGAACTGCCTGCTGAGGGCTCTTGGACACCTCGGCCTGAAGATGCTCCCTGCCGGCCAGACCACCCACCACCAGCACCACAGGTATGAACCTTCAAGCCCCGGACCTATTTTGGCTTGAAAGACAGTTTTGCAATTGGACAATCTAGGGTGCATTCCGGACGCTGTTGACTCCCCTTGCTCGCAATGGGGCTTGCCAAGTGCCTGGGACAGACTCAAGCAGTGCTTTTTGCAGCTTGGCACTGTAGCATTTGAATCTGGCGCTTTATAAGTTTTAAACTTGCTGCCAGCTCCTGCCTGCTGCCTTCATCGAGAATTGGCTAATTTTCAGCACAAAATTCATGCGGTGCCTATTGTGGTCCTTAAACTGTCTATTGCAACAAGTTAGAGGGTGCTAGGCTGTTTTGTAGGGGAAACTGTGTAATGTACCATTAATTGTAACAAGGCTAGACTGCGCTAGGCTTTTTAGATGCTAAACTGCATTTTTACTGTGAGACTGTGAAACAAATTGTGGAAACTGCATTTTTCCATTATTGTCACAGGACTAAACTGTGCTAGGCTAATATAGATGTGAAATTGTATTTCTACTGTGGGACTGTGAAGTGAAGTGAATTGTAGTCCCTCTCCTCCTTCTTTTCTCTCTCTCTCTCTCTCTCTCTCTCTCTCTCTCTCTCTCTCTCTCTCTCTCTCTCTCTCTCTCACTCTCTGAATCCCCCTGCATATTTTACACTGATTGCTTGACCAGCACTCCCTAAGCTGTATGTATTACCTTCTGTTCAAGTCTCTCACCAGTAAGACCCTTCCCCGGCCATCTTATCCCTTAGTCCACTTACACTGATAAAAGTCTCTCTTCACTTCTCTTGTGGATTTGGTTGGCACCATTTCCACTGTTTCTCCTAAACTGCATTGAAGCTGAATACCACACCCATGTCTTTGTCCTTCCTTTCCACGCCCTCCTACGTAGTCTACCCGGTGTGGTTCGCCTTAAAATAAATTAACTGTGCTTCCCTCTCTCTTACCTTAGGAACTGCCCGCTGAGGGCTCTTGAACACCTCGGCCCCAAGACGCTCCTTGCCAGCCGGGCCACCCGCCACCAACACCACAGGTACGAACCTTCAAGCCCTGGACCTATTTTGGTTTGAAAGTTAGTTTTGCAATTGGACAATCAAGGATGCATTCTGGATGCTGTTGGCTCCCCTTGCTCACAGTGGCTTGCCGGGCACCCAGGACTGACTCAAGCAGTGCTTTTTGCAGCTTGGCACTGTAGCATTTGAATCTGGTGCTTTATAAGTTTTAAACTTGCCACCAGCTCCTGCCTTCTGCCTTCATCATGAATTAGCTGATTGTTGGCCCCCTCACACACCTTCATTAAATACTCTTGCAGAGAGCTAACCACTCCTCCCTTCCAACCATTGGTCTACTGTATAAGCTGTTTTCTCACTTAAAGGGATACTGCTTTCCTGTACGAAGCTGCCGCTGCAAGCCGGCCCTCCTTGTATAATCTAATGGCTCCACTGACAATTATCTTTATTTATGGTTACATCCTACTCCTCCCATATGACCTTAATGTTAAACAAATGGAGGTTACCTTCCAGCAAGATATGCCAAAGTACAAAGATTTGTATGGGGTGGTGCTAGTTCATTATTCGACCTACACCAAAGGCACTGACCCCCATACGCTCACCATATCTCTTCAGTCCGGACCCACCATCCAGACTCATTTATCTTTCCTCCTCCAGGTTACAGTGCAATATACACCCTGTCCCTCTCTTATGCAACCCATAAAGCCTGCACACCAAACGTCAACAGAATTTCACATTGAAAACGATTATAAGTTGCCTCAGGAAACTACTAGTTCTTCTTCTATTCTGTTCTGGGAATGTGGAATTAAACCCGGTCCACCCCTTTCTATAGATGCACCTGCGGACCTCCCTCATCTAAAGGGTCTTAGCTTCCTACACATGAATGTCTGCAGCTTGCCTAAAAAATTTGACATGATTAAAGCCTGGGTACTGCATACGTCCTCAGATATAGCTATGTTCTTGGAGACATGGCTCTCAAACAATATCTCTGACAACACGGTTAATATCCATGGCTATAACTTATTCAGGTGCGACAAGCCTACAAGGGGCGGTGGAGCTGCTATCTGTACCAGAAACAAATTCTCTGTCTCTGACATTATTCGCACCTCAACACCTACGGAATTTGATTGCCTTGCCCTGGAGTTAACCCTGTCTCCTGGTGTGGCCCTCCTATTATCCGTTTGCTACAGGCCCCCCTCTGCTGGGTTTGGAATACTGAGTCACCTCCACTCCTTGCTGGAAAAAGTAAACTTAGAATGCATAATAATGGGGGACTTCAATCTCAACTGGAATGATGTCTGCTCCATTAAAATCAAGAGTTTTGTGATGAGCATGGGTTAACCCAGATTACCCCTGAGAATACCCATCCTAACAAGAAATCCCCCGACCACAGTTCACTACTGGATCTTATGCTTGTTAACAAGCCGCACAATAGTTCCAATGCAGGGGTCTTCCACAATGACCTGAGTGACCACTGTGCTACTGCCTGTATTAGAAGCTCCACTTACCGATCCCCTCCCTCCACATTTAAACTAAAACAAAGTTTAAAATACCTCTGTAAACCTGCATTCCTGGCAGATCTAGCGAATATTAATTGGCAGGATTTTTATCTGGCACCCTCGGTTACAGAAGCCTATAGTATCTTCCAGAACCTGGTTTTGAAGGTGATTGACAATCATGCTCCGCTTAGGAAGATTAAATCTAGGATGAGGTCACCCTGACTGGTTCTCACCCGCACTTAAGAAAGCTCTCAGAGATAGGGATGAATTATGGAAGAGGGCAAGAAAAACAAAATTTGACACTGACTGGCTGGCCTTCCAGCTAGCCAGGAATGCCTGCACCAACCTTGTTAGAACAGAAAAGTCACGCTACTTCCAGTCCGCTCTTGAAAGAAATAAAAATTGCTCTGCCAAATTTTGGAAAATTCTTAGAGAGGTAGAAGGCCACTCGTCAGCCTCTCCCTTGCCTGCCAGGATAGTGGTAGGAGATGCCTCTTACATGGACAGGGTGGGCATCCTTGAAAAGCTTAATAGTCACTTTGCTACAGCAGGCCTTGTGTTCGATGTCTCACCTGTCAGTAAAATGAGTGTCTACTTTGATGCCAACAATAGCCTTAGCCATGGCACCACTGTTAATCCAAGGCATTCCTCCTTTTGCTTCCACCCAGTAACCTTTAAACAGGTGGAGGATCTTCTTCTGTCCCTGGACACAAAAAAGAGTGCTGGCGCTGATTTCTTGTTTCATCCAGCGATTTACCTGTGTTGGTACACGCCTTTGTGACCTCATGCCTTGACTACTGCAACTCCCTGTACCTTGGGCTTCCTGGGGTTGATATCCACTACTTGCAGCTAGTGCAGAATGCTGCTGTGAGGTTGTTGACAGGGGTATATAGAAGGACACACATTACCTCTGTGCTGCGCAATCTGCACTGGCTGCCTATACAGTGGTGGATCACCTTTAAAGTAAGTCTTCTGACCTATAAAGCCCTGCACGGACTTGGCCCCGACTACTTGAAAGAGCTACTGATTCCTTACCACCCTGTACGACAGCTCCATTCAGCTGACCAGGGGTTGCTGGAGGTTCCGAGGGTTATATTGAAGTCTTCTGGGGCTAGGGCTTTTGTGTTTGTGGTCCCAAGCCTCTGGAATTCTCTGCCTCGCCGGCTTAGGGAATGTACGATCTTGGAGTCCTTTAAGCGGGACTTTAAGACCCATTTGTGGAGAATGGCTTTTATGATTTGATGTTGCTGAGATTACTGATTTTATATGTGTATTTTCTGATTTTTATCATTCATTTGTACAGCGCCTTGGTGCTTGAAAGGCGCTTAATAAATAAAGTTTTATTATTATTATTATTCTTAGAACCGTTTTTCTTGAAACTTGTCTATTATCACCCGACAGCTCCAATCATCCACCTCTTCAATAGTTCCTTGACCCGAGGAGAGTTACCACCAATTTGGAAAGTAGCGCACATCATTCCTCTTTTCAAGTCTGGGGACCCTACCTACCAGAACAACTACCGTCCTATCTCCCTTCTCCCAATCCTTTCAAAGATCCCGGAAAAAATAGTTAATTCCAACTTAGGGAGTACTGTACCTTGACACTGAAAACATTCTAAATCCTGCACAATCGAGTTTCAGTCCCAAACACAGCACTGTATCTGCCCTTGCCAATGTGTCCAATGACTGGCAAATCGCTCTGGACACTAAGCAATGTATTTATGCCCTCTTTCTAGATCTGAGCAAGGCCTTCGATACAGTGGAGCATCCAATTTTACATAATGTCTTGAGTAGTATCGGTATAAACAACATTGCCCTACAGTGGTTTGAATGTTATCTCACCAACCAAATGCAACAGATTAAAGATCAAGGGGAGCTGTCCCCACTAAAGTTCATGCCGCATGGTGGGCTGCAAGGTTCCATCTTGGGCCTCATTCTGTTTGCAATTTATATAAACCATATAGACTCCCGCATTCACACAGGTATTGTCCATCTATTCGCTGATGATGCAGTACTATTTACCATTAACCCCTCACTAGACATAGCCCACAAGGAGCTTCAGTTAGACTTTGACATCCTTCAACACAGTTTAATAAAGCTCAAGCTTCTGCTTAATGCCAAAAAGACCAAAGCTATGATTATCTCATCATACACCTCCCTCAACACAGGACCACATCCGAGCCTCCAGATTTATATATTGCTTGGCAAAGCCTTGGAACTAGTGGAGAAGTTCAAGTACCTGGGAGTCTGGCTGGATGACAGGCTCAACTTCATGGCTCACCTTAACAAGTTATCAAAAAAGCTTAGGCAATGACTCAAGGCATATTTTATCAAATAAGGCACCTCCTTACACTTGAAGCCAGGAAGCGACTTGTCCAAACAACTTTCCTACCGTTGTTCGACTACGCAGACTTCTTTACAGCCACTGCCCCAACCAGGTGCTATGCAAACTTGACACCCTCTACCGTCGCGTGCTGAGATTTATCCTAAGCATGCCACTGCGTACCCATCACTGCTTGCTCTGTCAGGCATTAGATTGGCCCTCCTTCACCTTGAGAAGACAACAAAATGCCCTCATGTGGCTATACAGGGCACTATCCAGTAAGCTACCAGCCTATATTTCTATTCTCTTTGAGTGCACCAAGGGAGTGTATGGCCTAAGGAGTTCTTCTCTAGTCTCCCTTAAGGTACCCAAAATAAGGACACGACATGGCTCAGCAGCTATTAACGTTTCCCTGCCCTCCCACTGGAATTCTATACAAAAGACACTTAGGATTTCTTCCCTCCCGGGGCCTCACACTTTTAGGAGGCTGCTCGCTCGCAATCTGAGGGTCATGTGTGCTTGCCGCAGATGACCACATTCCATCTTTCTCCTGTGGCTCCCAAAACACTAGACACTTACAAGTACTCCCTTATCACTTCGCCTTGTTCATGTCTACTTTCTGTTTAACTGTCCATGTCTCCCCTCTGCCTGCTCTGTCCATACTCGTAATCACACCCTTACCTACCCCCTTTTTTGTTTTGTCTATAATCGTAATCACACTTACCTACCTCCACCTTTTTTTCTCCTCCACCCATGGGGTCTTTTCGTGTGGTACCTTCACTCTCCCTTATTGCTTTCCCTTAGTTATTGTAATGATGCAATAGCTGTTCTTTAAAGCCCCTCCACTGTTGAAAACTTGTATACCCAGTCTTATATTTATTCGTGGATAGTTGTGCATTGTATGTATTCCCCAGCCCTGAAACCTCTCATTATATTATATCAGACAATCCTTTTTTTTGTGCAATGTAAGTATTCTACAACTCTGTTAGTGCTTAGTAACTGTGTGTGTCCTAATTGTCCAGGACAATCTTGTAAATGAGCTTGCTCAAGGGTGATTTTGCCTGGTTAAATAAAGTTTGATTGATTGATTGTAAGATATTCCAGATCAGCTAAATCGTTCTCAGTAGGGCCCAGGTTAATCTCAACATCCCCCACCCTAATCAATAGAGTGTTAATCACCATAAGCAACATTACCCCATCAAACAGCCACAGTTCCTTTCTTAAGCAATAACCACAGTTATAACCCACCTGTTTGTACGTTACTCCCAGTAGCTGACACTGTGTTAACATTAGCTCAGACTGCTGCATTACCCATCCCATTTTTTTTTTTTTTTTATAATTCAGTAAGCTTTATTATTTTCAGATGATATTACATTACATAACACACAGTCCCCCGGGGGAGATGGAATTAAAACAGTGAATAAAATACAGCAGGTATTTCCAAAGAAATCCATCAACCCCCCTACCTCCCATACACCTCCCTTCCCCCTTACTTCAAATCTTCTCTTTACCCACCCTCCCCCAGAGCCAAGTGTTACTCGTACACCACTCAAATAGGTGATCGCTCAATGGTCTATAACCTAGCCTGACTGGGTCTTCCAAATGGCAAGCAGGGCCTCTAATGCACCCCATCTGCTGTGGAATGTTGTGTACCTATTACGCATTAGACAAATGTGTTTCTCCAACTGCAATGCCAACAAAACTTCTTTATGCCATTCCAGGACAGGTGGGGATACATTATCCTTCCAGTGCTGCATTATAGCCAACTTTGCAATTATGGCAACCAGGGCCATATGGCATTTCCTGACCTTGGGTATACCCTGGGGAAAGAAATTCAGTAGACAGGCTTCTGGGATAAATAATGGGTCCAACCCCAAGAGTGAACCCAAAGAGTGCCTAATTGCCTGCCAGAAGATTTGTACTTTCGGGCATGTCCACAACATATGGGACAAAGTACCCAGCTCACCTCCACATCTAGTACAGGCCGGGGAAGAGAGTCGCCCCAATTTATGAAGTTTAAAAGGAGTAAAATATAAATTGCGCATGATATTAAACTGAATAAGGCGCAATCTATCCTGCTTAATGAAAATATAGAAATTATGCCATAGTTTCTTCCAGAAGTCTGCTTCTGTGTCTAGTGGCAATTCCTGAATCCAATAATAGCAAACGCCCTGAGGCAGGTTACTCTGTAATACTTGTAACTTTTTATAAACTAATGAGATTGCATGGGATTGCCACCCATCACATTTCTTGGTTTAATCTATGTGCCTTATTATTCACACAACATTTAGCAAGTGCAACATCAGTTCCTAGAATACATACAATATACATACATCCTACTAAAAGCCTCAGAAATGCCATTGTAAATGTATATTACACAGATATTGTCCTTACTACAGCTTAAAGTTCAACACCTTGTGGTACACAGATTTGTGCTTCGGTATGCTCCTTTATAACTCTGGTTAGACTCCAGTTCACTCACTTCACCTCTGCACTTGACTGCTGCTGCTTGAATATTTAATACTCCACAATATTTAAATATGGTACAGGATTATACATACTAAACACAATAGAAAATACAGTACACTACAGAAATGGAAAACAAACCATTTGAACAGATATAATTTGCACAGAATAACTCTCACTAGTTCTAATTAGATTCGGTTTACAGCAAGTGCTTAGTAAGGAGGTATATCTTAAAGAATTAAGGTTAAGGGCCTTTAGATGCCTCTGAGATCATTCAGTTTGTTTTTGTTTCTTAACTTACTTTTTCATCATTTCATTCCCAGTATTTAAAAGCGGGGAAAAGACAATTCACACCAATTATTGACCGATCTCCATACTACCCCAATCTCAAAGGCCCTGGAAAGAATTGTCTACGACCAGTTAATCGACCACCTAGACAAATTCAAACTACAGTGCAATGAGCAGCATGACTTCAGAAAACAGCATAGTACCACTGCAGCTCTGGTTGAGTTTACGGGGTTCATTCACGATGCTCTTGATCAAGGGCACTTAGTGGGGGTCACCTTCATTGACCTCACTAAGGCCTTTGATACAGTGAATCACAAATTCCTGCTGGCACTGCTAGGTGCACTACCATTTCCATGACATCACTATGCTGGTTCTGGAGCTACCTCTCTGAACAAGTCCAGCAAGTGAAAATCAGAAACACGCTTTCTGACTGCCTTGGTGTTGATACAGGTGTGCCACAGGGGTCCATCCTGGGCCCCCTCCTGTTCAGTCTCTTTCTAAAACATCTCCCTCTAGTATGCCAAGACTGCATCCTCCTTTACTCAGATGATAATGTCTTATTTACCAGCCACCTGGATATTGTAACCCTGGAGCATAGCTTGCAAAGCAACTTCTCCCAAGTTGAAGACTGGTTCATTAACGCACGCATACTGCCCAACTACAAGAAAACTAAAAATATGTTGTTTGCCTCAACACACAGCAGGCACAAAACAGCTAAACTTACCATCCGAAACAAACTAAATGAAATTCTTGATATGATACATTGTTTCAAATATCTAGGGGTTACACTGGATAGCTCCCTATCCTACTCACTCCACGTAACCCTCTTCTCAAAGGCTGCGAACAGAAAAATTAGGCAATTGTATAGGTATAGGCACTGCCTTATGAAAATGTATTTATTTATTTAGCTTTTGTTGACCAGGTAAGTACACTAGACAAGACATTTGCCTATTTTCAGGTATGACCCAGGAGAGTACAGTGAAATACAAGTTCATACAGAGGACAACATGATACAAAATTAGCTGTATTCTCTGTTGATTGTTAGAACTGCCTACTGCTTCTCTACTGTGCCCTTTCTCTAACTATCTTGGCTAACTGCCGTGTTCCTTTCCCTCCCCCCATGGCGACTGGGCAGGTGAATCACATCTTGTCTGTGTCTGCTACCATCCCCCGCCTTTCTTCTCTGCTGTGACTCCATTTTTTTTTCTTCTCATCTACTCGCTCCCGACCCTCTGCTGTCTCCCCCGCCCCCTGATTCTGATCTGCGTCACTACTCCTTTGTTTCCCCCCAGTTTATCTCTGACCCCTTGTCTCCTGTCTCGTCCAGCTGCCAGAGCGGCTGCGGCTTCTGGGAACCAGCCGCCTAAGGACCTCCAAAGCCGGGTAAGCTTTGCAGACCCGACTGGGACAACTCAGAGCACTTCCACTGGCTGCTGAGGCTTACTGCCATCTCCTATTGGGCAAGGCTTTTACACCTCTGCCTGGGATTGGTCCGCTGCATCTATGCTGTTTCTGGGCTTCTGTGCCCATTGAAAAGCATAGGAAAGCGCCGCTTTTTTATGCCCACCCCCCTCCCCCCTCCAGCCTTAATTAAATAGGCATAAGCCCCTCTCACTTTCCTTAGCCACCACCCCACCTCTCTCTCTATTGGCCCTACTCATTTCCCTCCCTCCATTACCACTCCCTCTTTTGCCTGACCTCTCTTCTCTCTCTCTCTCTCTTCTCCTGTAACTCACTCCCCCCTCTCTCTTCCTAAAGTGCTCCTTGAATATCTTTCTTTACTTTACCTCCTCGATTGCTCACTTGCCCTCTTCGTTATGCTTGCTCTGACATTTATTCTCCTGTCACTACCCCATCTCTGCTACCTTCCTGGGATCTGCTACCCCTCCCCCCTCCCAATTTCCAACTCTACTTCATCCTCCACCACTCTGGCACCTCTCCTCTCTTCCCCACACCACTACCCCTCTCGTGCTATGAAGAGGATCTCGCTGGATCATCCACCCAAGGTCGCTGGGCCCTTCCACCTCCAATCCCCCTATTACAGTTTATAACACCCCTCTGGGATCATCACCTGCACCCCTCACGTGCAAGCAACACCGGGCGCTCCCGTAAACTCTCCCTTAGGGCCCTACGGCTCTACACAATGAAGCTCCTACTCCTTCTACTACTAATATCAGGGAATGTACACCCTAACCCTGGCCCAAAAAAACCCACTGAGACAGCTAAGAAGTTTAAACACACTGGTGCTCTCTCCCTCACAACCATCAACATCTGCAGCCTCATTCCCAAGCTTGATGTCCTACAAGTTTTCTCCAGACAGTATTCACCCAATGTCATCTCAGTTGTTGAAACCTGGCTCATGCCCAAGATACCTGACTCTGCAATTTCCCTGCCCAGCTACACAGTCTTCAGGCTGGATCAGCAGACTAAAAAAGGAGGGGGCTGTACAAATATACCTCAGAGACTCTCTCTTGGGTCACCCCCTTGCTAGCACGAATCTGACTCACTATCACAGATCCTCGCAGTCCACATCATCCTTGGAGCCCATGACAAAACACTCACGGTAGCCACAGTCTACATCCCACCCAAAGACCAAGTGAACGGCCTAAATGCTGTCCTGGATTTTGCCAGAATGCAGCCACAGGAATCTGAGTTAATCATAGTTGGGGATTTTAACATAAACTGGCTTGCCCCTGACACTGGAGGTTTCAAGGATGCCATCTCCTCAGTTCACCTCTCACAGCTGGTTGACTCTCCAGCCAGACACAACTACAGAATGGGTACCAGCTCACTAATCGACTGGGTATTATCCAATTACCCCACATGTGTATCCAACATCTCCATCCTTCCTGGCTCAGTGACCACTCTCCTATCATCTGTGCATGGTTCAACAAGTTCTGCAAACCACCACTATCAGTCACAACAAGCAGAGTTCTCCCTCATAGGAACCTGACTCTCCTTAAATCCCATCTCAGGAATCAAGATTGGCCAACTATCTACCTTGCTGAAGATGTCAACACAGCTCTGGACTCTTTCATCTCCATCTTCAACGAAGCCTGCGATACCTATGCCCCCCTCAAAAAGTGTAAGGTAAAATCCCTTTGCAATCCATGGATTACCGCTGACCTAATGTCACAGCTAAAAGCTAGGAACCGCCTCTGGCTCATGGCCCAGGACTCTGGGTCACCAACTGACATCCAGAATTACAAGTGTGCACGCAATGATTGCACTAAGGCCATTAAAAATCACAAAAGCTCCTACTACAGGGAAGCCCTCGCTATTACATGGGGAAATGGAAAAGCATTCTGGAGCAACATCAAGGAAGTCACTGGAAAACAGCCGTTGACATCCCCAAATATGCTCTGCATCAACGGGTCCATGACTCTTAACCCAGCAACTATCGCTACTACCTTCAATACTGCCTTCACTGACCTTAGCTCCATTCTCCCCTGACTTCTTCACTGACCCTATCTCACCCTGCTGACCCCACCAACGCCTCCCACTTACTACCCACACCCTTCTATTTCAAGGCAGTCACAGCATGAAGCTCGAAGTACATTGACAAGGCAATCACCAACACAAGATTCAGCGGCTACCCTGGACCTAAAACTATTGTCCCTCGCACTGACGGGTTATCAGACCACTTACCAAGATTCTTAACCTCTCCCTCTGCCGTAGCCAGTTCCCTAATTTATGGAAATCTGCTATCGTCACCCCCATCTACAAAAGTGGCGATAAGACTCAGCATGGGAACTATCGTCCACTCTCCATACTACCTCCCCTATCAAAAGCACTCAAACATATTGTATCCGATCAAATCACCGACTACCTGGACAACCACAACATCTTATGTGCTCAGCAGCATGGTTTCAGGAAAGGACATAGCACCACATCTGCCCTAATGGAGTTTACCGCTGCTATCCACAATTCCCTTGACAACAGCTGCCTCGCCGGGGCTGTATACATTGACTTAACAAAGGCTTTCGATACCGTCCACCACAACCTGCTTCTAAACCAACTCCCAAATCTGTAGCTCTCCCCTGACTCAATGGCCTGGTTCCAAAGCTACTTGTCTAACAGATCCCAACGAGTGAATGTTGCAGGTACTCTCTCAAGTACTCTACCAGTCCGCTTGGGTGTTCCCCAGGGCTCCATACTGGGACCACTCTTATTCTCCCTTTTCCTGAATAACCTCCATAAAGCCTGCCCCAAACAAATTATTCTCTATGCTGATGATGCAGTATTTCTCTCCTCCCACAAGGACCAGCACTCCCTGCAAAAGAATCTTCAACTCGGATTCTCATCAGTTGAAAAATGGCTCTGCTCACAGAAATTAATACTCAACTATAAAAAGACCAAGTCCATGCTCTTTCATAACTCCCACAACAAACACAGGTCTCCTCCACTGATCATAACAAACCTGCATGGGTCAACTATCAAACAGGTCTCAACCTTCAAATACTTAGGGATCACTCTTGACTGTAACCTGTCCTTCACATCACACATTGACAATATCGCCAAAGCTGCCAATGTGCATATTGGCCTTCTCTACAGACATAGGTCTTGTTTAACTCCTGCTGCCCTGAGTATTGCAGTGCAAAACTCAATTCTCTCCATCATCGACTATGGCCTCATTATTTACGGAGCAGCCACAACTACGGCACTTAGACTTATCTCTACCATGCTCAACAAAGCATGCCGTTTAGTCACTGGGTCGAACCGCCTTACACACACACATGTGACCTCTACGCACAGTCAGGATGGCTACAACTATCTAATCGCATAAAATATCAAACCTGCATAATGGCTAAAATATTACAATGGGCCTGGCTCCACCAGGGGTACTATCTCTCCTCAGCTCCAGTAGTAACTCCCATCACACGAGAGGCTCGGACTCCCATCGCCTGATGATCCCTCACTGCAGAACCTCCTTGGGTCAATGCTCTTTTGCCTACTGGGCTCCTTATTGGTGGAATAACCTTAACACTGGCATTTCCTCCGCCCCAAAGCTAGGGCTTTTTAAATCAAATCTCCGACTCCACCTCGCTGCCTCTAGCACCAGCGACTCCCATACCTAGTGGGATCTCCTATCTCAGCTCAGCAGTCGATGCCTCTTAGCCTCTTATTGCTCCACTCCCTTCCTTCCACTCCCTCTTCACCACCCTCCCCCCCATTCACCCCACCCTGCTATTCTTTCTGCTCTTCTATCCTGATTGACAACTGCCCTTGGTAATCTCTACCTATGATTTAGGTTTTACAACTGTATGTTAAATCTGATGTTTTATTCTGCTTTATCACCTGTCTTGTTAGTCTCTTGCTTTTTGTCCATCTAATTACCATTGTAGTGTACTATCTCTGACGTGGAACCTTTGTAAAAGAGCCTTGGCTCAAAGGTATTTGTAATCCTAGATTAAATAAATAAAAGTTAGGCATTACACAGAATCAGGTAGAACCAGATGAACATAACACAAGGAGTCAGTAAACACAATTAGAATAGGAACAAAATATATACATAGAGTCACCAAGGCTATGAACAGTACATTATACAATTCTATACAGTTCAGAGCCCCAAAAGCAGAGCCGCAGTCAAAGCATCACCTGAAACAGACAGTAAATACATTATATACAGAGCAGAACCCAAGCAGGCAGGATGCATCAGCAGGACCTGCGCAAGGGTATCAAAAGAAGGACATGTAAGTCCAGTGCAGGGGACCAAGGTTAGTTATGGTGGTTTAGGACAACCACACACAGAGGAGAGCTTCAAGTAATTCCACAGGGAACTCCGAAGGCATGAGTGGGAGGGGGAGGAGTGGACCTGGGTGGGAAAGGAGTTCCCTACTCTGGGGGCACATGAAGCAAAATCCCTGTCCCCATTTGTGTTCGAGTGGCAGGAACTTTGAGAACAGCAGGGCCCAATGACCTAAGGTAATTGGGCCCTGAAACTAGCCATTACAAGCTCAATCTTCTCTGTCATTGATTATGGGCTTTTTGTCTATAGTGCTGCATCTGTCACAGCTCTAAAATGAATTGCCCTAATACTCAATAAAGCCTTCAGGCTATTTCTGGGTGCCCCTTGCCCACACATATGTGTGGTCTTTACTCCCTCACAGGTTGGCTGGAACCTGAAAACAGGATTAACTACCAACTCTGCCTACTGGCCAAAAGATCACCCTAGGCATGCCCCCAGGGTCTGGGCAATGCTAACACCTATGGCACCAACTCAACTAACCCATGGAACTTTCAAGTCATCCATACAAGGTGCCATTCAACTGTACATCAAAAGGCCAGTGGTCATTTGCTTTTGGTTCCCCAAACCTGCTAAACTCTCTACCTTGCGACCTCCATTCTGTAACTAGAATTGGTTCATTTAAAGCAAAGCTCCACTGTCACCTATCCAGTCTTATGACCTGGCCCCCTCCTAGCAAGCAGTTTTACCACCACCCCAAACCATCCCAGCCCCTCTTGTGTTGCACCGGGTTTGGGGGGGGCAGATCCCTGCAGCAATTCCCTCAGATGTGCCAACTGTTTAGTGCAGCTGTGAGCTTGCAGCAAACCCAGGGAGTTTGGCACTGATACTCTGATTTTTCTAAAATTGGGTGCAGGGTCACTTGCACACATGGAGTTTTTCCCAGCCCTAGAGAGATACAACTTGCATCGCTCTAAGGGCTCTTTGAAAAGCGAGACCTCTGCTCTTTAAGTTTACCCCCAACTGGGATCTCTTGAGTTATAGCAGACTGATCAAAGATCTTCCAGGCTCTAGTCCCCAAATATAACTGACTTTTTTATAAGCAACTGAGCCACAGAAATATCCATGCCAGGCTGGCCCTTCACATGCAAATCTGCCAAGCCTCTCTGACATCACACCTAGACATTCCTTTTGCTCTTTGAGTGCATCTTCAAGAGAGAGGTGGTCTGAACCAGTTATGTGAATTCAGACTACTTTTCATTGTTGCTATGGCTCATGGCTCTGCAGGATGCAACTGGCCTGTGCAGTCATATGTGTATACCCCAAATATACAATCTTTAAAGGGACTCAGCTATCCCCACCTAGCCTTCTTCCCCCCCCCCGTGAGAACAAAGGAATGCTCAAACAAAAGCCCTTCAAGCTGAATGCCCTCAACCCTGGGACAGCAATAGGGAAAAGAAAATGCATTTCCAGGTACCCTCATAGCTCCCACATCAGCTAAAACATTTTATAGAAAAAAGATAATAAAAAAAAATTGCATTGATGTCACAGTCGGAATGAACTCTGAAGTGCATGGTCAGCTCCAGGCTGGGGTCAGATGGGGCATATGACCCAGAAAAAAAAATCTGCTGTGCCCAAGCAATGATACATACTGTAGCTGGGAATCTAGTTCAGGTTAAAATCCACCTGTAGTATGTGCCCAGATGCAGGCTTCCTGTACCCTGCTAGTGCCCTGGCCATCCTTAATTCGTAGAGCCACCACTGTCTCAGTAGGTCCATCACAATCACCCTCACCACTCCCTGCTTCATAAACAGGGATAAATAAATAAGCTGTGCTTTTCCCTTGCATCTCTGTGCCACACCGCACTGTGGTATCTCATGACAGCCTGTTCTACCAATAGAAGAAACTTGTCTGCATTCCAGTAAGAAATGGAATGCCAACCGAACATCGAAATCTGCATGGCGAAATTCCTCACAGCGACAATCTCGACAGGTTTCGAGATTGTTGCTGTGAAGGACCAGAGGTGAAATTTTGCCCTTTGCCATCTTTTTCGCCTCGAATCAACTCCAACTCGGAGTTAGATATCTATAGAAGGGTGGTGCAGGGGCACAGCCCCCATGGGGTTCAGGGGCAGCCTCAATAGAAACACACACGTCTGACAGGTGAAATCTCACCTGCCAACATTGGGGATCTTGCCATGCCAAACTTCGACAACACTGTTGTCGATTCGACATGGTAAAACCGTAAGAAACATGGAATACAGAGGGAGATCAGCATTAGTAGTTAGATACTTAGTGAAGACTTGTGGAAGGCTCTTTAGCATGCTACTTTAGTGCACTCTCTTCCCCGTTTCGTCTCTCCTCTGGACACGTGCTGGTCTTCTGGCACAGTCGGAAGAGCTCAACACATTTGTGCTTTACAGATCAACCTATTTCAACAAAGCAAACCCAGAGGGATCAATTCAGGAGTCTTTCATATCATTAATTTGAAATGGGTCAATGGCTAAAGAGAAACTCTGGCCACCAGCCAAAAAAGAAAAAAAACATTTGGTATCCACAGAACTCAGTTATACAATATTTAAATGTAGGCATACCACACTAATGCCAAGTGTAATGGGAAGTATAAACAAGTCACCATACTTAAATAACAGGTGTATGGTGCCAAATGGCCTCTCACACAATCTACAAAGGCTAAACACAGAAGACACAGACACATGTTTCGTCCTGCTCAGGACTCATCGCTGTGCCTCGTCTGTATTTCTGTCCAGGGGAAGGAGGAACTAGATCTATGACAGTCTCTCTGATTTAGGTCACGGTGAGCCCCGAATAGGAAGGTAATCTAAAAGTCAAAGAACCTCAGCACAATGCGAATACCCTTCCCAAGTAATCCTTGCTGCAGATGTTTTCTGCTGAGGTTCTTTGGCTTTTAGATTAAAAAATAAGGCAGCCTGAGCCCTCCCCCCCAAAAAAGTACTGCGCTGCTGTATCAGCACTAAGTCAGATCCTATGTCCCTGGTGTGACACTTGAACCTGAAGTCTTCTGATCCAGAGCCGCACTGGCACTCCTGCACACTACTTTATGCTCTGAGATATACAGTACCTGAGTCTATGTCTTTATGGTTCTTTCTGAAATAGTATCAGTTGCCAGAGGTGAATAGTGTCTAAAGTATGAGAGTCCTCAGGAATGCAATGCATCTCTAAGATTCTAAGAATCTACATGAATTCCGTGATTCTGCATAAATTCAGAGAGTCTGTATAAATTATGTGTATCCATCCACATGCATTTAGGGAATAGGCTTTAGTACAAGGAGTTGCCATGAATTTGCTTTTGGAAATGTATTCAATTCAGAATGCAGGGATAACTCATTAGGACCGCGACAACAGTGTCGTCATTAACACATGCAACTTGGTTTCAGGAATGGGCCTGGGTTGTTGGGTGCTAGCTGGGGAAGAGAGTTGAGCATCGCAGAGTACACTTTCCTATGGGGAGGGAGGCTAGCATGCCCTGCTGCAATAATGCTGCTTGAATGAACACAGTTAGCAGTGTAGTCTGAGTGCTCACTGGAGGGTAGGGCTGACGTCAGTGCACGGACATGCGTGGTATATCCACTCACCATGACATTCTCAATGGTGATGTCACAGGGACACGGGAGAAACTGAGGATACCACCCCAGCTCAGCAGGATGATCAGCCTGGATTCTGTACGTTCTGGCTCAGAGCAGTCTTTCCTGTTGCCTCTCTCATACCGAAGGCTCCCAGGGGTTTCTGCCCCCGAGAGGCAACTCAAATGAACATCCCTAACCTGGCTGTGGGAACTAAATTGTGTCAGGAGAGGAGAGCCACAAATAGGAGTGATGGAGCTCACTGTATCCAAGGGCTAGGATGGAGCAGAGCTGGTGAAATGAGAGGCATAACTAGAAAGTAACAGAAGACACCAGGCAGGTGAAACAGAGATCCATAAGCCATGTAACTTCCGGTTGTATCATGGGAGAAGGGAGATGGGATACAAAAGTACAGGGCAGTGTTGGGCACAAGGGAAGCAATAAGCATCTACTTGTGGTTCCAGCACAACACGGGTGCTTAGCATGAGCAATAACAAATGACAGGTTGTACATTAAAGGATTTCTATGCTTTACGCCCTGAGAAATGCATCAGAATGCATTAAATGCACACCCTACAATGTGTCACTGTGCTTAAAAAATGACTTGCTGTACAGTTTTCTTCATGACACTAACAAGATCCAAAACATTACCATGCACTAAAGCATGTCACTGCATGGTCATGTGACTTGATATGGCTAATTATGATAATGGATTTTCATTGACATATTATAAACCAGAATGCAGGAGCAGAAGTGAGCCTGACTGCAGAAACAGTGTTGATATAAAAGTTAGCACCCTAGTGCTAGTGTTTAGAGTATTGTTACACCATTTTTAATGTGGGATGTGGCAAAAGGGGAAGACAGGGTAGTAGTGGGAGAGTCACCCAAAATAGGGTGAAAAAAATGTGGCTGAAGGCAAATGTGCCACAAAGAAAGCAGCGAATGTAAACAGTGTAGAAAGGACTTCGGCTATCAGACACAGAGTGCGAAAACCACAGGAATCAAACACCTATCAGCAGAACACATACCACTCACCTCACCCCGATTAATACCTCAGTCAGCTTTGTCTAGTAACACCTGTCATTCGGGGGGGCACTCCCCCCTCAATATATATGGAAAAACACCTCTGGAGATGCCATACAGAGGAGATGGGGGCACAAAGATGTACGTGACAAATATTAGGCACAAATTTAGAACTGAGCCTGAGACAGAAGAGATGCTGACCACAAAACCTTTGTTGGAGCCCTGAAGCATGTACACAATAAACAAGGAAACATTCCACAACAGTTCATAAGCAGAACAGACACATACAGCAGTAGCTGATTTTCATGATAACTCTCCACATACTCCAACGGCATGGTGATCTGCCCAAATGTGCCTCCCACGATGCCAAAACACCGATTTGGTACTACTCAAGCCACAGCAACCACATACCACTCCAACCTTTCTCACACAACCCATGGGACACTCCCATACCCAAAACAAACACCTCAACACAATGGGAAACACCTAAAGAACACTACACCCTCTGTATCAGCCATCAGTTCGCACCTGTATCACATCACCTCGCCCACACGCACACACAGTCAATGCCACATTGCTCACATTCACTGCACTCTTCTTGCTTCACTCACATTACCTAGCCCTATTTCCCATGCCCTGCAGATGGTCTAACTTAGCGGGAGAAGTGAAGTGAGGAAAGCATGTTTTAACTATTGCATCTAAAACTATCTGTGCTTTTGATAAACAGCAAACGCAACACACCACAGACACACACAGTAAAGACACAAAGGTGAATGCTAACTACAAAATGGCAGGTTGAATAAAATTACAAATGCAATTAGAACAAAAATGCCAAAAAGGTATCAGAGGGATGCAAACAACAAGACTGGCGTACATAATATAGACCTGGTGGAAGCAGAGAAAGGGATAATGATTATGTGAGAATCTTCATGAATCTTCATGAAATCTCAGACTTAATCCACATGAATTTGAGTCAGCATGAATTTCAACAGTTGGCAAGAGTTGTTGGAGTCAATATGGATGTGGGGATTCAATATGAATTCTGGAAGTTGCTATGAATTATGGAAGTTAGTAAGAATCCTGTAAGCTGGCATAAACTGTGGGACTTTGCAAGAATTCAGAGATACCATATGAATTCTGAGGCTCCACATGAGTTCTGGAAGTTAGAAGGAATTCTTGGAGTAGACAGGACTTGTGAAAGTTAGCATAAATTGATGGAGTCAGCATGAATTCAGAGATTCCATATGAATTCTGGGACTCTGCATGAATTCTAGAAGTTGGCAGGAATTCTGGGAGTGGACAGGAGTCTATTCTGGTACCCTGAGTAAAAACTGATGATCTCTGGATACTCACAAATCCTTCTTTGCACACCCTGTTTATGTTGTGTCTACATGCCACATATGGTGGGGCAGAAAAGTTCTTGGAAAATTAGATATGGACAGGATAATTATGCAAGATGAAAGGGTAGAATACCCTTCCCTCAAAGGTAGGAAAAGGAGACAGAATGTGGGGCACATTGTCAAAGTATGGAGGCACATATCAACTGTTACCATTTTTGTGGTAAGCTCTATGGGAGGAGACTCCTTCCTCATCCTCCGTGGCACAAGACCATCTTTCTGCATAGCACAATCGAACTGTATTGCAACAGAGTCGGCTGGAAGTACCTGTTTTCCACTACTCCTGACAGCGACTGAGAATCCTGCTCCTGGTGTATGTAAGAATGTATAATACCAGTATTCCTCCTCTGGTAATTACATAACTTATTGTTCCAAATTCCCTCTGCTGCTACTTGTTTTGGTGCACTACTTAACTTTTTATATTTAGTTACACCTGCACCAAATTCCACCCTCAATAATTTTGTTTCATTTTATGTAGCTTTACCTGAGCTTTTTGTCTTCTAGGTTTGCTTGAAAGGACAGAGCAAGGAAAAATATTAAGGCTTCTTTTGGCTAAGCAGAGTTACTGTTTTGTTAATATTTTGTTTTGTGTTTACAGGTTTTGCAGTTTGATCTCTCTTTATGATAAACAGAAGTACTGTTTTGTTTTGTGCTTACAGGTTTTACAGTTTGATCTCTTTTTCTCACATTGAAGGAGCTGATTCTTTTTCTTCCATGGCTCTTCCAGGGGCTTAGGCCCACCCTCCTCCCCATCCCACCCTCCTCGGACTAGTCCACCTTTATAAGTGTACACCTGGGATACTGATTTCAACTTCCTGCTTCAGGACAGGGCAGTACAGCTTACAGCTACACATAAAACCACAAGTTAGACACCTTTAGAACTGCATTCTTGCATTAAGGCAGAGTAAAACGGGTGGAGAAAAAAGGGGAAGTCAACAATAGTCATGTTGGGAGTAATGCAGTGCAATGCGATGTCTGTGGGATGGCAGTCTTCAGGGTGATGTTCTCGAGACTGCGGTGCTGCCCTACATGCAGGCACCACTCTGGGTTGAAGGAGGAAGTTGCTCGTCTCCAGGCCGAGTTGGCTAGGATTTGGGAGGCCCCTTCCCCTGCACAAGGACCTCTGAATCCACACCCACTGCCTCAAAGGATGCCAGGAGTGAGAGGCAGTTAGACAAAGGTGGGATCGGGAGGGTGAGGGAGGAGGGGCAGAGGCACATCTAACCTGAGGTTCCAATCCACAACTCCTGTGCTGTTCTGGCAGGGCAGGACTGTCTCAATAAGACACCTGCAGTGGTGGATAAGGTGGATGCAGGGATCCTCCACAGTGGAGACCTCGGGTGGGATGGCACAGGACCGCAGAGAAGAAGGAAGCAACTCCTAGTGGGGGACACTATTATTAGTGGGGTAGTCCTGGGGGTGGGAAACAGGGAGGTCAGGTGCCTGCTCAGTGCCACCATTTGGAGGGATCGGAAGCGAATCCAAAGGATTGCTGGGGCAGCAAGTCAGGAGGGTGAGCTAGATGTCATTGTCCACCTCAGGACAAATGACCTGGCTGGGGATGAGGTGAGGGCAGTGCAAAGGGAGTTCAAATAGTTGGGGAGGGGTCTTAGACAGGTGGCGCGCATGGTAACTTTCTTGGAAGTGCTACCTGTTGACAGCATGGGGGAGGCCAGGGTACTCTGCACCATGGGATTCAATGAATGGCTGAAGAACTGGTGCAGTGCTGAGGTATTTGGCCTCACTTGGGACTAGGGGACCACCTGGAGAGATACAGGCTTGTATAGGAGGGATGGTCTGCATCCATCTGGGGGAACCGAGATCCTAAGTGAGAGGTTTCAATGTTTTGACAAATGTTTAAACTAGCCAAGGAGGGTGGTGGAATTAAGCAAGAAAGAATCAACCCCCCCACAAGTTAAGGTACAAAAACAGACATATATTAGAGCCAAGAAAGAAACATTTAAACTAGTCAAGGGGATGGCATAATTAAGCAGGGAAGAACCAACTCACCCCCCACAGAGAAAGGTAGACAAACAGGCTGATATGGCCTTGGAAACAACAAAGGTAAACACAAAGGGAGGCAATAGCAGGTGAGGCATGGAGGGAAGGCATAGTGATCGGGATGGGGGGGAGCTGGTACAGGCGGGGCATCAAAACATGGAAAGCCACATGTACAAATGCCTAGAGGCTGGGAAACAAGATCCCAGACCTAGCAGCCTTGATGGTGGAGGAAGACCTAGACATTGTTGCATTTACTGAAACATGGTACACAGGAAACCAGGACTGAAATGTTCCCATACCAGGGTACACAATCTTCAGGAGAGACAGGAAGGGCAAAAATGGGCGAGGGGTTGCTATGTGTTGTACATCAGAGAGGGAATCAAGGCAATGGAGTTAGGGGGAAGACAAAAAGGGGAAGAGGCACTATGGGTCACAGAGATGGTTACTGGAGTTGTGTACAGACCTCCAACACAGGGGGGAAGAAACAGACTGGGTATTAGTGGAAACCATATACAAAGTGGCAAAGAAAGGGGAGGTGTTGCTGGTTTGGGACCAAAACATGCCAGATGTTAACTGGAACACATATGCAGCAGCCACTACCAGGAGCAGAGACATCTTGGATGCCCTGGAAGGAGCGTGCCTCAGACAGTTGGTGAAGGAGCCCACATGGGTGGGAGCAATACTAGACCTGGTTCTCACTAATGGTGACATAATAACAGATCTGTCAGTGGGCAGCCATCTAGGGTCCAGTGATTGTGACACTTGGCCAGCTGGTTATGATTGTTGTATGATATTTGTAATAAAAAAATATAGTATGTGATTATCTCATGTAAGACAACCTGTGCTTCCATGGGTGCCCCTCCCCCCCCCCATGTTTCACTGAAGCTACAGGATATGTAACTGACCAGGAGATCTCTGTAATGTAATTAACTTCCTTGAGAAATTGCATTTTATGGCCTTTTTTTGACCTCATGCTTTGAAGTTGGGAAACTAAAATATTCATTTTATTACAGGACAGGACATCATTTAGCTGATTTCTGTTAGCTATTTTGCACCCAGGTGATGGATTGCAGGGCTCTAAACCTCAAAGGAACTGGTGGATCAAAGTCTCATAATTTGGGAAATGAGTTTTTGCTGATGTCACCTTATTTAATATACCTCCTGATAGGACATCATGTTTGTATGTTTTTATATTCTAAAAGGAGGAGCTAAATGACTCACAGAAGGGGTGTGGAGAGACAGAGTTAAACTATACTTGTGTCTGAACTGTTTGAGAGATATATATATATATATATATATATATATATATATATATATATATATTACCCACCCTACCAGGACTAACCCCAAGAGAGGCTCCAGTACCCTGCTTGATGTGGTACTCACCAACCACCCTAATCGGATCCCCAATGTACAAGTCCTCCCAGACTCTCTCAGCGATCACTCCCCATTCTATTCCACTGGTCAACCTCAGTCCCCAAACCATAGCACAGTCCACATGCCAGCGCGCCTAATACCTGGTGGACTGATAAAACTTAAGGAACTTCTGTCCCAAATTGACTGGTCTCCTATACAGGCAACTCCTGACATCGACACAGCTCTCTCCTTCTTTACCAAACTTTTAATAATGCCTGTGATATCTTTGCCCCAGTGTTGACCCTTGCGTTCTAAAGGAAGAATTCCCCTGGGTTACCCCAGCTTTGATCCACCAGCTCAAACGCAGGGACAACCTATGGCACGTGCCATTGAGACTGGCGGCCCAATGACAGGCGGTTATATGCTGCCGCTCAAACAAGTGCACTGGCCACCAGAAAGGCCAAGTCTGAGCACCATCGGTCCTCACTCACTGCCTCATGGGGAATCCCAGAACCTTCTGGGATAACATTAAACAGTTAAATGGGAGTGCACACTCCCCCACCCACCCAGATCAACATTAATGGTGTGATCTCCTCAGACCCAGCCCTCATAGCCAACCACCTCAACACCTCATTCACTGACCTTAGCCCTATCCTCCTACAAATTTTTTTGACCCTCCTCCCCAGCACCTGCAGTAAATCTTTCTCGCCTTATTTTTATCTCCAGTGTTTCTGCCCAAGAACTTAGGCCGACCTTGTCACTGCCCTCAAGAGTAATAGTACAGGCAGTGACACCCTGATCCGTATCCCACGGCTGGTCTTAGACACAGTCCTTACCCCGATCACATGCCTCATCAACCACTCTCTTTGCCTGGGGAAGGTTCCAACTGCCTGGAAAGTCGCCACTGTCACCCCTATCTTTAAAGGTGGTGATAGGACTGTGGCTGGAAACTATCGACTGATCTCCATTTCTCTCCTCTCTCCAAGGCCTTGGAAAAAGTGGTGGCCTCTCAAATCTCTGACTACCTCTCCACCTACAATGTCCTTTGTCCTGAGCAGCATGGCTTCTGAGTGGGCCACAGTACCAACACAGCCCTCATAGAGTTCTCCAACTTTCTCCACTCCTCCTTAGATACTGGTTCTCTGGCTGGTGCTGTCTTCATTGACCTCTCGAAAGCTTTCAACACTGTCTCCCACCTCCTCCTTCTTGATGCCCTTAGTCTCTCTGGTTTTGCTGCTGGGCCTATCTCCTGGTGCACCAGTTATCTGTCTGACCACTCACAGCGTGTAAAAATTAATGGGACCTACTCAGACATCTGTCCCATCTTTTCTGGGGTTCCCCAGGGCTCCATTCTGGGCCCCTTACTATTCTCCCTTTACCTTAACACTCTTCCACGCTCTTGCTCAGGGAACATTCTATTGTACGCTGATGATGCAGTCATCTTTGCCTCAAATCATAACCCTATTGCCCTCCAGGACTCGCTGCAGAAGTCCTTCACTGAAGCCGAGGGCTGGTTCAAGGAACATAGATTGGTGATAAATCTTAAAAAACCAAAAACCATGTTCTTCACTCATCCCCAAAACAAGTCCTGCAACTTCAAACTCCTCATTCACTCTGGGTCCTTGTTCCCACTCGAACAAGTTTGCTCCTATAAATACCTAGGGATCCATTTTGACCCCTCCCTCTCCTTCCATGGACACATCGCTGCCCTGGCCACTGCCACTAATATCCGATTGGGCATCTTACATGGTATAAACACTGCCTCCCCGGAGAATCTTGAACTTCGTAGTCACTTCCTCTATCCTGTCCCTAGTGGACTATGGACTGCCATTGTATGGTGCTGCTGATCAGACCGCACTCCATAAAAATTCGCACTACTCTGAATAAAGGCCTGCAGGTTAATTACTGGAGCACCTAGGATGACTACACACCTGTCTACTGCATGCTAAAAGCTGGTACTTGATGATCTCGGCAGTAGCCGCTTAAATATCTTACCTGTACCCTCAAAAAGACCCTCCTTGGGCTTTCCCACCAGGATTGACCACCACCATAGCTCGCCTGTCCCACTAGTTCATACTCGGACCTCTGGGAAAACCTCTCTTGTTATCCCTAGAGCTAGGACCTGTCTCAGCCAAAGAGTCTTCAGCTTTAGGGCCCCTCCTGGTTCACACACTGCCCCCCTCCATCTCCGAGCTCCAACTATATTGTGCTTCAAAACTGTCGTAACCACCTTATTAACACCCGATGCTGTGACTGCCGCTAGTCAAAGCGTGCATCGTATACTTATGAAAGCTTATTACTAAGCTGCTAAGGACGACATAACTCTGGTATTGTTTGCATCCATCCTACCTGTACCAGCTTGTTTGTATCTATGTCTTAATTTACTGTTATACTTATGTGTTGTACTGCTATACTGTGTATTTTGGTTTGTCTTACTGTGACAAGGTACTTTTGTAAATGAGCCTATGGCTCAAAGGTTTTCCAAACTGCTGTTTAAAAAATAATAAAATAATAAATATATATATATATATATAATATATATATATATATATATATATATATTACACCATCTTGGGACGCTAGAAAGACACAGCTCTCTGATTTAATTTAACTGCACTTACAGAGGTAATACATTAGATAGAAACAATCTAACTGTATGTTGGTAGGAGTTTGTTCTGTAGTTTTCCTTGTTTTTCTTTTATGTGATTGTGATGCTCTTTTAAATATATTTTTCTGTGTTTACATTTTTCATATTTTTATCATCTTTTAATAAAGAATCTTTTATTTAAAAGACTGCCTGGGTGTCTGATAGTTCTTTTTGCATGTGACGTATAGAGGGTTAAGTCTGACAAAACTGTTCAACAGCTTGATGGTGTTACTAAACTGGGAAAAGGTAAGAATATACCTAAGGTGTCTTATAGAGTTTTTAGGGTTCATTTTGGAGGCCTGACTGGGTGCCCCTGGCATAAGATTGTACCGCAATCCCCGAAGAGGGTACGTATCTGAGCCTGTACATTGGGTGCACTAGTATAAGGTTCACAGTTTGAATCCCCCCACAGAACTTGAGACTAAAGGTGATTTGGACCCAGAAGCAGACAGAAGGGTTACCCTGTCTGTTACCTGTTCACACTATTGCTCTTGGAGGTTGGCACTGTGGGAACAGAGGGCCTGACCTACTGAGTGCATTTGTGACAGTGATCACCATACAGTGTGGTTTAAGGTGAAGACAGTAGTAGAGTCAAGCTGCTCAAAAGTAAAGGTCCTGGACTTCAAGAGGGTAGACTTTGGAAAAATGGGGGAACACCTCAGGAGAATTCTGGTGAAGGGGAAGGAAGGAAGGAGGGAGTGGAGGAACAGTCGGAAGAAGCCACAGCAGAGACAACAGGTCTCTGTGTAAAGTTAGTAAACAAAGCAAAAAGAAAGACAAATCCACTATGGTTTTCAAAAGAAGTGGCAGGGAAGGTTAGGGGAAAAAAAACAAGCATTCCAAAACTATAAGGAAACATAGGAGGGAGACAGAGAAATGCACCAGGCAAAGCAGAAGGAGAGGGGAAGGCAGTCAGGTGTGCAAAGGCACAAATGGAAGAAAGGATAGCAAAATCAGTAACAGAAGGTGACAAACCCTTCTTCAGGTATATCAGGGAAAGGAAAAATACCAATGGAGGGATTGTGAGGTTGAGTGGGGAGTGGGGGGAGTGTGCAGGGAAAGACCTAGAAAAGTCAGAAATTCTAAACAAATATTTCTGCTCAGTATTTACATAGGAAGGGGAAGGTAAGGGACCATAATTATTGGTGAAACTCACATGGAGCGGGTGAACACCAGTCCATTCATGGAGGAGAGAGTCCTAAAGGAACTCGCGAAACTAAAAGTGGGCAAGGCAATGGGACCAGATGGGATGCATCCCAGAATACTGAAGGAACTCAGGGAGGTACTAGGGGCACCACTGACAGCCCTATTTAACAAATCACTAGATGAGGGAGTGGTACCAAAGGATCTGAGGAGGGCGAATGTGGTACCACTACACAAAAGTAGGAGCAAGGTGGAGGCTGGGAATTACAGGCCAGTCAGCTTGACCTCAATGGTGAGGAAAATCATGAAACCCTGGTTAAAGGAAAGGATTGTGACATACCTGGAGGCTAGAGGGGCACAATACCTGAGGCAACATGGATCCACAGCAGGGAGATCTTGTCAAACAAATCTAATAGATTTTTTTGACTGGATAACCAGGGTGGTGGATCAGGGAGGGGCAGTGGACATGGACTACCTAGATTTTAGCAAGGCATTTGACACCGTCCCTCACAGGAGGCTAGTAAACAAGTTGTGCAGTCTTGGAGTAAGTCCCAAGGTGGTATACTGGGTCTGAAATTGGCTGAGCAACAGGACACAGAGGGTAGTGGTAAATGGAGTTCAATCCCAGGAGAGGGGGGTGACAAGTGGGGTGCCACAGGGCTCAGTTCTGGTGCCGGTCCTCTTCAATGTCTTCATTAGAGGCATTGTAGAGGGGCTGGAAGGGAAGGGAAGCCTCTTTGTGAATGACACCAAGATCTGCAATAGGGTAGACACTCAAGACGAGGTGGAAAAAATGAGAAGAGACCTAGGCAAATTGGAGGAGTGGTCAAGAGCGTGGCAGCTTAAATTCAATACAAAAAAGTGCAAAGTTATGCACTTTGGGCCACAGAAATCCTGAAGAGGAATACAAAATGGCGGGGGGGAGATACTAACAACAACAACATAACTGGAAAGGGACCTGGGGGTAAACATAACAGACTACCTGAAGGTGGGCAAGCAATTTGAAAAGGCAGTGAGGAGGGCCGGAGGGATGCTGGGGTGCATAGGAAGGGGTATCACCAGTAGAAAACAGGAGGTGGTGATGCCACTGTACAGACAATTGGTCAGGCCACATCTGGAATGCTGTGTTCAGTTCTGGTGATTGCATCTCCAGAAGGACATTAACAGAATGGAGGTGGTCCAGAGAAGGACAACAAAAATGGAAATGGAATGCACCAGAAAACATATGAGGAAAGTCTAAAAGACCTTGATATACTGTATATACCCTGGAGGAAAGGAGGGGGAGATGATAGAGACATTCAAGTGCCTCAGGGCAAACAACAAGGTCCAGGAGGGCAGCATCTTTCAAAACAAACATTTGTCAATACCGAATGTTGACTTGCTGGCATTGGCATTGGTAGTGCAGGAGTTAGAGAGATGCATAATAGGAATGGCAGTAAAATATTGAACTGACGCCACCCCCACCCCCACCCTGCAGAGACTGACAGGCATTGGGGGTGTGCCTTTGGGTCATCGGCCATAACGCTCATGCCATTTCACCTCACCCTACCCTGCAGACACTGACAGGTGTTGTGGTGTGCCTTGGGGTTTTCAGGCATTATACTCACCCCATTCAGTAAAGAAATACGCTGAGACGGGTGTGGAATAGGAGAATGGGGTGAACACTGGGGCTGAAGACCCCAAGGCACACCTTGATGCCTGTTACTGGCTGCAGGGTGGGGTTGGAATGATGTGAATGTCACACCCCCAATGCCTGTCAGTCTCTACAGAGTAGGGCATTATATTTGGAAACCCCAATGCCTCAGCTGTTGGTATTTTAACTCCAAATTTTCAAAATGGCTTTTTGTGACCCCACCTCATGAACAGTGACACATTACTCAATCCTGAAAGGTGGTTTTGCACAGCAACTGCACCATTTGGAAACACAGGTGTGAAAACACATTTCTGGCAGGATGTGAAAAATGACAGCTTTATTGTTCATGAGGTGGTATGAAAAAATGGCAATGTTAAAAATCTGGTGTGAAAATATTAAAAATTGGCGAAGTTACAAACGTGCATAGAAATTTCACAATGCATGCCTATAATGCAATCATTTTTTGGATTTTTTTCACCAAATTTTCAACATGGGCATTTGTGAACCTCTCCTCATGAACAGTGGCACTGTGATTTTATTAATCTGTCCCAAAAGTTGATTTCCACAGTGACCACACCATTCCGTGCCACAGGTGTGAAAACACATTTCAGGAAGGATGTGAAAAAATGACAGCTATACTGTTCACAAGGAGGTGTGAAAAAATGGCAGTGTTGAAACTCTGGAGAGAAAATATTAAAAATTGGCGACGTTACATGCGTGCATAAAAACTGCACAACACACACTCGTAACACAGTCTTTTTTTGGAATGGTTTCACCAGATTTGCAACATGGGCTTTTTGGGACCTCTCCTCATGAACAGTGGCACTGTTGTTTTGTTAATCTGTCCCGGAAGGTGATTCCGTGCAGCAAACATGAAATCACCTTTTGGGACTGACAAACTAAATGACAGTGACATGTTCATGAGGTGGGTTCCCAAGAACCCCATGTTAAAAATTTGGGGTCAAAATTCCAAAAAATGGCTGAGATACCAACCCTCCATTGCTTCCCATTCTAAAGCTTACAGTCATTTCTTCAGTTCGCAGTTCGGCTTTGAAGAGTGCAAACGTGTCCCAGTTCAGAGAATATTGTGGCTCCTGACCTCCAGAGGGTACATATGGGTGAGGGGTGTGTGGAGGGAGGTGTGTACAGAGGGAGGGTGGGTATGGGGGATGAGGGAGACAATGGTGGACTGTTTTCTTGTTTGCAGGGGGAAAAAAAACACTAGGGAAGGTTTTCTTCATTTACAGGTTACACTAAAAAAAACAATTGCCCACTGGGGTGGGCTCCCAGTGTGCCATAGTTCTGGGGGGGGGGGTCATTTGGTGGTAACATTTTCTAGTTCCATCAAAATCTGAATATTTTGTAAATGTTTTAATTTATTTTTTCCTCAAGAAAAAAAAAAGATGGCCTCCACATTTGTCTTAGAAATAGTATTGTAGACCTGGCTAGGGTTAGGATCAAATAAAAAATGTGCAGCGTAGGAAGCACCTATAAAAGTAGATTTGAGAGGTATAGTAACATTTGTATTAAATGTAGCTGAAATTAGCTTTTGAAAAAAAAAATATTTTTGTTGCACTGCTGCTTTAAGTTTTGTAGTTTCATTAGCTCACTTTTTGCACCTTCCTACTAGTTTGCATGATTTTGTTACTCCAGTCCTACTAAAGGGAAAGAAGAAATTGTTTAACCAGGCAAGGCAACCTAAGCCACAGCTTGTTTCCAGGTGCGACCTGGGATCACAAGGAGGTTAAGTGACCTGCTTAGGGTCACACAGTATGCAAGTGGATGATGATGGGATTCAAACTCAGGACTCCAGGTTTGCAGCTCAGTGCCCTTAACTGCTATGCTAAACTGCCTCCTATCTGTCTACTAGCCTAATTCCGTCCTTCCTGGCGCACTTTAGTCTTCAGTCTCCCTACCTCTTGCCACTTTCCCCAATCTGACTTGTCCTCTCTTCTAGTGATGCCCCCTTCTCTTCTGTATAGCACAGTGGTTTAGGGCTCTGAGCTGCAAAACCTGGAGACCTGGGTTTAAAATCCTATAGCCCCCACTCGCGTACTGTGTAACCCTGAACAAGTCACTTAACTTCCTTGTGCTCCCAGGTCATACCTGGAAACAAGCTTCGGCTTAGTGTGCCTTTCCTGGTTAAACAATTTCCCCTTTCCTTTCCCTTTTTCTTCCTCTTACCTGCCCTCCTACTTATAACCCTCCTCCCCCCCTCTTCTTTATTTTCAACATGTGTCTGCTACCACTGCTACTCCTCTCCCCTCTATGTGTGCCTTCAACTTGCTTCTTCCCTCCCACATTTTTCATCCCCTTTATTTTTAACTCCAACCTTTTTCCTGCCCAGCATTCTACCTCTCTGTCCATTCTAGCCTCCTCTCCCTGCTTTAAACTCTGAAGACATCCTTAGCATTGCCTCTCTCACCCATCCTTAGCACTATTTCACTCCCCCCCACTTATGTTGCTTCCTTTTTCCATCTCTCTGCTGCCCCAAATCCCACTCCCTCATGTTCCTCATTGTCCTTCTGCTCCTGCACTCATGTGATGTGGAGCAAAGCCTTGCCCCCCTCCATCCTGCCCTCCCCTTCTCCATTCCAAATGGGCTGAATGTGTTTCATCTGAGTGCCATGAATCGCCTCCGTAAACTTGACCGCCAATATCTGCTCAACATCCTGATCATCACCAAATCCTGGTTCCCCAGCTGGGCTGATGCTGGGGAAATGTGTATCCCTGAATGTATGATACACTGACAGAACCTTGGGAAGCAAGAGGGTATGTGGCTGTGTATGCACATCATAGTCTCAACTGTGATGTCATCTCTTGGTCTGCTGTTCCTTCCTCCCATGAACCTCTCCTGTGTATAACTCTCCATCCCTTGCTCACTTCCCATCTTCATCAGGGGCATCTATGCCTCCCCTAAGGCAAAACCTGACACCATTACTGATGTTATATCCTCCTTCCCCTTTCAAAGTCCTGCTCGTTGGCAACCTTAATGTAATTTGGCTTTCCCCCTTTTTCTAAAACCACCAATAAAACTGAAACCCCCAGCCTCATGCAGCTCATGCTTGAGCCTACCCATTCAATCCCTTCTCCTTAAACCATTCCCTTATTGACTGGATCCTCTCCTCCTCCTACCCCACTGCATTGTTGCTGCTGGCACCCTCCCAGATGCCTTCCATGGCCACTGAATACTTGGATTTCATACTTGGATGGAATAGATGTACAGAAGGTTTTGACCCATGTTAGTACATCTCCAGCATGCTGGTAATTAATGCCACTTACCCAGTAAGTAAGAATCTAAATTGTTTTTAAAGAATCCATGTTTGCTAGTATTCGCTTTGTGATTTGGTAATGAATTCCATAATGTAATAATCCTTTGTGTGTAAAAGAAATGTCTGGGGTCTCTCTTCAGGTATGTAAGTGAAAGCTGGTGTATATGACTTCTCAGATTACGGCTTCTGTTGTCGAATGTCATATCCAGATTGGTCATTGGGTTAGTATCTCTGTGTATTTTATACAGTAAGTAGTAAGTCACCCCTTACTACTCTTAACTCCAGAGGATACATATTTACATCAAGTAATCTCTGGTCATAGCTTTTGTCATTCATTCCATCAATCATTTTTGTTACCCTTCTCTGAATCCCCTCCAATCTGTTCACATTCCTTCTCTAGTATGGATTCCATAGAGGCGAACAGTAATCAAGGTGCGGCCTGACATAAGATCTATACAAGGGGATGATGCAGTCGCTATTTCTTGTAACAAAGACTGTTTTAATGCATCCAATTATATTATTTGTTTTATTTATTAATTGTCCACAGTGTTTCCCAAATAATAAGTCTGGTGTTATAATTATCCCAAGATCTTTTTCGATAGTAACAGACTTCAGAATTTTCCCATTAAATGTGTATTGATGTTTGATGTTATGTTCTCTTAAGTGCATAATTACACATTTGTCTGTATTATAGGTCATGTTGTTATTTTGTGCACACTCTTCTAGCAATTTCAAATCATTTTCTATTTTTTGTTATATTTTCAAAAGTTGTTGTATTAGTTGCTATCTTTGTATCATCTGCGAATTTTGTTGCAAAATTACTTAAATTGGATGTCATATCTGAAATGAAGATGGAAAACAGTACTGGTCCCAGTGCTGAGCCCTAAGGTATATTGCTTGTGACCAGACCTATTTCTGAATAGTGACCCCTAATGCAGACTTTTTGGGTACGGAATCTTAGCCATTGGTCAGCTCAATTTACCAGGGTGCCATTTATCCCAAGTTTGTGCTTCTTATCTATTAGAGTGGAATGAGGTACCTCATCAGATGCTTTACAGAAGTCTAAATAAATTATGTCAACCGGTGTTTTGCCATACAACATTATGCTTACTTTTTCATAAAATACTAAATTACTTGTAAGGCAGGACCTTTGTTTTTCAAACCCATGTTGTGTATTGTCTAGTAATTTTTTTGGTTGCCATGTCTTCTTCTAACTTGGTTTTGAACAGTGAATCAAATATTTTACCCAAAATGCTTGTCAGACTTATTGGTCTATAATTATTTAGTAAGCCTCAATTGCTTTTTTAAAAGAGTGGAGCGACCGTTGCTGTTTTCCAATCATTTGGAATGTCTCCAGAGTATAGGGAAAGACTGAATATGTTATATAATGGGTCAATCAGCCATTGAGATAGTTCCTTAATTATTTTGGGATCGAGATTGTCAGGTCCAGGTGACTTATTTGTGTTTATATTGTCTAGTTGCTTCATAATATCCTGTTTAGTTATTTTAGTCAGTGTCTCTGATTTATTTGGATTTGTTAATATATTCGGATTTTGGGGATTTGTTTTAGTGAATACTGAACAAAAAGATGTATTTAGTTCATCTGCCATTTCTTGTGGTTTATCTATTGCTTTTGTTCCTATATTCAGGGGACCAATACATCTTGGTGTTGTTCTTTTGTTGTTTACATAACCATAAAAACTTTTTCCCCCCATCTTTGATGTAAGGTAGTTTAAATTCAATTTTCTTCTTTTCTAACCTTATTTTATGTCTACATTCCCTAAGTATTATTTTGTATTTGTGTTTGTTATAACAATTGTTCTCTCTGGATAGTGCCCTGTATGCTCTTCTTTTTTTTTACTAGTAAATTAGATATTTTGGGTGTTAACCTAATTGGTATCATACCTTTCCTATTGTATGATATTCTATTTGGAATATGTGCTGTTTCTAATTCAATTATTTTATTTTTTGCCCTAGTCCAAATCTCTTGAAGGAACATAAATCCATTATCTCATTTCCATTGTTTTTTAGTTTTTCCAAAATGTTTGTAAAGTTTGCTGTGTTATAATTTTTTAATGTTGTTTTGCAAGGTATTTCTTTTTGATTTATTATTGTGTTAAACATTATAGTTTGATGGTCACTGTTGTCTAGAGGTGGTTTACCTTTGATATTTTTAATCTGATCAGGGATATCTAATACTAAGTCTAATATGTTTTTTCTTTCTAGTAGGTTCAGTAATTAGTTGTTGAATACCATTTGATTCACACGTATCCAAAAATGTTTGATCTTGAACACTACTGGTCATTTTATTTGTCCAGTCTATTCTGGGAAGATTAAAATCACCTAATAATATTAATTCTTTGTTACTAGCTTTGGTATTAATTTCATTTAAGATGTGAATGGTCTACTGTGTCTGAAAGATCTCCTCTCAAGTTCTTTTGGGCTAGGCTGTTCAGGTCCCTCAACCTGTCCTGCCTCCTGGATAATCTCTGCAATACTGATTGATCTGCTCTCAATATTTATTTATTTATTTTTTTTTTTATTTTTTATTTATTTCAGTATTTTTCAACAGGATAGAACTGGTAGGACCTTTCACAGCTCTGTTCACAAAGTTGTCCTGCATTTAGATTTAAGTTACACATGTAGATGAAGCATACGTCAGGCATGGATGTTATCTTTACATGCATATTATAAACACAGTCCATATGTTCAACATAATCAGTATATTCACTGATATGGACAATGCACTATCCCTATTCCAATGAGATGTTAAACAGTGGTCCATTCTGCCCATCTCTGGTCACTGTCACAGTGGAAGATAAGATCCTATGGCACTTACAGATGGAAACTAAATGAATTTTTTATTGTGAAAAATTTACATAAAATGTATGCAAATATATTAGAAATATTTCACATCATACAATGGCAAGAAAAAATCCTGGACTCTGATTGGTCAATCTTGGGCTGGACCCGTGATGTTATCCCAGTACAACATCATGGGTCTGGTCTCAGCCTCACTGTGAACCTCTAGTTGATTTTTTGCTTTTGCTTGATCTGCTTTGCTTGATTGTTTCCATTGTCTCTTAAAAAACAAAAATATTTTTCCACACAAAAACATCTTTAAAATTATTTTTTTTCTTCTGTATAACAACAAGCCATTGTATAATAGCAATAATGCTCTCCAGGGTGTGTGTCGTTTGGGATAACATCATGCCTCAGTTATTGGACGCACTCAGCCTGCGGCCTCATGCCCAACCACCTTAGGTGTGACATTATCCCAGCATGACACACACCCTGTTGGGCATTATTGCTTAAATAAATGATAACAGCAAACACTGAGTGGAAAACAGACAATAAAAAAACAAAAATTCACCAGAAATTAAAAAAAGCACACAGAGATATTAAAAAAAAAATAGACACATGTAGTTTTTTTGTGTTCCCTTACAAATGGGAATAGTCAGCACAAGGCCCCACACTCCAGTGTGAGGCTAGTCCCAATGTGCACTTTGTGTGCCACAATATTTTGGTTTACTTACTGTTTACCGTAGTATAGTAGATTGTATCAGACTAATTTTGCTTAGTTCGAGACTGACATGTTACTATAAATCCCAGAATCCCCTGCAGCTGACATCGGAGCAGTAGTCAGCAGTGGGAGATTCAATAGCTTGCAGTGCATGTAAGAGCTTTTATGAGCTCCGATCAGATGTTTTACAGTTCTGCTTATTTTTCTCCAGGGCCTAAGTACGGTCCTCTGTGACTGTACTTAGCAAAGGGAGCACTGCAGAACCAGCAAACAAAAGATTGGAGGTTATTTAAACTCTGACAAGCACTGCAGGCTATTGAACTTCCCACTGCTGATTATTGCTCTGATGTTAGCTGCAGGAGATTCTGGGATCTGTAGTAACAGAAGATGTCAGTCTAGAACTAAGCAAAATTAGTCTGCTATGATCTGCTATACTACAGTAAACAGTAAATAATCTAAAATGTTTTTGCACACAAAGTGCACATTGCAACCACCCCCACACTCAAGTGAGGGGTCCAACATAGAAACATTGAAACACAGAAAGTGAGGGCAGAAAAGGACCTCCAGATTTATCTAGTCTGCCAATAAGCCTACCCACCCCACTCCCCTAACTGCTAGGTGCTGACTGTTCCCCTTTCAAGCATTTATATAAAATTATCTATGGACCTTTTTAAGCATTAGTTGAGAAATTCAAACAAATCCAATACATACCTTGCCACCACTCATTTGATGTCATTGACACAGCAAAAGTGCAGTCATAAGCATATATTTCTCTTATTGTTAAAGAGCAGGTGCTTGGTAAGGATGAATATCTTAAAAAATTAAGGTTTGGAGACTTTAGATACCTCTGTAATCATTTTGTTTGCTTGTATTTGTTTCTTTAATTACCTTATAATGTATGGACAGTGTCTATTAACCCCTGTTTTCAATCAGTTTATATCCTGATAATCCCGTCCTTATGACATCAGTATTCTGTAAACCTTGCTTAACTATGTCATAATGATGGAATTACAGGATAGAATGTCACCACCTGTCAAAATTCTTGGAAAGGAAAGGTGGTTTGCTGCTTGGACATTTGTTCAAAACACCCACATTCAATTCAGACAGTTACAGACCCGCTGCAGTATAAATAGCAATGGCTAATTTCAGCAGTTCAGTTGCTCAACATTCAAACAAGGAGGCATTCATAGCCAAGCGGGAGAACAAACGCACATTGAAAAAACAAGTATTTTTTCCCCACAGTGGCTAGTTTTTCCATACGCTATAAAATTCAATACCTGAGTAATGGTGATCAACCACAGGCATAATCACCTTTTGCAGTTGCTATAACAACTGTAAACCTCTCAAGCTGCACTCTCGAGGTTTACTTGGTTGTCCTGGCAACTGCTTGAGGTGATTACATCGTGGTTAACCACTGTTGCTCGTGCATTATTCTCTGTTTCATAATTTTATTTGAATTTTGTCAACTACTATCAAAAAAAATACAATGGAATTCTTGTATTGTGATGTCAGAAAATCTTTACTGGAAAGGTTGGCAATGCATTTCAATGGAAAACTGCATACCGCTTTCAGATTTTTTGTAGAGAAATTACACTTCATACCACCAAAAACTATATATTTAATTGAAATATGTGATTTTTGATATCCTGTGATCTTTTGTTAAAATTCAACAGGTGACATTTTCTTCATAATCAGATTTTACTTGGGGGAAGAGAAGTCAATTATTGTTTTAAAAATCACAAAATTATACAGATGGACCGCAGTGGTGCAAACATATAAAACTCAAAGTTTGTTGCTAAAACAAGTATCTGTTTCTTTTGAAAAAGACAGAAAAATATATTTATGGATATTTAGTTTCTCATTGAAATACATTGGGCTCCTCAGTAGCTGGCAGTTTCTGACATCACAATACCAAGATTCCACTGAATTCTTGTTTTACTAGCAGTGTGAAAGGCAAAGGTAAAAACCTACTTGTTTTACTGCCAGGACAAATATTTATTATAAAAGTATAAAATAATTACTAACACACCAAAATACAATAAATAAAATAATCAGTTGTTTATTTGTTAGAAGTAAACACCTGGGGCCCGATTCCAAGACGGGTCCGCCATGGTGCAGTGTGATGTGCGCCAACACAGATAGCGTAAGTTGCGCTTTGCACCATGGTTTCTGCTGGCTGGGATTCCGAGAGGTGGCCTGCGCCATGGCATGGGTGGCCTGCACCCAGGGGGACTTACGCCACCCAAGGCCCCTACAGCACAACGGAAGGGGGGGTTACAGCAGCAACTGTGCCCAATTCCAAAAGGGCAGCTGCCATAACCCTCCAATGCTATTCCAAGAGGTCCTGTAGCACAGTGGGGTTAGACCAGCAATTATCTGGTTTAAGGGGCTTCCGTCCTGCCCAAATGCCCAATGCCCCCTGCAGTGCTCCAACCCGCACACTGCTGTGCCACACAGACCCCCTCACTGCATTGCAACCCCCACGCCCTGGTAATACCGGGGTTCCACACGCTGGCATGCGGGACCGCAATGTGTCGATGCCACCCCCCCAGTGCCAGTGCCATTCTGCCAACACCACCTCATGGCCCACTGGGGCTTTCAGGCATGTCTTGGGACCAGAGGTGCTGCGCCCTGTCATCGAGCTTGTCGGCCGCTTGCAGCACCCTGGTCAGGTGCGCCTTTCCTGTGGCACAACCCTGGAGATGCCACAAGTCTCAGGGTGTAGATGCCGGGAACCCTGCCTGTTCTGGAATCTGGCGCAGGGTCCCCAGCATAGCGGCATATGTCACAACCCACATCTGCCAGTGAGTTGCGCCATATGTCTCAGAATTGGGCCCCTGCTCTTTAAGATAACTAAATGTACAGCAATAACACTACAATTCATAAACATGGTCTGCAAGGTAAATCAGCATCTAGAGGGCCACAAGTAATACTTTTAAAGAGCACTTTTCATGATGGTCCAAAACGTTGCAGCTAGTAGTCATTATATGCAGTACTAGACCTGAAGGGGTGTGTGCATTTCTTATTTTTGGCCCAGGTTTACTCTGCCTTCCGTAATTTGGATTTGTTTTGGAGCCTGCTGCACTTGCCTTTGCTGTTCAGCTGCTGGGCTGCTGGCTTCTGATGACACCACTATAGGGCAGATGAGTGATTCACACTGTGCAGTTACAACATTGTTGCAAGGGAAAACTACCAGTACTCAGTGTACATACTGTGTTCCCCCTTCCCCAAGACACCCTTGTAGCACTGCACTATGCCAAAATCCAAATGCCTTGTCAGTTTTTTTTTGTTTTGTTTTGTTAAATTGACTCTGCTCTATAGTGATGTCAGCAGTACAACCCTGGGCCCACAGCAACTCCAGGCTTGCTATAGAAGCTCCATTATACCCTGCAGTTTTTAGCAGCTCAGAATGCAAAAACTAACTGCAGCGAACAGTAATAAAATACAGTTCCAGAATCAATGCAAGAAAGGGCAATTTGTGCATGAAAGTCAAAAGGACCATTAAGGAGCTCTTTAACAGGCATATAAAAGTTTCTAAATTATAATGTAACACTGTATTCTGTCGCATCCCAAAAAGCAGTTTCAAAGGATGGTTGAAATAATACAGGTTCATGTGTGAAACCAGTAACATAGTACATTCCTTTTTAATGTAGCATTCAAAGTGTACTCTATTAGGATTACATGTTCTTATACTGGTTATGTCTTTGACGTGATATCAGTAGGATACAGTTTGCAACATACTGCAATAGGCAGATTAGCATTTTTATTGTATTTATTTGAAAACTGGTAACCAGGAAAGGCACACTGAGCCAAGGATTGTTTCCAGGTGTGACCCGGGGGAGGAGAACAGTGGGAGGACAGAAGCACAATACATTTAAGCAAAACATTGAGCAACATTCAGTAAAAATTAGTACAAAATTAGAATAAAATACAGAGGTGTATGTGCAGAGAATAAAGAGCAGTACAGCTCAGCAAGAATGCCTAGTAAGTGCATACTCAGAAGTTGCATCATCAGTCCTTGGTTACTACGAACAATAGTGACAATTGGCAATTGACCTGAGGGGCGAGTTATTGCCCAGCCTTATAAAGGAGGGAGAAACTGGTGGTGTGGAAGTTAACCAAGGCAGGACCGGAGACCCAGCCTACTGCTGAACAGGATGATTTTTTTTTACACGTTTGTTTATCACCCCCAGACACCGGAACTCTCTCAGGCCCAACTCATCCCCCACTCTACCGCCCACTGTGACCTCCACCTACCTCAAAGACATTACTCTCTCCCGCAGAGCCGGAGGGGGGCAAGCCCCACGGACGATCGAAGGGGCGGAGGTAGAGGTCTAGGGTTGGGCGTGTGGCAGGTGGACCCTGCGGAGCTGTTGCCTATCCGGGCCGGAGGGGTCTTTTTTCCTTTATGCTGGTCCTTGCTTGGACACGGCCTGACGTCTGGCACACACAGCAACTCTGCCAACGTCAGCCACGCTATACATGCAGTCCATGCTCTGCAGCGCCCCTGGTCTCCACCAGGGGCCACTGGAACGCCGGACAGTCCGTAACCCACCCCCTGGGAGAGGAGAGCAGCCCAGCGGGTGCTTAATCCCCTCCCGCCTCTGCCGACCCCCAGTGCCCGAGCTCGCTCCCGAACTCAGGTCACCGGCGTGGCGCGAGGTGTGGCATCCAGCGCCTCAACCCTCAGCATCACCGGGCCGGCTGAACAGGATGATTAAGGCACAGCCGTGGAGGTATCAGGAGGAAGGGTAATAGGAACAGGTGGGAAGGGTTTAAGTTTCAACTAGTGCCTGAAGGAGCGAAGGGATGAGGAGAGGTGGAGGGAGGAGGGGAGTTGATTCTAGAATGAGGAAAATCGATAGGAGAAGGCAGATTGCCCAGCACAGAAGTGGCGGTGAGGAGTGGTAAAAATGCAATGATCCCTGGAACAGAGGGAACACGAGGCAGGAGAGAGTTGGGGGAGAAAGTGGAGTCAAGCTTACTGTCCAGCCACACCCAAGGTACTTAAAAGAACTGAATTGTTTCAAGAGGCATGTCATCCAGAGTGGTGAAAATTGGGGGGGATTCATATAATGTTAAGACAAACTGTATAATGCTGTGTGTACAGTATGTAAAATGTAATGAACTTCAAGCTGTTCAGTATTCTAATAATCTCATACCCTACTGTATACATGCTCTCTTTAAACAGATGCTGTTATGTTTATCCATGTTGTTCACATCCCAGTCGTATACAATTATCACTTAGATACATTCTTCGGTTTCCAATTATCCCTGCTCTCCAGATGGCCAACAACAAATAACAAAGTAATATACCACATCGTTGGCAGCAATCACCGTGCCACCAGAAACTGAAGCACCACAGCATGGAACATACAGTGCCAAACACCATTCAAAGTTCTGTTGATCTGTACATGAAGACTGTTGTAGACAATCACACAACTTCTTCCTGTTCCTATCCTGTATAATTTCTTGCATCGTCCTCCATTTCTGGAGTTGTCAAAACTTGCCTTGCATAAACTGGAAGCTGACACCCCTCAATGCGGTTTCATTAAACCATTTGATCCTCCCCCCCCCAATGCGGTTTCATTAAACCATTTGATCCCCAATACATCACCAAGGAGGAGAGCTCATACACATGAACATGCAAAGAAGCCAGCAGAAGAAGGCCATTTGGTCTATCAAGTCTGCTCATATTGCGGGGTCCACAGCTTGAGCTAATGTTCCTGCCCTCCCTCCCCACTTCTCCCATCCTCCTTACCCATGAGTCTTATCTTCTCCCTATGCCTATCCCAGCCTCTCTTAAAGCTGCTCACTATCTTTAATGAGATGACCTTTTCCAGCAGCGCATTCCAAGTGTCCACCACCCTTTCTGTGAAGAAGTGCTTTTTGACATCCCTCCTAAACCTCCCACCCTCCAGCTTAAGACTGTGCCCCCTCAGGACATGATTGCCACTCAGTTTAAAAAGACTTTTCTTATCAACATTATTTATCCCTTTCAAGTACTTGAATGTCCTAATCATGTCCCCTCTCTCTCTCTCTCTCTCCTGTCTTCCAGGGAGTACATGTTCAGTGCCTTCAACCTCTCCACATATGTCTTGTCCTGCTGACCAGCTATCATCTTTGTAGCCCTCCTCTGTACCTTCTCCAGCTGGTTAATTTCCTTTTTGAGGTGTGGGCACCAGTACTGAACTCCATACTCTAGATGTGACCTTACCAGTGACCTGTACAAGGGCAGTATAACCTCCTCTTTCCTACTACTGATCCCCCTAGCTATGCATCCCAGCATCTTGTTTGCCTTTGCATCATGTTTCACCCAAAGTATCCAAAACCTATCTGTACCACAAAAACAGACTTACAGTATATTAGATGCCAATGAAACATTATGGAAGAAAACAACTGGGTTCACTCTTACTAACAGACCTCCCGTTACTGAGAAATTTGTTACATTATGTTTTACTGACTAAGTCTATTGCCTCATAAAGGCTAAGGAAAAAAAACACTAAACAATATGGTCATTAAACTGAGGGTGGGAGACATAACTAATATGCAATGCAATTGGTATCAAGGAGGTTTTCGTAATCAGTATACTTTTACATTCAGACATTTGCCATGTTTTCATTTTATTCACTTTTTGATTTCATGGATTCAGGTTATCCTCCCAGTTCAACTCTGCCATCCTCCCCATCCCACATTTCATTCCCAGCACCTTAAGGGGCCCTGTCATCCCAGGGATGCCTTGGATATTACCAGCTTTGTCTTGTATTCCCGACACCAACACTGTCTGCATACTCCTTTGATAGTTAATCCAAGAACCAGAAATACAGGCAAAATCATATAATGCTGCTAATATCTGTTGCACAGACAAAGCATTCCATAAACAAACATCATCCACATATACTTAGACTTTTACTTTTGTTAATAAAGTACCTACTCTGACTCCAAAAATGCCACAATGATTTAAAATGATTCTCAAAAGTGGATGCAAAGAAAACATGTATAACAGAGCACTCAGCGAACAGTCTTGCCTAATGCCAATACATAGAGACATAGAAAAGTTGTCAGCAGAAAAGGACTCCTTGGCCCATCCAGTCTGCCGAAAATACCCCCCTTCCATCTAATTCATCTTACACCCTCTGTTCCATACCCTTCCACCTTTATTTAGCCCCATGTATTTGTCCCGTTTGAATTTGTCCACTGAATCTACCCACACCACCCATTCTGGGAACCTATTTCACGGCCACGCCACCCTCTCTGTGAAGAACTGCCCCCTTACGTCTCCTCTAAATCTATCCCCCTCCAGCTTGAATGTGTGTCCCCTAGTGGATTTTTTCTCACTCATCTTGAAGATGCTACCCTCCTTCACTCTGTTTATGCCCTTCAGAAATTTGAAGGTTTCTACCATATCCCCTCTCATCTCCAGTGTGTACATGTTCAGGTCTTCCAGTCGTTCCTCCTATGACCTGCTGTGCAGCCCCTGAATCATCTTGGTTCCTCTTCTCTGGACCCTCTCCAGCCTGTCCCTATCACCCTGTAAGTGTGGCCTCCAGAACTGGACCCTGTATTCTAGTTGTGACCTGATCATAGCTTTGTATAGTGGCATGATAACCTCCTTTTTCCTGCTTGTAAAGCCCTTTGCTATGGATGTCAACATTCTGGCTGCCCTCCCCACTGCCCTATCACATTGATTCCAAACCTTCAGGTTATCCGAAAGTGTGATTCACCAGGTCCTGTTCCTGCTCTGTAACCTCGAGTCCCCCCCCCCCACCAAGCCAGTATTTTGCCCTTGGGTTCTTGTGCCCTATGTGCATGAGTCTATATTTCTTTCTGTTGAAGTGTAGTTGCCACTTCCCTGACCACTCCTCCAGTTTGTCCAGATCCTCCCTCATTTTTTCCACACACCCTCCCCGGTGTGTCCACCCTGCCACAGACAAATAAGTCCTTTTTTACCCATGCCACCCATTCATTATAGGAACAACAGACACAAATCTATACAATAATTTCAATCAAGAAATGAAGTTTAGTGTTTAGTTTTGTTTTTAATTTGTTGTCCAGGTAAGTACACTGGTGCAAAAGGCACCTTGCATGACCTGGTGCACGGATTGTAAAACACAAGTACAAACACTTTTTAAAATGTGTTCAGATAGATTATATAGAAAATACATATTCACAATACTATCAAAGACAAGTACCTAAATTTATTTGAAAGAATAGCTCTGTCAATGAAACAGTAGAAGTATCAAGAGATGCTAAAGATCTCACAGATGCAGGAATAGTATTCAACAGTGAAGCTGTTCAGTAACTAATCTATAGTGCGGAGGGTACTGGAAACCATAATAAAGGAGAGGCTCGTGGGGTTCCTGGAAGTGAATGGACTTTGGGACATTAGGCAGTATGGGTTCAGGGGAGGGAGATCTTGTCAGATGAACCTGGTCGATTTCTTTGAGTGGGTGATGATGGTGGCGGACAAGGGTCAGGCAGTGGAGTTCTGTACCTGGACTTCAGCAAAGCATTTGACTCTGTCCCACATGGACAGCTGGTCAAGAAGCTAAGCAACCCCATGGTGGGGAATGGGATTTACATTATGGGTAAGAAATTGACTAAGCGGGAAATCCAAGAGGGCTGTCTTCAATGTGGAGCACTTAGGGGTAAGGGAAGTCACCAGTGGGGTGCTGCAGAGATTGATCATGGGATCATTCCTCTTTATAACCTTGATTTGTGACATGGAGTCATGGATGCAGAGGAAAATCTGCCTCTGTATCAATGACACAATGATTTGTGGAAGAGTGGACAACAAGGAAGATGTGCAAACCATGAGACAAGATCTGGAAAGACTAGAGGAATGGTCAAGAATATGGCAGCTGAACTTTAAAGCAAAGAAGTGTACGGTAATGTACGTAGGGGGCCAATAACCCAAAACAGAATACAAGATGGGATAACAGTAGAGAACACATCTAAGGAAAAAGACCTGGGGGTGATAATGGATAATTTGAAAACATCAGTGCAGTGCAATATAGCAGTGAGGGGGGACCAACAGGGGATGCATAGGAAGGGGGATCAGCAGCAAGAGGAGAGCGGTGATCATGCTCCTGTTCAAATCCCTGGTTCAGCCTCCCCTGGTGTGTGTGCAGCTCTGGAACCCACACTTAAGGAAAGACAGGGAGAAGGTCAAGCAGAGGAGGGTAACTGAAATGGTTCAGGGGCAGCAAGGCAAGGCTTGCATGGAGAGATTGGATGACCTCAATGTGTACACACTGTAGGAAAAAAGAGAACATAATGGAGACATACAAATACCTTCATGGGATAAGCAAGTTAACAGGGAGCTGTCCACATTTAGTGGAAACACAGTCACCATGAGGAACTCAATGAACTTGGTGGGGGGGTACAAAATGTAACCCCTAGGTGGCACTACCCCAAGGGTTACTACCCCTGCCTGTACAGCAGCATGCAGGTTAAGGGGTCTGGGCTCTCAGAACAGGTGCCTCCACCCGGAGGACAGGGTTGTTGGCAACATGACTGCCCTGGGTACAGCCCTCCAAGACACTGATACCCCTCCCTCTTTACCCCTAGTGGCTGGGCTAAGCCTGCAGCTACCCCACACCAACACGCTTTTGCAACACAGTGAATTCCTCCTTATTTTTTATCATGACTACTTTCCCCCCCACTGTGGCACTTCGGCTTGGGGCACCCAGCTGCCGGCTCTGCCCGCCCAGAGAGATGGGTAGCTCAAACTGCACCCAGGAGGATCTGGGATGACCGTCATGCCATCCTGCTGGAGGGCTCCCCCTCTGCCTCTACCAGCCAGGACAGCTCCAGACCCTCCATGACAGGACTCCGCCAAAGTCCTCCGGGCGGCTCGGAGCACAGCCATCAGGCTGCACAGTCGCGCCCAGCCATTTTCCACCTTATTGGCCCCTGGAGCGCAGATGTGCAATGTCGTCCAGGCACAACATGCTGACGTCTGCCGTGCTCCCCCTCTAGTGTCACCAATGCTAGTAGTGCCCCCGGGCATCCCCAGGGGCCGCTACACTGCGGTGAAGTTCCCTAGCCCACCCCAGGACTAGGAGAATAGTCTGCAGATGCTTGATCCCAGTCCTCCCCTGCCGACCCCCGATGCCCTGGGCTCATTCCAGGTCACTGACGTGTTGTGAGGTGTGGCCTCCAACACCTCAACCCTCAGTTCCACTGGGCTGGAGATGAATTCCTCCTTGTAACCACTCACCACCAGGGCTATGATGAGCTGGAACATCCTGGATGATCCCCTGGAAAACAAGACCTGTAACAATAAAACAACGTTGATGCAGTAATTTTTATACAGAGGTACACCACACCCAGTTTAACTGCAAAAAGATCCAGATCTGGTTTATTGGGGGATGTGAACAAGGGAGGGGCAGTAATCTAGTAGTTGATTTTAGATCTGATTGATTCAGGCTGTGAGGCATGCACTCAAAGGTCCCTGGAACACAGTCACACACACACACTCTGGGTACCCAGTTGGAACTACAGTCTAGCCTGAAACATTGCCTGGGGTAGGCCGGCATTGCAGCTGGTTGAGGCCCTGAGATGGAAAGAAACATGCATGTACTGTAACCTACAATTTGTAATCTGGAGCTAGATGGCTCAGTCCCCAAAAGCTTAACAACGATTAAATCAGATGACACACTGTGATTGTTAGCTGGGTTGCAGGGAGCTACCCTGGTTTTACTCATGCTACCCAAAATTGGATGCAGAATGGATAAAATGGAGACCTCAAGATGAAGAGCTGGATGGCCAGGAGAAGCAGGGCCCACACGATTCGACGTGGTGCTAGATCCTGTTTGGTGTTGTTGATCAGGGAGCTGAATCTCCAGGTAGGTCTCTTGTCTGATCTTTCTCTGCAGTGTGAGCAGGTGTCTGGGCTAGGATGGCAGGGCCTAGACTGGGAAAACAGTTGGATGCAGTCCGGTAAGGTTGCTGGACGCAGCTTCCAGCAAGCATGACACATTCAACAAAGTGGGGAACCAAATCATAACCCACTGTCCACATTCAGCACACTTACAGTAAAGGCAGACAAATACCACAGTGCAGATGACAGTCTGGTTGCAATTCACAGTGTCCCTGTGCAAACTGTATTCTCTGTGGTCGTGGTGAAAGTCCTGATAGGCCGATCGCACAAAAGCAGGTCTTCTGTCCTCTTCAGGTGAAATTAGTCACAATTCTGAATGAAGGTCACAAATTCAGATAAAGTCCGATGGTCGGATTAAGTCTCTTCACTTTAGGAAGATAGTAGCAAGCAGACCAGACACAGCCTTCTCGACAGTTTTCCCTGCGCACTATGCAGGAGCAGCTGCTCGAATTGCTCGAGCTCCTCACTTTCTCAACTCTTACTCCATTCTGACTTCTGCTGTAGGCAACACCGGGGCTTCCTAGTGATCCAAAAGATTCAGTTCGTCGATCCATCTGTCTGTCACAGCTTGAGCTCCAGGTCCATTTAGGCGCCAATGAGTGAAAACTACAATTCCTATAGAAATTTACTCCCACAAGACCCCTGATGGCAGGCTCCATTTTAGAGCCCCCAAAGGTATTGATTGGTGCAGATTGGCAGTCCAGAACCAAGATGGTGGTACATCACAGAAATGTCCATGCTGCAAAGAAAAGCAGGTTAGACAAACTACAATATCATTATTTTCAATGCAGATACTCAGCAAACCGTTACATTTACTATCAGAGCTTCCTCTGCTCAAATAGCGATGGCAGAAGGCAGCGATAAACCTGCAGCCGGGTGGGACTCGAGCCTAAAACTACTCGGCCCCTACCCAGATTTATTATTTCTGCAGGGTAAGCAGCCCTTAAAGGGACAGGCATGGGGCAAACAGTGCGATCGCATGCTAGCACTTTTTAATCCTGAAAAGACACAGAACACCAGCCCAGCAGTGGGCATTTAAGCACACCCAAGGAAAACTTTTGGGAACCCCGATTTGTGTTGGGGGGGGGGGTTACACCAAGATTTCAGGAAATATTTTTTTATGAGAAGAGTGGTAGATAGGTGGAGCCAACTACCCAAGGAAATCACCTGTGCAAAATCAGTATAGGGACTCAAACTTGGGTAGGAAAAACATCTGGGACTAGTAAGAACATCAGGAAGGGGGGGATTGAATGGCCACTAGGGCCTTCACATTCAACTGTAGGTAAGAATGGGCAGAGTGGATGGGCTGAAAGGCCTTTGACTGTTGTCAGCTTCTGTGTTTCTTTGCTTCTGTTTCCTCTCCCTGGGCTTTGTAAATACCATTCTACCATCTCCTCCCAACTCTGGGTCACTGACTCCATATTGGTGTATACAGTATGGACATGAGAACGATCACTGTTACCATATCCATTGACCTGGCAAAGGTTCTGATACTGCGGCCCGACCCTTTCTCCAGAATAGGCACTGGATGGGACTGGGTGAGACTGTCCAGCTTTGTGGTCATCTGGTTTCACGTCTAACTTTCAGACCAGCAATAGCTGGTCTAGGTTTTCAGTGCCTTGTTCACCTGCCTCCCTATTAGTTCTAGGATCACCCAGGGCTCCATTTTGGGCCCCATCATTCTCTACGCCATTTTCCTTAATAACCTCCCTTCAGTCTGTGCCTTGTTATGCACTGGTGCCAGTTGAGTGAATAACAGCTGTGCATTCCTTATGGACTTCATTCTGTTTGGAAGGAAAGGAAAAAATCATTGATATTTGACAGTCTCGAAGAAAATCTGAAAGGGAGCAAGGGTTATGTTTTGGTGAAAGAGCGCAAGTGAGCTGTGAGCTGTGCATAAATGATACGGGGAGAGATTTTATCAAGGTGAGCTGGATCATCCCTAAGCCTTGTGTGTGTGTGTGGCCCTTTGTGGGGCTGGCCACCTTAAGGTACACAGCTAAACCATCCTTGGATAACACTGTACACTTCAGCACATAATCCTCAGTCCCTGAGCTGGAATTGCCATTTCAGGATGACTTTGATAACATCCAGGGCTCGTTCTGCTCAAACCAACTATCTCTAAATGCCAACAAGGTGGTTTCCTCGACTTTTGATATTAAACAGAGGCTGGCTAGGGTTCAGAAAAATCCAGTCATTCGGACCCTTGAAAGCACCCCCACCCCCAAAAAACATTTCCCACTTCAAGTACCACAGTGTAGGGGTGGCTCAAAACCTTGATTTCTCCACCTATTATCAAACCCATTCATAAAAATATCACCCCAGGCTTGAAGCTCTATACAGGCTCAGGTCCTGCCTGCTTCACCCGGTCCTCCATGAGATCATTCTCCAGATGTTCATGCTGGTGTTTGACTATGCAGACACTGTATACAGTGCCATTCTCAAAACCAACCTTACAGACCAGACTACCTGATTCTTTCCTAATTTTTCACTAAATGCCACATGTCTTACCCACCACGGTTTTCTTTACATCAGTTTTTCTCCTCCTTTGAGCCTCAGTGTCTCCTCCAATGCTCTTCCTATCTTTCTAAATACTGGCATGCATCCTCCTCCTCCTACCTATCTGCCCTCCTCTACCCCTTCATTCCGTCCTTCTACTCTCTCTGTTCCTCTGATGTCACTCCTTTTCCATTCATTACTGCAAAACCTCCACTAGCCAGTCTGTTTTCTCTGGCCACCTCCCCACTCTTTGGAATTGCCTCCCTCTACCCTTCTGTCACAGCTCCTCTTTTCCCCTCCATTAGCTCTTTCCTTAATGGTCATTACTCACCTTCCTGCGACTGCAGTGGGTCCCCGAGCCCCACTTTGTGTTTCAGCTTTGCCTCCAATCTCCTCATGAAACTCTTCCCCCTAATTGCTTTCTTCCTCTTTGCCCTCGGCCCTTGTTCCGCTGTTATACTGTATTGCTTTCCTTCCTTGTCCTCTGCTCCTACCCTGCTCTGTCTCTACTGCCATCTCTATCATCATGGCCCTGGCCAGGATATTCAGCACAATTTCCATCAAATAATAATTGTTCATATATTCATATATTTTTATATATTTTGTTTTTTTTATTACCCTTCTGCTTCCATTACAATTCCATTATCTGATCTCCCCTTCTTATCATTCTGTCACTAATATACATTGCTAACCAATATTTTGGATACTTTTTGTTCACATCCTTAATTTGAGTATTTATTTCTCCACTTCTATGGTGCTATTGTATTCTTTCTTGTATAACCACACAATGTATACAGAAACATAGAAACTGATAGCAGATAAAAGGGCCACTTGGCGCTGGCCCATCCAGTCTGTAGCCGTTCGATAAGTGCTTTCATTAGAAGACCCTTCAGGCCTACAGCACTTTCTGTTCCACACCTTTCCTATCCCTTATGATTCTCTTTTGCCTATCCCATACATTTTTGAATCCCACCACTGTTTTCATCCCATTCCCTTGTGCCCATTCCATGCATTTTTGAATCCCACCACTGTTTTCGCCCACACTGCCACCACTGGAATACTGTTCCAGGCATCCACCACCCTTTCTGTGGAGAAGTATTTCCTCACATCTCTCCTGAATCTACCCCCTCCAGCTTCATATCATGATCCCTTGTTTTAGAGCACCCTTTTTATCTGAAAAATACCTCCCACCTGTACCTTATTCACCTCCGTGTGATATATTTTGCCCTGGATTCAATGTATTCTGTATCCTCTCCCCTGCTCCCCCACCCCTGGTTCACACCTGGAACTGAGCATTGGCTCAGTGTGACTATCCCAGTCACTAAATTTTAAATAGATTAATAAGCAGAAAATGACTGGGTCTTAGTAACGATCTAATGAATTGGTTTAACCTCAGTGCCTCAAGGTGGCCAGTCCCACAGAGGACCATGCACACAATATGCATACAGACGTTTTAATTCCAATTTGTTCTACATAAATACTGTAGATATGCATACAGGCGATCCAGCTCACCTTGATAAAATCTTTCTCAGTATCATTCATACACAGCTCGCAGCTCACTTGCAGCCATTCACAAAAGAAAAACAACCCTATCTCCCTTTCAGATTTTCTTCCAGGCTGTCACACTGCACACTATAAATGAAGTAAAATAGATAATATTTCTCTCCTTCTTTCCAAACATAATGAAATCTTTAAGGAATGCAAACCTGTTATGCATATCTCTTATTCATTCATGTGGCAACAAGACATCACTAGTGTTAGCCAGAGGTATATCCCAGTACATCTAGAGATATCAGCATTTTTTAAGCAGAGGCTGACTAGGGTCCAAAGCAATTCATTTATTAAGACCCTTGAAAGAAAAACAAATCTGGATATGTCTCAGGAAATGTCAATTTAGTTCAAATTAATTTCTTGTCATATATCTAGAAGCTGCGTATCTACAGATTCTGCATATATACATGTACTGCATATATAGCATAAGGACTTCTATTGTGTATACCTCTTGTATTACATTTTTTTTTCTTTGTTGTTCTACATTTTATATCTCCTGTCTATGTAATTGCGGACTGTATGTGTATGTGCCTCAGGACCTCCTTGTGAATGAGCTTGCTCAACGGAGTCTTTCCTGCAATAAACTTGAACTTGAATTCTCTTGGATGTATCTCTAGCTAGTTCTGTATTATCACTGCATGAATATAGTAATAGCCTTTGTGGCAAAAAGTGATGCCCTCAAAGACGGCCAAGTCTGAACCTTTCTGTTCATTCCCTTGATTCTGCGTGCATTTTCCAGGCAAACTGCTCAGAAACATTTTGCAACTTGGTCTCCAGGCTAAGTGCTGCGGCTGGCCCTAACTATGCCAATGCAACAAAGCGTAGCCTCAAACTCCTGGCCGGCCCTTTTAGTGTTATGCGGTACAGTTTTGACAGCTATCCCAGTTGTTGCAAGACAATGAAATATCATATTGATTTTGTGTCTCTGTTTCCTGGCTCTCTCATCAGTTGTCGCCAGGCAGGAGCGCCAGTGTTCCCAGTAAGTATGAGTTGCCGTGCTGGCTGATTGACAGGCAGCTGTCTGTTTCAGTGCCAAGCAAGGCTGCATTGTAGCAGCCTGAGGCAGAAATCATTGCTCAGATTTATTTATTTACTGACTTTCTTATTGGCCAGGGAAGGACACTAGACAAATGTATCTTTTTCCAGGAGTGACCTGGGAGATTACAGGGTGGAAAAGTGAAGTATAATATCACCAGTTATGGAAGCATACAGAGGAAAGTGAAAAATGTAGCCACAGAGGAACCAAAAAGAAAAAAAATCCGAACAGTTGAATGACAGTGACAAGGGATCACATCTGTATTTTTTTTTTTTTTGTATTTATTTGTTTTACCAGGACTGAAGCTCCACTGAACTACACTCATTTACAAGGAGATCCTGGTTAGGACAGGCGGTAATACAATGAGTCAAAGCAATTGCACACAGTATTAAAGAAGTCAATAGCAAGATACAACATGCACCAAACACAATGTCCAAGAATGGTTCACAAATAAGGCTTTTTTGATGTAGGCACGCAGTTACATAGTGTATAAATGTAAGGCAATAATGTGCGGGGGGGGGTTCTTGCGAGCTTTATAGAGGTGTTTGCTAAGTTTTGTCACCATTAAAATGAAGGGTCAGGGAAGAGTTGGGATCCAGTTAACGTGAGAGAGCATGTTGTGAAATATTTGGCAGCACATCATTGTGTACGGGGAAATCCGCTGTACAGAGACTAGGCAGTAAAAGTCCAAAACTCAGTTTAATTGGTTAGGGATCATCTCAATAGTGCATGAGAGCTGCAAAGCTGCAGTGGGATAGAATTCCAGAAGATAGGCACACATAAAGTGAAGGTCTGCTCTCTCAAAGCTCTATGACTTTTAGGGACATTAAGTAGAGAATGCCCATTCAACCCGAGTGTATACGCTTGGATTGAGAACTTTAGCAAATTTGCGAGAGCGGGAGTGGTTGCAGACCTAATGACTTTGTCCATGAAACAGCCCAGGGTAAACAGGGGACTATTTGAAGGGGACAGCCAGCCTAGCTGCTATAAAGCACAGTGATGTATGAGGCAGGCCTGCTGATAGGGAAAACCTGCAGATATTATTATAAGCAATGTCCTATTTAGTCCAGCTTGCTCTTCCAGCCATTATAAGAGGCACAAGCCCACATTGGGGTCTCCTTCCTTCAGCTTCCTGTGTCAAATATAGGATGGGGTTGGTAAAAACAGGGCTTTCCTCCTTTCCAAGTTCAAATAAGAATTGAAGCAAACCTTTTCTCGTGAAAAAAAAAAGATTCTTATAGGGCTGGAAGTGCAAATTGTCAATAATCACACATTTGCATAGTGTACACAAATTGCATGCTAAAAAGAAGATTGAAAACTCCAGATTTTTTTATTTATTTGAACTAAATTGATTTAAATCTGGGCTTTTGAAGGCCTGCCGATCCCTTGTTGACAGCATCTTCTTTGCATCTGCTTCTTCTGTATTCAAAGAGCACATTGCACAGTAGTTGTTGGCTGCAGGCTGCATGCATTGCATCCGTTCAAGAATCAAAGGAGTTTGATGTAAGGAGGCAGTGTCCAGTTGTTGCTGTTTACCAGACTAACAAGTACAGCTTATCCGTAGGGGAAAAGCAGATGTAATGCAAGCTTAGGCATCGAATAGTAAGCAAGGCAAGGCAATTTTATTTATAAGGTGCCCAATCCCGGAGGCTCTGGGCACTGAACATAAATAAGGGCATACAGCAGTAAATGAAAACATAATAAAACCTCATTAAAACCATCACAGGATTAAAATTCAGCAAAAGAGAGGTTTCCAGAAGTCAATCTTCAAGGGACTGGCCAAAGCTAAAGATGGCATCAGCAGTCAAAGGCCAGGCTGAAGAGATGAGCCTTTAACGTCCCCTTAAACAACTCAATCGAGGGAGCCTCCCAGACTGCAGGTAGAAGCATGTTCCACAGGGTTGGCCCAGAGACACTAAATGCATGCTCTCCCAAGGTCTTGAGCCAGACCCTGGGAATGACTAGGAGGCCCCTTAAGGAGGAGCGGAGGGAACGAGCAGAGGACACTGGTGTCAGGAGCTCAGACAGGTAACCAGGCCCCTGCCCATATATAGCCTAAAAGATGAGAAGACACACCTTGAAAAGGACCCTCCACCTGACTGGCAGCGAGTACAGAGCATACAGAACCAGGGTCACATGACTGGACCTTGAAAGGCCCGTCAGTAACTGGGCCGCTGCATTCTGCATTAGCTTCAGCCTGCAGAGAGCCCCTCCCATGACCTTGCAGTACACAGCATTACAGTAATCAAGCCTAGAAGTCACAAAGGTATGTACTAGTGTCAGCAGGCCCTCGGGCAGAATGAGGGGCTTAAGCTGGGCAATGTTCCACAAGTGGTAAAAAAACACTGCTGACTACAGCTGACACCTGATCTTCAAAGGTCAATCTGCAATCAAGGATCACACCCAGATTTTGCACCTTCGGAGAAACCACCAATGCAGTAGACCCCAGATCAAGTCCAGAGTCAGCCCCCGGTGGCCATCACACCCATGACCAGGCTCGATCACAGGCACTTCAGTCTTAGCCGGGTTGAGCCTCAGCCAGCTGGAAGCCATCCAGTCATTGATTTTAGCCAGATAGCTGTTAAGCATGTCAACCGCTCTCGATGTTCTGGGTGCAAAAGACAAATACAGTTGGGTATCATCTGCATAGCAGTGAAACTCCACACTGTCTTGTCAGATGATCTCACCCAGGGGCAGCATGTACACTGCAAACTACATAAGTGACAATATTGAACCCTGAGGTACTCCGCAAGACAGAGGCACTGGGAGAAGGAGAAATTCCCCATCACCACCCGCTGCACTCTGTCCGAAAGATAGGACTCAAACCAGTTGATGACAGTGCCGGTGAGTCCACAAAACTCACAAAGTCGATCAAGAAGCACAACATGATCCAGAGTGTCAAAAGCTGAGGAGAGATCGAGGAGCACAAGAACTGACCTGTCTCCTCTATTTCTAGACCTAAGCAGATCATTATGCAGTCTCACTAGAGCAGTTTCAGTGCTGTCTCTGGCCCGAATACCTGACTGGAATGGCACATAAATATCCAAGAACACCAGGCAATCTTCAAGCTGATATGCCACCAATTTCTCAACAATCTTGCTCAAAAAATGGCAGGTTGGAGAGCCAACGGTAATTCATCAGGACGTCTGGGTCGAGGGATGATTTCTTTAGCAGGGGCTTCACCAGTGCTTCTTTCAAAGCAACTGGGAAGCCCCCCTCCACCATTGAGCACCTGGCAATCCTGGCAAGCACCAGGTCAACGGCATCAGCACATCCCATTAAGAAACATGTCGGTGCCGGGTCCAGTTCTGAAAAGGTGTGCTTCATCTCCAAGATCACCTTAGTCTCTTCAGACACCACCACTGTCCTAAACTCCTCCCAGGCAGACTGAGTGCTTTTGAAACTCCCAACTCGAACACTGCAAGGCACAAGCCTCCCTAGCAGATTCCCAATCAGATAGCATACTGTACATAGAATAATGTATGGGTGTCCATAAACAGCAAGGCTTGGTTTCCATCGAGGGGAAGTGATGACATCATAGAGACCTTGAGAGCAAGACTTAAGAGGCCTCTATGATAGCATCACATCTTCAAGATGGAACCACAGTCTTAGTTTGTATGGTCAGCCATACATTATTTTTCATAGTATATAGCTTGCCCCTGTTGCCTTTTCATAGGATACTGTAGAACTGAAAGTCTTGACTTACGTAGGCTGAACCACAGAGAAAACAAAACAAGCAAAAGTTGACAGCACCACTCTCCTGAGTCCCCCTCCCAACAGCTGCATGCTCAAAAACTGCATTTCTATTTGGCACCTGTTTAGAAATATGGACAGTAACACATTGCATTTAGTATGGAAGGAGGGAAGGGGGACGATCCTAGTGAGTCTCTGCCAAGTACCAAAGTCATGGAAACCATTTTCTTGGCATCACAGGATGGCTGATTTGCCCAGAACCAGTGCAGGATGTTATTGAGGTCCAGCTTGAGCCAGGTCAGAGGCATACAGAACTGTGTCACCTGCATGCATGTGAATGGATGCAGAGGAGCAAGCAGTGGGGAGATCATTTAGAATACGGAGACTAGAATAAAGCAAAGGACAAGCCCTTGTGGCGCGCCAGAGCAGATGGAGAGTGGAGAGGATATGGTCACATCACTACAGACAGCTTGAGACTTGCTCTTCAAGGTAGGAGCAGAACCACTCAATCGAGCAGGCAGAGACTTGCTACCTTAAACTTGTCCAGAAGGATACGGTGAGCAACATTGTCAAAGGCTTTGTCCAGGTTGACAAAAATGGCTAAGATTACCAGGCCCTGATGATCCATACCTGATAGGATGGAGTCAGTGAGCCACAGGAGGGAGGTGGAAGTAGAATGAGACTTCCCAAGACTAGTAGGGCATGAAGGAGGAGGTGGAATCAAGGAAGGGCGAGAGTTGGGAGAGAACAAGGTGTCACTGGAGTTCAGCCATAGTATGGAGGAGGGAGATGGGGCAGTAGTTACCAGGGGAAGAAGGGTCACCCCCTTTGGAAAGGGGGATGACCATAGCCTGTTTTGATGTGTTAGGGATGGGGGCAAGTGAAAAGGAGAGTTTTAGAAGGTAGGTGATGGGGACAACAATAGGAGGAGTACTGAGAAATAAGAGTGTGGATCAAGGCCATCCTGGCTGCCATCTTTGTGAGGGTTTAGAGACAGAAGGGCTGAGGGGAGAAGGGTAGGACGAGGGATGGGAGGGAGGACTGAGGCAGAGGGAGGAGAGAGAGTGCATAGGAAGTAGAAAAATTGTTGAAAGATAAGGTGACTGTAGCAGTATCTGTAGGGGTGTTGCCCAACTTAAGGGCAGGAGAGGGGGAGCTGGATCGGGTTGGGGAAAAGAGGGTATACCTTCCAGAACTTAGTGGGTTGGTTAAGGTTGTTCTAGAGTGTGGATGTAAATAATTCAGCCTTTGCAAGCCTAGTAGCTCTGGTTCAGGTGTTTTGCAAAGGGCCCTGTAACTAGTGAGGTCAGCAGAAGACCCAGTGGACTTGTAGGTCTGTCAGACAAGGTCATGTGCTTGTTGGTGACTGGCCAGCAACACCCCTGAGATCCATGGTAGGTGAGAACTGTGGACTCTAGATTTTCTCAGTGGGACATGGTGATCCCAGACAGCCAAGAATTTGGAGCTAAGAATTCAGTGGCCATATTTATGTTACTGTCAACTGAAATGGGGGACCAGTCAGTAGCCACCAGGTCAGCATGAAGGTAGGACAGGTCCAGAAATCGAAAGGATCAGATCTGGATGAATTTGGGTGGAGATATGGGGCAAATGATTTTGTGCACACAGTAGACCATGTGATGGTCACTGGAATAATCAGGAAGGGTCCCCAGCATCCACAGTACAGTGGAGGAGAAAGAAGAGGACCCAGTCCAGGATGGAGTGGCTGAGGGATTTATGAATTAGCCAAGTGAGGTTGGAGATCAGTTGGGAGAGTTGGAGAGACTTACCATTTTGACATAATTTATGTTGGGAGGGTGAGAGCCAAGTGAGATTGAAGTCACTTAGTATGAGTAACTCACCAGAGAAAGCATGAGAGAATAGGGTGAAAAGGAGATTAGTGACTGATGGGGGATATGCCAGGACAACAATAAACTCCAGCAGTGAATATGGGGAAAGAAAACTGGAGAGAAAGTTTGAGGAGGAGCATCTCATAGGCAGATGGGGAGCAGGCAGACAGCACAGGTTCAAACTGGATGCAAGAGGAAAGGTATATGTAAATATCATCACCTCTCTTTGCATAATCCTGTCTGATAAGGGTAAGGGGCAACAGACTTCTTGGAAAACATAAACTGAACTTACAAGCTCAAATGGGCAGACTGGGTGGGCCATAGACCCTTATCTGTCTACACTGTCTATGTATCTATGATGATGGACTAACCTGGAATGGTAACAACAGTATCTGAGATCTTGGGAGCAGGGGGGAAGATAGCCAAGACTCCAAAATCACTAGCGCATCATAGAAATATAGAAATTGACAGCAGATAATGACCGCTTGGCCTATCTAGTCTGCCCATTTTCTCTACCTACTGCAATACTACAGATTCTACTTGATCTCCATCTGTTATCCTCTCTTTCCTAGTGTTAGGGTTCCATTATGCCTATCCCATGCATTCTTGAAATCCCCTACTGTTTTTCCCTCACCACCTTCACTGAGACGCTGTTTCATAAATTCACCACCCTTTCTGTAAAAAAATGCTTCCTCATGCTACCCCTGAGTCTACCCCATTCCATTCTCATATCATGACCCCTTGTTCTTGAACATCTTTTATTCTGGAAGATATAATGCTCCTGTACCTTATTTATGCCCTTGAGGTATTTGAAGGTCTCTCTCATACCCCACCTCACTCCTCTTTTCCAACGTATATACACTGAGGTCACTCCTTTATATGACTTTCAGTGCAGACCCTGCACCACTTTCATTGCCCTTCTCTATGTCCTTCCAGAGATGCGGCCTCCAGAACCGGAAATAGTACTCCATATGGGGTCTCACCAATGATTTGTACAGTGGTATCACCACCTCCCTCTTTCTGCTGGTAATACCTCTCCCTGTGCATCCAAGCATCTCACTGGCTCTCCCCACAGCCTTTTTGTAAAGCATTGTCACCTTTAGGTCATCAGATATGGTTGCCCCCAGGTCCCTTTCCTGTTTGGTGGTCGTCAGTACCTCCACCCCCATCATATACTCCTCCCTTGGATTTCTGTGCCCCAAACATCAGATTCAGAAGCAATGATTGGATATTTTATGGATCAATATGTAAGAACAGGCTCTGCTGACAATTGAAGTTCTTCAGGCGCCCGCGGCAGCTGTAAACAACCGCCATGAGCTTCTGAAGAAGGACTGGTTGGTCCGAAAGCTAGAGCACTTTGTTCTTGTTACATCTATGTTGGTCCATTAAAAGGTATCAAATCATTTGCTTCTGGATCTATTCTTGCAAGGACCAATGCGGCAACTACTAAATCTACAGTCCAAACATCAGGATTAAGATTAAACATGATTGGCTACACTACTTCAGTTTTGGGGAGGAAACTGTGGAGGATGACCGGAGCTAGTCTCAGTCCTGTGGGGAGGTAAGAGGGGGATGACAGGGTAGGACTGGGATTGAGCTCAATGTCACCTGCTCCTATAAGCAACAAGGAGATGATGAGCTTCAGGGAGCCTACAAGATGCTTGTGGAGAGCGGGGGGGGAGATGAGTGAGGGATTTGGGGAGGTGGTCCCTGAGTACTTCAAGGTGAGTCCAAGGGGAAGGGAGGAGGCTGCACCCAGGAAGCCAGTGGAGTGGGAGAGGGAGGAGTGACAGAAGTATGAGATGGTAGGAGGGAGGAAGGGAGATGGAACAGAGAAGGTAAGGGTAGGTGGGGGGAGGAGAAGAAGGTAGCTAAAAGGGGGAGGAGTGAGAGAATTACAAAGAGCATAATGGGAACTGTGGGAGCATTTGCCATGACTGAACTATTAACAGATGGGGATACTGAAACCAAGGTGAACTATAAAAAAACTAAATACATTTATATTAACTTAAACCCAGAAGGGAAGTCTATGGGAAGTGGGGAAGGGGGCTATATCCAGATAGCTTATAATGACTCCCAGATCCCTTTCCTCATTGGTAGTGTCAACATAAGCCCTCAGATCTAATAGTCCTTCCTAGGGTTATATTATTTTTATTTTATTTTGTTCTTGTTGACCGGGTAAGTGCACTAGACAAATCCTACCTATTTTCAGGCACGACCCGGGGGAGGGGGATACAGATGAATGCCAACTGACCTTGAACCAGATTAAGCTGTTGGTGGCATTTTTTAGTGAATGAGGGAAATTTGGCCAGGACACCAGGGAATTTCCCCTACTCTCCTGCCAGCAGGGGGTTTGACTTCCTGTGAGCAGGGATGGAGGAGCCCAGTTGGGAGCCGGACCGAGGAGGAGGAGGAGGAAGTGCTGATGTGGCAGGGGAGATGGTCTCCTCCCATGACCTCATATTGCAAGAGGCTACTTTACTGGAAATAAACCAAGAATTAGTTCAAAATAAACAAGAAGATGTTTTTCTCGATCGAGAACTTGAGTGATATTGATGGAAATAAGGACTGTGAGATAACTCCAATGGAAGGAATTAAGGGCAAAAGTAAAGAAGAACTTCTGCAGGCATTAGAGAAAGCCAAGGAGAAATATGCAGCTTTTATGGCAAGAAAACAAGTTGAATTAAAGTTACTGGATCACAGTGAAGAAACTGACAATGGGTATGGCCCAGCTGACAGCTCTGAATATCATGCATCAACATCAAAGGACGAGGAAGGAGCAAGCTGACAGACACTCCCGCAGGTAAATCTTCACCCTATTATTTCAACCACTAATGCAAATGTGAACAGGGCTGGCAGGAAAACCAAGGGATTCGGGTGCCTAGAGCCCCAAGAGGTGAATGTTTGAATAACCTGCGGAGGTAGAGGCAGTGATATTAAGGCAGAAGTTCCTACTGAAACTAGCTCTAAAACTGAGCAAAGGAGCGACAAGGGGAAAGAAGGTTTAAAAACTGCTGTACAAGATAAAGAAACGCCTCATGTAGTTTCAGGACTGGAAAACAATCCTAAGTCTGGTAATACAGTCCCCTGGTTCAACACAGAGATTCAAAAAGGTCCAAATACAAAGGAAAAGAAAACTGGGGAAGTCATTTTCCAAAATAATCCCTTTGAGCAGAATGATGCTACAGTTTTTTCTTTCTTAGCATCGATCTGCTAAACCAGTATCAAAGGAAGGGAAAAACAGGAGAGAGGCTATTATGTTGGCAAAACGCAATCTAGATGGGCCTAATACTCATAAAGGGCCTGTAGAACACAAGGAACAAAACTTATCTATGCAATCCTGTCCAACATCAACAACAGAGGCAATTGGCAAAGCATTTTCCCTACACAGTAATCTAAATCAGGGACTTGAACCCTTCTGCAGTTGGTCACCGGGAAAAGCCCTACAGGAGGCAGGATGGAAGAAATTGCCTTCAGGTCAGTGGTTGCCAGACCCACCGTGGCCTGCAAGCACCCAGAGGGTGTCCTGGGTTTGCCTCAAATCTCTGTTGGGGAAAAGGAGTACAAACCAGACTCTGCCCAAGATATGGAGATGAAAATATGGGACAGCTTCAGGAAAATATAACTGAACTGATTATACTGGAAAAGAGCCTTTAGAGAAAAACATAGGAACCTGGGGATCCAACACAGGACAGGAAGAATGAAACAACCTTTGCAGGGACCCCAGATCTCAGAAGAGGAGCAGCACCTGAAGGTGAAGAAAACAAACTGACCCCTCCCCAGCCAACTATTGTCAGAACTCTTTGCTAAATCAAAAAAAGAGGCTGCTCCTAGAAGGAATGCAGTTAGGATTCAGTACAAAGGGGGTCTGGAAATCAAGCCAGATCGGTAATATGTGGGGAGAAAGCTCCTGAAGGACTCACTACACTTTTCACCAAAAGATGTTTATGCTTTTATAAACATCTCAGGAGAGGACAACTATGACATTAGTTTCAGATCTGCATACATCCTGGATTTGTTCTGGCAACGCTTCAATCAAGTTAAATTTTCACCTCTGTGGTTCCCCTTTATGGTGATCCCCTTGACAAAACCCCTCATTAAATATGTGACAGTGATGTTTCGGAATGAAGGGGTACACGTTGATGACATTACATACTGGCTTCAACAAAAATGTGAAGTATTGAGTGCACCAGAAGCACAACTGGATTCTGAGATGTTTTGGACTGGGGGATGGAAATATAAGGTTAAATTGAGGCAACTGGAGAGTGATATAGAGCATATACCAAACTCCTTCATGCTGGGTAGAGATAGAGGAGTGTGTTTTTATTCAGGGCAGCCACGAGCATGCTACAAGTGTGGGGCTAGGACCCACCTCTCTAGTGTATGTGATCGCCCCCGCTGTGACAACTGTGGGAGGTGGGCACTTAAGCATGCAATGCGCAACCTGACACAATGTGAGGTTATGTGAGGACACAGGTCACACATTCGGAGTGTCCATGGGCTGCAAGAAATAAGGCAACAGTCATTGGCCCTGAGCTTCTTATCCAACAAGCTCAAGAGGAAGCAGCCAAAAACGTGGTACAGGCTGAAGTCCCTCCTGCAGAATGCAACCCCCCAGATAAGGTTCCAGACCCTATTCCAGGCAAAAAGGAGGAAGTTGAGACTGAAGAGATAAGAATAGATGAGGAGAATCATCCACTCTGTCCCAATCCTGATAAGCCCATCCAGTGGGGGGACCTATTACCGGTTTGCTACACAGATAAGCAATCCACTGATGTGCAGGTGATCCCTCTTCCATCCCCCCAAAAAACTCACCCTCCAAGAAGGACAACTAGGAATACAAAACCACCCCTCCCCCACCCCCACAAGTGAGCAAGCAGGCTTAGCGGAACCTAATCTCTTTGAGGTTTTGGCTCCCTCTGAGGTAGAATCAGACACAGAACAGATGGATGTAGCTCTTACACCCACACAAGCTGAAGGAGGGAAGGATGATATGCTTGAGTACAAAGGGAAGAAAAAGAAAACGAGGAAGAAAGGGCCTTGAACTCTTAAATTGAATGGTTAAGTTATCCCTGGGTTCATGTAACAGTCATAGCCTCTTATATTCCCTTAGGAGAACGGCGTTGTTTCACCTATTGATAGATCTAAAACTGGATATCTGTTTTTTGCAAGAAACATGGATGCTCACATCAGACCAACTTAGGCTGTTCCAGGCCGAATGGAGATGGGGGCCATCCTATTGGTCCTTTGGGCCAGACAGGGCCAATGGAACAGGTATCTGATTAGTACCTTTTCCTTCCAAATGACCAAGATGGTGGATTTGATTCCAGGAGGATGTTCATCCTAGATGGATATTGGGATAAGGTCCCTATAGATTAATAAATGTATACAGCCCACAAACAAAAGCAGATAGAGTAGCTCTAATTTCCAAACTTCAACCTTACTTACATACGTCCACTTATGTAATCCTGGGGGGGATTTTAATTGCAACTTACCCAAAGGGGGACTGAGGAGGGAAAAAGTGAAAACATACTGTGATTCAAATGCCTTGCAAAAATGTGTCGATATTGGCAAGCTGAAGAATTATGCGCACTACCAATCCCAAGGGCCCAAATATACATACAAAAGGCGACACCTGACATCAAATATAGACCATATTTTTGTTTCTAGGAATCTTCCTGACCCAAACTTTCATACTATAACTATAGAATTTTCAGACCACCTTCTGTTACAAATAATGTTTCAAACAGCCCCCCCAAAAAAATAAGGAGGGCGAAAAGATGGAGATTAAATGTTTCAATGCTCACAGACCCTTTTGTTAAAGAGAAAATGTCATCATTACTCTGGGCTAGGACCTCAGTGAGTGATCTCTATGAAGATTTGGAGGTATGGTGGATGGACACAAAAAAAGAGATAGCAATATGGTTCCAAAACTATGTCAAGCATAGGGCACAAAACAATTTTTTAGCTATTTAAAACTAAGATCAAAACTTCAGAACATGCTTTCACAGTCTGCTGTGTCTAGACAAGATTATGGCCCTGACATTGAACAGATCTAGGATGAAATGAGGAAATTTCAATATGACAGGGCAAAAACTTTAAATACAGAATTGCAATTTAGAACACAAAAACAATTGGAGACCCCTTTGAGGCCTGTAGAAAGAAGAAAGATACTTTAGATATGTTTCAATTAGTAGATGATAGAGGAAACATAGTGGAAGATGAGATGGGGATCCATGAAATAATCTGTGGGCTTTTGGCATCACATGAGAGTTCCCCTCCTCCTTCTACAAATTTGATTAATTCTTATTTGGAGAAAAGCCAGGTAACCTTGGCCCGGGAGGATCAGGAATTTTTAACCTCTCCTTTGAAATTACAGGAAATAGAAGATGTAATTATGAGACTAAAAAATGGATCTTTACCCGGACCTGACAGACGGCCTTATGAGTTTTACAGATCATTTTCCAAAATAATGGCAAGGTGTTTAGTAGAACTGTTTTCAGTATTTTTTGACAAAGGGGTGGTCCCCCCTCAATTCACAGCAGGTCTCTTAATTTTTATATGTAAGGGAAGGCGAAAGGTAGACTCTCAAACTGGAGACCTATAACTCTCCTGAATGCTGATTTTAAAATATTGTCTCGGGTTCTTAACAATAGGCTATGGCAAATAGCTCCTTTATTAATACATCCAGCCCAGTTTTGTGGGATCCCTGAAATGAAGCTACAACATGCCTTAATGATTATCAGAGATGTAATAGAGATGTATGGTGCTGCACAAACATCCGGTTGTATCATTACTTTAGATCAAAGCAAGGCTTTTGATAGAGTATGCCTTCCTTTCCTCTTTCAGACCTTATTACATTACGGTATTCCAAAGGAATTTGTGCATAAAATCCAAATTCTATATTCTAGAGTCCATGTGCAACCTATTATTAGAGGGTCGGTAATGAAAGGTATCACCATAAATACGGGGTTCGACAGGGCTGACCCCTCAGCCCACTCCTTTATAACTTTTCCCTGGACCCTCTGATTAGAGTTTTGAGCAATACTCAAGAATGGGAAGGTTTGGGGGGGATCCCAGGCCAAATGGAATTGAAAATCCAAGCCTATGCAGACGATATATGGCTGTTTATAGCAAACCTGGGGCAATTACCAACAGTAATAAAACAACTGCAGGAATATTCTAGAGTATCTAATGCCACTCTCAATCTAAATAAATGTACAGGGTTGTACTTAGGAAATACAGAGAGGGCACCTGTAACAGTAAACCATATTTATTTCTCTTCAGAGCCAAAAATATCTTGGGAATAATGTTTGGACAACATAATCTCCAGCTTGAGAACTGGGAAAGGGCTCTTCAGGGGGCTGAAAATAAAATCCAGAGATGGAAGTCATGAAGGTTGTCTAAAATAAAAAGGGTACACATAAGTAAAAGGTTCAATATACCCACTTTGTTGTATATAGCCATGATTTTCCCACCACCAGTGACCTTAGAAACCAGGTTATATGCGTGCTTTTTTCAGATGGTTTGGGGATCCAGACTGAACCCAATAAAAAGGTGTTTTATATATTTGTCTAAACAACAAGGGGTCTGGGTAGGTGGACCTATAACTCTTTTCCATAGCCTTTTCCTGTCTCACAGTCTTAAATTGGGCTAGGGAACCAACCGTGTGACATACCATTTGTTTTGTAAAACTTGTAGTGCATATTTGAAATTTGACTGAAACCTTCCCCCAAAATTGCCCACCCGTATCAAAATACCAGAATACATTAAACCAGCACTCAAAAAGCTTTGCAAATGGGAGATCACTAAAGCGGATATCTCCAGACTTTCAGGACGACAATTGTACTCGCACATGGTGAGTCAAAGCAATCCAGAACAACCTGAATTTAAAAATTGCCCACCAGATCTAAAGGAAGGGGTGTTAAAACAATCAAATAACAACAGAATTCCAATGCACGTGTGGGAGGTATTATGGCTTTCAGTTTATGGAAGACTGAATGTAAGAGGCAATGCAAAACACAAGGCCCAAGAAGAAAGGAATTGTCCATATAACGGTTGTATTAATATTGAAGAGACAATGGATCATTTCCTTTTTACCTGTTCCTATGCAGAAGCCCTATGGGGATATTTAAAGACAGAATGGAATCTAAGGTGGTTAGACAGTTTAACCTATGAGTCTTTGGTCCTTGGGCATTGTCTCAACCTCAAGATAATGTATGATTATAATACTTTAATGGTGTTGTTTTGCTGTTTCAAGTTTTACCTTTGGCAGGCTTGCTGTCAATGGACACTCCAACAAAGATTGATGTCATATACCACCTATAACACACTGGTAGAACAAGCTATGGGGGTAGTGTTTAAGAAAGATCTGCAGGCTAATCCTAAGAGCTATGTTTTAAGGAAATGGAAAGGGTTGTTTGGATTTATCAAATACAAGTAAGGAGGTAGACTAAAAACCCTATTTCTAAACAAGACGTGTTTAAAAAGTACTACTGATTTTTGCCCTAATAGTTTATTGGTTACTCAGTAGTTGGAAAATTATTTTTGAACAATCACATTTAACCAGAGTATGAATCAAATACTTGTTTATTTGGGATTAAAATTGTATTCTTTCATGTGACTTAACACACTCAGAAGTAACTGGGTTTGAGAGCTACAACTAGCAAAATTCCCCTGCCACAATGGTATGGGGAAAGATAATGGGGGGCAGGGGTTCTTTGGGGTTAAGGAGTCATTATTGTGTGGTCTTTAACATATTGTATCAAGTGTGTGAAGTGAATACCTGTTGTTCTTCCTTTATATATGTTTGTTTTTTCTTTCCTCTTTATTTTTTGTACAATGTGTTATGATTTGTGATGATGTGATATCAATAAAAAATTCCCCTACTCTTTTTGATAAGTGCCATGGGATCTTTGACATCCACCTGAACTACCACCAATCCAGGCAGATGGGACCTCGATTTAATGTCTCATCCAAAAGACGGCACCTCACAAGTGCAGCACCCCTCTCATGCTGCACTACAGTGTCAGTACTGGGATATTAACCCAAGTGTCAGATGTGGGAACTGAGCCCACAGCCCTCTGATCTCCCAGCCTCAGAGGCGAGTGTGCTACCTACTGAGCCACTGACACTGTTTTGTTATTGTTCTGGAATTTTCAGAGCAATAGTAAACTCCACAGAATTGGGAGGCTGGGGTGTTATGTTTCTGATTCTGCAAATGCTTATATGATCTGCAATACATATTTAAATTCTGGGTATAAAATGCTTTTCAAGTGGCTAGGACAGAGGGAAGAATATGATTAGCTAATCAACATTCCCAGCCATATAATAATCTCATCACAATTTCATGGTGCAAAATTTCCTATCCAGTCAAAAATGCCCCCCCCCCACCAAAAAACACATTTATTTATTGCATTGCTGTACTTATGTTTTAAAGAACCATTTTGTAAGTGCAATAAAACACTTCAGGGGAGCGTAATTATGGCCACTAATTACATTTCTCAGGTGTGGTTAAAGGCCATAGGTTGTTGCCAGTAGAGGGCAAATGGTACTGCGGGGTCCGGGAGCGCCAGGGGATCAGGCAGCCATTGCTGCACTAAGGAAGGAGGGAAGAAGCTGCAAAGGGAATCATCAGGAGTTGGCTCAAAAGAGGAGGAATGTTTCTAGGGGCTGACTGCTGCATCACCACACCGAGCCTGGCCTTACAGCTCCAGAAGGGGGCCAATCTAGATGAAGAGGAGGCAGCCAATCCAACTGATGGGATAGTAAAACGTAGGCTCCTGGAGGTGCCAATTGAGTAGGGAGGAGTGAGATTCAAGCAGAGTGGCCGGCTTTAAAAAGCCTGCCTACCAACGCTCACTCTACTGCAGGGTCCAGGGCAGCAAGGGGAATCGGGCAGCCATTGCCGCACTGAGGAAGAAGGGAGAAAGCCACAGAGGGAGTCGGCAGGAGCCAGCTCAAAAGAATCAGAGTGTTTCTGTGGGCTGACTGCCGCATCGCCACACTGAATGCGGCCTTCTAGCTCCAGGAGGGGGCCAATCCAGGGGAAGAGGAGGCAGCCAATCCTGTGGATGGGACAGTAAAACGTAGGCTCCTGGAGGAGCCAATCAGGCAGGAAGGAGCGAGATTCAAGCAGAGTGGCCGGCTTTAAAAAGCCCACTGGCTAATTCTCACTCTACTGCAGGGTCCAGGATCCAGGGGAGCAAGGGGATCAGGTGGACATTGCCACACTGAGGAAGGAGGGATGAAGCCGCAGAGGGAGTCAGCAAGAGCTGGCTCAAAAAAAGAGGTGTGTTTTTTGTCCCCTACTCACCGTCCTGGCCCCGACCTCTATTAAATACCCAAGGGGGGGAGGAGGAGCCAAATCCGGGGTGAACCTACAGTCCAAGGAAGGATCGCAGCCTTCTAGTGGGAAGTGGTGGAGGATAGCAAAACAAATACTTCATAAAAGGGCTGATCAATACCTGAGGGGATTGGTCAGTGGTGGATGGCAAGAGAAGAAGGAGCTATCAGGCAAGGGCAGCTGGAGGAGATCAGTGGAGTGAGTGATGCCAAGGTGAGCTGTGGTGGTAGGAACTCAGCCAACTGAAGGGACCCAGTTTTTAGCTACAAGGTACTGTGACTTTCTTACATTCCGGCTGCATTCAGAGTTAAGGTACTGTGATTGTTTCAGTTCTGGTCTTTGCCATCAAATCAGGGTCACTGTGATTGTTCTGGGATACCTGGATCATAGGGGGTGAATTACATTGTGGTGGGACCTGTTTGTCTCGGGGGGCATTATTTGGGGGACTCTGCATGTAAAGACACTGGGGGTGGAGGGATTATTTGGATAGAACTGTCATGTAAGGAAACACAAGTAGAATTGTAAAGTCACATATAGATACTGCTGATAGTGCATAGGCTGATCTGAAGGGAGCAGGGCAAGGATTGTAAATACACGTTTAGATACTGCTAATAGTGGCATAGGCTACAAAGGGAGAGGAGGCTCTGGCAACTGGAGGGTTCTGCACTGTCTGATTGCTCAGATGGCATCTGAGAGGGGGAAGGTTTGGGGGCAGCAAGGGGCAATTAAGAAGGTGAGTTCTTAAGAGAGTAACACAGTAGTAAGGAACCTATTAATCAGAAGTGAGGTACACTATAGAGGAAGAAGCTCATTTAAACATCTAAGAAATCAGAGGAAGATAAGGGTCTACATCTAACCATTGGGGTATCTCTAGGGTTAAAGCATCATTGGAGAAGACAAATGGAGGGGGCTAGGGAAGAACACATCAGAGGGTGGGGGCTCTACCGGGGCGGTTGGAGACAGGAGTGGGGTGGTACAGGGGGAAGCAGGATGCTAAGGGGCCGACATGGGTAGAATCGTGGGATGCATTTGATTTGGGACGGTAGTTTGGATGAACATACTGTGGAGACTAGGAGAGTGTCCAATCTGTAACAGGCTGAGGAGGCTGGAGGAGGAAGTGCTGTGGCTTGGTAGAGAGTTTAAGAGGATGAGGGGGAAGGGGGTCATGACACAGGAAGATCTCATCCAGGCAATAACATGAGGACATCAAATGGGAGGAACAGTGAATCAAGAGAGGGGTTGGGGAGGGAGTGCAGGAGCAGAACAAACAAGGGATCTAGCAGTAATGAGAAGGCTAGAGTCAGGGGAAAGGAGCCAAAGCACAGCCAGGCAGGAAATAGGTTTGCTGTGCTAGTGACACTGGTGGAGGAGGAAGGGGTAAGCAATCTCCAGGAAGGGGAAAGGAGGAGGGAAGGGAGGGAATCCACAACAGACAGGAATCGGTCAGAGGAGAGTGATGGGGTAAAGAGAGAGAAGCACTGCTGGTGGGGAGGATGGCAGGAGCGGGGGCCCATGGGGAAGGGAAGGGATGGGGATAATAGTGAGCGGGCAGTATAGGGGAAATAGGAGGGGACAGGGGGCCAATGAGGAAAAGGGTAGAGTTAGTGATGTGACAGGCTCTAGTAATGGGTACTTTGGGAAAATGGGGGGTGGGATATAGAATGAGGAAGGGGGTGCTAGTGCTGGATGACTCCATACTAAAAGGGATCAGATTGGGCAGCAAGGTGGGAAAGGCATAGTCAAGTATGGGTGGAGGCCATACCTGGTCCAACGGTGGACATGGTGGGGCAGGCAGTTCTTAAGTGTGCAAGGGGGGCAGGAAGAAACCACATCTAGTGATAACCATGGGCACTAATGACCTAGCAGCGAGACTGTGGAGGTAGTGAGGAGAAGGTTTGAGGATCTAGGAGGGCTATGTGAAGAGGCGGGGGAATCAGTGGCTTTTCAGAGGTGCTCCCAGTACCCTGCGCAAGTACAGGAAGGAAAGGAAGGATTGGGGAGTTAAACACTTGGCTGGGGGAATGGTCTCAGTCCAAGGGGTAAGGGATAGTGGGGGACTGGAGCAGAACATGGCACAATAAGGATCTATAGGCAGGGGATAGGCTACACTTTAGCAGGGAAGGGGGTATTAAAGCAGAGGTTTGGGGGATACATAGAATCAAGGGTAGATTTAAACTAGGTGGGGGGTAACATGGAGACTGCTGGTAGGTGGGGATCCCAGAGAGGGAAGATGAGGATGCTTACCCCTCAAGCTATTGGAAAGGAATTTAGGGTAGGGGCTCAAAGAGGAGTGGAAAACCAGGGAGGGGGAGTGAAAGACACAGGTTGGAAAATGGTCTTACTGAATGCGAGAAGCTTAGGTAACTAACTCCAGGCACTTGGGTTAAATCCCAATACTTTTATTTATTTATTTATTTATTTACTGTAAATTCGGAATTACAAACCTTTGAGTCAAAGGCTCTTTTGCAAAGGCTCCACGTCGGTTACAGAGGGTGGAGGGGGGAACACGAGTTGGGGAAGACAGACGGAACAAGGAAAATTATATACAAGCAAAAATTGTATACAGATTTATGTACAGTCACATTTTTAGTAACATTAGCTCTCCGGTGGTTACAGAGGGTGGAGAGACATATGACAGTAAAGGCAAATGGAAGGCAACTTTCAATACATAATAAAAAAAGTGGAATTACTGAATTCATTGTTGGCATGATAGCAGAGAGACTTTTTTTGTCTGGTTGGGGCAAGTAGGAGACATACCTGCGACCCCTAGGTTGAGCATGGATGGGGTTTAGATAGGCCTGAGGGGCCTGTACTGACACTGTAGTGCAGCATGAGGGGAGTGCTGCACTCCTGAGGTGCCGTCTTTCGGATGAGATGTTAAACCGAGGTCCCATCTGCCTGTTCTGGTGGTAGTTCTGGTGGATGTTAAAGATCCCATGGCACTTCTCGAAAACAGTAGGGGAATTTTCCCGGTGCCCTGGCCAAATTTCCCCCATTCACTAAAAATACCACCAACAGCTTAATCTGGTTCAGTGTCAGTTGGCATTCATCTGCCCCCTCCCCCAGGCCATGCCTGAAAATAGGCAGAATTTGTCTAGTGCACTTACCAGATCAACAAAAACTAAATAAAAAAATAAATTGGCCAAGCTACAGCTTCTCATGGCAGTGGGGAGGGTGGACATTACAGTCATCACAGAAACATGAGCCACCCAGAACCCGGACTGGGATATGATGATCCCAGGGTACAGGCTATTCAGGAAGGACAGGGCTAAGGGGAAGGGGAGTTGTGGCAGTCCATGTGAGGGAAGGGATAAGGTCTATGAGGGAAGGAGAGGAGGGCAAGACAGAGGCCCTATGGATGCAGTTTCAAGACTCCAAAAAGAAGGACACTGAGAGTGGGGTAGTGTACAGGCCACCAGCTCAGGGGGATGACCTGGATAGGGAGTTGGCTGAGCAGATCAGAAGGGTCTGTAGGAAGGGGAAAACAGTAGTCGTGGGGGACTTCAACCTCCCTGGGGTGGACTGGTACACCTCAACCACCTCGAGTGCGAAAGAGCAGGTATTACTAGAAGCATTTCAGGACAGCTTCCTGGTGCAATTGGTCCTCAAGCAGACTAAGGTGGGAAGCATACCTCTCAACTGCTATGAATTTCGCATAGCGCTATGATTTCACACTCAAATTTTCCCTTGCTCCGCATAGATTTACAGATGTTCCTCATAATGTTAGAGCTATTTCTGGACACACAAACTATTAACTCATTGAACTAAGTTGATAGAAACATTCCTTTTCACTAACTATATGGGGTCCACTATCTGTAGACATATTATTGTTTAAAATAAGCGTAACCCATAGTTGGCGCTATCCCAAGGGCTACTACTCCTGCCTGCTTGGCTAGTAGTAGGTTAAGGGGCCTGAGTTTTGAAATGGGTGCCTCCACCTGGAAGTCAGGGTTGGTGGTGGCCAAGCTAACCTGGGCACAGCCCTCCGGGACACTGTAACCCCCTCTTTCCTTACTAGAGGCCAGAACAATACACAATAATCACTTTCACAATACCCCTGATACACCACACAAGTACCCACACTGTTTGCACTTACCACCAGGGCCCGGCCCTGGGGACCCCCATAAAACAAGGTTATAGACAGCAAATAACAGCAGTACAGTACTCTTGCACAAACTGGAACCACAGCCAGGGTAAATGCAAAAAAAGAGTTAGATCTGATTTATTTAAGGGGCTTGAACAAGGAAGGGGCATAGTCAGGTTAATTTGCTTAAAGGCTCTATCAATCAGTTATGCATTCACTTCATGGTCCATAAACAGTCACACACTCTGGGTACCTCGATGGAGAATGGTGGGCCAGCCAGGAACATTGCAACTGGTTGGGGCCCTGTGATGGAAGAAAACAACATGCACAACAACCACTATTTATAATCCGGAGCCAAAGGACTCAGTTCATGAAAAGAAAACAACAAGACAATCACATGACACATTTTTAGATTTGGCTGTTGTTGCAGGGAGCTACCCTGATGATTACTCACGATACCCAAGACTGGACACAGGCTGGACAAAAATCGAGACAGCAGGTGGTTAATCTGAAGTGCCAGGAGAAGCAGGGCCCACACGATTTGCCGAGGCATCATTCCTGTTCAAGCATGGAGCAGGGGCTGATCCCCAGGCAGGTCTCTCATCTGTGGCTTTCTCTGTGCAGTGGGGTAGTCTGTCAGGGCCAGCATGGCATGGCCCAGGCCGAATGGAGATGAATGCGAATTCAGTCCAATTAGGCTAGATGAAGCTTCCAGCAAGCAGAACAGAGTTTGCACAGTAGGGAACCAAATCACGACCCACTTTCAATACACAGCACATTTACATGTAAGGAAATTCTACCGTTCCTGGCAAATCACTCTCTGGTCATGATCGCAAAGTCTTTGCACAAACCGGGGATTCAAAAGCAGCTGGAAATCCTGACAGGTCAATCGCATTCAGCAAATCTTTGGTCTTCTTCAGGTTAAAGTCTGGTCACAGTCAAGTGGCTTAACTAGTCCTCACAACTCGGATTCAGTTTGAATAAACTCTATTTTCCCTCTTAGAGACAGCAGGCAGACAGGTAGGTCAAAACTCAGCCCTTTCACAGTTCTCCCATGCAAAACTACACAGAACTGCTGCTCAAAATCACTTGAGCTGTTACTTCTTCACTTCTCAGCTCAAAACTGAAACTAGCTGCAGCAGCCTGGGAAATTCCCCAAGATCCAAAAGGTTTGGTTGTCTGATCCTCCTGTCAGTCACAACAAAGGCTCCCCCTTCAGGTGCAAAAAGGCACAAAAAGCCCAAAACTACAATTCCTACAGATTTTGACTCCAGACAGCTCTTGTAGTCCGGCTCCATTTTAGGTCCCACCAGTACTGATTGGTCAATTCGCAGTCCAGGACCAAGACAGTGGAGATAAACAAAACAGTCCTTGCTGCAAAGAAGGCAGGTTAGACAAACTACATTATCATTATCACACAAAATGATTTTCAGCAAATAGTTAACATCTTTCAACAGAGCTCCCTCTCAGATTACTTATGACTGTAATCCAGGCAGCTCTTAAAGAGACAGTACACAGAGGCTATATGGACACTCTCTGGCAATCACATTTAAACTGCTAAAATGCAGGACACCAGCCTGGCAGTGAGCATTTAGACAAGCTCAATGAAGACTTTTCGGGAACCCCCATTTGTAGGGGGGTTACATAAGAAAGTACTATACATTCTGGCCCTTCACTATGATTTTTGAAGGCCAGTGCTACAATTTTTAATGCTGAGAGTTTGAGAGGTATGGTAGGAATGACTCTGGATCTGGTACTATCAAACTGGGAGGCTTTGAAGGATCTGGAAGTGGAGGACCCCCTGGCTGGGAGTGACCATCACTCGGTGTGGGTCACACTCAATATGGGCAGGGAAACAGGAGGGTATGGGTACCAGGGTGATCGATTTTAAGGGACAGACTTCAAAAGGATGGGTAAAGTTTGGCTGGACATCTGGTGGGGAATTCAAACTTGCATGGATGCTAGCCAAAAATGGGATATTATTAAAAAAAGGGCTAGCAGAGGCTACTGAGGCTTGTACCAGTTGGCTGACTCGGGTGGTCATGGAAGGGGTGAGAGCCAAGAGAAAAATATTCCAGAGACTCAAGAAATTGGGAGGGCAAGGGGACAAGGATTAGTACACGAAGAAGTCCAGGGAAGTTACCAGGCTAGTCAGGGTGGCCAAGGCATCCAGAGAGCTGAGACTGGCACAGAGGATTAAGGATGAGAAAAAGGACTTTTTTTAGATACATTAGCAAGAGAAGGAGAAACAAAGGCCAGATTGTGAGGATTAAGAAGGCCGGGGGGGGGTGGAGAAGGGGAGGACCAGGCGGAGGTACTGAATGATTACTTCTGCTCTGTGTTCATGGAAGAAAAGGGGTGGCAGATACCTCAGGGGAGAGGTGGAGTGGGCAGGGGGGAGGTGTTGACTGATATCAGGATAGCAGAGGACAGGGTTCTGGAAGGACTAAGGGCACTGAGGGTGGACAAGGCACCCGGGACCAGACGTCATTTACCCTAGGGTGCTTTGGGAGCTAGCAGAGATCCTGGCAGGACCACTGGCAGACCTGTTCAGTACATCACTGGACACAGGATGCATGCCACAGAACTTGAGGATGCCCATGTGGTGCCCATTCACAGAAGTGGCCAGAAGGATGAGCCAGCCAACTAGACTGGTGAGCCTCACTTCAATCTTGGAGAAGCTCATGGAGACAATCCTAAAAGAGAGGCTGGTGACCTTTTTTGGAAGGCAATGGTCTCCAAGACAGTCATCAACACAGATTTGTCTCTGGCAGATCCTGCCAGACAAATCTAGTTAGGGTCTATGACCAGGGAACTGGACATGGGCCATGCAGTAGACATCCTGTATTTGGACTTTAGCAAGGCCTTTGACTGGGTGCTAAATGGGAGGCTCCGGGGAAAGCTGGACTATATAGGGGTTGGAACCAAAATGGTCAGTTGGATCGCCAACTGGCTGAAGGGTAGGCAGCAAAGGGTGGAGGTGGGGGTACTTTTATCACCAAGGGACGTTACGAGTGGGGTGTTGCAGGTATCGGTACTGGGACCAGTGCTATTTGGGATATTCATAGCCGATATCCCACATGGGTTCCCGACTAAGACCAGTCTGTTCAAGATGATACCAAGATGGGAGCTGTGGTGTATGACATAGAGGGGTGGAGGGAGCTGCAGGAGGACCTGACCAAACTACAGAAGTGGTTGGAAACATGGTAGTTGGGGTCCAACACCCGGAAGTGCAAGGTCCTGCACTTCAGAGCTAGGAACCGGGGAGGAAATATCAGCTGGGAGGAGTACAGTTGGAAAGCACCGTGGAGGAAAATGATCTGGGGGTGCTTATAATAGGGAGTATGGACCACTCAGCCAAGTGCAGGAAGGTGGCTGCAAAAGCAACCAAGATGATGGGGTGCATATCGAGTGGAATCTCCTCCAGGAACAGGGAGGTGATCCTGCCCTTGTACAGATCACTGGTCAGGCCACACCTGGAATACTGCATGCAGTACTGGCGTTCATTCCTGAAGAAGGACATCAGATTGTTGGAGGGAGTTACAGCATAGGGCAACAAAGATGATCCAGGGACTGGAGGGAAAATCCTATGAGGAGAGGCTGGGAGAGCTGAACATGCATTCCCTGGACGAAAGGAGGGATGGGGGGATATGATCAAAACCTTTAAATATTTAAAGGGAATAAACAAGATTAATACAGAAGAGATTTTTGAGATCAAAAGGGGGAGGGACACAAAAGGGCATCTGCTGAGATTGGAGGGGGAAGATTCAGGAGGGAAATCAGGAGACACTTTTTCACTGTAAAGGTGATAGACAAGTGGAATACTCTGCCTGAGGAGGTAGTATCCTATAGAACTGTGGGTTGATTTAAGAGGGGTAGGACAGAATGGGGGGTTGTTGAGGTGAGGGTGGGGTAGCTGCAAGTTGAGGGGCTAGCTGCGCAATAGAGCAGACTCGATAGACTGCAAGGCCTGTTTCTGCTGGCATTTCGTATGTTTGTATGGCATCACCAGTATCATAAACGGAGATCTGTAATGTATGCATGGTGGTTGTGCATGCATATGCAGCCCCCTAGTGGTTACAGGGTAGAATGCAGTTTTATGCATTTTATGCAGTGGATGTTTCATTACATGTGAAAATACAAAATATCACATAATTAACAGGATTTAAAATGCTTCAGAATTAATAGATTACTTTCATAGGTAGTTTCAGAATAAATAGTGAAAAATAATGCTTTATTCTTGATATCTGGTGCCTTTATGCAGGCTGGATATCCTGAATGCTTGCTCCATTGAATGACACAACAAGTGTTAGCAAGTTCCGCAGTAAGCAAAAGAAAGAGTTAATCAGAACTTTTACAAGTAGTTCATGTCCAGTACACTGCATGCCAACAATTTTCTGTGATAAAAGCATGTCTTACAATTTTTTTTTACTGCAATTTATCACCTATATTTAGAACTCAGAAGAACGGACTACTGATCCATTCATCATTCAGAGATAGAGCAGTATCATGCTCCCTAGGTTTGTTGAATGGCTGGCTAGAGGCAAAATCTGACCCCAATGAGAATCTCACAGTGTCTTTAGTCATAATTGCAGCAAAATAATGTGGTATATTAAGCTGTTTTTTTTGATGTTCTGCATGAAAGTCAAACCAATTTAGTAGAGAAAAAAATATATTTTCTCTATGTAATTACAATTTTAGGAGAAACTGAATGCCAGCTATGAAAATAAAATTAGAAATGCACTACAGAGAAATAAAGCAAACAGAAAATGGTGTTGTAACACTCTTAGAACATGTAAACAGGTTAGGCATTTCTCTGGAAAACAAAGAGGGTTAAGCTTCAGTATACAGTATAAGTTCAGTTCTTCAAGTTGGAAGGTAGAGGGATGTGATAAGGTGAATCGGAAAAACATTTTCTTCTTGTTCAGGAATTTGTGGGTATTCCTTATGCTTGAAAGAGTGTGGGGGTAGAATTTGTGGTGATATGAGGAATCATTATTTCACCCAGAATAGTACATTTTTATTTATTTACAGTATTTATTTGTTGATTTATTTTTTTGTTTAAAAATTGGCAACCAGGAAAGGGACACTGAGCCAAGGCTCATTTCCAGGTGTGACCCACGGGGGTTAGGGGGAGTACAGAGACAATAAAGATTACAGTACAACAAATGGTTACATAGGCAGCATTACTTGGATACTACATGTAAGAACAGCATTGTGTAACACAATAATAAACAATAGTAAATGCATGAAACAAGCCCAGAAAGGAAGCAGTGGAAGTAGGGAGTGTTGAGTCTTTTAGAGAGCTGCTGGCAACTCGGGTAGAATTTTGGAAAAACGTAATATATATATCCACTTCAACTTGTTTTGTATTTCACATATCTTCTACGGCAGTATAGCCTAGAAGTTAGAGTAATGAGCTGTGCACGAGCTTGGTACATCCAGCAGACCTGAATTTGATTCCTACAACCTACACTTGCATTCTGTGTCACTCTGAGCAAGTCACTTAACCACCCAGGTCACCCCTGGAAACAGGTACTTGTGCCTAGTGGGCCTTACCTTGTTACCAAAGAATAAAATAAAAAATAAAATAAAAGATTTCCCTTCCTCATTACTTATGGAGGAAATGTGCCCAAAAATAGGTTTTCATCTCTTAGAGTGGCGGGGGAGAAGCTGGTAGTGAGGGACGAGAACTGGCTATGGAATAGGCATCAGAAGGTAGTTGCAGGGAGGGAACTCTCAACTCCAAGGGCTGTAACCAGCGGGGTACTACAAGGCTCAGTGGTGGGTCCACTGATGTTTGGCATCTTTATTGCCAACATCTCAGATGGAGTTAAGAATAAGACCAGCCTTTTTGCTGATGACACAAGGATCAGTGCCGTGGTGGACAATGCAGAGGGGTGGCTAAGACTACAAGAGGATCTTGATAAACTTGAACGCTTGTCAGACACATGGCAGCTAGGATTCAATGCAAAGAAGTGCAAAATCATGCACTTAGGAGCCACAAACCCAAAGGATTGCTACAGGCTGGGGGGGGGGCACAGCACAGGAAGGCAGCAGCAGCTAAAGCTAACAAAATGCTGTGCTGTATTGCCAGAGGAATCACCTTCAGGAGGAGGGAGGTCATCTTGCCACTGTACAGGTCAGTAGTGAGACTGCACTTGGACTACTGTGTACAGTTCTAGTGACCCTACTTTAAGAAAGATGTCAAACTACTGGAGAGATCCAGTGCAGAACATCCAGGATGATCCTTGAATGTAGGACAAACCCTACGAGGAGAGACTTGAGGGAGCTCAACATGTACTCCCTGGAGGATAGGAGGGATAGAGGGGACATGATCAAAATCTTCAAATATATGAAGAGCATAAATAAGGTTAGTACAGAGGGGATTTCTAGATTAAAGGGAGGGAGATACAATGGGGGACACAGTCTGAAATTGGAGGGTGGGAGGTTCAGGAGAGAAATAAGAAGGCACTGTTTCACGGAAAGGGTGGTGGAGAGGTGAAACGAACTACCAGAAGAGGTAGTACCCTTGAAGTCAGTGGGCAGTTTTAATGGGGGGTGTACAGGGTCAGGGAGAAGGTCACTTCTATACAGGTAGGGGAAGGGGGAGCAGCTGCAGAGTGAGAGACTGATAGCTACACACTTGAGCAGACTTGATAGACTATATGGCCTGTATCTGCCGGCATTTTTCAGATGTTTGTGTGTTCGTAGAGTTGATCAGTGCCTACAGCTTATTCCCCAGCTGAACTCATAACCCTGTCTTTTGATGTTGTTTGTTTGGTTGGTTTTTGTTGACCAGGTACGTCCACTAGGCAATCAAATGACTATTTTCAGGCACAATCCAGGAGGTTACATACAAAGTGATTACAAGGCAAACATACAATATGTTTACAAGGCAAACAGTATAAAATGAATCTAACAAGTACTAACACACATTACATAGTAGCAAAACCAGAAAAAAAAACAGAACATCAGGAGAGGCATTGGATGTTATGTGACGTAAGAATTTTCACAAAGGGCATGAAAATACCAAGATATAAAGGCAAACCTGATTATACAGTTAGATGTGAGTCAGAGCTGTGCAGTTCAAGGGCAAGGGTTGAGAAAATATTCATGATATTATGCGAATAACTGTGATGCCACAAGTAGAGTACTATGCCAACAGGAGCCGATGAAACGAAGATCCCATTTTCATGCATATGACCTCAGTAATAAACAGTGGAAAGGAGAACTACAGAGTTATTGTGAAATACAAGCTGAACTGTGTCCAAATATTCTGTTTTCCAAGCTCCACTGGAGGCACGGGATGCTCTTTTACCTCAGAATACCATCACTGGATGCAGCCCTTCATTCACTAGGCAAGGCAGGGTTCCCCTAAGGTTTCAAATGTTTGACGTAATATTAAATGCTGTGGATGTCTGATTGGTAAGAGACAGATGAGATGGGCTTTTGCTTTTTCCAGCTGGCATTTCCGATGTTTCTACATACAGTATATGTTGGAACGCTGTCACATAATAAACACTGGAATTGGCTGACCAGTAGTCCTTTCATCTCACGGACTTTATTTATTATATTAGCTACTTATAGTACTGTATCCTTATTCATTTATTCTACAATTTTTGAAATAGCTCAGCTGAGAGGTGACATCGCATTTTCCATTGGGACCTTCTTTTATCTTTTTTTTTTTTGTGACAGCGTCCCTCATAGTGTGAAAGAACATAACAAGCTCTTTTAAACAAGATATCAGGCATATTTGTCCAGTGATATCACTCAATAAATCTGCCATACATGAATTGATTTATTTATGTGGAATGTTTGGGCAATGATAGGCACACTGAGCTGGAGCTCATTATCGGGTGCAAACTTTGGGGTGGGGGGATACAGAATGGGATAATACAGCACAAAAAGAGTGTGCTGGCAACATGCAGCAAGATTTTGCCCCAGGTGCAGTACCTTGCCTTTCCCTGCATTGAACCTCAGCTTCCACTTTCTAGACCATCTTTCCAGAGCCTCCAGGTCCCCCTGTGAGGCCACCCTCCCTCCCCTCCTCTCCATCCACCACCGGCCCAGTTTTGAGTCATCCATAAGAGACTCATCTCAATCCTGATACCTGTCCTTATGTCAGAGCGTGGCGTTGAACAGGAGGGCCCAAGGACTGATCCTGTGGGACCCCACTAATGACCCTCCTTGGGGATGAGACTATCCCACCAACTACGACCCTCTAGGTCCAGTCCTGTAGCCAATTGTCTATCCATCTAATCATCTGGTTCCCAACCCCCATTTCTCCCAGCTTATCCAACAGGCTCTCGTGAGGAACAGAGTCAAATGCCTTGCTGAAGTCTAGAAAGAGGATGTCCACTGGTTCACCCAGGTCCAAGGCACTCCACCCAGTCATAGAACTCCACAAGGTTTGTCTGACACGATTTCCCTGGGACAAATCCATGCTGTCTATCGTCCAGGCACCCTGACTTTTCCAGGTCCCCCCCAGCCTCTCCTTGACAATGCCCTCCATCATCTTGCCCACCACCGATGTCAGGCCGACAGGCCTGTAGTTCTCTGCCACCTCCCTTGATCCCCCTTGTGGATAGGCACTATATGCACCACCTTCCAGTCCTGGGGCACCCACCCTGTCCTCAGAGATGGTGAAAAGCTCCCAGGGTTTTCTGCCCAGGTCATCCGCAAAGTTCCTTCAGCACTCTGGGATGCAATTTATCCGGCCCTGGTGCCTTCTCTGTCTTAAGGGACCTGAGGGACCTCATCTCTCTCTGCTGTGATTTCCACCTCCTGTACCTCTTCTCCCTGTTTAACCTTCCCCCTCCTGCCAGTGATGCCTCCCCCTCTCCCCAGACTCGCTGATCGGTGGGGTCCCCCTCCTCATTATCACTGTCTCCTCCCATGTATGATGCAGCACCCCCATTTTCCTTGGTGAAAACTGAGGTGAAGTACTCATTTAGTACCTCAGCCTGGTCCCCCGGGTCTTGTGCCCATCTCTCCCCTGTTTTAACCCTGCTAATCTGCCCCTTCACCGTCCGTTTTCCCCAGTGTATCTAAGAACCCCTTGTTCCCTCTCCTAATTTCCCTGTCCAGGTTCTACTCCTTCCTTGTCTTAGCCACCCTCACCACCCTAGTGGCCCTTCTAGCCATCAGTTCGTATTCCCCTTGAACCTTTTCACTCCTTGAGCACTTGAATTGCCTATAGGCTGCCTTCTTTCCCCGCACCACCTCCTGGATCTCCCTGGTCCACCAGCAGGGTTTTCAGGTCCTACCGCATTTTCGTCTTACTCTGGCACAGGTGCTGGTAGCATCCTGCACCCCTCTCCTGATTATTTCCCACCTACTGTCAGCATTCATGTCTGACCCAATCACATCCAAATGCTCCTTAAGGATCCTTCCCATTTCCTTAAAATCCACCCCCTGAAGTCAGTTACCTCTGTCTTTGTGCAGCCTTCTATCCCTCCTAGGTCCAGGCAGAACCGGACCGTGGCATGGTCACTCCCCGCCAATGGGTCCCTTACCTCCAGGCCCCCAATCTGGTCACTGTCTGCCAGGACCACATCCAGTACCCGCGCCTCCCTGGTCGGTTCCCCCACCTGCTGAGTTAGGAACGTGTCTTGAAAGACATCCAACAACCTCTGTTCCCTGGCCACCGAGGATGTCATAGTCTCCCAGTCTGTTCCTGGCATGTTTAAGTCCCCCACCACCACCACCACCCTTCCCCTGCCCAATCTGCAGTGTCTCCCAAAATCTGCCACCAGACTCTCCTCCAGCTCCTCCGCCAGCGCAGGGGGTCTATACACCACTTCTATTTTTACTCTCTTGCCCCCCCTTGTTATCAAGGGGGTGAATCTGGTTTCATTTCAGCTGCTTACCATCTGTATCCCCGGTCACCCCTGAAAAAGGGACTTCTAGGCCCAGTGGGTTTACTGGGTCAACAAAATTCAATAAATAAATAAATAATACATGGCAGGGATGTGTGGTGCTAGGATAACATCACGCCTTGGGCGGTTGGCCACCAGGCTGCAGGCTGAGTGCATCCAACACCTGAAAAGTGATGTTTTCTCCACAAGACATGCCCTGGAGTGCATTTTTACAATTGTAAAATAGCTTCTTGTACAAGAAAAGAAAAAAAACAACAAAATAAAAACATTTTAAAATTACATATTCAGTTGCTTTTTGAATAGGTGTGATGTTGTGCTGGGACAAGATCACTGCTGAAGGTCAGCACTGACCAATCAGAGCCCAGGAATGTTTCTTACCAGTTTATAAATAACAATTTAAGTGACAGAGCACCATTTTACATGTCATTCAAATTAGACAAAAACAAAATGGGCTGGTGCAAAGAAACTTTTGAGACATACTCTAGTCAAGAGGTGAGAGCTTACCATTGTCAGCAGGACCAATTGCAATAGCAGGTGTTTACAAACTGGTCACAGAGAAGGCTTTTCAATGGAAAAAAGGAGAGACAGAAGAGTGGGCAGTAGGCGGGAGGTTGTTCTTGAGAAGAGGAAGAAGGTGATGAAAATAGGCAGTGAAGGTTTTGAAAACAGGCAGTGAAGGTTTTACAACAAGGAACAGAGATAGGGCGCAGATTTCATTTCACTTCATTTTATTTTTTATCCTTGTAAGTCTGATGAGCATAACTGCCCATTTTCACAGATGACAAGCATTACATAAATATACATTACAATGACAAACACAATACAAACATTTGAAAATAAATACAATATTGAATCAACATATGCATTCCTGAGAAAATTGTAAGTGTTTTTTCATTCTAGTTTTAAAAGACAATAATGAATTACAATTCAACACGTCCTGGGGGAGAGAATTAAAAAAGTATGGACCCCTATATAATAAAGAACACTGGCCTAGAACTTTCTTGAAAAATGGTAAGCCATCTGTAAACATAGATTGAGTTCTATTTCCTTTGGAATTTAGATATGTAGGGAAACATGAACTTGTTGATACAGACAAAAGACCAGATTTGATTTTAAACAGGAAAACACTCTTTTTAAAGTAGATCCTAGTAATGAAAGAGAGACAATTAGAACATTTCAGAAGAAGACAGTGATGGGTTCTTACAGGTACACAAATCCTGAATCTCAAAATGGAGTTATAAGTATCACTCGGTCTGCCCAGGGATCTACGGTTCATAGCTAAATAAACCATAAGTCCATAATGCAGGACACTAAGGCCGGGATATTCAAAGGGATTGCACATGGCACAACAGTGTTGCGTCATGCGCAACCTGATCGCCCAGCGCAATATTCAAAGGGATGTTACGCTGCAAAATCCCGATGGCGTGCACCATGGTGTATCCGGCGGACGCGTAATAAGGGCATGCCGCAGTACAGCGGCAGCATATCCCAGCATTCAGCCCAGGATGCGGCGCGATATGCAGGCACACACCCGCCTTTGTGTTGCACAGGGGACAAGAGATGTGCCCAAAAGATAGAAATATGTCGGGGACACCCACCGCTGGCTGCAATATTGCTGGGTGCAGCAGCGGCCGCCTGCTGTGGGTGGCCACCTGACCACCCGAGTCACAGGCCGAGTGTCAGGCCCCCTCCGTGCCCGATCGCGGGCTTTGTATATATGGTAAATCCCTGGTGGTCCAGTGGACCCTACCCCCTCACCCGATCACGGGCGTAGTTCAAATAATTTATCCCTGGTGGTCCAGTGGACTTGCTCCCCAGCCGGATCATGGGCGTAGTGTACATAAACCTATCCCTGGTGGTCCAGTGGACTGATCCCAGCCCGATTGCAGGCTTAGTTGAAATAAAATCTCCCTGGTGGTCCAGCGGTATCCCCCTCTCCACCTGCCCACTCAGACCCACCACCCCGCCCCCCCCGGTCTGTGGCAGGCAACAGCTCCACGCTCACAAGCCACCCAGCCGCCCACCAACTGACAGCATGCCAAGTACGGCTGTACACCCATGTCCACAGCATGGGCCAACGGGCATGCCGCAGACCGCACTATACGTTAGTCCCCTATATGTGAACTTGAATCCATTCGCTATCGGGACTGTGTGTAGCACGGCACAGTCTGCATGCCCATTGACTCCACGCTGTGGACCAGTACGACAGCCGCATTTCTGTATGCTGTCAGTCGGTAGGCAGCCAGGCGGGGCTTGGTTGCGGGGGAGCCGCCACCCGCTGCTGACCGGGGGGGGAGCGGAGTGGCGGGTCTGAGTGGGCAGGTGGGTACTGCTGGACCACCAGGGAGATTTTATTTTAACTAATCCCACAACCAGACTGGGATCGGTCCACTGGACCATCAGGGGTAATACTAATTATACTAAGCCCACGATCGGGCTGGGGAGCAGGTCCACTGGACCACCTGGAATAATGTTATTTTTACAAAGCCTGCGATCGGGCTGGATTCAGTCCACTGGACCACCAGGGATATTATGAAGATGTACAAAGCCTGCGATCAGGCGTTGGGGTGCTATGCCGCCGAGGGGCAGGGGGCGTTGGTCCCCGACGGCTACAGCCTGGCAGGGCGCCAGGCACAAATTGCCAGGGATCGGCGCACCTGGATGCAAATGGGGCCATAATGACATGCAAATTATCCCATTTGCGCCTTGCATGCATAATGGCCCTATTTGCATACCCACCGCTGAATATCGCGGTTCCTGCGCCTAGCACATCTGCACTTGCGCTGGTGCATCCCCCTGCTCCTCAGTTGCCACTTGCGCTGGTGCAGTGCCACTGCACCATGCGCAATGCGGGCAGCCACAGTGCCATATTCAATGGTGCTGAGCCATGGCGCAGCACCATTGAATATCACCTAGGTCACTCCCTGGTATATCCCAGTTGCGCTGCGCCCAGGCTTGCGCCCCAGCCTGGCGCAGTCTGAATATCCCAGCCTAGGGAGAAAACTAATTCTATACAAACAACCAAGTCTTTGATGAATTTTTTTAGTTATGTAAGAAACACGGGGCAGGATTCACAAAGAAGATGCGCCTGGCGCAACTCAGATGCGCTGGTGCAAGTCAGATGTGTCAAGCCCATGCAAAGCCATTCACATAGGCATGCGCCATGCCAAGCACCAAGCGCAACATCACTGTGAATCGCTACAGGACACAGTGGTGCAACCGCAGATGCGCCAGCACAACCAGTGATATGCCAGGGCAGGCAGGATGCCCTGCAGCCACACAGGGGAGCCAGCAGAACAACTGGAGCAAAACAGCAGGGCAGGAGGAGCAACCACAGAGCTGGAACAAACAGACCCATGGACACAAGTGTAGAGTAAAACATGTTTATAAAAGGTAATGGGCATATAAACTGTACAAACCAAATGTCATAAAAGGAACAACAACAGCATCAACAAATGGGGGAGAGGGGGAGCAGGGACGGGAAGGAGGACAGGACAGGGACAGAAACAGGGGACAGGGTAGGGTAACTATTTACATGGGATGTCCCCCAGAAAGTGGCAGGGGGACACTAGCGGTGCCGTGATCTGCCACGCAGCACCCTAGCATGGACCGGAAGGCATAGCATGACGCCCCGCAGGGCAGCTGACAGGTGCTGAACAGTCCGTGAGAGAGGGCGCAGAGCCGCCTGGATGGCCACATGGATCCTCTGGTCCACATCTACTGGTGCAGCACTACCACCACCACCCGAAACAGCACATTGAGCCAGAACACCTACAGCAAAGGACAGAAGGAACACACACTGAGGGCCAGAACGTGGAACACAGCCCCACCCACCACCGACCGCACAGAACCAGAAAGACTGCAAGCTCTGAAAAGGAGCAGGGAAATCCCAGCCTCCCCCCACAAAACATGGTAATTAGTGAGGTAAACACCAAGGTAGAGAAGTTATTAGGGAGCAGGACAGAGGTAAATGTAAAAAAAGGCAAAGGCAGTAAGGACAGGAATGGGGCTAAAAGGGTAAGGCATCAAAGTGGAGGGTGGTGAGTACCAACGCCTGTAGTCTGTGTTGTAACAAGCTCCCTGAACTAGTGGCCTTGATGGAAGAGGTTGCCTGGATATTGTGGCAGTCACAGAAACATGGTACACAGAGAACCATGACTGGGATGTCAACATACCAGGATACACAATCTACAGGAGGGACAGGGAGGGTAAAAGGAGGAGGAGTAGCTCTCTATGTAAAGGAAGGGATCAAAGCAACAGAACTAAAGAGTAAACAAGGAGCAGATGAGGCACTCTGGGTCACCCTGGAGACAGGAAATGGCACCACAATCCGCATAGGGGTTGTATACAGACCCCCATCTCAGGGGGAGGGAATGGACAAGGAAATGATAGAAGGCTTCCTTAGAATAGCAGAAAAAGGGGAGATATTGTTGATGGGGACCTGAATATGCCATATATTAACTGGAGCTCCTTTGCTGCAGGCACATCCAAGAGCAGGGTCATTCTTGATGCCCTACAGGGGGCATGCCTCAGACAGCTAGCAATGGAACCCACTCGGGAGGAAGCAATCTTAGACCTGGTACTCTCAAATGGGGACGGAGAAAGAATCTCAGATTTAGAAGTGGGTAGCCATCCGGGAACAAGCGACCACCAAACAGTGTGGTTCACGATAAACACAGCCATACAATCAAGCCATACAAAAGCAAGAGTATTGGACTTTAGGAGGGCTGACTTTGGGAAAATGAGAGAGTGCCTCAGAATAGCACTAGCAAACAGGCAAGAAGGAGGGTGGAGGAACAATGGGAGTAATCAAACAGCCATCACAGAGGCAACAAGCCTTTCAAGTAAAGCAAATCAACAAAACACAACAAAGGAAAAAATGCTATGGTTCTCAAAAGAGGTGGCAGGAAGGTTAAGGAGAAAAGGACAGCATTCAGGAAATATAAGGAAACATAGAAGGAGCAGGACAGAGAACTTTATCAGTTAAAGCAGAAAGAGGCTGGGAAGGCAGTCAGAATAGCAAAGGCCCAAACCGAGGAAAGGATAGCCAATTCTGTTAAGAAGGGAGATAAGACCTTTTATAGGTACATTAAGGAGTGAAGAAAGACCAAAGGACGGATACTGAGGTTTAATAAAGGGGAGGGAATGTGGGTAGATGGTGACAGTGAAAAAGCAGGAATACTGAACGAATATTTCTGCTTAGTATTCGCAAAGGAAGAGAAGGGGGAGGTACCTAAACCAAACAAGAGAAACACTCTGAAGACAGGGGTCGATACCAGTCCATTTACAGAAGAAAGGGTTCTGAAAGAACTAATAAAATTGAAGGTGGACAAAGCAATGGGGCCTGATGGGATTCACCAAAGAATTCTAAAAGAACTAAGGGTAGAACTAGTGACATCGCTGACTACTCTCTTTAACAAATCATGGGAGGATGCGATGGTACCAGAGGACTGGAGGAGGGCAGATGTGATTCCTCTTCACAAAAGTGGGAGCAGGACAGAGGCAGGAAACTATAGACCAGTTAGTTTGACCTCAGTGGTAGGGAAAATGATGGAATCTCTTCTGAAGGAAAGAATTGTTGAATACCTGGAAGCCAGTGGGGCACGGGACCCAAGGCAGCATTGATTCACGATGGGAAGGTCGTGTCAGACGAATCTAATAGATTTCTTTGACTGGGTGACCAAAGTAGTAGACCAGGGAGAGGCTGTGGACATGGCCTACCTAGATTTCAGCAAGGCATTTGATACAGTCCCACACAAAAGATTAATACACAAGTTAGCCAGCTTTGGAGTGGGTCCCAAGGTGGTAGCCTGGATAGAAAATGGGCTAGACAACAGGATGCAAAGGGTAGTAGTAAATGGAGTACACAGTGAAGAAAGGAGGGTTACTAGCGGGGTACCGCAGGGTTCAGTACTGGGACCGGTCCTTTTTAATGTCTTTATAAGTGACATTGCAGAGGAACTGGAAGGAAAAGTATGTCTCTTTGCAGACGACACAAAGATCTGCAACAGGGTTGCTATGCAAGATGGAGTGGAAAGGAAGAGAAGGGACTTGGCAAGGTTGGAGGAATGGTCAAACGTATGGCAGCTCAGATTCAATGCAAAGAAGTGCAAGGTAATGCACATGGGAAACAAAAACCCAGGGGAAGAGTACACAATGGGGGGTGAGATACTGACAACAGTAAAAATGGAAAGGGACCGGGTAATTATATCAGATGACCTAAAGGTGGGCAAGCAATGTGTGAAGGCAGTAAGGAAGGCTAGGGGATACTGGGATGCACAGGAAGAGGCATCAATAGTAGAAAACAGGAAGTTGTTATCCCCTGCACAGACAGTTGGTGAGATCCCATCTGGAGTACTATGTGCAGTTCTGGAGACCCCATCTCTGCAAAGACATAGACAGAGTGGAGGCTGTCCAGAGGAGGGCACAAATGGTGCAGGGTCTGCACCAGAAGACATACGAAGAAAGACTGAAGGAGCTTAATATGTATACCCTTGAGGAAAGAAGAGAGAGAGAGGACATGATAGAAACTTTCAAGTACCTCAAGGGAATCAACAAAGTCCAAGAGGGTAGCATCTTTCAGAAAAAGATATGCAAGAACAAGGGGGCACAATTTGAAGATAGAGGGGGGACGGCTCAGAGGTAATGTGAGGAAGTATTTTTTCACAGAGAGGGTTGTGGATTCATGGAACAGCCTCCCTGAGGAGGTCGTGGAGTCAAGAACAGTTGGGGAATTCAAGAATGCATGGGACAGACATAAGGCAGTCCTAGTGGGGGGTAGGAGGAAGTAAGTTGTTGGCTAACTAGGATCTGCAGCTTATTTGTTAGGTAGGAAAATGGGCAGACTAGGTGGGCCAAGCGGTCCTTATCTGCCGTCAAATTCTATGTTTCTATGGAAAGCGGTACTCACCCGTCCCCGGCAGAGCACCAAGCCTGGCACCCAAGTATCGCCGACAACACTCCTCAGCTGCATCCGCGGCATGCTGCCTGGCCCCTGGTCCTGAAAAACACAATAAACAGCACCATGTGCAAACACTGTCACTGTGCAGGATGCAGTGCCCCAGCCCCCCCCGCCGGCACGTGGCCATGCAGCAGACAGTGATGCCAGGCCGTGAAGCACCTGGTGTTAGCAGGCACACACAGCCATGCCCTGCCCCCACCCTGGCACCAGGGCAATGAGGCACGGGAGCACCATGAGGGCAGTGATATACATACCCAGCATGTGCCACACAAGGATACAGTGGAAGAACAGCTACCTGGACGTGGCAGTGCACCCCTGCATGCATGGCGCAGCAGCCGCGCAAGCCACTCTGGGTCCCACCTCTGGAGGTCACCATAGTGATGCCTGCACTGCTCCCTTGTGCGTGGCATCCCAGTACGACGCACAATCCGCGATGCAATGGTGGCCCACACCTGGGCCCTGGGCACATGGAGGTCCTCCTGTCCAAACAGATGGCCCTTCACAGCCATGACCTGTGCTACAAGATGTAGCAGCCCCAACTGTGACCAGTTCATGGTCCTAGGCACTATTCTCCCAGCCCTAGGCATCCTACACTGTGATCAGACAGTGGCAAGGTGCAAACAGGAAATGTGCCGTCGACCGAACGTTTTGCGCCGCGTGAAACATTGAGGCACGTACAGCACAGTGCGCATTGAACATGAAGCGCGAATGGCTGCTGGTGACGAGCCGGCACATGCGCACACCACCACACAATGGCGCTTCATGGCCAGGACATGGTCGCGCATGCGTGGTGCACTTGTGGGTGCCATGTTGTATACAGCATATGCCATGAACGTGTACCGCGCATAGTGCATGATCTGTGGGGAGGGCCGGATCAGTGCTGCATGGGCAGTGCATTGTGGGACATGCTGCGTGATACGGAACCTGGCACCACGATCGTCAGGAGCAATATGGCACACGGGACAGTGGCAGAACGGCGCATCATGGGAGCTGCGCCATATCATTCAGACACCGCGCATGCGCGATGAATGCGCCATGTAAAATGCCCCCAAGTCATGCAGATGTACCACCCAGGCCACGCATGCACTGGGAATGTGCTGTATGGTAATTGGCGCATCACACAGATGCTCCATGCAAAGTGAGATGAGCTGGGAGCAATTATGCTATTCAGAGAGAATGCGCCCCAAATAGCCTCATCAACCATGCATGAGCAACTCAGCCGATTAGCATCTCATTAACAGGTGTTAAGGCCTCATTTGCACGCCCTGAGCCATAAATGTTCCCAATTCAGCAGGCTGAGTCCAGGACACTGAGAGGAGTCAGTGCCTACAGGGTGAGTATACAGCCATATTTTCAGGGCTAACAGCACACACTGGTGTGCCTGCATTGGAGCGTGCACAACTGATGGACCCCTGTACACCGCATGTGGGATCAGACATCCATTAGGTGGCACCCATGGCAAACCGTGTTGTACAACTGCAGGGAAGTATCCATGGAGCGACAATGGACTGATCCCTGCCAAGTCCATAGCGGATGACCGGGACACACACAGCACAGCACGTATGGAGCACTATTGCCAATCTGTGGTGCGGTTGGCAGTGCGCCGTGGCGGTGCAATGTGAGACGGGGGGGTGACATGTACAGAGGACCACACAATGTGCACAGGGACTCAGGGATGGAACGTATAACTGGGGGTGGACTGCACTGTGAGGTGGATGCAGCGCCATGCCCAGGTAGGTACGTCGCACAGTGCAACACCCATGCAGGCACAGTGTCACCACTTCCAGCATGCACACTGCCGCTGCCCTAACAGTGAATGCCACCACATGGCAGTTCCCCACCATCCTGTAGCCATCACAGGGGTGGCACCCAGGTATGATGTGACACCATGGTGGTGGAACACACACTGCAGGGGTATTGGGACATACCCATGGCAGACGGGTCAGTGTCGCACACCCTGTGGTGGCTACACAGTACCCCAACCATGGCCTGTGTGCCATGCACGTGCGCCATCCCACATGGACCATGTCCATCTGTGCTTGGCTGCCCACATGCGGACCACGGCACAGGCCACCAGCCACACAGACCATGGTGAGGCTGCAGATAGTGGGAGATGGGTGCAGGTCCATGTGTACACACAGGCAGGTCTGACACCAGGTTGCTTCTCCCCACAATGTTCGACATGTCTAAGGAGGCAGGTGCCACCACCAGGCAGTGACCAAACTTCACGAAAGACGAGGAGAGGGCACTCATTGAGGCATGCCACCTACGCCTGGATAAACTCACTGGCAGGAGTGGCAGCAGGATGGCACGTGAATGGCTGGGAGGAGGTGGCCTGGCACATGAATGTGGTTGCACCATTCAACTGCCTGGTGCAGGAGTGCCGTAAGCATTGGAATGACAGCCGACGAGGTGCCAAGGAGATGGTGGCCAGCATCCAGACATCCCTGCAGTGGACAGGGGGAGGACCCAGCTCGGTGGCGCAGCTCAGCCCCACTGAGGCCCTCCTCGCCACCAGTGTGTCATGGACAGCGATGCATTGCATCCCAGGGGGTGGCTTCCAGATGGGGGACAGCCCGTCACAGCATGGTAAGTAGCTGTGCATCCTGTCTGGGCCATGCCATGGACAGGCGTGCATACCCGGCAGTGTGCTGCTGACCATGCTGTGTGTCTTGTGCATCCTGTGCATTAACCATGTTTTCCTTTCTCTCTTCCACAGCTCCATCGTGACTCCAGGGTGTGGCCATGGCCGATTGTGCAGCCCCCATGGGCGATGATGCGGGCCCACCCCATGGGGCCAATTACGCTAACGTAGGCCTGTCCGCACCTGCAATGTCCACGCTCCACACACCACCGGTCACGGTCCCTGTGGCAGAGTGCCCTGCGGACCCTCCACCGGTGCTGGCGGTACTGAAGGTGGGTACATCGCATGGTTGGGGGGCCTGGCTGGGTTGTCTGATGCTGACCCAGATGAGGTGGTGAACATAGCGGACACACTCATTGTGCTTGCCAGTGACTTGCAGGGTGAGAGCATTGGCACCGACGCATGTTCCACTGTCATCAGTGCCACTGCCATGGTCGACGGCGGTGCACACAGTGTGGGGATGCCTGTGCACAGGACCCTGGGTGCCAACGGCGTTCCCACCATGCTGGGCACTGGTGCAGCAGTGGCACAGCTGCCGGGGGCTGTATGTACCATGCCACCTGCACCGCTTCCCACCGCAGTGCTGGTGGCATCCAGGCAGGGCGCCAGTGTGCACGCACCTGCTACATTGGGCCCGGTGGATGACATACATGGACAGCAAGTGGCTGTGCCCAGCCCAGACATGCACACAGCACAGCCTGACAGGGTGCGTCCACCGCCCATGGGTGACCCTGGTGAGTCTGGCCCATCTCCAGTATGTCGACTCCGCCACCATGCCGCATCACCTGCTGACCACATTGGTGTCTATCTTGACCTGTTGCAGGCAACTGTGGACAGTCAGGAGGCACTCCGGCGGCGGCGTGGCGTGCTCAGATGCTGGCTGAGACACGCCTCATGCAGGTGGGCATGACTGCAGCCATGGAGCAGATTGTGGCTGCTGCAGAGGTAGTGGCTGCATCCATAGCATGCTGTGGACAACGTGCATCCAGCCGGATGCCCAGGAGCACATCCCAGACACCCCAACAGTGGGGTCAGGTGGGCCCCCTGCTGCTGACCCTGTCGCCACTGGCATCCACTATCACTGGCCATGGCTCAGCTGGTGGGCATAGGATGGCCACCCCACTGAGCACCCGTTCACAGTCACAGTGCAGCACCCCTGAGGGGTCCCTGGAGACACCCCCTGTGGCTAGTGGTGGCACACCCATCACCAGCGGCCATGGCAGAGGCCACCCGCATGTCCATGGCAGTCGTGGGGCAGCCCTGTGATGTCCATGCCCAGGGGCCTGTGGTGGCATGCCCGTGCATACCGGCTGCCCTGCAGGTGGTGCCAGTGCTGCTCTGTGTGGTGGTCACCAGCCACACAGTTGCCCTGGCACCTCCCCTGTGCTGCCTGTGCAGGTTTTCCGGAGTGTTTGTGTGTACCACTGTTGTGCCATTTGTCATGGGAATGATGAGTGCATTACAGTGCTTGCAGTGCCCGTGTGATGGCCGCAGTGCACACTGACCTGTGATAGTGTGGGCATGGCCTGTGCGGTTCTGGGGTGGTGCATGCATGGTGCCTGTGAGTGAATGTGTATGTCCCCCACCATGTGCATGCATCTGCGTGTGCGCCCCTGTGTGGCATACAGTGCCTGTCATTCCTCCATCATGCTGTCCCTACACTGTGGTGCTCACACCTGCACATGTACCAACCTGTCTACTCACCTGCGTGTTCTGAAGTGTTCCTCATCCACTCATGTGTGGTATGCCCGTGCCCTTGCCACCATCCTGGGATCCCTGCACCCATGCCCGCCTTCTTCTCCATGGTCCCCAGGTGTGCCCTTGCCACGCCCTCCCTCAACCCCTCCTCCTCCCCGGAACTGTCACTCTCACTGGTCTCGACAGGTATCCCATGGTCATGGGCCATGTTGTGTAGCATACAACAGGCCAGGAATATGCCACAGGCCTTCTCAGGGCTGTACTGTAGGGCACCACCTGACCAACACAGGCACTGGAAATGCATCTTCAGCATGCCATAGACACACTCGATGATGGCACATGTCGTGATGTGTGCCTCATTGTAGCATTCTTCCACCACTGTTCCGGGTCGTTGGATGGGGGTGAGGAGCCAGGGGTGCAGTGGGGATGCTGCGTCACCTGTGGAGGTAGATGTGTCTCCATTAGTACATGGTGTTACACTGTGGTGTGTGCCCCGACCTCATCCCGCCCTCTGTGTTTTGTGCCCCTGTCCTGCTCCCCCGCCCATGCAGCCGCATGCCTGGCAGTCCTGCATCCCTGCCCCGGCCACCCCTGCCTGCCCCCATCCATCTTGTGGTGCACATTGGTCTCGTGCCACCCTGCATCTGCCTATTCACCCTTCCACACTCCTGCTGTCCTAGTGCCTCATGCCTGCGACTGCCCGCCCACAGCCCACCCCATGTGTCCCAAACATGGTGCCACCCTGTGCTGCTGGTGCTCGGTCACATGTACCTAACAGGTGTCCACTTTGGATGTCCCCGGCCTCGAACCTCGTGCAGAGTGCTGACTGGTGCCATATGTATGCATCATGTACCCTCCCAGGGTGTGTGGCGCAGACATTAGTGATGCATACCGTGGCATCGCACACCACCTGACAGTTCACTGAATGGTACCGCTTTTGATTCACGTATGTGATGCCCTCCTCACCAGGTGGTGTGTGGATTGCTACATGGGTGCAGTAGATGGTCCCTATGACACTTGACATGCATGCCACCCTGTGGAACCCCTGCATGGCTTCTGTCCACTCTGCCTGCGTGCTGCGGAATTTTATGTATTCCGGAGTGTGCAGTAGCAGTGCAGTGAGGAGGTGGGACGTTGAGGCCTGTGATATGCCAGTGGTGTCCCCAGTAGGCCTCTGGAAGGTTCCTGTGGTGAGCAGGCACATGACCGTTGTCACCTTGGTCTCCACCGAGATGGCATGACCTCGTGCAGTGTGTGCCTGCATCACATCATGGCACAGCTCACATAGCTGCCTCAGCATGGCCCTTGTGAAGCGGTATCGCCTGACTGTCTCCACCTCTGTCAGCTGCTCGAAGGACAGCCAGGCACGGTACCGCCATGGGGCTGGCCACTTATGGTTCCTTCCGGTGCCCTGCCTCCTCCTCCTCATTAGGGCACCAGCAATGGCAACTGCTGCCAGGTTCATCCCTTCTGTTGCTGTGGCCCTCTGGTGTAGCTTGCTGCCCGGTGTTGTTGCTGGCTGTTTGCCTGCCTGTGCCTCTCCCTCTGTCTGGTTCCACTTCCCCTCTGACTGTGGCTGTGTGCTGCTGTCGTCGTTCCATTGATGGCCTGCTGGTGTGCTGGACTTAAGTCTCCTTTTGTACTTATCTTTCTTTGGCGTATCTTGGATTTGAGCTGGATTTGCTCCATTGATGCGCCCTGGTTGTGCTCTTGTGATTCGGGATGCACTGTGTATGCGTGGCTACGCCCCCTGTATATGCACAGCATGTCATTATGTTGCACCTATGGCACATGTCTTCCGGCGCAGGGCATCTCGTTTGCACTGGCGCTTTCTCCCTGTTCCTGAATCGGTCTCCAGCACATTTCTGACTTGTGCCGGCGCATCTGAGTTGTGCTTGGTGCATCTGTTTTGTGAATCCTGCCCATGGTGTTGAAAAGTGAAATTGGTATCAAGTACAAGACCCAAATATTTAAACGTGTCAACCAATTCAGTGGTATTTCCCATGATATCACGAACAGGAGCTAAATCAGCAATATTGTTTTTTTTGTTAGAAAACAACATGATTTTGGTTTTAACTGAATTAAGTACTAAGGAATTAGAGATTAACCAATTCTGAAAAGAATTAAAATTGATCTGAGTTTTGTGAAGGGCTTCATTAGATGTTTGACTGACCTAAAAACGACTGCGTCGTCTGCGTACATTGTGATGGAACTTGAAACATGTGAGCTTGGGGCAGTATTCGTGTAGAAAGAAAAAATTAGCGGCCCCAGGATGGATCCCTGGAGAACACCACATTTACCTGACTTGGGAGAAGAACAGTGGCCATCAATACTGGTCACATGTGTCCTGTTCGTGAGGTACTGGGAGAACCATTTAATGGCTTCACGAGAAAACTGCAACTTGTCCAAAATGCTAGGGAGCAAATTATGCACCACAAGGTCAAAGGCCTTGTTGATGTCCACAAAGAGGGCTGCAACAGTGTGACTTTGTCTAGGGCACTTTGTATTCCTCTGGTGAACCTCACCAAGGCTGTTTCAGTGTCGTGCCCTGCCTTGAAGACATGCTGGCAATCTGTTAACAAACTGCATTTACAAAGATGTTCTGATGTCTGATCAGAGGAGTGGAGGGAGAAGGAGAAAGGGAAAATGAGGTTAAAACAGCAGTGCAATGAGCACTGTTTTTCCAAGAAGCTTGTTTGAGCTACAATTAATAAAAAATATTAGAATACCTGACAGATCTACTTTTCTAGTTACTTCCTATGCTGCACAAAATGTTTTTTTTTTTTATTTTCTCGACACTCAATTTTTTTTCTGTGGGACTAGACAATTTTACTACTATATAACACTGGTAGATGGTTGGAATATATTATATATTTTTTATACTGTATTATATTTAATATTATACAATCACAAGAAAAATCCTGCTCTCTGATTGGTTATTGACCACCTTGTACAATGATGTTGTCCCACTACAATATCACTGTATCAAGGTCGAGCACGCACATGACCTTTTTACATTTGCACACAAAGCATATCACTCCACACAACTTCCTCATCTTGTCACAAACTGTTGCACCCCCAAAAAGAAAAACTTCAGTTTTACTGTTTCATTCTTCAGCTTCAAACTCAGGACTCCATCTCTTTGCAGCTTCAGTATGACAAGCGGAACTTATAAATGAAAGTGAGTGCCAGTGCTGTCCTGCCCTTCTTCCGTTCATAAACGCTCATATCACTGTCCTTTTCCCAATCGCCTGTGACTGCTGCCATTTCATTTAGAAAAAGAAAGGAAAATAAAGCCATCACTGCAATTGGCACACTCTGCTCAGACCCACCTCCATGACCATTTGCACTTCTCCTCCTGGTACGCAGCGGGCTGTAACCAGGAACAGTGACAAACTCCAAACCACGTCTCATAGAAATACTCAAGCAGGTGGGCAAGTGAGTGGGCAGACAGAGGGAAGGAACATAATGACAGACAGGTGTGGGGAGGGAAGCAACTACTCTAAACTCAGAACACGAATATGACGATGTGGAGCCACCATGTAACACAGAGAGAGACAGCTATAGGAACAGACGCTGCAGGAGAAACCATGTGAAATAAAGGAAAAAAGAAAGCGATGGGGAGGGAGCAGCACCACTAAGTGGAGAAAGCAGAAATGATGGACTTTTTTAAAGAGCAGCTAACATGGTCTGGACAGGCAAGTCATTCCAGAAAGTTGCCTGCCTGATGAGCTAAATGAGCTAGATTTAGCAATTTTTTTTACGAGATTAAATACTTTAATTTAGCTTAGAGTGCCCGGCTCGTAACTTCCGCGTACAAATCAAGCAGCTTCCCAAGCGCTGTAGCCCCATCCTGAAAAAATCACACACTTTGCTAATGTTAGGCAGGGAACGGGAGCTGCAGGTGCTCTATGTAGTAATAGGATGAGACTAGGATCGGGGAAGGGGATGTCTAAATGTATTAACATTATCTTTACTGGCAGTTCTACATATATGAAGCTATGATATACTATATGTGTGATGTATTAGCCTTGTGTGTGTAGAACTGCCAGAAAAGATCATTTTAGTATATTTAGACCCCCCACCTCATATTCCAATCCTATTACTTACTACACAGAGTGCCTGCAGGCCCATTCCCTACCTAATGTCATTGAAGTGCTGTTTTTCAGGGTGAGGCTGCAGCGCTCAGGCTGCCGCTTGGCTCATACATGGAAGTAATGAGCCGGGCACTCTAAGCTAAAATCAGAGTATTTAACCTCATAAAAAATTGCTAAAACTAGCTCATTTAGCTAACTGGGCAGGCAGCTTCCTGGACTGAGTTGCCTGTCTGACATCTCCGAATGTGTCCATAGCTCTTTTAAAACATATATATATATATATATATATATATATATATATATTTATGCACATTACAAAAATTAAGTTAAAATCTATTTTAAATACTTTTAATCTCCCTTTTTTCTTTTTCTTATAAACAAGATATTGTATAATGGCAATAATGCACTCCAGGGTGTGTGTGTGTGTGTGTGTGTCATGTGGGGGTAACTGTGTGTGTGTGTCATGTGGGGGTAACAACACTTCTCGGGTGCTGAATGTACTCAGCCTGTAGTCTCATATTTCAACCACCCGAGGCGTGATGTTATGCAGCACAACACACACCACTGTCATGCATTATTGCTTCATTAAAACAAGCATTTGTCAATGCCGAATGTTTGCTTGCTGGCATTGGCATTGGTAGTGTAGGAGTTAGAGAGCTGCATAATAGGAATGGCAGTGAAGTATTGAACTGAAGCCAACCCCACCACCACCCTGCAGAGACTGACAGGCATTGGGGTGTGCCTTTGGGTCGTCAGGCATAACAGCCATGCCATTTCACCACACCCTACCCTGCAGACACCGACAAGTGTCACAGTGTGCCTTGGGATCTTTGGTCCTTATGCGCACCAAATTCCATCAGGAAATACGGTGAGATGGGTGCAGTATAAGAGAATGGGGTGAACTTTCAGGCTGAAGAGTCAAAGGCACACCTCGATGCCTCTCACTGGCTGCAGGGTGTTGAATGGCATGAGCATTACAGGCAGGAATCCCAAGTCACACCCCTAATGCCTGTCATTCTCTACAGGGTGGGGCATTATGGTCGGAAACCCTAACGCTTCAGGCATTCATTGGTATGTTCACTCCAAATTTTCAACATGTTTTTTTTGTGACCCACACCTCGTGAACAGTGGCAATATCAGTTTGTTAGCTGAAAGCTGCTTTTGCACAGCGACTATGGCATTTAGCATCACAGGTGCAAAAACACATTCCGAACACGATGTGAAAAATGAAAGCTGTACTGTTCATGGGGAGGTGTAAAAAATGGCAATGTTGAAAATCTGCAGTGAAAATATTTAAAAAACTGGTGAAGTCACGAGCGTGCGTAGAAACTGTGCAACGCACACCTGTAATGTAATTAGTTTGGGGATTTTTTTTTACAGCAGATTGTCAACACAGGCATTTTGGGACCTCCGATCATGAACAGTGTCACTGTGATTTTCTTTATCTGTCCAGAACAATGATTTCCCACAACGACCACGCATTTCTGCGCTGAAAGTGTGAAAACACATTTTGGCTATGCTGTGAAAAATGACAGCTGAACTGTTCATAAGGAAGTGTGGAAAAATGCCACTGGTGAAAATCTGGACTGAAAATATTACAAATTCATGAACTTACGAGGGTGCGTGGAAACTGCGCAATGCTCACTCGTAACAGTCATTTTATGGACTTTTGTCACCAAATTTTCAACATAGCCATTTTAAGACCGCTTCTCATGAACAGTGTCACTGTGATTTTCTTAATCTGTCCCAAACATTGCTTTTGCACACCGACTGCACCATTGTGCGCTACATGTACGGAAACACATTTTGGGTGAGATATGAAAAATGGCAGCTGTACTGCTCATAAGGAGGTGTAATAAAATGACAATGTTGAAAATCTGGAGTGCAAATATTAAAAATTTGCAGAACTCTGCGAGTCGCAGAGGCACTGCGCCAACGACACTTCTCGTGAAATAGTCATTTTAGAATTTGTTCATCAAATTTGTAACATCGGCTTTTTGAGAGCCCACCTTATGAACACTGGCACTGTCATTTCATTAATCAGTCCCAAAAGGTGATTTTGCGCAGTGACTGCAAAATTACCCTTGGGGCCCAATTAACACCATGACAGTGACAGAATTCATGAGGAGGGGTCCCAAAAACCCCATGTTGAAAATTTGGTGCCAAAATTCCAAACAATGCCCAAGATATGCATTAAAGTTGAAAAAACCTATTTACTGCATTATACAGCTTACTGGCATTTCGTCAGTTTGCGGTCGGCTTTGAGAGAGTGCAGACGTGTCTTAATCCACAAGATCATCGCACCGAGCTCAGAGGTAAGTATGGGGTGAAGTGGGGGTGTAGGGAGGCAGAGTGCACAGAGGGTGGGTGCGGGTGGGCAGGGAGACCGCGGAGACCGCCGAGGGAACTTTTTTTGTTTACAGGTTGTTGTTTTTTTCTTGGATGACGCAGGACGTTTGCCACGCTGGGGTGAGTTCCCAGCATGGCAGCTGGAAGGCTAACGATGCAGGATGTTTGCTGCAGCTGGAAGGCTGTTTGGTGGGGCTGTGGAGCCGACGGGGGATTGGGCACCCCCGTTGGCCATACGATCTATTGCCATGCTGGGGTGGGCTCCCAGCATTGCAGCTGGAAGGCTGACGACATGGAACATTTGCCACACTGGGGTGGTCTCCCAGCATGGCAGCAGGAAGGCTTTTTTTGGGGGGGCTGGAGCCAAAGGGGGATTGAGCACCCCCGTCGGACATACAGTGTGTGCGTGGGGAGGCGATGAGCATGCAATGTGCGGCATGCTTGTGGAGAGGGGCAGCTCTGATCACTGAAGCGGAGCTCTCCTTTCAACTGTATGGTACTGCATTTTCAACTGCTGTCATAGACAGCTGCGGCGCTCATTGGAGAACTGGGGCCATGCCTGCAAACACACTGACTGAATTGGAAGCTGGCTGCCACACCTCCAAAAACTCGGATGATGGCACTGTGTTTCTTGCACATGCATGCAAGCAAACATAAAAAAGGAAAGGTCACATTTTTTTGCCCAATTTCATAGCACTGCTTCTATAAGAGAGAGGAGAGACAACACAGGAGGGAGCCAAACCAGAATTTGGCTAGGAAGATACTACAGTGTGATAGGTACTGGGAATCATTTTAGGAGGCTTAATAAATCAAACAAAGGATAAGGCAGGATGCTGAAGTAGAGTGATGCAAGTTACTAGGTATGCGTCATTTTATTTGAAGTGAAAATTAAAGTCAAACTGAGAGAATGTGAAACAGTCTCTTAAATGTGCTCACAAATTAAGCTGGCTGGATTACAAAATCATTCACCTTTATTGCAATGAAGGTGTGGTGCAACATACTACTTGGAATTAGTGCAGATCCATATATCAGTTTAAAACACTCTTCAAAAGACACTTGAACAGTGGGACAGGATGTCATTGATGTATAAAAAAAAAAAAAAGCTTATCTTTTAGTTTTTTTCTTGACCAGGTAAGTGCACTAGACAAATCCTGCCTATTTTCAGGCACAAACCAGGGGAGGGGGATACAGATGAATGCCAATTGACCTGGAACCAGATTAAGCTGTTGGTGGTATTTTTAGTGAATGAGGGAAATTTGGCCAGGACACCAGAGAAATTCCCCTACTCTTTTCGATAAGTGCCATGGGATCTTTAACATCCACCTGAACTACCACCAATCCAGGCAGATGGGATCTCGGTTTAACGTCTCATCTGAAAGATGGCACCTCAGAAGTGCAGCACCCCTCTCATGCTGCACTACAGTGTCAGTATTGGGATATTAACCCAAGTGCCAGATGTGGGAAGTGAACCCACAGCCCTCTGATCTCCCGGCCTCAGAGGCGAGTGTGCTACCTACTGAGCCACTGACACTGATACTCATACTGTATATAGTACTCATACTGTATATAGTACTCGTGTTAGCTCAGCCCAATCTGTGAACAACAACTGCAAGCTATTGCAGGACACTTTTGCACAGTGCTTAATTTATTCTGCAAATAATTCTGCATAGCCTATGATTCTTTTATATTAGTGTATGTTTTAGCAACTTCGCTGCTATTTCTGAGTTATTTTCAAAATATGCTAAGCACTCGAAACTTTGTAAATGCTTTGTGAAGCTCACATGTATTAACACTTGCAGTTCTACGGATTAATATTATCAGTCCAGAATTCCTATATGTTCTAATTCTGTCGGCAGCCTAACGGTTAATTGTATCATACAGATTATGTATCTATAATTATCTGCCTACATGTCCTTGTTTATTGTTATCCACCTCTCCCTCCCCCCCAGAACACATGTGGAAATGAGCAGATTGCTCAGCGTGCCTTTCCTGGGGAAACTTTTAAATAAATAAATAAATGTTTGCCTATAATGTAATGCAGTTGTTAACTGTGTATATGGTATTTCTTTATACTGTGTTTTTCTTGTCCTGGTCATGGCTGTAAAAGGGTCTTGTGGCCCAGAATATTTTACCCAGTTAACAAACTAAATAAAACAAAATCCAAGTCCTAAACACTGACCCAAATTTCAACCCCTTAAAGAGCTATTGACACATTCCGAGAAGTTGGGCGGTCAACTCATTCCAGGAAGTTGCCTTCCTGATGAGCCAAATGAGCCAGTTTTAGCAATTTTTTATGGTTCCAAAGCATAACAGTGACTCCGGAACTATGCAGAATCAAAACAGCGCCAGATTATGGTGAATGCCAAAATCAGCAAACTCTCTGTCTGTGGTGGGCTGCCTTCCCCCCCCCCACAACCCCTTACTAAATATACCAACTCTGGGGGGCAGACCTCAGGGAGGGGGGTACAGTGAGTTTGCCGATTTTGGCATTTGGCGTAATCTTGCACTGTTTTGACTCTGTGCCATTCAGCAGTTGCTGTTTAGATGGTATACGATTTTTATGAGGGTTTTTTTTTTTTTTTTTTAGACTTTGTTTATCTTCAACCCCTGGAGAACTCCTTCCAGCGACCGCGGGGCTCCCAGCCTCTACCTCCCGCCGTGACCACTCCTTTCCCCCCCTCGTGCCACCAAGCACCACCTCCGGGTCTGAACCCTCTGGAGGTAGGGCCTCCCTATCCACCCAGGGTGCTCTATCTTATAGGGCAAAGTGCCCAGCACACACGAGCCTGGCAGGAGTAAGAAGATGGCCCAGAGTTGGGAGTGTGGGCTGTGAAGGTTGAGGCGCCTTCATCTATCCCCAGGATTGGGGTATTTCTTTCTTTTTTACCCATTCACCCCCCCCGAGCATGGCCAGCGAGGCAACGTAGTGCTGTAGCTCCGCCCACCACTGGCGTTCACTGTGCTGCTCAGTCGGCGAACCTCCAGCCATCGCCAGAGGTCGCTCCATGAGCGAGTGTCTCCCACACCTTCCCCAGGGAGAGAGAGAGCAGTCCTTCTGGATGCGCGATCTCTCCCCCCCACCGACCCCCAGCGACTCCCAGCTCGTTCCCGAACCCGGGTCACCAGCGTGGTGTGAGGTGTGGCGTCCAGCGCCTCAACCCTCAGCGCCACTGGTCTGGCTGATTTTTATGAGGTTAAATACTTTAATTTTCAGCTTAGAGTGCCCGGCTCGTATCTTCCATACATAAGCCTAGCGGCCATCTGAGCACTGCAGCCCCTCCAAAAAAAAAACAGCACTTTGATGATGTTAGGTAAGGAACGGGGCTGCAGATGCTCTATGTAGTAAATAATATGATGTGAATAGGATCGGGGAGGGGGGCTGTCTAAATGTACTAACATTATCTTTGCTGGCAGTTCTACACATACGGGGCTAATATATATGTGATATATTATCCAAAATCCTTCCTCCAATGTCACTGATGAACATATTGAAAAGTACCTGGCCCAGGACTGACCCCTGTGGTACCCCACTCATGACCTCCCTCTCATCAGCTTTAACTCCATTTACCACTACCCACTGCTCTCTCCCTTTTAGCCAATTTTCCACCCATCTAACTATATCCCTAGTTACTCCTAGATACTCCAACTTCTTCAGCAGGAACCTATGAGGCACAGAGTTGAACGACATGCTGAAGCTGAAGTCAAGTAGATCCACGGCATGGCCTTCATCCAATTCCCTTGTTACTTAGTCGAAGAAGGCTCTTAGGTTTGTTGGACATGACCCTCCTGATACAAAGCCATGCTGCTTACTGTCCTGGAGACCTTTACCCTCCAGATTGTCCATGAGGTCTGCTTTGATCAGCTTCTCTACAAAACAGGTAAGACTGACAGGTCTGTAGTTTCCTGCCTGTTCCTTGTCCCCCCCACCCCACCCCTTTATGGAGCAGGACCATGTCCGTCACCCTCTAGTCCTTTGGGATTACCCTGTTTTTTTTTGCCATATAGGTTTTATCCTCTGGTGGCAGGCTGGGCAGCTGTATCAGCTCGTCCTCATTACACTCACATGGCCGTCCCAAGTCTCTCACCTACCTCATTCCCCGAGACCGGGCTGGCTACCAGCATGCTGGTTGGGCTTCATGGAGCCCATCCTCCACATTTTTCCATCAATGTTTTCTCCCCTTATGGCCCCGGAACCTTAGTACAAGGATGTGTGTGGAAGGGTGCGCATACACCTTGGCCTGAACCAGCCTAATGCCTAACCCCCTCAGATGCCTTCACTACCATCACACCTCCACTTGGTGACAGTCAAAGGCAGGGAAAGCTAACCTGCCCAATCCAAGAGAGGAGAGCTGCCAAGCAGCTGCTCAGTCCTCACCCAGCCCTCCCCGGCCGACCCCCAGCAACCTGGGCCCACCACTAAACACAGGTTGCTGGTGTAGCAGGAGGTAAGGCACCAGCACCTCAGCCCTCCACATCACTGGGCTGGCCCCAGGGATGACCCCAGTGTGAAGTGAGTTGTTCCGTAGGCTTGCCAGAGGTTCAGCTAGTTCATCTGGCAATTCTCGGAGCACCATTGGCTGTATGCCATCCAGGCCCGGGGTCTTGCCTGTCTTGAGGGCTGCCAGATCTTTCCATACTGTATCCCTAGTAAATGTTGATTTCTCCCTTTCATGGTTGCTTTGATGCCACTCTAAGGCAGAAGGCCACTATCTTTCCTGGTGAAGACAGAGCAAAAGTAGTCATTCAGGACTGTAGCCTTTTGTTCATCCTCCTCTATCACCCTGCCCTCATCTAATAGCCTAACTACTCCCCAACCCCTCCTTCGTTTTTCACTTACATGGTGGAAAAAATATATTTCTCTGTGCTAACTGCAGCTCTGTGTCTGCTTTTGCCTCCCTAATCACCTTCTTTACTTCCCTATTTCTCAGAAGATATTCTTCCCTTTCTGTGTCCCCTGCATCTCTTTATACTTGTAGAAGGATTTCCTTTTGGCCTGTACTGCCTCCCTGACCCTCGCTAAGAACTAAAGAGGTTTCTTGAATTTTTTTGTTTTGATTACTTTTCGTAAGCATAGCTGCAATGCTTCAATAATGGTTCCTTTAATTACCCCATCCCTCTTCTATCCCTCCCTGTTACTTGCCAACCCCCTCTAACTTGTTCCAAATCACCCCTCTAAGTTTGTAGAAGTATGCCCTTCTAAAGTCTAAGACATCCATTCTAGTGTGAATTTTATCAGTCTCATGGGCTACTTCAAACCAAACTGAGTTATGGTCATTGTTTGCGAGTGGCTCCCCCAACTCTTGCTGCTTTTACTACTTCAGAGTTGGTGAGCACCACACCTAGGATGGATCCCTGTCTTGTGGGTTCCTTTACCAACTGTGCCAGTATGCCGTCTTGAAAGGTATTGAGCACTGTCTAGCTTCTCCTGCTTCTGGCACAGAAATATCCCAGTTTATGTCAGGTAAGTTAAAATCCCCTACCACCACAACATCTCCCTTAGCCGTTCCCCTTTTAATTTCCTCACTGAGCTCCCTGTCATCTGCTTCCCCCTGCTCTGGCAGTCTGTAAAAATGAAAAAGGAAAAAATTGGGGAACCAGAAAAAAGCAGGATATAAAATGCAATGCAAATATAAGGTGAATAGCTCTGTGGCTTGGCGGTACTGATTTCAGATCTCTTCTTTAGGAAGAATGTAGATCTGGGATATATTTGTCTATGTATTAAGGATACCATCCCTTCCCATGAATACCCCCATGAATCATCAACATAAAGCATTTGGGCTTCTATACAGTTTCAGGGACATCCACAATTTCATATAGGTACATGTTACCATCCACCATCTTCTGATGTAGAGTATACCAATGAATTACCACAGGATATTGCCCATATAACTGAAAAAGGCAATGTCTTGATTCTGGAGGATTTTAGTATGCCCGCAATAAATTTGATTTCTAATATATGTGCCACTGTTGCTGAAAAAAATATTATTTCTATTCTAAATGAAACAGGACTTGAATAACTTATGAAGGATCCCACAAGGGGGGTGCAATATATTGGATTTATTAATAACGAATATCGAGGACAAAGTTTCAGCTCTCTCAATTACTGATCCCTTGGGAAATAATGATCATCAATCTATTATCTTTAATCTGGAGTATGAATTTAGTAAAGCAGATAACTTTCAAGTACTTAATTATGAAAAAGCTGATTTTGAGGGAATAAATAACAATTTGAGAAATGCACCATGGGTTACACACGTATCCCCCTAACTCTTGAGGAAGCCTGGAAGCTTGTTAAAAACAGAATACTTGATCTAGAAAAGACCTTCACACCTACACGAAAAAAATACAATAATAAAGCTAAAATACCCCCATGGTTTACCATTACAATCCGGAAACTAATTAAAAACGAGGAAAAATTATTTGCTCATTTCAAAAAGTGCACAACAGATACAAACCAAACTATAATAGGGCAATATAGAAATGCAGTTAAAGAATTAAAAAGACTATCAAATAGGCAAAACGCAATCTTGAATTTCATATAGCTCATTCCAAGGATCAGCATAAGTCACTGTTTTTCTATCCTAATAGCAAAAAAGACAATAATAGACAGATTGGTCTGCTTACTAATGGCACTAATATAATAATTTCAGATAATCAGATAGCCAACACATTTAATAATTACTTTGCATCTGTATTTTCAAAGAAGAATGGCAATCTTGGTGCTCAGACTACTAATACCACAACAGGAACATATAATGACCATACTATAACCCTTTCTGATACAATTGCCTTCTTAAAAAACTTAAAAGAGAACACCGGTAGTGGTCCTGATTTAATTAATTCCAGACTATTGCTAGAAACACCAGAAGAAATAGTTATTCCCTTTACTATTATATTCAACAAATCCCTGAAGGAAAGGTCTGTTCCATTTGACTGGGTAACTGCTACAGTGGTCCCAATATTAAAAAAGTGAAATCGCTCATTAGTAAGGAACTACCGCCCTATTAGCTTCATATCTATCCCATGTAAAGTAATGGAAAAAATAATCAAAGGCATATTGGAGGATGAAATGCAAAAACTTAACATTATTGACAACTCCCAACATGGGTTTAAACATGGGTATTCCTGTATCACCAATTTAGTTGCCTTTTACAATGTTATCAATCAAGGACTGGACAATAATATTCCAATGGACGTCATCCTCTTAGATTATAGCAAGGCTTTCGATAAGGTTACACATAATATTCTCCTATCTGAACTCACACCTAGGTTTTTCTCACAACATCATCAGATGGATAGATTGCTGGCTGATAGATAGAACCCAGTGTGTCAAGATCAATGGATCATATTCCAGCAGTGTGGATGTGACTAGTGGCATACCGCCGGGATCGGTACTGAGCCCTGAGTTGTTTAACATATTCATCTCGGATATGCAGATTAGCTCTAGAAGCACTCTCTCAAAGTTTGCAGATGACACCAAACTAGGTGGAAAAGTGGATTCTGTCTCAAATAAAGTTGCACTGGCAAATGATCTTCTTCTACTAGAACAATGGGCCCTAATGAACGAGATGTCTTCTAACACTGACAAATGTTCAGTCCTCCACTTGGGTCATAATAATCCCAAACAAATATATCAATTGAATAACAGCACAAAACCCCACTGCTGTTCGCTCTCTTTCTGAACTCACTACCCCAGGCCTGCAGTGAAAAGCTATTGCTATATGCAGACGATGCCGTACTATATTGGAAACACACCAACCCCATCTATCTCCAAAATACCCTTCAAGGCTGTTTTAGAGAGCTAGAACACTGGTTCATGGAACACCGACTAATACTTAACTACAACAAAACAAAATCCATGATATTTGCTCACCGCCAAAACCCCCTCAGTAATTCCCAGCTATCAGTCTCAAACTCGCAGGGCACCCACATTGAACAGTTCTCACATTTCAAATATCTAGGTATCACACTTGACACATCCCTCACCTACCACATCCATATTAAACTCCTTTCCTCCTCAGTTAACACCCCACTTGGTATTCTTTACAGACACAAACACTGCTTTACCCCTCCCAGGCCCTACGGCTGGCTGTTACATGCTCAGTCCTTTCATTGGTCGATTATGGAATAATTATTTACGGCGCCGCTGACCAATCAGCCCTTTTACAGCATTAATATAGCACTCAACAAAGCCTGCCATCTGGTCACAAGCAGTGAAAGACAAACCCATACATGTGTGCTCTATAATCTCGCTGCCTGGCTTACCCTCGAAGAGAGGCTTAAATACCAAACCTGCCTCCAAGCCAAAAAGATACTTATGATGCTCACACCTAATTGTCTACACCCCCACATCCAACCAGCCCCCCATGCGGGTACCCCCAGACGTCAGGCTGGGGCCTCCTATACAGTCCCCCACTGCAGGACCTCTCTAGGGCAAAGGTCCTTCCGTTATCATGCTCCCGTCTGGCTTAACAACCTACCATCTTTCATCTTACTTGCCCCTAGTCTTGGTCAATTCAAAACTGGAATCAAGAGACTTCTTCTTAACTCTGAGACCTGTGACTGTTTCCATCAGTCCCCCTAGTTGTCGGTAACCTGTGCCACCACACCTTGATGACCCAGTGTCCTCTTTCAACCCTTAAGATGATATCTGAGCTCTGTCAATACCATATACTGTGATTTTTTGAACAATTTGTCAAAATGTAATGTTCTGTTTTGAAAACTTTTGTACAATCTGTCTTGATGTAATGTTCTGTTGTGACTGACGTGGAGCCTTTGCAAAGGAGTCTTTGACTCAAAGGTTTGTAATTCTGACATTTTCAATAAATAAATAAATCTACATATGAAAAAGATCTGGGAATTCTGATAAATGACAAATTATCTTCCACAAATCATTGCAATCATGTAGCTAGAACTTCAAACTCACTTCTAAGATGAATTAACTACACATTCATATCAAAAACAGAGGAATGCATCATCCCCCTATCTAGAACCCACATTAGATCTTATGCAGACTATGGGACACCCATATGGGTCCGATATCTGATTAAAGACATCCACACAATTGAACAGATTCAGCGTAGGGCAATGAAGATGGTTTCATACTTAGCACCGCTAACATATTCTGAAAGAGTGCAGAAAACGGGTCTCCATTAGCTTGAGCTAAGGTGAACCAGAGGTGATCTTCTGTTTCTGTACAAAATACTAAAGTCACCTCCATTAATGAATCAGCGTGGCATTAGCTTTTCACATAGGAAACTAGTACCAAGACCTCATAGCAAACAACTACTAGTTAATAGAGCAATAACGAATAAGAGACTACAGTTCTTTTCTGTAAGAATCCCAAGGCTCTGGAATAAACTCCCCCCAAGAGCTAATAGAGATAGCAACTCCATTGATTCCTTAAAAAAGGTAGAGATGGATGGCTGTCTGACAATTTTCATCGGGTCTAATTTTACCACTTATGTAGGGGGCAGTCTTGGTGGCCCTGGCCTCCTTCTGTCCTTACTTACCTAGTAAGCCTAGCGACTGTAACGGTGCTCAGTCTATGGCTGAGGTAAGATGAATATTTGGATATCCAGAGAATGGTCATAGGAACATGCATGCCATGTACTGGTCCTGAATCTGAGGCCATTACATGAAACAACGTAGGACTGTTCACTGATTTGTTAAGTGTTGCAACATGTTTTGTAATTGTGATAAATGGTGTTTTTATTTTTGGTTTGTGCGGCATGTAGATGTAGTAATTTGGACTTGAAGTAATCTGAAGACACCATTGTAAATTAGCTGTTTTACCCTAAATACATTTTATCCTAACACTACCCTCTTTCATTCTAACCCACCTGTCTTCAATTGCCCTCCTACCCCCTTTCCCTCCCCTGCTTCTTGTCTTCTACCACCCTCCGACAAAGCCTTGCTTGGCTGCAACAAATTGCCCTACCATGGACTGGGAGCCCCCTGTCTGAACTATAACTAGATCATTAAAACATTGTACTGCACTTAAGTAGTGCTGCATTAATCTGTAATTCCGCAAGTGTACCCTGTTTTCCTCACTTGCTGTACCTGCTTAGTGTTGTAACTGCACTTTTACCCACTTGTTAGTTTGGTGTTTTTTGTATCCACTGTCTATTACCTGTAAATGTCTTGTACTCCCTGTTGACTTGGAGCCTTTGTAAACAAGCCTCGTCTCAAAGGTATTAATCCTAATATGAAATAAATATACAAATAAATAAAATCAGTTCACATCAAAATACATGATGTAGGCTATAACTTACAAGTTAATTGCATTTTGAGGTGGTGCTATTTTGGGCCCTGGCCGACCATTTTGGTTGGTCCAACAGCCTGATCCCCACCCACATTAATTCTGAATATGGTTGCCATGCTCCATTTAAATTAAATATATTGTGAAATTCATATAGCTACTGACTGGTTTAAATTTTTTGGTTCCTACAGTTTACGTTCTTAATTACAGCATGAGATATTAAAAGGGCAGGGAAGTAAAAGAAGTTATGCATATGTGGGCAAAGAGGGTTCTCGCATCCAAACTGAATTTTGTAGCTGCACCCCTGACCTAAGGCTTTTATGTACTGTATCCTGCGCAGCTGGACAAGGGAAAGGTCATTGTGCAGATGGTTGCAAAGAGAAACACTTACCCTGCCTCTCTGGTTGTCTGGGTGTGCTGTTGTGGTTATGAGGTCCTTTCTTGGGGGTTGCAAGGATTGTGCCTGATGCAGCAACCCAGCCACCCACAGTAAAGGCTCGGGCCCCCCAAACCCAAGTTACTGCCTACACTTCCTGGGTGATCATGGCACACATGCTGGTCCCTAGAAATGGGAAAACAGAAGGCAAAAGCTACAGTACCGTAACAGAAAGGCATCCTCATTCCCTAGTGCTGATAAGAAGGAAAATAAATAAAGGCGAACAGAGGGGAAACAGAGAGAAGTGTGCGTCCTTGGCTGCAGTAGGAACTGTCACAAATATGTTAGTAATTTTTGCTGTTGGTGACAGCAACCATAGGCAGCTGTCGTCAGTAGTTGATAATCATGTCTGTGACTGTCAACATTCTCTGCTGGCCCCTATCGGGTCTGTCAATTAAGTAAGGATGTGTTTAGTCTGCATGAGCTGCCATCAAACTGAAAAACATGTTTTAGGTACTGATGACACCTGTCTGCAGGACTGCATTTAAGTAATTTTGCATTTGGCTGTTAAGCTGTGATTTGAGCTGCAAATGCACTGAGAACAGGATTAACAGTGGACTTTAAATGAGTTATCAGTGAATTTAATGTTCCATTTAGCAGCCATTTGCTGCAAGCTCTGCATTATGAATGCATTCACAATGAAACTGAACATTCTGAAAGCCAGTTCCTACCAAATTGTCTCTTCTAGCAACACAAAGGAGTGTGTATCAGCAACCATACACAACAAGGCTGTGCTTGAATCAAGAAGTTTCCATGGTAACAAGAGACCTCAAGAGTGCAGATCGAGAGGTCACTTGTTCCATGGAAACCTTGAAATTGAGACTCAGCCTTCTATGTGTATGGCTGCTCATACACAATCTTTTATAGTGTATGGGCAACCATAAAGATTAAGCCTGAACACAAAAATCTTCACACTCACACATTTAACAGTTTATGTTACTAGCAGCTGTGCCAAAAGACTGCTCAACTTCTGAGTGCATTTTCTGATAAAGTTCATTTGCCCAATCTCAAAGAAAAATTACTAGAACAGCCTTATTTTTAAGATGAGCAGTCCAGTTCAGGCTTGTTTGTTCAATGTTTTTTGAATATCCTGTGGGCAGAAACAAAATAAAAAGAAATCAAGACACTGATGGCAGCTGCGGCTCATGGTCTGGGTGCCACATGAATGTGTTCTAATCTGTTGTGCTGCAGCAGTGACATCGCTAGTGCAGCACAACAACACTGCAATGTCATTACTGCAATACAAGTAAATTCTAGGGATGGACTTCCATCAGAAGTAGTGTTCCACTATACACTATAAGTGTATTCGTGATGTCATACAATTTGCATTATACTGAGGTGCTGCTACAGAGATAGAACTTTAGAATGTAAAAACTCAGACTCTATAGTGTGGTTCTGCTTCACGGAATATTTATTTCTCTGCTAAACAGATCAGTTTTTACAGAGTCCTGTTTCAGTTCCGTGTGGTAAAGTGTTCTAAGTTTTGGTTACTCTTTTATTTTTTTGTACAGTTTTTTGATTTTATTCAATACCCTGCACCTTGTATTAGTTGAACTTAGTTGTATTCACAGTTATCATTTTTTGACTGGTTTCATCACTGATCCTGACTTGCCAGTTCCAAATCAAGTAAATACATTTTGTTCAAACTGGACTTTATTTTTAAAATTGCTGCACTTTCTTTTGTCAGTACAACCCCCAAAACAATTTTTTCTTTTGCATCCTTTCAACTCAAATTGACATGACAGGGAAGCAGAAAAAAAAAAGAAACAGGGTCTACAGGATTTAAACTGTGTATAACTCTTCTCCCCCGTCTCCTTCTCCATCCTGGGTGGTACCATGCTTGATGAAGTCCTCTCCTTCAAATATCTGACCTTCTGGCTGGATAGCAGGTTTGGCTTTTCAGTGAACATAGATCACATACACGTAAAGCTCCGCCCCAATCTTGGGGCCATGTACAGAAATAAAGACTTCCTCTCCCTGTCTGTCTACCGGGAACGTCTCACTAAAATGATCCTCCCAATATTTTACTATGCAGACATAGTCTACAGAACTGCTCTTGCCTCTTCGCTAGCCAGGCTGGATGTACTATATAATGCCTGTCGCTGCGCATTTAATGTCCCCCCCCAACACTCACCACTGTTCCCTCTACTCTTCCTTTTCCCTTTCCTCCCTTCACCTGCGCCATCAGCACCATGCCATCCTCCTCATCCTCAAATTCTGGTTTGGGAATCTTCCCTCCTCTCTTGCCCTACTCCCTATCCTCCTACCCCCTTCCTTCCAGACGTGCCCGCACCTTCTCTGTCCCCCTCCCATCCCTCATGCTGTTAGAGTCAAGCGGCCTTTTCTTACCGCCTACCATCTCTCTGAAACGCCTTCCCTAATTCCCTTAGACAGTCACCCTCCCTGCTACGTCTGAAGCATGCACTCTCCCAATCTACCCCTCCCCCATGCTCCTGTCCTTCCACCTCCCTATAGCCCATGGTACAGTCTCTCACAACCCCCTCTCATGAGGCGATATACCCTCTGTGTATCCCAACTCTCCTTCTCTGACTGCATCACTTCAGTCATACCTTAGGCTTCTAAAGCTCCTACCGCGGTACCCATATGTCCCTCTACACAGTCTTAATTGTCACCTTGTGATATTTAACTGTTATCTGTCAGTTATCCTGAATACAATCATTGTAGATGATAATTCTATGTTCCTTATCCCATTTGCATATTGCTCTATTTCTGTTTGACATTCTTAATCTAATTATTTAATTAACTGCTATTATTTGCTTTATCGTACCTCATGTCTTCTTTTGCGGATTTTCTTCTTTCCTGTATGTCATATTCGAAAGTGTTATATATTGAACTTCTATGAACATTGTACTGTTCATCTCCTCTCTCTCCCAAGTTGCACCTGGAAACGAGCCTCAGCTCAGTGTGCCTTTCCCGGTCACCAACTCTTAAATAAATAAATGTATACATTTTCTGTAAGCATTGGTTGGCAAAATTGACATCGGGGGTGGACACCTATAACCTTTGTTTTGGATGTTTGGACCTAGATCACGATTCTGAAAATAGTGAACTTTGCAAAGTGTTCTGCCCTAAAACAAAAAAAAGTGCAGGTAAACGTCAGTCATTGCCTGCAATAGCTTCCATAACAACTTCATGATAGTGTTCACATGTAAAAACAGCCTATGTATAAAAATACAGAGGAAAGTATCTCTGAAGGTAGAAAGCACACTTCAGAAAAGACAACTCGCCCACTCTGAAGTCGTCTGTAGGAACCAAGGAGACTGAAAAATCTGCAAAGCCCTCCTCAGTAAAAGAGCAGTTGCCTCTGGCACCCATGGAGACAGAATAAACTGTGAAGCCATCTTCCAGGAAAGAGTACAGTGCTCTCAGCCGGGAACTCTCTGATGGCTCTGATAATGGCCAGAGAAAGCAAAAACAACTTTCTGAACTCTGGCTAAATACTTCAGCTGACGAAAGAAAGTAAATGGAAATGTACATTGATGTCTGCCTGAAAAGCAACTAGAACTAGCTAGAAAAAATATTATTTACAACTTCTGTGACTCCAGATAGCCAAACTGGATGAACTCTCTCATTTGCAGTGGGGTCCTGCTTCTACTACATTTTACAGCTGGGAAGGGGAAACATGGAATGGTCAAGTGTCAGGCACCAGTTAAAACTTCTCCCCACTCTCCCCTGCTCCTGCCAACCCTCTACCTGAACCCTTCCTAACCCATCTTCTGGGATTCTGCCTTCCTCTTACCTTTCCCTCCCCCCTTAAAGGTCATATGCAAAGGCTTTTAAAACTAAAAGAAACAGCATCATTCAATAAACACTGCTATAAAACATATTTGTGTTCCAGGTTTTGTAACAAAAGTCAAAATATTTATGGATTTTTACTGTCTTTTTGGTGTGGTCCATTTCCCCAAGGTTGCTGGATGCTGAGTCAGTATGCCTCCAGGCTGCTGATGTAATTTGGGGTGCTTGTCTGTTAGGAAGTTGTATTGCTGTTAGTAATACAATGCTGGTAACTTCACTGCTGTTCGTCAGTGTCTGCTTTACAACAATTTGGATTTAATAGGGACCTTATCTGCACTAATTCCTACTAGGGATGTCTATGCTAGCCCTGGTAAAAAGATCATTTTAAAGTGATTTATTGAGGTTTGCCATACAAAATGGGAGAAGTGACCTGTAGGAGTGTACTCTACTGTACCCACAATGCCTCACTGTGTAAATTAGTATACAGGCTTTTATTTTTTTGTGCTCTCTGAAGAAATAGGAGCCAACATCTCTCAGTATAGAAGTCTTGCAGCTAGATACAGTATGTACAATGCATTACTGTGAAAATAAACAAACAAAAGCTTATATTGTTGACACCACCACACAAATATGGGACAGCATCTCAGAGTATGGAAATTGCAAAGCAGGTTTGTATTTTACCCACAAAGCCTTGCTATAGCTGTTTACATTTTACTGCTTCCCACCAGCAACATAAGGGACTGTACATCTGAATAAGGCACATTTAAGGCAACATTGTAAATTACCCAGAATTCCTTGTTGTTGTATGTAAAACAATGACAGCTCCCTGGCATGACATCATTTTGGGGGTGTGACCACACACACAAAACTGGAGGACAAAACCCTGATAACTCAGTAAAAATGAGAATGACAGAATTTTTTACATAACAAATTGTAACTTCAACATTTGAAGCATACTTGATAATGGAATGCCATATGTAACAGGCATTTGGGGAACCTTCAACATTTACTTTAACATCAATGTGCTACTCTCCCTGACTTCTGCACAGGCTATAAAATTAAATTTCAACTGTTATTGTGCATTACTGGCGTTGAGCATGACACAACCACCATCAAATAACTTTTAGATTCTTGCAGCAGGCACAGTGCAAGGAATGAGAAGTCTTTACAGACCTCAGCAATGTGACTGCCTCCATAGCTTATGTATTGAAGAAAGAGAATAGCACCCCAAATGACATCACCAGGGCGGAGACATGCCAGTTACTACAGGGAACAGAAAGTCTCAGCATCTAGCAGTGTTGTTGACATACACCACACAATAAATAGCTATACATTGTATGAAATGGTAGATTTTCATATAAAACACAAGACACTGTTGTTATAACAATATTTAATGAATGATGCTGACAGTTAATTTTCTGTAAATTTAATCGCATATGATCTTTAACCACATGACTTTGGTTATTTTATGTGTAGTTTAATCAGCCTGTTTCACTACTCTCCTCAAGACTAGGTCAATCTTCACTTTTTCAACCCCTAAGCACCTTTTAATTGTGTCTAGCTGCACAACTGATTTGCATGCTAATTTGTTTGTCCTCTGTTATATGCAATAATCCTGCTTTCTTATTTGTTCTATACTTGTTTATTGCCACAGTAACCACATCAGTTGCCTTTCTGTAATGTTTGTAGTTGTGTCGTCCCCCCCCCCAGGTTGCAACTAGAAATGAGCCTCAGCTCAGTTTACCTCTCCCAGTCATCAATTTTTAAATAAATAAATAAACTATAGCAAGTTGCTTTCTGTGGTGGGATTGGAACCTGGGCTTTTCTGGTTTACAATTTAGTGCACTATCCATTCGATTACGATGTCTTCCAGGTGAAACTAGCTCAGGACAATAGCCAGGAGTGTGCAGTATGCATGCTGTGGCATTACTGTTGATGATATGGAGTGCTGAATGCCATGGACAGAGGGGGAGAAGCACTGCATGGTATAAAAGCTGTCTGTGCAATGCAATGCTTTTTAAAGTAAACTTTTTAAAAGGAGGCAGTATGGCGCAGTGGGTTAAGGCTCTGAGCTGCAAATCTAGAGACCTGGGTTTGAATCCCACAGCCCCCTAGGTGCATACTGTGTGACCCTGAGCAAGTCACTTAACTTCCTTGTGCTCCCAGGTTGCACCTGCAAACAAGCTTTCAGCTTAGTGTGTCTCACCTGGTAAAATAATTGGTAAAAAAGTGAAACCTGTGAATAACAGTCAAAAAAAAGGCCTAGGTAATTGTAGCAGTAATAGCAACCTCTAGTGGCAGACTATTAGCTTGCAATGTAGAAAGTCAGTCTAATACTCTAAGCACACAGCTAGTGGAACTGCCTTTTAGCCGAATGGTTACAGGTGCTGCATCCAGTACTCAGTGTCCAGGTTTGAGTCTCAGCAAGGACTGGAGGTGTGTCTACCCAAGTAGAGGGGACAGGCATAACAGTGACAATAGAGATGAAATGCTTGGCCGTTTCAAAAGGGAAAGGAAAGAAGCCTTGACCTTCTTACTTGCTAGATGTACTATTGTGTTTATGTATCGTCTGTATAACCGCCATTGTATTGGTAATGTCACTATTGTGTTTATGTTTCGTCTGTATAACCGCCATTGCATTGGTAATGTCCTCCATGTCTTCCAGGACCATCTTGTAAACGAGCCTGCTCAAAGGTATATAGCCTGGTTAAAGAAAGTTTGATTGATTGAGTGCGTTATGTGGCTGCTGAGCTGTATTGTATTTTTATTACACTAGCACCTTTCTGTATTTTGTATTTTATTTATCCTGCACCCTTGTTGTTATCTACTCCCTCGTCTCACCAGACACATCTGGAAATGAGCTGTTACCAGCTCAGTATGTTCTTCCTGGTGAAACAGGCTGCCAGTATAGCCTAGAGGTTACAGTAACAATCTATGAATGAGCTTGCTACATCCAGTAGACCTGGGTTTGATTCCCACAACCTCCATTTGAATACTGTGTGACCCTGTGCAAGTGAATTAAACTCCTCAGTGTTTCAGGCTTACCCCTAAAAATAGGTCTTTTGTCTAGTGGGTCTTACATGGTTAGCAAAAGAATAGATAAATATAAAAACATGCAGTCCATGCAAAGCAGTGTCATCTAGTGTGAATAACAGTAGTGGTGGGCGGAAGTGGCCCCAATTCATCTGCAGAGTGAAGGCGGATTCGCGGAGTGCTCCACAACGCGAAGCAGAGTACTTCCCATCATAATGGGTTACGCGAAGTCCATTGAAAACAATGACTTTGAGTTACTCCGCCTTCCCAAACCACTACTCCACCAATTCTTAAGGTAAAGTACATTGAAAACAATGTACTCCGCCTTACTTCGCCTTATTTTTAAGCTCCAAAGGTGAATTTTGCAGTGATTCATGGGATTTCAGGTCACATGGGCTCTAGATTGTCCTGCACAGCCTCAGTTTGGGGTAATGTGTGTATGAAGCTGTAGGAGACAATCTGCTCTGAGAGCTCTGTGATTCAAACCTTCTAAGAGCTATTAAAAAAGCCTTTTTGGGGTCATTTGTTTTGCTGAAACTTTAGTTTATCGATTATAGGAAACCATCCTGTGCTTATATCATCGAGCGTTTATTGTTTGTGTGTGTATTTTGAATGTTAATGTACAATATTCAGTCTGTGTACTGAGAGACAGTGGAAGTGTGCTTTCGGGGAGGGGCATATCTGTGGTGTAGGTAGATTAACCTGAAGAAAAAGACAGAGCTTTCTGTTTTGGTGATATGTTTCTTGTATAACTGTGTTAATGTACACACAGTAATACTTTTAATAATTCTTGCCATTTTTTTGCTGATTGTTGTGGTGCAGCAGTGCATAATTTTAGTTTGCTTAAAATATGTGGTTATATTACTGAAGTTTTCAATTTGCTGCACATTACTTGGTGTGTGTGTGAGTAAGTGTGTGATGCATGTCATCAAATCAGACACCTTTTATTGTGCCACATAATTTCAGCAATGTGAACCTGCTATCCACTGCAGCTGTGTAATTTTTATACTTTTAGTGACTGTTACTGCAGCAGTGCAGTACACTGCCCCCCCCCCACGGCCTGCCCCAACCGGCAAAGGAATTCTTTTCCAGATTTTTGAATTTCTGATGGTGAGCACTGGTTAGGTGTTGTGCCTTTGCATCTGCATCTCTTCAGTGCACAGAGCAATCTTAATCTGTCTGTGCATTTGCATCTCTTTAGGGCCCAATCTCCATCTCTAACTTGAGTCACAGCTGATTCTTTGGCTTCCCTTCAGAGTACTGGACAGGTGTGGTGCATAATTCTGCATGAACTTAGTACTCCTTAATATGTGTTTTTAAGTCAGGACTATTATCACGAGTCATTCGTGATACAAATCACGTTATTCATCATCACGGACGGTCACAAATGCAGTCACAAATCACGATTTACGATCATGTCACGAATCACAACATTAATCTTTTTTAATAGTTACTTGGCTGTATTGTAAGCCTGTTTTGTAGTATCTCTCCATGCTTCACCACTCCACCATTGTACTCATTAATGAGTGTTTTTAAGTTGGGGAATTTTGTGTCACACCTTATCAGGGCCCGGGAAAGACAGCTGTAGGCATTCACGTTTCGTCATCATCATGGTCACAAATGCAGTGACAAATCACGATTTACGATCATGTCACGAATCACAACATACATTTTTTTTAATAGTTACTTGGATGTGTTTTAAGCCTGTTTTGTAGTATCTCTCCATGCTTCACCACCCCACCATTGTACTCATTAATGAGTGTTTTTAAGTCAGAGAGTTTTGTGTCACACCTCTTCGGGGGGGAGTCCGGGGAAGAACAGGCATAGGCATTCGCATTTTGTCATTATCACGGTCACAAATGCAGTCACAAATCACGATTTACGATCATGTCACGAATCACAACATTAATTTTTTTTAATAGTTACTTGGATGTATTTTAAGCCTGTAAGAAAAATAAAATTTACAGAAAGAGCAAATTAAGTAAAACAGAGTCAGAAAAGACAAAAAAATGTAGCTTTTAAAAAAGCTGTTGGGTCTAAATCAAAGTTTAAATCTCCTCCTCGCTCTGATCTCAAAGTATCAGCAGTCACAAAACACACTACTCTGTCTCCGTCTACACAGCAGAAAGTAAACGTGTCTGCTTGTATGACTCTCTTTCTTCCTGACTAGCTAAAGAGCATGTGACTTACAGTACTGTAAACCATATGACATGTGGGGGGTGCCAAATCTGAAACACCAAGTGGGTCACTTAGAATCATAATGAGGAACACGAAGTCCATTAAAAACAATGACTTCGCCTTACTTTGCATTGCCATTCTGCCTTAACGCGAAGTGGTAATGACAAGGCGGAGTGAGCACTTTGCATTGCCCACTCCATGTAGAGGAGTGGCAATGCGAAGTCCCACTTCGCATTCACTTTGCTGGCGGAATTTAAATTCGCTGTATCTCTAAATAACAGTCAAAGCAGTGCTGAGTAATTCTAAGGGAGGGAGGGATTCCCCCCCACTCTCTTCTAGAATCCCCATCCCACCCTCTCACCTTTCCAGCACCCACAATTTGATAATTGGCATGATGTTTAAAAAAAACAACTTCCATGATTGGTGACCGGCATAACCAGAGCACCTCCACAGCTGGCCACCATCTTTATTGCTCATTTTCCATAAAAGAAATATGTTCCACCATCTCTGGTAGCACTGTCCTCTCAGCCTTCTCTTCTCCCACAGCACCCAGTTCTTCTTAAAAGAAGTAGCTAGCCATGACCAAGGAGGTGACTGACACAACCCATTCTCCTTCACAGCTGGCTGCCTTCTACTGAATAAAACTGCTCCTGTGTTTGCTCATAGATCATCAGTTTTACTACGTGAGCAAGCATAAGATCACCGTGTTGGTCATCATCTTCATCGCGCCCAGCTTCTTCTTTTAAGAAGACCTGGGTGCCGGAAGGGAGGAGGGTGCTTCCAGAATGAGGTGTGGAGGACATATTTCCTTTATGGAAAATGAACAGTAAAGATGCCAGCCAGCTGTGGAGGCAAGTGGGTTTCATTGGTTGCCCATCAAGTTTTTTTTTTAGTATACAAAATATCAAATTGTGGGATCGGAGGGGAGACTGGGATTCTAGGAGAGGGTAGAGGACTGTGGGTTGTGTATTTTAAAGGTTTGGGCTGGGGAGGAGGGTGGGCGGTTGTTTCTTTCTTTTTTTTTGTTTGTACACTAGTATTTGCCAAATAGGAATAGGGCACAGATAGTGTCACTATTCATTATATTCATTATTTGGATCCCAGTGATGAATGTTGCATTATTTGTGGTATTTGTGAAATACTATTTGCTACTTGCATCTCCCTAGTAGTAAGTACTGTACGTACAAAGTCAATGATGCACTGTATCAGAAGGCGGAGGATTGAGCATCTGAGGGGCTGTTCTCCTCCTCCAGGTGTGGGGGACTTGGAGTTCAGTGTATACCTGACACCTGGTGGGGACAAGAAGAAAGGCCGCTCTAGGCCATCAAGATGCACTGGAGGTGTGGCGTCTGCCAACGTACATCACGTGGAAGCATGCATCATGATGGCACTGCTCATCTGTACCTCCAGGAGAGGAAATCAGGAGGAGAAAGCTGCTCCTCTACCAGAGGATGACACCAATCTCTCATAGGCCCTGTGCCCAGCTATCCAGGCACAGTCTGAGTGCACCGGATCCTGTTTGGCGGTGGGGTTTGGCAGACCCTGTCAGGGGGTAAGCCTAGTGGAAACCTCCATACTAAGGTAAGCCCTGGAGGATGCTGAATCTCAGGGCTGGGGAGACTAGGGGATGGGTACCAGTCAGACACAGGGAGAAAAAGAATAAAAAAAATGATGCACTCTAGCCACTCATCTATGGGAATTTGCCTTTAGCTGAATGGCTAGAGGTTACTGTCCTTAGGACTTAGGGTTCATGGTTTAATTCTCAGGAAGGCATGGATGAGTGTCTGCCTGAAGTTAGACGGGGCCAGACATAATAGTGGTGACAAGGATATGGGATGGTTCACCATTCAAAAGGGGAAGTAGTGTTGTATGAGAAAAAGTAGTCAGTGCAAAGCAGGGGCATCTAGTAGTGAAAGCTGTGAATAACTGCTAAAGCAGGGCTGAGTAACTGTAACAGTTACCGACCTCTAGTGGTGATCCATGGGATAACAAGCATGAAAGTGAGCACAGCACTCTAGCCTCACAGCTACGGGATATTTCTATTCAGCTGTATGGTTAGAGGGGGCTACTGTTGGGGCTCAAAGTCACACCAGGGGAGGCTCCAGACCTAAAGAGCAAGGGGCTTAGTTCATTAAAAATTCATTATTGGTCAATAACAATGGTCTAATTTAATGAAGAAAAAATAGAATTTATTGGGGGCTTCATCCCCCATGCCCCGGTGGAGTCACCCCAGAGTCCCACGTTTGACTCCCAGCAGGAGATGCATCTGCTCAAGTAACTGGGACAAACTTAACAGGCAGACAGATCTAAAAGAGAAGAGTACAGGGAGCAGAAAGATTTACTGCAGAGTAAGAAACTTGGAGAAAACAAGGATAAAAACTGAAGGAAAATATAGAAATTCTGAAAGACATAAGCCAAGAAAAACAAAAGCAGTGAAAAAGGTAGAGACATAGAGAGAGACTTCAGGCATGAAGCCCATAGAAATGTGTCAAATGGGGAATGAAAGAAGATAAAAGACATCAAAGGAAAGTAAAATAATGCTAAATCGAGGTAAGGATTCAGATACTGCAGTGACTTGTTTAGAGTTTGGCAAAAAAAGGCAAAAGGCAGAAATAAAAATACAGTGAGAAAAAGTAGTCTTTCACCTGCAGAGTTTAGGTAGCAACTGTTCTCACGATTATTGCAAAGGTTGGCAAGTTGCATGTACAACAGTTTACAACAGTTGGCACTGAATGGCAGGCTACTGTGTGCAGGAACTACAAATGCACACTTCCCCATTTTGATTCGTCCTCCTTAAGCACTCCTATGCATATTGACACATCCACCATTGGCACTCATACATCTTGATACATCCATTGCCAGCACAGCTACACATATTGATGTGTTCATCTTTGTCACTCTTACACATACTGAGACATCTGAGACATCCACAGCTGGCACTTTTATACTCACTGCCACACTCCCTCCCCCAGCCACGTGGCGCAAGCATTCTATGGGTCCTCTGCTGTGGCACCAAGCTTTGCGCGGCACTCCTAAGCGTCTGCCACCATCCCTCCCGAGCCACTCCCCCACCTTAAGCTAGTCTGTTTTTTATAGGGTGGTGAGAAACAATCAGTCTACTTTTGCACCCTCACCAATTACTATTGGTTCGCTGCACCTTTTATCTCTTATTTGGTGTAATTTTGTCACACAAGTTGAGTCATTGTTTCTTGCCAAAATCATTGTATTGTGTGCTTGTGTAAATGGCTAAGTACATTCTACCCCAGTCTGTAATATAGAGTATGGTGCGTAGTGCTGTTGGCTGGCCCAGTACCTCACTAGCTGAATAAAGTCATCTCGCTACCCTTGTCTGATCTACTCACGGCATTTTTGGCTATACATTTGCTGGGAAGTTATGGTCCTTTATGACTCTGCTGTTTTGCCAGTACTGCATAACTACTGCTTTTTCACCACCATTCTCTCGGTCTCTTCCCCATCTGCCTAAGAACTACTGCTCCTAAAACTTTCCCTCCCTTTCACCCTCCCAATCTACGTGGGTGGTGTCTATTGTAGCCCAGGTCTCTCTGGCCCCTCGATCCACAACTTCATCTCAAATCTTACCATTCCTCCTCTGGTGAACTCTTCATCCTAGGGGATTTAAATTTAAATTGGCTCTCATCATCCCAGTCCAAATTTTGTAACAATATCCAATCCCTCAACCTCACAAAATTGATCACATAACCTACCCACCTAAACAACAAATCCCACAAGCATACCCCCCTGGACTGGGTACTTGTCTCTCACTCCCCCCACCAAGTAATTGTGGCTGGGTTTCTGCCAGATGCACTAAGTGACCACCACATGGTTTACTGTGTGCGAAAAATTCAATGTACTCAAGCCCCTCCTAGTATCCTCCTAATCCGTTCCTTTCAATCCCCGGACATGACCTCTCTTCATGATAATTTAGCAAATACTGACTGGTCTCCTATGTCCACCACCTCCTCAGTTGACTCTGCCCTCAATTACTTTAAGAGTGAGTTCTTAACTTCTTAAAGATCTAGGACCAGCATGCTTCCATCCAAAAATCCACGGCCAGAGGCTCCCACCTCCCATGAGTGTCTGCTGAGATGATGGCCTGCCTGCACACATGTGACACAGCATGGAAGGTATACAAGTCCTCCGGATCCCACATTGATCTACTTGAGTACCGTGCCCTCCATAACTCCTGCACCAGGGCCATCAAACTGGCCAAATCAGAATACTTCTCCTCTAATTTCCAGGAAAACATTAACCATCCTCCTAAATTCTGGAAGGTTGCCCACGCCCTGTTCTCCACCTCCCAGTCCTGAAGGTAGGTGATGCCATTGTCTCTGACCCAGCTGAGGTTGCCTCTGAATTTAACAATTTCTTTACTACCTGTGCATCCTCTCTGCTCTCCTCCCTCCCCCAGCCGCTCCCTCACAGTCTGTCTCTAGCCCACTCCCTACATTTTCCTCTTTCTCCCTCTCTTCTATCTCTCCTGCAGCCCCCTGAAGGATCTTCTAACCCTTAACCCCCACAAAAGTAGAAGCCCAGATGGGCTAGACCCCAATCTCCTTCATCCATCCGCTCCCATCCTTTCACTCCCCCTAACCACCCTCTTAAACCTCTCATTCTCACTTGCCTCTGTCCCTCACCATTGCACTCCTCCTATTTATTTATTTATTTAGTTTTTGTTGACCGGGTAAGTGCACTAGACAAATCCTGCCTATTTTCAGGCATGACCCGGGGGAAGGGGATACAGATGAATGCCAACTGACCTTGAACCAGATTAAGCTGTTGGTGGTATTTTTTTTTTAGTGAATGAGGGAAATTTGGCCAGGACACCGGGGAAATTCCCCTGCTCTTTTCGATAAGTGCCATGGGATCTTTAACATCCACCTGAACTATCACCAATCCAGGCAGATGGGACCTCGGTTTAACGTCTCTCTTCCAAAAGATGGCACCTCAGAAGTGCAGCACCTCTCTCATGCTGCACTACAGTGTCAGTCCTGGGATATTAACCCAAGTGCCAGATGTGGGAACTGAACCCACTGCTCTCTGATCTCCCGGCCTCAGAGGCGAGTGTGCTACCTACTGAGCCACTGACACTAATAACTAGGGCTGTGTAAATACCTTTTCTTGAATATTCAGCCGAATATTCATTATTCGGTGCCGAAATATTTATTATTCAGTATTCGTTATTCGGGTGGCTAGGAGGGGGGTATTTAAAAAAAAGAACACCCCTCCTGGCCAGCATTAAATACATTTTTTATCCCTGGTGTCTAGTGTAGACCACCCCTGGCCAATCACCAGTCCGGAAATAAAGAATCCTCCCCCAGCCCAGACTCTCCTAGTATCCCAGTCCTCATCCCCAAATGTATAAAAATAAAAAATTCCTAATTTCCTGGTGTCTAGTGGACCCCCCCACCCTGTCAGGTAGTGCTCTATTCATCTCCCCCCCACCCATGACCACGAGAGGGTCACCAGCACAGCCCTCCATTCACCTCCATGGCCGGCAGCCCGACTGAGTTTTCAGTGAATGATTGTACACGCACGAGCTTATTCATTGACAGATTCAGCCACCAGCGACTAGCACCACCAGGGGCTGAAGGGGAGGGGGGAGCTGTTCCGGTCACCGGTGTGGGGGGGTGAGAATGAGGAAATGGCATTGTGGACCCTGGAGGGTCTCAATGCCATTTCCATCCCGCCCTCACCAGTGACTGGAGCAGCTCCTCCCTCCAGCCCCTGGTAGTGCTAGTTGTTGTTGGTGGCTGAATCTGAGTGCCAGTGAATGAGTGTGTGCTTGTACAAGCACGCACTCATTCATGGAAAATTCAATCAGGCTGCCGGCCATGGAGGTGAGTGGAGGGCTGTGCTGGTGGCCCGCTTAAGGTCGTGGGGAGTGGGGTTGTGGGCACTACCTGACAGGGTGGGGGTGGGGTCCACTAGACAGCATGGAAATGAGGGAATTTTTTATTTTATACATTTGGGGACAGGGGGCCGTGGTATTGCTGAGGTCTCGGGGTATTTTCATTTTGGACCGGTGATCGGCCGGGGGGTGGGACTACTAGACACCAGGGCTAAAATATTTATTTAATGCTGGCCAGGAGGGTGGGAAAGACTTTTTTTTTCCTTTTACATGGCTGAATACCGACTACCAGCTGAATAGTGGACCATTCGGTATTCGGTTCCAAATATTCGGATAGCCCATTATTCGTGGTATTCAGAAAGTAATGTTCAGTATTTGCACAGCCCTACCCCAACCACCCTCTTAAACTTCTCATTCTCACTTGCTTCCGTCCCTGCTGCCTGGAAACATGCTACAGTCACTCCTCTCTCCAAGGTGATGACTCTTTCAAGCCAGGTAACTCTCCCCCCATATCCCTTCTTGCCAAGCTACAAGAGCACCTTGTTCTCTCTCAACTGTCTTCCTGTCTTGACCTCCTCCTTTTTCATCCCTTACCAGTCTGGGTTTCGTAAGTCCCACTCCACTTCCACCTCCCTCCCCCAGCTTACTGACTCTAGTCTCTCTGGAATGGATCATGGCAGTGTCACCTCTGCCATCTTTGTCAACTTGGCCAAAGCCTTCAACACCATTTCCATTCCCTCCTTCTAGACAAGCTCACCTCAGTGGGGCTTTCTGTCCCCTCCACAAACTGGTTCTGATCCTATCTTGTGAGTAGGACACAGTTAAAATAGGTATCTCCATATCCCTTCCCCTCCCCATAAGTACTGGTGTCCCCCAAGTGTCAGTCCTTGGTCCAGCTCTATTTTGATCTTCTTTAATGACCTTCCTGCTGCCTGCTCCTCCGTGTCCATTTATACGTACGTGGACAACACCTTTCTCTGTGCCTCAGGTTCCTACCCCTCTGTCGTTATGTCCAGTCTTCAGCTGAAGTTCAACAAAGTCCAGCGCTGGTTTTGCACAAACCAACTCTCCCTTAACACCAAGAAGGTGGTGTCTATGACCTTTGGCACCAGTCAAAGGCTCTCAAGGCTTAATGCAACTCCCTCCTTCCATACGCTAGATGGTGTCACGCTAGAGGATGTCACCGGCTTGACCGTCACTTAGACTTCTCTGGATATATAGATGCTGTCCACAAAAAACTCCATCCCAAACTAGGTGCCCTATACAGGCACCCTGGTTGCATCCCTATACTGGCCTGCCTCGAATTAGTCCAGAAAATGATTCTCCCAATATTCAACTATGGTGACAGTCTACAGCTCTGCTTCAAAGTCTACCCTAACCAGAATGGATATCCTTTTTCACTCCTTCTGCAGGTTTGCTCTTGACTGTCCACATCGTACCAACAACTGTGACCTCTATACCTCCCTCTCTCTCCCTTCTTTTGATTCCAGGCATCTCGCCCACTGCTCCTCCCTTCTCAGGAGGTTCTGGTTTGGCTCTCTCCCTTCCTACCTCTCTTCTATTCTTTCTTTCCTTCCCTCTTCCTACTCTCTCTGTAATGCTGATGGCCGTACTCTAGCTCTTCCTGCAAGATCCTCCATTGCTGGTCAGTCTGCTGTCTCTTACCATTTCCCTAAACTGTGGAATTCCCTCCCAGTCACTATCCAATCAGCCCCTTCCCCTCGGACACTCTCCTCTCTCCTGCAAAACTTGACTACACCCTTATGCAACTGTCTGATTCACCCCCTTGACACCCATACTTTTTGTTCCTTCTCCCCTCTCTCCCCCTACCCTCTACCCTCTACCTATCTCCCTCATCCTCCTATATTCCCCCCACCTCTTACTCAATATCCTGTCCTTTTTTCTCCCCTCTCCCAGAACATCTCATTCTAAGAAAGTCCCTTGTGGCATCCTTCCCGCCCCATGCTGTGGCTACTGCACCACCTGTGCTCCTCCACAGGTGGTGGTAGCAGAGGGAGGTGTGGCTTCCCCCCCCCCAAGGTGGAGAGATTCAACTGGGAGGCTCAAGCCTCCTCCTCCTTTTGATCAGCCACTGGTGTTGCTGGCTAGTTAATGAATCCAGGTCACCAGCGTCACAAGCAGAAGATCTACCAAAGTGCTGAAAGACCAGCTGGCGCTCAGCATTTAAAAACAACAAATAGTTCCATACGAACATACGAACATACGAAATTTGCCAGCAGATAAAGGCCTAGAGGTCTATCAAGTCTGCTCGAATGTGCAGCTAGCACCCCTTATTCGGCAGCTGCCCCTCCCTTCCACCCTTCCCCTTCATTAACCCTCCCCTGTCCTGTCCCATCCTCGCTTGAAGCAGTCCACTGTTCTACTGCATACCACTTCTGCAGGTAACGATTCCACCCAGCCACCACCCTCTCTGTAAAAAGTGTCTCCTCATCTCCCTCCTGAACCTTCCTCGCTCCAGTCTCATATCATGGCCCCTGGTGGCCCTCCCCTCCCTTACTTTGAACAGCCCCTCTGTACCTGTCTTGTTTATTCCTTTCATGTATTTAAAGGTTTCAATCATGTCCCCCCTGTCTCTCCTCTCCTCCAGTGAGTACATGTTCAACTTCTTCAACCTCCTCTCATATGATAAGTCCCCCAGACCCTTGATCATCTTTGTCGCCCTGCGCTGCACTCCCTCCAGTAACTTAATGTCCCTCTTCAGATACGGACGCCAGAACTGCATGCAGTACTCCAGGTGTGGTCTAACTAATGACCTATACAGTGGCAGAATCACCTCCTCCCTCCTCGAGGATATACCCCTTGCAATACAACCCAGCATTTTGTTGGCCTTTGCAGCTGCCTTCCTACACTGTGCCGAGTTGTTCATTGACCCTGTGATGAGCACACCCAGATCCTCTCCTCCTCTGTCTGGGCTAGCTGCACTCCCCCTAGCTGGTAAGTCCTCCTTGGGTTCTTCATCCCAAAATGCATCACCTTGCACTTTTTGGCATTAAAGCCCAGTCGCCAGGTGTCTGACCAGGTTTCAAGCTTTGCCAGATCATCCTGCAACCCCTGCCATCCCCCTAGGTCATCCACCACCGTGCCAACCTTGGTATCATCAGCAAACAGACTGATCTTGCTCTTGAACTTGTCTGTTTCCGGGGCAACTGTGTGTGAGATGCTTTTTATAAAATAAGAGTTGCATGTACAGAGAACAATTGCACTGAATTCAGTCTCAAACAGGCAATAACATTTTTCTTTTTACATTTTGTATGGGGGATGCACTGTACTACAAAACATATAGGAACAACTTTACCCAGTTCACTAACATCCAATTCCTTACTCAGGCAGGATACATGGGGTTCAAAGGTATGGCATGACCAGCCTTTACAGATTTTTTCAGTTAACTTACTGTATATGTTTGGTGTTAACATGGTGTAGTTTAGCTTGCTTGTCAACGTACACAGGACAAGCTGCCCATATTTTGATCAGCAGCCTTGATTCTGCATTTGTCTGGACATGACATAATGCCTGTGTCCATAAGCTGTCTGCTCATATTTGCTTAAGAAAATTACACAATTTGTGAATTTGTCTTTTTTATGCAAATTGTGACTTTCTAACCTCAGGTATCACTCACTTAAATGTTTACTTTTTATGCATTCATCTCGGCTGAGAGTGAAGCCATGGAGATAGAAATTATGCAAATTTGTTAGAATTTCGAACGTAGGTTCAAACTCTGCATCTGTGCCCCATTCTGGCTGATTGCTCAGATCTGTTTCTCAAACAGTAACTTTGTAAAATCAGACACCTGACCTTTAGACACAGGTTGAGCATGCATTTGCATGTGTTTCTACCTGATTAAACCCAGCTCTCTATCTTCTCATCTTTGTAAATATGTCTATTGACCTATCAGAAAATGTTATGCTGTAGTTCATTCCTGTAACTTCAATCACAGCTCTCAGCTTAACAGAGGTTCCAGTATTTTAGAGGAAAATGGATCCATCTACAAGGAAATCTCTTTTTGGAAGTTTCATTGAAAACTTTCTCTGCTTTATAAAAATCAGCCCTTCCCCCACCCATGTGACAAAACCCAATCCCTCTTCCCCGCCACAACTTTGACATATATCCCCAATTACCCCACCATGTTGGGCAACATGACGCACCCTCCCCCCATGTCATAATCCATAGCAACATAAAGGATTCAAGTCCACTTGGCGGTGAAGAGAGACAGTTGATCAGCACATACCCTCTTCTCACTGTCATGGCCAACCACTGTCTGATGAATGAGTTTGCATGAATAGTAGATGGTGGGGGAGGGTGGTATTGGGGTTTGCTGTGATGGTAGGGTCGATTTTTTTCAAAGTAAAAAAAGCTTTCAGTAAAAATTGTAAAAAGTATGCTGGCCCGCTGGCGCAGCAGTTGGATTTCAGCTTGCGACACCGACGACCCAGGTTCAGGAATGGACTCGGGTCATCAGAGGGCTGGCCAGGGGAGAAGGCTTGAGCATCCCATGACTGCTGTCCTTCTCTGGGGGGAGGGTGCAGGATGTCATCGGTGCATGAGGGACCCCTGGCAGAGGCCAGGAGTGCCACAGCAACTGACGCCAGCTAGGTTACAAGGGGTAGGATGGATGCAGGTGTCATTGCACGTTCCTGCCCCTTCCCCTTACAGGGGGAAAAAAATAAGTCTGCTTCTGCTGCCTGGATGATGCCTGCCCCTTGGCTGCAATCTGCTCCCCAGGCCGGCTCCCATCCTATCTCGTTGTTCGTGGCACCTTAGGGCTGGGTGCCACGTCTCTGCCTTGTGGGGTAATCCAGGGGGTCCCAGGAGATTGACTCATGTGGGAATGCCATGGCCGAGGGGTCCGTGACCAGGCGGATGGCTGACAAGTGGAGCAGGGCACAAAAAGACTAAATAGAAAAAAACAAAAACACAATTGTAAAAAATAATCATTTTCCAGGGTGGAGCAGGGATGGGGAATTGCGGTATCTCATCATGTACACCCTGAAAGAGAAGAGAGGAGAGGAAAAAGAGGATATAATAGAGACCTACAAGTACCTCACAGGGGTGAACAAGTTGCAGGAGGGGAGTCTCTTTTGAAATGAGGAAGAGGAGAACCAGAGGGCATGTGATGAAGCTGGAGGGTGGATGTTATAGAGGGATGTGAGGAAGGACTACTTCACTGAAAAATGGTAGATGTCTAGAATAGTCTGCCAGTGGAAATAGTGAAGGTGAAAACAGCAGGGGGTTTCAAGCATGCATGGGATAGACATAGGAGAATATTGGTAAATAGGCAGGGAGGAGGGAGGGTCACCAGAGACCAGTTAGGGTCTGCGAGATAGATTAGGTAGGGACCATCTTTGCAGACCGGGTGGTCCAATTGGTCCTTTTCTGCTGACAAATTCTGTTTCTATGGTGTGATACGGTACTACACAGTGGGTGTGGGTAAAGATAAATCTTTTTTAAAAAAATGTTTAAACTGGACTTCGTACCAGATGAAGTGGTGGCAAAGTGCCAAAACTTCACAAAGATATTCATAGCATAAAGTTTGACACTTCCTTACTACTTTGCCTGCAAAGTAAAACTTAATGAACCTCTCTAGTTTGAGCAATTGCCAAACACAGTGTTGACATTACCCTAACTATGGCAGTGCCTTGCAAAGCCTATATACTTACTCGCACACCGGTACTCGGAGAGTGAGTACCAAATTGACAGCAACACAGACTTTGCACTGATGAATCATTCAGACTAGGAAGACCATCATATCACACATTCATCAAGAGTTAGGGAACTTTTTTTACCCTAAAATTGCATTTCCCTGTGTTTTAAATGTTGTACTTCATTTCTAATGGATACCGAAATGCAGTTTTTTTTACAATGAATATTAAGTAGGGTTCTGTATAATTTAACTTTTATGTCTATTTATGTTTTTTTAATGCACAATTAAAGCATCAAAGTAATGTACAATACAAGCAATACACAATTAAACAAGTAACTAAATTCAACGTGGATCTGTATAAGGTGATGTCCTTCACATGGGCCCAAGGAACTGAGGCTGGAAGTGCTATTTAAATAGTAAGCAACCAGTAGCAGTGGGAGGGTAGTGAAAATCCCTCTGTGGCATAATGAATGGTTGGCATTAGCTTTCCAAATCTGCTAGTCAATTTCTTTTCAGTAGCCATCATTCTTTCGTCCACCAGATTTGAAAATCTGGTAGGCACGTCAAGCCAAAGTCCCCTTCCCTCCAAAAATAGTTTAGAACTGGACTTTCATTACTGCTATTATTTTGTCTCTACTTTTCTGTAAAGTCCTTAAAATGACTTTTAAAATGTCTTTTTTTAATAATCTCCCACTCCTAGAATGGTTATTTCTGCTCTCCACTGATCTGTCTCTCTACTGCTGTCTGAAATGGTTTCTGGCACTCAGCTCCATAATAATACTTAAAAGGACCTTTATAATTTTAGTCAGGGTAACCAGCTTTTAAAAAAAAAAAATTTTTATTCAGTTCTATGAAATACAAAAACAGAAAAGTAAACAAGTACAGAGGGAATACAGAGAAGTGATCAGCATACTGCATACAGCTCAGAGCACCCTGGAGTAAACATTAAACCTTGGAATAAAATTTGTATAATAAAATTACGTTGTCTCAAGTCCATTGCACGCTCAAAATCTCATGAAAGGTCCACAAGGTGTATGCAGTTCTTGCTAGTTGCAGTCAAGGACATTGCAGACCTTCAATGGATGTCAGTGCCCATTTACTGTTGAAATGAATCCAAATGTCCTTCATTTTATCAAACTTATACCTGGGAGAATAAATTAGGAAGGTCAAACAACTTCCAAGACAAGTGTGTGTGTGTGTGTGTATATATATATATATATATCTATATAAATATATGACAGTCCTGGGTAAGATACCTTGTGAATAGAGCAGAGCAGTAATGTACAGAACTCATACAAAGCAGAAGAGACAAGAATATGAAGGTTTGAGAGAAAAGGAAGGAGGAGTGAGGAAAGAAGGTGTGGAGGAGCTGGCTCATGGAAGAAAGTCTGGATGATTATCCAGCTGATATAAAACTGACCTCTGCCTGGCTTAGAATAGCCCTGATTTATTTGCCGGAGTATACTGTAGGTCTATTTTTCCAAAGTATAAATTTCCATGAGCATTTTGATCCACCCTGACACACTGGGAATGGGGGCGGTGTGCCAGCACCTGGTAATCACTTTTTTAGCTGCAAGTATAATGATCAATAGTAATCAAAGCGTCTGATCCCCCCCACAATAAATTCCCATGGGGGGGCATCAAAATAAGGGATGGAGTCACGTGCCTAAGGCAGTTAAACATCTCCTTCAGTTCCTCTCATGAATCACTTTTTGCCAGTAAACTGTCAATTGCGGGCACTCTCAAATATATTTTATTTATTTATTTGTTTATTGAAATGTTTCACCAGGAGGGCACACTGAACTACAAGTAGCTCATCTCATGGTTATACACACACTAGAGTAGCATACAATTAAGAGTCCAGTGCAGCATGATTATACAATGACTTTCAGAAACAAGCATTTGTCAATGCCGAATGTTTGCTTGCTGGCATTGGCATTGGTAGTGTAGGAGTTAGAGAGCTGCATAATAGGAATGGCAGTGAAGTATTGAACTGAACCCAACCCCATCACCACCCTGCAGAGACTGACAGACATTGGGGTGTGCCTTTGGGTCGTCAGGCATAATGGCCACGCCATTTCACCACACCCTACCCTGCAGACACTGACATGTGTCACGGTGTGCCTTGGTGTCTTTGGCTCTTATGCTCACCCCATTCCATCAGGAAATATGGTGAGATGGGTGCTGTATAGGAGAATGGGGTGAACTTTGGGGCCGAAGTGTCCAAGGCACACCTCAGTGCCTCTCACTGGCTGCAGGGTGTGGAATGGTATGAGCATTACAGGCGAGAATCCCAAGTCACACCCCTGATGCCTGTCAGTCTCTACAGGGTGGGGCGTTATGGTTGGAAACCCTAACGCCTCAGGTGTTCATTGGCATTTTCACTCCAAATTTTCAACGTGGGTTTTTTGTGACCCCCACCTTATGAACAGTGGCAGTTTCAGTTTGTTAGCCGAAAGCTGATTTTGCACAGCGACTATACCATTTGGCACCACAAGTACGAAAACACATTTTGAACAGGATGTGAAAAATGACAGCTGTACTGTTCATGAGGAGGTGCAAAAAACAGCAATGTTGAAAATATGCAGTGAAGTGTCTCGTTATCATGGATTACAGGCTTGGAGCCTTTTTGTACACCAGAAATTTGCTTGTTGAGTAGCTTCCATAGTGGCATGACCAAACAAAATAAATTGTACATGGCTATTATATCGGCTAAGGAAAAGCTGTTATCCTGAGGCACTGGAAGGACACTACTACTCCATCAGTCCTAGAATGGTACAAAGAGATTATGCTTGCTTTACAATTGGAGTTACACATAGCCAAAATGAGTAACAGGACCCGGTCCTATGGCTCCAGGTGGGGCCCATTGGATGCTGTTCTGGCTACTTGGCAAGTTTAGATTGCCTAGTCATAGAAAACATCCCCATGCTAGATGCATTCTTTGATCTATGTCTCTCCTCCTAGTGAGAATCCTCGTGGTATCTCAAGTAGTGTATAGATGCTGTCTAGGGGATGGGTGGTGGGTGGGGGTATGGGGTAAAGTTATATTGGTTACATTGTTATATGTTAGGTCAATCTTGTTCACCTCAATGATATTGGCTTGGTAAATATGTTTACATGTTAATGGCATATGCAATTTGCATGTGTTAACCTGCACAGAACTGTATAACTTATGTGTTATTACGGTGCCAATAAAACAAACTAAATAAAAAAAAAAAAAGAAAGAAAATATGCAGTGAAAATATTTAAAAAACTGGTGAAGTCACGAGCGTGCGTAGAAACTGCGCAATGCACACCCGTAATGCAATTAGTTTTGGGATTTTTTACAACAGATTGTCAACACAGGCATTTTGGAACCTCTGCTCATGAACAGTGTCACTGTGATTTTTCTTAATCTGCCCCGAACAGTGATTTCCCACAGCGACCACGCATTTCTGCACTGGAAGGCAAAAACACGTTTCAGCCATGGTGTGAAAAATGACAGCTGTACTGTTCATAAGGAGGTGTGGAAAAATGCCAGTGGTGAAAATCTGGACTGAAAATATTAGAAATGCATGAACTTACGATAGTGAGTGGAAACTGTGCAATGGTCACTCGTAACACAGTCATTTTATGGACTTTTTTCACCAAATTTTTAACATAGCCATTTTAACCCCTCTGCTCATGAACAGTGTCACTGTGATTTTCTTAATCTGTTCTGAACATTGATTTCGCACACCGACTGCGCCGTTGTGCGCTACATGCACAGAAACACATTTTGGGCAAGACGTGAAAAATGACAGCTGTACTGCTCATAATGAGGTGTGGTAAAATGGCAATGTTGAAAATCTGGAGTGGAAATACTGAAAATTCGCAAACTTATGAGCATGCGCAGGAACAGCGCAACACATGTTCATAAAACAGTCATTTTGGGGAATTTTTTCACCAAATTTTCATCATAGGGTTTTTGGGGGCTTACCTCATGAACTGTGACACTGTTGTTTCATAAATCAGTCCTGAAAAGTAGTTCCGTGCAGTGACCGTGAAATGACCTTTCGGGGCCGATTAACAAAATGACAGTGCCAGATTTCATGAGGTGGGGTCCCAAAAACCCGATGTTGAAAATTTGGTGAAAAACTCCCAAAAATGCCTGAGATATGCATCAAAGTTGAAAAAAACCCTATTTATTCCATTGTACAGCTAACCGGCATTTCCTCACTTTGCGGTCGGCTTTGAAGAGTGCAGACGTGTTCCTGGTCCACCGAAGATCGTCGCTCCAGACTCCAATGGTAAGTATGGGGTAAGGTGGGGGTGTGGGGAGGCAGGGTGCGCAGAGGGTGGGTGCAGATCGGGAAGGGGGGACAGGACAGTCAGTGAGGGAACGTTTTTACTTGCAGGTTATTTTTTTTCATAGACGACACGGGACTTGTGCCACACAGGGGTGGGCTCCCAGCGTGGCAGCTGGAAGGCTGTTTGGGGGGCCGTGGAGCTGACGGGGGATTGGACACCCCAGTCAGCCATAAGGAATGTTGCCATGCTGGGGTGGGCTCCCAGCGTGGCACCCGGTAGTCTGTTGGGGGAGGAAACAGTGGAACCAACGGGGATTGGGCACCCCCGTCGGCCTTACGGACCATTGCCATGCTAGGCTCCCAACGTGGCACCTGGAACTGTGTTGAGGGGGGAGCGCAGCAGAGCCGACGGGGGATTGGACACCCCTATCGGCCATACAGCGTGTGTGTGTGTGGGGGGGAGTGCATGAGCACGCAATGTGCTAATTAGCACTGTCTCATCGCTGCTTACTGAAACTGGAGCTCTCCCTTTCAACTGTACGCCACTGCATTTTCAACTGCTGTCATAGACAGCTGCAACATTCATTGGTGAACTGTGGCCACGCCTGCAAACACACTGACTGAATTGGAAGACAGGGTGCCACACCTACAAAAACTCAGATGATGGCACCATATTTCTTGCACATGCATGCAAGCAAACATAAAAATCAAGAGGGAGGAGCAAACAGGCAGTGCATAAAATAGAGTGCAAACAGATAGGACTAGGCGGACTGGTGGCAGTAGCACAATAGTACAATCAGCTACAGTCCCCCCACCTGACTAATACACGCTTCACTTCAACAGAAGTGCAAGTTAATATTAAAGTTAGAAGTCCAGTGCAGTTAGGTTTTGGGAACTAGCTGGTTTAAGTAGAAGAGTGCAGTGGAGAAGGAGAGAGGTGGGGTGGTGAACGGGAGGGGGAGGGGAGAGAAAAGGGAGGAGGGAAACATGCCAAGAACGGACCCCTTCAGGATGCTGTGAACTTTGCCAGGGGCAGAAACAAGGTGACATTAGGGGATAATATGCCAAGAGCAGACCCCTTCAGGATGCAGGGAACCCTACCAGGGGCAGAAACAAGGCAAAGTTAGAGGAGAACATGCCATGAATGATCCCCCTCAGGATGCTGTGAACCCTGCCAGGGGGCAGAAACAAGGCAAAGATAAAGGTGTTGGAGAGAAGGATTAGCTAGGTAGAGGGGGGCAGGAGGTAGATAGGGAGTTGCTACTGAGGAGTGAGATGGAGAGGGGGGAGGAGATAGAATGGGATTGCAAGGGAGGCATTTCCCAGGAAGGACCCCTGCAAAATGCTGAGAACCCTGTCAGTGGGTGTGGTTAGCTAGAGTGTGCCCACATCCTCTCCAGCTATAGTCCCTGACTGAACTAGCATATCTTGCCACTATTTTCAGTGAGCAAAAGAAGCGAGACCAGCATTTCCATGAAAATTCATGCCAACACATGGCTGACATCAATCTTTATGCTGGAATGGCAAATTTATGCCATGTTGCCAAAAGAATGGGTGACAACCAGTTCCCAGTTCTATTTCAGTAAGATGGATTTTGTTGTGTCTTTAGAGCATTACAAAAAGGCCTTATGTAAGTGTTCTATAAGGTGGGTCCAAGTCTCACCCTTCAAGTGTGACAAGAGTATCCATTGAAGCACAGGCAGCTGATCAGGCAATTCACAGACACCTTCAACTTGATCCAAAAGGTAAGAAAGGAGCTGCAGGTATCGGAAGTGATCTGCTGGCAGGAGCTGGTATGTAGATTGTAATGAGGCATATCATAGGATCCCGTTGGAATCCAACAGGTGGAACAAAAACTGGATACCCAACCTGCTCCATTATTTAATTTGCCAAATCCTTGGTTCTGTAGTCATAAGTTGCTACTAAACTACAAAAAGACCAAGGCCTTGCTTATGTCCAGCTCCCACAACAAAAATAAGTACCACCCCCTCATCATCTCCAACTCATGCAGTGAGCTGCTGGAACAAGTTCACTTGTTCAAGTATCTGAGGGTCATAATAGACAATACCCTCACATTTGCACTACATATTGACTCTCTGGTCAAGACAGTCAATACCAAGATTGGTGTCTTGTACAGGCATAGGCAATACCTCTCTCTGGGGGCCCTCCACCTTTCAGTCCAAAGCTCAATTATATCTACTAATGACTATGGACTAGTGGTCCACGGGGCGGCAATGGATACAGCGCTCAAGAGGGTTCAGACTGCACTCATCAAAGCCTGCAGACTCACCCTCGATGCTGAGCATGGCACTTACACCTGTACTCTGTATGAACGTGCAGACTGGCTGTCATTAAGAAACAGGGTCAAATTCCAGACTTGCATCCTAGGGAAGAAGGCTCTATTGGGTAAAACACCACCTTGTGTAGGCAGTTTGATCAAGGTGGCCAGCTCATTACAGGTCACCAGAGGGAAGACTAGAGGGGCCTTGGTGATCCCCTTCCATTGCACCTCACTTGAGCAAGATGCATTTACCTCCTGGGCCCCCCTATGGATGAATGAACATCCTGGGAAGCTCTTGGCCACCAGTTGTCTGGCACAATTCAAAACTGACCTCAAACAGCACCCAATAACACTCTCTAAGTGCACCTGCTCCAGAGTCCAGCCAACCTGCTATCTCTGCCCCCCAGCAAGCACTAGGCAGGCCTCAGGTACCCCTTCCCTCTGTCCCTTCTCATGACTTGCCCCAGCAATCAGTTTTCATCATGCTCCTTTGGCACATGCTTCCCCCCCAACTCACAGTTCCGTGAGTTTCCCAAACAGTCACTACTAATGCTGGCTGCCTGACCATGCCCCCTTACACCCCACCATTTTACTCTAGCATGTCCTCTCCACTCAGCCTCCCCTCACCCCACCATTTCTCCCTATACCTTATCGCCCCTCTTCCCCCACCCTCTTACCTCCACCACAGTACTCACCTCTCTCTCTCATTCCTCCCTTCTTCACCCTTCTGCCAGCTATCCCCATCCCTCTGAACTCCTGACAAGGCACTTTATGGCCGCTTATTTTCCCCCACCCTCATAAAGTGTTTTTTCTTGTTATTTAACTTGTACCTATGTTTTGAGTTATTCTGTAAGTTCTGAATCCAAGCTGTATCATTCATTGTAATGTACCTTTGCTTTCTCCTACTGTACTTTGTTTTGCAATCTGTGACATGGAACCTTTGTAAAAGAGCTAGTGCTGAAAGTTTTTTTCTGAATCACTAAATAAATTAAAAAAAAATCCAATCTATCAGGATGGTATGCTGTATCGTAGGGAAGGGCTCTGATTTGGAACAGTTGGGATGCATTTTAGAAAGTTTTCTGAATAATCACCCACTGCCAAATAGCGTCCGCCATATACTGCGTAAATTCTGAAAGTGGGAGGCAGCCCAGCAGGCTGCCAAAGACAAAGAAATCCAGATCAAAAATGTCTTTTATAGTGAAGTTGACATGTTTCCAGTATAGATAAAAAGCTCCAGACAGTTAGATACAGATTGTCCTTAGGTGGGATGCCAGTGCGTATCTCTTCAGGTTGGGAAGAGCGACCCCTCCCCATTCTCTGGGAAGGTGCAAGATAGAAAAGTGGATCTGCAGGGGAGCCTCCTGCCAAGTAAATCTGGAGATGGGCTTTATTCAAGGACTTAAAATAAAATTTGGGCAGGCATAATCAAAAGGGTTTGTGAAAAATAAAAGATCCCTGGGAGAATATTTTGATGACTCACCTCTATCCTATTAAAGTATCCAAGATAAAGGTGTGTCCATCTAGACAGGTCATTTGTAATCTGTTGGGTCAATGGTTCTGAGTTTAGTAGCTCCAAGTGGTCAGGCTTTCTAACGAGCTTCATTTCCAAATATCAGAGCGTGCCTTTATACAACTTAAAGGGAAATGTCCTTTTTAAGGTAGGGGAAGGGGCATAATGGTACTATAGAATCTCTAGTTTCTAATGATTCAGTTTATATCCTGATAGGGCACCAAAGGCAGGGAGAATTTCCCAGACACCTAGGACAGAGTCCTCAGGTGAAGTCAGTGTAAGCAGGACATCATCTGCAATCAAGTTTAAAATCTCTCCCCCACATTGGGATTCCCAATATGCTGGGGTTGGTACAGATTGCTGCTGCCAGCAATTCCAGGTACAAAGCAAACAGCTGGGGCAACAGGGGACAGTCTTACCTCGTGTGTATTCCAAGTGGGAAAGTGGTGGGTCAGTGAGCCATTCACCCCCAGATAAGTCAGCAGTGATGAGTACAATCTCTGCAGCACAGCCACAGTTTTCTCTGGTATAACAAACTGCAATGGGATGGCCCATAGGAAAGGCCAGGCCATCCTCTTGATAGCCTTTTTAACATCTAAACTACATAGTGCCACTGGAATTTGTTGAGCCATGGCATAATCTAACAGGTGTAGAGTGCACCTGACACTATTGTGTGCCTGCCTAAGGTGCACAAAGCCAACTTGGTCTTTATCAATTAAGGATGGCAGTAAGGTTTCCAGTCTGTTGGCCCAGACAGACATGAACACCTTATAATCAGAATTAAGAATGCAGATTGGTGCTAGGCCCAGTGGCACTGAGGGCTGAGGCACTGGTCACCTTACCTCACACCACACTGGCAACCCATGTTCGGGAACGAGCACGGGTTGCCGGGGGTCAGCAGGGGAGGAGAAGGATTGAGCATCTGTTGGACAGTTCTCCTTCTCCGGGGAGAGGGGTCCATGACAGTCAGAGCCTAATTGCACCCTGGTGAAGGCTGAGGGACACGGCACTGTGCTATGCTTCAGGGTTGAGCTGGGGGCAGATGCCAGGAGGAAGCACGTGTGGACGCATGCACACTCCCCTCCACCGGTGTCATTGCATGCTCTCAGCTCAGAAAGAAAATCAGAAAAAAAGGGAATACATCCTGGTCGGGCAGCTTGATGGCCGTCCATTGTGCACTGGCTCTGAGGGCGTTGCTGATTCTAGATCCAGACAGGATGGGTGAGTAGGGGGGCTCCCCACCACGCCGCTGCAGGGGGTAAGCCATTGGGGAAATGGACAACTAGGACCCTGATAGAGTGCGGTGGTATTCAGACAGTAGCTGGAGTCCCAGAGGGTGCCAGGAAAAAGGGAGCAGACCAGGTAAGTGCAGAAAGTGATAGCCAAAAAAAAAAGAATGCAGATTGGCCTATAAGAGATGGCATAATGAGGGTCTTTGTCTGGCTTTGGTACTGCCAAAATTGTGGTATACTGCCAGGGGGGGTACCACCTTATTGAAGCACCCAAAAAGCAGCTAGCATTGGTGGGAGGAGGAGATCTCAGAGTCTTTTGTAAAATTCGACTAGGTACCTGTCCAGGCCCAGACATTTCTGAGTGCTGGAGTCCTGTAGGACTCTATGTACTTCTTCTGCTGAGATAGGTGTCAGCAGCTGCTTAGCGGCTTCAGTACCCAAAATGGAAAGGAGCAGTAAATTCAAATATGCTTTTATCTTTTCTGCTGAAGTCTCACCTTCTTCTGAATAGAGTGTGGTGTGGTATGGTAAAATGTTATTCATGTTTCATATGAATAGGAGACTCGATTGAGCAGAGCTCATTTTCATTGAGGTCCTTTTTCTTATAGATACATAGACAGTGTCGGCAGATAAGGGCCTATGGCCCACCCAGTCTGCTCATTTGAGCTTGTAAGTTCAGTTTATGTTTTCCTAGAAGTCTGTTGCCCCTTACCCCTGACCTCCAGAATTCCTTTATGTCTATCCCATGCATTCTTAAATCCCGTGATTGTTTCAGCCCCCACCACTTCCTCTGGCAGGGTGTTCCACTTGTCCACCACCTGTTCTGTGAAGAAATTCTTTCTCACGTTTCCTCTGAATCTGCCCTCCCTCCAACTTCATCCCATGCCCTCTAGTCCTAGAACATCTTTTTTCACTTAAAATAGTGTATTCATGCACCCTGTTCCTCCCTTGAGATACTTGTATGTCTCTATCATATCCCCTCTCTCCCTCCTCTCCTCCAGGGAGTACATGTTCAGTTCCTTCAACCTGTCTTCATAGGACTTGTGATGCAATCCATGCACCATCTTTGTTGCTCTCCTCTGAACCTTCTCTACCCTGTCTATGTCCTTACGTAGGTATGGTCTCCAGAACTGTACACTGTACTCCAGGTGGGGCCTCACTAGTGTCAAATAATAAATCCAATTACATTAATTTGTTGCAAAAGGTAAGAATACAAAAAATGTTACAAGAAAACAAGGAGGCATACGTTATACAAAATACATAAATTATATATACAAATTCTAAGAACTTTAAAATAGAAATAACATGCATAGATTCTATATTAATCCGTGTCATAGTTGGAACAACAAACAGAATTATTCTGTTTCTGGCTGATTAACTATTTACCAATCCTACAGCCCTTTTGCATTAGCTCTAAAAATGAGCTACCAGATTCAGACTATGGAACACTTCCTTTGAAGTTTTCCAATGATCCTTCCACGTCTTTGCAACCCTTCAATTTAACCCTTGCAGGGCCACAGACTGAACATCTGTCCAGAGCTCAATCAAATAGATTAATTCTAGTTCTTTTGATAGCCTAGGGGTTAAGGAACAAATGCTTCTCCCCCACCTTGTAGTGCTTTATGTGTTTTCTTTTGAATCTAGCTTGGTAAATAGCATTTACACTTACTCTGAGGCATTTCAGTAAACAGCAATAAATTGCAACAAAACATGAAAGGAGTCACAGTACCAGACTGCTGCTGATCAGCTCCATACAGTTTAAACCTGCTTTCTGTGTCACAGCTAATTTGCATAGCTCGAGAATTCCATACTGTGCAAATGAGTTTTTTTTGCAATTTGTGCAAAATATGAGTTTTTACAAGTAGAATTCATTCATTCATTCATTCTTTATTTATATAAGGCGCCTTTCTTAAAACCAAGGCGCCTGTACAAATACATAAAACAATAAATACTTAGAACAACATTAAAACAATCATAAATCATTAAAAGCTTTGCTAAAAAGATATGTTTTCAAAGCTCCCTTAAAGAATGAGTCAGTAATATAATAGAAATTATCTCTAACGACACCAAAGATTCAAATGCATGGAACTTTGAAGCAACTCTGTATTTTGAAGCTTCTCTGTTCTACTGCTGACTATTTCTAAAATACTCCATCGTTTCAGAAATAACATGTGAGAGATGTGAGTGTGGAGCACAATTTAGCTCAGTGTTTTACTTATTAGACACTGAGGATCCAGTTCTGCATGTCCTGAGGGCATTGCTATATGAGAACAGGGGCTGGCAATTATAAGAGAGACAGGCTTTCAATGCTGATTTGCTGCTACAGTTTGAATGCCACAGCTTATTTGCATACCCTGAGTAGTTCACATTGACAGAACTTGTATTGGTTATGTGTGCAAATGGTACATTTTGAGAAACAAATGCAGTTTTTCTGCAGTAGGCAAATTATCATTGTAAGCCCCCTTTCTCATAAGCATTGCCAAGTAAAGTTTTTTTTATTTTTTTTATTTATTTCAGATTAATACATTTGAAGCTGGGAGGGCTCTTTTACAAAGGTTCCATGTCAAATGGACGAGAGACAAATTTACATAAACACGTTACAGAACATCCGTGTACACAGTGGGTTACAGAACATTAGGAGTACACAATAGGTTACAAAACATTTGGAGTACACAATAGGTTACAGGTAATACAGGTATCAAGCAAATAGGCCTCAATTTAAAAACATGGAAAGGAGACAAACAGATGTTATTCATAAAGCAAGGTGGGAGCAGCCTGAGGGGGCTTTGTCACAGAATACGGAAGGTGGGGGCGAGGGGAAGAGCAGGGTTAGGTGGGCAGCCACCTAAAGGCTTTGTCAGGGAGGGGGGTGGTGAGAAGTGGGTGGGGAGGAAGGTAAGGGGAGGTAACCAGAGGGGTGAAAGGTTATGAAGGTGAGTAGTCACGGAAATTTTTACTTGCAATCACGTGTTCTTTTGGGCCAGAAGGGTTAGTAGTTCTCTTTTAAAAGGTCCAGTTTTTGTGTGCTCCAGGGTGGGAGTAGAGAGTTCATAAAACCAGGTGAGCCCATGATAGGAGAGTGAACGCTGTGCAAGGCATGTTATTTTGAATGGACATGAAGAACACCCTTGGTTGAGCTCCTGGTGACTTTAGAGGAGTTGGCGCACTGGAACAGTCCGATGGTGGAGTTGGGATTGAGTCCCAGTAGAGCTTTTTTGCCTATTAGGCAAGCTTGATACTTCACCCTAAGGTGCAACGGGAACCAACCAGTAGAGGGCGCAAGTATGGGTTCAGTGTTTAGACCCCAGGACCAGGCGGCATGCCTTGTTGATTAGTACTTTTACTCGATTTAGGTCTGAGTCAGTGGCAGCACTGTATATGACGAGAGCATAGTCAATGACCAACAGAATTGAGCTCCGAGTAACTAGGCTAAGATCCTCAGGGGTCATGGTTTCCCTGTGCCTATAGAGGATTCCTAGCTTAATATTAGCCGATTTGACAACATGGTCTATATGGTGAACGAAGGCGAGAGTGTCATCAATGTGTACCCCGAGATATTTAAATGTTGAGACGTCTTCAATACAGTCTCCTTTATTACTATAGATAGCTAGGTGCTCAGCCTTCCTCTTGGCATGTGGTAAGGTTAGATGCATATTTTTGGTTTTTTTTATAGTTTAGAAGGAGTCTGTTATGGGTGAACCAGTTCTCGAGCATTGCAAAGCAATGTTGTAGGTTTTGTGCTATTTCTGGTGTGTTGCTGCCAGACACTGAGATATCTGCATCATCTGCATACAGCAGCATTTTAGCGGGACAGGCATAGGGAAGGAAGTTAATGAAGAGGCCGAAGAGAAGTGGTCCTAAGATCGACCCTTGGGGAACCCCATGGGTTACTTTTTCGAGTTTGGAGGTTACACCCCTTATCGTCACACACTGCATCCTGTGTAAGAGGCAGCTGTTAAGCCAAGAAATGGTATCTGCAGACAGTCCCAAGGTCCTCAGGTGTCAGAGCAGAATTAGGTGGTTAACGGTGTCAAAGGCTTTAGTGCAGTCTATAAATACAGACCCCACCGTTTATCCTGTGGCAAGGGCTTCATATATATGGGAGGTATAGTCGACTACGGCTGTGATGTGCTATGTCCGATACGAGACCCATGTTGCTGCGGACAGAGCAGACTGTACTTGTTTAAGTATTCAGTGAGCTGGTCAGAAACAACCCTTTCTAGCGCTTTAGAGAGAGATGGAAGTATTGAGGTTGGGTGGTAGTTTCCCAGGTTAGTTCTGTCCCCATTTTTAAACACCAGGGTGACCAAGGCAGTCTTCCACCTATCTGAGAAAAGTTCTCATATGGCACTGCACACCAGACCTACTGAACTCAATCCACAGTTGGTAATGCACAACATAGTTAAACTAAACTGCGTTTTTATGTTGGCTCGCACTTGCGCGCCAGCCAACATCTTGCAGTTGTAGAGGCGCGGTCACTGTTGGGCGAATGCAGGGCACGCATCAGTAGGTGTGTCTCTCATTCCCCAGTAAGCCAGCAGCAGGTGCTGACATCATGCATCCCTAATGTGGCCACTAGATCTAATAAAAGATCCTCCCGATGTGCACACAACATGGCGGCAGTGCTTGAAAAAGCACCAGGGAGATGTGAAACGTTGACGTTAATGAAGATTGTTTAGGGGTGCTACTCTTCTTGTTTTATGTGCTTTAGAATATCAGGGCATTTGTATTAAATAAAGCCCTTTTTAGTGTGCCCTAACGTTTTGGACTATGACTGCTTTTGTGGAACTGTTGAGCCATGTGGAGTTCTTTCTTTTGCTTGCGCTGTGTGATGGACATGGCTACGGCTTGCTATTTCTATTGAGCCGCATTTGCTGTTTTATGGATTAAGTTTGCGGCCGCCTCCTGTCACAATGCTGACAGGGGAGCCCACTCCCTGTCGGCATAATGATCCCGCCTCCCATTTAAAATGTATGCCAAGGGGGTGCCCAGTCCCGCTCGGCATCATGCGCCCCCTGAACAGTTTTACTTTGCCGACAGGGGGCCCAGTCCCCATTGGCATTTATCCCCTGTCCCCGTTTATTTTGCCAATGGGGGAGCCAACTCCCCGTCGGCATTATGCCCCCACCCCACTTTTGTTGTGTGCCGAGGAGGTGCCCAGTCCCCCAGTGGCTACAGCATCCCCCCCCAAAACACTTAGGTGGCACACTGGGAGCCCACCCCGGCATGCCAAATCCCCTGCAAAAGAAAAACTGTCCCACAATGTTTTTTTTTTTAACTTGTAAAAAAGAAAATAGTCCCTTGCGGTCTCCCTGCCCCTCCCACAACCCACCACCACCCTTCCTCCCCACACCCCACCTCACCCCATACTTACCTCTGGAGTCTGGTGCGATGATCTTTGGTGGACCGGGAACATGTCTGCACTCTTCAAAGCCGACCGCGAACTGAGGAAATGCCAGTAAGCTGTATAATGGCATAAATAGGTTTTTTTCAACTTTGGTGCATATCTCAGCCATTTGGGGGAATTTTGGCACCACATTTTCAACATGGAGTTATTGGGACCCCTCCTCATGAATTCAGGCACTGTCATGGCGTTATTCAGTCCTGAAAGGTGATTTTGTGGTCACTATGTGGAATCACCTTTTGGGATGATTAATGAAATGACAGTGCCACTGTTCATGAGGGGGGCTCTCAAAAAGCCTATGTTGCAAATTTGATGGGAAAAATACAAAAAATGGCTGTTTTATGAGTGTGCATTGCGCAGTTTCCACGCACACGCATACCTTTGTAAATTTGTAATATTTTCACTCCAAATTTTCAAAATTGGCATTTTTCCACACCTCCTTATGAACAGTACAGCTGTCATTTTACATATCCTGGCCGAAATGTGTTTTCGCTCTTCTGGCGCAGAATAGCGTTGTCGCTGTGCAAAATCAGTTTTCGGGACAGTTTGAGGAAATGACAGTGAAACTGTTCATGAGCAGAAGTCCTAAAATGCCTATGTTGAAAATTTGGTGACAAAATTCCATAAAATGACTGTGTTACAAGTGTGTGTTGTGCAGTTTCCACGCACCCTTGTAACTTCGCAAATCTGCAATATTTTCATGCCAGATTTTCAACACTGGCATTTTTTTACACCTCCTTATGAACAGTACAACTGTCATTTTTCACATCCTGCCCTAAATGTGTTTTTGTACCTGTGGCACACAATGTGCGAAATCACGTTTTGGATAAATTAACAAAATCATAGTGCCACTGTTCAGGAGGGGAGGTATCAAAATGCCTATGTTAACCATGTGGTTAAAAAAATCCCAAAAATAATTGGGTTAAGAATGTGTGTTGCACAGCTTCTATGCATGCTCATAACTTCACCAGTTTTTCATATTTTCATTCCAGATTTTCAACGTTGCCATTTTTTTACATCCCCTCATGAACAATACAGTTGTCATTTTCCACATACTGCCCAAAATGTGTTTTTGGACCTGTGTTGCCAAATGGCATAGCTGCTGTGCAAAACTACCTTTCAGCTAGCAAACTGATAGTGCTGCTTTTCATGAGGTAGGCTCACAAACAGCCCATGTTGAAAATTTGGAGTGAAAATACCAACACACGCCTACGATGTTAGGGTTACCAGCTGTAACACCTCACCCTATAGAGACTGACAGGCATCAGGGGTGTGACTTGGGATCATTGGCTGTACTGCTCATGCCATTCCACCCCAACCCCCACCCTGCAGATAGTGACAAGCATCGTGGTGTGCCTTGCACTGTTCGGCCAAAAAGTTCACCCCATTCTCTTATACTGCACCCACCTCAGTGTATTTTCTTATGGAATGGGGTAAGTATAACGCCCAAAGACTCCAAAGCACACCACGACACTTGGCAGTGTCCACAGGGTAGGGTGAGGTACAATGGCATGAGCCCAAAGGCACACCCCAATGCCTGTCAGTCTCTATAGGGTGGGAGTGGCGTTGGAGTCATTTCAGTACTTCACTGCCATTCCTATTATGTGTCTCTAACTCCAGCACTATCATTGCCAATGCCAGCGAGACAACATTCGGCATTGACAAAAGCTTGATTTAGATGTATCCAGAAGCAACAGGTTTTACTAATAAGGTACTAGTCTATACCTATAAGTTGGCTGTAAGCAGGCTTCCAAAAGTAAAGTTACACAATTGTGTGGAAGCCATGATAAGCTGTGTTAACAGGGTGCAAATCACCACATGTATTGAACCAGACTGACAGTGCAGCACAAGTGGAAAAGCAATGTTTGAATATAAAGAAAGATTATTTCATGAAAATAAAACATTCAGTAGCCTGATTTTCATACATTGCCATGCAAAGGACTTACACCAGTAATCCACGCTGCATCGTAATATAGTACGCATCCAATCAATCAAGTGAAACACAACAGAAGCATGGGTAAAACCTAAAGAGCAAGAGAAGCTGTATCTGAGGTTCAAATTGCCACATAAATATTACAGACTTTTTGATTTTTACACATGCAGGCATCTGCAGTTTTAAAGTGAAAGGAGAATCAACTGCCTCTGCAAGCAATCAAGATAATGAAATTTCAACCCAAATGCAAACTGAAACTACATTTATTTCAACAGACTGGTGGTGGTGGTGGTGGGGGCTTTATGATAAAGAGGCTTACATTTAATACTTTGGCAGCAGTGGTAACAATATAGCCCCTTATAAAAAGAGATTTTATTCTAAAAGATATCAACAAGAATGTTTGTAGAGAGCAGTGATTCAAGACTGCTCCAAACTGCCTGGATGTTTATAGAACTCCAAGTAAATTCACAAGTCTTACTGTTTTTATATACTAACATACTAAGATGCCAGCAGAGTAGGCCTAATGGTCTATTGAGTCTACCCGAAAATCAGCACCTGGCCAGGACACTGTTGCTGCCCTCCCTGAACCCCCCTGACACCATCTTCCATCGGAGTTACACCTCCAGATCTGACATTATTCAGTTTAACCTTCACCTTATATCTGTCCCAGCCCCTCTTGAATCCCTCCACTGTATTAACAGCCACCAGTTCTGCAGGCAGTGTGTTCCAAGTGTCCACCACCCTCTCGGTCAAATAGCATCTCCTAGCTTCGCCCCTGAGCTTCCCGCCAATCAACCTTACTGGGTACCAGCTGGTGGCCCCTTCCTCTTTCAGCTGGAACACCATATTTTGGCTGCCCCTATTTACTCCCTTTAGATATTTAAAGACCTTGAGTATATCCCCACTGTCCCTCCTCTCTTCCAGGAAGTACAAGTTGAGCTCCTCAAGTCTCTCCTCATAGGAGCTTTCCCCCAGACCCTGTATCATCATGGTTGCCCTCCTTTGGACCCTGTCCAGAAGTGCAATGTCCCTTTTCAAGTATGGATTCCAAAACTGCACACAGTACTCTAGGTGCGGTCTAACCAGGCAGTTATACAGAGGGAGAAGCACCTCCCATCTCCTCGGGGTTATCCCCCAGCAATGCACCCGTGCATTTTATTTGCTTTCACTGCCACCCTCCTACACTGCACCAAGTTGTTCATTTTGGCATCCACAACCACCCCAAGATCCTTTTCCCCTCCCAAAACCTGCAGTTTCTCCCCTGGGGAAAAAAAAACAATGTCAACCACTCCATGCAAAATAAGAAGCAAAAATGCCAGGCTCTGTGTGGTGGTGTTTTAATTTTTTACTCACAGGGATTGCTACTGTTTGTTGCTAACATTTCATTGCTTTATTTTGTCTCTGATTCAAATTGTTGTTGCTGGTATACATTCTTCTGCATTATTACAAGGTGTGCCTACAGGTGTATGCTAACAGATTACTGCTGTAATCTTCTGATTCAAATTGTCTTTTGCAAGGTATATCTTCTGTTACTGCTTTATTTTTCTCTGGAGCAAAATGTTTCTTACAGGGTATATCTTCCCTGAAATCACTGTATTACAGGTGGAGCTTACATTTTTGTGACTTTTATCATTGGGCTAAGCAAAATTACTGTTTGACACTGTGTTTTATTTTATTCTTGTTTGTTGAAAAGGTTTGTTGTCTCAGAGGTGTTTCAGTCTCCTTCTCACATTGAAGGAGCTAATTGCTTTTCCTCCCACAGCTCTTCCAAAGGATTAGGTGTGTATGTGGGGGTGGAGCTGGCAAACTGTCAGTAATTTCCAACAGAAAGAAGGGTTAAAAAGTCAGGTTAGTTGATATCTTGGAGGTAGAAGACTTGGTTTGCTGGCCAAGGCACCTAGCTTCACCTGAGCTCTTTCCTTCTAAGACTGCTTGAAAGGCAGAGTAGAGAAACTTACCAGAGCAAGGGAGAAGGATTAAGACTTAGCTTGGCTAAGCAGATTTACTGTGTGGTGGTGTTTTTATTTTTTTACTCACAGGGATTGCTACCGTTTGTTGCTAACATTTCATTGCTTTATTTTGTCTCAGATTCAAATTGTTGTTGCTGGTATACATTCTTCTGCATTATTACAAGGTGTGCCTACAGGTGTGTGCTAACAGATTACTGCTGTAATCTTCTGATTCAAATTGTCTTTTGCAAGGTATATCTTCTGTTACTGTTTTTATTTTTCTCTGGAGCAAAGTGTTTCTTACAGGGTATATCTTCTCTGAAATTATTACAGGTGGTGCTTTGCAGGTTTTACAGTTTTATCTAACATTAGGATAAGCTTTCAGGGTTACTGCATTTGTTGTTGACTGATTGTTTCTGCTCTTACCTCCTTGTTCTTTCGTCCGTGGTTCTTCTGTTTAGGCAGGGGAAGGGCCCAGCCACCCACCCCCATCCCCAACCACCCCACGCTACACTCCTTTATAGGGTACAGTTGTGACATTTCCTGTGGCAGAGCAGGAAGGGGCAGATCAGTGGGGCCTCCACAAGGTGATCTCATTTACAGGGGCACTAGTAATTTAACTTGTTATAACAAGTTGAACAAAGCACAATTAAACCATTACTTGCATTTTTCCTTTTTTTTTTCCTTCAAATTACTCTGACTAGGTTACAAACCCAGCAACTTATTTGGAATGGATTTCATTAACTGCAGGTACTGTGGAACAATTTTCAGAAGGACAGTCTTACAGGATTTAGGACACTGTCCTACATGCTGGGCCTTTGGAGATCTTAGGTCTCAGCTCGGGCAGCATGGGCAGAGATTGCACACCTCAAATTTCATATTGAAGAGGAAATACATTATAAGAACCACCCCATTTCCCCAGCATCCAACAGAAAACCTCGACCAAGAGAGGGTAGTTGGTCCAGGAGGTTGGCAGGTGGTTAGAGGACAAATCAGGTGCCCCATCACTCTCTGCTCTCCAACACATTACCTCCAAAAACCATATAAACACTACAAATAGGTATCTGCCTCTATCTCTGAAATCAAATAAAGAGGCAGAAGACACTGCAGAGCAGGACACTGCGGCACAGGAGCTAGCACAACAATACTCACCCAAATCAGGAACCAAAACTAAACAAGCACAAAGGAAATCCAAAAACTTCTGATCATAGGAGACTCCATGATTCGGGAGTTGATACCATCTCCAGCCAGGGTGATGGTCAGATGTCTCCCAGGTACATCAGCATGAGAGACACTGACCGCATTGCTAAAATTGTTCACAAAGCAGGAGAAACATTGATGTCTTAGTACACATAGGGACTAATAGTCTCGCCAGCCGGTCAGTTGTGGAGACCAAGGAACACCTGACTAGGCTGGGTGACAAACTATCATCTATTTCGTCCGGCATCTCCTTCTCTGAGATCCTGCCAGTCTGGGAGAAGGGAGCAGATGGACGGAAGGTCAGAGAAGGAGAGAGGGAGCTAAACACGTGGCTCAAGGACTGTAAGCAAGAAAAGGACACAGATTTGTAGGAACTGGCAACAGTTCTGGGAGCGAAAGTTCTTTAAATTTGATGGACTGCATCTGACTAAAGAGGGAGTCAGTGCATTGGGGCAGAAGTTTGACGTCTTTGCAGAATATTTAAACTAGCAAATGGGGAGAGGGGTGCAGCACCCCATACGTCGAATGGGAAGAACACCCCTCCCCCCTCAGCTAGTGGTTAAACAGGAATTCAGCGTGTTTGCTGTTCATTTGCATCACCAGGTAAGAAAAAAGGTTTGTCTCCCCATACGATGCACAGGGGTAATGCCAAACTTCACCCAACAACTAACACACCAAAATCTGGCCAATGGAAAATCATGTACACAAATGCTCACAGCCTGGGAAATAAGATCTCAGACCTGCAGGCAATAATGTCAGAGCTAAACTGGACATAGTAGCAATTAGTGAGACGTGGTTTACCAGTAACCACACTTGGGAGACTTCAGTACCTGGCTATGTATTGTTCAGAAGAGACCGAGGTGCAAAGGGGAGGAGTGGCCCTGTATGTTAATGAAAATATCAAAGCTACAGAAATTCAGAATACACATAAGGAGCCAGAAGAACTGTGGGTCACCCTGGAAACAGGAAATGGGACAGCCATAAGAACTGGGGTTGTCTACAGGCCCCCAGACCAGGGAGAGGACAGAGACACACTACTGTTAGAAGATATACAAAACATGACAGCTAAAGGGGAGGTTCTGATAATGGGAGACTTCAACATGCCAGATACAGATTGGTCAATACCAGCAGGAACATCTGCAGAACTAGACTCATAGTGGATTTCCTGCAGGGGAGGGCCCCAAACAACTGGTACAGCAAACCCACAAGAGACAGGGCTATCTTGATCTAGTACTGACTAACAAAGAAGGGATCACAGATCTCCAGGTAGAAGGTCACCTGGGGCCAGTGACCATCACATGGTATGGTTCAATTTGGCTACTACATCTAAATCATCCCATTCCAAGGCAAAAATATGGGACTTCAGAGGAGCTGACTTTGATAAGATGGCCAACAGAGTTAAGCTAGCCCTGGCAAAAGAAACACAGGTGAGGGGGTACAGGCAAAGTGGGCAAGCATTAAGGATGCAATACTTGAAGCAACATCCCATTGTGTTAGACAGAAAAGGAAGTAAAAGAAGAAGGAAACCACTTTGGTTCTCAAACACAGTAGCAGAAAAGGTCAGAGCCAAAAGGCTGGCCTTCAGGAAATATAAGGGAACACAGCGGATGAAGATAGGAGGCATACCAAACTGCCCTAAGGGAAGCAGGTAAGGCAGTAAGGCAGCAAAGTCCCAAACTGAGGAAACACTAGCACGAACAGTAAAGAAGGTGACAAGACTTTCTATAGATACATTAGTGAAAGGAGAAAGTCCAGAGGGGGTATTGCTAAGCTTAATGGAGAAAAGGGAGCATGTGAGGAGGAGGACCCTGTAAAGGCATCTATCCTAAATAGATACTTTTGCTCAGTATTTACTGAAGAGAAGGTAGGGCAGGGCCCACAGCTCAGCATCATGGACACAGGGGAGGGAGGTGAGCACTACTCCCTTCATAAAAGAAAGGGTCCTACAAGAGCTTGCTAAGGTCAGGGTGGATAAGGCAATGGGACCTGATGGCATACATCCCAGGGTACTTAAGGAGCTAAGGGAGGAACTAGCAGAGCCATTAGCAGAATTGTTTAGTGAGTCTCTGAGCACAGGAGAGGTCCCAGAAGACTGGAGAAGGGCTCATGTGATCCCGCTCCACAAGAGTGGTAGGGAGGAGGCGGGAACCAGACCGTCAGTCTTACCTCAGTAGTGGGCAAGATTATGGAGGCACTCCTTAAGGAAAGGATAGTGCAACACCTGGAATCCATAGGGCACAGGATCCAAGACAGCATGGGTTTACAAAGGAAGGTCCTGTCAAACTAATCTCATAGATTTCTTGACTGGGTAACCAGAGTGGTGGACCAAGGGGGGCAGTTGATGTCACCTACCTTGACTTCAGCAAAGCTTTTGACACTGTTCCACATAGAAGATTGATAAAATAAGCTAGGTAGGCTCTGAGGGTGGGTCAGAAGTTGGTCAACTGGGTAGCAAACTGGTTGACTGGCAGAAAACAGAGAGTGGTGGTAAATGGTATACAGTCAGAAGAGATGCAAGTCACAAGTGGGTACTTCAGGGATCAGTCCTGGGGCCAGTCCTATTCAACATCTTCATTAGTACCTCGTAGATGGACTAGAGGGTAAGGCTTGTCTGTTTGCAGATGACACCAAGATCTGCAACAGAGTAGATGATCCAGATGGGGTGGGCAGAATGAGAAGAGATCTGGATAAACTAGCAGAATGGTCAGAAGAGCGGCAACTGGGATTTAATGCAAAGAAGTGCAAAATCATGCACATAGGGAAGAGAAACCCTGAAGCCACTTATAGGCTGGGAGGGGAGTTGCTAGCAGTCACAAAGGAAGAAAGAGACTTGGGCATCATCATCACTGATGACCTAAAATCATCCAAGCAGACCTCTAAAGCAGTAGGTAAGGCTAGGGGGGTGTTAGGGTGTATTAGTAGGGGTATCACAAGTCGTAAGAGGGAGGTAATAATCCCTCTGTACAAGACATTGGTTAGGCCCCATCTGGAGTACTGCATGCAGTATTGGAGGCCACAACTTCACAAGGACATTAACCAAATTGAGGCAGTCCAGAGAAGGGCAACCAAAATGGTGCAGGGACTGCATCAGAAGACATATGAGGACAGATTAACGGAGCTCAATATGTATACCCTTGAGCAAAGGAGGGAGAGAGGTGATATGATTGAGGCATTCAAACACCTTAAGGGCATAAACAAGGTGAAAGAGTCTAACATGTTTAAATATAAGAAAAATAGAGGACAAGAGGACACAGCATGAGATTAGAGGGAGGCCGATTAGGGGAATGTGTGAGGAAATTCTTTTCACAGAAAGGGTGGTAGATGCATGGAATGGCTTACCACAAGAAGTGGTGGCTATGAATACAGTGCAGGGCTTCAAACAGGCATGGGATAGGCATAAGGGAGCAATACAAATGACTATGAATAGATAGGTCACTGACAGAGCAAAGGCCAATGGCACATTTATAAAGGTAGAAAAAGAAATGGGCAGACTGGATGGGCCTTGCGGTCCTTATCTGCCGTCAACTTCTATGTTTCTATGGCTCGTACTAAATTTCAAGCAGCACATGACCAAGAAAAGTGTAGTCAGAGTGACAAAGTCTATATTCCAACTGTAAAATGAAGTAAGCATGTGGTCTCAAAATGGAACATTAACAGAAATGCAAACTGCAAAATGTTGTCAGTGACCCACATGAAACTGAATGGTCATGCACAGTGACAGATACATGTGTCAAGCCATTCTGTTTTCTGGGATCTGTACTAAATCTCAACAGCCATAATCCTGACATGTAAAATCCTGACACCAAAATCCTGACAACGCAAAATACTGACATACCAAAATCCTGACATTACAACTGCCTGTATTCACATATTCCTGACATGTATAACAAACAATAAACTGTAAAGTAGCATCACTGACTATTCCAGGACCTTCATGACTTGGCAAATGAGTCTGATTTAAATTTGTCACTTGAGTTCATAATAATGGCAGTAAATGCCTGCAAAATAGAGTATGCTGAAACATCTAATAAGGGGTATTTGTTTCATTTTGGACAAAGAGTGTGGAGAAGGATACAGGGGCTGGGTTTAGCACCACAGTATGGCAGTGAAAATTATGCCAGACAACAGTGCTCCACTGTTGGCATGGTTTGAAGAAAATTATATTTTGAGCAAAGTCGGGAGATAATTGAAGCACAAAACTGCTATTAGAAGCCCACCAGTTTCCCACCTGAATTCTAGTCTGTCCATGGCCAGGTCGACAGTGGAATTCCTCGCACAGAAAACAACATAGAAGCATGGCACTGCAGATTGGGTGCATTTATAGGTTCTTCACATGTGGGCACCAACCAATTCATAGCTCAGCTGCAAAAGGAGGCAACATTTGCTACATAGATACATAGACATTGTCGACAGATAGGGGCCGATGGCCCACCCAGTCTGCCTATTTGAGCTTGTAAGTTCCCTTTACGTTTTTCTAGAAGTCTGTTGCCCCTTATCCCTGACCTCCAAAATACCCTTATGTCGATCCTATGCATTCTTAAATCCTATGATTGTTTCAGTCCCCACCACTTCCTCTAGCAGGGTGTTCCACTTATCCACCACCCTTTCTGTGAAAAAAATTCTTCCTCACATATCCTCTGAATCGTCCTCCTTCCAACTTCATCCCATGCCCTCTAGTCCTGGAACATCTTTTTCACTGAAAAAAGTATATTCCTACACTCTGTTCCTCCCTGTAAGGTACCTGTATGTCTTTATCATATCCCCTCTCTCCCGCCTCTTCTCCAGGGAGTACATATTCAAGTTCTTCAGCCTGTCTTCATAGGACTTCTGATGCAATCCCTGTACCATCTTTGTTGCCCTCCTGTGAAACTTCTCTACCCTGTCTATGTCCTTACATAAATAAGGTCTCAGAACTGTACACTGTGCTCCAGGTGGGGCCTCACTAGTGTCTTGTATAGTGAAATTATGACCTCCCTTTTCCTGCTGGTGATGCTCTTGCCTTTGCATCCCAGCATCCTATTTGCTTTACCTGCTGCTTTGTCACACTGTTTCCCTACCTTGAGGTCATCAGACATGATAACCCCAAGGTCCCTTTCCTGCTTGGTGCATACTATATCCTCCCTCCCCAACTGATATGTTGTTCCAGGGTTTTTGTGCCCCATATGCATTATCTTGCACTTCTTCGCACTGAATTTCAACTGCCAAACCCTTGAGCATTCCTCAAGCTTCTGCAGGTCCATCCTCATTCTATTTGCACCCTCTGGCATGTCCACTCTGTTACAGAGTTTCATGTCATCAGCAAAGAGGGAAATTCTGCCTTCTAGGTCCTGCACAATGTCACTGATGAAGACGTTAAATAGGACTGGTCCCATCACTGACCCTGTTGCCCCACTGGTCATGCTTCCCTCTGTGGAGTAACAGCCATTTACCACCACCCTCTGTGTCCTGCCACCCAGCCAATTACCCACCCATCACACTACTGTCCTGCCCACTCCCATATTCCCAAGTTTATTTAATAGCCTTCTATGTGGCACTGTGTCAAAGGCCATGCTGAAGTCCAGAAAGGCAACATCCACTGCCCTTCCTTGGATCCACCTCCCTTGTCACCCAGTCAAAAAATTCAAAGAGGTTTAGGCCTGGCATGACCTCCCCCAGTAAAACCATGCTGCCTTGGGTCCTGTAGTCTGTTGGTAACTAGATATTCCACCAATCTCTCTTTCAGTAGTGCTTCCATGATCTTCCCCACTACCAAGGTCAGGCTGCCTGGTCTGTAGTTCCCCGCTTCCTCATTGTTCCCGTTTTTGTATAAGGGGACTACATCTGCTGTCCTCTAGTCTTTGGGTACCTCCCCTGTTTCCAGTGATCAGCTAAACAGGAGTGCCAGAGGTTCAGCCGCCACCTCTCTTAGTTGCTTTAGGACCCTGGGGTGCATTCCATCTGGCCCCATCACTTTATTGACTCTTATTCCTTCCAGTTCCTTTAGAATCCTTTGCTGTGTAAAGGGACTTATGTCCATTTCTGCACCATTCCCTCCCCTTGTACTCCCTTCAGGCCCATTACCCTCCTCTTTCTCAATAAAGACTGAGCAGAAATATCTATTCAGTAAGTCAGCTTTACTGTTATCATCCTCCACGGTGCCCCCGTCCTCCCCCTTCAGCCTCACTATCCCTCCCTTTGCCCTTCTTTTTTCACTTATGCTACTGTAAAAGATTTTGTTCCCTCTACCCACTGATTTTGCAATGCACTCTTCTGTCTGAGCTTTGGCTTCCCTTACTGACCTCCTTGCCTCCCTTTGCTTCTCCTGGTACTTCTTCCTATCCCCTTCTGTCTGTGTCTTTTTGTATTGCCATTATGCAATCTTTTTGGTCTTTACTTTCTCTGCTACCTCCTTGGAAAACAATAATGGCTTCCTCTTCCTTTTCCTCTTGCTAACCTGCTTAATGCATAATTCTGTTGCTCTTGTAATCCCTGGTTTAAATATTGCCCATTGTTCTGCCACCCCTGATTCCCTCTCCATTCCCATTAGTGCCTCTCTCAAGCATGTCCCCATTTTCCCAAATTCTGCCCTCCTAAAATCCAGGATATATATTTTTGTGCTGCTTGGTTCTGTTCCTTCTGTGATTTCAAACCACAGTGACTTGTGGTCACTGTTCCCCAGGTGCTCCCCCACTGTTACCCTATCACACTGTCCCCGTTTTTGAGCACAAGGTCCAGTATTGCCTTCTGATGAGTTGATTCCATGTCCAGTTGCTTAAAGAAGGCATCTTGAAGGGGGTCCAGGATAAATCTGCTCCTGGTTGATGCTGCTGCTGGGATACTCCAGTCCACATCTGGAATATTGAAGTCTCCAACCAGCACCACCTCCCCCTTGTCTGCCATCCTTAGTATGGCTAGCATCAACTCCCTGTTTCTTCCTTCTGGGCTGGTGGTCTGTAGATCACCCCTGTGCAAATGGCCGACCCCATTTTCCTTTCCAGCTTAACCCATAGTATCTCTCCCCCATTTTGTTTCTCCTGGATCTCTATGGCCTTTATGCCATCTTTCACATAAAGTGCCACTCTTCCTCCCTTCCTGCCTGCCCTGTCTCTTCTGAGTATGTTGTAGCCCGGTATGGCCATCTCCCAGTTGTGGTTATCATTATACCAGGTATCTGGGATGGCCACAATGTCCAGGTCCAACTGCACTATGGCAGCCTCCAGATCCTCCATCTTGTTGCTAAGGCTCCTGGCATTGGCACACATGGCTTTCCATGATCTTAACTCCTTGGACTGTTTAGCTGTTCTACTCCAGCCCCCTCCCTGGTTGTCCTTTATCCCTGGTTCTCCCTGCTGTCTGCTCTTCTATCGAATTTTGCCCCCCCCCCCGCCTATCCCCTTGGTTGCTTATCGCAATCTTTTGCTGAGACAACAATTGAGAAGATCATATGAGGCTTGCCTAGATCACCTGCAAAGGCTTGCCTAGATCATCTCCGGGGGATTGCGCATAACTTGACACTATAAATACTTTAAATACAACATTTTAACTCTTAAGTTAACTTTTAACTATTAATATAATTAAAGATATACATTTTAATTGTGTTGTTAATTGGATTACTGAATTTCTGGATCAGACTGGATAACTGGATTACTGCAGAATGGAATGAACATCAATGATGGTAAGTTACAATCTATTGTTTGTTATACACGTTGAGATTATGTGAATACAGGCAATTGTAATGTCAGGATTTTTCATGTCGGAATTTTGGTATGTCAAGTATTTTGTGTTGTCAGGATTTTGGTGTTAGGATTTTACATGTTGGGATTTAGTACCTAACCCCTGTTTTCCAGTAAGTGTGGTTCACTGCTTTCCAGGTGAAGTTTGTGAATCTTGGGGGAAGGAACAGTACTTGGGTTCCACACTATCTGCATTTAGTCCTGGTGAATGATGAAGGGCTTCCAGGACTGGGGACTAAAGCCTTTTGTTTATCTACAGTGACAGGTATAGTGTGTGCCTGGTGAACAGTAAGGGACTGGCACCACTGGAGACTGAAGTCCTCTATAAATCCACAGGGGCAGATGCAGTGTAGAACAGACAGTCCAGGGTTTCTGTAGTGTGATAGATATAGTGCTGATGAAAGGTGACAGACTGACAACACTAGAGGCTGAAGCCCTCTATTTATCCACATGGGTAGGTACAGCACGGGCAGGGACAGTGCAGGGTTCTCACACTGAGGAATTCAGTGTTGGCAAAAGCTAAAGGATGGGCAAAACTGGGGACCACTCTACTATCTTCATGTCCACAGTCTCTATTAACAGGTCATTTTAGAAGGCCACCACCTTCTGGGACAAAATATGCTTCCTAATGTTACCCCTAAACTTGCCATCTGTGACCTTTAGAGCATGTCCCTGTGTCCTGCTGGAGAACATATCCATATGTTCAATCCTGTCAATACCCCTGAGAATGGAAAGACTACGATCATGTCCCATCTCAGCCTGCTGTTCTAGCAGGACAAGCAAAAGAAGGAGGAGCAGCCACATGTGCAGAAAGCACAAGGACTGCAAAAATATTATTCAAAGTCCTTTATTTAACTACAGTACATAGTGCACCGCACATAGTGAGCATACAAAAATGGCAGCCGAGCCTCTCTGCAACTAGCATTTCTCCTGGCCCCTGCCAGGCATTATCAGAGGGATTCACTTTGATGATGCCTGGCAGGGGACGGGAGAAATGTTAGTTTCAGAGAGGCTTGGTCACCACTTTTGTATGCTCACTATGTGTGGGTGCACTGTGCCCTTCATTTAAATAAAGAACTTTTAATAATACTTTTGTGGTCCTGGTACTTTCTGCACACGTGGGTGTTCCTCATCCTTTTGCTTGTTTAATTTTTTTTCATTGCTGAGCACCATATTCCTTGTCCCGCCGCTCTGAATCCATTTTGTTTTGTTCCACAGGGAGAGGACGATAACAACTGCTAGTAAACATAAATGTGGATATTGTCAGTTATATCCTTCCAGGTATTCCTGTTTTGAAAATGCAGCTTCCCCTTAACAGTGGAATCTAAACAGAAAGCCTCCAGCAAATTTATTTTTATGTTTAGTACTGAACACATTCTCTTTACTGCTGCAGTAAATGTAAACCCTGGAGGAAATATGAAGAAACTGACAGAGGGAAGTTTACAAAGGATGTCAGTAGGCATTGTATGCGACTGCATAAATATGCAGAACTAAAACAAGCATTTGTCAATGCCGAATGTTGTCGTGCTGGCATTGGCTTTGGTAGTGCAGTGCGGAAACACATTTTGGGCAGGATGTGAAAAATGACAGCTGTACTGTTCATAAGGAGGTGTAAAAAAATGGCAGTGTTGAAAATGTGGCATGTAAATATTGCAAATTTGCAAAGTTACAAGTGGGAAATGTGCAACGCATGCTTGTAACACAGTCATTTTATGGACATTTGGCACCAAATTTTCAACATAGGCATTTTAGCATCTCTGCTCATGTACAGTGTGACTGTCATTTCCTCAAACTGTCCCAAAAAGTGATTTCGCACAGTCACCGAGCTATTCTGCGTCGGACGTGCAAAAACACATTTCGGGCAGGATATGTAAAATGACAGCTGTACAGTTCATCAAGAGGTGTGGAAAAATGCCAATGGTGAAAATCCAGAGTGAAAATATTACAAATGCAAGCTACAAGCGTGTGTGCAAACTGCGCAATGCACACTCGTAACACAGTCATTTTATGGACTATTGTCACCAAATCTTCAACCTAGGCATTTTACGACCTCTGCTCATGAACAGTGTCACTGTCATTTTCGTAATCTGCCCCAAACACTGATTTTCCACAGCAACCACACTATTGTGCGCTGGAAGTGTGAAAACACATTTTGGCCAGGATGTGAAAAATCACAGCTGTACTGTTCACAAGGAGGTGTAGAAAAATGACAATGTTGAAAATCTGGCATGAAATTATTGCGAATTCGCGAAGTTATGAGCGTGCATAGCAACTGCGCAATGCACGCTCATAAAACAGCCATTTTTTTGATTTCTTCCACCAGATTTGCAACATAGGCTTTTTGAGAGCCCACATCATGAACACTGCCACTGTCCTTGTGTTAATCAGTCCCGAAAGGTGATTCTTCGCAGTGACTGCGAAATCATCTTTTGGAACCGATTAACGTCATAACAGTGATAGGATTCATGCGGAGGGTTCCCAAAAACCCCATGTTGAAAATTTGGTGCAAAAATTCCAAAAAATGCCCAAGATATGCATCAAAGTTGAAAAACCCTATGTATTACATTATATAGCTTTCCAGCATTTCCTCAGTTCGTGCTCGGCTTTGAAGAGTGCAGACATGTTCCTGGTCCACCGAAGATCGTCATGCCGGACTCCGGAGGTAAGTTTGGGGTGAGGGGGTTGTGGGGAGCAGGGTGCACAGTGGGTGGGTGCGGGTGGTGGGTAGGGAGACTATGAGGGACGTTTTTGTGTTACAGGGTGAAAGAAGAAAAAATATCACATAACAGTTTTTTTTCCTCAGAGTTGGCACACTGGGATGGGCTCTCAGCGTGCCACCTAACTGTGTGGGGAGGGTTGCTGCAGCCGACAGGGATTGGGCACCCTCGTTGGCTTTAGCATAAGTGGGGTTAATTTTGCAGAGCGGGGATTGGGCACCCCGCCGGGCACACAAGGAAAGTGGGGGGAGCCAGGGGGATTGAGCACCCTCAGCATATAACACATGGTGGGGGAGTGGTATATGCCAATGGGGAGTGGGCTCCCCCGTCAGCACATACATTGGGGCCACAGCAAGCCAGCAGAGGGACTGGGCACCCCCAAAGTCAGCAGTTGGGTGGTCACCCACCATGCATACAATGTGGCTGAGCATGTTGGGAGGTCCTCTGCATCTGACGAGCTTTGCTCGGATTTCAGCGGACCTTTCCTTAGATGTGCTCACCACATTAGTATGCATGGTGTGCCGCCAGCTTGCAGGCTGATTGGGGAATGAGGGACGCACCTACTGGTGTGTGCCCTGCATTCGCCCAACAGTGACCGCACCTCCAAATCTCCACTACCACAAGATTCTGGCTACGCAAGCACACCAACATAAAAATGCCACATAAATTCACTGCCACCAAGCAAGTGACAGACGAGGTGGGATTTGTCAACTTAAAAAATGGGCTTGGTTTGCACTCAGAGAGGAATGAGGTCAGTTTTCCTATGTGAAACAGTGACCCACAGTGTGTAAATGTTTTGGTTATTGAAAATATGATGGATCATAATTTTCTACATAGCCCATTTTCTTAAAGCAGTAGTTTTGTCATCAAAGAAGAAAAAAGGTGGGTTGAAATTAACAACCATCTGATATTTTTCACAATCTCCCACTCAAAAATGAATACTGGCACAATTTAACTTGCTGCAGTATAAGACTGCACAAAAGATTTCAGTAGCTAAGCCAAGCTGGTGTTTCTCTGCTTGACATATGTGTTGCTTTCTTTCGGCAGGGTCTTATAGAGTACAGTGTCACAATAAATTTTCTTGACCTTATTCTCATGTCCTTCTGAGTGCACCCTAACCCCCTTTCTGCCCTGATATCATGATATTTAGGGCTTGATTAAGTAAAGCTGTATCCAAATTTCCTCGCCGTGTACCAAGTGAAACTTTTTCAATGACACAAAAACACTAGCAGTGCATTCCCTGGCCTTGAATAAAAGTAATATGGGGTGGTATTATACTTTGCACATGCTTGTGTTCTATGATTCTAAAATGTTCACGTATTAAGTTGTGAGGCTGTGTTGAATTTTGCAAATGTGGGCTCATAACTTTGGTAATATTCACTATTTTTAACACAAATTTTCAACATTCCCATTTCATTACAGCAACTCATGAATATGATAGCTGCCATTTTTCAGCTCCTGCCCAAAATGTGTGTATGTAGCCCAAAAGTTGATTTTTCAGTCCCTGCACGACATCATCTTTAGGCCAGGAGTTGAATGTTTTCTCTGCCCTTCTTAATGAGGCAGGGTCAACACAAGGCTGTGCTGAACATTTAGTGTAAAACTTTAAAAAATGATTTTCAATATTTTTAACCCAGATTCATTTCCTGCAGCCCTATCGGCTCTGGCTAGAGTTTGTTATAATTTTACCCTCTAGTGGTCTCAAGTGGGACTGCAGGTTATTTCATAAGTTTGGAGAGATCCAGAGTGCTTGATATAAACTGTAAAGCAACTCTCTTATGGTCATAGGCTGCTGGGTGAAGGTAGAGGCAGTGGGGTCATAGAGCTGTAAAGCACATGCTTGGGCCTTATGACTCCAGAGCCTGCAAGCCAAATTGCAAGAACCTCATGCTCACCCTTGTAATAAGGATGCTTAAAGGAGAACTGCCTTGAATCTGCAAGCCTATGTTGTCTGTAGAAGCTGTGTTTCTAATACTGGTTCACATTTCTGATTTTGTTCCGTCTATACTGGCCTTTCAGTAAATTTACTGGGTGTTTCTCCTTTTCACTTTAGTGAGCAGTTACATTTTAGAACTGTGTGATGTACTTCATGTCCTTGTTACAGAACCTACTTTATTTTCACAATGCATTCATGTTCTACTCTGGAACTCTATGGCTCAAAGAGGACATAAACTACATCATACAGTTCCAAATGTCACTTACTAGCAGAGTGTTAAGCAGAAACACTCACTGTATTTACTAAAAGGCTAGTAAAGCTGGAACAATAACAGAAAGGGATCAAATATATGGAAAACAATCTACTGGAAAAAATGATGTAAAGATTCAGCACAGTGCTCCTGTAAGGTAAAGAAGTGCCTACTCCACCTTGACATCCATAAGTTTCTATAAGTCCTGTTTCACCTTGGCGATCAAGCTATCACCCTGCTGCAAGAATGACTGGAGGTTTGGAGTGTCTCCTGCAATTCAAGGAGGCAAGCATCTCGTTGCCTTTTTTTTTTCCAAATATGCTATGAGTTTACCTCTGATCACAGCATTGACAGTGTCTCGGAGGATAGGGTCTGCAATATCATGGCCTTCGTTTTCTTGTATGATAAGGGGTATCCTCTCTTCCAGCAGCCGAAGAAGCTTCTGATCCTGCAGCAAAACCAGGTTGAGCCTCCAGTGGTTGCTACATTTTGGTTTACCAAGGTGTGATCAGAAAGTATAATAGTGCCATGAGAAACATCCTGCAGGGAATCCAGATGTTCTGCTGTGATGAGGATATAATCTAACCTGGCCAAAATTTGCATTTGTGGGACATAATGGGTATACTCCTGGCCTGTAGGGAATGAGAGCCTCCAAACATCAGTCAGACCTAGGTGGGCCAAGGTGAGCCAGAGAAACTTCTGTGGAGTGGTAACACAGTGCGCCCAAGGGCCAGCAGCATCCGGGGTTGGAGGTAAGGTAGTATTTAGATCCTCACCCATGATAAGCTGCCCTTGCATGAGGGAGAGCAGTTTATTAATGAATCATTGGGCCTTAATTCTCTGAGGCTGGAGGAAAATAAAGACCAGCCTGTGTAACTGACGCGGCATAAAGGGAGCTGGTCGCTGTAACAAACTGTCCTGGAAAGGGATCCCTCTGGGAATCAAGAGCATCACTCCCCAATGGCAGTCAGATTTTTGGGAGGAGGCCACTACCATAGAAAAATCAGAACTGGTAAATTTACCATGTTCCTCAACAGAGAGATTGGTCTCTTGGAGAAAAATGATCTCGGGACGATCCAAACTCAGCTACTGATGAAGGTGATACTGCTAGACTGGGCTGTGGATCACATTTATATTAAAAAAGATGACTTTCAAAGGATTCATAGTGCTGTGTGGAATGTGGAATTCTGCTGGAGAAATTAGCGCAGAATGACCATTCCACTGGCAGAATTTCCACCAGAGTTTTTCGGAATTCCACCTACAGTAATCTGCGTAATATTGGCATTTTTCCATGGAAAATCATTCTGTAAACATTTCCATGGAAAATATTGAGATCCACAGGATAAATTCATTTTTAATCCTAGAGTGTCACAACCTGCCCAAGCACTCGTACTCCTCCCACTGAAGAGCTGAGATGGATTTGCAAGTTTGTGTGAGCAGGACTAGGATAATCTGTTTGCTGGTAGGTTTGTGAGTTTTTGAAATTGGCTGAGGTTGTACTTTAACTGCAGATATCACATTTCAACAAGGGATTAGGAAGGGTTGAAATTCAAGTGTATGCCTAACTGACATTCAGTTGGATCTGCCAGTTTGTGTGAGCAGGACTAGGAGAATCTGTTTGCTGGGAGGTTTGTGAGTTTTTGCCCTGTAGTTTACAGAAGACTGTCTTTTTTTGCCTGATTGTTTTTATAGACACCGAGTATCAAAGGAACAATGATGGCGGAGGGAGAGATAGATATAGTCACCATCTCAGAGACCTGGGCCACCCAATACCATGACTGGGATCTCACCATCCCGGGATACAAGGTGTTCCACAAGGACCGGGAGGAGGGGGAGGGGTGGCTATTTATGTCATGGAGGGGATACTGTGTACCAGGGATGAGGGGGATGAGGGGAGGCCAGAAGCCAGATGGGTATTGCTCCAAAGCCCTAAAGGTAAGAAGCTCAGGATGGGAGTGGGGGAGGTGAACAGGCCACGCTCACAGAGCGAGGCGGTAGATAAGGAGCTGAGGGAGCAAATCAGGAAGGTCAGTGGCAAAGGGAATACAGTTTTAGTGGGAGACTTCAACCTACCTGGGGTTGACTGCCAGACAGGAACTACACCACACAACAGGGAACAGGTGTTGCTGGAATCTATCCAAGACAGCTACCTAGTGCAAGGGGTGATGGATCCTACTAGGGAAGGGAACATACTGAACTTGATGCTAACAAATGGGGATCAAGTCCAGGATGTGGTAGTATAAGACCCTCTAGCAGGAAGCGACCAACCCTCAGTGTGGTTCCTCCTCAACAAGGGAAGGGAGTCAGCTAACACCAGGACAAGAGTGTTGGACTTCAGGAAGGCAGATTTTGCCAGAATGGGCAGCATGCTAGAGGGGTATTTGGCTTAAATTAACCCGGGGATAGATGCCGAACAAAAGTGAGCAATCATTAGGAAGGGGCTGAATGAGGCCATGAACATGTGTGCCAAATCTCAGAGTAAGCAGTTCAGCTCAAAAAAAACTAACTGGCTCAGCAAGGAAGTGGAGGGGAAGGTGAAGGAAAAAAGATTGGCCTTCATTAAATTCAAAAAATCGGGGCACGAGGAGGACAGAGAGGTGTTCACAAAGGCATCTAGGGAGGTGACCAGGTCAGTCTGGGCAGCCAAGGCAGCAAAGGAGCTGAAGTTGGCTCAGGGGACCAGAGAAGTGGAAAAGGGGTTCCCCAGGATGCTCAGCAGGTCTCGCTGCCCACCTTGAAGGGATGGGTAGCCTCTCCCCCGCCAGAGACATCATCCTCCTTGGGGATTTAAACCTGAACTGTCTTAGTGCCCAGGAGCCAGATTACTCTATCCAACTCAAGCTCCATAACCTAGTCCAAATTATCACCATCCTCACCAGGCACAACCCTAGTACCTAAAACCATACACTTCTTGACTGGGTAATCACTAGTAGAGAGGACAGAGTGCTACTTTGTCCAATGCCATTAGTGATCACTCCCCCACCTACCTGGTCTGGGCCTCTGAGAACAAGCGCCCGCCTCCTAAAGTACTCTCCTTCTGTAATTTCAATCACCCAGATGTCTCCTCCCTCCTTCATGATGTTTGAGTGATAAACTGGTCAGTCTTCTACACCCTCTCTGACGTATCCGAGGCTGAGAGTTTCTTCACAACCGCACTCCTTCATCTCCAAAATCAACATTTCCCCCTGACTACTCGCTGAGTTAGGGGTGGCTGTATGCATTGGGTTGCCAAAGATCTCATGGCCTTGATGAGGAAAAGGGATAAGTAATGGTCAGCCTACAAAAAGAGCCCCCTCCTCTGCCCAATGGAACGAATACCGGTGGCTACGAAACCTTTGTAAACAGCCCTTGCCCATAAGCATGCCTTCTTTCAGGGCAAACAAAAGGACAGTCTTGGTAAACCCCATCACTTCTGGGCCAAGGTCAGCTCATTACTCAACCCACGCACTTGGAACTCCGTTATTCACCTTGACACTCCATCTGGACATTTGTCAGACCCCGTTGCTGCGGCCAAGGCCCTCAATAAATAATTCACAGACCTGTCTGCCCTCCTTAGCAAACTACCACCCCTGGTGACCACTGGTCTCTCTGATCATTCCCCCTCCCATAAACCTCAAACTCCTCCCCTCCTTTCCCCTCTTTCTACTTCCAGACCATTACCCCCAGAGACACTGCCAGACTGCTGAAGAACCTGCCTAGCTGGGGCAGCCTGGGCAGCAATGGTCTTTTCCCTGCTATGCTTAAACGTATATCACCTGCCATCTTAAAACCATTTACCTACCTCTTTAACCTGGCATTGACTACCTCCTCAGTGTCCAGCACTTGAAAGCATGCCAGGGTGGTCTCAATTTTTAAGACTGGTGACCCACTATCCCCAGATAACTTTTGGCCTATATCCTTGCTCCTCCACCTTAGTAAGCTCCTGGAAAGGATTGTCCACTGACAACTGTCTGACTGTACTGACACACACACAACCTACTGTCCAGACAGCAACACAGCTTCTGTAAATATCACTCCATCACATCTGCCTTTGCCCTGTTTACCAATCATATCCTTTGGAACATGGACCTTGGAAGAGCAACGGGTACCTTTGTTGACCTGTCTAAAGCTTTCAACCTGGTCGACCACACCCTGTTACTCTTCTCCCTCTGTACCCTTGGTAGCTCTACTGAGACCACACAGTGGTTCCAAAGTTACCTTCCAGATAGATCTAATTTAGTATGTGTAGGACCATCCACCTCCCCTGCCCTCCCAGTCACTATCGGTGTACCCCAGGGCTCCATCCTGGGCCCACTCCTATTCACCCTATTTATAAACTCTTTCCCCCCTGAATGTCTCACTTGTGATGCCCTATTCTATGAAGATGACCTTGTCCTCTTCACTAGTGACAAGACTCTTGAGAATATATCCAGGGTTTTATCTGATAACTACTCTGCGGCGCACACCTGGTTCCACTCACATTGCCTAATTGTTAATGCTAAAAAAACTAAATCCATGCTATTTGGATCTAAACCCTTCCTATCTAAGGTCGCCAAGGCTGGGTCCACCCTCTCAGTAGTCTCCTTTGATGACACTGTACTTGAAAATGTACTAACTTTCAAATATCTGGGAGTTATTCTGGACCCGTCCCTTTCCTTTTCCAATCATACCTCCTCTGTTCTCCGCCGTATTAATCAAAAACTTGGTGCAGCTTATCGGATAAAGTCACTCCTGACCAGGGAAGCCCGTTTAGCCATTGCCCAAGGCAACCTGCTACCCTTGATTGCCTACTGCTCCCCTGTTTACTCAAACACATCCTCAGTCTTGCGTGTGTGCCTCTGCTCTATGTACAACAGCAGATGTCATTTCACTCTCCTGGCACCATATTCCACTCACCACTGCCACTTGTACCAGACTCTTGGCTGGCTCCCACTACACTGCAGATTTGATTATGGGCTTGGCTGCTTCCTGGACAGTGCCAGCAGGCATGGTGAAGCTTCCCCTTATATGTCTCTCCTCAAGACCAGAACTCCCTCGAGGTGTCTGCGTGCATCCTCAGTCCCCTCCCCAATGGATATCCCAAAAATCTCCTCGGCTATGGATAGCAGAGCATTGCCTGTAGCTGCTCACACTTTGTGGAGCAGAATCACTATGCCCATCCACTCTCTGGACTCCCATGCCATTTTCAAAACACATCTCAAATCCTGGCTGCTTGATGAGGCCACACGCCGTTGCTAGCTTGGATAACCCTCCACCTACCTTTCTGACTTTTCCCTCTTGGGCTGTTTTGGCCTCCTCTAACCTCTTTCATTTCTTAAGCTCCTGTCTTATATCCTTCACTGCTTGCTTCTTGGGCTCTCTCACTTGGCTATTGTCCTGTATGTTTTTTTTCTGTTTGTTTGTTTTCCATTATGCATTAATTTGCACTTGCCACTTATCCTTAGTAAGTAATTTGTATAATAATTATTGTTTATCATGATGTACTGATTGTTTTTTTCAGCTTCTCATTAATTTTACTTTCCTATGTCACTTTCTTGCCAGTTGATGTCTGCATATCCACTTTGTTCATCGATGATGTCTGTTTATCCACATGGCTTGTACTCATTGTATAACTTGTCACTACCTCTGTAACTGCCACCTGTGTGGCCTGGGTTGTGCCTGAAAACGGCCCCCTGGATCAGTGCACTTACCCAGTTACCAAACACTTAAATAAATAAATACATAAGGGAGAAGAGGAGTTTGTAGGGATGATATTGTTAGAATCAAGATAGAGGGGAGATGGGAGGAACAAGGGGAATATCAGGCAGAGGCACTCAATGAGTATTTTTGCTCAGTGTTCATGAAAGAAAGGGATGGTCCAATACCGAAGGGGAAAGGGGGCAAGAGTGGAGGAGGGACAGAGATAACAGATGGGGTCATCTAAGAGGATAGAGTTCTGAAGGGCCTTAAAGCCTTGCAGGTGGACAAGGCACCAGGACTGGATGGTGTACACCCAAGGGTCCTGAAGGAAGTAGCAGAGGTGTTGGCAGGCAATCTGACGGACATGTTCAACACCTCCTCAGAGATGGGGAATGTACCCAGGGACTGGAGGATGACTCACATGGTGCCTCTTTACAAGAGTGGACCCAAGGACCCACTGGGCAACTACAGACTGGTGAGCTTGACTTCCATAGGGGGGAAGTTGATGGAGACCATTCCGAAGGAGAAATTGATAACCTTTCTCGATAGCAATAGTCTGCAGGACAAGAGAAAGCATGAGTTTGTCATGGGAAAATCTTGCCAAACTAACCTGATCGACTTTTTGGTCACTAGGGCGGTTGACGAAGGCCATGCTGTGGGTGTCCTGTATCTGGACTATAGCAAGGCTTTAGACTCGGTGTCACTCAAGAGGTTAATGAGCAAGCTGAGAGACATGGGTGTGGGGGGAAAAACTAGTGGGGTAGGTGGAGAGCTGGCTGCAGGGTAGACAACAGAGGGTAGTTGTAAGGGAGAGACATCCAAGCCAAGGCAAGTAATGAGTGGGGTTCCACAGGGTTCATTGCTGGGCCCTGTTTTATTCAATGTCTTTATTGGAGACATTGCAGAGGGGGGTCAAGAGTAAGATCAGCCTGTTCGCGGATGACACTAAGATTTCTGCAAAAGTGGACAATAAGATAGGGAGGCAAGCACTCCGAGAGGATCTCGCTAAACTTGAACACTGGTTTAGGGAGTGGCAGTTGGGGTTTAACACTAAGAAGTGCAAGGTCACACACCTCGGAACCAGAAATCCCAGGAACAGCTACTGGCTGGGGGAGCGCACGTAACAGCTTCAGAGGAGGAAAGGGAACTGGGGGTGATAGTTACAGGGGACATGATGGTATCAGCACAGGGCAGCATCAAGGGCAAATAGGATGCTGGGGTGCATTGCCAGAGGGATCACCTCTAGAAAGGGGGAGGTCATCCTGCGATTGTGTAGATCACTGGTAAGGCCACACTTGGAGTGCTGTGTACAATACTGGTGCCCATACCTCAAAAAGGATGGGAGATTACTGGAAGGGGTGCAGCACAGAGCTACAAAAAATGATCATGGGACTAGGGGTGTTGCCATACGAGGAAAGGTTGAAGGAGATCAACATGTACTCGCTAGAAGAGAGAAGGGAAAGAGGGGACATAATAGAGACCTTTAAGTACTTGAAAGGCACAAACAAAGTCAGGGAGGGAGGAGTGTTCCGCTTAAGGGGGGGAAGGGTCACTAGAGGACACAGTCTGAAGTTGGAAGGGGGAAGGTTTAGGAGGGAGATGAGGAGGCACTACTTCTCAGAGAGAGTGGTGGCAGGTTGGAACACACTGCCAGAGGAGTTAATCATGTGAAGGACATTGGATAGCTTTAAGTGGGGTTGGGATTGAGTCAAGGGCAGGGTTAGTACAGACAAGAACACAAAGTGGGGAAGGACCAGGAAAGAGGAGGAAGGCAGGGGTTTGGGTGGGGGTGAGGCAGCTGTAGTGATATGAAACTAAGAGCTGCACAATCATGCAGACTTGATAGACCTGTGGGCCTTTTCCTGCTGGCAATTTCGTATGTTTGTATATTCTATAGTACTTTGCAGCCATCATGTGTCATATTTTGTGCTGAATATTTACTACTGATCTTGATCTACCCACTTGTTCTGCTGAATTTAGGTCACCTGCAACTGCCTTGATATCTATCTGCAACTTTGCCCTGTATTGTAATTAGCTATTCGGTCACTGCTGACACTGAACTGCCGTGAAACTGCCTTGATATTTTCTGCAAAACTGCCATGCAACTAGATGGTCCGTCTCTGTTCTCCATCTGTGTTCAGTTTATTTCTGCATTGTTTGTTTGTCCTGTCCTGGACACCCTTGCTAATGGACTTTGCTCAATGGAGGTTTCTGTAGGTAAAACAAAAACAAAAATTGAGATCACAGTCTATTACACTTTATCTGCTCTAGCAGTTTATCTACAACTGATGTCACATTTGGAGCTGGGTGAAATGTCCATGTATTGCCTAAGTTCACAAACTGTAGAAAGCCTTTGTTTTTTTTTCAGCACCCTGATCATTTTTCAAAGTGTGGGGAATGTAGAATAATTTGTGAACTATCTTCATTATTCTTTGGTAACAGGGTAAGGCCCACAAGGTACAAATGCCTGTTTTCAGGGGTGACCTGAGAGCACTGGGAGGTTAAGTGACTTGCTCAGTGTCACACAATATGCAAGTGGAGGTTGTGGGACTCAAACCCCGACCTGCTGGATGTGCCAAGCTCATTCACTGCTTGTTAATCTAACCTCTAGGCTATACTGCTACCCTGTGGATATGCCGATGGAAGGGCAAAACCCCATCGGCAAAATCCCCCACAGCGACATTTTCAACAAGTTTCAAAAATATCGCTGTGGGGACCCTTCAAAAATGTTGCCTTTCATCGATTTCACCCCCTCGTGTTAACTCCAACTGAGCACAATCTGTGGGGGTAAGGCACAGCCCCATGATAGAAAAAAGACCGATGTTTGACAAGTGAAATTTTGCCTGTTGACATTGGGAATGTCTCTATGCAGAACGTCAACATCAATGTTGTTGCATCGGCATAGGTAAACCCTCTCTGCATGGATATTTTTCTGTATTCAAACAATTTAAATGAACTTTCATGAAGTGCAGCTCTTTTCTACCCAAAAAAATAAACTGCCCACAGAATGTGGAAAACATTTGCAGAATTAGAGAAAAAAAAATCTAAAATGTATATGTCTGTGTGGGGGAGGGGGGATCCAGCATACAAACAACTTAACTACAAGCAAAAGCACACATTTTATGAAGGTTTTTAATACAATTCTAAATTTTAACCCTAAATACAGGAAATAAAGGAAAAATAAGATGAAAAGTGAATAAAATGATGTTACAAAGTTTCCCCAGAGACTGACGTCAGGGTCTGTTTTAGCTGTCTACATTTGGTGGGATTTTACATTCTCTCCCACTGTCGTGGATCACTGAAGATCCAGCCTCAGAACTTTCTGACAACAGCAACTAATATGATTTCCTGTGCTTTTCAACATGACTGAGACTAGAGGACTAGATACAGCATAAGATGCCCACTCTTTGAATAAGGAATAAAAAAGTGTTTCTCTCCTATGAATATTTCATTCATTGCTTTTCCATTCATATACCAGATGCAAACTGCTAATTTGAGAAAACCAATATTTTGTCCTCCTCACTCCACCCTGAGTGTCTTCTGCACGGTTTTTATTTATCTGCTGACAAGTGACAGCTACTTAAGCCATTTTTACAGTTGCCAGAAAGCAGAATCCTTCAAAAGCACGTCAATGCAGCTACCATAGTTACAGCCGTAAACAACTCAATACGACAATGATGCACTGCACACTAGCTGACACAGTCCTTCAGACGATGTATAGGATAACTGAAAGTGGTAAAAGCAGTTATTCAGTTTAAGGAAATGAAAATGACGACAAAATAAATAGTGGAAAGGATCAGATCTGGTATTATCTGCTGTTTTATTCATTACATTTTGTAAAGACAGCTTGTTGGCTTTTCTGTGAAGCTGCATACTGCAGTGAGGGCGACCCAGATGTAGAAGTGACCTCAGGTCTCTTGTGCTTGGGTAGGAATAAAGCAGACATGATATACTAGAATACATTTTCTTCTGAGGAGGACTTGAAATGGGCCTCGCAACAGCAGCCTAAGTGGCTAGCTGAATGAGATTTGGGCATGTGTCACATAACAAGGTGCTGTGCCTGTGGCAAACTCATAGAGCAAGAGTGCATACTTTTAAAATCTTTGGTCCTAGCTCCCTTCATGTTCTTCCAAACTGCTCTGTTTCCCAGAAGGGCCTTGGGCACTCACATCAGCATCAGAAACTTTACTTTCAGTTCCCAGGTTCAGAATCGTAATGAGTCAAAGTTCCTTTTATTATGTCACTCCCAAACCCGGGAAAGCCCTATCGGCCTAACTGAGGGAGGCAAAATCTCTTTATTCCTTTAGACATTTGTATAACTTGCACTTTCATGACCTTTGTAAATGTTTGTATTTATTTATTTATTTAAGAGTTTTACAAGGAAGGCAAGCTGAGCAGAGTACTGCTCGATTTCAGATGTGTCCTGGGGGAGAGGGGAAGAGTACAATAAATACAATTTGTGTTCAGGATCAACATAATTATACATATACAATTATAATAAGCTATTAACAGTTACCCAATGTAGACAGTACAGGACATGGTATCACACAAGCAGAACAACATAGGGCATTGGGAGTAGAATGAGCAACAAATGTCATGAAGTAAGATGAACCAGAGCTTAACTAATTGCTGGAGGAGGCAGAGTAAAGGTTAGTCGCAGGAGCAAATGGAGGAAAAGTGAGAAGCAAGACGAGCATTGAAGTACTAGGTTGTGGGGGCGTGCCGAATGTCCGCAGGGAGGGAGTTCCACAGTTTAGGAAGCCTAGATCTGAAGTGGACTGGCCTGCTGTGGTGGACATGTGTGGGATGGAGAAGAGACTGTTATCATTGCTCCTGAGGGTATAGGAAGGAAGTAAATTTAACTGTTTTACCTGATCTGAAATGTAATTGTCACTCACTTATCACTACTGTATCTTTACTTCTTGTATTAGAAATATAGAAACATAGATTTTGTTGGCCAAAAAGAACCTTTAGGCCATCCAGTCTGCCCCTCGTCCCTGCCTATTACATAGATACATAGACAGTGTTGGCAGATAAGGGCCTATGGCCCACCCAGTCTGCCCATTTGAGCTTGTAAGTTCAGTTTACGTTTTCCTAGAAGTCTGTTGCCCCTTACGCCTGACCTCCAGAATTCCTTTATGTCTATCCCATGCATTCTTAAATCCTGTGATTGTTTCATCCCCTACCACTTCCTCTGGCAGGGTGTTCCACTTGTCCACCACCCATTCTGTGAAGAAATTCTTCCTCACGTTTCCTCTGAATCATCCTCCCTCCAACTTCATCCCATGGCCTCTAGTCCTGGAACATCTTTTTCGCTTAAAAATACCATATTATATCACCACTGATCCTAGCTGATCACAGGTGTCACTGCCCCCCATTCCTCTACCTAAAATGCTTCTGTGCCTATCCCATGTATGCTTGAAGCTCCCCACAGTCTTTGCCCCCCACTATCTCTTCTGGCAGGCTGTTCCAGTCATCCACCACTCTTTCTGTGAAGAAGGATTTTTGTGCAACTCTCTTAAACTTCCCCCTCTTAGCTTCATTGCATGCTCCCTTGTTCTAGTACCTTCCTTTCTCTGAAACAGACCCTCCACTTGCACCTTTTTCACCCCTGTGAGGTACTTGTAGGTTTCAATCATGTCCCCTGTCTCGCTTTCCTCTCTTCCAGGAAGAACATGTTGAGTTCCTGCACCCTTACCTTGTATGGCTTCTTGTGCAGCCCTTTCACCATTTTGGTTGCCCTCCTCTGTTCTGCTTCCACTCTTTCAATGCTTGGCTGGAGGCGCGGCCCCCACAACTGAACACACAACTCCAGGTGGGGCCTCACCAGTGAGCGATACAATGGCAGCACCACCTCCTCCTGCTGGAAATCCCTCTCCCAATGCACTCCAGCAGCCTGCTAGCCTTTCCCGCTGCTTTGTCACACTACCCAGCTACCCCCAAGGTCATCATATATGATGACCCCTTGGTCTCTTTCTTGTTCGTGACTGTAAGTTCCACCCCCCCATCTTATACACACAGCCCCTGGATTCCTCAGCCCTAAGTGCATAATCTTGCACTTTTTTGGCATTGAAACCCAGTCGCCATCTCCTAGACCATTCCTCTAGTTTCCTCAGATCCCTTTGCATTCTCTCCACCCCTTTCTGAGTGTCAACCCTGTTGTAAATATAGTATTATCTGCAAAGAGACACACCCTACCCTCAAGTTCCTCCGCAAAGTCGCTTACGAAAACATTGAAGAGGGCCGGTCCCAGTATCAAACCCTGTGGCACTCCACTAGTCACTTTCCTATTGCCTGAGTGGCTACCATTTACTTCCACCCTTTGCCTCCTATCCATTAACCAGTTTGATACCCAGCTTGACACTTTGTCCCCCACCCCTAGGCTGCTTAGTTTCTTAACTAGCCTCCTGTGTGGCACAATGTCGAAAGCCTTACTGAAGTCCAGATAGGCCAAGTCCACTGCTCTCCCTTGATCCAACTCCCTGGTAATCCAGTCAAAGAAATCTTTGAGATTAGATTGACATGTCCTCCCTTCTGTGAAACTAGGTTGCTGGTGGTCCTGTATTGTTCGTATAATGTCTGGGTCACCCCTGTGAATGGACTTCATCCTAGTGGACTCCACTCGGTAACCAAAGTTTGAAAAAATAAAATAAGATATATGATGGGCTGACTGAAAATATCACATTTATTTTTTCTGCAGGTTTTGACCTCTATGAATTCACTATTGGTGGAGCCACGAGCAAGAGGTCAAACCCTGCAGATAAAAATAAACTTGATATTTTTAGCCAGCCCATGTCATATGTCATTTATACAATGAAAGTGCCTCTCTGGCAAGATTAGTTCTTCTAATGAAGATTTAACTGTTTCTGTTTGATCTCACTGTTGTTTTTAATGGAAGCAGATGCCACTGTGATGTCATCAGGCATTGTGCAAGCTGTTCTCCAATTGGTAAACAGTTCCTTTGTGACCAGCCTAAAGAGGAAATAAATGTTGATGACCCACCTAACATTGAAATGAATTATTTACATCCATTTAGGCCTGACATACGTGAAAATAAATGTATTTATTTGTAAACTTTTAATCTCACAGTCACTGTATAAATAGGGGATACATGATGGGCAGGAGTGTGATATGGGAAATATCTCCATGAGTGGCTAATGACCTCAGGATACTTACGAGTGGCGGAGCAAAGCCGAGCCACGAGTGGAAGTATCCGGAGATTACTAGTCACGAATGGAGATATTTCCCATATCACACTCCTGCCCATCATGTGTTTGATTTATACAATAGGGCAGGAGTGAGTTATGTTTGTGATATTTACCGTTTGAACAGTAGAGTCGGGTGTATTTTATCTGGTGTTCTTTATTTTTTCGGTCTCCATGCCCAGTGCTACGGTGTTTCTGAATGGCATTTGTTTGTTTTTTGAATGCACATCCAGTAGTGGTTTTGTATTGGTCGTGGCTGTTGTAGGAATGATTGCAATTGGTTGGGTATGTTGTTATTTTGATTGATTGAGTTGTTTAGTGTGTGGTGAATGTGTGTTGTTATTGGCTGCTTTGTGGTTGTGAGCGGAGCTTAATCGGGAATTGGACATATGCTTCAAGGAAGAGTTCAGGATCTTTTTGCTGGTATTTTAATTGATAATCATTGTCGCTTGTCAGAGGACAGAGATCTTGATCTTTTCCTCTGGGTAATGTCATATTTGTGACCTGTTGGAAACAATATAGACATGTGTACCAGCCTAATCTTTCAATTTACAATGCAGAGGTTGGTATCTCTGCAGATTCCTGTGTAGATAGGCCTCACCTTTCAGAAGTTGCTTCTTATCCCCAAGAAAATTAGTGGATGGCCCCTGGGGGGTCTATTTCTGATTTTGGACATTGTGGGCCCTCTGGGCCCCATAGCTCTGCCTAGGAATGCCTGATTTACAACTCCAAGGTGTCAGTTTCTACATTTATTGCCATGCCAAGTTAGATGGAACAACTTAGAAAATCCAAAATGGCTGCCAAAATCCAATATGGCCACTATATCGCTAGTAAATACTTGATTTGCTAATAATTTCCAAATCCTTAGCTTCCAAGATACTGATTATCAATGATTCATGAACATCTATATACTGAACATTTATTCATGAACATTTATGACATCTATATATTGCTTTGAGGCTCCCTGTTAGACACAGGACCAAATGCACACATTAATACTACATAAAACAATTGAATTCATGAGGCAATTTACTAATAAAATAGTTTGAAGTACGTACAGTAATGCTTAAAATCTAAATGTTGTATGTGCTGATTTGTTGTTTAGAATTAAGTCATTTTATTACCGATTTGACCCAACACTATGAATATTTTGGGTCAACAGTACACCTTGGTTGTAATATCCAGTTTTGAAGTCATTATATTGGAGTCCACTTTGGATCTGAACTGTCACATTCACTCCTGAAGCTTGAAGATTCATCTGCAGAAGTTTGTTCATTGGCTGCCGATTTGTCATTTTCAGTGTCATCATCTCCTGTACAATGAGTCATTGGTGCTGTGGTTGAAGGTTTTTGTTTGGTCTTCTGTGTGTATCTTTGAGGCGTTAACTCACCTTCATCGTCTGCCTCATTTCCGTCAGCTGCACATTGTCGGCCGGCTAACCTTCTGCCCTTTCTTCTATGATGTAGGACATCGGGTAACTGAAACCCAATGAACCACACAGGTTTCAGCATTTCATCCTCTCATTTCCATCCTGACAAACAAGGGTCAACTTTCAGGGTTTCTGGCTCTGTGGAGTGATGCCAATAGTAGGCTATGAGATTTGCTCTCTTTATGTGCTGATATAGGCTCGCTGGGTGTGGTAGAATCATTTGCATAGTCTTGACTTTCAGGTTATTGTATTGCCTTACTCATGTGTCTACCAGATCCTCTCCTCCTGTACCATTGTATACACAGTGTTGAATGAAGGTCTTGACATTTTGTTCAGTGTCTTGTGAAGCATATGTGCTTTTCCCAAACCCTGAAAGGAGATTTATTCTTTCTTTGACCCTGTGCAAACATTGAAAGACTAATTTCATTGATACCTTGTAGAAGTAATTTGCTGCATCGCATCCAGAGACAGTGTGGTATGATGGCAAATTGAGACTTGCAGCATGTCCAATGTGATTGTACATAGAGCCTATGTTTACAAATATGTTGGGGTCAATTTTGGAGCATCCATGGTGAATTTACAAGGGTCTTTGCAAAAGCATAAACCATCAGGATGAGGATGTCTGTATCTTTGGCTCAGACAACAACTGGGCCTTTCGCAAGAGCACAATGCAGCACTATTCTCATATCTGCCTCCTCATGGTTGCAGGAAAACAGGAATTCTTCTGAATCTGGGTATACAGTATACATGCTTTTGCCACTGCTGATTGTAAGTGGGTACTGTAAGTTTCTTCTATCATCCTCTTGTCTAACATACTCATTGAAGTATTGTATGAGATCTGTTTTGTTGTCATTGTTGTGAAGGTTCTGCTGATACACCTTTCCCTGTGGCATCTCTTGCAAATATGATCCCATGTGAAGTCACATTCCTCCTGTTCCTACCACTTGCTCAGCTCGTTCTTGCTGTTTCACCAAGAACTCCTGATCATCCTTATAATTATCAAAAACAACAATGACTTCCACTGGGTTTGCTGTAGATGGAGGTGTGAATGTGACAAGAAGTGCTTTCCAAAGGCTGTCCCATGTATGCTGTGCAGAAACTGCTCTGACCATCGCCATGGCATTGTATATGTACATTGAGCGAAATGGAGAAGGGGGAGAACTTCAAGCTTCTGCTTCATCGATGAGATCATTTCTTAAGACATGTTTGGTATTAGGTTTGTAGAGGTTTCTGTCTGGAGTTGCTATTGCAAGAGGATATGTTGTGAGCGGATGGGAAAACGCATCTTTCTTGTTGGGGCACTTTGCAACAATGATATCGAGAGCCTGATGGTCTTCTTTCAAGACTGATTCCACTTTGGGTTTCTTTTTCTTCTTGTCCATTCCTGTGGAAATTCTGCTGTGTTTAATGGGCTCAAAGAAACCAACTTTCCTTGATAGGAGGCGGTCATTTATAAATGCACTCAACATAACTTCCCCTGTAGCCCTTGCCTTCAAAAGGCCCTCTACTGTTGCCAGCGATATTTCAATGCCTGTTGCGATGTGTCGTGCTATACCCTGGCATGGATCTGAATAAGCGTGAGGTTTCTTTACTAGCTCTTTCACTTGACCATCATGTTTCTTCATGGCACCATATGTCAGCTCATTGTATGTGGCCAATGTTTTCAGAAGCATCTTCTCCTTCAGTGACAAACAAATTTTAGTGAACTTGTGGGAATTCAAAATGAAGTCACCAGCAGCTTCCTCAGACGTACTGTAACCACCTCTCATGGGTCCACCCCTCCCCTTGACCTTTCTGTTGATTGAGACTTCAGCCACTTGGTCACCAGGTATCGTGGAGAATGCCTCACCAGACAGACTAGCCCCAATGCCATATTCCTGCAGTTCATTGTATGCATTCTCATTAATGGTTTTCAGATTGATAAGGTCTACATGATGCCATGTCAAATACCGAGAGTAGTTTTGATGGTTGAATGCAAACAGTAAAGGCAGAATATCTCGTTGAGCCTGCAGATGCAAGTTCAGATTCTTGTTTCTGTATGCGGTGACCTGGGTGAGAAGATAGCTGGTGTCACCAATGTAGCCTGTCACCCACTGTCCTGTGGTGGCAGAGGTTTCCAGCATTCGTGACTGCACTTCAGGGAAAGATTCATCCAAAAAGACAAAATTCAGAGATTCTGCTGAGACAGATCTTCTCATGTTGATGAGCTTTTCTCGTAGTCCATCGGTTAGTGAGCCATGAACCTGGTCAACAGATCCATCCGTTATTATCCCTGCCTGAACCCACCAATCACGAAGTCCATAGCACTGTATCGCTTGTAGAGGATCTTCTGCCTCACCATCAGTTCATGAAATCCTCCCATCAAATTAACCACTTTTGTATATTTTTCTTCTTTCCACATTATTTGTGCAATCTTGTAGAAAACTGCATGACCGCTATGGCTGAAGATGTGGTCAATTTGTAGGTCATCCATTAGATCCATGAGAAAATCAGGATAATATTTGCAAACTGCATCATCTGGTTCACGTGGTATAATGGGCAGGAAATCAGTTTCGGATTTGAAGGTAGTGGTCGATGTTACTTTTTTATTGAAAGCTGTCCATGATCCTAGAACTGGAAGAGATTCATCTTCTCTGGAAGATTATATGCTTGCTGCCAGAGCTCAAATACAACCTTTGCTCAAACAAAGATCAAGCTCGGTCCTTCTTTCATCCTCATTGTAGTATGGGACAATCGGTGGGGGGTTTCTCTTTCCTATTTTATAATCCCCATATTCAATAGGTTCTGCACTCTCAAAGATTTCCTGGACTTCTCTTGTTGAGCTGCTTGGAATGTTCTGTTCTTGTACTGGCAAATCACAGATGACAGCAGCACACAAAATTCAGGTTACGTAAATCGTTGAGTTAGTGTCATATGTTGTTGAGACTCCTGTTAATGTCTGTTGCTTACCATCTGAGTTATCAATTGTGACATGAGTTGGCTGTCCAGGCTAAATCATGTGTGGTGCTTTTTTTTCTCAGATTTACTATCATGGGCCAATTTCTTGTTTTGTCTTCTGACATCTGTGGTAGGAAATACCAGCCCCCGAACGATGTAGAAGATTAACTGCTTCTTTACTTCCAGTGAGACGATTGATGACCATGACTAGAACTATCAACTTTGGAGAATGTTCTCCGGTAATGAGGCATTGCCAATCACTAACAGTAGACCATATCTTGGTAACTTGAATTTCTGTTGAGATGGTTGCATAACCTAGAGCATTAATCTTCTTAGAATTGCTTATAGAAATAGCTATTGCATTGAAGAGTGAGTTCCAGAATGGGTTCATATTTATCAAGCTCAGAAAGCAAGTCTTCGTATGCCATATAAAACTGCAGTGACTCAATTTGTCTATCTTTTAATTTCTGATTGATCATCTTTGCAAATGCCTTGGTGATGTCACTATCTCTGAGCCCAGCTCCACTCAAAATTGCCAAAGAATGATCAAGTGGGTTTACTTTTGTTGAGTGAAGAATGAGAGGATTCACGTGTATCCCCTTTCCCTCAGTAAAACCTGTCTCATCTCTGAATTCATTGCCAAGAAGATTCTACAACTGAAATGTGTGATTTATTCCAGCATCTTATTCTCATCCATGGAACTCATAGAGGTTATGAAGATCCTCCAGTAACTCTGGAAGTAAATAGCAACATTTCTGCTCAACAACCATTCTTCTCATGATTTGAAGAAACTCCATTTCAGCACTCTTTGTGTGAATGCTTTGCAATCTGCCTGGTGTTTGTTTCTCTCATTTAACGACATAGACAAAAGTTTTGTAACTACTTTGATGGTATTTGACATCTGCAGCAAAGATGTCAACATTGCCGGTAGTGACCTTCAAATGTTTGGCTGCACCAGATAAAAGAGCATCATCAGAATTTTCATTTGGTAACATGCTTTCGTGCAATGTAATTTTTCCATCTTCAAGTTCAACTCTTTGGATTTGTTCTTCTGTATTTTCTCTCTTTTTCCTTTTCTTATCACAGATGAAGCAGGTCTCATCCTTCTTAAACTCCACTGATTTCCTTTTATATCAAGTTACATGGACCACTTCACTGCTACTGGATGTCTGTGGGTCGGGTATGCTGGAGAATTTAGCTTCAGAAGATTAATCCGAAGAAAGTTGTTTCATTGAGTTGGTGTTTAATTTCCTTTCAGTGGTGAAATTTTGGCGACACCTTGTATGAATAGTTAGACCTGGTTCTCCATGGCTGGGGGGAAGTTGGTCATGGATTTTATGCCATACGAGGTTGAAGTTTCTGGCGTACTCAGAAGTTGGTTTTGTGACTGACCATTTCTCTGTAAAAGCCTTGACAGTATTCAGCCCGTTCTCTCCTAATATTTGTTGTAGTTCCATATCTCTAATTTGGTTCTCACAAAGAACACAGGTAGGTAAAATGGATGGATTGACCAATCCAACAGGTACAGCTAGAGGGCTATCCATGTTTCTGAAACAGAAACTAAAATTAAAATCTAGAAACTAGAAATACAAACTAAACAGGCATACAATGTACATGAACACACCACACAATCCTGTGAATAAAGTGGAAATTTCTCACAGAGTGGACACAATTTTGGGTCAACGGCACAAACAAGCAGATTGATGCATTATGCATCGTTTATTTATATTTATTTTCTATTATATTAATTTAATATGCTTTTATAATAAATGTAATAATAATAAACTCCCCATTCATGAATCATTGATAATCGGTATCTTGGAAGCTAGGGATTTGAAAATCATTAGCGAATCAAGTATTTACTAGTGATATGGCAGCCGTATTGGATTTTGGATGCTATTTTGGATTTTCTAAGTTGTTCCATCTAACTTGGCATGGCAATAAATGTAGAAAATGACACCTTGGAATTGTAAATCGGGCATTCCTAGGCCGAGCTATGGGGCCCAGAGGGCCCACAATATCCAAAATCAGAAATAGGTCCCCCGAGGGGCCATCCGGCAATTATCTCAGAGGGAAACAAGCAACTTCTGAAAGGTGAGGTCTATCTACACAGGAATCTGCAGAGATACCAACCTCTGCATCATAATTAAAAGATTACGCCGGTACACTTGTCTAAATAAAGGGTTTAAAAAAAGGGAAAAAAACATTTATTATTTCTGCTCATGTGCATTCCGATACTCCTGTTCTTTGGCTGCTTCGGCATTTCTGCATCGGCACGGGAAACTCAGGTTGTGTTGTTGAAGGGCAGGTGGAGTCTCAGGTGAGTTTTATTACTGCTGCTGCTGCTGTTTTGAAAAGTAGTTCTGACATGGTTTTGTCGACATAGGTTGAAGAAATGGAGTGAGAAGCGAGTGACATAAGCACAGGTGATATATATGGTCATTACATACGCACAGTATAGATAAATGTCAGGAGTAGTAGTTGTGCATACGTCAGTAGTGATTTATACAGCGGGAGTGAGAATATGGATTTTTTATCACATTGCAAAATGTCTCACCCCTATTGTATAAATATGGAATATGCCATGCTTCTTGAAAAAATATGCAGGATTTTTATTTTATTTATTTCAAAGTTGCATAAAATGCAGGATGAGTTCTATGAGAAATGAGTCTCTTTTACAGAACAAGGTTATTTAACATGTGTGCATCCTGCTCCGCCCACTTCTCAAGAGGTGGAGCAACCTGAGTGAGGTGACAGGGAGAGAGAGAGAGAACTCTCAAGAGTAGAATATCCAGCAGTTTCCTTAGAGGCATGGCATATTTGGTTTATGCAAAATTTCTGTCTGATTTTGGGAAAGTTTTGTTCCATAGTGTTTTAAACTCTCGTGTGTTACTTTAGCTTGGAAATCTTTGTAATCCCCCACCCCACCGCACTCGTCTCTCAACTTCCAGGCATATCCCTGCATCATACTGAAGCACACCAGATACAGCACCTCTGTCTGTTCCATCCTGTCCATATGTCCGAGTATGCCGGAGCCTGATAGCATGTCTTCCTGTCTCTTTTTTTCCAAGGTGAACATGTTAAGAGCCTGCAGCCTCTCCTCAGAGCTGTTGTTCCTCATACCCCTGAACATTTTGGAGGCCCTGCACTGCACCCTCTCAACTGCCTTTATGTCCTCTCTGTCTTAATGAGCCCAGAACGGCACACAGTACTCTAGGTGGGGTCTGCCCGGGGGCCTTGTAAAGTGGCACGCTTACTTCTCTGCTCAGCCGGTCAACGTACTTTTGATGCACCGCAGAATTCTGCTGGCCATTAGATGATGATTGCAGACTGCTTGTTCTGATTTGGTCTCATCTCTATTATAACCCCATGGTCATTTTCCTCTGCCAGTTAGCCAGAAAAAGAAAATAAGTACCAATAGTTGATTCTTGGAACAGACTTCCAGAACAAGTAGTGTCCGTCAACTTTGTGTTGCAGATGTTCCTCTAACTTTTTCCCCAATATAAAGTATTTAAGCATACTTTTGAATGAAAGACACTATATAAAATTGTATTTTATTAGATAACATTGTATTGCATTTCATTACATTGTATTGTATTGTATTGGGCTGGCAGTATAGCCTAGAGGTTAGAGGAACGAGGTGTGAACAAGCTTGATACATTCAGCAGACCAGACCTGAGTTTGATTCTCACAACCTCCACTTGCATACTGTGTGACTCTGAGCAAGTCACTTAACCGCCCAGTGCTCCCAGATCATCCCTGAAAACAGGCAGTTGTGCCTAGTGGGCCTTGCCCGGTGACCAAAGACTAAAAGTATTGTACTGCATTGCATTACATAGTACTGTATTGTAATGTATTGCATTACATAGTACCATACTGCACTGCATTGCATTACATAGCACTGTATTGAACTGTATTATATTGCAATGCATTGCATTATATTGTATTCTATTGCATTGCATTATACTGTATTGTATTGTACTGCAATGCATTGTATTATATTGAATTGCAATGCATTGTATTATATTGTATTGAATTGTATTGTAATGTATAGTGTTGTATTGTATTGAACTGCATTGCATTATACTGTATTGTATTGGACTGTATGTACTGCAATGCATTGTATTGTATTGCATTGCTAAGCATTGTATTACATTGAATTGTATTGCATTGTATTGTTTTGTTTTGTTTTGTATTGAATTAAATTGAATTGTATTGTATTGCAATGCATTACATTACATTGTGTTGTAGCACTGCTGTACATAGAATAAGTAACAGGAGTTTTTTTCAAATCCTGTGCTTTGATTGACTAATAGACACCAAGTGAGTTATAAGGCCTTCAACACCATCCCGCACAGGAGATTGCCAATAAATTGGGGAGCCTGAGAGTGGGTCCTACAGTGGTAAAGTGGATTGGAAAATGGCTAAAGGACACGACTCAGAGGTTGGTAAATGGTATGAAATTTGATGAGAGGGAAGTGACCAGCGGGGTGCCACAGGGGTCGGTACTGGGGCTAGTCCCATTCAATCTCTTCATTAGTGACATGCAGAGCATCTAGAGTGTAAGGTGTGCCTCTTTGCAGATGACACCAAGATCTGCAACAGAGTGGACACACCAGAGGGGGTGGAAAAAATGAGAAAGGACCTAAGGCTATTAGAGGAGTGGTCAGGTGTCTGGCAGTTGAGTTTCAATGCTAAAAAGTGCAAGATCATGCACTTGGGTCACAGGAATCCAAGGGAGGAGTACAGGATGAGTGAAGAAATTCTGGCCACCTCAAGTCAGGAGAGAGACCTGAGGGTCATCAAATGCGATGACCTGAAGGTGACCAAACAGTGTGAAAAAGCGGTGGGGGACAGCAAACAGAATATTGGGGTGCATATGGAGGGGCATAACAAGCAAGAGGAAAGAGGTGGTGATGCCACTGTACAGATCACTGGTGAGGTCTCAGCTGGAGTACTGTGTCCAGTCTGGAGACCACATCTCCAGAAGGGCAGTGACAAAATAGAGGCACTCCAGAGAAGGGCAATGAAGATGGTACATGGACTGCACCAGAAGCCCTACAAGGAAAGACTTAAGGACCTTAATATCTATTCATTGGAGGAAGGAAGTGAGAGGGAAGATAAGATAGAAACTTTCAAGTACCTTAGCAGGATAAACAGGATATAGGTGGAAAGCATATTTCAGAGAAAACTCTGCCCAAGAACAAGGGGGCATGATATGAGGCTGAAGAGTGAAAGGCTCAGGGGTAATGTTGGGAAGTACTTTTTCACCGAGAGGGTGGTGGAGCCATTGAACAGCCTTCCAGCGGAAGTGGTGGGTGCAAAAACAATATGGAGGTTCAAGAGTACATAGGACAGACATAAGGGTACTCTGGATCTGGGGCTACAGCAATGAGTAGGGAAATGAGCAGACTAGGTGGGCCATATAGTCCTTATCTGATGACAGATTCTATGTTTCTGTGTTTCTATAATTAACAATATATGGCAGAGAAATGTAAATCTCAGACTGCCGAGGCCTTCTGGCACTTTTCAGTGTTGTCCATAACCTAGTCAGTGTAAGCTCCTTCACAGCAATTTGTATCTACTACCTGTGGTACATTGCTCTAACATTTATTTACTGAGGTTAGCTCAACTGAGATCCAGCATCTTATTTACAGTGTGGTAATGCATGTACCCAGTGTACCAGCTAGGAGGGACTGAAGCACAGGGAGGTACAGTGAGTCAAGTGAGTGTGATGAGATTTAAACCTTTGATCTCCAGTTTCACAGTTCTATGCTCTTATCATTAGCCCACAATGCCTTCCAAAATGGAATAGGCATTAGGCTGATGGGTGCCATTTTGTGCTTTGTGTGGATTTGGGATTTAGTGTCTGTGTGCTATATACCTAGCATTACCATACTATTTGCATACAAAATGCCTTTCCTGTGGCCATCTCATGGCATTTTATAATCAACACACAACTCTATACCAACCAGTCACTGACATGTAGCCACCTCTAGGCTGCAATCCTGTGGACATAAAGCCGCTATAATGTATGGAGAGTCCTTATTATTAACTGAAATCAAGCAGATTACAACCATGTTATGCTATGATTATGACATTACTCTGTTGTTAACCCTTCTTGAGTATGTCAATTTAATGGTATAACAAAATGGAATTCTCACAACAATTAATGTTCTAACAAAATGGAATGCTCACAACAATCAATGTTCCATAAAGTAATTCAGTAAAGTAAATTATACAATGGGTAAGAAAATCCTGTAACCTCATTGGTCAAAATGCATCACATGACTGTGATAAATCCTCCAGTATACCCACTGTAAAAGTTTTATATCACTATAAAAACAAAAAACCAAGTTGGACATTGTATAATAGCAATATACCATGACAGAGAGTGGATATATGAGTGGATTTACCACTTCTGGTGTGGTTAAGTCACCCGGCTGCGCCTCGTGACCGAACCACACCAGGTGTGGTAAATCCACCAATATACGTCCACTCTCTGTCATGGTATATTGCTTAATTATACCGTGGACATAAGTGAACAGCCAATGAAATTGTCAGACTGGCAGTTTACCACCGGTGTAAATCCTCTGATAATCAATGGCTGTTGATGAGCAACTAATCCTACTCCAAATCCTAATCATCTGCAGCACAGGAATAAATACAATACAAATAAAACAACAAAGCAACCTCTTTAAAAGTTGTACTTTACCATAGTAAAAAAAATTAACCTTGGTATAATTGCAATAAGCCACTCAGAGGCTGTGGGTTATTTAAGCAATTTATCACTCTAGGGTGTGGGTACACGGAGGATTTACCGGTTGGTGTGAATCAGTCGGAGGCTAGTTTCGAGGACCGAATCACACCAGTAGTGTCAAGTCCTCCTGGTACCAATTACCCTGAGGGATAAATTTTATTATACAATGGCGAATGTTGTTTTTTTTAATGTTTTTTAACTGTGTTCTAACTCACTGAGGTCCCTACACTTCAAAAGAGGAGGTCATTTTGCTAAAAATTTACCGCAGTGTTTTAGCGAAGCGGCGACGGGACAAATCGCAGCAGTTTCGTCTGAAGCGAAAACGACCGGATTAGCACGGTATAAGGTTGGCTGGCACTTCTTCCAGTGGGTACACTGGAGGATTTATCACGGTGGTCATTGTGCCAGCCAACCAATCAGGATGCAGGATTCAGCATATCAGATTTACCACATTGTATAATGGGGGATTTACCACAGCTGGTGATGATTTACCCACTCCCGCCATGGTAAATCCCCCAATAACCCATACCCCCTCATGGCTTATTGCTTAAGTAATTCAATCTGCTATTACACAATCTTGGTAGCCCATACACTATAAAATATAATGTATGGTCTTTGGTTAACAACCGCGCTGAAAACACTTCTTGAGGTTGCTATGACATCTGAAAACCTCTCGAGCTGTGCTCTCGAGGTTTACAGTGATGTCATGGCAACCTCTCGGTGTGTTTACAGTGTGGTTATTAACCAAAGACCGTACATTATTTTCTATATAGACACTTGATCTAGGTGGAAGGATAGAGTATATTGAACAGACTGGATGGACTAATGGTCTTTTTCTGCTGTCAACTTCCATGTTTCTGTGCAATGTGGCAGCCATTCTACTTGCACACTAAACAACAATTTCCATTTTCTGTGCCCAGATATGAACTGATGGATAGCAAAGCCGATTAATATGTCGGTAGGTTTAAAGGTTGGATGAGATTTAACTGGGACAATGGTGAAATTCCTCTACTCTTTTTGAGAAATGCAACATCTTTAACACCCACCTAAATAACCACCTGAACATATTCCTCATCTGATAAACAGCTCCTCATGACAGCACAGTGTCTTCCCCTTAACACCATGCTAGAGCATTAGTGTGGTTTTGATAACCAAGGAGTGAGTGCCCCCTACAGAGATACTGACACCGCTTCCTGCATCACCAGGTGTTCATTGATGGTCTCCCATCAGACTGCAGAGCAGGCCCAACCTTGCTTAGCATATGAGATCCAGAACCAACTTGGTAAGGCAGCAGGCTTATCCCCATTTGTTCTGCACAAATGTTTCCCTTTGTTTAAATGAATGTATTGTTTTGCAGCAGCAATGAAAGCACGTCAAAGATGTCAGAGCCAATGAATAGCATGGCACCGGTAATGGAAGTTTAAGATGAGTGATGCTGTTTTCAGATAATGTTGATTTATAAGACTATTTCAGGCTGTTTTAAATAACTGACATCGGCACAACAGAACGCTTTTGGACGACTGAAGGTTTTCAAAGTCACTCTGTTATTGAATCTGGTGTCTTGATTTATGGGGGGTGGGGGGTTGCTGCAGTCAGCTCACTGTGATGCTTCCAGCTGTGGCAGAGCCTCACAAATCATTACTTCTGCACAGGTGATGGAAAAATCTACACAAAAGAGAACAATTGCTCAGCAGCAGTGGCAAGTTTTCTGTTACAGGCAAAGTCAGTGGAAAGGACTAGGCTGCCCGCTGAGCTATATATGTCTCTGCACATGGTAATTATTACCACTAACACAAGGAATAATGTACCCCCAGTGTACTAATAAGGCTGTAATTCCTTCAAGTGGTTCTGCTGGCATTTCCATTTATATTTGTCACCAAAAGACTGAACAGGAATTTCAGCCACATTACATGCACTTGAGGGAGTTTTATTTATTTTCTTTTTTCAAATAATTTTGGGGATGCTTAAAAACTTGCTTCTGTAGAGTTAATGTGAAACAATGGGAACTGCCAAGCAAAGAGTCAGATGACGGAGAGAGAGAGAGAGAGAGAGACAGAGAGAAGGAAGTGCATGGGTGATGACATCACAACTGGCCATTTACAACTGTATAATCAGTGAGCTGTGATGTCATTTATTGTAATCAGTAAAGTATGATATCACAGCAGACCATTTATGAGGTGGTAGATGCCAGGCTTTCATAGTGAAATTATGTCCCCTGCCTCCCCACTCCCAAAATTTTACACACCCTAGGTTTGAGATGATCTTGCAAACATTACTCTATATCTGACCCAGTCATGTGTTATTTCTTATTTAACCCCTTCTTTGTTGGGGGCTAATCTTAGATCACCTCACTTGAAGCACCATGGACTGCAGCCTACCATCCCCTTCTCTGCGCCCAGCTTAAGAGCCGATGCCCACACCAAGAATTTACCCAGTCCTCATGAACAGTAGCAAGGGTGACCAGGAAGCAGAAATGACCAGTATTGCTTCTGTGCCAGCTGTGGTGCTTGAAGCCATGGCTGCCTGCTGCCCTGGGGCGTGGGAGTCACAGATGCACCCAAATATTACAGCTGCCAGTAGCACGAGGAGCACCACTCCTTGCCCCATGGACATCAGGTGGGGAATTGGGTTGGCAGGGCAAGAAAGCAAAAGTATTCTTTGCACCCAAGGGGGCACACAAAATCTTGGTAATGTCCATCAGCTGGAAAACTGAGAATTGGGAACCTCAAGCTCCATGGATACCTCCATGTTTGTGCCCTCTGACCCCTGGAAGGCTGCATGGGGTCAGAGAAAGCAGCAGAAAGAAAACCCTGCAAATGGAACTACTAAGGAGGTAGCAAAAACATTAGAGCCTACCCCAGCCAGCCAATAGGAGCTGGGGGATGCCAGAACTGACATTCCCTGGTGCAGGGGCAGATTGGTGGCCTGCACACAGCAGAGCTTACATTTGCTATAGGAGGAGCAGAAGAAGAAGGAACTCAGCCAAACCGTGTAGACCAGGAGTGCGTGAATGAGTTTGGAGACTGCCCATCTGGCAGGAAGGAAAAGAGACCAGTCAGGGCTACAGCAGGAGGGACTGTAAGCTACGACAGTGTCAAAGCTCTGTAGGAGACATGGGACATCCGATTGCTTTGTTTGTGTCTTGTGAACACACTCTGGACCTCAAGATGGGCCTCACTGGCTGCACTGAGAGTGTGACTACATGTTCCCTAGCAGGAATAAGGAGAGAAAAGACCCTTCCTAAGGGCTGAAGAGAGTAAAAAAGGTCCCCACTGAGGAGTGAAGAGGGGGAAAAATGTCCCCACCAAGGGTTGAAGTAGGAATTTAAGTCTCCACCAAGGGGAGAAGAGGGGAAAACAGTTCCCACCAAAGGAGTGAAGAAGGGATAGGGCCTCAATCAAGGAGTGAAGAGGAGAAAATAGTTACCACCAAGGGGCAAAGAGGGGAAAGAGTATCAATCAAGGGATGAAGAGGGGGAAGAACTCCCCCCAAGGGGTGTAAAGCAGGAAAAAGAGTCCCTACCAATAGGAGAAGAGGGTAGACAAAAAGGGGGCGAGCATACCTGTCTCCCTAAGGTGTGGCTGCACAAACCAAATAACCAAGGCTAAAGAAAAAGCAGCACAGACACAACATGCTCAGGAAAATAATAAAGAATTAATTTATTAGTGTTGAAGGAACATGAGCTAACAGCCCCTGTGTATCACCACCCAAAGTGGTTTGGCTGCTTCACAACGCTTCGATTTAAATACCTCACATAATTGATTAATCACCAACATTTAAAGCAAGTTCACAAAAAATGCAATGAAAGTGCTAGTAGGTGGTTTGCAGTTGTCTGTTAAAACAGATACAAGAAACAACGTTACTAATAAGACAAGATTGGAGCCACGGGATATCGCACTTGCAGACTAATTCCCTTTCTGCAGCAATGCATAAAAAGAAAGAGCTATTAACCTGGGAGATAGCCATCCTCACAATATGTAATGTATTATTTTATTTTAAGAGTTCTCCCAGGTGAAGCAGTCAGTAATACATAACAGCCAAAACTGCAAATACATTGTAAGCGCGAGAATAAAGCTGATTTTACCTGCCGCACTAGACCTACTGGGATTTCACTCTTCCAGCAAAGTACATTAAGCTGCTCTGCTTCAAAAATAAATATCGAACATTGCCGCAGAGGGGAATGAACATGCAAGAAGAAGAGGAGAACAAGTTCACACTTAGCAATGAAGAGGGGAAAATGTTTCCCACCAAGGGTTGAAGAGGGGAAAGTGTCACCACAAAGGGGTGAAGAGGACAAAAAAGTCCCACCATCAACTTGGAGAAGCTACGGGTACATTACAGTGTAGAGCTGACATGTCTGAAAGCTGCAGACACTTTTTTCCTGAGGTAACCAGGATTCACTCAAGAGACAACCCAAAACTGTGGAAAAGCTGCAAACTGTGAGTAACTGAACAGTGCCAACCCCAGCAATAGATAAAGTACAATTTACTTTACTGAATGGTAATCAGTCTCTTCAACTATGTGACACTCTGGGAAATATCACTAAGCAAGTTCAGCAGTTTAAATATGGAGGTATTTTGTTGGCTCTTACATTGTCTTTTTCAAATTATGTCAAATCGGTTGGCAAATACATAAACAAAAAACTTTGGGTGGGTTATTCAGAATGCGCCAGGCAGGGGTGCAAGTCTGGGCGCAGCGCAACTGAGATGCATCAGGGAGTGTGCTGGGCGATATTCAACGGTGCTGTGCCATGGCACAGCACCATTGAATATGGCAACGTAGCTGACCGCATTGCACATGGCGCAGTGGCAAAAGAGGAGTAGGGGGAAGTGCCAGCGCAAGTGCGGTTGCGCTAGGTGCAGGAACCACGATATTCAGCGGTGGATATGCAAATGGAGCCATAATGCATACAAGGTGCATCTGGGGCCATTAGCATGTCATTATGGCCCCATTTGCATGCAGGTGCGCCAATCCCCAGTGACTTGCACCTGGTGCCCTGCCAGGCTGCAGCCGTTGGGGACTGACGCCCCCTACACATCGCGGCAAAGTGCCCCAATGCCCAATCGCGGGCATAAGTTTAATAGAATACATGTCCCATATCCCTGGTGGTCCAGTGGACCGCTTCCAGCCTGATCGCGGGCATCAGTATGATAAAAACAATTTCAATAATCCCTGATGATCCAGTGGACCGCTTCCAGCCCAATTGCAGGCAACAGTATGATAACAAGTTCAATAATCCCTGGTGGTCCAGTGGACCGCTTCCAGCCCTATCGCGGGCATCAGTATGATATAAACATTTTAAATAATCCCTGTTGGTCCAGCAGTACCCCCTCCCCACAAGCCCACTCAGACCCACAAGCCGCCCCCCCGACTGACTGTATACAGTACGGCTGTACGCCCATTGGTCCACAGCGTAGTGCCATTGGCATGCAGACTGTGTTGCATTACACAGTTCAGATATGTGAATGGATCCATTCACATATCTGGATCATGTAGTATGGCATAGTTCTGCATGCCCATTGACCCACGCCAGGACCAATGGGCGCATAGCTGTACTGTACACAGTCAGTCGGTGGGCGGCTGGGTGGCTTAGTGGTGGGGAGCTGCCGCCCACCGCTGACTGAGGGGAGCGGGTGGTGGGTCTGAGTGGGCGGGTGGGGAGGGGGGTACCGCTGGACCACCAGGGATTATTTAAAATGTTTTTAACATACTGATGCCCATGATCGAGCTAGAAGCAGTCCACTGGACCACCAGAGATATTGGACATGTAATTTATTATACTTTTGCCCACAATCGGGTGTGGGGGGGTGCGATGCCAGCAGACCCTAGCTCCGGAGCTCGGGTGGCCACACACAGCTGGTGGCTGCTATGTTGCACCCTGCAATACTGCAGCTCACCTGTTGGTGGCCAGACCTTGCTCCTTTATTTTTTGGTTCAACTTTGAGCACCACTGTGCAGCGCAAGTAGGGGTTGCACCTGCATATGCTCAGCACATCCCGGGCTGAATATCGGGATGTGCTGAGTATGCATGGGCATGCCCCCCGCACTTGCGCTGCATGCATTACTAATGCGCCCCGGCGCATCGGGATTTGAGCAGCGCAACATCCACTTTCGGCTATCGCACCAGGGCGAATCAGTGGGTTTCGCCTGGCACAACACCATTGCGCCATGCGCAATCCCTTTGAATATCCCACCCTTTGTGTTCTTTATAAACTGAAAGCTAGTTTTTCTTTTCAGACACATCAGTCTGTTACAGTTGAGTCATTATTGCTGCTTTTTCATTATGTGTTGCACCTTTCTTGTCATCAGAATATGAGGAGATTCCGCACTTCACAGTTGCTCATAATAACATCTGCAATTTTGTTTTGCTTGCTGTGGCTCGCACATGTCATTGTTGCCTCTATGCTGATTGGCTTTCTCCAGCTGCTCAAATGAAATATTTTTGAGTGTGCAATTGTTACGGTATATAGCAATTTTTTTTCAATTAAATCTTTTCCTTTAAATAATTTGGTAATTTTAAATAATTCTAAAAATCTACCTTCATCTAAGGCAACGTCTTTGCAAACTCAGTTTGTAAAACTAAAATGGGATCTTGTGCCTTTATGGCTGCTCCAACTTACTGGAACAAGCTACTGTACATGAGACCATTTGTAAGTCGTGCCCCTCTACAAAGCCATGGTGAGGCCGCAGTTAGAGTATGGGGTTCAGTTCTGGAGACCACACCTCTGCAAGGATATAGATGCATTGGAGAGGGTTCAGAGAAGGGCAACAAAGATGGTGAAGGGTAGGCAAGGGAAGACATACGAGCAGAGGTGTAAGGAGCCGAATCTGTACATGCTTGAAACAAGGAGGGAAAGGCGCGACATGATTGAAAACTTTAAATATGTAAAGTGGCTCAATAAAGTAGGTGAAGGGGGTCTGCTGAGGAGGAGGAAGGAGGGAGCCAGAACTAGAGGGCACAGCCTCAGATTGCAAGGAAATAGGTTCAGGGGCAATGTGAGGGGGCGTTTCTTCACAGAGAGGGTGGTGGAGCCCTGGAACAGACTGCCGGATGGAGTCGTGGGGGCTGAGGCAGTGGATGAATTTAAGAGGGCATGGGACATGAATATGGGACTGAGTATTGGGGAGGGGTGGGGAGGGGTGTGAAGGAGGTTGGGCAGACTAGATGTGCCAGAAGGGTCCTTTTCTGCCATCAAATTTCTATGATTCTATGATTCTTATGATGTATTTAAAAGAATCTTGCATCACTATTTGATGCCTCTAAATGTGTGTAAATGTATATAATATGATGTGTTTTGTACTGCACATATTAAAATTGTATGTATTTTAAGCTTTCCATGGTTTTGGCCTGGGTCCAGCCTGGAAAAAGGCCCTTTGGTTCAGTTGTTCCTACCCAGTAATCAGATTTCAACTATTTCAACTAAATAAATAACTAGTTAGGGAAGACACAGCTAGGTTTGTGCAGAGTCTTGGATCAGGACTGTGCAATTGAGATACTGCCCAGATGAGGATTTGCACTTTCTCCCTAAAAGGGGGTACTTTATAAATGTGTAACACCCCCCCCATATGGGGGCTTACCTTAAATGGCTCCCAGTTTTCTCCTGTTTGCCTGTGCTGGTGTCCCTATTTCGCTGGCACTTTCTGCTGCCTGACCCAAGTCCATTTTTGTCCCCTGGTCCCCTGAGCAGCCCCATACACTATTTTAGCCCAGTTCAGGCTAAAAACTTGATCGCGATCTGCCCGCTGCGTTCTTCTGCACTCCTTAGCAACAGGCAATTGCACATGTACAGTGGTGTGCTTTAATTTACCGACTGCCTGTATTGCAGTCAGATTGAAGGGTGTTTCTTGGTCCCAGTGCACCTTCTAAGTTTAATGGGGACTGATGACCTCAGAGGGGTTGGAGAAAAGACCCAAAAGAGCAGAAAAATAAAGTTTTAAAATGGGGCCTAAGACGAGGCTCATGAATATTAATGAGTCCTACATAAATGTTAATGAGGATGCTGCCGCTGCCTAGGGGGTCAGTATTTCGGTGGCAGCGACAGCAGTATGGAACTAAATTTAAATAAATGAAAGCATACAAAAGGGCAGTGTTGGGGCTACAAGACAGTGGGGTTATAACTTAATAAAAGTTATTAATCTGGGAGCACCAGAACTTTATATGTGAGGACTGTATGAACTGCTATAGAAACTGTATTCACTGCCACCATATTTGCAGCTATCAGCCAATTGGGAGCCAGCATTTATCATAAGGGTTCTTGGGACAGTGCCAAAGACTTGTGGGGGAAAAAGGAGTTACAAATTTGGGTGCCCAAATGCTGTCCAATTAAGGTACTTAAACTGATTCAGAATCATCCTGAACTGCCAATCAGATTACAGGAACTTTGCCCTTTATTTATGGAGGGACTGTTTGAATCTGGACAGTTTGAGTGAGTCTGGGTCAAGCCTTAGGACTGTCAGGAGGCTTCCTGCAGCTGGGGGAACTTGGGGAGAGGCCTGTTTTGCCTCTTCTGTGCCAAAACGCCTGCTGATTGATTGGGACAGCCACGTTTGCAGAACCAGCTGCAATTTCCCCAAAGAGGGAGAAACAGAAAAGGTTATTCCCCAGAGTTAATTTCCAGTCTGAAAGTGGGATCAGAGCTGCTAAAATGATCCCAAATCTGCATCTCGGTGAGAAGATGCTTTGCCTCAGTGACTGCACCAAAAAGTTAATGCCTGGGGGTATCAGAATTGCCTCCGGCCAATTTACAAGAGTGGGGCCTGAACTGCTGTGTGCCAGCTTACGTTTTCAGGACTGCAAGGTTCAAGTGGGTAAGCTGAGCAATCGGTTACTGAACTGTATCCAAGCTGAGCCGGTGATGCCAAGCAATGTGCCTGAGAGACTGTTGCTGCCTGTAAAAGCCAAGCTGCCAGACGACCAGAGAAAGGAATCAGCTCCTGCAGAGAAGATCATCGCAGGTGCGCCACCCTTGGCGGGGGCTACACCTTGATGAGGGGGTGAGCCATATTAACTCCAGCCCCTGTATCCTGGTCCTTGCCAGAGAGGATGAAGCCCTGTAGTCTGCAACCACATCCTGCCTCAAGGAGAGCCATCCTGAAATCAGCCCAGATCCCGAGGTTCAAGGTTCAGTGAGTACCTCAGGGTTTTGCCCTGCAATACCAATCCAAATTATTTTACCAGCTGATTTGTCTTTCAAGTTCAAAATTGTGATTAGACTGTTTTGCAGGCCATTGGACCTGCTTTCAAAATGTGTTTTATGATTTCTACTGCCAAGTACAAATTAAAGCCTAAATCATTTCTTTATTTAAGGGCCCCAGCAAGCTGTGACGCCAGCCAACTTGAAGCAACATTTCAGGCCTGCCACGTAGCAAATCTTGGGTACCCAGTTAGGTTAACTGAACAGTCCAGAGGGGTTAATGGATTTGTTTGAATGTTACACAAAGCCAAAATACTGCTAAAATCAAAAGTACCCATTAATCTATATTTAATTTGTATTCCCCATCCCTGGTTTAAACCCCTTAATAAATCTTTTTGTTCTTTAAATGTTAACCTGGTCCATGAACATATCATTACTGAGTGCATGTTAAATGCAGATAGCTGAAAGGGACTGTGTTATTGCTGGTAATCATTTTCTTACAGGTGCCCATGGTGCATGCAAGTGTTCTGGACTCTGTTGGTAAGTGTGATCACTGTAAGCATATTATTAGCACTTGCTGTTAATTGTAAATTGAATGCCAGGTGGGGTGTTTTGGTAAACTGGAAGTGTTGGGCCACTAGGTGGGGCTGTGGGTAGTTTTAGCTTCCCATAGGGTTGTATCAGTTCAGGTTCTAACCCACTAAATTATTACTCTGGGTAGAGGCACCATATTTGTAGTTTTACTGTTGGTAGCGACACCACAGTGACCCTTGATAGCGAACCCAGGCCCCTCAACCTGCAGTCAGGGAAGCAGTCAGGGGTAGTAGCCCTTGGTATAATGGTGCCAGGGTTACAAATGTTTTTGCCTTAAGCTGAATTATAAACTTTTAATTTAATTGATACCACAACAAACCTTCTTCATCAGTCAGTGCTATAACTGTTTCCACAGCTGCGTTTATCCTAAAGTCACTATGGGATCTCCAGGGATGGAGGAGTTTTAGGTTAGTGTACAGTAACTGAACTGGTGCCAGTGACAGAGGAGATCATTGGAGGACATTTGTGGAACTATCTGTTGATTTGCTGTACCAACAGTAACTGTGGCACTGAAACAAGAGACAGTAGAAACAGTGGGATGCTCGTCTAATTGCTTTTGCACTGGAACAGGAGACAGTAGACGTTTCGGGACACTCGTCTAGTTGCTGTGGCACTGGAACAGGAGACAGTAGAAGTTTCAGGACACTCGTCTGTCTAATTGCTGTGGCACTGGAACAGGAGACAGTAGAAGGGGTGGGGCACTCATCTGTCTAATTGCTACTGTATAAAAATAATGCTTTCATATAATTAAACTGCTTCTGAATAATAAAACCACTCCTGTATAATAGAAAAATAGATTGTGTTGGCAGAAATAGACCTAGCGGTCCATTGAGTGTTCCCATTGTCCTGCCAAAGCTCAATGCTCAGCTGAATGTGAGGCTGGATTCTGAGATCCAGGGGGCCTAATGGCTCAGTCGTCAACCCCTTCCCCAGGTATCCCTTTCCCTTGTCTGCTTGTGTGTGTGTGTCCCCCCTACATGCCCTTATATCTGTCCCACCCAGATTTAAACCCTGTGCTCAGGAAGCAGTTCCACATCAGCTATCCTCCAATCTGCTGGAACCACCTCCATCTCTGGGGAAAATAAAATTTTTCCCATGGCACTGCCAGCATCTGCCCCACCAGCCTTAGTACTCTAGGCTGCCAGAATCAGGCACTTTCTCCACCTTCTGGGTTTTGAGGCACCTGGACACTTTTTTTTTTTCCAAGACAAGTCCTAACTCCTGTCCTATCACCCTCTCTCTTTGGCCCGCACACTACACTCTTGTAGTGTCCTCCCCCCTCCTCATGGTGAATACTGAATAAAAGGAATCAATTTTGCCTGTTTTGTCCAGGGGCCAAGATTAAGTTTTGCAGTCACTTGTCAGCAGGGCTAGTGACTAGGAAAATCCGTAGCCCCACAGACTTTTCCACTGGTCCGGCTGGTGTACGTATTGAGATGTTACCTTCTCCACTACAAGCCTGCAGGGCTAGTTAAAGGAGAATCTTACTGGATGGATACAAAATCTACCAGCATTTGGCTAGTGGACTGGTGCCAGTTTTGACCCCTGCTTTATTCCATCCTCCTTCAACCATGTCCTTTCCTTCATTAATCTGACAATACCCCTTAGTTTTACATTTTCCACCAGGTTGCAATGCTGCAGTGCCATGGATTCCTGTCTGACAAAAGGGGATTAACAGTCATGGAAATTGCATTGTTTCTAGCAGTAACCCTGCTGCAGAATGCTGTAGTATTGTGTAGCATCCTGGTGGGCTCCACTGTACCCAACAAAGGTTTTCTCTCACTCCCTTTATCCCCTCTGCTATTCTCACTATGGTTCAACTTTATTTTTTCTAACCATTAAACTAGCCTCTCTTAGCTTTGTCAGACAGTCCACCCAGTTAGTCTTACTCTGCCCATTTGGGTCTTCAGAATGCTACCTTTTTTGCCCTTATTGGTCTCTGGGGAAGGGGGGACTTTCTTACTAAATTTAAGAAATGTGGGTACTGGAGGGGAGTAGGGTGGGACTTGGGTGTTGCTGGTGGGGTTGGGGGGGATGAAGGAATGATTAATTTAACTAAATAATGGCAAGAGGAGACAACGACTGTCTGTGGAGGTGGGCAGGCTGCGCAGGTCACCCATTGTGGGAGTTTTTTTCTCTTAAAATTGTCTTTGACATTGTAGGTGCTGTATAGAGGAAGGCCAGAGTGGGCTCATTGCAGAAGGTGGGGGGGGGGGCAGGAGTTGTTTTTATCTCATCTGGGCTGGGGAGAAGGGTGGAGGGCTGTTTATTCCCTTTTTGTTTTTTGCAACTATTCCCAAATACAACTAGGTATGAATAGTGCCACTGTTATTACTTGGAGCCAAATAAAAAATACCTGTAGTGCATTATTCCTTGTATTCAGGGAAATACTATTCATTACTTGCACACCCTTAATAATAATAATACTACTACTGTATAACAATACTGCCTCTGTATAAACTTAATGTTTCCTAATACTGTTTAATAATACTGCTTGTGTATAATAACACTACTGAAAAATACTGTTTCTGTACAAAAATGATACTGTATCATAATACTGCTTCTGTATAAAATACTACTGCTAAATAGTACTGTTTATGTATAATGCTGATTCTGTGTAATAATGCTACCATATGATAATACTGCTTCTGAATAATACTACTACTATATAATAATACTGCTTCTGTATAAAAATACTACTTATCATAATACTGTTTCTGTACAGCACTGCTGCTGTGTAAAAATACTGCTTCTGGTAAATATACTACTGCATCATAACACTGTTTCTAGACTGTAGAATAATTCTGCTTCTGTTTATTAATAATAATGATAATAATAATAATATTCCCGTATAATGATAATGCCTCTGTATAAATATACTATTGTATCATTGTATTGTATCTGTATAATAATACTACTTCTGTATAATACCACTACTGTATGATAATACTAGGTATTATATTTACTTCCACCTGGATAGCACCAAAGATGGACAGAAGAAATCTTGTACGTACCTTTGTCATGTCAAGGCTGGACTACTGCAACACTCTATAATTTGGGGTCAGTGGAGGGAATCTCCATTGACTGCAGCTGGTGCAGAACGCAATGGCCAGGTTGCTGACAGGTCTGCCCAGGTCTTGTCATGTGACCCTGGTCCTGCGGGATCTGCACTGGCTGCCTTTCAAATGGAGGATCATCTTCAAGGTGGGCTTGCTCACCTTTAAGGCCCTATACGGTTTGGGCCCATGCTACCTCAGTGACCTCCTTACCCTTACCTTCCTAGTGCACTCCCTTTGCTCCTCCACTGAGGGCCTCCTAGCAGTTCTGAGGGCCAGGCTGGAAACCTTAGGGAATCATGCATTTGACGTAGCTGGCCTGGTGCTCTGGAACTCGCTCCCTAAATCCCTGAGGGAGGCCCCATCAGTGGAGGCTTTTTAGAGGGGTCTGAAAGCCTATCTTTTTAAAGAAGCTTTTCCAGTGAAATTGCAGTGGATTTTAGTGTTATTTATTTACTGCTATTTGTTGATTATGGATTTTAAATTGTTTGCTTGTTTGATGACTCTGCATGTATTTGTTTTGTATAACCCTCCCATGTCTTCCACCTCCTGTAAGGCACCCAGAGTCCCTGGGATTGGGTGCCATAAAAATAAAGTTTTACTTACTTACTACCTCAACCAAAGGATGGCAAACCTCAACCCTACAGCATCTGCCTGATACTGTACCAAGGTGCCAGCATTTATGCTGTGAGCCCAGACCTGGTGTGGGACTAGAACCCATGACTGTCTGGCCCAGAGGCAGATATACTATCAACTGAGCTATGCAGACATCTTAAAAGCTGAGAGGCAAACCACATACTGTGTCCAGTGTGTGGGAGAAGGGGTAGGAACTGTCTTGTTCCCTACATTCTCATTAGAGAGTTGAGGCTGACCCTGTAGAGGGTCCAAGCATAGGACCCACTGAAGCTGTGATATGTTCTCCATACTTCTGGTAAGTGTGATTTGGGTCCAGTCATATACCCAGATACTGAAAGGACAGGCTCGCTCAAGAACACTAGTGTCGGTGATGTTGATGTAGAGGGTGGTATCCAGTAGGATTGTAAATGCAACAAATATTAATTCTTGAAATCCATGAATAATGGACTATTCATTATTCAGGGCTGTAACGTGAATAGCACAGTATGCATTCAGGGGTATTTGTATTCAGGAATTAGTAGAAAAATTGTAAAAAAAAAGGACAAAAAAAAACTTTCTCCCTCCCTCAAGTGGCCTGGGAGGCTGGTGGGAGAGATCAGTAAGGTTGTGGGCATGGCCATGGGAGTAGCCCTGGCCTTTTGTAACCTATTGTCTGCTCAAATAATGAAAGCTGAATAAGTTGGGTTCTGAGTATGAATACTCATCTCAGGAGTCACCGAAAGTAGTTGCACACCCTTAACATCCAGCTTTCAGGTTTTAGGATGGACACCATAGACTGTTACTTTGTTTTCTTAGCGATGGGAATGATGTGGTTTTCATTTAGCTAGGCTTTCAGTGCTGCAAAGTCAGACTGTAGGAGACACTCCACTCAGGCCAGTGTGGTGCCTCTGAAAAAAAAAGCTGTTTCTTCAGCATACAGTGTATCAATTTCATACAATGTTTATGTATTTTTATTTAAAAATTGGTAACCGGGAAAAGCACACTGAGACAAGGCTCGTTCAGGTGCAACCCAGTAAATTGCAAAACCATTTGTAGTGTATGGTGTAATGTTATTATGCCCTAAAATCGATTGAAAGACAAGCCAGTTGTACCATCAATGTGACATACTAATGCTGTTTTCCATCTTGAGTAGGTCACATCGATGGTACAACAGCATTGAATGCTCTTGTGCATTAGTAAAGAACTGCATTTCAGAGAATGGCTGTGGCAGTGAGACATGAACTGGGAAGGGGGGAGGATTTACTAGTTTTGTTTGTTTTCCAATTGTTTAACCAGGAGTAACACACTAAGCTTAAAGCTTGTTTACAGGTGCGATCTGGGAGCACAGGGAAGTTAAGTGACTTGCTCAGGGTCACACAGTATGCAAGTGGGGACTGTGGGATTCAAACCCAGGTCTCCAGATTTACAGCTCAGAGCCTTAAACCACTGTGCTATACTGCCTGCCTTAGTAAATCAGTAAATTAATGGAAACAAAATTTAGTCTGTGAGATTACGGGTTCAGGACAGAGTGTGACTTGTTCTTTTTTTGGGGGGGAGAGTTGAAACTGCATTTTATTTGGGAGATAAGAAAAGTAAAACTCTCCAGGAAGTGAAGGTAAGGTAATACAAGTACAGTTACTGACAAGTGATGGTGCTTTAACTTGAAATGCCACATTTTGTGCTTTGTGCTCTTTCACTGGTGCCCATACACTATACAAGACAATGTATGAGCATCAGATAACAACCATGCTGAATACACTTCTCGAGGTTACCAGAGCAACAGTAAATCTCTCGAGGTTTACACAGTTGCCATGGTAACCCCACAAGTTGAGTACAGCATGGTTGTTAACTGATTCCCATACATTATCCTCTATGTATTATTGCAGGAACTGAAATGAAGAGGAATAAACAAAATTATACAGATATTGTACACCAGCATTAAAAAGGTGACCAGAGGCAATGAAAACAGAAACTGTGTCTTACGTGTTATTTATTCCAAAATTACCTATTAATTTCAGCAGTAGCCTTTGTTATTAGTTTCTAAATGTAAAATGTTCTTTATATATTTTACGTTCATAATGAAAGAGTGAGAATGCAAATCCATGAACAGCATTGCAAATATGTGACCACTAGAGGGCAGCTGATGACATCACTGCCACCACAAAGAGTTGTACACATGGCGGTTGTGGCCACATACATCTGCCTTCTGGTGATGCAGCAGAATGCAATTTCATATTTTATCATCTGTAGTTTCAGTACATGTGAAAAATGAATACTAATACATAGCAGCATTTAAAATGTAACAACATGCAATTTCATATTTTGCATCTGTAGTTTCAACATGAAAAATGAATACTAATACATAGTTAACAGCATTTAAAATGTAACATGACTGAAGGTTAAATAAATGGGTAACAGTATATGGTTAGCCTTTGCTCTGTATAAAAATTAGCATACTCAGAACCCTTGTTGTGCACATCTTAAACCTGCTCAGCTCATTCCAAGGTGTAGTTGCACACATTTCAAACAGTTGTTCAGCACAGTTCAAAGGTCATAACATTTTAAATACCTCATTCACCCCACACCCAGCTACACACTAACCACCTCAAAGTGCTCAACATTGTACCTTTTAACTTGTAAAAGTCTGTACATTTATTTTTGATCATTCAAGAGAACATGAGAAATAGCAAGTTTTTTCTTTATTTTGTCAGAGGGATGCTTCTGTGACTGCTATGTAAAAAAAACATAAAAAATAAGACGTGGGCAGCAACACACAACTTGGCATGTGTTTCTATCTTGGAGTTGAGATGACAACATAGACCTCTCGATTTTTTTTCGCTCTAGAGGTTCATGTGCTGTCATCTCAAACTCTTGATGAAAACACAGCCTTGTTGTGTATGGTTGACCATATATTATTAGTCTCTACATTGTGAAATAAATAACAGCCTTTTCATTTTACATCTCAGGGCAATGAACAGGTAATTCACAATTTTGTGATCAGACTACGGTGCCACTTCAGAGTCAGGAGTCAAGGCTAGGGGAAACATAATAGGGTTTAAGAAAGTATTTCAAGATGGTGGGGAAGTTTACCATAGTGAGTCAGTAAGACTGTTGCAGACTGAAGGGGACAGCTGAGCTGAAGGGGACTTCCCCAATAACGGGGAGGGTAATATATGGGACAGAGAGAAGCCTGGAGTTAGAGGAGCAGAGACTGCAACATGCACAATAGTGGGTGATGAGGTCTGACAGACAGGAGGTGCCAGGCCATGGAGAACCCATAACACTGAAACAAGAAAAATTAAAAAAAAAAAATCAAAAATATAGAATAATGCATGGGCAACCATACACAGCAAGCCTGTCTTTCGCTGAGAGGTTGAGATGGTAGTATATGGACCTAAAAAGCAAATCTTGAGAGATCCATGCTGCCATCACAGCCCTGCAAGTTGCACGGTTGCCCATATTTCATTTTTTTAATAATATATGGTTCCCTTCCCTCCTCACCACACATAGGCATGCATGCACACACACTACAGCAAAGAAAATCCATCCCCTACCAAGTACCCACCCATTCACCAATGAAGTATTCCCATTCAACAGGATAGTTATACTGTAGTTACGTGTTTTATGCATGCAACTATAGTGTAGTTAACTGGCACTTAAAATAAAGTGTAACTTTTTTTTTTACTTTTAAAAGGCATTGAACAGGCAACATCTGATTGTTGCTCTCGTGTATATTTTGAACGTGCATTTCTGGTTTACTTCGGGGTTCCAGTAATTTGCTTTAATGATATGGATGAGATAAATGAGGATCAGAAGTTGCCTGATGCAAATGTTTTAAGAGTAAAAAAAAAAACACGTTCGATTTTTCTGTGTCAGAGATGTTTTTTGAAGAAAACTGCAGCAACCATGGTGTGAAGCTAGATTGTTGCACGATCTGTGAGGTGAGAGCATAAAAAAAGTTTTGAGTGTGATCTGTGAGGTGAGAGCACACATTCTGGGTTTGATCTGTGAGGTGAGAGCACAAGCTTGGGGTTCAATCTGTGAGGTGAGAACCTAAGTTTCAGGTTTGATCTGTGAGGAGAGAACACAATATCAATCTGTGAGGTGAGAACACATTCATCTGTGAGGTGAAAACACAAGTTTTGGGTTCAATCTGTGAAGTGAAAGCACAAGTTTTGGATACAATCTATGAGATGAGATGAGAACTCAAGTTTCAGGTTTGATCTGTAAGATGAGAGCACAAGTTTCAGCTTCAATTTGTGAGGTAGGAGTACAGGTTTTGGGTTCAGTCTGTGAGGTGAGAGTGCAAGTTTTGGGTTCAATCTGTGAGGTGAGAACATAAGTTTTGGGTGCAGTCTGTGAGCTGAGAGCACAAGTTTTGGGTGCAATCTGTGAGGTAAGAGCACAAGTTTTGGGTTCAGTCTGTCAGGTAAGGGCACAAGTTTGAGGTTCAGCCTGTGAGGTAAGAGCACATTGTTGGGGTTCAATCTGTGAGGTGAGGGCACAAGTTTTAGTTTCAATCTGTGAGGTGAGAGCACAAGGTTTGGGTTTAATCTGTGAGGTGAGAGAACATGTTTTGGGTTCAATCTGTGAGGTGAGAGCACAAGTTTTGGGTTCAATCTGTGAAGCGAGAGCACAAGTTTTGGGTTCAGTCTGTGAGATGAGAGCACAAGTTTTGGGTTCAGTCTGTGAGGTGAGAGCACAAGTTTGGTGTTCAATCTGTGAGGTGAAAGAACGAGTTTTGTGTTCTATCTGTGAGGTAAGAGCATACATTTTGGGTTTGATCTATGAGGTGAGAGTACAAGTTTTGGGTTCGATCTGGGAGGTGAGAGCACGTTTCCGATTTGATCCGTGAGGTAACACAAGTTTTGAGTGCAAAATGTGAGGTGAGAAAACAGGTTTTGGGTTTGATCTGTGAGGTAAGTGCACAAGTTTTGGGTTCAATCTGTGAGGTGAGAGCACAAGTTTTGGGTGCAGTCTGAGAGGTGAGAGCAAGTTTTGGGTTCAGTCTGTGAGGTGAGAGCACATGTTTTGGGTAAAATCTGTGAGAATAGAACATAAGTTTCAGGTTTGATCTGTGAGGAGAGAACACAATATCGATCTGTGAGTTAAGAACACAATATTCATCTGTGAGGCGAAAACACAAGTTTTGGGTTCAATCTGTGAGGTGAAAGCACAAGTTTTGGGTTCAATCTGTGAGGTGAAAGCACAAGTTTTGGGTTCAATCTGTGAGGTGAAAGCACAAGTTTTGGATACAATCTGTGAGATGAGAACTCTAGTTTCAGGTTTGATCTGTGAGGTGAGAGAACACGTTTTGGGTGCAGTCTGAGGTGAGAACACAAGTTTCGGCTTCAATCTGTGAGGTGAGAGTACAGGTTTTGGGTTCAGTCTGTGAGGTGAGAGTGCTAGTTTTGGGTGCAGTCTGTTAGCTGAGAGCACAAGTTTTAGGTGCAATCTGTGAGGTAAGAGCACAAGTTTTGGGTGTAATCTGTGAGGTAAGAGCGCAAGTTTTGGGTGCAATCTGTGTGGAGAGAGCATAAGTTTTGGGTTTGGTCTGTGAGATGACAGCACAAGTTCCGGGTTTGATCTGTTAGGTGAGAGCACAAGATTCAGGTTTGATCTGTGAGGTGAGAACACAATATCAATATGTGAGGTGAGAGACAAGTTTCTTGTTTGATCTGTGAGGTGAGAGCACAAGTTTTGAGTGTTATTTGTGAGGTGACAGCATAAGATTCAGATTTGTTCTGAGAGCACAATCTCGATCTGTGAGGTGAGAGCACAATATGGATCTATGAGGTGAGAACACAAGTTTTATGTTTGATCTGTGAGGTGAGAGCACAAGTTCTGGGTGTGATCTGTGAGGTGACAGCACAAGTTTTGGGTGATCATTGAGGTGACAGACAAGTTTTATGACCAGAGGTGAGAGCACGTTTTGACTGTGATCTGTGAGGTGAGAGCATAAGTTTTGGGTACAATCTTTGAGGTGACAACACAAGTTTTGGATGTGAGGTGAGAGCACAGGTTTTTGGTTCAATCTGTGAGGTGAAAGCACAAGTTTTGGATTTCATCTGTGAGATGACAGTGCAAGTTCAGTTTTCAGGACAGCTCCACTTGTTTACAGATGAGCAAACAACATGAGGAGTATGCAGATAAGAAAATCTGTTGTGTCTGGTTTTTAGAGCATTCACAAATAATGACTTGTGGGTCTACCTAGGATTAGAATTAAAGACCAGTTGCTGTACCATGACATCACTTGAACAACACGGGATTTGTCATACAAAGAAAAGAGCATCGTGGTTCACCCAGAGGGTGGTGGACTTATGGAATAAGCTGCCATTGGAGGTGGTAGACAATGCAGGTATGACTGCTTTTAAAAAGGGATTAGACACTTTTTGTATTACACACACTTGGCTATTCCCTTTGAAGTAAGAGTGAGCTGCACATGGGTGACTGCCCTTTTTGACTCGAAAATGTCTGTGAATCCTATGAAAAATCTGTTGTGTTTGGATGAGACATAAAAATCATACACAACCACTTTTTGTTGTGCATAGGTTTGACTTCATAGCCATACACAACAGCTTTCACAATCATACACAATATGGAGTTTGACATCACAAATTGTTACACTCAATAATAGGAAACTATATACTCCAAAATGTTACTGAATACAACATTGGAGCTGTGGATGTGAGAGAAGGAACTGTTCTGGCACACACGCCAGGAAGGTCTGACTGTTGCTAATGTACCTGCTGGGCAAAGACCCCAGCTCAGGGACAAAGTATCACAGATTAGATCCTGATACCTATAAAAGGATGTGTCATCTCTGACCAGCTCCATCTCAGTTTTTCACTGTATTTGTCGTCTTGTCCAACAGGTGGTCTAGAATGGCTCTCATGGCTCTATCCAAGCCTTTGCTCCTTCTCCTCATCCTGGGTCCGAATCCACAGCTGTCCAGCAGAGTGTCGGTGTTACAGCATGACTGTGGAGTGTGGCTCGCTAAGTCTACAGGAGATCCCAGCTGGTATCCCAAATTCTACTCAGGTAAGGACTACTGATGTCATTGTTTGTGCAACAGAAAAACAGTCTGTTCTCACAAAAAAAATCATTCTTTCCATAATTAATTTAACATAGTAACACTGTAATTTAAGGTCAGAAGGGACTTTAGGTCAGTCATGTTCCCTCTCACTTCATAAGCAGGGATAAATACATTTTCTGTATAAACATGCACTAATTTAAAGGGGTTCCTAGCCCACTCTAATACCCAGGGTACCCTGATTCCCTTGGTAAGCAGAAATTTGCCCAGGCTTACCTTGATGGTCTATGTTGTCTTCATGCCCACTGTCTCCACTGGTGGCCTGTTCCATAGGTTCACAACCATCCAGGAAAAAGAGCTTCCTAACACTACCCCTGAATTGGTAGCCTCTGGACATCAGGGTATATCCCTATGCAGTGAAAGAGGATACTAGATCAAACATCTGACCGTTAAGTCATGGCGCTACCCTTCACTATGAGGAAGACTGAAATCATAGCCCCTCACAGCCTCCACTGCTCCAGGGTGACTACGTTAAGGGACTCCAGCCTCTCCTCACAGTTTTTTTCCCCAGTAGCCCTGATCATTTTGATTAAGGCTGTGCAAACCTCCCAAAGTTCAACCACATAAACTTGGAGCGTTGAACCAGGTAAAGTTTGCCAAAGTTCTCTAACTGGCAAACTACATTGTATTAGTTTGACCATTAGAAGAGCATTGGGAAATGGGGTTAAAGTTAAATAATGTAATGTAGTGGCCAGTGAAGCATTCACTCAAAACAGCAGGATAATGCAGTGGCCCTCATTGAAGGCAAGTGGTTTAAAAAACTGTGTATGTTCAGTCAGTGCCAGAAACAGACAAGGCTAGTAGTACACAAGAGTACATGACCAGCAGTGCTCAATATCAAATGGTTTGTAAATTGTAGGGACTATGCATGCCAACAAAATAGCAGTGCAGTAGACTACCAAGGTTATGCATGTGTAACCCCTCCCTCCCTTCCTGCAACATCTAGGGCATACTTAAAAACATCACAGGTGGTTCAGGCAGGAAGAAAGGAGCACCCCCAAAGTGCTAACATACGAGACATTGCATATTCTGGACCAGGGAAAATGGATGGTCCCTACCTACTGCTGTCTTCAAGATGCTGGATTACCTCCTCATTCTCAGCAATGGATCTACTCCCAGAACTGATAAACCAGACCTGGACCTCCCTCTCCTCTCTTCTTGAGTTCCCAAGGAGCAGCCCCCAGAGGCTGGATTCTTTCCCCTGGAATATAACTCGTAACAAATTACTCAGACTGCAAA